>CP054669.1:15185281-16657781 GCA_013348765.1 Carpinus viminea | reverse complement strand
TAATATAATCTTTGTTGGACAACAATATATGATTCTTTCTCAAGCTATGAAGTAAAAACTGAAATTGCATCTATAGAAGCATGTATATAAGTAGATATCTTATGCCAATAAGTGTATCTGTCATTGTTGGCATGTTGATATTGATGAGCTATTCAACAAGACAAGATGAAGAAAAAAGTATTTTTTTTTTCAATGGAGTATTCCCTTTAGTATATTTAATCTTTTTGAGTGTGCTGCAAAATTCCATTATCTTATGTAGTAATGTGAATTGGTTCATTATTTTGCATCATTATTTTGGTTCATTGTTTTTCAACCCCTCACAGCATCTCATCTCCCCATTTTACCACAATTATGAGTTCTGAAAAAATTTAATATTATGATGTGTGCTTTTGGTTACTAGTTTACATGGACATTAGTTTGTTGACAAATTAATTAAATAAATTTGACATAGAATCTTTATCCTCATATATTTGAGGATTAGTGAGAGTAGATATATCTTTCTTATGCTATGTGTGGATTATATATTTTTCATAGTAAATGATAATGTGCTCCTATTTGAAACCAAGCATATGTTGTCTTCCCATCAGGACCTTGGTGAGGCCTCTTATGTATAGGGTATACAAATTCTGCATGAAAAAAACGAATGGTGGTCATTGGTTGTCATAGAAAACATACATTGGTATACATTGATATGGTGGTGGGAAGGAGTTATGCCGATGTTGTTATGGCAACCCAAGCTGGTGGGTCTGAGGATCACATGCTGAAGAATAACAAAGCCCCGGTGAGCTCTGTGGATGCTTCAAAGACAATGCTGAGGAAAGAGACGCAAACGTCGGCGATGGAGGAAGAGATTTCTGCGGTGGCTGGCGAGGGCACGAACGTCGGTGTGCTGGTAGCTAGAGGCTCTCTTTCGGCGAGTTTGCTTCCCAAGACTCTGCCAAATCCCGTAAATTCTACTAAGGAGGTGCTGAGAGGACATAACGAGGCTGCAGGGAATGGGTCGGCGTCCTTGGGTTAGTCGAGCTTACATGTGGAGCTGCAAAATTTGAAAAGCTTTCTGAATAAGCTTAAGGAAGATGCCGACGTGGGTATAAGGAGGGTTGAGGAGGTTATGGGTTCGTTAGAGTGTGATGGGCTAGGCACAGAAGTGGGTGTTGGGCAGAACATGGGCCATAATAAAGCAGTGGGCAGATTCAAGCCCAAAATTAAAAGAAGAAACAAAAGGAGGAGGAATAAGGAGGCCTTGTTGAAAACCAAGCCCAAGCTCGTGCGGTGTCTCAGCCGGTGACGCGGGAGCTTGTGTTCATGAGTGCGGTGGACGAGAGTGATTCGGTGGGGAGTCTTCCGAGGCGGGGCCGGAGCATGGAGTGTCTTCGCCATTACCGTCGATTCTGGGTAAGGCCAAATGGGTTCGCAAAAAAGATGTTCCGGCGACCTTGTCTGTGTCGGAAGCGTCGTGGGTCACCGAAGCGCAAATGCCGTAATGAAGCCCAGTCTGTCTCTGAGTTCGGATGTCCAAGGGCGTTGTATGGTGGCGTTTCTACTCAGTTGGCGCCGGCAGTGGCGCATGGGTGTCGAGGCGCTGGGCTCCTTGGGCGGTCAGAAGGAGGAGACTCAGATAACGCCGGCGAGTCCGTCTGTGCTGGATTCGGCGGGCCAGGGGTGTTGCGTGGTGGGCGATCCTCTTCAGTTGGCGCTAGCAGTAGCGCCTAGGAGTCAAATCCTTGGGTGTGTCGGAGTGGGTCTTCCGAGGAGTCCCAAATGATGCAGTCAGATGCGTCGATGAGTTCATCAGCAACGCATGGGACTTTTGGAGTGGATCAACCGGAAGTTTGTCTGACCGAGTCAGAGGGAACAAAATTGGATGTTTTCACGGAGAGGCAAGGCTGATGGGTGAAGAGGTTAGTATGTTGGTACCTTAGCAGTCTGGAAACTTTATTTTGGACAGTGGTGGTTTAGACAGTTATGTGGAGGGGGAGCCTATCCCTTTGGAAATCTGTTTGGGGAGATTTGGGGGGGAAGGGGTTGTTGCTCTACCTCGGCAGGCTGATTCGCATGGGATGAAGTTAGTGCCCTTTGTGGATGGGAAACCTATTTCTCAGGACTGGAAGCTAGCCATGGAGATTGGTGATAGTGGTGGGGTTTGGGGAGCAGACAAGGAAGTGGAGTTAATTATGGCCTTTCGCAATATTGTAGGTGTCTCTTGCGATGGTCATGTTGAAAGACTCAAGGCAGCTTTTGCCCACATATTAGCTGGTAAGAAGAAGGAGACTAAGAAAAATAGGGGGGGAGGCCAGGTGGGAAGAAAGGGCACGAGAGAAATCCTTAATCTCTTCACTTCGGTTAATTATGAGGGAGGTAGTGGGAGTGTGACTCGTAGTAGAGGCAAGGGAAGGGGGAATCGCTTTGAATTATGAATTGCAACATCATTTCTTGGAATGTTAGAGGGTTGAATAGCCCGGAGAAGAGGATGATGGTGAGGAATTTGCTGCGCCAATGGCGGGTGGACATTGTATGCTTGCAGGAGACTAAGCTGGAACATATTTCTAGAAGGGATGTTATTAGTGTGTGGGGCTGCCCCTATGTAGATTGGTGCTATGTGGCTGCCATAGGGGCTGCTGGGGGCATTTTGTTGATGTGGGATAAGAGGGTGGTCTCTAGGCTGGATATGGAGGTGGAGGATTATGTGGCAGCTTGCTCTTTCATGAATGTAGTTGATGGTTTTAAATGGGCTTTTGCAGGGGTGTATGGCCCTAATGGGGATTTTGATAGATGTTGTTTATGGGATGAATTGACGGGTTTGATGAGTTGTTGGGACTTACCATGGTGTATTGGGGGAGACTTTAATGTCGTCCGTTTTCCAAGTGAGAGGTCTGGAGGGAGGCGCATCAGTGGGGCGATGAGGGAGTTCTCAGATTTTATTTCCGAGTATGGCTTCATGGATCTTCCTCTCAATGGGGGTTTGTGCACATGGTCCAACACCCGGTCCTGGTCTAGAATTGATCGGTTCTTGATCTCTCAGATTGGGAAGCGAGATTTTCAGAAGCTCTCCAAAAAAGACTCTTATGCTTACACTTTCCCATTGTTTTAGCTTGTGGAAGAAACAAGGGGGGTAGAAAATCTTTTAAGTTTGAGAACATGTGGTTGAAGGAGGAGGGTTTTGTGGACAAGGTGAGAGGCTGGTGGGATTCGTACAATTTTCAAGGCACTCCGAGTTTTATTTTTGCTAAAAAACTCAAGGCTCTTAAGGGGGACATCATTAATTGGAACAAAACAGTTTTTGGCAATGTTGGTGTGCTAATCAAGGAGAGGACGGATGAATTGAAGGCCTTAGAATCTGCTACAGAAAGGGGGGGTTTAAATGAGGTAGAAAGGGAGAGAAAAAGGCAACTTTGTAGGGACTTGGAGAGAGCTCTTTTACAAGAAGAAATCAGCTGGAGGCAAAAATCCAGAATTAAGTGGCTCAAGGAGGGTGATAAGTGTTCAAAATTCTTTCATTTGATGGCCAATTCCAATAAGAGGTATAATACTATTGATTCGCTCCTCATCAATGGTGTTATGTCCTCCGATCCGGAAGCCATTAGAGAGCATGCAATTAATTATTTTGAGGCTATGTTTGCTGAAAGTATGTCTTGGAGGCCTAAGTTGGATGATTTGGATTTTGAGTCCTTATCTGAAGACGAAGCTGCTTCCCTTGAAGCCCCCTTTCTGGAAAAGGAAGTGAAAGATGAGATTTTTGGTATGGATGGGGATAAAGCTCCTGGTCCGGATGGTTTCTCTTTGGCTTTTTTTCAAGCTTGTTGGGAGGTGTTAAAAAAAGACATCATGGCCGTTTTTTCTGATTTTCATGCTCGCGGCAAGTTTGAGAAGAGCTTGAATTCCACCTTTATTTCCCTCATTCCTAAAGTGCTTGGGGCAGCGGAGTTCAAGTATTTTCACCCCATTAGTCTTGTAAGTGGGATTTACAAGATTATCTCCAAGGTCTTGGCCAATAGATTGAGGTTGGTGTTGAGCAGGATCATTTCTACTCCTCAGAATGCCTTTGTGAAGGGCAGACAAATATTAGATTCTGTGCTTATTGCTGGTGAATGTTTGGACTTCCGTCTCAAGTCGAGACCCGGCTGCCTGCAAGCTAGATATGGAGAAGGCTTATGATCATGTCAGTTGGGACTTCTTGTTATATATGCTTAGGAGATGTGGTTTTGGGCAGAAATGGTGTTCTTGGATTGCTTTCTGCATCTCAACAGCCTCATTTTCAGTGTTGATTAATGGTTCGCCGGCAGGCTTCTTCAACAGCTCGAGAGGGGTGAGGCAAGGTGACCCCCTTTCCCCGTTCCTCTTTGTGATTGTTATGGAAGCTTTTAGTAGAATGGTTAAGGCCTCGGTGGAGCACGGTCTTTTTTCAGGATTTGTGGTGGGTGGTAGGGGGAGTGAGCAGGTTCATGTTTTGCACCTTTTATTCACAGATGACACCTTGATATTTTCTGGGGCTTCTCGGTTGCAGGTGCAAACCATTAGTAATTTGCTTATTTGCTTTGAGGTAGTTTCTGGGCTCAAGGTCAATTTGGCTAAATCGGTTCTGGTGCCGGTTGGCAAGGTGAGTGATATTGGTGAGTTGGCGGAGACTCTGGGCTGCGAGATTGGTTCTTTGCCTATTACTTACTTGGGTATGCCTTTGGGGGCTCGATTCAAAGACAAGGCGTGTTGGAATGGGGTGGTGGAAAAGTCGGTGAGAACTCTTGCCAGTTGGAAGAGGTCTTATCTTTCTAAGGGAGGTCGGATTGCTCTTATTAAAAGTACTTTGTCCAATCTCCCTACTTATCTCCTTTCCTTGCTACCTATTCCGGCAGCGGTTGCTAAACGCATTGAGTCTATCCAATGTGACTTTCCTTTGGGGAGGTATGGGTGAGGAATTCAAATTCCATCTTGTTAATTGGCGGAAAGTTTGCTCTCCTATTCGAGAAGGGGGTCTAGGTATTCGCAATTTGAGATGCTTTAACCGCGCCTTACTTGGTAAGTGGCTATGGAGGTATGCTAATGAACCCGGAGCATGGTGGAGAAAAGTAGTGGAGGCAAAGTACGGGTCTAAGAGAGGGGATGGCGATCCAAAGTTGGATCAGGTCCTCATGGGAGGGGCTTGTGGAAGTATATAAGTAAGGAATGGCGGCATTTTTCCTATCATACTAGACTCATACCAGGTGATGGGTCCAGAATCAGTTTCTGGGGGGAGGCATGGTGTGACAATGTGCCTCTTTTGGAGGTTTATCCGGGGTTATATAGCCTGGCCAGCAACAAGGCGTCCATAGCGGACAATTTTGATTTGGTGAGTGGCTCCGTCGATGGAATATCGTTTGTGAGATCTTTGAATGATTGGGAAGTGGATGAGTTGGCATCTCTTTATAGCCTCTTGTACTCTTATAATTTGGTGGTGGGTGACAAAATTTGGTGGGTTCGAATAAAAAGGAAAGTTTGAGGTGAAATCCTTCTATTTCATTCTAAATTCTTCTATTAGCTTCCCTTTTCCTTGGAAGAGTATTTGGCGTACTAAAGCTCCACCGAGGGTGGCCTTTTTTGTGTAGTCGGCTGCTCTTGGCAAAATTCTCACTTTGGACAATTTGAAGAGGAGAAATATTGTGTTGGTCAACAGATGTGGGATGTGCAAGAAGGATGAGGAATCTATTGATCACTTGCTTCTTCATTGTGAGAGAGCACAACTTCTATGGAATGCCTTTTTCTATCGTTTTGGTTTGGCTTGGGTTATGCCCCGGGGGGTGGTGGATCTTTTACATTGTTGGTGGTCAGTAGGGCGTCCGTGCAGTGCTGTGGTTTGGAAGATGGTTCCGCTTTGCATTATGTGGTGCCTATGGGTGGAAAGGAATGAGAGATTTTTTGAGGACTCCGAAAGAAGCTCAGAAGATCTTTTACATTTCTTTTTTACTACTCTCTTCACATGGGCAGCCGCTTGGCTAGCCCCTACTGTGATTACTTTCTCTAAGTTTCTTTATCTCTTCTCTAGCCCCTCTTAGACGTTCTCTTGTATACTCCTGTACTAAGGTTGCGCCCCTCTGCGCTCTTTTTTAATAAATCATTACTTATCAAAAAAAAAATAGAAAACATACATTGATCAAGTTTTAAATAGGTTTCATGTGCAGTCTTACTATCTTGGAAAGGAATCAATTGTGAAGGTTGATATATTTTCTAACTCTCAATGTCACCCGAGTATAATGAAAGACCTTAGATACATGCAATACCATATGCATCAATTGTGGGTAGTTTGATGTATGCTCAAGTATGTATACAACCTAATATTACTTATATTGTAGATGTATTTGGGGCGATACTAGAGTGATTCAAGTTTAAGTCACTAAAGAGTTTCAAAGAAAATACAAACGTACTTTTTTTTTTTGATAAGTCAGTGTATTATATATCAAAAAAAAGCCCCAAGCGCCTCTAAGTACACAAGGAAAGCGCCAAGCGCCTCAAGCATACAAAGGAAACCCAACACCAAAGCCTCTAGGTACACAAAAAGTATACCAAGGAGCCCAGAAAAAACCCGATACAACCCAAAACCAGCAAAGGGCCTAAAAAACCCCCAAATGAACAGCCCTAGTTCTCCCCCAAGGAGACCCTAGTGCACCTCCGGAGGAAATGAGCGTGCATTCTTCGATCCCGACCAGCCCTGTCGCCGCTTGTCCTTCACCGGAGAGATGTCACAGTCCAGATTTTTTAGCTCTCTCATCCCCTTGACCTTAGGCACCGTAGCTTCAATAATATCCCGAAGTTTCTTGTCTTCACCTCCCAAGACAACCCCAAAACCGGGCCGAGGTCCAAAGCGTCGACACCGATCCCCCCCACAGTGTAAAACACCCACGGCCTCCATAATCAACTCCTTGTTTTTATTTAGCTGCTTAGCCACCTTTCCCTTCACCCTCCGGTTATACCAAGAAACAGAGGAGTTTATGGGATTAGGCTCCGTCTCCACAGTCCTATTGGAAGACTTCAGACCTGCGAGGAAGGCAAGAACGATGGTAGCATGGAATGAACTCCCCTTATCCTCCAGCGAGAGAAGGAATGATCACGGCCCGAGAGATAGGAGAGGCTTCATCCTCATAGAGATATCCGAGTTCTTGAAGCGCCAAGACCTCCTTCAACACCCTTTGGGTGGGGAGCCAATTCTCGGACCAAGAAAGCCACGTCTAAGCAAGCTTTTCGCCAGGCAGAGGCGCACCATCTGGGTGCATCCTTCAACACCGGAGAGGAAGCCTCTTCATCTCTGCATGATGGGCTTGCCGGCTCATCCACCTCCCAAGGAAGAGCAAAAGCCTCCTTGATAAGCTCCGATTCAGACATACCCCTCCGGTCTGTATGCAAAGAGGAGAAAAAATCCTGCCAGTCCTTACTCAGAGAGCCCGCCGGTAAGAATTCAAGAAACTCCTCCGCAGATGGGACCGAAAAGCCAGGTCCCGACCTCTGAGATGACCCATCACCGGCATCAGGCGGTGCGGCAAGGAGGGTTAAGTCGAACTCCACGGAATCACCGCCAATGGAGTCGGCCCAATGAACGACGCATCCACTGGAACCAACGAAAGCTCCAAACCCACCGCCGGTGGCTCACCGTTTGAACCCTCTCTCTGCGCCGAGCTATCCCCCACAGTCCCTGTGAGAGTCTCGACAACGATACCATCGTCAATGCCCGAGCCATCCATTAGAAGTAACTTCGGCGACCATGACGAGTGAACTTGGAGCTCACCGATGTAACCCTCTTCCTGCATCGACATATCACCCACTACTCCGATGGCCTTTGAGATTAGCTTGATCGATCCTTGGGTCAGAGTGAACTCCGGCGAGCACCCCAGCAAATCCGGCGGATTCTCCAATTGAACCCTAGGCGACCCAGAACCGGAGTCGAGGATGAACTCTGGCGAACGCTCTGGCGCATTTGGCGATAGCTCCGACGAAATCGGCGATGCCTCCGTCAAAAGCTCCGGCACCCGAGTCGATAATTCTTGAGTCGCCGCACATCCAGAAGGATCTCCTGGCAGCCATGGACACGACACAGGCTTTAAAACAGAAGCCAAATCGAATCCTGGATCCAAACCCGGATCCAACACCTCCTGATCCAAGCCCGAGCCCACACATCTTTCCAAACCCAGATCCAGATTCTCATCAATCACAGACCCGGTCTTCCTAGCCAAAGCATAGTCCAAGCCCACTACTCTGAATTTATTTCTTCTCCAGCGGGTGGGCCTCAAGGAGAGCCCAGTGATGACTCGGTCCAGCTTGAGATCGAGAAGCCCTAGCAGCTTCTTCAACCCTTCTACTTCAGCGTCGAGACCAGACGCCACCGACCCAAATTACTCCATCGAACACGGCGAACACCTTCCAAAACCGCGACAACCACACCACAAATCCTCTCCGATGGTACGCGATTCAGATTATGATGCTAAAAAGATCGAGGTCCCTCAACGGCGCAGCTCTCTCCTCGACGGCCGGGGTTGCACACAGAGCTTGCATGTACGACCTTTTACGATCGACGCCGGAGCGGAAAAACCCCTGACAACCTTCGCCGACGGGTCCCCAACCCCCTCCGAACCACCACAACCTCTCGAGCTTCCAACAACCGGCGAGTTCGTGCAAACCTCCGCCATCCATTCCCGAACCTACCCTCCGGAGCCGATGACTCCCGGCCACCCACCACCATAAACGACACCTCCAAGAATCTTCCGGCCTTGTTACCACCCCCGTGAACCATCATCGCCTTATCACCCTCTCTAAAAGTTTTGGCGATCTCCTCCTTCACGAGCCTGTATCGCCGACTCCATTGTCTCCACCAACCACTCCGAGCATTGTACACTCGCATAAACGTACCCTACAAAACCCTTCCTCCTCTCCTCCAGTCGAAGATTCGAACACCCAGACTTCGCCGACAAGCGAAATGATTTAGCTTCAACAGAGAAGCTACGTTCCATGACGAAAACCCCGACCGCAACAAGCCTGGGCCCTAAACACAGCACCTCTCGAACCTACATGATCTCCAGCTGTGGCAAAATCTGGGTTTGAATTTGAAAAATTTTGAAAGAAGTGAGGAGAGAGAACGGAGAGAAAATACAAAGGTACTTACAAGGCACTAAAGATTTTATGTCGACATATTCGCGATTCAACATTCTTAATATAGTTGGATATTCTAATACTATTTTTTGCAATATTTTTATGATGGTAGGAGTTGTTTCATGAAAAAGTGTCAAACAAACACTTATAGTTTCTTCAACTATAGAAGCAAAGTACGTAGCTTATTACTAGGCTACATGTTAGGCTATATGGTTGCAAAATTTTGTCTCAGGATTGATTATTGTGGATACCATTGCGTGGCCATTAAAGAAAATTTTTGATAATTCTGCAGCTGTTTCTTTCTCTTTGAACACTAAAAGCTCTTTCCAGTCCAAACATATTGATATAAAATATTTGTTTGTTAGAGAGAAAATAGTTGAATCTCAAATATGTTGTGCATACTCCCACAGAACGTATGTTAGCGGATTTACTAACTAAAGGGTTTGGCTTCTAGAATGTTTCAAAAGCATCTGACTCATATGGGGTTGTTAGAATCTTATGTTCTATTGAGTTAATAGGAGTTAATATGCCTTTGTGTATTGTGAGTATTTTGTGTTGTTTTGCGTGCGTTTATATTGATTATGAGATTATTTGTGTTATCATACGAGACATTGTATGTTAGTCTTGGTGGACTTCACTATTTGTGTGTTACACTTGCATTCTATTTGCCTGGATCATGTTATTTGAGTACTTGTTACACATTATACACCTTATTGGTATATTCTTAACTTGTTACTCGCAAACACATTTGGATCAAATTGTACTTTGGAATGCCTATTTGCGTTTATTTTATTTTTAGCCATCATGACAAGCTTTAAATTAATTAAGAGATTGTTGTCACTTATCTATCTAGACACCCCTTGAGTAGTAGAAGGCCGAGAGCTCTCTATGGGCTCTCCAAAGACTTAATCACGTCAGGCGGGTTTGGGGGGGAGAGGGAATGGCCCTGGCCTATCCCCAAATCCTCTAAAAAAAAAAAAAATTAGGAATTAAAAAAAAAAAATTATTTAAAGGCATTTGGCCCTGCCTAAAAAATAAAAAAACCTATTTGGTCCCTCCCCATCAAACTTTCTGAATCCATCATTGGCCGTCGTGATGGGCTTTGAACGGGAACGTGCAGTACCCCAACCTTTACATTTATTAAAAGAGCATTGGTTGAATGTAGTAATAGGGGAAGTGCCTTTTGGTAATTTGGTTTATATATTGGTTAGAAACTTAGAAATACTGTGGAAAATGAATTTTTTTAAAAAATAATAATTTAATTAAAATAAAGAGAAATTATAATGTAAATAGATAGAGGCCAGTGGGCCCGACCCGATCGGTTGGTAACCCGGTCCAAAACCAGTGTTTGGAAATAGAAGCGGTACGTGGGTAATAGGGTTTAGGGTTTCTTTGGCGTTCCAGGATCATCCTCTGCTCCTCTAGCTATTGTTGTCACTATGACACCATCTACGGGTTTTTAGGGTTTAATCTCTCACTTTCAGCGTCTATCGGTGGTCATGTCGTCGAGGCCTGAGCTGCAAGCTCCACCTGACATATTCTACAACGACGCTGAGGCTCGGAAGTACACCTCCTCATCTCGGATCATCGAAATTCAGGTACCCTGTTTCTCTTCCGGCTCTGCTTGGTTCTTGAGAAAATCATAGAATAATTAAATTAGTAGATAAGATAAAGTCTTTGTACTACGTATTGTGTGTTGTTTTGGGTTTGGTTTCTAAATATTGACAAAAGGGTGGGACGTGAGTGACTAATGGATGGAGGGTGAGTGTATTTTGCTGAATTTGGGGAGTTGGATTTGTGTTGATATTTAGTGATGTTGTAAAAACAGGCGAAGCTGTCAGAGAGAGCACTGGAGCTTCTTGCTTTGCCTGATGATGATGTACCCAGATTGCTCCTTGACATTGGTATATTTGCTCTCTCTCTCTCTACACGCACCAATGCATGTATGAGTGTGTGATTGTAAATATTAATGTTGTCTGGTGTTGATTATCACTACTTAAAATGGTAAAATGGGAGGCCATACATCATCTTCTTCTTCACTGTGAGGTGGCAAGGAAATTATGGGCTTCCATTTTCCACCTTTTTGGTATAGAATGGGTCATGCCTAGAAGGTAATAACGTTATTGGCATGTTGGAGAGGTAAGTTGAGAAGTCATAACATTTTAGAAGCTTGAAGGATGGAACCTTTGTACTTAATGTGGTGCATTTAGAGAGAGTAGAATGTTAGGAGCTTTGAAAATCACGAGATTTCGGTGGAAGAACTAAAGAATGTCATGTTCAAATCTTTTTATACATGGATAGTGGCGTATAATAGTCCGCATTTCTCTCGTTTTCCTAAATTTTGTTTTTGTTTTTCTCCTTTCTAGGGGATTTCTTTTGTATACTTCTTGTGTATTAGAGTTGTGCCCCTCTACTCTTTTAATAAGATTGATTTGCTATAAAAAAAGGGAAAATTGTATTGACACTGTTGTTCATGTATTTTGGTGGACTATCTTAAAAGAATGAGTTGCTCATGAGGTGCTGTCTGGTGTGCAAATTATGTGTAGCTTTATGAAGTTTGCACTTTGCAGGAACTCAACTCATTGGTATACTAAGTTTTATCAGATTTAGCTATTTGACTGTTTGTATCATCATTCTTCTCAGCTATCAAAAGGGTGAAGATTAGGATTATCTTATATCTTATTGTGTGTGTGTGTGTGACAGAGTATAGTGTTTGTTTTGTTTTTTGTTTTTCTTCTTAAGATTTGTTGAATGGATTCTCAAATGGAAAGAAACACATCTTTTGTGGACCTCTTTTGATGTCATGTATTTCTTTTTTGTACGGTGAATGTTCCTTGTATGTATTTATTTTTTTGTTTTTATGAATGATTATATATATGTTTGTTTTCTCTTTGATTGAGTGTTGACAAAAAAATATAATAAAAAAAGAATGAGAAATAATATTTTAATGGAAGTAAATTATAAAATAGAAGGTCTGTTGGAGTGTGAAGTGAAAAAGTAGTAGTTAAAGTAGTGGGTTATACTTTTTGAGTAGCTAAATTAACAACCCTTGCTGGAGATGCTCTAAATGCCTTTCCTTTACGGTACCTGTGCTTTGAAAAGGGCTCCTCTCTAGTTGAATTCAACTGGAGAGGATCCTTCTCCATGTGCTTTGTGCCATTCAAATAGTCACCTTGGTTTTCAAAAATATTACAAATGATACCTATGGTAAGCAAATAAACCCACTTGATATTTCTGTCATGATTGCGTTAATTTTTTTAACGGGAGCTCCACGTCACCTAAGAACACAGCCACACAGTACTATCACCAATAGATTAAAAGTCATACAGTACTATCAACCGGCGTGTGGATTTTTATTTTTATTTTTTATTTGATGTGGCACCTAAGAGCACAGCCACACAGTACTATCAATGTGGGTTATTTGATTCTGGTTCAAATACAATTTTACTTATAAAAAAAAAAAATCATAGGTAAAAAAAAAAAAGAAAAAAAAAAAGAGAGGCATTTAGCCAATTAGCCCAATTGTAAAGACTTAACCCCAAAATTCCATTTAAACCATTCTTAGTTCTTATTAGGATGGGCTTATTTTCTCCTCTCACTTGTGGGTTTAATAAAGCTCCAATATGAAAGCTGATATGAATAGAAATTATAAGTGTTTTTTTTTTGAACGACTAGAAATTATAAGTCTAGGTCCAAGCCCTTGAACCTTTAACAGTGATAATAAGAGTCCCCAGGTAAGCAAACCTTCTTTGGTCGGCAAGTTCAACTCGTTTCTTTTTTATGCACACAACCCGCTTGATTGAATGCTCAAGAGAAGTGTTGCTTTTAATATGTAATCGTTCTCACCCTAGCTCAAGTTTCATATACTACTTTAGATTTTGTGTTTTTGTTACAATACTAAGCCGTGCATGTGTATGATCAGAATCACGTACAGAGAATTTGTATGGGTTCAGAAGTTGAAACACTCGAGGAGAGGTTAACGTCTATGCTTGGTCAGCTACAAACAGAGTGCGGCATTCTTGAAAGAATGGTGTACAAGAACAAGAACCAGCATCGGCGTTGCTCGTATTTCCAGTATCTTATGAAGGTTCGTATTTCTTACTTTCCTTTTAAGAAGCTTACTCTTTGTTTGGTTTGTGGGAAAACTGATGAAAAGACAAGTAAAGAGAAGAAATTTGTCATTATGATGTGCTAAATATGCAAAAAGCTTCGATTCTAGTTTGCCCATTCGCTGTAAATTGGCTAAGTTTACCAGTGGTTTTTATTGGGCAGCATATAATGAGCTGTTTAGGAATATTCTTTTTTAGTTTCTTTTTGGTTCCTAGATTGTTACTTCTAGTCAAATACAGCACTAGGTTGTACATGTTCTGGATTTGTTTTTGGGTTTCTTCACTTCACCTTGCCTGTTTGGGATGTTAGGTGAGGAGGGATTTAAGGCTGCTGCAATCAGCTAAGTTGGAGGAGTTAGTAGATTCTTGCTTTTTAGTTATCACTGGGAAGAGACCTAAACAAAAGGTGCATTTTTTGGAAAGGTAAAATTTCTCATGGCTCGAATTGGGCCTAATCATTAAATTGATGGATTGTGCAATGTGAATGCTTAAATACTTGTATGTAAATGTGAAGTGAGCTTACCAAAGAAAATCAAGAAGTGCTGACGTGCTGGTTTTACATTATAGAACAACATGATTAATCTCATGTTATTGATACTTCAGTGAAATTCTAACACTTGTTGCAGAATATGCTGTAAGATTATTTCTTTTATTTGAATGCAAACTCCTGACACATGCTAAGAAGCAAGTTTGGCAATGTTTTTTTTTTCCCTGTTTGACTTGAGCATCATGAGCTTGCTTGTGGATATGCTTTAACAAATATTTATTTCCCATGAAACACAATGCATGTGCACATGACAATATATGGTTTTCTTTGCCTTGTCCTGAGTTCACACAATATTAATTAGACTTGGTCTGAAACTCCATAAATGAAACTGACTTCCTTGTTGATTGCATTCAAGATACAACCTAAACCAACTGATCATAGACATCACAGTAAGTTATTGCATTAACAAGTTATACAAAGTGTACAAAAGTTGATGTGAAAAAATAAAATTTAATTTAGTTTGGTTAATATTGATGCCTAGCAAATTCAAAAGAACACTAACAACGAGATAAAACTTTTTGCATCAACTTTTATCCAATATTTGGCCAGCTTTTTTTATTATTATTTATTATTTTTTTTTTTAAAGAAAGTTTTGTCATAGAGCGACAAAAGCACTACAATCATATATGATTAGCTCACAACCACAACATAATCCTCAAGCTGATCCAATATATGAGGTGAACATTGTTATTATTAATTTCTGCCTAAGGTGAGCTATTTTGTATGAACATTATGAATAACTTTCTTTATAGAAGATAACATTTGTGGATGGATGAAGTCATTTTGTTTTTATAGTTTTTGAACATGTGATTGGCTCATTTTTTCACAGTTAAACTTGCTATTTAACAGAAAATCTTAATGTAGGGGTGACATTGCAAAATTTTTAAACATGGAAAACCTAACATTGCAAATTTTTAAACTTTGAGGATATGATTGCAAAAGTGCTGAAACATTAGGGGGGTAAGTGACGTTTTCCTAAAAAATATAAAAACACCTTTCTTTGCCATTTGAACTGTAATTGCCTTTTCAATCTGTTATGGCTAATATCTTTTAAAGTTGGTGAAGGGAAATAAAGAGATGAGCTTTGACTCTCTTTCTATCTGGATATGTTATGTGTGACCCCATTTCCCCAAGTATTGATGTGATGCCTTCATTTGAAAATTTTAAATATGTACTTTGCAATGAGGAATGTTCATATTCTTGCTCATATAGGTAGTATGTTTAGTTTCTAGTTATTGACTCATTTTTTTCACAGTTTAAAGAGGAGAAAATGTGAAGGTGGAAAACATAATTTTATGGAGCGACTTTTGGGATCTGCGCGCCTACTATCGCAGGTTTGATCTTGCTTTTCATTGATTATTCCTCTTTTCTTATCCCACTATTGTGTTTATTGCTGTTATTTTTCATGCCGGCTGGGTCATTTTGACTCAACATGGTTAGAAATCTCTCCTCTCTTTGAGCTACTGAGAAGAGATTTCATGCCAGATGTTTGTTATTCATTTTTAATTAAATACCCAATCTGATACTGGTTTTTTGTTTGGAAAGATCTTAAATTATTTTCCTTCTTTTTAACTGATACAGATGTGCGGTCTTTATTACTCCATGCAGTTTAACTGATAAGCAACTCTATTAAGAAGTAAAATCAATAGTACTCCAAGCTGGGCATTTTACATTAAACTTAGAGTGGTAAAAAAAAACTTATGATTTAGCCCTTGTCAAAGTAATTATGGTGTTTAATAGAAGTTTTGATATGCAAGTAACTGTTTTAACGTACCAAATCTGAAATAAACTCAACTAAAATCAAAACTCAATTGAGGCCAGCTCCATGGCTTTCTAACTAATCGGGAGCAGCCAAATTGAATACTGCTTCTATAGGGCTTCATGTTACAATGAGGCATATGATTTTGTTGAGGGCATCACTGGAGCATTTTAGTGTGGATTTCTTACTTGAGTTTGATATAATATGTGGCGTGTTTTCTTTCAGATGGTTGGGCCCATGTTGATGGCAGCTACGTATCCTTTATTTATTTGTTAAATACTTGTCCATATTATTTATATGATAGAAAATAATTTTTTGGAAGTTGGACACTTTTATATGCGGTTGGGCTGCTAATGAGCTTTAGCTCAAATGGTACTTCCTCCCTTTGTAGCAAAAGAAGTGGGGGGGGGGGGGTGCGCAAATGAGGTCGTGGCTTCAAGGCCCAATGGGTGCATGTAACTTGCCAATCAAAAGAAGAAGAAAAAAACCAGTTGGGGCTTTTTGGCTGTTATTTCAAGCAACAAACACAGAACTTCCCTTTCTTATACTTGGCACAAAAGAGAAATATTCTCCCTTTCTTATATTTAACCACCTTTACTTGCACCTGGCGTTTATACCAATAAGAAAGAGAAATATTAGCCCTCTCTTATATTTGGATGATGTAAGAATAGATTTTCAAACTTGCATCATGTGATATTTATTAAAAAGAAAAAGTATCATGCAATGTGTTCACCCTTGACTATTCCACAGTGAGATATCTATCTTGCTTGCTCGATCCTTTTTCATGGGATTTTCTTTAACAATTTTGGGTCTGCTCGCACGCCTTCGAGTTTTGGTTCAACAGGTGAGTTCCTTTTCTTCTTCTAAAACTGTTGAAGAGTTCACATTTCTACTGTAGATTTCAGGCCAAGTTGTGTTGGTTTGAGGCATATAACCTCGTTAATCAAGTTGGTCTATTTAATAGTCCCATATTCCTAAAGGCCGAAATTTGGATGCTATATATGAAGAACAAAGACATGCCTGACATGGGTACACAGAGCATCTTCCAGCAGCATCTAGAAAATGAAATCAAATGAAACTAGATTGGAGTGTCAGGCAAGGATCTTAGCTGGCCAACTAAGAAAGAACATTATTACTTTAGACATAAATGTTACCCATATGTTTTTTTTTGATAAGCACAAATGTTACCCGTGTGTAGATGGCCTCTTTTATGAAAATGATGGCAATGTCCTTGTGATCCTTTAGGAATATGTGATTTTAGACATTTGGGTCTATAATCTTTTAAATGAATATGGGTTGTTATTGTGGAGTCTTTAAGTTCTTAGATTTGTATATGAGCTGCCTGCTGTAAGCATGGAACTAAGCTGTGTCTTCCAGTTAAACCTTATTTGTGTTTCTTGTACAGATATTACTTGATGTTGTTTCAGTATTCAACATGGTTTCTTCTCTCTCCCAGAAGAAGCAATATATAAAGATAAACCAAGAAGGAATTGAGGTTGGTCTGCACCTCTTTAGGTTCTAGTAATTCTTCCGGTCATATTTTACTCTTTTAGATGCCTTTTTGGCTTATAAGTTGGTTTCTTCTTGTTTTATTTTCTATTCATTTTTCCCCTCTTGTCTTGCTATGACCCATACAGGTCTTCAGGGAGTTTTATCCAACCAATGAGGACTTTGTAACCCTAGATTGTGTGTGGAAATCAGATAAGTTTGTGTTACTTGAGAGGATGCTTAACAGCAAGACTGGAAGTCAAGATGGCGATCTTAAAGAAGATTCTTCTTTAGGAGCATTGACTGTAAAGTATCGAAGTATTGAGTCTTTTCTTGGAGGTAAGCATTTTCATGCCCTTCTTCTTGTCTTGACCTAACACCGAGCATAACTAAGATTGTTTTGTCAGCATATGATAACAGCAAAAACTAAGAATTGAAGATTGAAAACGAAATTCAAGAGAAAAAAATAACAAATAGGGAAGATAAAAACCCTAATTGTTGGAAACGGATGTATCTTTCTAATGGGGGGAGGGTTGCTTTGATCAAAAGTACACTCTCTAATTTGCCTACTTACATACTTTCGTTATTTCCTATTCCGGCTGATGTGGCAAAACGCATTGAGAAGATTCAAAGGGATTTCCTTTGGGGGGGATTGAATGATGAGGTCAAGCTTCATTTAGTTGACTGGGACACGGTATATTCTCCCATCTCCAAAGGTGGATTAGGAATCCAAAATATGAGGAAGTTCTATCAAGCTCTCTTGGGGAAATGGCTATGGCGGTATGCTCATGAGGAAGGGGCTTGGTGGAGATCGGTTTTGGTGGCCAAGTATGGGTCTTCTCGGGATGGATGGCGTTCTTGTGATATTACTGAGTCACATGGGGTGAGGCTTTGGAAGTATATATGTATGGGGTGGAGTAACTTCAAGCGACATTTCAGATTTGACCCAGGGGTTGGTTCTAAAATTAGTTTTTGGGAGGATGTTTGGTGTGGGGAGAGTCCTCTCAAAGATACATTTCCTGATCTGTTTAGTATTGCCAAGTTCAGGGAAGCTTCCATTGCGGATAATATGGAGTGATCCAGTGGTACCATTTAGTGGAACATTGTCTTCACCCGTTTGATCCATGACTGGGAGGTAGAGATTTTAGCTTCGTTCTATAACTGTTTGTATTCTTATAAGCTAAGAGGGGTTGGGGAGGACAAGCTGTGGTGGGTTCCTTCGAGTAAATGTGCCTTCGAGGTGAGATCGTATTATCGGGTTCTATCGTCTCATGGGCCCATTTCTTTCCTTGGAAAGGTATTTGGAGGACGAAGGCTCCACCTAGAGTGGCATTCTTTGTTTGGACGGCCGCTAAAGGTAAGATACTCACCATCGATAATCTCCGTCGGAGAGGCATGATAGTGGTTAATAGATGTTGGCTTTGCGAGTCGGATGGGGAGTCGGTGGATCATCCACTCCTTCATTGCGGAGTGGCGAATGCCTTGTGGAATGCCATCCTCAGCTCTGCTTGGGTCTTAGCTGAGTTATGCCTAGTTCGGTTAGGGAGTTGATGGCTTGTTGGTGTTCGGGGGGTCCCACAAGGAGTGCGGTGGTTTGGAAGATGATTCCCTTGTGTCTTATGTGGTGTATTTGGAGGGAACGTAATGCAAGATGCTTTGAAGACTCAGCGAGGTCGTTCGAGGAAATTCTTCATTATTTTCTCTTTACGCTTTACACCTGGATGGCCGGTTGGCTTGATCTGCTTGTAATTAGTTTCTCGAATTTTCTTTCTCGCTTATCTTCTTCCCCTTAGGCTTTCCCTTGTATACGTCTTGTGTACTATGGGTTGCGCCCCTTTTGCGCTTTTCTTAATATATTTTGACTTAAAAAAAAAAAAAAAAACCCTAATTGTCACAAATAAACAAACAGAAAAATAACTCTGAAAAACTAAACTAATGTATAAATATTAAATCCACACTAATGTTCTTCTCTTGCATCATGCTTGATCCTCCCTCCCCACTACCCGGGGTCCATTCTTTTCTAGAAAAATCAGCTTCAGGTGTATTGCATATTCTGCACGTCTTGTAGATCTGAGTTCAAGACTAGTAATCCCCATCCATATGTTGAACTCTGCCTAATTCCATTGCCGAAGATCGAGTTCATGGCGCTGATAAATTGTGTGCAAGAATCAAAGGAACTCCTTATGCCTAGGGATTACAATTCCCTATCACCCCGCCTTCAGGGGTTTATTTGGTTGTTGTCCTAGATTGGGTTCAATTGGATCGTTAACAGATTGAAAACCTTATCTCCATGTATGTATGTATATTTGGTAGGATAAGAACCACATAAATAAAGTAGTTCATAGTAAACGTGCACCATAATATAGTCTTCATAAATATAGTACTGCATAGTAAAGATGCACTATAATTTAATCTATCACTGCCGTAACCATTGGTTTTCTGCTATCTGCTAGCTGCTGTTCTGTGGGGCCTTGGTGCTATTATTTTTTACCTAGTGATGACTCTTTTGTAGATGATGAACTTGTTCCCGAGAGGGTGGATGATGCTGGCCAAATGGCTGAAAAATGTCCATCTCTCATCACGGAGGACAAGACTGATTTGCTGGCAGGCTCTTCCATGGAGAGTGACAATGGGAAGGCTGTCGAAGGTTGTACACAAGTAGGAGATGGTTCAGTCGTCGCAACAATTCCTAGCAAGAAACCTCTGCAGGAAGGTGATTTGCTTGAAGACTCAAAGTTGTCTCCAAGTTCAAATTCTTTGAAACCCAAGTCTGGATCAAGAAAAGTAGCTTTTGTCTCCGTGAAAAATCCTCCACTATCAACCACAAACGTTATGGCCAGCTTCAAGGAAAATGATACAAATGGTGGTGACAAGGAAGATCCATTTTTCAGTTTGCTTACTAGTGGAAATGTAAAAAACAGTCTCTTCTAGGTTTTTTTTTTTTTTGGGGGTCAAATGGAAAAAAAAAAAGAATCTGTCCCTTGTGAAAAAGGAAAATATTTAGGGTACTAAATTTTTTATTACAAGAATCATGGTTGTATTTTTCTGGGGAAGGTTCATGTTAGATACAGGGAATGAGAGCAGTTTGCCAACCAATTAATTAACCTCTTGAAGCTTTTAGTGAGCAATTGAATTAATGGATAAACTCCACATGTGCCTGTTGAACATTCTTCTTCCTTTTCCTGGAAGGTATAAAGAACAAATTCTTAGCTGAGAAAACAGTATTGGACAACACAATGCCAAAAACTGGTTATCACGTTCACTGGTCAAGGTATCATTTATGTTGTTTTTTTTTTCATAGTCAACAAATATCACGCCTCCGCGTGACTCTCATGTGCCCGCAAGCCCCCTCATGCGCCGTGACTCCACCCATGGCCACATAAATTTTTTATTCTTTTATCTGAAGAATTACTTCTGGTATTTTTTTTTATGTCCAAATTTGAGTTTCAACAAATCTAATTCGGTTGGGCTTTAGACTCACTGATCAGAAGAACATCCTATTATCGTTGTAAATATTTTTTCTTAGTCTCCAATTTTCTTGGAAGTTGTTCAAGAGCTAAGAAAGAAAAAAAACCAAACTCTTTTTCACACGGCCATAGAAAGAAAATAGTCGAAATAGTAAATACCCAAGCAAGCAACTTTGAAGGCATTCTGCGACAGTAGTTATTCTTTTGAGGCGTTGTAAATTTTCGTTAAGATCATTTGTATTGGAGTGGAAACTGGGAAAAAAAAAAAATTTCCCTTTAGAAAACGTACACACGAGTCACACGACACAAGACCTCAGATGATGACGTTTAGACTCTTGAGAGGATTTCTTTTTGAGAATAAATTCAGTTTGGATGTGGCAAAAGGTGTGAGTTTTTTGCTTACCACTCACAAGTTGATTGGTTGAGGATGGGGATATGTGCGATGGGCAAACATCTTTTAGAAAAGCGGGTTTAGTGAACCTGGGAAACGCCTTCTGGGTATTGATTGATTGTAAGGCGTTTCTATGTTGGAAACCGTTAATGGCAGTGTTATTGAGTACTAAAACGCTTGGAAAATGATGATCAGTGAATATTTTATATGTTCAATGTGTCTATGTGGAGTAAGTTGAGAAGGTGCTTGTAATTTGATGGACTAAATTTTGATATCTGGTGTAGGAAACAATCAATGGAGACGAGTCAGGTGTAATTAATCGTTCAAATGCACCATCTGTGGTGCCATTAAAGCAATATTTTCACTCAAAACATAATTCTACTCCATGCTAATAATTGCAATTCTCATGTGACACTGAAGAACTCCAACCATGATGTTTTGCCATCATAATGTAATTCTAAGTATGCAAGTACATGTATTGTCTTTCCACTTCCCCTTTGATGAACAATTATGATATATGCTTTGCACTTATTCCTATGATTTGTTCTTTTTAAACAAGTTGGTTTGTTTCTTTCTCTGTTCCATGAAATTTATAGAATGACAAGTTGTTCGCTGCCATACAGGGGAATGGGATGTGCAAGTGCTCTTCTGAGCACACTATATCAAGTAAGCTTTTGACCAAACATGTAATATCTGGGATTGCTGCTTTAATATTTCTCTCTCAGACAAACCAGGTCAGTTTTCTAGCTACTGCAGGTGCGAGCATTCAATAGTTTTAAGTTCTAATGTAGAGAACTTAACTTTGAAAGAAGCCTAAGATTTTTGTTGCTACTCGGGATGTGGTAAGTTGCGTTATGCACAGAACATAGGCATTGAGGTAAGAACAATCATTATAATGGGATTCTTATTACAGGATTATAGGCTAAAAGTCCTCTTAAAATTATTTTTATTCTTTCCCATGCCAAATATTTAGAAGCT
This sequence comes from Carpinus viminea, assembly GCA_013348765.1. Classification (NCBI taxonomy): domain Eukaryota; kingdom Viridiplantae; phylum Streptophyta; class Magnoliopsida; order Fagales; family Betulaceae; genus Carpinus; species Carpinus viminea. Next base: position 16,635,934 of record CP054669.1, on the reverse strand, counting down.
TTTTAAAAGATTTACTACGGTTTTATGTTTGGTTTAAGTTCTAGCTCAACAATGGGTAGTTACGTTCCTTCACAGAACCCTGCTTGTATTGTTATTTTTCTGTACTGTTTGCATAGAAACCTTACAATTTGAACACGCTCTAGCATGGGTTGATTCCACAATGATAGGGAATCTCATCCAAAATTACATGTTTTAGTGAAGTTGTAGGAGCTGGAGGGTAGAAGATTATTGCAATAAACTAGGCAGATATCTCTGTATGATGAACATAAGTTGTTTCTAAATCAGCCTTTCATTTCTTGGGCAGGCTATTGCTGCAAATCCATATCATCAACCCAATATATGCCAGTTTGCTAGTGCCCCAGATGGTACACTAACTCTTCCACTTCCTGAGGGTTCGGATGGAAGAAGTGGGAAGCTAATGATGATGAAAGCTATGACAGCCAAGGATTTTGACCCCATTAAATATTCTGGAAGATGGTTTGAAGTTGCTTCACTTAAACGTGGATTTGCCGGATCAGGTCAGGAAGACTGTCACTGTACTCAGGTATGCTAAGGGTGGGTATGATTTTGACGAGCAATGAAGATATCTATCTATTGGGAGAGTGGTTTGTGTAACAAAAGGAAACAATTTTCTTTCCCACTTCATACTGCATTCTACATTGTGTTAGAACAGTTTTCCTCATGCCGAAATACCAATTGATCAGTGCTACAAAAGAAAATAAATTAGCAAAAGAGCTTGCTGGAACGGGCCTGCGGAGGATAGCTCTGATGCTTAAGTTAGCAAGAAGGCTAAGTGAGATAATAAAACATGGCAAAGAAATGGTTAAGGCTAGAGGAAGGAGATGAAAGTCCTCTCTAACCTTTCCCTGCAGTGAATATTCCACTTCCCACAACCCTTCTCATGCATGTGCGGTATCATTAGGGTGTTCTCAGTTTGATGGATCGATGGATAGGATAATAAGTACGCAGGCCCAAAACCAATGCCCAGTATATCCAAGTTTACCGTCATATGAAAGCCTAGAAGACACGTGAAACAATCCAAAGCTCCCTTGTTCATCAGAGGTCTTGAACTGCAGCTAGTTCAAGTGGCAACCACTTGTTCGTCCAGTGCAATTCAGAGATTACTCTCATGTCACATGTTGTGGATAAATACAAGACAATAATTCTATTGGAAACAAAAAATTATACATTAGGTATTTATGCCCTCAAATTTCTGGCTGCTAAACTTACTTATTTATCAAATTGCAGGGTGTACATACGTTTGATATGGAGACACCCTCTATCCAGGTTGATACCTTTTGTGTTCATGGGGGCTCCAATGGATATATTACTGGCATTAAGGGAAACGTTCAATGCCTTTCAGAGAAGATTTGGCGAAAGATGAGAGTCAGCTAGAAAGTCAGGAGATGATAAAAGAGAAATGTTATCTTCGATTTCCCACAATACCATTTATCCCCAACCCCCCCCCCCCCCCCCTCCCCCCAAAATTTCATTTCATAGCTTTGATGGTTAATGATTTTCATTTACTTGTATAAACTTAGAAAATTGGATTTATTTCTCCCAATTTTCTAGATTCTGGTTTTTTTTTTTCTCTCCCAAATTTCGTTTCATAGCTTTGATGGTTAAATTTTTTCAATACTTTAGAAAATTTGATTTATTTCGGCAATTTTTCTCTTAATTTTATAGATCTAGTTTTTTTTTTTTTCTTCCAAATTTTCATTTCATATCTTTGATGTTAAATTGTTTTCATTTACTTGTATGAACATAGTAAATTAGATTTATTTTGACAATTTTTTCTCCCAATTTTATAGATCTATGGATTGTTTTTTATTCCCAAATTTCCTTTTCATAGCTTTGATGGTTAAATTGTTTTCATTACTTAGAAAATTTGATTTATTTCGGTAATTTTTCTCTTAATTTTCTAGATCTAGGGTTTTTTTTTTTCCCCCAAATATCCATTTCATAGCTTTGAAATTGTTTTTCATTTACTTGTATATACTTAGAAAATTGGATTTTAAGATTTTAACCCGCAAACCCGCTCCGCCCCATCCCTGCCGGATTTTAAAGTTTTTTTCAGGTTAGATTTTATCCAACCAGTGTGGAGCGGTTCCTCGCGGGTACCCGATCCGAACCAACATGCTGGATTTCAAAAAAAAAAACCCTAACCCTAACAATTTCATCCCCTATGTCTTTCTATCATCTAGGACTGACAATTTTGACACGACTCGCAAAAACGACATGAAAAAACAGGTAATGGGTTTGGACTTATCGGATTCGGGTCCATCCGTTTAAGACCTAATAATTTTCGTGTCTGGCGGCGGGTCGACCCGTCAGACGAGAGTTTCATGTTAGCATTCGGGTTTGATGGGTCGACCCGCCAGACCCGTATTTAAAAAAAAAAAAAAAAAACCCTAAGACTAAATTTGAAACGCGCGCCCCTAGTTCCACAACTTCCACCCCCACCCACCCAGGTCCCAGGCACCCACTCTCACAAGCTCACCGCTCACGGTCGAAGAGGAGAAGAAGAAGAGTCCCCCCAAGCGGCCAGCCCAGACCCCCGTCGTCGTTAGTGCCTTGCGCCTCTCAGTCTCTGAGCTCTCTCTCGACTCTCGCCTCTCGCCTCTCTGTCTCCCTCTCGGGCCCTCGGCTCTCTCTCTGCCGTCTCACCGCTACTTCCCGTCATCATATATTGATATTTTGATTATATGATACTTTGATAGTTTGATTATATTCTTATTTTCAGTTTTTTGTATTGTCTGTTTTCCTCCCCTATTTTGAGGATTTTTCCCTGCTTGGTTGGTTTTTTCAGGTTGTAAGGGATTGTTAAGTGCTTGAGGTGTTGCTTTGGTTTGAGCTGTGGTGTAACGGTACCCGCGCATGTGAATGTGTCGCATGTACTGCTTTTGCCACTTGTTGACTTGCTTCTATCTCTCTCTCCTCTTTCTCTCTATCTCGTCTCTCTTTGTCCGCTCTCTATCTCTCGTCTCTCTTTGGTTCTCTCTCTCCAGACTACAAGATCACACCTTTCGCCTCTCATTGCTTCAAAGCCACTGCCGCCAACGTCACCCCAAGCAAATTTCATGGTGCGGTACCTTGAGAGGAAAAGAGGGTAATTTATTTGAGATTTTTTGTTTCTGTTTTTTCTCTTATCGTGTTTTAAAAAGAAATGGGCAAATCCATCTACAAACCGATTAGTTTGATCCATTTGGGATCTGCATTGATCATGTTGATTTTGAATAATTCCAATGGTGTAGTCTGAATACATTGACAGGAGCATTATGCTTTGATGCTCTACTTGTGTAGTGTGTCAGATATGAAGGGTCCTGATGGGCTGGGTTATGTATGAGCTTTTCTGTATGTCTTGGAATTGGGTGCGTGGAGACTTACGATGCTTTAGATTTAATATAATCTTTGTTAGACAACAATATATGATTCTTTCTCAAGCTATGAAGTAAAAACTGTAATTGCATCTATAGAAGCATGTATATAAGTAGATATCTTATGCTAATAAGTGTATCTGTCATTGTTGGCATGTTGATATTGATGAGCTATTCAACAAGACAAGATGAAAAAAAAAGTATATTTTTTTTCAATGGAGTATTCCCTTTAGTATATTTAATCTTTTTGAGTGTGCTGCAAAATTCCATTATCTTATGTAGTAATGTGAATTGGTTCATTATTTTGCATCATTATTTTGGTTCATTGTTTTTCAACCCCTCATAGCATCTCATCTCCCCATTTTACCACAATTATGAGTTCTGAAAAAATTTAATATTATAATGTGTGCTTTTGGTTACTAGTTTACATGGACATTAGTTTGTTGACAAATTAATTAAATAAATTTGACATGGAATCTTTATCCTCAAATATATGCATTGCTTATATTTGAGGATTAGTGAGAGTAGATATATCTTTCTTATGCTATGTGTGGATTATATATTTTTCATAGTAAATGATAATGTGCTCCTATTTGAAACCAAGCATATGTTGTCTTCCCATCAGGACCTTGGTGAGGCCTCTTATGTATAGGGTATACAAATTCTGCATGACAAAACGAATGGTGGTCATTGGTTGTCATAGAAAACATACATTGATCAAGTTTTAAATAGGTTTCATGTGCAATCTTACTATCTTGGAAAGGAATCAATTGTGAAGGTTGATATATTTTCTAACTCTCAATGTCACCCGAGTATAATGAAAGACCTCAGATACATGCAGTACCATATGCATCAATTGTGGGTAGTTTGATGTATGCTCAAGTATGTATACGACCTAATATTACTTATATTGTAGATGTATTTGGGGCGATACTAGAGTGATCCAAGTTTAAGTCACTAAAGAGCTTCAAAGAAAATACAAAGGTACTTACAAGGCACTAAAGATTTTATGTCGACATATTCGCGATTCAACATTCTTAATATAGTTGGATATTCTAATACTATTTTTTGCAATATTTTTATGATGGTAGGAGTTGTTTCATGAAAAAATGTCAAACAAACACTTATAGTTTCTTCAACTATAGAAGCAAAGTACGTAGCTTATTACCAGGCTACATGTTAGGCTATATGGCTGCAAAATTTTGTCTCAGGATTGATTATTGTGGATACCATTGCGTGGCCATTGAAGAAATTTTTTGATAATTCTGCAGTTGTTTCTTTCTCTTGGAACACTAAAAGCTCTTTCCAATCCAAGCATATTGATATAAAATATTTGTTTGTTAGAGAGAAAATAGTTGAATCTCAAATATGTTGTGCATACTCCCACAGAACATATGTTAGCAGATTTACTAACTAAAGGGTTTGGCTTCTAGAATGTTTCAAAAGCATCTGACTCATATGGGGTTGTTAGAATCTTATGTTCTATTGAGTTAGTAGGAGTTAATATGCTTTTGTGTATTGTGAGTATTTTGTGTTGTTTTGCGTGCGTTTATATTGATTATGAGATTATTTGTGTTATGATATGAGACATTGTATGTTAGTCTTGGTGGACTTCACTATTTGTGTGTTACACTTGCATTCTATTTGCCTGGATCATGTGATTTGAGTACTTGTTACGCATTATACACCTTATTGGTATATTCTTAACTTGTTACTTGCAAACACATTTGGATCAAATTGTACTTTGGAATGCCTATTTGCGTTTATTTTATTTTTAGCCATCATGACAAGCTTTAAATTAATTAAGAGATTGTTGTCACTTATCTATCTAGACACCCCTTGAGCAATAGAAGGCCGAGAGCTCTCTATGGGCTCTCCAACACTTAGCTATCGTCAAAGGCGGGTTTGGGGGGGAGAGGGAATGGCCCTGGCCTATCCCCAAATCCTCTAAAAAAAAAAAAATTAGCAATTAAAAAAAAAATATTTAAAGGCATTTGGCCCTGCCTAAAAAATAAAAATACATATTTGGTCCCTCCCCATCAAACTTTCTGAATCCGTCATTGGCCGTCGTGATGGGCTTTGAACGGGAAGGTGCAGTACCCCAACCTTTACATTTATTAAAAGAGCATTGGTTGAATGTAGTAATAGGGGAAGTGCCTTTTGGTAATTTGGTTTATATATTGGTTAGAAACTTAGAAATACTGTGAAAAGTGAATTTTTTTTTTTTTTAAATAATAATAATTTAATTAAAATAAAGAGCAATTATAATGTAAATAGATAGAGGCCAGTGGGCCCGACCCGATCGGTTGGTAACCCGGTCCAAAACCAGTGTTTGGAAATAGAAGCGATACATGGGTAATAGGGTTTAGGGTTTCTTTGGCGTTCCAGGATCATCCTCTGCTGCTCCAGCTATTGTTGTCACTATGACACCATCTACGGGTTTTTAGGGTTTAATCTCTCACTTTCAGCGTCTATCGGTGGTCATGTCATCGAGGCCTGAGCTGCAAGCTCCACCTGACATATTCTACAACGACGCTGAGGCTCGGAAGTACACCTCCTCATCTCGGATCATCGAAATTCAGGTACCCTGTTTCTCTTCCGGCTCTGCTTGGTTCTTGAGAAAATCATAGAATAATTAAATTAGTAGATAAGATAAAGTCTTTGTACTACGTATTGTGTGTTGTTTTGGGTTTGGTTTCTAAATATTGACAAAAGGGTGGGACGTGAGTGACTAGTGGATGGAGGGTGAGTGTATTTTGCTGAATTTGGGGAGTTGGATTTGTGTTGATATTTAGTGATGTTGTAAAAACAGGCGAAGCTGTCAGAGAGAGCACTGGAGCTTCTTGCTTTGCCCGATGATGATGTACCCAGATTGCTCCTTGACATTGGTATATTTGCTTTCTCTCTCTCTCTATACACGCACCAATGCATAAATGAGTGTGTGATTGTAAATATTAATGTTGTTTGGTGTTGATTATCACTACTTAAAATGGTTAAATGGGAGGCCATACATTATCTTCTTCTTCACTGTGAGGTGGCAAGGAAATTATGGGCTTCCATTTTTCACCTTTTTGGTATAGAATGGGTCATGCCTAGAAGGTAATAACGTTATTAGCATGTTGGAGAGGTAAGTTGAGAAGTCATAACATTTTAGAAGCTTGAAGGATGGAACCTTTGTACTTAATGTGATGCGTTTAGAGAGAGTAGAATGTTAGGAGCTTTGAAAATCACGAGATTTCGGTGGAAGAACTAAAGAATGTCATGTTCAAATCTTTTTATACATGGATAGTGGCGTATAATAGTCCGCATTTCTCTCGTTTTCCTAAATTTTGTTTTTGTTTTTCTCCTTTCTAGGGGATTTCTTTTGTATACTTCTTGTGTATTAGAGTTGTGCCCCTCTACTCTTTTAATGAGATTGATTTGCTATAAAAAAAGGGAAAATTGTATTGACACTGTTGTTCATATATTTTGGTGGACTATCTTAAAAGAATGAGTTGCTCATGAGGTGCTGTCTGGTGTGCAAATTATGTGTAGCTTTATGAAGTTTGCACTTTGCAGGAACTCAACTCATTGGTATACTAAGTTTTATCAGATTTAGCTATTTGACTGTTTGTATCATCATTCTTCTCAGCTATCAAAAGGGTGAAGATTAGGACTCTATCTTATATATATATTTTCACCCCCCAACCCCAATAATGGAGCTTCAATACAAATTGAAAAAGGGCTCTGCATAATCTGTTTACTTGGAAAGCGGATGATCTACCTTATATATATATAAAGCCTCTTTATGTTTGCTTCCATGGATAATGATTTAGGACCTTGACTATTGAACTTCCAAATTGTAAATTGCTAATATTGCTTGATTTCGTCAATGTCTCTGATGGTTTTATGAGCTTTGCCATGTTGTCTTTAGAATTCAATGAGAGGCTAAATAAACATGAGGAATTTAACTTCAAGAATTGTGGTTTTCTGTAGGTTGCGGATCAGGACTTAGTGGGGAGACCCTTTCAGAGAATGGACACCAATGGATTGGCTTAGATATTTCGCAGATCAATGCTAAGTATGTAAATTTTGGGTTTGATTGAAGCTGAAACTTCTATCCTCTCTCTCTCTCTCCCCTCTTTTGATTTTCCATTTCACTTTCTTTTCTGTTTAATTTAATTTAATTTTTCTTAAATCTAGATGTTGCATTGGAGCGGGAGGTTGAGGGCGACCTTCTAGTTGGTGACATGGGTCAGGTATAAAGTTTTGAACTTTTTACACTTGTCATGCTAGGGTAGATAAAATAATAGATCATGCCTCATAGATTAGGTTCATAGCACGTGTTATTTCAATTTACTGTGTGATTTAATTTTTTCCAGTTGCTTGCATGTTATCAAGCGATTTTGTCAAAGTAAAGTGGTGAATTGTAGAAAAGTATTTGCCTGAATTTTATGTGCAATTTAAATTTTGGCCAAGAAACTATTGTATTCTTGGAAAATCTTAATTCAAGTTGAATTCTTTCACTTGCATTTTCGTTTGTGAATTCATCTATATCAATATAATTTCTTGAGACCATTATTGCAATTTTGATGCTCCGGTTGGTTGCATTGTGGATTTTCCTCACTACCTTTGTTCGAAAGTTTCCTTACCTTCTGGATTAGAGCTAGTTCCATCAGCTGTTAGTTCTTATTACCATACTGTTATCATAAGTGCTTGATCTTATCTCCTACTGATGATACAGGCTGTTTAACCTTGCACTAAAGGAAAAAGACGTTTGCAAGTCAACTTGCATAATTGCTTTACATTAACTCAACTTGAAATTGTTATGGTTTATGTTTTTAATTTTGTTGTAGGGCTTAGGACTTTGTCCTGGGGTAATAGATGGCGCCATCAGTATCTCTGCTGTTCAGGTTTACCTTCTTGTTTCAATTAATATTTGTTGAGATGAACGTTTTTGCTTGCTATGTTTTTAAAGATGTGTTGTGTCTTAACACTTGCTGTATATGATGAACTCTTTCTTGTAACTTGCAGATCTATATTGTTTGGTGATCTACCTCATGCTTAGTCTGTCTCCCCAAGTTTTATACCCAATGACTATGAAGATTTTCTGTATTTGAATTAGCTGTGTTTTTTTTTTTTCTGAGCTTGATTAGCCCTTTGTTCCACATATATATAATCTTGTGGGAAGCTTGACATCCCGAGACATTTATTTTTAACTTGATTTATGTACTAGAAAGGATTCTTTGATGGAGGGACCACACTATTGGGATAAATTCTGTGATGTGATTAATTATTTTGGCATTCTTGCTGCATTGCATATTCCTTTTTGAAATATTAACCTTTCGATCCCCTGCATCTCCAATCCTTATTCATTTTGTACTAATTAGGTAGTTTTCAAATTTTCTACAATAAAATTTTCTTCGTTCTCTCTCTTCGGCATTTTTCAAATTTATTCAAACCTCTCTCACATCTCTTCCTCTCCGGCAACCATGTAAGTCCGTCAGGTGCCGTGCGCTAGGGTCCGGCGTTGCTGCGATGGAATGAAGCCAAATCATTTTGATTCTCATCTAAGGATGGGTCCTCTTTGTTTCGGTTGGAAGAAAGGAGGAAGAAGTTTGTTGGGTACATCTTCGTGTGTCCTCAATGTTCCTCTTGGTTGATAGACACGGTGGAAGCGGCGTGTCTAGTGAAGGAGAATATCGCCAAGTCTTTTCATGAGGGGGACAAGGCGTTGATGGTCCATGGGGGTGATAACAAGGCGATGAGGTTTTTAGAGGTGGCTGTGTTTGCGGAGGGTGGTCGTAAAGGCGGCCTATGGCTACCGGAGGGACGAGATGGGTGGGGATGGCGGCGTTTCGCAAAGGAGTTGTGTAGTTTGTTGGTCCCACCCGATGGTGGCCCGGTGGAGTTTTGAGTTTCACCCTTCGCTGAGTTCGAAGTCTTCTTTGACCAAGCTCGTGGAGGCCAAGGCCTCAAGGATGTGTTCTAAGGTTCGCACCTTCGCGGAGGTCTTGAAATCAAAGCCTCGATCTTGTGGTGAGGAGACCGACGGAGTTGAGCTTCAGAGGGAGGCGGCTGGTTCTGTGAAATCGATGAGGTAGCGTTGTCAAAGGTTAGGTGGAGCCCTTGCTAGGGTTTGTTTAGTTGGGGTTGGGCCGGGTCGTCACTGGACTGCTTGAAGGCTTGCTTGTTGGGCCTGATGAATTGACCATCCGCAAATGGATTAGGGCTGTTCTTAAAAGACTAAAGGCTTCTAAGGTTGGACCTTATTTGGAGCCCACTTCTAATGGGCGAGCTAGTGGGTTCCGCAGGGTGAAGTTGGGCCTAAAGGGTAATGGGCTTGGATGGCCTATTAAACCCAAGAAAGCGGCAGTGTCTGGCCCAACCAAGCTGGCGTCTAAGGTCCGTTTGCCTTCATCTTCGCATCAACCGCATGTCGAGGAGCCGAAGTAGGCGTCTGAGGTCCGATTGGGAGCGTCGAGGGCCGAGTTTTCTGCGGAGCAAGAAGTGGGCAAGTCTCCTCCGAGTCGTTTGGGCGAGTCTCCTCAGCAGTCTACGTTGCCAGCGTGCGAGGATTGCATGGGCGCGTCGTCGTTGAAGTCCGTGAGTTTGGCATCGGGTGGTGACTAGTTCTTCATCGCTGGTGACATATAAAGTTGGTGTGGTGCCATCCTCTGTTTTTGGGTTGCTGGTTAATATCGCTGAGATTTCTTCGACGATGTTCACTTCTGCAACTTGGAGATTTTTCCGTTGATCCCGGCGGGCCGAGGCTGCTACGTTGTTTTTTGGGTTGCGGTGACCTCTGTTGCTGGTCTGGAGTCGCTGGGCATTGGGAATCCAGCAAGTCTTCTATGCAAGGTAGGGATGGTGGAGTAGTAGGTGCTGGCGTTGGATTTGGCTTTGCTTTGTGTCAGTGGTTCGGCGGCTCTCTTAGGAAAGGTTTCCTGATTTCCCTCTTCCCAGGGAAGAGGATGTGTTGGTGAGCCCTAGTGGCTGGGTCCGGGATGGTTTTGCTTCAAGGGAGGTGGCTTCTGTCGAATTGCCGGGTTCGGTGGAGCATTTTGGCCAAGGATGTATGTGGTTCCTCTCAGGCTAAGTCTGCTCGGAATTCTTCTCCAGCGAAGAGTTTGTTTAGACACGTGGTTTTGGGTCCAAGAGCTGCTCCTACTCCTGCTCAGGCGAGTCTTGCCCCTCCCGCTTTGCCGGGGGCGAAGGGGGCTACTTCTATCCCTATGGGGCGCCTGCTTTGGACAAGAGTCTAAGCCAACCTGTTGCTTCCACTTCGACTGTCTCTAAGTCTCAATTGGGGTATTTTCGGAGAAAAGGTTGCCAAGCAGTTGAGCAAAAACAAGGAGCTGCTGGCTGAGATTATGGTTGTTAGTCCGAGGGAAGGGGCGGAGGGATATTCCAAAGAGATGCACAATGTGATGGGTGTGGCTTCGGTGGTGGGGATGACTTGGGGAGGGGAGGACAATAAGTTGTTGGATTTACTCTCTGCCAGGGAGCGAAAGGCTAAGGGGATGAGGGAGCTTAAGAACTTGGATTCTCCCATGTCCCCAGTGAAGTCTCAGCGTAGGCGGGGTATTGGGTCTAAAAATGATTATTCCTTTCCCCCTAAAGTTCGTTAGGGGGTTGTGTTTCTAGGTGTTTGTGCCGGTTCTGTTTTGGGAGTTTTTGTACTTTTTGTTGGGTGCTTTCTGTGGGTCATTGATTGTTAGGGTTTAAGGTTTAGGGTGTTTGTTAGGGTGTTATTTTTGGGTTTGTGGTTGGGACTCCTATGTATGCTCCGAGGTGCTCCGTGGCTTTTCATGTGTACTTAGAGGCGCATTGTGCTTTGATATATACAACATTACTTATCAAAAAAAAAAAACCTCTATATGGGATGTTAACTAAGTCTAAACATTGATTGCACGTGACTTTAGATGGCTGCAAAAATATGTAGACTCTTCCAAATATGTCAAGTAACAATGACAAACTCGCATGATGTGGGTATGTGTATCAAATATGCTTCGGTCACACCTGTTGTGACTGAAATAGATGTTCTATGGGTCTTTTGCACAAGGGAAATATTCCCAGGTTGTGAGTTCCCAATTTTAGAACTGTGAATTGAGTATTGAGAAAGGGAGCCTAGTGTTTTCGATTTAAGATGCTCTTTGATGTGAGATTGTTTCTGAAACTGTTTGGATTTATGACATTGATATAGTCTACCGTCCCATTTTCTGCTGGGATGCCTTCTACATCTCATTGATTTGTGCATCTTCCTGTGGTTGACAACTTGCTTTTCTCTCCCTCTTCTGTCCCTTCAGTTTGAAGACTGCATCTTGCACTAGTGTTCTCTTTGTCTATGTTAATTAGTCAGATTTTCCTGCATTCTATGGTTGCATTGCTTTGGGGAAGGAAAAGATACATTATAATTGACAATCTTATGCTCTACTAGTATAAATTTCCAATTCATATCAGGCTTTTTTAAACGTTTATATTTGTTTTAATATAACAACATTGTACGCAAATTTAATGCTCTTTGTGAGGGCCAAAAGCCCACAAATTTGGCTGTCATTCTACATTCATATTCATAATCTTTTTGCTTTTTTTTTTTTTTTTTTTGAGATAGTTTCTTTAGGTATTACTGATTCTCCATTGAAATACAAAAATGTTTTTAAAAATTCACTGGATGTATGTTGCTCATTTGTTTCCCCTTGTTTTGATTTGGCAATACAGTGGTTATGCAATGCTGACAAGTCCTCTCATGACCCACGATTAAGATTGAAGTATGTTCCCATTCTTATCCTTCACTCACTCTTATGGTAAAATGATATTCTAAAATTACAACAGAAGTGCACTCATTTTTTCTTTTGGGAGCTTTCTCTCTCTCTCTCAGATTAAGCATGCTTAATTCTGTGGTGTTTCTTTTGCTGCAGTATTGATGTGTTTGGTTCAATCTTTTTTAGGGCTTTCTTTGGATCATTATACAGATGCTTAGCCAGGGGAGCTAGAGCAGTACTTCAAGTGTACCCTGAAAATCTAGCCCAGCGTGAATTGATATTGAGTTTTGCAATGCGTGCTGGATTTGCTGGAGGTGTGGTTGTTGATTTCCCACACAGGTATGCAATAAAGCTATTAGGGCAATCTTACAATAGGCTATTCTTGCATGTGAAAATTGCTTCTGTTCAGAACATCTTAGGTGGGTTACTTAGAGTTAGAGACACTAGTTTGCTTCTCTCTTATGCTGACACGAACAGTGACAAAATCATCTAGGCATGTGAGAGCTCTGAGTTTGCATCCACATTCACTTTGTGGGTTAGAGTTAGCAATTATTCATTCTATTTGAAGTAATAAATAATGTGCATTCAAGTGTTCTCAGCAGTTATAGGATGTCTTATGATCCAGTCATGGTGTGGCAGTTGCTATGAAGGAGACCAGTTGAATGTTGTCTATTTTCTTGTATTCCTCATGAATTGGATCTTTTTGTTATATATTTCACAAGACCATCTAATTTACATATATTTAGTAGATCTCATTTTCTATACTTCTTTTGGCAACGCATGACATGCCCTGGCTGAGTGATTGAAGAGAATCTTATGAAGCTCAATGGGATCTAAGCACATATATGTATTTATATTGTAGTTTTTGCTCCAATCCTTGTTTGGCACATAAGCAGGAAATATTGCTTAATGATATTATAATTGCCAAGTGTTTCCTATTATGGGATACACACGGCATTATGGGACCAGTTGATTGTGACTTGTTGGTGACATGACGTCCCAGGAGTGTGCCATCTTTTTTAATTGAATATGATGTTCTATGGGTGGCAGTTTATAGTCCACCGCAAAGATAATTTTTTTAAGTATTTTACATTTGTATTCTCACATAATGCCCCGTGCATCCTTTCTTAACCATTAATGTATTACTTTGAAACAAAGGTTGAGAAAATTGAATGACTGGCAATAACTTGCTCTATAAGTATTTCTTCAGAATGTATACAATGACTTTCATTTCTTTGGGATGGGAATATTCAGGTGCTAAATTCACTTGAAAAATTAAATAAAACATCTCAAATTCATCCGTAGCATTTTTCTCTTGGAATCTTCTATGGTTCATTGACTTGAGCGTGGTTGTCTTATAACAGTACTAAGAGTAGAAAAGAATACCTTGTCCTTACTTGTGGTCCACCATCCATAAGCACATGTGTCCCGGCGGGAAAAGGTGAAGATGGGGAGAGTTGCTCGAAGATGAGAGTAGTGGTGATGAAGAAAATCTAACGGTGAGTTCTCATGGCACACTTTTACTAACTTCTGAATCTCTCTGTTCTAGGGCTTTGTCTAGGGATTTTTTGACAGGCAAATACAACTCAATTCGTGGGATTGACCCATGACCTTACTGTCCACCCCTTATTTTAGAGGGGAAGAGATGTCATTTGGTCCATTGACAATTGTCTTCTCAAGTGGTTCATAAATCTGAGTCTCTCCTCTCTCTCTCTCTCTCTCTCTCTAGATATCCTAAATTTACTATTGTTTTTGTTCATACTAATAAATTTTTATACACATTATTATATTTACTTTATGATTGATTTTTCACTGATCATTGGCTTCATTTAGGCTGTCACATATTTATGGGATGGTTCCTCCCTCTCTCTCTCATCAGCATGCCCATCGATGTCTTTCTATTTCTGTATCTCTTCTCAGTTGCTAGGTGGTTGTAGTCCATGGTTTTTGGTTGTCTGTTAAGGGTTTCTTAAGTTGGATTTTTATGTAGAGGCCAAAGCTTTTGAGCTTCCGATTGTAGAAGGGGTATCAATTTTGCATTTGGTTGAAAGGAGCTTAGGGGTATCTTGAGCAATTTATTTGGTTAAAGTGAGTGTTGCATGGCTGTTGACAATGATGGAGACGCTGGTCCAGAAGAAGAGTCAACCGAGTATATTAAATCGTCAATCTTGCTAAGTCATAATTGGTTCTTGTGGGTAGTGGTAATAATGTTGATAGATTGGTCAGTATTTTCTTTGAAGTACCTTGGTCTTCTGTTGGGAGCTTCTTCTAATCCCAAATCCATTTGGGATGGTGTTATTGAGAAGATCGAGTGCCGTTTGGCTAGCTGGGAGAGGATGTACTTGTCTAAAGGTAAATGAATTACCTTGATTAGGAGCATCCTATCCAATTTGCATACATATTTTATGTCACTTTTTCTCCCCATATTGCTGTTGCCAATCATACAGGGAAATTGCAATGAAATTTCTTATGGGGTGGGCAAGGTGAAGAGTTCAAATTTCACTTGGTAAGGTTGTTCAAGGTTTGTTCTCCAATTTCTCAGGGAGGGTTGGTGGCCTGACTGCTTTTGTTCAACCATTCTCTTTTGGGGAAGTGGTTATGATGCTATTTGCATGAGAGACAAACCTTGTGGAGAGTCCTAGTGGATTCTAAATATGACAGCTCGTGGGGTAGATGGTGTTCAAATGGGGTTCATGGGTCGTATGGGGTGGGGTTATGAAAAATACCAGGAGGGGCTAGGGAGTTTGCTAGTATTTGAGGTGGGAGACTGCTCCAAGATTATATTCTGGCATGATATATGTGTGATGTGGGGGGAGCTTGTGTTAGGGATGTCCATGATTGAGCACTTAAGAAGTATCTAATGACTCCCATAAGTAGAATATATACTTTGTCAAAGCGTCTCAAGATTGGGAGATGGATGTCTTTGCTTTGTTGTTTTAATTTGTTGTACTCCTTTACATTGAGATGGGGGGAGATGAAGACAAGAAGCTTTCTTGTGCCCATTGTAAGAGGGTGTGACGTTAGATCTTTCTATAATGTCCTTATTCTTCTTGTAGTACTCCCTTCCCTTGGGAGAGTATTTTGGCAGAATAAGGTCCCCATGAGAGGCATTTTTTGTTTGGTCAGCCGCCCAAGAGAAGATCCTTACCATGGATAACCTACAGAAGCGACATGTAGTTATGGTTGATCGGTGTTGTATGTGTAATAAGAATGAGTTTGTGGATCTTCTTCTACTCCATTGTGAGATTGCTAGTGCCTTATGGAGTGCTCTTTTCAGTCATGTTGGGTTAGCTTGGGTTATGCAAAGAGTGGTAGACCTTTTTGCTTGTTGGAGAGGGTTGTGAGGCAATCCTCAAATGCAGCAGTGTGAAAGATGGTTCTATCCTTTTTTTTTTTTTTTAATATTATTTTTTTTGGTGTCTTTAGAGGAAAAGAAATTATATAAGTTTTAAAGAGTGTAAAATGTGTTCTTTTTGAAAACTCGTTACCGCTGGACAATTGCTTTAAACTATCTTAATTTGCTTAGTTTTTATGGTTTTTCTTGACATTTTTTTCTCTTTCTAGCTAGGCGTATCTCTTGTATACTTGTGTACTTGGTTTGCTCCTTTGGCGCTTTCTAATGATATTTCCATTACTTACTAAAAAAAATTATATATTTGTCATGTAGGTCTCAATCTCAGACCGACATAGGCCAAGGAAAAGGCAGAAAATAACCAAGAAAGGAAAGGGAAGAGAATGGATATTGAGGAAGAAGGAACAGAGGAGAAGAAGAGGAGATGATGTGCATCCAGATACAAAATACACGGCTCGAAAAAGAAAGCCTCGCTTCTAAACTCTTACAGCATGCCTAAATTGGTTTAAGGGTTCTGTAGTGTCTGCACACTTGCTTGCATATACAAAACTCCATATACAGTGGCTAGTGAGTCATTGCCTCTTCTTCCCTTAAATATTATTTTTAAGCCCTGATGAAAGTCCTTTGTGATCAAACTTTTATTTGCCTGTAATGTTATAGTCAAAAGTCAGCTTTGACTTCTTAGGACAAGACATTGTTCTGTTTGGGTATTTAGGTAATTTATCTTTGTGAGGATCCTAAGCAACTTGGTAGAAAAATGAGAATGTTTGATTTTATTTCTTTATTCAATTAAAATAGCAACTAAATCCTATGTAAAAATATGAATAGGTTATAAAGTAGGAGTTTATGATTTTGGCAGCTTTACATTGATGGCCTTGATGACCATGTTTCTTATGAGATGGCTGGTTAACTATTTTTGGTCCGTCATCCCCTCTCTTAAGTGGAGGGTGGATCTTGAGGATTATTTGCTCCATTTGTTTGGATATCAAATATTTTTCTAACAAAGATGTTTGCGAAAGTACACATACCAAGCTATTAATATTTGGGAACATTGCTTCAAAAATTGCTTGATAGATTGAATAAGGTGTGTTGTTTTTCCATGATATTTTCAATGGAAAATATTTTTTCTATGAATTTTTCTTTTTAATTATTATTGTTGGTTAAGATGGTTTTACTGTTTGGTTATACTGAAATCTTTATGTCAAAACAATAACGATGTACAAAAAGTTGACCAATAGGTGGTGGGAGGGGGACGAGGAGATTGGAGGGAGGTTGTGGGGGAAGGTGGTGACACGGGGAGCCGGGAAGAGTGCACATATTTGGTTTAAAAATGGCTCACAAAGAAAGTATAAATCGTATTTCAGCCCCCCCTTGGATATATTTGTCTGCTGATCACATATCGCGTTAAGTGATTTTGGAGACATATCACAAGACATCCATAAGATTGATAAAGAGTTTCCATTTAAAGAGTAGTGTAGTAATAAAATTGATCAAAAAAAAAACTACAACTCTGTAATCTGTCATGCTCTTCAAGTTTTGCCATCTACATGCATTTTTTTTTTCTTTATTTGCGATAAAGCAGTTGGTCAGATGGCCAGCCTCGAGGCTCAAAGCCATGAATGCATGCAAAAAAAGAGATGGACTAAGGCTTGCCAGCAGGAGATAACTCCAATGCTCAATTTTTCCTCCTAGATCCACAAAATCAATTTGAACCAAATATCCCCTTAATCCCATGGATTGGAAAAGCTTCATGTAAAGCAAAGATCAACAGGAAAAATTGCTTGAAGAGTTTTATCAGAAAAAGTAAGTGTCGACAAATTACATCAACTTATTTGAAGACGACTACATGCATCATCTCTATAGCTTGGTTGGGTGGAGAATTCCACAAGTAGGACTGAGCACCCTTTTATTAACCCAAAAAAACCACTCTTATTTTTGTAAGTAGTCAATTTAGCTTTTTAAGGAATGCCATTCAATTAGTTGTCCCCATGGAGAATCTAAAATCTACCATCCTTGCCATCATCACATAAAATCTCACCTTAAACCCTATGTATCCTTTGTTTCCTTGAATGCTCAGGAACAATTTTTGTTTTTTTTGAAAGAACAAGAACTACACAATAAGTTATTTTGGAAACCATACAAATGCAAGATAAATCCAGTAAAGAATTTTACAGCTTCGGAAGGTTCTCCTTCCAAATAATTACCCTTGCAAACCAATCAACTAACCATATAAAACATACTGTTTGAAATATACATAAATATTTATATATATTTACTTTACAGCATCAACCATTTTACTAATGATTGAACTTGTTAAAACTTCCTTGGGTGGAGGAAGCTACCAAATTCCATAAATGAAAATAGAGGGTGCGGCCTTCTTGAGAAGCATGTACTTATCTCATGATATTCCTTTCTTTTCACTGATGCAAGAACCAAACAGGCCACAGCAGCACCAACAAGAGGCATGGATAATTCCCCTTGTTTTTTATCAAGTTCCAAATGTAGGATTTTCTGCATGAGGAAAGATTTTTTTTTAAAAAAGGCAATGTGAGATGAAACTCCTATGAGAAGGTGATCTGCCCTTGAAACAATGCTCAAATAAAACCAAAAAGACTTCTAGATATGATTTTCAGCAGTCTCTGGAAAGGTAATCCCACCAACCATGAGGCTCAAGATTGAAGAAAGAAGGAATGAAAAGGAAAACAAATACAAAGGAAAAAAAGTTGGTAAAAAACTCACTCTCTCTCTCTATGTAGAGCTTCTCTCTCTTTCTCAGAATAGATACCCCCACATCTTTTGACTACGTTCGTCCTACTACACCAACCTAAACACACCCAGCATATCATCTCTACCATCTCACATCCTCACCCAGCATACCATCTCTACCAGCATATCATCTTTACCACCTCACATCCTCACCCAACATACCATCTCTACCACCTCACATCCTCACCTGGTTTTATCTTCAAGTATCACTTTAGACGATTCATTGATGGACCAATCAGCTCTCCAAGCCCTTATAGCTGAAACAGAGGCACTTAAACCAGTCCATCTAGTGGCTCATGACAATTTTGCTGCTCCTCAAAAGGGCTTTGCGTTCATTGGTAAGCTTCTTGCATTAAAATCTCAAAATATGTACCATGTTCATGCCACTCTCTCTTCTGCTTGGGGATTTGCAACATCGTTAACTATGGAGGTCTTGGTTACAAATAAATTCTTATTTGCTGTCCCTCATGAAAATTTCTACAAGCGTATCATTAGCTAGAGCCCTTGGAATGTTCGAGGCTCCCACTTACTCCTTCAACCATGGTCTCCAATTTTGGCTATTGATGAGGTGAAATTGCACCTATGTACCTTCTGGATTCAGGTCCATGACCTTCCACTTTAGTACATGACAACCCGAAATGCTATGAAAATTGGAAAGGGAATTGGCAAAATCTTGGAACTGGACAACAACTCTACAGGGCTTATTTGTCGTAAAGTCATTCGTTTCAAGATCGAAATAAATACCTCCAAACCTCTTGCTTCGGGTTTCTACCTGTCTACTGATGGTGCAAAACCCCGCTGGATTTCTTTCCAATATGAAAGATTGGATGACTACTATACTTCATGTGGTCTAATAGGTCACAAGTCTGCTTTATGCCCGACTCTGGTTCAGTTGGATCCTCTTGAAAAATATGAGAAGTCATTGAGAGCCCCTTCTTATGTGAGTCCTCGTCTAGTCTCCAAGATGCAGCAAGATGATTCTGACTCAGGAATTTCCTTCGCTGTTTCAGTCGGCAATTCCCCTAGCAATGTGGCCCCATCTCTTTTGCTGGATTCTTCAGGTAATACGCACGGCTAGATTATTCCACTAAGGAACTAGACAAATCCGGCCTTTCCCTCTCCAAACGTGTTTACCCATCAACACGTGGACTTGTCCAATAAACTAGTTACTTCTCAACCAACCGAATTGGAGCATAACTGGAACTTCACTCCTCAGTAGTGCCACCTCACCGACACAGGTACGAACACACTATCTCTTTCTCCTTCAAATCTTGCCTACCCTTATCCCTTTATTAATGAAGCCAGCTGCCGCCCATCTCACCTTTTTGCACAATACTCTACTTCTCTTCCACCCACCTTAGGTACATCCTCTCATCTCATCGTCCCTTCCCCCCTACAACATATACGACCCACACTAGCCCATACGAAATTCCTACTCCATTCCACTTTACTGTCACACTTGTCCACACCCAATCTCTTTAACGAATTCCTTAACTCTTGGGCCAAGAAATTGGACAATCTTAGCCTACTTCAACCATCGCCCCCTTTTCCACCTAGGCCCACCCCTTAGTCAAGACCACTCTCATTTGATCAAGCCCACTAATACTACTCTCAATTAGCCCACCTATCCTCACTCCTCCCACAAGATAAAAACCCATGCACATTCACGTTTCAGACCATACACTTCTCTCCCCCTCCTCATCTCTCTCCACCATCGTATCCCACCCCAACTTTAGCTGAAAGCTTTAAAGTTGCACCCGTATCATCTTAGTCTTCACAAACCATTCCAAAATCATCCATTTCAGAAGCCCATGCTCAGCAATCCGGCTCTAACCCATTCACTATCCTTGCCATTTTCACAAGAGCTAAAGGCAAGTCTAAGTTGTTTATAGATGAGGATGATGTTCCCCTTTCCCAACTAAAGAAACAGCAATGTGGTCACAAAGAGCATCTGATATCTCCCTTTCTGATATGGAGATAGCTGCATTATCTCTAACTGAACTTCAGAGTGCTACCCCTGTCCAAGGGCAGGTCTATAATGTGATGCCCTGTAAATTCTATAGACTTAAAAATAGAATTTTAGAGCATTTTATGTTTCATAAGTACTATTAGTAATATATGTATAAACATATATATTAAGTAATTATTATTATTAATATTATTTTTATTATTATTACAGTTACTGCCGTAAGCAATTTTCAGCCCATAGTTTTTGAAAAGAAAAAACCTCATGGCATGTAATGGTCAATTAATCTCAACGTGTCCTCTCCAACATTAGTAAAGAGAACTCGTATCCTCATCAGTACAACAAAGAACTTTTTACCCACCACCTCACTATTACATAAAGAACACTTGTGTTTATGTACCGTCAGTTAAGGACACATGGGTGGTAGTATGTGTCATATTACTCTTCCTTCTCATGGGCTATTTAAAGACCAGCTCTTCTCCTCTCCCTCACATACTTGCACACACTCCCTTCTTCTTATTACTCAGTAGTAGGAAATCCTCGAGGTATATTCTGGCTTTTTGAGTTCTTTTCTTTTCTTTCTTCTCATGGGTAGTTGAATGGGTTTTAAGATTATTGACTTGTAAGTTTTATGCCTGGGTTTACTACTTTGCCTTGCATTTTTTGTTTTCTTTTCCCTTTTTCTTTTCTTTGTAATTTGGTTATTCTAGCCTATTAATAAATCTGATATTATGCTTAGGGTCACGTATGTTCGATTGATCTTTGATTTTGGCTACTATTTACAACTACTCTTTGAAGGGACTATTTACAACTTCTAGTTGTTCATCGTTTACTTGCTTTTAACAACCACAATATATTTATATACATATTTTTATTCCTTCAAAGGAAAAATATTCAGAAGTTGCTCTCTACTCAGGAAAACTACTATTTAATTTATTTTGTTTAATGGTTTTTATTAGGTTGAGTTTGGCTTGGCTATCAACCCTTAAATCCAAGAACCCATTTATTTTTGTAAATTTTAATTGGGTTTCTAACTGTCTTTTAGGATGTATATAAGTTATACTTGTTACTTAGTTTATATATACATACTCACAGATATCCGTAAATTTTAAGGGTTATATATATATATATATATATGTATATATTAAATGAATTTTATATATATATGCTGGGTCACGTTTTTTTTGGGATATATATATATTTTCAGTGAGATGGGTTTAGGAGTATACCTTATATATATATATTTATAAGGTGCATCTTATTAATTTTGTTTGACTTAAAATTTATATTAAATTTATGAATACTCCTCTAAATTCACATTTTCGATTTATTTAGGTAGTTAGAAGAACACTTCGACAACAACCCGTAGCAAATCCAGATAAGGGGACACAACACCAAAAACCCCAACAGATTTTATTATAAATCTTTGAAAAATAAAAATGTTGGGGATTTTATGAAGAATTCACTTACATGATTTACAATTGCATTTCCCATTTTTAATGCATAGTGTTATTCATCATATTGCATGATTACAGAAATGTTACATTTTTATAATGAATTATCATGGATACGATTATGAATGAAAGAGCTCATGATATGTTACAGAAATATTACATGAATGAAATATACAATTACAGATAAGCTTACATAAATGTTATAGTACATTCATAAATGTTTAACCCCGAGACACGATTATAGTTTCAACACCGCATAGGGTAGCAGGGCAAACACACCGAAGGACGGTTACGAGAAGTGTGTGCTACCGGCCTGGTGGCCTTCATCTAGGGGGAGTTTCCAGCCCGGTAGCTCTCCCCTGTGACGATAGGATAAGCATATAGGTCCCTCGGGACATGCCAACGTGCGTCGCTCACAGTAAAAGGCGGTGTCGGGTCACAAGGGTAAAACGAACATTATTTTGATAGAAAAGTGAAAAGGAAGTGCTAATTACTCATTTTTGCAACTAGCAAGCTTTATTTAATTATGATATTGTACATAAAATTTTGTTGTACATGATAAAGATTATGGCATAAATTGCTTAGCATATTTTATTGCATCTTGGTGTTGTGACTACTTACTACGTTGTCGAACTCATCCCTCTTCCCTTTAATTTTTCAGATGGCGCTATATGTTATTATGGTGAGGTTAGGCCTACTAGTGATCTAGGATCCCATCATTTGGCCGTATGATTGGGACACATGGATGATATGTTTTGCCGACCCTTAGAGGCTTCAGTACCTGGGTTTTCCTCTGTAGATGGCAGAAGCAAGCCTTGACAATGTAGTCTTTTTGTTTTTTTTGTAGACTGTACGGTTTGATTTTTGTACAGGACTCTGACTTATGGGATAGTTGTAATCTCCCTTAAAAGTCACTTTTGTTTTTTTGTTATACATCCTTATTTGGGCTGAAATCTTTGTATGAGGAATCTCAGGTGACTTATACTACACGATAGCAGATATATAAATATTAAAGGTTTATCATAGCTGTCTCCTTTAATCTAGCCCTAATGTAGCTATGTATGTTCAAAATATTTTTCTTATTTACTCGTGGTTCTTTAGTTCGCATTCCCCTTTTTCTTTAGGGGTGTGACATATAACTTTATGAATAGTCCTCTCTATGGGACCCTTAGCTGAAATGTGAGGGAAATGCCACTGCCTAGGTATCCATTTGCCTCTAATAATTTTGCTGCTCCTCAATTGCTCCAGGTGCCCCACCAATCTACTATGGGAGTCTTGATCGGACCAGCACACTCCCATTATGATGGAAGTGCACAAGACGACAGTTCAGACTCCCATAACTACCCCCACAGGTTTCCTACTACAGCTTGTCACTGCACCCAAGGTCTCTCCAACTCACCGATTTTTTTGGGCCACTAGAGGAAGACGCAAATCTACAACAACAATTGTGACTGATCCCAAACAGGACCATACTGCCAATGCTTGTGCTATTACTATCCCACTGTCCCTGGACATCTTGGAGGAGAGCCCAATGAGGTCTTGTAATACCCCAATAAAAGTAACCTTTTATTTAGGAGATCCCTTTTTTTATTTGAGCGCTTAACCCGAACCTTTGATAGAGTCACTTAGATGAAGACCTAAGACCCTTGGAGTTAACCTAAGCACACCTTGAGCCTTTAGGTGATGAAAGCTAAATACTGATCCTCAGGTGACAGACATATGCTAGGTCTAGTGGACGTACGCTTCTATCTGTAGTGCGGACATACGCTGGGGGGACCACCGGACGTACGCTACTTTTTGAATACCTTCTGGATAATACATGGACGTACAAGACACCTTCTGGACCAATGTACAAGAACTAGCGGACGTATGCTAGGGTTATCGGACGTCTGCAGGCTTGACAGAGAGTTGGTAGCGGATTTTCTCTATAAATAGGCCGCCCCTTCTCCCATTCCTCACGCCTTCTTCAGCCCTCTGGTATGCCCCTAGGCTACCAAACTTCCTTCCACGTTTTTAAGGAGAGTTTGGTGAGGAAGAGCGTCTTCAAACGAAGTTTCCAAGGAGGAAGGGTCATGTCAGTGCTTAGCTTTGTGGTAAGCTCCGTTCCCTTTTGTATTTAACACTATCATAGCCTTTGTTCTATGCTTAATTGAGTTTTCAAGGTGTTTATCAAGCTTCTTCTTAAAATGATAACGTTTGCGAAAGAACCCTTTCAAACTTCGTTGTGCTATGATTCTTACGTGCATGTACTCTTTTATTTGCCTAGAAGAGGTTTAGAGGTCTAGAAGTGTTATAGGAATCATGCACTGTCCGAATCTTAAAACAATGTGTTGAACACACTGAGCGGATGTACGCCCTCGAGGCCGAACGTACGATCAGTGGACAAAACACTAGTTCTGGATTCCACATGTGTATGCTTTAGCTTAGCCGTATTTCTAGGTTTTATAAGGCTTAGTATAACGGTGACTTGTGTCCGTTATAATAGGAAATAGCTTGGTCGGACGATTCGTTCGAGCGCGAGGTAAGTAGACACTTACACCCTTTTTACGTAAAACGTGGGATATGTCAGTTGACTGACCACGCATATGATATGAGCATGTCTACTTTTCATAATTACTCGATAACTGTGTTATTAAATAAACTGCTAAGATGCATCATAAGACATGGTACGTCGGTACGTGCGGTATGAACGATCATGTGCTTATTATATGAACTACGTATCATGGTCAAACACATGTGTTATACGGGGCTTTGTATCCATTGGTTTCATGACCTTGATGCAACCATTTCCAATGGTTCGGTCACTACAGGATAGACGTCATTAGTTGGTGTGGGCCACTCGGGGTCAGACCCAATCGTGCCACTAATGTTACGTACGGTATGTTGTACAATGGTTGGAGCACTGGTATTGTATTATAGGTCCCTAAGGACAGCATCAACCTTGCAGAGAAGGTATAATATCTTGGGTAGACCATGTATAGGAGTTATGACTTATAATACATTAGCTTTTCTGTATTAAAACGCCTAGGTAGTTATCGCCAGTTTTACACCATGAGCTTTGAAAACCCTAAAAAACCCATTAAATGGTGTATTAGCGGAGGTAATGCCCTCTTTTTGGTTATTACTCAATTGCATGTTTACTTTTACTAAATGGGCTCATGTCATACCAAAGTGTAGAGTTTACTTACTGAGTCATTAGACTTACGCGGTTATTATTATTTAGGTAACCTAGCTTATCGCTATAACGATGGCAAGAGACACTACCATTGTCTGGTTGTGCTTTGTTGTACTTTGCTTACTACTCAGGTTCGTCCTTTTACGTAGTTGCTCCATGTTCTTAAATTTAATGGTTGTAGTAACTCAGATTTATTCACCTTCCTTTGCATTTACTCTGACATTATTATAAGGATGATCATCCATTTGGTCACAAGTTGACTTAACTGGGTGAATTGCCAGTGACACCACCAGGTTAGCCGAGGCTAATTTTGGGGGCGTTACAGGCCTCCCCCTCATGCATGAAGATTCTTGCCTAGAAGTGCATAAGGTTATCCAGTGCCTCTGCAATTCGTAGTTTAAGGGTAAGATCCATACTCACTCTCCTGATGTTCTCTTTCTATTTGAAACAAAACTGCAACCTTTACATGCTACTATAATATTAAATAATCTAGGCTTTTTTATGATGTCACATGCTCATCCCTTTGGCTCTAAGGGAGGGCTTTTGTTAGCATGGTGTTGTGGTGTGGACTTGGAATGTTTTTCATCTTCTGTTAATTCTATTAATGCTTGGTGTTACTTAGATCCTCCAAGTAACTGTTGGTTACTTTCATGCATATATGGTCCTCCTGTAAAAAAAAAAAAAAAAAAAAGTGTTCTGGGATTCTCTTTGGATGTGGGTAAAGAATACTATGGGCCTTGGCTATGCATTGGTGACTTTAATATGATTTTGTCTCAATCTGACAAATATGGTGGTAGACCTTATGCTAGCTCTTCCAGTGAATATTTCCATAGTTTTCTAAACTCTTTTGGCATGATTGATCTAGGGTTTTTTGATAACCCCTTCACTTGGTCTAATAAAAGGCGAGATCATCATCTTAATAAGGAACGACTGGATCGGGGTATAGAAAATTTTCAATGGGTTCATCTATTCCTCCATTTTTTCTGTTCAACATCTACCTGCTCAATCTTTAGATCATAATCCTATCACCCTGGATTCAACTCCTACTAATCTCTCCCTTCTCCCTCCCCCGTCCATTTCACTTTGAATAATTTTGGACTTTTGACCCATCTTGTGGCTCCATTATCTCATCAACCTAGACTACTCATTACAGGGGCTCCCCCCCCCCCCCCGGTTCATATTAACAAAGAAGCTCAAAGCTACAAAATTCGCATTGAAGTCTTGAAACTCCAATCAATTTGGGAATATTCACAAGTGTATTGCTAATTCTCTCCGCCAACTCGATCTTATTCAACAATCTCCTCCTTCTGACTTTTCTTTTGATCAAGAAATTTTCCTGCAGAAATCTTTGGATGATCTTTTTCTTCAAGAGGAATCTCGCGCAACAAGTCCAGGGAAACTTGGCTTACTTGCAAGAATCTGGACACGAAGTTTTTCCACACTTCCACTCTTATCAAAAGACGGAGGAATGCGATTGATTTTCTGAAACTCCCTTCTGGTGCTTGGTCCTCCGAGCAACAAGAAATTAGTAATTGCTTCATCTTTCATTTTCAAAGTGTCTTTTCTTCTTCTGTCCCTATACTGGATGAAGGCCTCTTGTCCCTATTCGATTCTTGCTTCTCTTCTGAGGAAAATGATTCCATCTGCTCTATCTCGTTGGAACAAGAAATCTTTTTTGCTTTGTTTGATATTGGCTCCACCAAAGCTCCAGGTCCAAATGGGTTCAGACCCTTTTTTTTTTATAAAAAAATATTGGATAATTGTCAGAGATGTGGTTCTCTCTAGCATTTGGGATTTCTTCGAGAATAACCATCTTCTAAACGAGCAAAATCAAACATTCATTGCTCTTATTCCTAAAAAGATGGGAGCTTCTATTGTGCATCAATCCAGTCCCATTAGTCTGTGCAATATCATTTATAAGATTATCTCAAAATTCTGGCAAACAGGTTCAAAGGTTTACTCCATCACTTCATTTCCCCTTACCAATCTACTTTTGTTCCTTCCTGGAATATTCAAGATAATACTATTCTTGCTCATGAACTTTTTAATTCCATTAATTCGAAGAGGGGCTGAGGCTGTCAAAATCGATATGGAAAAAGCATTTTACGGAATGGAATTGAGCTTTATCTTGGCAATTCTCTCCAAACTTGGTTTTCACTCTACCTGGATTAACTGGATTCGAATTTGTGTCATGACCCCATCCTTCTCTATCCTTATTAATGGCAGTCCCTTTGGTCTCTTCAATCCAGAACGTGGTCTACAACAAGGAGACCCTCTATCCCTCTTTCTCTTTATTCTGGGTTCTAAGGTGTTATCTCGGCTATTGATCTGTCAAGAGTCTCAAGATCTTTTGAAAGGCATTAAAATTGCTCGAAGTTGTTCTCCAATCTCCCATCTCCTCTTTGCAGATGACCTCATTCTGTTTGCCAAGCCAATTTCATCCGAGGCAAATTCTCTTAAAACAATTTTGGATCAATATTGTAGCTGGTCTAGGCAAGCCATTAACATTTCGAAATCCTCTATCCACTTTAGCAAAAATATAGCTTCTTCAACCATCAACAATATTTGCCGTATTTTCCCCTTCAAAGGACTTCCACTTCTTCCAAATATCTTGGATTACCTCTATTCTTTGGTAAATCTAAAACTGCTACGTTTAAAGATATTTTGGAGAAAGTCTCCGGTAAAATTGAGGGATGGCGGGCTAAAACTCTATCACAGGCGGGACGTACTGTCCTCTTTAAATCAGTGGCTTCCTCTATTCCTTCCTATGCTATGAGCTCTTTTTTGCTGCCTATCTCCTTCACCTCCTCTTTGGACAGAATTTTAAAAAACTTTTGGTGGGGTTTTCCAAAGCATAAATCCAAAAATCTCTCTCAAGTCATGGAGCTCTATTTGTCTTCCGAAAGTTGAAGGAGGTCTAGGCTTTCATTGGATGCACGAATTTAACTTTCTATTGTTGCCAAACTGGGTTGGAAACTGCTCTCTCATACAGATTGCCTTTGAGTTAATCAACTTCATGAAAAATACATTAAATATGGGGATTTCCTTTCTTCTCCAACCCTTTCAACTGCTTCCTAGCTCTGGAAAGGTATTCAGAAGATTAAACCATTTATATTAGCGGGTGCGTGCTTAAAGGTCACGAGGACTTCTTCCTCCCTTATTTGGACCTCAAACTGGGTTCCTTCTATACCCTCTTTCAAGCCTAGGCC
Source organism: Carpinus viminea (assembly GCA_013348765.1). Taxonomy (NCBI): domain Eukaryota; kingdom Viridiplantae; phylum Streptophyta; class Magnoliopsida; order Fagales; family Betulaceae; genus Carpinus; species Carpinus viminea. The sequence continues at coordinate 16,607,891 of CP054669.1, read as the reverse complement.
AAAATTCCCTTTCAATCGAAATCTCCCGTCTCTTCAGATACGGGATCTAATTGACCTTATTCATAACAGTTGGTGTAATGACCTAGATTTTAAATTCTTATTTAAATAATATTTAAAAGATTAAATAATAATAAATGAATTAGAGCAATGACATTAAATAGCTATTTGGTGTTAAGGGTATATGTTACATTAATTATTGACTTCTTTTTAGTATCAATTTAATTCTCAAATTTAGCTTTATAAGTATGTTTATGGGCATAATTAAACACAATTTAGTGAATAAATTAGTTATGTTAGTGTTTGGTGAAATCAAAAATTGATTTGAATCTTTTTAGTTTTTGGCTTAAAAAGCAATGTCTTAATTTTCATACTGTCTAGTAACGATTAAAACTACTAAGAAACGGTAGGCTAGCCACTTTGGTTGAATTCTTGAAGGCTTCTAGTAAGAATGATTATTAGAAATATCATGGGAATTTAATGAAGCAAGTGGGCAAGTGGCAAGTGTGAAGGCAAGTGTGAATGCAACTAGTTTAAAGTCTAATTTCGTGGAAAATTTTGTAAGGGCCAGAAACTGAGTCAAACGAACTCAGATGAAGTCGAACCAAAAATATAAAATGTTTTTCTTGGAGACCTCTATCTACCCTCAAAATTTCATGTCAATCAGAGTACGTTTGGATACAAAAAAATAGATCGGAGTGCACTGCCCTCATGTTGGACGAAAATGATAAGATAGACTAGAATCAGGGAATGTTGACTAGGTTCATGTTTTTAGTTGAATACCTCTCAACCCTTGGATTAAAAGTAGAAAATGAATCCTAGCCATCCATTCTCTAATAGATAGAAGCTTGAGTTTAACCATTGGATCAAAAGTGTTAGGATTAATCCTAACCACTTATTTTCTTATAAATAGGAGGCTAAGCAATTTATTTTTTTCACTTAAGCTCTTTCACTTTCTTAGCAAGAGAAGATTACTTGCTCCTCCTTTCTTTCTCTTCCTTAGCTCTAAGTCAAAAATCATATGGCTTAGATCCTTCTTGTAGTCTTCAAGTGTTCATAGCTTTCTAGTTAGCTACCTAGAGAAAATTGTGTGGAGTTCTACTTCAAGGCTATTGGGTAAGTGTTCCTTGTGTAATTATAATGATTTATTGTTTATATTATTTGTTCTCATTTAATTGTTTAAGACCCAATAAGCTTATGATGTAAAATAAGGTAATAAAGGAATTAATGATAAGAATGCATAAACAAATTGATTAAAGGCTTATGAAATTATCTATATTATTTACTTTATAGCTTTTATATTCAGTCATTTATTTTATCGTCATTTAAATTTTAATTAATATTTTTGGCGGTACGGACCATTGGTCTCAACCCCTAAATATGAATTAGTATTTACATTCAGTCATTTATTTTATCGTCATTTAAATTTTAATTCATATTTTTGGCGATACGAACCATTGGTCTCAAACCCCGAAATATGAATTAAGTATTCATATTCAGTCATTTACTTTATTGTCATTTAAATTTTAATTCATATTTTTTGTGGTACGGACCATCGGTCTCATCCCCAAAATATGAGTAATGTTTTATATATATTATTTATAATACTAGTTTTTATTTTGTGATATTAGCCATTACTCTCGTCACCAAAAAACGAATTTAGGAATAAAACTAGTTATAAGTAACTATCTCAGATTTATATGATAAAATGAGTAAGTAAAGATGAAGTGACGGATAATAAATAAATATAAAAAGATGAGGGTATTTAAACAATGATATTATTTGAAAATGAACTAATATATAAATATGGTTTGTATGTATGTATTTGTATGCAGAAGTGGAGTAGAAATTCTATACTAAGGAGAGTAAGTATGGATGTACTTACTGAGTATTAGCTTTGTTTTATTGTCATAGGAATTCTTATTTGTCTTATTGATATAATTTTGCATTACATTTGTTGCATAATGTGTCTAATAATATGGGCTGATAAGATAGCCACCTTAAAAACAAGTTGGGTGGATTGCCGCAAGGAACTGTCGGTATCTCAGTGGATGGGGGTATATAACCGTCCAACATGCTTAATATATAACTAAGCTGGGGCGATGTAGTCACCAGCACCAAACAGGTAAAACTTTAAAGTGTGAGGGACATAACGGACGTGAACGGGCTGAGAGCTCATGACAAGAGGTCTGAAGAAAGATTATCATAAAACTCAAATTAATATGTCACTACGCTACATTCGCATCTCATTCATCATTATATATTTTATTCCTTAAATCTTACTTTGTCTCAAACTAGTCTTTTAGTCTTTATTTCTAAGAAAATAGATTACTCACTTGTTTGTCTATGTAAATATGATAACGCCATATTTACATAGACCTTGATGCAGGAATAGAGAGTGAGGACGATGGTCCTTTTGTTGGTTTTGATGGTTGATAGATTATCTACTATGAGATTGATGCTTACTTTATGAAGCCAGTCTCATTTATGTTAATCGCTTTTATTAGATAATGTGATATATGCAAACTTGAAAAGTATTACTATATTAATTTGGTGCCATCTGTGGCTTATATTTGGTACACCTAGTGTGTACATATGTTGTAATGAAACCATATTTCTATTTTTATTAAATAATATATCACTTTGGAGTATTTTAGTCAGCTCAATTGTGTTGTGCAAACCATTCATAGCCCATAGAAAAAGGAAAAAATTATAGGGTAAATATATAATAACTCCTTGGGTCTGCCTTCCGAAATTTTAAAATACTTAGGTTTTTTTTTTTGAAAATTTACTTCCTAGGTGGAAGGAAACTAGAATAAAATCTGCCGTCACACTTTTGGTAACGGCCGTTAACGGACTCAAAATGCACCGTTTTGGGACCTGACACGTCGGACGAGCTCTCCAGGTAGGATCCAAAACGCACAGTTTTGGCACTAGCCAAAACGGTGCGTTTTGGGCTAAACTTGGGGGTTATTCAACAACACCCCCAGACCACTCGTGCGAGGCAGCAGGTCACCCCCCATCCCCATCTCGCGACCCCATCTCCCCGACACCCACGCACCAGCGCAACATGACACTATACAGACATTACACCCATGATGCGATTCAGCGCTCCACCGTGGCGATTAGGCGATTAGGGCTCCATTTTTCCAAAAATAATTTTGGGGAAAATCTCTGAAAGCAGGTATGATCCAAAATTTCTTAAGGGATTTTGTTGTCCAAACGTATATAAGGTTTTTATTGTGCTTTTGGTTGGTTGTTGGTTGATTCGAGTTGTGAAAAAAATCCATTTGTGTTGCTTTATATCTCGTTTGAATTTGTGGACTTTTATGATTGGTAGTGAGTTTTGTGGTGGCCCGGAAAGGGACAGTTGTGGTCCCGAATCTTGATGAAATTTGTTTGTTATGCTGTTTTTAGTGCTCCACATGTGGGCTTGTTGTTGTCTTTTTGTCCCCATACATGAGCAGGTCATAGTTTAGAAAAAAAAAATTAAAGGAATCCTGTGGTGGCCCTGAAACCAACAATTCAAATGAAAATAATTTCTGAACTCATTGATGCACAGTTTTAGACGAGAATTAGAAAATTCAAGCACTTTTCTGTTATATAATGCAGTATGAAGTAGAAGAGAAGTCATGAACTTTTATAATATAATGCAGTATGAAGTAGGAGTAGAAGACAATTGAAATTATATAGGCGAACAAGTTAGAAGGGTGTACTTTTAGAACATACATCTCAATTAGTTTTGTTGGATGAATTGATTGCACACCTATGTAAACACTAAATTTGTAGTTTTTATTTGCCATATCCTTGTGAGGATATGTGAAAATGAGGAATTAGTAAATATACCATTTATTTGGTAAACTTGATGTAGGGTTCCAGACTTCGAAAAAAGGAAACATACAAAGTAGAAAAGATTAGGGAGCATGCCTTGAGATGTAAAAAAGAAGCTTAAAAAAATTATCGAGCTTTAACTTTTTGGCTCCTGAGATGTAAAAAATTAGCTAAATAAAATTATCTAGCGTTTTCATGAGTTTTGTTAGATTTTTACAAAAAAGCTAAATATAAAGAGCCCATTATTGTGAATGCTCTAAGATCTCTCATCTTCCTTTTTCTTCTTTCTCTGGTCTCCTATTTATATTCAACTGATCAACAACAAAATGATGATCTCCAAAATAATCCACCCATTCCTATGCCCTTCTCAATTTCCTAGAACACTTTGACCTTTCTCAATTGTATATTGTTAGGTCCCACTAATAAGATGAGCAGAATGAAGAAAATTATTAGTGAGTCGGACAATGACGAAATTTTACACTAGGAAGCTTAAAAGGTTTGTAATTTTTACTTTAGTTAAACCCATAAGATGTTTGTTTTGTTTGTCGCTAACGAGTTATTTGTTATTGTAGAATGAACAATCATCGTGATCCGTTAGATCGTTGGTTAAAGAGGACATATGGAACTCGGTGTAGGTGCGGATTTACAACCCCAATTATAACATCCACTACTACTAGAAATCCCGGAGGCGATTTTATGGTTGTGCTATGTATGACCATAAAAGGTATGCAACATTTTGGTGTTGAGTTACGTATTTAAATCCTAATTGTATGTAGATATTTGAAGTTCAAAACCCATTTTTCTTGCATTATGACAGAAAGTTGGACAATGCCATTTTTTCCAATGGTATGACAAGAAACTTGCGCGTGGAAGGAGGTCCTACTGGGTTGTATAAACAGCTTCACTATCTCAAGGGTGAAGTGTCATCACTTAGAGCTAGACTGAGGATCCAAACATATTTGTTTGTTTTTTCGTGGTTTGTGCGTTGTTTTTGTCTGTTGATGGGTCATTGAGGCATCAATGCTAATGGGGGCATTCATGTACAACTTCTTTTGTGTATTTTGTATTGGTAGGCGAATTAAAAATAGTATGACTTTTTAAATTTGTAGAATGAATGTGTATGTTAATGGCCGTTATGATTTCTATGTTAGCACGTTTTATTTCATGTCCTAATTGCATGGTGATTGACCTAACCCAATTTAGCCACTTAACGAAATGTATAAATTTGCTTATAACCTTGTTTTATTTAGTGACAACATAACAATATGGCATTGAAACCACTTAACCAAAAGCACCAATTGCCACCAACATAAAAACCCTATTATGTCAATAACCTATTGTCAACATAGCCATTACATACAAATGAATATAACCATTACAAACAAAATAACAAAGGAGGCGTAAACGTGCCACCATAATTACAAGGCATTGTGGCATATGGTACAAAATCAGCCACTTAACCAAAAGCACCAACTACCACCAACATAAAAACCCTATTATGTAAATAACCTATTGTCAACATAGCCATTACATACAAATGAATATAACCATTACAAACAAAATAACAAAGGAGGTTTGTGCCCGCATATTGATGAACAAGGAAGTTCCTTGCGCTTGAATTTCATCTTCGATGCCTCCTGTTATTCCAAGTCGTTGTATGGGTCCCTCATATTAATTCTAGGAAAGATAGCTGAACTTGCAGATAAGGAAAGAGATTGGAATCTATGATGCTTATTTATAACAGAATTTAGTGAACCACATTAATAGAATAGGGTCATTCACGTTGTCTAATAAATTCAATGCACTATGGTTCAAGAACAGATGGTAAACTAAAAGAAAGTTACACAGATGAGCCATCCATATCACAAATAAGTCCTTCATGTAATAGCTCCACAAAACCAAATTCCACAAGTAATCCAAACAACCCTAATGTGTTATAAAAATCCATCTTTTGGAAAGTGAAGAGTTGCTTTATTCATCTCAACCAACATACTTATGAGACTCAACACAGTAAAGCTCCCAGCCTTAAAAGCAAAGACAACCATGTACACACTTGCATCACAATGACCATCTGTTTCCTAGTTAGCATGCATATTTGTTTAGGTTTTCAAAACCATGGCATCCAATAGAATTTTCTCCACTAACTACAGATCCCCGTGGACAAAGTGTAAACAAGCATAAACTAGTCAAGAAAGTAAAAGATTACCAGGAGGTTCATTTGACATATCACCATAAGAAGCATCCATTGCACACTTGATCAAGTGAGATTGCTGCGTACCACATCTCTGTATCAAATCCTGCTTGTTACACTAAAACTTATGCTATTGTTATGGGCTCAACCCCATGTGGATATAACAGAAAAATATATATAGATATATGTTAACAAAACAAAAAACTTCATGACAAACACATCATTGTGTTGCACATGTTCGGCTCCTTAGTACACGCGATGATCCCGCATTTCTCTCCGCCTGTGGTTTATAAGAAGAAAAATATTACTTAGGTAACAAAAAGCATAACAATGTTTTCCCAATTTCATAACAAAAAACATATTAACTAAAACGTAATTGTTTTACTGATTGTCGCAGACGTGTACGAACACTTGTGGACGACTTTCCTTCCGTTCCTACTGCGGTTGAGCTTGTAATCCCTACAATACATTAACCAACAAATTAGGCAAAATCAATAATGGCCTTAAAAAGGACAAAAAATGCCTTAAAATCAGGTGGGACCTTATGATATGGATCATCAACATTATTTTTCTTAAGTAAAAAGTAATGGTTTTACCTGTGACCGTGTCACCCGACGTGTATGAACACTTTGTTGTGACGCCTCCCTTCTGTTGCCACTTGTGGTTGAGCTGATCCCTACAATCGTTAACCAAACAATTACCAACATTGTCGTGTCGTAGCTATTATTGAGTTGTATATGAATGTGGCTTAGTAAAAGAAAAGGGAAAGAAAAAGAAAAGGACAAGATTCCTTGGAACAGGAAAACAAACATGGTTGACACGTAAGGAAAATAAATCGGTGCTCCTAAAGAAGCCATACACGCAAAATAAGCAACATAAATATATCAAAATTTAAACAACTCATGTACAAATTATTTTAAAAGCATATATAATAATTGCCAGTGAGCTTGGCCGCCATCTTGTTTAGGCTTCTTCGTTTTTGGCTTCCACCTTTTCCGGTTTGGATTCAAAGGTTGCTTGCAACTTTTCCAGTTATGTCCTAACCCTCCACAATTGCCACATTTCACCGTATATCCACTACGGGTAAGCTTGTACGGGTTAGTCGGCTCGTCTGGCTCTCTTCGCCTGGCTATCTTCGGTCTACCTGGAGCCCTTCTAACAATAGGTGGCATAATGGGATCACATGGATCATCAGTTGGCCATGTATTTGGCCCTTCCATGCCAAATACTCTAGGACCATATCCTTCTATGTACTTGTCCATTTTGTAACATGCATCCACGTATTTTTCTGGCTTTTCCTTATGCAGGTATATTGCAGCAACAACATGAGGACATGGGATCCCATTCAACTGCCACCGCCCACAACTACATGTATATTTATCTAATCTGACTATGCGGCGTGCATCATACATGTGGTCCACCTTGAACTCCATTTCATTCTGCCAGCGACTTATGCAATTCCTAGCATCACTCTTCGACCTCTCCAACTTCTTTTGAATTTTTGGGCAAATGGCAAAATTCGCCGACCGGATACCATTTCTTTTCTATTGGAAGCGGGCCATTATTTGGCGGCGAATATCCTCAAGCATGGTGAGAATGGGCTTACTCCTTGATTCCTTGATCCAAGCATTAAAACACTCGGCCAAATTATTTAACAAAATGTCACTCTTTGTTTCACAATTGAATGCATGCCTAGACCATGATTGCTTGGGCACATCACTAAGATAAGAATGTGCACCTTTGTCCATTTCATAAATTTTTTGCATGTGCTCATCAAATGCATATACGTTGGTTGCCCGTGCAGCCCCCCAAATCTCATCCTTAAATGCTTTACCCGTGTAGCCTCTCGCCTTACAGTTCGCATGCAAGTGTCGAATACATATGTGATGCTCTTGCATGCACAACACAATGTCAATCATGTACCAAGCCCTGCACACACACACAAATAAAAATGACACACAAAGATGTTTCAAGGAGTAAAATATGACAACTAAAATGGCTACAAAAAATAACAATAGAGTGCAATAAATAATTTGATAGAATTTAGCACATAATAATAATAAGAAATTTAATAAACCATTTCTGCCGTCACCATGATGGTCCAACCGAGTCCGCCTCCGCCTCCACATAAGTCTGTGAATAACAACTGGATAAACCATTGCCACGACTCTCTACACTCGGCCTCTGCCACAGCATATGCAATGGGGAACATGTCATCATTTCCATCTATGCCTATGGCACAAAGCAACTGCCCTCCATATTCCCCTTTTAGATGGCATGCATCTAAGCAAAGCATCACCGACAACCGGACTTAAACCCTCTTACACGCCTCAAGGCAAATGTACATTCTCAAAGAATGCTCCATCCTACAAACATAAGCACTACTACCAGGGTTCGTGCTTAGTATTGCCAATGCATATCGCCTGGTGAGTCGGTATTGGCTGGAATGGCTGCCAAAAATCAGCCGCAATGCCTCTTTCTTTGCTCTGTAGCAACGATCAACCGGAACATCAATGTTCAGGTCCCTCTTAACCCTTTGTTGCAAAGCGTATGGGGTCCATGTGGATCATCCTTGAAGTCTTTCTTGTAAACACGGACAAGATACTCAACGTCACATCGGGTGTTTTCATATTGACTACCACAAGTATGGGTCGGGTATAAGGTCTTAATCTGAAAACAGGCCTTTGTAGCATCAATTGAGGCATGAATCCTCCACTTGCAATCATTACATTCATGCTCTCTACAAATGGCACTAACCCTACCCAAGTCATTGTGCCTATAGTAGTAATCAAAACCGTTTTGCACCGCAAAAGTCTTTAACGCCCTCTTGAATTCATAGGCATCTGTGAACTGATCCCCTAGGGCAAGCTTGACTGGCCTCATCAAATCGTGTTTCTCATTAAATTGACGATACTTCTTTGGTTTTACCCCATCAGAATCACTGTCTCCCAAACTTGATAGACCATCGCTCTCTTCTACTTCATCAGGTTGACATTCCCCAACTCCTACTCCCTCATTCACATTAAATTCAACACTGTCCCACCAATGGGACATTCCCTCCCTTTCCTTTCGAACCTCGTCAAAATCATAGTAGAGGTCTTCGTCTTCTCCATCAGTAAATTCAAACTCGCTCAACACCTGCTTCACAACCTCATCAATTCCAATAACATCTTTGTTCTTCCGAGGCCTACCACGTCTTTTGTGTCCTCTACCAGTTTCGGGCACAACATTACCACCAACAATGTCATGTCCTGGCGGTTCAGTTTCGGGCACTTCATTACCACCAACATTGTCATGTCCTGGCGGTTCAGTTTCAGGCACAGCATCAACGCCAACATTGACGTTGCCCTCAGCAGACACGGGATGACCCTCAACAGGTTGTCCATCTTCTTCCCTTTGTATTGTCCTTCCTTCTGAGAAAATTACACCAAAAAAAAAAAAAAAACAAAAACAAAAACAAAACAAAACAAAACAAACAAAACAAATTTATAGCAACAATCAGTTACAATTAAATAACCATCTTCAATTTAAAATATAAAAATATAATACATAAAATCATAAAAAGTGACGGTGTGTACCTTTACGGTGGTGGTGATTCTCTCTCAAGTCTCACCTTTATTTCTCTTCTTCTAGCTCTTCGTTCTGAAAATTACATAAACATTAAAATACCCTTAAAAAGTACAATCGATTAACAATTAACTAACCATTTTCACAAACAAAACAAATGTATAACAACAATCATTACAATTAACTAACCATTTTCAAATTCTTAGTTTAAAAATATAATGCATAAAATGATAAAAAAGTGGATGTACCTTCCCTAGTGGTGGTGGTTGACCTAGTGGTGAGGCTCACTTTCTACATCGCTTGTGATAGTAATACATTCAGGTATACGAACACTTCTGGTGGTTGGTTGCTCACTTTCATCCACGCTTGCGGTTGAGGTCCTTCTCTTTGAGCGAGTCCTAGGAACGGATGTGCCTCTTCCTGTTTTAAATTAAAAAAATTAAAACATCAATTTCACTAACCATTTTCAATTTTAAAAAATGAAATAGAATACATAAAACGATTTTTAACAAAGGTATAATTTCTACCTCCTCGGCTGGCCGTCGGATGCTCACTTGGTTGCTCACAGTGAGGCACACTAGTAGTGGGAGTCTTTTTCCTTGAAGGCGTAAGCTTCCGGGCAGCCTTTGTTTTAACCATAGTTTTACTTGGTGTTGCCGAGAATCTTTTCTTTGTTCATTTGTGTTAACCTCATCCCGTCTTCCACGGTCACCCATTGTACTTCATCCACCCACCACCCCTTAAGCCAACTTATTTGAGAATATTCATGCACAAAACCCTCATTTATCATAACGTGGTCAACGTATGTTCAACATATAGATGAACAACCTTGGGTTTATAGTCTTCAATAACGCTTAAAAATCTACAATATCTACATCGGTATTCAAAGCTATCACTTGTTCATGTTCCGCACCAACATTGTACCAACATTTAAATTTGTTCACGTATCCAAATCCCGCACCAATTCTTTTAGTTCCCACATAGTGAAGAACGAACATCATATCCTGACGTCATGGGCGTCACCATCTACATAGCTAAACGGCGCATGGCGCTTTCATGCCACCATGGTGGACCTTTATATTGACAAGCATACATGAACATATGAAAATAATACACTGACTTATCAAAATAATAATAATAAAAAACAGAGCAGATTAAAAACACTTTAGTAGGTAACGGCAAATTCTTAAGCACAAACATAGAGGAAGTCATTTTATTGTGAATGGTTTGATAGTAATACCAACACAATTATCAAAAAAGACCCAAGGACTTGTAAAAGCAAAATACATAAAACCCCGATATGGGACCACAAACTAAACCCAACAATATATTCTCTCTCCTAGCCATGACAAAAATCAATGAGGAGCCTATATAGTTGTATATATATTTTAATAACAATATATATATTCAGGACAAAAGAATCGCTTTTGAATCAATGTTTTCCTATGGGACCACTAATTCTTGTCTAAAATGCATCAATGAGTTCGAAATTATTTTCATTTGAATTGTTGGTTTCAGGCCACCACACAGATTCCTTTATTTTTTTTTTTCTAAACTATGACTGCTTACTACGTATGGGGACAAAAAGATGACAACAAGCCCACATGGAGCACTAAAAAACAACATAACAAACAAATTTCATCAAGACATTCGGGACCACAAGCTCCCTTTCCGAGGCCACCACAAAACTCACTACCAATCATAAAAGTCCACAAATTCAAAGCGAGATATAAAGCAACAAAGCGTTTTTTTTCACAACTCGAATCAACCAACAACCAACCAAAAGCACAATAAAAACCTTATATACATTTGACAACAAAATCCCTCAAGAAATTTTGGATCATACCTGCTGCTCAGATTTTTCCCCAAAATTATTTTTCGAAAATGGAGCCCTAGTCGCCGGAATCTGTCCGGTGGAGCGCTGAATCGCAATCCTTGTGTACGTCTGTATGGTCTGTGTTGCGCCGGTGGTGCGCCGGAGTCTGGGTCGATTCGTCGGTGGGTGGGTGGGTGTCGGGGGAGATGGGGTCGCGAGATGGGGATGGGGGTGACTTGCTGCCTCGCACAAGTGGTCTGGAGGTGTTGATGAAAAACCCCCAAGTTTAGCCTAAAACAGTGCGTTTTGGATCCTACCTGGAGAGTTCGTCCGACGTGTCAGGTCCCAAAACGGTGCGTTTTGGGTCCGTTAACGGCCGTTACCAAAAGTGTGACGGCAGGGATTTTATTCTAGTTTCCTTCCACCCAAGGAGTAAATTTTCGAGAAAAAAAAACCTAAGCATTTTAAAATTTTGGAAGGCAGACCCAAGGAGTTATTATATATTTACCCAAAATTATATACATATTCCGCTGTAAAATTATATTTCTAAAGTTGCAGTGTAATGACTTCGATATTTGCTAGTTCAAATATCGGGGCGTTACAGTTGGAAGGTCCCATCCGTTCATGCCCTATTTGATTCTTCTTCAGCTTAGGAGATTCTTAAAATTCGAATCTCTACGGATCTTGGCTCAAATTATATCTGGACCCCCTCCACTTTAGGACGATTCTCTACTTCTTCTGCCTACCAGTTCATTATTGGCTTTGGCTCCGATGTTGCTTCCTCTTCCATTATGTCCTGCTACTAGAAGTCTATTTGGAAATTTAGTTTAAATGATTGGCTTAGACTTTTCTTGTGGAAAATCGCTTGGAATATTCTACTGACTCAAGAGCGTTTGGGTTCACTGCTCTCTTCCGTACCGAACTCTTTGTGTCCTCTCTGTAAAGGGTGTATGATTCTTGGACCCATCTATTCTTTGAGTGCATCTATGCGCGTGTTGCTTGGCGCCAGTCCTTCTGGCCTATGGACTCCACAGCTTTCCGCTTCTATGTCAAACTAGATCAAATCAATCATCTCTCCGAGTAGTTCTCTTGGCATACCTCCAACGGATCAGCATAAATTCCAATTTTTTGCCGCTGTGGCTTGCGATATCCTATGTTTCTACAAAAACAAAGCTTTCCATGATGGTGCCTCCTTTGATGTTCAATCTGTGTCAAGGCATATCAATAAAATCTCAATTGAACACTTTTAGGCTTGGAATTCCTCCTCTCCTATCCAAGTAGAACAAATGGATGCCCCCTCCTCTCAATTGGTTCAAGATCAATTTTGACACTGCCATTAGGGATTTTTCAGCACAAGCAGCGATTTGCCCCAACTCTAGTGGTCATATTGTTCACTCAATCTCTCAGATTAGCCTTCCTTGTTCCCCAAATGAAGGGGAGGCTTTGGCTACTCTCCTAGCTATCTCCTTAGCCAACTCTCTTCATCTTGATCGCTTCATCATTGAAGGCGATTTTGAACTGGTGATTCATGCTCTCCAAAATCCAAATAGTATTCTCATTTTAGATTCCTTAGATTCCATTCCTTCTACTTCCTTCTGGGAAGCTAGAAAGATTAATAGAAGTACAAACTTTTGTGCCCATTCAGTGGCACGTTGGGCCGCAGCCAGATTTCACTCTGGCAGCGTTTGCTCTTCCTCTTTATCCTTTATACTTTCTTCTCCATCTACTGGAGATCCTCCTTTTGCTTGATTCTTGTAATTTTTTGTTATATGGTCTGTTGTTTCACAATGTACTTATAAAAAATACAAATTTAAAAAAAAAAAAAAAGGAAAACAAATAAAAATATCAAAATTTGAAACTTTATTCCCACCAAAACTGCACAACCAGAGTCTGTTATCTTCAAGTAAACTCCCCAAGCAAATTTCTTGGCTTAAACTCGATTAACTCCTGAATTTTATTAATTGCATGCAGTCCACCACCCATATCAAAGAAATATAGACCTTCATAGTAAAATTGCCCAAAAAACTGACCAAATCCTAGACTTAACTCACAGTTACCAGAGGTCCTAAAAAATAATTAAAAAGAAAATAAACAAAAAAGAAGAAGAAGAAGATATATGAACACTCTAATTCTTTAGTCATTTCCTTTTCGAGACCTTTTTTTTGGCTAATGGCCATCTAGGCGCTGCTCATTTACCTTTTCTTGTTTTTGCTTTCACTCATTGATTTTAATTGCATAAAAAAATCTCATCAAATAAAAGGCTCACAAGTGCATTTTGCTCACATCCTTGGGGTAAAACAAGCACTTTTTGTTTATTGTATAACCCGACCAATCACCCATTCTCCCAACAAAAGTTTGTCACTAAAATAAGAAGGCGTGTTATTTATGTACAATGAAGTTCCATTTGTAAAAGAGAAGAGAATTCCCCATCATGAAGACACAAATTTCCTCTCAAATTTCCAAATAGTTCCCATCAAGTGTTCATGAAACTCTATAAAACGACAAATTTATTCAGAGCAAAATACCTTTCAATATAAGACACTCCACCCAAGATCCCTCAGATTAGTTCATGATTTTACTGTTTCTCCAACACTGAGTGATTGCCATGCACAATCACCCATTTATAATCATCAGCAAGTACTGTTTTAGTCTTCCGTGACTGCTATTCCCCTATGACTAAAGTGTTTTAAAAGCTTTTTCCTATCCAAAGTGAAAATAGCAAGCTAAAGGAGATGGTGGTGTTTAAGAAACCAAACCCAAAATTAAGTTAACCATTTGAGGGGAAATCAACTTGATCGGGAGTAAATGACAGTTAAGATGATACACCCACGCCCCGATCTAAAAAAATACAAAAAATTAAAAAACAAAGCAAAGACATTTGCCTCCCAATCATAAGCCGCTCTAGTAAGCTTACATTCCATTGATGGGAGCCACTAGAAATCTCCAAATGATTTGCCACACAAGCATACTTAATGCAAGCAATACTACACAAATCCGGTAAAAGCTTCATTGAAGACATGATCCCCACATCACAAATCATGCCAGAATCTAATCTTGGAAGTCATTTCCCCAATCTATCATAGAATAGCACAACCTGATCCCCAATCTTAGATTGGTCATAAGGGACTGAGCCATTTACCAACCGCAACTCAATAGAGTTAATTCTTCTATTCGAGTTGGCCACTCGATGGAAAAAAAAATATATATATATATATATCATGCATTTGTCACCCTCTTTTAACCATAATGCCCAAGCACCTCAAGGACCTCACTTTCTTCAAACAGTCTCTCCATTGAAGAATCCTCCTCATCAATGGAATCAAAAGCAAGCCATCTAACTTGGGCTGCCAATTAAACTCTTTAGTAAACAATCAGCCATAGAATTGCACAAGGTGATCTCTAATCTTAGATTCGTCAAAAGAGACTAAGCCATTTACCAATGAAGACTCAATGGAGTTGTTTCTCCTATTCGAGTTGGCCACTCAATGGAAAAAATTCATGCATTTTTCTTTTAACCATAGCATCCTTAACTTTTGCCTCCAAATCAACTCCTCCAACAAGATAGCCTCTCCAAATCACTAATGACTATGTTTTTCCTCAACTTATCTTCATCACATTAAGCTCTCTCTTCCTCCAAGCCATCAAGAACACGCAATTCATCTAAATGAATCTTTTGATGGGTATCCACATCACCAAACACCTGTTCGTTCTAGACTCCCAAATCAGCATTCAAGGCCTTAAGTTTACTAGTAAAAATGAAGCTCGAGAGCCTAGAAAATGTAAGTCCACCACTGTCTCAACCTATCCACAAAACCTTCGGCCTTTAACCACATGTTCTCGAACTTAAAGTATCTTTTGCGACCCTGACACTGCCACAATCAAGGGAATGGGAAAATGGTCCAAGCAAATCTAGGCAACCTTTTTCAGGAGGAATTAGGAAACTTTGCTTTCAATTAGAAGAGACAAGAAACCCATCAATTCTAGAAGAAGAAGGGGGATCCCAATTGTTAGACCACATAAAATTCCCTCCTAAACAAGAAATGACTATGAAGCCCTGCAAAAAAATAAGATTAGAGAACTCCACCATGGCATGACAAAAACAAGATTCACCTAATCTTTCATTAGGAAAGAGAGCGACATTGAAGTCTGCCCCAATGCACCATAGTAAGTTCCACTGACTAAGCAAGCCTACCAGCTCCACTCATAAAATACCTTCTATCACAATCAGAATTAGGCCCATACAAACCTGCAAATAGGGAATGATTAAGGGAAGCTATTGGAGTGTATTTTGACATAGGGAAGTAAAAAATAGTTTAGATCCTTAAATATAGGGAACATGACAAGGAAGCAGCTAGGAATGCTCTTAGTTATTATGTTTGTGGTTTACATCTTATATGCTTGATTCATGTTGAACTTATTTCTCTTTTATATTAACACTTGTAATATAATTGTTGTGTTTCGAACAATATTTGTAGTTTTTTTTTTTTTTATGCTCTTACCTTATCTCACAAGTAATAATTTGAAATGTTTCAAGCTGAATGATGAAAAAAAATAAGTTGAATCATGCCTAATTTTTTTGTTTTTAGGAAACATTTGAGCCACTTTTTGGCCAACCATCCCAAGGAAAGTTCAAGAGTGGAGCTAACTCCAAAGGAAGAAGTACCGGGCTAAGAAAGAAGACCAAAAAAATGAAAAGTTGTTGAAAAATCCATGCAAGTCTTCTCTTGCGCTCAAGAGAACCAATAAGAAGGTTTTTCACCTTAATTTCAACCAAGAACAAGGAAGTGGCCTTCTTACTCCACTTGGATCCATGTGCAAATGGAAAAAACCAGATTTTCAATGGACAAAATTAAACACCGATGGATCTATAACTCCGAAAAGATCCAGGTTTGGTGGATTCCTACGAGATCGTATGGGTGATCCCATATGTGCTTTTGCCTCTAATGCACATGGAGATGGCATATTCTTGGTTGAACTATGGGCTATAGAGAGTGGTCTTCGTCTTGCTTTGGATATGGGCATTAAGGTAATATGGGTCGAGTCTGATTCGCTGAGTGCTGTGAAGACCATTAACAATGACCAACCGTTTAGTCAAAAGGCTACTAGTTGTTTGAAGGACATTTGGGAGCTTTTTAAGAAGTTTGAGAAGTACAAGGTTTCTCATGCATGGCGTGAAACGAACAGAGCAGCTGACTATCTTGTGAAGATGGTTCTTTTCAAAAAAGATTATATGGTTTTATTTCCTCATGATTTTCCAAGTGGCCTTTGTAAGATCATCAAGGACGATAGTGAAGAAAAAATTTATTGTGAAGTCAAAAGTTTTATGGTGGAAACAAAAGCTTTGACTGCTCTCAAACATTCGATTT
The DNA here is from genome assembly GCA_013348765.1 of Carpinus viminea. NCBI lineage: Eukaryota > Viridiplantae > Streptophyta > Magnoliopsida > Fagales > Betulaceae > Carpinus > Carpinus viminea. The sequence goes on along the minus strand of CP054669.1, from coordinate 16,591,123 downwards.
GGATACAAGTAATCTCCTTGACTTCATTTATATTTTTTATCAAAATTTGGATGGGACACACAAATTTTGTTTTTTTGTTTTTTGTTTTTACATACTTTTAGATATTAAAATTGATTTTTAGATTTTTAATGGGGTTCTTGGGGACCCACTTAATTTGCCTTTACATGGAAGCTAACTAGGTAATCAAAGGAAAATAATATGAATTTCTTTTCCCATAGAAACTACATCCACATAGCTATTTGTGTGGTACACTTGATAAATTACACTATACAAGAAATTTCACACCTTAATGGGATCCATGCTACTATATTGGACAAGGAACCTTTCCCATAAAAATGGATATACCCCTTAGGTACGGATCATATACTTATTCTATACCCCTTAGGTACGGATCATATACTTATTCTCTCATTTTTATGATCTTTATTTAGTTTTCTAATAAAAAATTTACTCAATCCTCTTGAGGACTGACTATTTTTCTATTTTGTCTAGTTGTCCAAAAATCTATTTCAACAAGGATCATAGAGTTAAATTTGGGGATAATCTCTCTCTCTCTCTTCTCTCTCTCTTCTTCTTTTTTTGTATTTTTTTTTTTTTTTTGTATTTTTTTTTTTTTGGTTGTATTTTGTTTTTTTGTTTTTTGTAAGTAGACAGTTGTAGATAGTAGCATTTCATATTGTAAATTCTTACTTTTCACTTGTCTCCAACATTTTGTAACATTTTGTGTTTGGAATGTAAAGTGGTAATTTTTTTTTTTTGATAAATAAAATTTATTAGTCATTTTATGCCAAAAGAGTTAGCTTTTATAGCCTATCAATAGGGTATGGATGGTCCTCAAGAGATTGCAATAAAATGAGGAATATTGATCTTATTGCTTTTTCAAATATGTTTTAATCAATATAAGGATGGTCTCTGTCACAACTTATAATTCTTCAGCAACTAATTAAATCAATTTATTTTCTCCAAAAGGTATTAAAAGGGGGAGAGCTACCCATTTTATCTTTCTTCTGTTTTTTATGGTGTTGCATTTGCTATGGTTCATTTTGGAATAGGGTTTAAAGTAAATTACCTGATGAATAATGCTTGAGTTTCATATCACATACCAAGACTACTAAGAAAACCCAAAGAGGATACATATATGGCTAAGCCCACACTAGACCCAAGACCATCGGCCGAGTGCACCCTCTTTTTTGTGGGATGAGCAGGGGGCAATCCCTTTTGCAAGCCGAGGATTTCAGGCACTCTTCTATATATATATATATATCACGTACAACTCTGCCCAAGTGAACACTCTTACCCTTCTTTACTAGATTTACTCTCAACTAGGGTTTTTATTGACTTGAGCACCAAAGTGCCCCTAATCTCCGAATGGGATACATTCCGATGACCCCCACCCTGCAGGTGAATTGAGGTCACTATGGATGTTCCTTGCATCAATAAACATTATTTAATAAACTGTACAACTATCATACAGCTAAAGTGATGTGGCAATAAAGATCAACCATTGAATCAACACAGAAAATAATAATAATAATAATAATAAAATAACTGTCAAGACATCCCTAATATATAACAATCATATAATAATCTATTAAATAACATTACTTTTATGTGATACCAATATTTGTGCAAAATGGGGAAGGGTACAGGGGCGCTAGTGAAGGGAGAAAAGGGCTTCCATTGAAAGTTGGATGGTGGGCAGGGTATTTTGCTCCGCTTGTGATTGCAAAAACAAGCACAGCAAAATACAATGTGGAGAAATATATATATATATATATATATATATATATATATAAATTGGATAATAATATAAATGAGATCAACTGTCATCCATAAGCCTTATAACTTTTTTTTTCTTTTCTGATAAGTTACATGTTGCCAAAAGAAAAGAAAAGGCTCTTTAGATCAGATGAACTATTTTTGTCTTAAAATTTCTCACTATTACACAATATTCCAACTCATACTTGGAAGCTATAATTGCAATGTTTGGCAGATACGAGCTGGAATTATACTAATAGGTACCTCAAAAGTTGATACAAGCAACACACTGTAACTTCAAGGCTTCCCGTTGACCGTCATACATGGCGGCGTCTTTTGACATTGTCCTCTGAGAACCCCTCCCAATAATTATGATTAAGGGAGCTCAAGTCCTCAAGTTCTGCAATGGCCAACAAGTATTGGGTAAGCTTCACAAGCTCCTGATCGTTGTCTCGATTTGAATGAGCCTTCCTGAATGGCTTGATTATCAAACCATTTTGTGGGTTCATCACAAAATTTCTTCGCAAATCATCAAACATTATAGTGTTCTTTGAACTGTAGAACTGAAATGGAAGAGAAACAACCAATCTATCAACTAGGACATAATTGGAAACCACATCGAAAAAGCTACAATTCCACATTCAACATAGTATTTAAAACAAAGTGGTGGTTCTATGTTATATTATTATTGATTAGAAGTGAATGCTTTTTTTTTTTTTCTCCCATTACATTTGGTAGCATGCATAAAATATTTTAAGGATTTAAATGTTAAAGTAATGATTAAGTTATTAAATTTACTTTTCCTATCAACTTAAACTTTTGAGATAACTGGTAATTTAACATGATATCAAAGCCAAAGGTCCTAAGATCAAACCTTGACTCCGTCAATTCACCCCATTTAAATTAAATATTTCACGTGTTGGGCATCACCTATTAAAATGAAGTTTGAGCCTACACATGAAGGGGAGTGTTAAAATAATAATTAAGTGACTTACTCATCCAAAAAAAAGTAATAATTAAGTGATTAAATTTACTTCTTCCTATCAACTTAGACTTTTAAGATAATTGGTAATTTAACAATAAATATTAAAATGTTCTACCAGTTCTCTTTTCCCTGCTATATTGTCAAAATCAATCTCCTACGGTTCGATTTGATAAGTTCAGTCCAGGGGTAACATATTATGGCATAGAGGACAGTTTCCAATCATTCATAGGTGCTTCTAGGGCGTTTTGTTCTTGTTATCATTGTAATTTTTTTTTTGTAATAAGTAATTCAATCTTATTAGAAAGCGCAACCCAAGTACACAAGGAGCATAAAAGAAAGGCACCTGCTTAGGAGGAGAAAGAACACAAATCTAAGAATTCCAAAAAATTGGAAATCTGAGAACTACTTGTAGCAATTATCCACCCATAAAGGGTTTTGAAAATAAAATCTTTTAACTTTGCCACTGTTCTCACACAATCTTCAAAGTTTTGAGAGTTACGTTCCTTCTAGATGCACCACATCACACAAATGGGTTATCCTTCATGCTTCCAAATTGTGGTGACTACCAATTAGCCTCTCCAACTTCCCAAAAACTTCACCACCCATTAGGGCATTACCCACTCTATCCCAAAAAAATGAAATTAAAGTGCAAAAGTCTCTAGCTATTTCGCGATGGAACAACCAATGATCAATGAATTCCCTACTCTTCTTACACACGCAATACCAATCTATTACTATGACTTGCCCTTTTCTAAGATTATCCAGGGTCAAGATTCTCCTTAACGTAGCTGTCGAAACAAAGAAAGCCGCCCTTGAAGGTGCCTTGCTTCTCCAAGGAAAAGAAAAGCCAACGAGGGAACTAAGCGCCTGATAAAAAAAACTAACCTTGAATATCCACACTTTGGAGGGGGTCCAACAAATCCTATTGTGTCTTATCGTCTTAGCCTAATAGAGTACAAAATGTCAAAGAAAGAGGTAACCAACTCCATCTCCCAATCATGTACAGCTTTGATGAATGTAACATTCCAAGGCCTCCTTAGAGCAAGCTATGCTAAACAACACTAGGAAGGCTTCCATCAAGGTCCTGTCTCCAATCCACACGTCATGCCAAAATTGGATCCTAAACTGGTCTCCCACCTCAAATCTCAATAATTTGGAGAAATCCCCTCTCCTCCCTCCTAATGTTTTTCAATACCCCCACCCTATGGGACCCATGCATTGCATTGGAGCACCACCCACCACACAAGCTCTCATATTTCGCTTCCATCGCTCTCCACAATGCCCCCCTCTCTCCCTATAAAGATTGAGCTTAGGTACCCTTTCCCTCGTCTGCTATTCTCAGCCTGAGGGAGTTACCCCAAGCTTGATGATAAATCCAAAGGATTTCGCTTCTACTAAAAACCACCCCATGGCACCTTCACCACACTCCCAGAACCAATAAAGTCTAATCCACACAAACACTACAGACCTCAACAACCACCTCAACCCATGCTGTCCAATCAACCATACAAAACCAGGAACGATGATTCCCAAAAGGCATCTGACAAAGTGAAGAAATATCAAAACATGGTGCCATCCTTCACAATAATGAAACTGAAATTATTTAAGGAGACAAACTACATCGTTACTCCTTGGACCCCACTAAAAATCCTGATAAGAGCCCCCATACATCATGGCGCCCAACATTCTACTCAATGCTTCGATGACAACAGCGAACAAGAAACTGGGGATAAAGGATACTCTTGTTTCAGTTCCAAAGGAACTAGTCAAGAAGCCAGATGGAGTACCATTAATCAATATAGAGAAGCGCACCATAGATATGCACTGAGCTATCCAATCTTGCAATCTAGCGCAGAAGTAGAGTACTTTGGAATATGACCCATACAACAAGTGATATCTTTCTTGAAGGAGGCTTTTCTAATAACAAGTCCATGAAGATGTTTTATGATAATAAAGCAGCAATTATGCATGAGACATGGTAATGAGAAAGCAATTGCTACACCCTATATTATGTCATTTGATCAGATGAGAGAGGTTCCACAAAAGCATTAAGCAAGAATCATTTTTCAAATCTTGACAACAAGCTGGGCATGATGGACATCTGCGCTCCAGTTTACAGAGCAATGCTAAGAGAGTTTAAGTATTTTTCAGGGGTAATTTCCTAGTGTGTATATACGCAAGCAACTTTCCATGGAGACTCTTTTCATTCTCTTCATCTTTCTCTTGTGATACAATTTTATGAAAGTCCCAATAACCTTTAAATGATATAGAAAAGGGCACAAATGCAGATAATTAAAAGTATTATCTGATGCCTATACCTGAGGGAATTGAGCCCAAATCAAGCCCAGTGGCTTGCAATCGAATATACCACGAGTATCTGATTGCACTGTGATCATTGCTAAGTGGTCCAGAAGAGCTGTGATTTTGTAGTTAGGATTGCTGAGTACCCCGAGCTGTCCCATTTTTAATTCAACCCACTTGATGCTGTAGAAAGGATATATATAGCAATAGTTTCATCTACCCAATTGCCTAAGAAAATAACTCAACACATTTAATTTCATGTATGATCATGACAACTTTCAAAAATGTAGTAAAAAGGCTCCTAATCTTAGGCACTTTCAGTAGTAATATCTTCATACATTTAAGGCCAGAAAAAGACAGTTCCAGATACCAAATCCTTTTAAGTAGAAAGAGATTGCAAAAATCAGTTATGAGAGAATGATTGATCTTTGCTCCTTCGATGGCATTATCTTAATACAAGAAATTTGGGGGCCAAGGGATGCCAAGTGAAAGTCTGACCTGGTTGCAGACCATATCATGATATCGTACTCTGCATAAACAGCTGTAAGAAACTCATGCAGATCTGTACACAAAAATGTCAGAATTAGCTTGCAGTTAAAGACGCAAATAAAAATTAAAAACATGCAAAGAACAAACCACTTACATGGCCGCATAAGTTCAAGCGGGTTCTCTGCTGTTGATCGGTGATCAAAAAGAGTATAATCAATATCTAGAACAAGCAGCTTTTTTCCTTCACGACATGGATTCTTTAGTTCAATCTACAATAGAATACATGAGCAAGTAACATCATCAATGAGGTTTGCCAAAGAAGTGTCAAGCAGAGCAGTCTACTCTACATGTCTTTTACTATGTTTAAATATGCATGCAATGTAGAGTATTAGCAATAGTCAGTTATAAAGATGCCTCCCTCTCTACCAACACAAAAAATGCATGCAGTCCGTCACATGATACATCATACAGTATCCTCTGAGAGGACTACTACAGGTGGTAAAATATGGATATGAGAATTGCTCATGAAAACGTTGTTAATGACAATGCATAATAGTAAACAAAAGGAATCACTTGGTTTCAATTTTTCATATGGAAACACTCGGAACAATATGCCAATTCTCAAATTATTCAATATCATTCTTCTTTTATTCAATCTTACTTACGTACTCTTTGGCTAGGGCTTATGTCTTTTGTAATTAACCTATTTATGGAATAATTAAAGGAGGAAGAGCAAGGTATCCTTAAACAACCCAAAAGATCATCCCTACCTCATAACAACCCAAAGATGAGTAAATGCTCTCTCATTCATCATGCAGCTTATTTCCCCAGTAATACCTTCAAAATACTGGATCTAAGATACATGATTGAAGTGGAGAATTTTGAGTCTCCCAAGGAACCAATAAAGCCAAGCCATTTCCAACCTACTATGGTTCCAGCTTGCTCTTGAATTGAATGAACAGAGTTCGAAACTAGAGTTCAGGCTCATTTGTTTACTAAGCTAAGCCCAAAATTTTTAGCTCGAACCTAATGTTAAGCTGCTAATGAGCTTGTCAAGCAGCTGCAAGCCAAGCTGGAACAGTGATTCCTTGCTAAGTGATACTCAGGGCAAAGCTAGAGCACACCTCTACATCACCAGCCTGAGCTAAAGTATCCTGATATTTGGCTAGGCCTGTTTGCAGTCCTAATCTATACCTTTGCTTAACTCTCCCCTCCAATTATTTTTGCATTTTTTTCCACTTCAAAAATTACATAAAGTAGCAAAATAAAATCTAAAATTTTTTTATAATATGTCATTCCCTAGATGAGATTTAACTGATAAAAATGATTAGTTTGATACATTTTAGGATGCGTAATTCAATCTCATTAAAAAAGCACAAAGGGGTGTAACCCTAGTAAAATATACAAGAAAAACTCCTATTAAGGAGAAAAAGAAGAACAAAAGTCCAACAAATATGAAATCTGGAAAAAAGCAAATTATTATGCTGCTATCCACATGTAAAAGAAATGGAACGTAACAATCTTTTTCAGTTCTACCACCGAAGTACCTCGATCTTCCAAGCTCCTAGCATGCCACTCTCTCCGAATACACCACATTAAACACAATGAGGCAACTGCCAAACTTCCCAAATGTTACGATGTCCCACCTAACCTCCCCAACTCACCAACAACTCACTCACCCTTCTAGGCATAACCCAAACAACACCAAACAAATTTAAAAGCAAATTCCATAAATTTCTTGCCACTTCACAATGAAGAAAAAGGTGATCAATGAACTCCTCACTCTTCTTGCTCATACAACAACAATCTACCACAATAACATTCATCTTCCTCAAGTTATTCAAAATCAATATTTTTCCTAATGCCATCAACCACATAAAGAACGCCACTCTTGAATGAGCCTTAACTCTCCAAATTCCTCTCCATGGAAAAGGAAAACCAGTAGGGATGGTTAACACATGATAATATGACCTCACTTTGAACTTGCTCTTCTTAGAAGGGATCCAACATATTTTATCAACATCTCCTTGCCTTACTTTGAGAGAATACATCTCAAAGAAAGAGGAGACCAAATCCACCTCCCAATCAGGTAAAGGTCTGGTAAAAAACATATTCCATTGAATATTCCCATTTCTAAGCAGCATATGTTCAGCCACCCACACATCCTCACAAAATGCAATACTAAATAATTCCAGATAAGATATCTTCAAAGGTTGTTCCCCATACCAAAACCTGACTTTTGACCCGTCACCCAACTCGTATCCATCAAATATTGAAAACAATTCCCAGCCCCTCATATATTACTGCACTCCCACTCCAAATGGCCATGTTACCTCTTAGAACACCAACTTCCCCTTAAACTATCATATTTAGTTTCCACCAACAATCTCCACAAAGCCTCCCTCTCCATTGCATATCGTCATAACCATTTTTCCAATAGAACTCAATTAAACTAAATCAGATTTCTAACCCCCCAAACCACCCAATTTATCGAAGTACAAATTCTCGACCAATTCACTAAATGGAACTTAAACTCATCACCAATGCCACTCAATAAAAATTCCCTTTGAAATTCATCAAGCCTATTCGCCACACCTACTAGAATAGGGAAAAGAGGGAAATAGGTAGGAAAATTTGAAAGTGTTTTTTTATCGAAATCAATCTACCTCCCATACATAAATAAAGCCTCTTCCATCCAACTAATCTACTATCCATTTTTTATAATAATTCCATTCCAAATAGATGTAGCCTTATAAGAGGCTCCCAATGGCAAACCCAAATACTTCATCGGCAAATAAGATACTCTACAACCAAGAATACGGACCAAACCTTCTACATCTCCTACATTGCCAACAAGAAATTATGCCAAATTAATCTTCAAACCGGACACTGCTTCAAAACATAAGAAAAAGACATCAAAGATTTTGAATTTGTTCATAATTTGCGTCATAAGAAATTAGAGTATTGTCTACAAACAACAAATGAGACACTAACTGCTCTTCATTATTCTTCAACCCCACCAAAAATCCTGATAGAAGTCCCCTATCTGCTGTAGAAGACATCATCCTATTTAGCGTCTCCATAACAATCACAAACAATAACAGCAATAATGAACCCCGTCTCAATCCACAAGAATTACTAAAGAATCCAGCCATTGAACTATTAATAACAATGAAAATCCACAACATAGAAATACAATGCGCTATCCAATCCCTCAATTTCTCCCCAAAACCACACCTGATTAATTTGATACATATCTTAAATTGAATATATATATATATATATATAACAATTTGGAAAAGTTGGAAGAGAATTTGCTAGGCACTCACCATAAACAACCGACTGATCTTGGAAAATTTAGATTACCCACCATATGTTACCCAAACAAAGAGAAGAAATACACAGAGTACCAGAGGCAATGGACCCCAAGCAACCTGATGTGGTTGTCTACCTAACCAGTTAAGGCTAAAGAAAATAAAAGACAACAAGTCACAATATCCAGTAATAGAATTAGCAGTCTAGGCAAGATGGTGCGTAAGAGGCTTATCTCAGTAGTTAGGATGAGTGTCTACAAAGCATTAGTGATACCAGCAGTTTAAGGCTGGTTGAAAACTAAAGACAAAACTTGATTACCAATTCCATCTATGGCCCAATAGTTTCTGTTAATGGTTACTGTAAATGTGGATGGCACCTTTAAGCTCTTAGTAATAGCAACACTGTCAGCATATACATCAGGGCTCCCCTCCAAGCACGTACTTGTTGATCAATGAAAGGATCCCAGTGAGAAATGTTCTTAGTTAATCAAGGAAGACTAGATGCCTACAGCTGATCAATAGAGTGAGGGAGGCTCATTTATAAATGATAGGGAACTTTAGAAGAGAACCGTATAGGATATAAAAACAAAAACAGAGCTATTTGAAACCCTGTTCAGCTAAATGACAGGGTGTATAACATGAGTTTTTTTCATATTTCATACCGCACTCTTAGAAAGTTATTTAAGAAAGATTTACTTAATAATACAGCATAATTCAAGGGTACATAGGAATCAAAGATGGCTACAGAATTAGATGTCGTGTTCCCAAATGTCATCGATTTTGCCTATTCAATGTCTTTTATATCATTCATTCTTTAGGTGTTGTTTGGTGGGGCATAAGTCAACGATTAGACGATTCTTTACACAAGAAGCACGACTGCCACACCCCCAGGAGGTACATAAGTCAACAACGATTGTTTACACAAGAATGCTCCACTGCCTCAAACACCGCCTCCCCAAAAAAAAAAAAAAAGATCATGCATAGTAAAGGACAGAAGTTACTAATGACTCTTTAGCAGCAAGTATCTCTGATTAAACCATTGGTCCAAGAATGATCCTTTATCATGGAGGTCCTGATTCTTCTTTGATAAACAAGGCACGAACATTAATGAGCCCTTATCAATATGATGTTACAACTGCACACTGTGATAGCAAATGCATGCAAGGGAACTGGTTTTAACCTCATATTTGCTAAAAGCTAACAATCAAATTCTACATTTCAACTCAAGCATCATGATACATCAATATAGAAAAGCATGTAAGCAAAGTCAATTGTTCAAAGTAGCACTTATTCCTTCGGTTTCAGGATTTTGTTGCATGTGGCCTAAAAGATCTAATAGCTCAAAAAATTTCTAAAACTTCCACAATTACATAAAAGACCAAAAAAATTAAATAACTGACCTTGTATTGATCTATACGTCTCCTCAATTTTTTCTTATTCACTTCTTTATCTTTAATGTGAATGCTAACAGCTTCATCATTCCCAAGTTCAAAATCATCGATAACCTCAGGAGAGTCCGTTTCCTCTACAATTAGATCATCTTCAACAGTACTGGAGATTCAGTTGAGCTCAGTATCAATTCAAAGTAATAAGTTCAAAAATTCAAAAGACATGGTAAATCTCAGCATCCAGCACTTGACTGAACAGCTCATCAAAATCAATAAGGAGAAATTTTGACATGAAAAAAAAAATGCTATCTTCTAATATAGTGCCGGAAACAAAAACAAAAAATATGCACAAGTCACATCACAGCCCCACCACTTTCGTGAAGTCTACCAAATTCATGTGCACATGACATGAGTATACAAGAACATTACCAGAGCCAGAAGATGTAGCACCCTTGAGTTAGTAGCTCCCGCATAAAAACTTGAAAGGGTGTTATATTCACAACCATTAAACATAAAAATACCTAGAAAACAAAACGCTTTTAGTCAAATTTCCTTGAGTTGCACCCCTTTATCCACTAAAAGCCTCTTGCAACGGAGATTCAATTTTGACATAAAACAATTTTAAGTATGTGTGCGGGTGAGAATACGGTCAGCTTAAATCTTCCTTAAGAAAATGCTTTAACTTTCATTTTTTAGGATGTGTTACAAAAAGGGTAAAATTCCAGTCTAATGAAAAGAAGAACCTAAATCAAAGTGTGATGACTATAATCATATCCCGAATACCATAACAAATTACAACATTTAGCAACCCATATAACGGTCCTCCACTTCCCCTTATCATGAAACTGTAAGCTGCTCAATTCTAATAGCAAACAACTCCCAATTGCTACACTAAAGCAAACCCAGTTACAAAAAAACAAAAAAGAGCCATCAAAATGCCAGCTAAATTAACCATGAGTGTGTGTGAAGAGTGCCAGTAAAAGAACCATTATCAAACACTTTTCTGTTTTCAATTTTTGTTCAATATCAACAAAATTTCGACTTGAAATTTATCAACAACAACAAAATAGAGTAAGCAACCCAAATTAACAAGAACACAAACAAAACGCACACAAATAGAGATTGTAATACCCAATCATGGTCATCTTGAGGGAGGCCTTGAGCGGGACTTGAGAAAGCAAGACGGAGTCATCGGCGAGTTTGGATCCAAGGACTTTGGGGTAGAGAAGCTTCTGCCGCTTCGGCAACACGGTGGTGACCTCGCAGATTCGGCGCTTCAACTCACCCACCGAGTCGTCCCCACACAGTCGCACCGTGTACTCCTTCCCACTCCACTTCACTATCAGCGTCAGCTCCTCCTCTGACAGAGACGATGTTGTGGAACCCGACGCAGCCATTGATAGAGCCTAAACCTCTCCCTCTGTCTCCCTCTCACTTCTCTCTGTGGCCAAAGCTCCTACTAGCTTCGCCTTTGTTTCTGTAGGGAATATTTTTTTCTATTAGGTCTCTTTGGTTTTTAAGCATTTGACAAAATTTTGGCATTTTAAATCGTAGTTTAATCTTAAAAATTGTACGTTTAGGCCGTTGGGAGTGTAATTTTAATAAATGTAATTTAAAAATTGTATTTTAAAAATTATTACTTTTTAATATTGAATAGACATTTGGTAAAATGTGTTAAAAGTTTTTTTTTCATTAATTGAGTGTTCGAGTAAAATTAGTATATAATTGTGATTTCAGGATAAATAGGTAAATATTGCCTCAAATTTTTTTTAAAGCAAAATTATGATTTTTGTTTATATTTGCACTTTTTCAAATAAGTACCTCTAATCAGCTTATTGAAATCGTAGATTTTTCCACGATTTTAAAATTTACGTTTTTAAAATCGCAATCTCAAACCACTATAAAATTGCAATTTGGTTTAAAAACGCAAATTGTTTAATTCTTTTTAAATAATAGATTATCCATTCTAATATTGATTAGGATTTCCTACAATTTTAAAAAAATTATAAATTCTCAAATTACAAGATTTAAGCATCAAAACGCTTGAAAAATGTCATATATTAAAAAAAAAGTTGAATGTTTTCGAGACAGCCACAAAGAATTTTCCTGCCAAAAAGCTTATTCTTCATTTTTGTAGAAAATCTTATTCTTCTTAAAATCAAAAGACAATTTTTTTTTTTTTTTTTTTTTACAATATAAAGAGTAAGAACCTAATAAAAATATAGTCAATTATTAACTATAATATGCCACATTTTTAATAAATAATATTTTTTTCAAAATATTTTGACACATAAAAATAGCTTAAATTTTATAATTTAGGCAAGAAATTGATAGTTCACATTTTAAAAAAGTTTATATATTCATTTCAAATTGCCACCTAATTAAAAATATGGGATAAATGCAAAATCAATTTATGTGGTTGGCCTAAATTACAAATATCTCCTTGTGGTATCAAAATGAATTTAAAAGTCCTTAGGGTATGCCCAAAAAAAAAATTAATCCCTAAAGTCAAATTCTGTTAAAACATTTAACAGATTCCGTTAAGTGGCACATCAGTGCTAATAAAATGACGACACATATTACTCTTAATTAAAAAATATATAAACTTAAAAAAAAACTAAAAAAATTATTATTAAAAAAAAAAAAAACAACAACAACAACAAAGAACATTAAAAAAACGCATCATTACGCCAAAAAGATTTAACCAAACCCCTCTACATAAAAACACAAAAAAGAGAAAACGTGGTGGGGTTTCTTGACACCATCGGTGGTGGAGCAAACTTACAGGTAGCCCTTTTCAAAAAAATGAATTAATTAATTTTTTGTATTTTTAGTTTTATATATTTATAATTATACGTTTATATTTTGGGTTAAATACCTGATATCCCCCTGATTTCACAACTTTATTTTTTCTCTCGTAGAGTTTGATTTTTATCACATGAAGTCTCTGTGATTTTGATAAAGGACCAAATTGGTCATTTTGTCAGTTGACCGTTAGTTGACGTAACGAATTGATACGTGGACGAATGAAAATTTGACACTTGGTACAAGTGGCCACATCATCATTGATGACGTGGCCACCTAATTAAATTTTTTTATTTTTAAAAAAAATCCAAAAAAAAGGAAAGACAAAAAGACAAAAAAATTGGGGGTGACCGAGCCACCCCCATCTGCCCAAGTGTAGCCACCCCCCTTTTTTTGTCTTTTTTGAATTTTTTTTTAAAAATTAAAAATATTAACACTTGTGCCAGGTGTCAAATTTTCATTCATCCACATGGACTTCCGTTAAATCAACTAACGGTCAACTAACAGAATGACCAATTTGGTCCTTTATCAAAACTACAGGAACTTCTTGTGATAAAAATCAAACCCTAAAGGAAAAAAAATAAAGTTGTAAAACCTCAGAGATGTATTAGGTATAAGATATTTAACCAGGGGTTTGATAAGGGTTCTCCTCATAGTGTTATCATGAGTTCTCCCAGACTTACCTAAAACATGATTTAAGAAAAAATAAAATTATAGTACCTTTTTTTTCCAACAAATTAATTTTTATGAGTTAATATTTAGGTTATAATGCTTTAAAACTTGTTTTTAAATTCAAAACTAAAACCTAAGGGTGAAAAGTTAACCATTTAGAAATGGTATCACCAAAATGGATTTAATCATCATAAATTTATGGCTAATGCCTCAAATTTAGAACTAATGCCTAAAAAAAACAGTGGTAAAGGTCACTAAAATTTTATTTTTTCTTAAATAATGTTTTACGTAAAACTAGGAGAACACTAGGAGAATCCTAACATTTTTTCTTTTATTAGGCATTAGCACCAAATTTGAGGCATTAGCACTAAATTTAAGATGATCAAATCCATTTTGAGTGATACCATCCCTAAAGGTTAACTTTCCACACTTAGGTTTTAGTTTTGAATAAAAAAAAAAGTTTTAATGTATTAGAACCTAAATATTAACTTATAAAAATTAATCTGTTGGCAAAAAATGGTACTACAATTTTATTTTTTCTTAAATCATGTTCTACGTAAGACTGAGAGAAAAACAAGAGAACACTACGGGAAGAATCCCTGGCAAACCCCATTTAACCCTTATATTTTTTTTATTAAGAATGACAATTGTCATCATTTTATTGGCGTTTATATTAGTTTTTTTGTTGGCTCAATTCGGTTCCAAAATACAGAGGTTACTGTTCACAGATCAAACACTAATATAGAGTGATCCGAATCCAATCTCCATTGTTCATAATGAGGATTCATGTGTCATGAACATGCTTGCAAAGTTTCAGCTCAATCGGACCACAAATGCTTATCGATCGGAGCTGTTGATCAAGACTGGACATCATTTCCAGAATGCGATTTTCTCCCTCTGCAGGCCACGTCCGGACATGCTACTATGGTGTCCTGACACAAATTCCAGGAAGCAGATTTTTGCTCCGTAAGGCCATGTCTGGACATCCAATTAACATGTCCGGACATCCCGTACCTATAACAGTTTTAAATGATTTCAAACTGTGTCCTATGTCTAGGGATTGTGAGGCTATTATAAATACATCTCTATAGAAATAGAGAGGTGCGAATTTTCACCCCCAGAGAGTTCGTGAGAGGCTGTGCTTAAAGAGAGAATTATTGTGAGCCTTGTTGTTCCTCTTAGAGGATCTTTGTTAGTTTGTTTGTGAGCGTAATTGAGAAGTCTATTGGAAGGTTCCGATAAAGGAGAATCACGTTGAAGAAGATTGTGAGCAAAGAGACGAGTTGGAGGCTTGTCGATCTTACAGAGCCAAGGTCTTGCAAAGGGTTGTAAGTGTTCCTAGTATCTGTAATATCTAGATAATCTTTTGATAGTGATTTCCTGGGTTTGGCTGCCCCGGAGAGGTTTTACTTTTATATCTGTTTCTAAAAGGTTTCCTCTTCGTCACCAAAATCCTTTGTGTTTGATTATTCATATTTTGGTGATTGCTTGCTTAGATTTAAATATCCGTTAATTCCACATAAACTGTGATATTTATCTGTTTAGCGTTTTTCAATTGGTATCAGAGCCAGGTTTACTTTGTTTGGATTAAATTCCTGAATGTGATCCTTGTTTATTTTCTAACATGTCTCAATCCCTTAATACTGTGCCTAATTTTGATGGATCGAATTATGGCTATTGGAAGTCCCGTATGAGATTTTTCTTAAAATCAATAAGCGTTTGGTCTGTTATTGAATCTGGATTTCAAGCTCCAGATAAGCTGACAGCTGAATGGTCTATTGCTGAAAACAAATCTCATGTGACGAATGACAAAGCTATGAATGCACTGTTCTTAGCAATTTCACAAAATGAGCACTCTAGAATTTCAAATTGTGATAGTGCTAAAGATGCATGGGAGATTCTAGAAACTACTTATGAAGGAACAAATCTTGTTAAAGCTGCAAAACTTCAAATGTTAGTTTCTAAGTTTAAGAAAATTGAAATGTTAGAGGATGAGACTTTTGATGACTTCTTTGGTAAACTTAGTGAAATTAGAAACTCCATGATAAATCTAGGAAAGAAAGTTTCTGACACTAAGATAGTTAGAAAGGTTATGAGATCACTCCATGAAAGATTCAAAATGAAGGTAACAGACCATTGAGTCATGCAAGATCCGAAACCATGAGGATAGAAGAGTTAGTTGGTGCCTTGCAAACTTATGAGTTTTCTTTGTCTAAACCTAGGAATAATAAGGATCTTGCCCTTAGAACTCTTAGAAAGAACTCTGATGAGTTATCTGATGAGGAACCAGATGATGAGGAACTTGCCTTGGTAGCTAGAAAGTTCTATAAGTTTAGGCATCGATTTCCCAAGAGACTTGAAAAGCTAGAAGAGAGTTACAAGGATAGAAATGAAAGAGACTCACGTGGTCCAAAATGTTATGAGTGCTCTGGCTATGGTCATTTGTGCAAGGATTGTGCTAACCTCATGAGTAATAAACCAAATGATAAAAAAGCCTTCAATATTACCATGAGTGACACTGATGAGGAGGTTCTTGATGATTCTCCTAATTATGTAGCGTTTGGGGTTTCCTATGATTCTGATGATTCTAATCAATCGATGATAAGTCCGCCGATAATGAATCAAATAGGGTTAGTGACCTTCAAAACTCCTTTGACAATTTGAGGGAAAATTTTTCTACAATTAGAAATACTAACCTAAAACTTGTTAAGGATGTCAAGAATCTTGAACTTGAAAGGGATAATTTGGTGAAAGAATTGAGTGATTCACATGTTGTTTGCAATTCTCTGAAATCTGAAAATCATGTGTTAATTGCTAAGAATAAATCCCTCCAAAATAATCTGATTGAAACTAGAAATCACTTGAGTACTTTCTCTAGTGAAAAGCTTAATCAAATGTTGCATGCTCAGAAGCGCTCTAGTGACAAATCTAGTTTAGGATTTGATAAAACTGCATCTTGTTCTTCTAACCATGCCTCTACTTCAAAGATTGTGTTTGTTAAACCAGTTGAAGTAGAAAAATCTTCAGGTGAAGAAAAGTCAGCAGTTGCTCCGACTCAACAAGGTAAGAAAGGTAAGAAAAACTCTCTTGTATCTCATGCATCTTACCCTAAGCCTTAGAGTTGTGCATCCTCCTAGGAAATTACCTTCTCAAAGGTTTGTCCCTACATGCCATCATTGTGGAAAAATGGGTCACATTCGACCTCACTGTTTTAATTTGAAACCTCATGTACAGAAGAATAAAAATTCTGTATCTAGGAAAGATTGTGAGGGTTTGGTCACGATGATGAAAGGAATGCTATCTAGGTTAGACCAGTTTGAAAAAGTCCATAAACCTAGACCTAAGATCACTCAAGTCTGGGTTAGGAAGGATGATACCATTCACACATTGAGGGGAGTTTTGTTTATGTCTCATGATCTTCCATTTTATACTTCTTGTATTTTTCTAAGTTTTGATCATAAGTATTTTTGTGTTAGTGACACTTTTATTCCAGTTCTCCATATGTTTAATGTGTTTTGTGAAGTGTTTCAGGAATCATGGAGACGTTTTGTCATTCTGTGACAAAAAGGGAGAGTAAATATGGGGAGATGATGGGATGGCTCAACATATTGGTTTTGTCACCGAATTGCCAAAGGCAGAGTTTGTTAGTTTTTTTGTTGGCTCAATTCGGTTCCAAAATACAGAGGTTACTGTTCACGAGATCAAACACTAATATAGAGTGATCCAAATCCAATCTCCACCGTTCATAATGAGGATTAATGTGTCATGAACATGCTTGCAAAGTTTCAGCTCAATCGGACCACAAATGCTTATCGATCGGAGCTGTTGATCAAGACTGGACATCATTTCCAGAATGCGATTTTCTCCCTCTGCAGGCCATGTCCGGACATGCTACTATGGTGTCCGGACACAAATTCTAGGAAGCAGATTTTTGCTCCGTAAGGCCATGTCCGGACATCCAATTAACATGTCCGGACATCCCGTACCTGTAACAGTTTTAAATGATTTCAAACTGTGTCCTAGGTCTAGGGATTGTGAGGCTATTATAAATACATCTCTATAGAAATAGAGAGTGCAATTTTCACCCCAGAGTTCGTGAGAGGCTGTGCTTAAAGAGAGAATTATTGTGAGCCTTGTTGTTCCTCTTAGAGGATCTTTGTTAGTTTGTTTGTGAGCGTAATTGAGAAGTCTATTGGAAGGTTCCGAAAAAATCACGTTGAAGAAGATTGTGAGCAAGGAGGCGAGTTGGAGGGTTTGTCGATCTTACAGAGCCAAGGTCTTGCAAAGGGTTGTAAGTGTTCCTAGTGTATCAGAATATCTGGATAATCTTTTGATAGTGATTTCCGGTTTGGTCATTTTGAGAGGTTTTACTTTAGATCTGCTTCTAAAGGTTTTCTCTTCGTCACCAAAATCTTTTGTGTTTGATTATTCATATTTTGGTGATTGCTTGCTTAGATTTAAATATCCGTTAATTCCGCATAAACTGTGATATTTATCTGTTTAGCGTTTTTCAATTTACATGTCATTTAACGGAATCCATTAAATGTTTTAATAGAATTAAACTTTATGGACAAAATTGTTTTTTTTTTGGCATACCCTAAGGACCTTAAAATTAATTTTAATACCACATAAAGTGATTTGTAATTTAAGCCAATGGACGTCCAGTGAGGGACCACCGTACGTTCGTATTACAGACAATAGCATACATCCGGTATTTCAACGTACGTCTGCACTAAAAGACAAGAGTGTACATCTGCCAATCCTAGCGTACGTTCAGTCCAAAAGTTCAATTCTCCAAAATGCCCTTCTAGTTGATCCTAGTGACCCAAAGTCCAAATTAATCCTCTAACTAAGCTACATATGCTTAGTTAAATATTTGGGTCACTACAATAGGCTTCATTAAAAAACTCAAATAGGAATTATAGATTTCTCATAAACAATGAGTTCCTTAATACAAGTAAGTGGATCATAGAACCACACAACATCTTTGCACTATTTCAATCAAATAATAATTTTAAAAACCACATCATTAGGATAATGGGTAATTTAATCGACTGTGGATTATGCTTCATAAAGTGGAAGTCAGTCGTTCAAATTCTTCCCCCTCTTTTGTGTGGACATGTCAAAATAAAATAAAATGAGTGACATAAAAAAGACACAAGAAGTAGAACTAAAATTACTCGGTGTGATGATCTTATTGAAATTCTTGCGGGCATTTTTATGGGTATGTTGCGAAAGAGAAAGGAAGAGAGACATAAAGAGATTTTGGTGTTAAAGAATGTTTAGAGTGCTAAGGTGGCACTATAGCTGGTTGATAGTTTAGAGAATGTTTAAGAAAACCATTGAAGTGAGATTTTGGGAGGGTTTATCCAAATTTAGAAAACCCATTGTGGGTGCCAATGACCAATGTTGTTCATTTTGTGCACTTAATGGATCATCTAAAGAAATTTTTTTAACAAAGTAAAGGGTTGAGGTGGTCACCCTATAGTGGCCAATGTGATGCCTTTGCTTTTGTACAACAAATCCGTAAGTAGAATCCTCCGGTTTTCACTTGACGTTACGGCATTAGAGATGTAATCTCACAGTATAATTTTCTTTTTCTTTTTAAAATACTAGAAATACCTCACATAACATGTTAAAGCTGACTGAAAATACCTCAACATAAATATAAAGATACTTTTAATTATACATTTCATACACGCTAGGTGTATCAAATAAGTGCCACATACAACACAAAAACATACATGGTCAAACTATTCTAGAAATAAACTAAGGTATAGTCATGTTATACAAACCATAAGAAATAAACACAAATACATAAAACTAGCTCTTTAGAGCATCCATTGCTTCCTCACCAAACTAACATTTTGGATTTTCTTTCTTTTTCTTTTTCTTTTTCTAAGACATAAATTAAAAAGCCACAAATAAGATTGTTAGAAAAATAAGACACAAATTAAAAAAGATACAAATTAAAAAATATGAGGGAGAAATTACAAAGAAAAAAAAAGAGAAAGAAATCACAAATTTTTCTCTCTGAGCGCCAATAAGACACAAATTAAAAAATATGACCATTAGAAAAATTACAATTTTTAAAAATATTACCCTAAGAATAAGATAAATATTCTTAAAATAGACCATTAGGAAAATATAAATATTCAAAAATATAAAAGTTAGAGAAATAATAAACAAAAATTTGAAAATAATATTTAAATGAAATAGTAAAAGTGAATTGTTAAAATAGTGAAGCTGAAATGGGTGTTCTAAAAATGTGAGTTGTTAAAATAATTAAAAGTGTACTTTTGATTATTTTGGTAAGTAAAATTTGGTGAGACTACTGTAGATGCTCTTAGAGATTAGTAAGAGCATTCCTAGCAGCCTTACCAAATTTTACTCATCAAAATAACTAAAAGTACACTTTTAGTTATTTTAACAACTTATTTTTTTAGACCACCTAACAGCCTCACTATTTTAGCAATCTACTTTTTTTACTATTCCATTTAAATATTCCTTTTCAAATATTTGTTTATTCCTCTTTTAACTATTAAAGGAAAAGATAGAAATGAAAAGCAAAAAAAAAAGAGAAAGAAATGAGTTGTTTAATGAATAAGTGAGTGAATAGAAAATTTTAAGTTTAATGAGTATTGTTCACATCACCAAATTTTTTTGTTAAACTAGTGAGGCTGAAAAAGTGGTCATTTAGAGCATCCATCAACCTCGCCAAACTAACTTTTTGGTTATTTTGGTGAGCTAATTTAAACAAAATAGTTTAAAATGCCACTTTTTAGCCTCACCATTTTAACCCAAAAAAATAACAAGATGAACAGTAATCATCAAATATAAAATTTATTATTTACTCACCTATTCATTAAACAAATAGATTTTATCTCTCTTCCTGTTTACTTTTCATTTCTTTCTCTCTCTCTCTTTTTTCCACAGCTCTTCACTCTCTATTTTTTTTTTCTCTCTCACATTTTCTTTCCACAGCTCTTCACAACTTTTCATTTCACTCACATTTTCTTTCTTTTTCTTTTTCTTAAGACTCAAATTAAAAAGACACAAATAAGACTGTTAGAAAAATAAGACACAAATTAAAAAATATGAGGGAGAAATTAGAAAGAAAAAAAAAAGAAAAGACAGAAATCACAAATTTTCTCTCTGAGCACCAATAAGACACAAATTAAAAAATATGACCATTAGAAAAATTACAAAATTTTAAAAATATTACCGTTAGAATAAGACAAATATTCTTAAAATAGACCATTAAGAAAATATAAATATTCAAAAATATAAAAGTTAGAGAAATAATAAACAAATCTTTGAAAAATAATATTTAAATGAAATAGTAAAAATGAATTGTTAAAGTAATGAGACTGAAATGGGTGCTCTAAAAAGGTAAGTTGTCAAAATAACTAAAAGTTTGGCAAGTAAAATTTGATGAGGCTGTTGTGGATGCTCTTAAGCCATTTTGGTTAAATTGCCTCACTAATTTAACCAAAAAATAAATTTGGTAAGACTGCTATGGGTGCTCTAACAAGCACGCAACATATGGTCATAGTAACCATCAAAATTGGCGCCCTCAACTCCTTGACCTGGATCAAGATTTATGTAAATATGACGTTATCATATCGATATAGCCAACAAGTGACTCTTTTGTTTTCATATTATAAAAGAGTATTGCTTTATTGAAAGCAATGTAAATAATAATGATTGTAAATGTGCATATACAACGTAGCAACCTTTTACTTTGAGTAAAAAGTCTCATTTTTATTTTCTTTCGCATCTTTCATTCCAAAACTAAATACCAAGGATGACAGAAGTTGAAAGGCTAAAGGGGGAAGGGGTAAAAAGAAATGGCAAATAATTCAATTATTATAAAACTACCCAGTTTGAATGGTACAAAGTTTTCTTCCAACCTAATTTATAAAATTAATATTTGTCCCTTGAGTGTTTGAAAAACACATGATTTCATATATATATATATATATATAAAACCGAATCACTCTCAAAAGTATCTTAATATTACGATATGTGACGTAAACCAATTTTTTTAAGGCTAAACCAATTTTTTAAGAAAAAACCGATCATTAATTGCGTTAATTATATTTCAAGAGGTTTCCATATTTAAATTATTCAATAAATCAAATCTTATTAATGTTCAAATCAAATAAGGAAACAAATAATATAGGAAAAATGCATTTTTAACCCATGAAGTTTAAGTGCTTTTTTAATGTTAATCCCAAAGTTTTAAAATTTGCACTCCACCCCTTTGAAGTTTCAAAATTTGGCAATTTTAACCTTTCCGTCAAATTGGACGGAAAAGTATGAAATGACAAAAATGCCCTCAGTCTTATTTTTCAAGGGTTCCATCCATTTTAACGGAAAAAACTAACCGGGGGTTAAAATTGTCAAATTTTGAAACTTTAGGGGGGTGGATTGTAAATTTTTAAGCTTTGGGGTTAACATTGAAAAAACACTAAAACTTCATAGGTTAAAAATACATTTTCTCCAATAATATAAATCAAATTATTATCCAATAATATGTTTAAAATTCTATAAAAAGTAAAAAATAAAAAAATAAAAAAATAAAACCTCACATATATATATATATATATATATATATAACCGGTTTCTTCTTAAAAAATTAGTTATTAATTAGCGTCATTAATTACATTAAATATATTACAATATAATGCATATGTTATTAGTTGCGTTAATTATATTATAGTTAATTTTTGGGATAATTTCACTAACCCCCCTCAAACTTTAGCAACTTTTGCAAACACCCCCCTAATATTCAAAAACTCTCACTTACCCCCATCCGTACAAATTAGGGCACAAATTTTTTTAAAAAGACCAAAATACCCCTATTTTTTATTTTAAAAAAAAAAATCTGGAAGTTGGAATTTTATACAAAAGTCATCATTTAAAATTCACTATTTAAAATGTCAACTTCCAAAATGTTTTTTTATTTTTTTTAAAAATGAAAAACATGGGTATTTTGGTCTTTAAAAATTGTGCTAATTATTGAGATAAAATGAATTTTGAAAGTTCAAGATGGGTAAGTGAGAGTTTTTGAATATTAGGGGTGTTTGCAAAAGTGGCTAAAGTTTGAGGGGGTTAGTAAAATTACCCCTTAATTTTTTTATACTATTTATTTTAAATCATATATACTTATAAGAACAAATATTTAATTTTTTTTATTTAAATAGGTGATATATTTTTATATATCTTTTAGGAAAACTTCAGATACCCCCAAACTTCCACGATTTACACAAAACCCCGATGAAAAACTCTCAAATACCCCTCCGAACTTCCAATTTGAACTTCCAATTTCTCTACACCTTTTAAGGGTATAATGGGTATATAAATATATATATGTACCACACTACCCTTCACTCCAAAACTACGTCGTTTGGCCCATTCGTAATTTTAGTTTTTAGTTTTTTCTTTTTTTTTTAAGAAGGAAAAAAGAAATCGGGGTGGTAGCCTTGCCCAAAATGGGGTGTGACCACCCCTTTTTGCCAAGGTGGCCCTGACGTATGGTGAGCCACCCAGGCCTTTGTGGTCAGCCACCAAAGACCAAAAAAAAAAAAAAATGGGTTTGTGCTGCTGGGGTGGCGGACCACCCCCAAGGGCCTTGGGCACCCCTAACGACCCAGGCCCTTGGGGTGGTCCGCCACCAAGCACAAACCCATTTCGTTTTTTTTTTTTTTTCAGGGCTTTCGGTGGCGGACCACTTAACTGAGGTGGCTTCGCCACCCATCGGCCGTATGGGGTGAAGCCACCTTAAGGTGGTCCAACCACCCCATTTTTGGGCAAGAGGGTGGCTCCAACCACCCCCGATTTCCTTTTTTTTTTTTTTTCTTCTTCTTAAAAAAAAACTAAAATCAGAAATGGGCCAAAACTACGCCGTTTTGGGCAAAACGGCGTAGTTTTGGAGTGAATGGTATAATGGGCAGATTTCTCCAAAAGGGTCCTAAGTGAGAGAATTTGGAAGATTGGGGGGGTATCTGAGAGTTTTTTCGTATCGGAGGGTTTTGTGTAAATCGGTGGAAGTTCAGGGGGTATCTAAAGTTTCCCCATCTTTTTAACTTATAATAAAAAAATGTGTTTAAATTTTAAAATTAAATTATAATGAAAAATTTCACGCATTGCATTTTTTAATAATAGAGACAATTGAAAGAAATTTTACTAAAAACACTTGTGCTTCTTATATGTTAAGAAACACGTGTTAAGTCTCCAAGAGATAATTCAATCGGCTGGGATCACGCCTAATGAAGCGGAGGTCACTAGTTCGAATATCCCTTCCCCTCTTATGCGGACATTTCAAAAAAAAAAAAAAAGAGAAACACATGTCAATTTTTTAGATTGAGTTGAACAAAGTCCCCTCAACCCAAGTTTCAAGGAAAATCTTTGCCCCAAAAAAGTGTTGTTCAAAAGCAAATGCAAATCTAAATCCCTGTTGTTTACAGGCAAGTGACGCACCTCGACTGAAATTAGACTTGATTCCAATATAAAAAAGTTTCATGTATAACCAGCGATCAAACATAAGCGAATACGAGAGAAAGGGAAAGAGGGAGAAAGAAGGGCTGGGA
Organism: Carpinus viminea; assembly: GCA_013348765.1. Taxonomy (NCBI): domain Eukaryota; kingdom Viridiplantae; phylum Streptophyta; class Magnoliopsida; order Fagales; family Betulaceae; genus Carpinus; species Carpinus viminea. Next base: position 16,566,816 of record CP054669.1, on the reverse strand, counting down.
ACTTCTACGTAATAAAAACTTCCCATTAAACTATTGACAATTTCAATCGGAATTGCTATTTTCTTTATATGCTTGGAACACAAAATGGGTAATTAAGCCCATCGACAATTCAAACATTAATGGGATATGTAGAAAAGAAAAAGAAGGTGAAAAGGTGTGTTACATTTAGAGTGCCATGATTAAGATCTAGTCTTCAAACTCCGTCTCTTCGTCATCGTCGTCATTGTTTTCCCCATACCTCCAACCATCCTCAACATTGTCACGATCTTCCTCTGTTTCTTCACTATCTTCTTCCTCGTAAGCTTCTTCCTTGCTTGGCCATGGTTTTTTCGAAACGCTCACGGGAATAGAAGATGGAATTGAGCCTTTACGCTGTGCGACTTTTGGAGTAGGCAATTTCAAGTTTGGTTTGGGCCTGCTTTGTTTCTGATTTTTGCCATTTCCACGTTTTCCGCCATAGGCATCTTGGTCACTGGCTTCATCCATCTCATTATCAGCATTAGCAGCAGCATTCTCTGCATTCTCATCAGACATGTGGCCGCGATGCCTATCCCTCAAATGGAGTTTAAGCTTGTATTCATGGATGTAGGCCTTTTCGCACCCTTCGTAAGGACAAGCATAAGGGCGGTCAGATGATGCAGAGCCATAAGCCCCAGAAGAAGGCTTGGGAGTTTTGTTCAGCTTATCCGAAGGGGGGGTGTATTTTGTCACCTCCACGGTCACACTCTGCAAATTAATGGTGAAATGAGCAATCAAGTCTCAGTTTTTTAGGTGAGAAAATAAAGTAATGTTACAAGTCCCTTTTATGTCCATCTTAAGTTCATCCAAGAATGATATAGCCGTTAAAATCATCATTGGGCTTATGATTGATCATTATTGGATTTTGATCAAATTGAAATTTTAATAACCACTTCATTCTTGAATGAACACAAGATGAACTTGTAAAATTATTCGATAAAATAACATGGGAAGATGCTTGTTGTCCAAAATATGTCATCCACAAAATGTTATTGTCCACATGAAATGCAGAATATGGTCCTTCCCTTGGCCATTCCTCTAAAGTTTCAAAACTTTTTCAAATGTTCTATGGAAAGTCGAAGTCATCCATTTAGAAGTAGTAATGGTTTCTATAGAGGAGAAGATGAGAAAGTGATTTAATTCAATTTGAAGAATGAAATGAGGGAAAGGAAAAGTTAAAAATGACAGGTAGATATATTAAAGAATAAAACACGTTAATAAGGGAGATGACAGTGTGCAATTTTAGCCGGCAAAATGAAGGGAAAATGCATGTGGTCGGCCCAAACTAGTTACAGAGGATCCATGAAGCGGACTTAATTGAAATCCAAGCATGGTTGAATTGAATTGAGATAGTATCCACCACAATAACAAATATAGAAGATTATTAGCAATGAAAAGCTGACCTTTATTTCAAGAGAAAAAAAAAATTGTATGCCTAAAAAACCAAATATGCTTTATGTTTAGATCAAATGAAGCAATTGCAAAACCAAGTAGCACAAAAAATATGTCAGAAACAGCAATAGTGAGGGAGTGGAACCAACCTTTTCATGGTGAGATGCAATGTGGTTCTTTAGCTTGTACTCATGAGCATATCTCTTTCCACAATCTGGGTAAGGGCATATATGATAGTTTTCTTGTGAATGTGTTTTCATGTGCGACCTTAAGTTGAAATCCAGAGAAAATGCCTGCATTTCATGAATAAACATGTCATGTGCACGTGCACATGGGAGCACACTCACTTGCACACGCTAATTGCACACAAACATAAAGGAAGCCCTTTTTTTTTTCTAAATAAGTGCATAAAGGAAGCTTTCTGAAGCAGAAACGTAGAAATGACTATAATCTGAGCTGGTCCCACAATACGAAAAGGTGCAGAGCATTTCATAACAAAATCATATCTTCCATGATGAATAGGCTAAGAACAAGACAGGAGATGCTTGGTTGACTGAGGCCCTTAACAATTCTTTCTTCATTGAATAATATTATTGTGCATCAAGAATCATATCTGGTCTTAGTTTTCACACGCAACTTGAACCACAAGCATTTATTTATGCAGGTGCTACAACTGCAATTTTCTTTGCAAGTACTCATAAATCCGTGCACTGACACATGCACAACAGACACACTAAAGTAGAGAGGAGGAAGAAATAAACCAATACATGGTCTTACATCAACTTAAGTCCTGAATCTTGATATATAATCCAGATTTCATCTTTTGTTAAAAATAAATAAAAAGATATACAAATCTGGTTATGGAAAATCAATGCACAAAATAGCACTTAAAATACACACATATATATATATATATATATGTATGCATGTATGACAGTATGTTTGTGTGTGTGTATATATATACCCAACAAGAAACATGCAAAATATACAGCCAATCCTGACATACAAACTCAATCATAGACACCAAGAAATAAAAGAAAAAAGAGCCTATCAAAAGCACAAGAAGAATCTAAGTGGACAGATTAGTCACCTTACCACAGCCTTCATGAGGACATACAAAATCTCTTTCTCCAGTATGAATGAGAAAGTGTCTTTTCAATTTCGAACTATCCAAAAATTTCTGGAACATAGACAAATTCTTTAAGATTGTTAAACGATCATGATGGAATGGGAAAAGATAGAACGAAATGTAACAAAGAAAAAAAATCAAGTGATGAAGCATGAGGGTGAACAGTCAGACTACATGAAATTCAGACAAAAGTTATTCTAAAAAAATAAAATAGGATAACATTACTGAGAAATGCGATGTTAACCAGACTCAATCACATCCTAACAACCCAACCATATCTACATTGGTTTGCAATTTCAGCCTACAAGGTTAACTCATAAAGTGGTATCTCCAATTGACTCCAAACTTACCTTGCCTGTGTTTTCTTTTCTTTTTTTTTCTTTTTTTTCTGTCTTTCTTTGAGTAATTTGAGTTTGCTTATTCATGCGTGCTTCTACCATCTCAGGAAATTCCCGTAATTTTACACATCAAAAGATTACCTAATTCTCATTGCATTATTAATAATTCTCTCTTTCCTTTCCAATGAGCTTAATGTTTTCCTTGCGAAGAAAAAAAGGAAAAAGAAAAGTGATTACCTCTTCAATGACTGTATACCTACTGGTTAACAAATCAAAATAGACTAAATAGTGGAAGTTCATCACATAATTACATCATAGAAGACCAATGGGCATTTTGGGATCAGGCATCTTCTCTTTCCTCACCCTATGGGTGTTGCTAACCATATTGAGAAGCTTCAACGTGATTTCCTATGGGGTAGGCTAGGCAAAGAGTTCAAATATCACCTGCTAAACTAGTCCCAAGGTTTGTTCGCCGATATTTGAGGGAGGATCGGGGTTCAAAACCACCAAATGATGTTCAATCTTACTCTCTTAGGTAAATGGCTTTGACACTATAGGCTTGAGAAAGAGACTTGGTAGAGAATGGTGTTGGACTTAAATTTGGCAGTTCATGGGGTGGTTGGTATTCTAATGAGCCTCTCTAGTCATATGGGATGGGGGTTATGGAAGAATATTAGGAGGGGTTCGGGGAAGTTCTTAAGTCATACTAGATTTGAGATAGGAGATGGCTCCAAAGTTAGATTCTGGCATGACCTATGGTGGAAAATATGGCCCTTAAGGTAGCCTTTCCAAAATTTTATGGTATTGCTTGCGCAAAGGGTACTAATGTTGTGGCTCACTTGGAGCTTTCTGCTGGTCCCATTCAATGGAATGTAAACTTTGCTAGAGCGGCTAATGATTGAGAGGTGGATGTCTTTACCTCGTTCTTCAAGGTATTGTATTTAGTTAAAGACAGGAAGGTGAAAACAAGATGTGGTGGGTCCCCTCTAAAAGAGGATTGTTTGATGTTGAATCCTTTTACAATGTCATGAGTTGTAATGATGGCTTTTGTTTCCTTTGAAAGAGTGTTTGACAGACTAAGGTTCTGCTGAGGGTGGCCTTTTCTGCTTGGTCAACAGCCTAGGAAGGATCCTTACTATGGACAATCTAAGAAAACAGCATGTTATTATGGTTGATAGGTGTTTCATGTGTAAAAGAAAAAAGGGAATCCGTGAACCATCTTCTTCTCCATTGTGAGGTTGCCTGTGCCATATGGAATGTTTTCTTTAGTCAGTTTGGGCTGTCTTTGGTTATGCCTAGACGAGTAGTCAAATTGTTGGTGGACTGCCAATAGCACTAGGAGTGTTGTTGTGTGGAACATGGTGACTTCGTGCCTTCTATGGTATCTGTGGAGGGAAATGAACTAAAGAAGTTTTGAGATTGTGAGAGGACTTTGAAGGAGATTAAGTTTTTATTTTTTAATATCCTATATCTTTGAACAACTACTTTTGTTTTTCTTTAGGTGATTAGTTATGATGATTTCTTGTTTCATTTTGCTCCTACTAGTTAGATAGTTTCTCTTGTATACTTCCTGAATAACTGAGGCGTCTTATGCTTTTAATGATATCTTGATTATTTATAAAAAAGAGCACTACCTATGCCCAAGCTGAACACTTTGCAAAGTTGTTCTATGCACGAAACAACAATCTATATGGAAAGCACATAAGTTGCACCAACCTCTAGAAATTCCAGAATAACCTTCAATTTTATTCTCTTTACTTCAAAACCAAACATGGTCGGAAATCACACATGCTAGTCCTAACAAGTGTGCTAGTCCTAACAAGTGTTCTAAAAGAGGGATAACAAATATTCTAAATGGTTCTTAATGGCTTGCTAGGACCCTAGAAATGCATCTAAAATAACCAATGTATTCTACCCAAAGTGAATCGGTTGTGATAAGTACCAAGTAAGGTGCCAAATGCCCATCACCCATAATTTGTATCTTGAACAGAGGAATTAAATCAATCATCTAATAATCTGCTACAATAACCCTACTTATCAAAAACAAAAAAAAAAAGCTACATGAACCCTGATGCCCCAAGAAGAGTTTGCCTAGTACATCAAATCAATCATTTTAGAATGAAGGCACCTACCATAGGAAATATAAATTCTTCACAGTTTCTACAGTCTAGAGCATCAACTCCTCTCACCGCAAAAAAATAATTTTTCACTTAGCAGTATATTCTTATAATGACAAATTTAAGTATTCAAATAACTATTGGTTACAAAGTCCCTTGAAAAGAAGCAGATCAAGCAAAAACTAGCTAGATATTCATAAATGACAATAAAAAATGAAGATTAATATAACTTTTTTCTTATTAGTAGTAGCATATGAATTGATTCTAGATAGATTGTCAGGAACTTTACAATTATTTAAAATATTAGATGAAGTTTTATCATGAACACCGAAATCGCTTCCAAGGAATAAATTCTTAATAATAGAATTTGATTTTTTAAGGAGCCCAAATTAATAACTGATGCCATGTCTACAGCATATTGAGTCTAAAACATCATTTTTGGAAGACTAAAACCAAGGCAAAACCATGCAAAAAGCCTTTTGTGGTCCAAGGATAAGTGTCCATCGTAGTTAATTAGGTCAATATTGTTTTGTTTTATTTCATATATGGTTCTTCGAGAGTCAATGGTGTTTTGTAATCTGTAATTGCTGGTTATTGGTCATAGTTATGAGCCTTCGTTTTTTATTTTATAAGGTAACTCTTATTTAGTTTATGGGTTTTTTTACATATGGCCTTTGGTTCAGTCTAACAAAGGGTAAGTAAGAGTTTTAATCCTATTAGGAGAAATTAAAATAGTCTATATAAGGGGGCGCATGTACTCAAACAAATTAAGATCGATTAATAATCTATTCACAGTCTATGGATAGATTTAATCTGAACTATCTTCATGCCTCTTTACAACCCCCAAATTGAACCCCTTTCCCTTGCCCTATCAAAACCACAAAAGTCTAAATACTTCCCTAGCTATTAGCTGCCAAACAACCTATCCAAACCGATCCAAACCCTATTATTGCAGCATAAATTTGCAAGCAACGTATGGTCCTCCGTTTCAGCCCCTTTTCACTCAGCAAATCGAATCTTTTCAAATACAAACTACAAAACCTAAGCAAATCCTTCTATAATTCCTAGCCCTAGAGCCTCAAATTTCAGATTGAAGTCTACCACATAAATTCACATAGAGGTTTAAATAAACCTTTTTTTATAAGTAGAGAGGTTTAAATAAGCCTGTACTACATCAACAATGATAAAACCCACTTTGCAGTTCCTTTATTCCTAATGCAACTTATCATAGTGTACATAGAATCTAAATTCACTGCTCCATCTCATTTCAATTCGAAACAGTAAACTGATGTCCACTGCCCACACTTTTGCTGCATTACTCTGAACAAATATGGACAAAAAACAAAGAAAAAAAAGTATAAAGAAAATACATTGGACAACAATACCTTTCCACACCCTTCATAGTGACACACATATTGTCTCTCTCCATGGATGTGAGAATGCTTCCTCAAGGCACCAGCATCAATAAAGGTCTTGCCACAGCCTTCATAGCTGCAAAGGAAAAGTACTTCAGTTGTCGGTTCTGGTTCTGGCTCTGGTGCCTCAGGCTCTTTTGCCTTCTCTTTCAAGGCATTCAAGGTTTCCCCTAAGAAGGATAGCAAAGAGAAAAATTAGGCCAAATTCAAATGACAAAAACAATAAGGAACTATTGACATTTAAAAAATAGAAAAGGGGAAAAAAGAAAAAGAACTACAACATAGTCATCCTATTATAATCCAATAAGGATCCCCAAACTCATTTGCTGATCAAAAAGATTACAAACCCTTAGATAAATATTGCACAATAATTGTTTAAGGTTAGACACCAGCCCCATTCATATTCAGCACATGTCAACACGGGGAACAAAAGAATTAGAAACTCTGCATAATCTTTTGCAGGGCATACACACATACCAACACAAGATACAATGGCGAAAAACAAATATAAAAAGAAAATTTTCATCTATTCTATGCTAATACCAGAGCTAACTCCTCAGGATATTTCATGGCATTTGCTGTGACCAACAAGGAACATCCTGATAAGAATTCTTGTGCAACTCAAATCCACAAGCATAAAGTACCTTCTCTCACCAATTAGCAGAATCAACAAAAAAAGACTAACTGAAATCAAATGTGGAATGAATAAAAGGCTACGATCAATATGGCCAGTCACTTTAAATAGTAATGAGGTTAGCAAGTCAAATCACATGGTTGAAAACTTGCAGAATTTATTGAACTGTTGACTTTATTCTTCTCTTTTCACTTTTGATTTTGAAAAGCATTAATAATTCATATGAGCCCAGATCAGCCCCAACATCCTTGCTTGGTGTAAAATCTTTCTTCCAACGTAAGTTTCTAACCTTATCTCTATGTCTAACTTTACTAGAATGCTTGCTTTAATGACAAAAAAAGGTGTACATAGTTTTTTGAACTTCCACTTTGGATTAGTTCAATAACTTTCAGGTGAAATGAATTCCTGGAAGCTTATTGTAGCATTGAGCCATATAATTTAATATAGGGATACAGGTAGATTTTTTTTTTTTTTTTTTTTGGGGGGGGGGGGAGGCTTTAGTAAAATGACCCAAAAAAAACAGATAAAACCATTAAATATAAACTTCGTCTTTGGATTAAAAAATGTACACTTATGCTTGATCTTCAGACTCATTTAAATTCATATACCAGCATCATAGCCATTTCTTTGTTTTCCCTTATAATAAATTCTCACTTACCCAAAAAAAAAAAGATTCATCCCATTCAGAAATTGTGAATGTTTATCCTGAAATTAAATGTTGAAGCATCTACACCAGAAGTGGCAATTGAAATCCAAATTGCAATGCTTCTTCACTCTTTCAAAGTGAACTTATTTAGTTTATCAGGAAGACGTTTGATTAACAAAAACAGAGAATGCTCTCTTCTCTCTCCTAGGTTTTTCTTTCTTCTCCTTTCTTCCGCCCTAGCGGTGGCGTGTTTTGCGCCACTTGCTGGGGCAAACGCAGGTTGGGTTAGCGATGGAAAGACGGTTCTCAGTTGAAGCCAAAGCCTTCTGCTTCACAGCAAAGGAAGGGTCCAATGATCTTCGGTTAGAGGAAACACGGAAGGGTTTCGTAGGGGTCATTAGAGTGGGTCCACAAAGTGCGGTCTGGTTGGTGACAAAGGTAGAAGGAGGCTTGTTAGTCTTAGGCGAAGGAGGGCTCGGTCTCAGACTCAGACTTTCGGGAGGACGAGAAATGCCTTACGGTTCGCAAGGGTCATAATAAGGCAGGCCGATTTTTAGAGGTGGCTATTGGAGCTGAGGGCGGTCGGATTGGTTCGATCTGGCTCCCAGAAGGCAAAAAGGGGTTGGGTTGGCGCCGGTTCGTGGGGGAGATGAGAAGGATGCTGGAGCTGCAAGGGGGTAAGATTGGGGCTACAAATGACGATTTTCCTTCATTGCTGGGCAAGCAGGTAGAGGTTACTGCGACTGCTACTTATGGGCTTCGTTTTGGACGGTCCTTCGCGAACGTGTTGCAGGTGACGGTAGATAGGGTGAAGTGCTTGTCTTCATGCCTTCTTGATGTGTTCTCGGTGTCGGAATGTTACAAGGCAGAGCTAGGCAAAGTGGAGCGGCGATCTACTATGGATTGCTATGCTATGGAGGTCGCGCAGGTTTTGTCAAAGAAGCTCTTGGTTGCTCCTTCGCTGGCGACTCTTATCTCTAGCAATGGCCGAAGTGTTGAAGACGAAGGAGTGGGTGATGCATCAATTAGGGCTTTTTTGCAAAGAGGTGGATCAGGCTTTAGTTGGGTTGATTGCTGGGCTGGAATTGAAGCCCAAAGGGGTGCAAAGCAGAGCTGGGTCGGTTCATGGACCGGTTCATGGGTTGGCTAATGGATCAGCTCATGGTCCTATTCATGGGTCAGATATTGGGTTGGATCCGAATCTTGATTCAGATCCTGGCTCAGATTTGGGTTTTTTTATTGCTATTGGCTCGAATCTGTCGGATCCTTTGCCGGCAGCGAGCTCTCCTGGGCTGTCAGTGCACGACACTTCTCTGGGCAGAGGGATTCACAAGGAGCTGGGATTCGCAACAGCTGTGCGAGGGGACAGAGCTTCCTTCTGACCCTCTTACCTCAGCCCTTCCCTCATCTGCTGATTCTTCTGAGATTGAGGTGGTTCTTGCCCCTCTTTCCTTGCCGACGTTCACCTCTGAGGCCATTGTTGATTCTGGGTTGAGAAAATCACAAAAATGGCTGATTTGAGTCTTTTCGGGAAGTGGTTAAGGGCGATGTCACGCATATGACGATTTTGAAGGACTTGGAGGAATCTTTTCGTAAGGATAGTAAGGAAGATCATGAGGGGTTGTCCTCTGAGGAGGACCGGGATTTGGCAACTACGAAGGAAGAACTTGAGAGGGTTCTAGGAGGACGTGGGCTTGGGTCAGCTTTGGGGCCTGCGAAGGTTACTGATGCTCTTGTCTCAATCCCTCTCTCTTCTACGCTATCATTTGGGCAGGTTTTCCTGCTGGAAAATCAGGATGCTAATTCTGCAGGGGCGCTAGCTTTGGGAGAGAGGTTACGCTTGTCACTGGGCAGTGGGGCTCCTATACATAAGCAAATTGTGAGATATTACCGAAGAGCTGAGAAAGAACGAGGAATTCGGGTGGATGATTATCTTCTTCTTGAGGCGGTGGAATCTCTTAATGCACCACAGATACATTACCAATCCAAACCAGTAGCGGGGTTTGCTGCTCAGACTTCATCGGAGGTTGCTCACGATCAAGCGGCTGATTTGGTATCTACTCCTTTAAGTAGTGTAGGGGATGTTGCAGCTCAAAGAAAGAATTCTAATCCGATGAGGGGTTTTCTACGGCGAGGGTTTCTTAACCCAAGTCTGAAAGAAATAAAGGAGTCTCATTCTTCATCACTTGTGGCTGTTAAGGATGATGATGTAGATGGTGGCAGCTCTTCAGCTTTGGAGGAAGCTTTCAAGTTTGGGTGGGATCAAGAAGACAACAATTGGGATGGGGAACATTGCGACGAAGAGGAGGATCCATATTCGGCAAATGTTCTTCGGGTTATGGATGTCGCCCGGCCTAGGGCTAAAGGAAGAAGGCCTAGGAATAAGGGCAAAAGGGACTTAATAAATTTAGAAAGCTCTGTTAACTATGTCATTGCTAATGCGTCCTCCAGGAGAAGGAAGGGCAAGAGTAGTGTGTCGTAGTCTTTTGTGAAGGGGCGAGGGCGTTTGGTTAGCGGGCTTTGCATTGGTGGGTTTGTTTTGAGGATTTTTGGTGGTTCTCTAGGTTTATTTGGGTTGTGTTGAGGGTGTTTGGATGGGTTTGCTGGGGTTTTCCTTTGGGTTTGCTTTGGCCCCCCTTTGTATACGCCCTGTGTAATTAGGGGCGCCTCTCGCTTTTTTCTTTCTTTAATAAAACTTCTTATTACTTATCAAAAAAAAACTTATTTAGTTTAAAACAACATAAAAGAAAATGAAGTGTCTACAACTATAAGCGAATGAAAAATCCTCTGCCAGAAGATAAATTGCAAAATAACTTTAAAAAAAGGCAGACAAGGTAAAAAGAAAGTAAGACACACCTGTGACCCATTTCAAGAGAGAGCATTTCCCACCAGTTGCTACAACATCTTGGGGAACCCTAAAAAGAAAACCAGAAATATCATTAGCATGCATCACATAAGAAAACAGCAGATGGCACAAACCAATCATGTAAATCTCAAAGATATAATAAAATATCTTATTCTTAAGTTATCTCATTGGTTCTCACATATATTTGGAATGCAGAAATGTGAATCCCTTCTTCAAATCACCCCTTTGCCAAATACCCTTCCACCTACCCATTTTGTGGCTTAGGAAATATGATGAGTTTTTTTAAAAGGAAATTTTGTATCTTCAAATTTACAAAAGTCAAATATATTTCCTGGGCCAATTTTAACGCTAGTAAATTTGCTTCCCTTAAAACACAAACCAAATCACATGGGAAAAAAAAATCCAAAAATAAATAAATAAATACTAATTTATCTCTAGAATGTGAAATCTTTGATTGTTTCAAAATTGGCGAAAAAAAAACACACACACACAAAACACAAAAAAAAAACACACAAAAATCAACAAATCAGACAACTATTAGGCTTTTTGGCTTGGCGTTTATTATTTATCGTCTTTGAATAAACAAGATTCAAGATTTTACTTTATTTTATCTCCCTCATTCCCGCCAATCAATCAACCCACAATTTAACCCCATGAACTGCCATTTTGTGTCACTGGGACAACATAAAACAAAAAAATATAGTCAACTTTACTGATAAATTTGGCGTTAACTTCCAATACTTTTCTTTCCTTCAAAGCACCTGAAATATTCTCCCTTTCTAAGATATCAAACAAGAACACAATAAACCTACTATACTTTCCTCAATTTTCATGAAAAACAAAATAAAAACAATAATTAAACCAAATAAACACTATTATCACTATTTTAAGCCTAAAAAAATCAACACAACTAAGCCCAACACCTACTGGTAATGGCAGTTTTTCATTATCATCAAAATAAAGAGCAACAAAGGGCCATACTATCCAAAAATATATATATATCTTTTATTTTCTCTTCTTTCTTTAATGAACATAAATTTTCTCAGAAACCAGACAATGACAGTAATTTAGCCGTACAAAACCGATACAATAGAACAGAGATTTTATTCAAACAAAAACTAAAAATAAACAAAAAAAGAAAGACGAAGATGCAGAAGATTACCACTCTTTGAACCATTTAACGGCGGGGGACTTGGACTTGACAATGGGGCGCCTTTCGAATAGATTGTGATTGAACTGCGTCTCCATCACTTAGTCCTTTTCTTCTTCTCCTTACGCATTCATTCAACGCGAGCACTGTGAATCGACGAGGCCTTTAGGGTTTGAGTTTTGGGTTAGGATTTTTCGACCTCAGAAAAATAAAGCGAGAGAGAGATAATAGGAGAGCGAGCCGAGGAAAGCTTGGGGGTGACTTGTCCATGTCCGGTAGGATGAACCTGTTGGCTACTTTACGCCTTTACGGACTGCATGCGGGGCATCCGACCCGACCGAACCGTATCATTTACTGCTCCAAACGGACCACCCGGGCGGCCCAAATATTGGTTTATGGTAATTATATTGTGAAATATAAATATGAAATTAATTTTAAAAAATAATTATGGGAAAAAATATAAAAAATCCCCCCTAAACAACCAGGGCTTGCAATATAGCTTTTAATGTTCAAAAGGTACTAAAATAGCCCATAAACTATCAAAATGTATCAAAAATGCCACTTATTATTTTATATTCTTATAATATCCCTATTTTTTTAACAAATAAAATAATTGTAAAAAAAGCAAAAAAAAAATTTAAAATACAAAAAAACCAATGGGTGAATAAATACATTTTTTCTTTTTTGGAACAAATAAATAATTAGTCACTGTAGTTTATCTAAATTACAAATTGCTTTATGTCGTATTAAAGTAAAATTAGGTACGATTCTTAAGATATTCCAAAAAAAAAAAAAACAATTTAGTCCCTAAAATCAAATTCTGTTAAAAAATGATTTTTATTCACCCATTAATTTTACTTTAATACGACATAAAGCAATTTATAATTTAGACTAACTACAGTGATTAATTATTTATTTGTTCCAAAAAAGAAAAAAATTGTATTTATTTACCCATTGGTTTTTTTGTATTTAAAAAGACAATTTTTTTTTTTTACAATTACTTTATTACTTTATTTGTTAAAAGAATAGGAGTATTATAGGAATATAAAAAAAATAAGTGACATTTTTGTTACATTTTGGTAGTTTGGGCTTGGGGGCTACTTTGGTACCTTTTGAATATTATGGGCTATATTGCAAACGGGTGATAATTTGGGAGGCCTTTTTATATTTTTCCCATAATTATAAGAGGGTCTATTTTATTATCAATGAAAGGTTAAGAGCGTGTTTGGGATTACGTTTGAAAAATAGAGCTTTTAAGCTAAAAAGAGCTTTTGGGCAAAATTTCATTTTTAAGCTTTTATTAAAAGTGCTTTTTGACAATTTTTAGGCTTTTGAGACCATTAAAAGTGCTTTTAATTTTTTTTACCAAACGACTACTTTTTTTTTAAACAAGCTTTTTGAGTGTTAAAAGCACTTTTAAGCCTATCAAACACAATCTCAAACAGGTCCTAAGAGCATGTTTAAGATTGTGTTTGAGAAATTGAGCTTTTAAGTCAAAAAAAATTTTTGGCAAAAGCTTTATTTTAATTTTTTGTCAAAAGTGCGTTTTTGCCATTTTTAGAGTTAAAAAGTCAATACTTTTAATTTCTTTTACCAAACTAACCAATATTTTAGGTACTTAAAGTAAATTTTAAGCTATTTAACGCAATTCCAAACAAGTTCTAAGAGAATTATCAGTGGCGGTTATGTTTTACCTTTTTATTTAATAATTTTTTCACATTTTGGAATGCAAAATTACTAATTAAGTTTTTTCATTCTAATTTTTCTAATTTTTTTTTTCAATTAATAATATGGCTGACACACTTAGAGCATATATGGTATTGCGTTTGAAAAAGTAAAGTTTTTAAGTCAAAAAATATTTTTCGGCAAAAGCTTCATTTTTAATCTTTTGCAAAAGTGTATTTTGATAATTTTTAAGTTTTTTGGACCCTTAAAAAGACTTTTAATCTTTTTACAAAACAATTTTATTTTTCAAACAGACTTTTTGAGTGTTTTTTTTTTTATTTTATATGAGACTTTTTGAGTGTTAAATATACTTTTAAGCCCTATGCAGTTCCAAACAGACTTTTAAACTTCTCTATGTTGAAGCAACTATAACTAGTAGACTATTTTCAATAAAAGCATACATACATTTGAAAGAGACCTAATATTTTTATATAATTTAATATATCGTGCTTTCTTTATTTTTAAAACTGTTAATTCTAGAAATAAATCTAAACAATCAATACCATAACAAATATCATGTTTGGCAAAGTTTTTAATACTAAGACTTTTTTTTTTGCAAACTATAATCGTCTAGTAATTTTAATTTCTTGAAATTAAATAAAAAATAAAAATATTTTCGTATGCTTGTGTATGTATGTATATATATATATATATATATATATAATTAGGGCCTTAATTGTTTTCTTACAATTACAAAGCTGCCAATATTTGAAATTAACCATAATTATTTTTAATCAATACTATTATTATTTGAAAACCTTATTATAATGTGGGCATTAGACAACCGTCAAACTCGCCTTATAAACTGCCCATGGAATCCTCCGTAAACACTGGCATCTAGATCCAAAGTTCTGGGCCCAACACACAAATGGGCTTTGAACCTAATAATCAAACGTTAATCAAATTAGATGTTGGATCTTATCCCAGCCGATTGAGTTATCTCTTGAAGAGATATTTGAGCTTTTATTATAATTATCATATACAAAATTAATGGGACAATTTATAATTGATAAAATAATTAAGGGTTTGATTTTTAAAAAACGCTGTTAAATGTTTGGAAAAAGAGAAGTACTAGTGATCCAAACAAATGAATTCAGAAAAATTTTCAAACTGATGTGGCAATAAATTAAAAAAATGTAATTCTCTCTCCCTTGTCTACCACTCACAATTGGCCACATCAATTTGAAAATTTTTCTGGGTTCATTTGTTTGACCCTCTAACACTTCTCTTAGCAAAATCGCGATTAGCCTTTAAAATTATGTGTTTTCAAAAAAACACTTACTTACATGCAATTTGGAAACACAAAAAATCAGCGTTTTCAAATCGCAATGTTTAAAAACACAATTTTAAACAATCAATTTTGTGTGATTTTGTTTAAAATTGCACATTTTTTATATGAAATCATAATGCCAAAGCACCCTAAGAGTGTATGGTTGATTAGTCAACCACTAATTAATTAAGTTGACAAGTTATATTTTTTTACTCAATCATTTTATTAATTATGAATTGTCATATATATATATATAATAGTAAAAACTGCACTACTCATTGTTTCAGCCAATAAAATAAAGTTATGTAAAATCAACTTAAGGTTGTCATTTATTATGTGAGATGAATTCATTGGAATATGGTCCTATCCGGTTCAAATAAATTAAATAATATCTAGTTAGTTATAATAGATAAGTATTTTTGTTTTCTCACTTTTTGAGATGATAAAAATACACATTTATTATAACAAATTGAATATTATCTTGTTCAAATGAATTGAAAATAATCCTAATTCCAATGCATCAAGGGACATGAACTTAATATCTTCAACACTCGAAACAAAACTCAATGATTATTGGATTTAGACATAACTTAGAACACACGTTTTGATTTAGGAAATTTTCCAACTAACAAAATAATTAACACAAAAAAGAACAAAATAAATAAGATATGGCCAAAAAAGTAGACATCAGGGTGGGGGCAAACCATTAAATAATAGAAAAGAGAAGTCTCACTCCATGACCCTTGTTATTATTACAATAATTATACTCATCAATAATCAAATTTTGTCAATTATAAACCCAGGTTCAAAATTGGCAATTTTTTGCTTTTAACGATCTTGTTTTTGCCATGACACTAGTTGACGCAACATTTTATAAAGTGACTTGGCATAGGAAGAGAAGCTACTTAAAAACAATAAGTTATATCTTCTTCTTTTTGACATGTTCACACATTGGGAGAGAAAAGGAGATCGGGATTTGAACCAGTGACATCTATTTCATGAAGCGTGGTCTCTAATTAATTGAGCAACCCCTTAAAAAAAAAAATCCAAATAAATTAATATAATAAATAATTGTGAAAAGTAGCCAAAGTTCTCTATCCAGATCCTTTACATTGAACATTAACTATGCTTCAACCTTGGATCTTGGTTAAAAATAATAATAATAATAAGGAAAAAATATAAAATGGCCCCCCAAACTATCAACTATTTGTAATTTAGCCCCCTAAAGTTTCAATTGGTATAAAATAGACCCCTAAATTACCAACCCCTTATAATTTGGCCCATTCCATTAGATAAAACCGTTAAAATGGATGAAAAATCCAAAACGACGTCGTTTTGGGATGTAGAGTTACTAAAATGCCCTTGTTAGAATAAAAAATAAAAGTAAAAAAACAAAGACCGAAACAACATCATTTTGCTTTCCCTCAACAAAAACCCCTTTTTTCCCATGTTCTTTCCCACTGCATCCCACTTCATCTCAGCAACAAGTTGTTCTTTAACCCACGAATCCCAGCAAAATCTCCCATGAATCACTTGGTAAATTGATCCAAAACTTCCTTGCCCAAGCTTCACTGAGAAATTATTAGTCGCAGATTGAAGATCTATGTAACTAAAACGGATTGGCATCCCTAATAAGTTCTCCAAGAAATTATCCTCCTTTGAAGTCTCGAAGGGAGGTTCAGGCAATCTTCTCTTTTTTTTTGTAGTATTGGAATCCCACATAAAGTAAACCCACGATGACAAGTACAGTTGCAATAGCTATAATCACAACATATGGGAAGCGTTTACTTCCATCCCCTCCAGGACTTACTCTACTGCTTCCATCAGCCAAGACCTTAATGTATGAAACAAAGCCAGAGCCATTATCAGAGTTTTGGAAGCTACCTATCCGGTCAAACAAAAAGCAATTTCCTGTACTGTTTTGGAAGAACAAAGCAAGGACATGGGCAGTTACCATTACCAAATTCAGATTTACAGGAGCCCATCCCCAGCACTCACAAGCTCCATAAAACCATTCTAGCTATCACATGAAGAGACAATCCCAGGGGGAAGAAGGAAATGACGCCGTTTTGGGGGATTTTTTTAAATTTTATTTTTTATTCTAACAAGGGCATTTTAGTAATTATGCATCTCAAAACAATGTTACTTCTGGACATTGTAGCTCAGTTCAATGCAATTTTTTTTTTTTTTTGATATGTTCACACAAGAGAAGGGAGGGGGATTCGAACTAGTGACCTCCGCTTCATTAGGCGTGGTCCTAGCCGATTGACCTCTAGTTCAATGCAATTGAAATAAGGTAAAATATGATATAAAAAGGTTGGTATTTTGGTTTTTGGGCCACAAATGGGCTCCAATTCAAAAGTCTAATAAAAGACTAAAGAAAAAAGAGCCATGTCAGGAGGGCCCACGTGACGTAGAGAAGATCGACCCCCAAAGA
Organism: Carpinus viminea; assembly: GCA_013348765.1. NCBI lineage: Eukaryota > Viridiplantae > Streptophyta > Magnoliopsida > Fagales > Betulaceae > Carpinus > Carpinus viminea. The sequence continues at coordinate 16,549,679 of CP054669.1, read as the reverse complement.
CCCCCACTCAACCGTTTTATGGTTGAGGACCTTTTAATGAGCATTTTTTTCAGCTCACCCTTACTTGTTTTTGTTTTCAGGTTTTAAGCAAGCTATCTAGAAGGCCGGGATGGGAATATAGGAAAGGACTAAAGTCATTCAATAGCATTTCATTTAAATAAGTGCAATAGCACATAGTTGTCATTCATTTCGAACTTTATTTAAGCCATTGAATTATTTATGTTATTGAGACCAAACGTTTCCGCATTTTAATAAATTTTTATCATGCATTTATTTTCATACTTAGCTAAATGCTCTGATCACCTTGTAATACTTTGCGCATATGAGATAATTTGCTAATAAACCTGGCTCTAATGGGCTGGGGTGGTATAATTGGTATCAGAGCTTCTTTTTTGTTTTTCTTGAGGCAAAAAATACTCACCTCCATACATGTGCCCTCATTTTATAACTTTTTTCTCATTTCTTGTACTTTTCTTGATACCTCTTTAGATACATTATAGGGCATCATGTACAAGGGTTTATCAACATCTTCTCAAAATTTCTTATAAACATCATTATTTTCATAACATTTTGTTTTCTCAAACTTATCACGCATGCATCAAAATTTCATAGTACAAACAAATAACCATTTGCAATTTGAAACAAATTTCATAAATTGCATGACATGATAATTTTTTTGAAAGGGATAGTAAATTCACTTACCTCTTGACTGCAACTAAGAATTTTCTCTGATGACTAACTAATCTCCTAAAGGAAATACAGACACATTACTACCCTCATACATATCATAGTAATGCATTCTATTACTATTATGAGTTGGCTTGCTAATCAGTAACACCACACCTTAAATGATATGATATTGTCTGTTTTGAGCCAAGCTCGTACGGTTTTAGTATTGGGTTTACCCCCAAAAAGGCTTGGTACCATTTAGAGAGAGCGTATTCCATAAAAACACATCATATAATCTATACCCAAGCAATGTGGGACGTCACAATCACCTCTTAAGACCCAGTGTCTTCACTAGCGACCCCCTATGGGCTTGTGCATGCTCCCCCATCTCAGGTTGGGTTATGACTCTGATACCATAAGTAACATCTTGCCCTAAATGATATGATATTGTCTACTTTGGGCTAAGCCCGCATGGTTTTAGTATTAAGTTTACCCCCAAAAAGCCTCATACCATTTAGAAAGAGCATATTCCATATAAACACATCATATAATCTATACCCAAGCAATGTGCGACATCATAATCACCCCCTCTTAGGATCTAGCGTCCTCGTTGGCGACTCCAGTGGGCTTATGCACGCTTTCCCATTTCAGGCTGGGCTATGGCTCTAATACCATTTGTAATGACCCAAGAAAAAGTGCTAGCCACATCTGCGCTATCACCCCAAAAGGACTAGTCAATTTGGAGTTTTCCTAGAATTCATTATAAAGCCCAGTTCCACCTAGTAACTAGACAATGTGAGACTTAGCACTCATAACTATCTTTATAAACTACCCACTCGATGTGGGCTTCTTTTCATCTTCCCAATATGGGATTGGGGTGTTACATAATCAATTGAGAATGAACTTACTTAGGTATTTGGGTATGCTTCCCAATAAATTTTTAGAAATTATTTTCTTTCATATTACTCACTTATATATATATATATATATATATTAGATTATTCCGTACAGATATATGTATATTGCCAACTATCCTATATTCATCTATATATATAAATAAGTACACTTTATATTCAGGAAACTAGGCAAAACCTAATTCCGCAGTAAACCTAATTCCACTTTTGACCCGTCCCTTTGGTTAGTAAACCTAATTCTTGATGTTCTCATCAGGGCCACGTTATGCAGTGCTCCAGTATCACATGACTTGGCATTACTAGGTGGCTCTAATACCACTTGTAACGACCCATGAAAAAACACTAGCCACATCTGCGCTATCATTACAAAAGGATTAGTCAATTTGAAACTTCCCTATAATTCATTATAAAACCCAGGTTCACCTAGTAACTTGGCAATGTAGAACTTATCACTCATGACTATCTTTATAAACCACCCACTCTATATGGGTTTCTTCTCATCTTCCCAATATAGGACTGGAGTGTTACACTTACAACCTTAATAACAATAACGCGTTTTAAAGCCGTTATAGTCATGATCCTATCAAAACTCCGTAGTTAAGCGTGCTTCTGCAAGAGTAGTACCAGGATGGGTGATCCCTTCGAAAGTCTGATTCGGAGAAACCAAAAGCGAACAATATTATATGTCATTGGGGTGGGCAATATTTTGCCTTTTTTGAAAAGACAAAAATACCATTTTATTATAACTAACGGGATATTCTCCAAGGATCTTGTTTCACAATTTCTAAGCTTTAAAAAGTGACATCGATGACTTACATATTACAAGTCAAATTAGACGCTTTAGTATTTTTTTTTCTTCCTAAAATGCCTTTAAATTAATAAAAAAATAATCATTTGAAATAAAATTTAAAAAAAACTATAAACACCAAAAATAGGTGACCCTTTTCATATATATATTTTTTCAGGTATTCTTCTATGTTTTTTTTTTTTAAACAGTATTTTGAAGAGAAAAATGCAATAAAATGTCTAATTTGGTATGTATGGTAGAATTGTTACAAATTGTACTAAAGCCATTGCCCAACCTGAGATAGAGGGAGTGTGCACAAGCCTATGAAGGTTGCTAGCAGACGCTTGCTGGGACGAATGCCAAGAATGGGCTAATCCCATGAGGTCGTTGGGTCCTAAAAGGGGGTGTGAGATAGGGGGAGCATGCGCAAGCCCATGAAGGTCGCTAGCGGACGCTCTGGGACAGATGCCAAGAATGGGCTAATCCTAAAGGTCGCTAGCGGGGACGCTGTGTCCTAAGAAGGGGTGATTGTGGCGTTCCACATTGCTTAGGTATAAAGATAGGGATGTTCTTATATGTATACTTACATCCTTAATGACAATAACGCATTTTAAAGCTGTGATGGTCATGATCCTATCAGATCTCCGCAGTTAAGCGTGCTTCTGCGAGAGTACTACCAGAATGGGTGACCCTTTAGGAAGTCTGGTTCGGAAGAGCCAAAAGCGGACAATATTGTGTGTCATTGGGGTGTGTGTTACAAATGGTATCAGAGCCATTGCCAAACCTACTGGCTATATTTCAAGTCAATCAAAGTAGTTTATCAGTACAAGATCTTCCAGAGTGCTGTGATTGAATAAGCATGCAACATCTTTTGGTTTTAGTCTAATATCAAATGCAGTGGCATCAATCAAAATTATAATACTTCCATTTGGTCTTATATTCAGAAAAGAAAACTAATTATATCTATATCAACGAGCACATTTGATTTTTATTTGTGACCAACTAACGACTATTCAAATGCATCTATTCAGGAAATTACTAAACAAAAAGCAAATTAGTAAAAAAGCATGTATAACAAAAGTCTAAAATAACTTTACATCAATTTTACCGATCCTATTACTTGAGTCAATGGTGGATCCATGATGCTACCCCATGGGGGGCATTTTTTTTATAAACAAAAAATTAATTAATTAAAAAAATTTAAAAATTAAGTAAATATAAAATTAACTACAGTGCACTAGTGTATACTATAGTCTACCCTTTCTTGTCTAGCAGACTGGCTTGCCGCCTTGGCCCTTAGCCAATGGCCTTGGACTTGTCTTGCACGCATGGTCTCCTGGAGAGTGGAGGCATATTATAATTTTTTGTTTTTTTTGGTCTTGTTTGTTGTGTCAATTATAATATATTATAATTTTATTAAGTATAATATTATTTTTTCCACTCCAAAGTCCAAACTCAAGGCTGCACATGTACGATTCAACACGAAATTGTCTAAATGAAAAACGGTGCATTTGAAAGTTGGACTGTTCATCATCTTCAAGCTTTCAATATTTCATTCTTCTGCAAGTTTGCAACATTCAACTTCTTAAAAATTTTAAAATTTGAGCGGGGCATAATATGGCTAAAGCTTGAGGAAGGGGGCATAATCAGGACATAAATTTTTTTTACCATACTCAGGGAGGATTTTTGGGAGTTGGGAGTGGGTGGATGCCCACCCTCAACCCCCCTAGATCCGCCCCTAACTTGAGTTACACCATTGGATCTAAATACCATTATGTTCCACAAAACAAATTAAAGAAAAGTAAAAGGAAAATCAGTTTGTTTCCTAGGATTGGTATATTAGACAATATGTCAAAAGTTGTCCATCAGTAACCTCTCTTGATTTTCAATTTTCAATTTTAAATATATATTTAAACTCTCACTCATATTTTGGCTCCAATAAAAAATTATGATTTCGTCCTACTGGCTATATTTCAAGTCAATCAAAGTAGTATATCAGTAAGAGGTCTTCTAGAATGCTATGATTGAATAAGCATGCATCATCTTTTGATTTTGGTATAATATCAAGTGCAGTTGTATCAATCAAAATTATAATACTTCCATTTGGTCTTTTATTTAGGAAAGAAAACTAATTATATTTATATCAATCAGCACGACACATTTGATTTTTATTTGTGACCAACTAACTACTATCCAAATGGTCCCCAAGAGGTAACTCAATCGGTTGGGACCCCGTCTCATGAAGTGGATGTCACTAGTTCGAATCCCCCCCCCTCTTGTGTGAATATGTCAAAAAAAAAAAACTACTATCCAAATGCATCTATTCGCAAGAAATTACTAAACAAAAAGCAAATTAATAAAAAAGCACATATCATAAAAATCTAAACCAACTTTACATCAATTTTATTGGTCCTATTACTTGAGCTACATTAATGGATCTAAAACCATTATGTTCCAAAAAACTAATTAAAGACAAGGGGAGGAAAATCAATTTGTTTCCTAAGATTGATATATTAGACAATATATCAGATGTTGTCCATCAGTGACCTCTCTTGATTTTCAATTTTATATCAATTTAAATATATATTTAAGCTCTCACTCATATTTTAGTTCAAATATAAAATTATGATTTTGTCCTACTGGTTACATTTCAAGTCAATCAAAGTAGTTTACTAGTAAGAGATCTTCTAGAGTGCTGTAATTGAATAAGCATGCAACATCTTTTGATTTTGGTCTAATATCAAATACAGTTGCATCAATCAAAATTATAATACTTTCATTTGATCATATATTTAGGAAAGAAAACTAATTATATCTATATCAACTGACACATTTGATTTTTATTTGTGACCAACTAACGGCTATCCAAATGCATCTATTCGTAGTTTTGTTTTTTTGTTGTTGTGTTTGGGCTACTCATGACCTAGATCTTAGCTGTTTGATGCAAATTTGGTACATGAGTTAGCTTTAGTTATTTTTCTTGTAATAAGGCATTCTAGCCTTTTGGGTTATGGATGGTTTAGTCCCCTGACCTTGGGTTGTAGGGGTTTCGTTAGGGGTTACACCTATGTTTTGTTGGTCTGTACTTGTTGCAGATATATTCTAGTATCAGAAGTCACGTATAGGTTAGACGGTTGATGAAGTCGTAGTTTTGACTATGGTTTTATCTTGGCTATGGTTAAAAATTGTCAAAGTTTTGTTGCTTTGCATTGTATAAGCTTTGTGCTTTTGACTTTTATCTTAATGAGATTAGAATCTTTAAAAAAAAAATGCATCTATTTGCAGGAAATTACTAAACAAAAAGCAAATTAATAAAAAAAACACGTATCACAAAAATCTACATCAATTTTACCGGTCCTATTACTTGAGCTGCGTCAATAGATCTGAAAATCATTATGTTCCAGAAAACTAATTAAAGAAAAGGGTAGGAAAATCAATTCGTTTCCTGGGATAAGCAAACAATAATAGCTATGCATTTTTTGCAAGTTATAGAGTTAGAAAGAACTTTAGAATCAATGACAATATAGTAATGAGAACGATGCCCTAGATCTATCGCAGTGGCTGAAATCAATTGTAAAAGGAAAATGATAAAGAAACTCACAAAGAAATTTGGGATAAAATTTACTTTGAAGAGATTGTTATTCATCCACATACGGAAGAGAAATGTTGGGTTTTCTAGAATTGCTATTTCTTTCTCTGGTTGTAGATGAAAATAAAAGGTTTTCTTAGGTTGTTCTCTCTCTTTGGGTTTTCCAGTATTTTTCTGATTTCTTTTGGTTTGGACCCTTTAGTAAAAGTATACTAATGGGTATATAATCTAGACAGTATTGAATATAGCCATGTTTAATAGTGTTTTTGTTATTTTACGATTCTATAATATTGGTTTCTCATGTAAGTATTAATTTTTGATATCCAAGTTAATTTTTCATACCATACTAGCATCGAAATGGCATCCTATGAAGCCTTATATGAGAGGCGGTGTTGGTCACCACTGTACTGGAATGAAGTAGGAGAACGAAAACTACTCAAACCAAAGATTATTCAAGACACTTGTGAAAGATAATAGCGATTAAGCAAAGATTAGCATTGGCTTAGAGTCGACAGAAGAGCTACATCAACTTTACATCAATTTTACTAGTCCTATTACTTGAGCTGCATCAATATATCTAAAAACCATTATGTTCCAGAAAACTAATTAAAGAAAAGAGAAGAAAATCAATATGTTTCCTGGGATTAGCAAACAATAATAGCCATGCATTTCTTGCAAGTGCTAGAGTTAGAAAGAACTTTAGAATCAATAACAATATAACAATGAGAGCAATGCCCTAAATCCACCACAGTGACTGTAATCAACTGCAAAAGGAAAACGAAAAAGAAACTTACAAAGGAATTTGGGATAAAATTTACTATGAAGAGATTGTTGTTCATCCATGTAAGAAAGAGAAATTCTAGGTTGTCTAGAGTTGCTCTCTCTCACTTCTCTAGTTGTAGATGAAAATAAAGGGTTTTATAGGGTTGCTCTCTCTGGGTTTTCTAGAGTTTTTCTAATTTCTTTTGGTTTTGGGCCTTGGGTGATAGTACACTAATTGTGATGTCCCACATCGCCTGGATATGGAGATGGGGATGATTGGAAAGTCTTCTACCAAGACAAAGCGGACAATATTGTATGTCATTAAGGTGAGATGTTACACTAATCAACAGGATGGGTGACCCATTGGAAAGTCTGGTTCAGGGGAGCTAAAAGCGGACAATATTGTATGTCATTAGGTGAGATGTTACACTAATCAATATATAATCTAGGCAGTGTTAAATATAGTCATGTTTAATATTGTTTTTGTCATTTGGTGATTCTTTAATGTTGGTTTCTCGTGTGAGTATTAATTTATGATATCCAAAGTTAATTTTGATACTATGCTAGTATTGAGATAACAACCTATGAAGCCTTATACGGGAGGCGGTGTAGGTCACCATTGTACTAGGATGAAGTAGGAGAGCAAAAACTACTCGGACCAAAGATTATTCAAGACATTTGTGAGAAGATAACAGTGATTAAGCAACAGCTCAAAGTTGACAAAAGAGCTGCATCAACTATACATCAATTTTACCGGTATTATTACTTAAGCTGCATTAATAAATCTAAAAACTATTATATTCCAGAAAACTAATTAAAGAAAAGGAAGGAAAATCAATTCGTTTCCTGGGATTAGCAAACAATAATATCCATTCATTTTTTGCAAGTGTTAGAATTAGAAAGAACTTCAAAATCAATGACAATATAGCAATAAGAATGATGCCTTAGATCCACCGCAGTGACTGAAATAAACTGCAAAAGAAAAATGAAAAAGAAACTCACAAAGAAATATATGATGAAATTTACCTTGAAGAGATTGTTGTCCATCCATGTACAGAAGAGAAATGTTGGGTTTTCTACAGTTGCACTCTATCTTTATGGTTATAGATGAACATAAAGGGTTTTCTAGGGTTGCTCTCTCCATGGGCTTTCTAGAGTTTTTCCAATTTCTTTTAGTTTTGGGCCTTCAGTGATAGTACACTAATTGATATATAATCTAGGCAGTGTTGAATATAACCATGTTTATGCATCAACTTTACATCAATTTTACTAGTTTTATTACTTGAGTTGCATTAATGAATCAAAAAACCATTATATTCCAGAAAACTAATAAAAAAAAAGGGAGTAAAATCAATTTGATTCCTAAAATTAGCAAACAATAATAACTATGCATTTTTTGCAAGTGCTAGAGTTAGAAAGAACATTAGAATCAATGACAATGTAGTAATGAGAACAATACTCTCGATCACCAATGGGAAATCAAGTAGAAAAAAAAAATAAAAAGAAACTCACAAAAGAATTTGGGATGAAATTTATCTTGAAGAAATTGTTGTTCATCCACGTACAGAAGAGAAATGCTAGGTTTTTTGGGGTTGCTCTCTCTCTTTCTAGTTGTAGATGAACATAAAGGTTTTTCTAGGATTGCTCTCACAAAATAATAACTATGCATTTTTTGCAAGTGCTAGAGTTAGAAAGAACATTAGAATCAATGACAATGTAGTAATGAGAACAATACTCTCGATCCACTGCAATGACTGAAATCAACTGTAAAAGAAAAATAAAAAAGAAACTCACAAAAGAATTTGGGATGAAATTTATCTTGAAGAAATTGTTGTTCATCCACGTACAGAAGAGAAATGCTAGGTTTTTTGGGGTTGCTCTCTCTCTTTCTAGTTGTAGATGAACATAAAGGTTTTTCTAGGATTGCTCTCTCTCTAGGTTTTTAGAGTCTATTTGATTTTTTTTGGTTTTGGGCCTCCGATAATAATACACTAATGGATATAAAATCTATGTAGTGTTGAATATGGCCATGTTTAATGCTATTTTTCTAATTTTGCGATTCTTTAATGTTGGTTTTTTGTGTGGGTATTAATTTTCAATATCCAAATTAATTTTTGATACTATGCTAGTTTTGAGATGACACCTTATGAAGTCTTATATGAGAGGCAGTGTAGGTCACCATTGTACTAGAATGAAGTAGGAGAGTAAAAACTATTTGGATAAAAGATTATTCAAGACACTTGTGAGAAGATAACAGTAATTAAGCAACATCACAGAGTCAACAGAAGAGCTACATCAACTTTACATCAGTTTTACTTGTCTTATTATTTGAGTTGCATCAATTGATCTAAAAATTATTATGTTTCAAAAACAAATCAAATAACATAGACGAAAAATCAATTCGTTTCATAGAATTAGCAACCAATAATAGCCATGCATTTCTTGCAAGTGTTAGAGTTAGAAAAAACTTTAAAATCAATTACAATATAGTAATAAGAATGATGCCTTAAATCCACCGCAATGATTGAAATCAGCTACAAAAGGAAAATGAAAAAGAAAGTTACCAAGGAATTTGAGATGAAATTTACCTTAAAAAGATTGTTGTTCATCCATGTATGGAAGAGAAATGCTTGATTTTCTAGGGTTGCTCCCTCTTTGAGTTTTCTAGAGTTTTTCTAATTTCTTTTGGTTTTGGGCCTTCGATGATAGTACACTAATGGATATATAATCTAGGCAGTGTTAAATATAGTCATGTTTAGTACTATTTTTGCCATTTTGCGATTCTCTAATGTTGGTTTCTTGTGTGAGTATTAATTTTTGATATCGAGTTAATTTTTAATACTATGCTAGCATTAAGGTGGCACCTTATGAAGCGTTATATGAGAGATAGTATAAGTCACCATTGTACTGGGATGAAATAGGAGAGCGAAAACTACTCGGACCAAATATTATTCAAGACACTTATGAGAATACAACAATGATTAAGCAGATATTAGCAGCATCACAAAGTCAACAGAAGCGTTGCATCAACTTTACATTAGTTTTACTGATCTTATTACTTGAGCTACATCAATGGATCTAAAATCATTATGTTCCAGAAATCTAATTAATGAAAAGGAGAAAAATTAATTCTTTTTTTAGAATTTGCAAACAATAATAGCCATGTATTTCTTGCAAATGGTAGAGTTAGAAAGAACTTTAAAATCAATGACAATGTAGCAATGAAAACGATGCCCTAAATTCACCGCAGTGATTGAAATTAATTGTAAAGAAAATGAAAAAGAACTCACAAAAGAATTTGGGATGAAATTTACCTTAAATAAATTGTTATTCATCCACGTACGGAAGAGAAATGCTAGTTTTTTAGGATTGCTCTCTCTCTTTCTGATTGTAGATAAAAATAAAGTGTTTTCTAGGGTTGCTCTCTCTCTCTCTCTCTTGGTTTTCTAGAGTTTTTTAATTCTTTTGGTTTTGGGCCTTCGATGATAGTAAACTAATGGATATATACTCTTGACAGTGTTGAATATAGCCATGTTTAATGCAATTTTTATCATTTTGCGATTCTTTAATATTTGTTTTAAGTGTGGATATTAACTTTTGATAACCAAGTTAATTTTTGATACCATACTAACATTGAGATGGCACCTTACAAAGCCTTATATGGGAGGCGATGTAGGTCACCACTGTACTGGGATGATGTAGGAGAGCGAAAACTATTCAAACCAAAGATTATTCAAGACATTTATGAGAAGATAACAATGATTAAGCTGAGATTAACAGCATCACAGAGTCAACAGAAGTGTTGCATCAACTTTACATCAGTTTTATTGATCTTATTACTTGAGCTGTATCAATAGATCTAAAAACCATTATGTTCCAGAGATCTAAAAACCATTATGTTCTAGGAATCTAATTAATAAAAAGGGGAGAAAAATTAATTCTTTTTCTAGAATTTGCAAACAATAATAGCCATGCATTTCTTGCAAGCATTAGAGTTAAATCCATCGCGGATTGAAATCAACTGCAAAAGGAAAATAGAAAAAAAAAAAACTCACAAAAGAATTTGAGATGAAATTTACCTTTAAAAGGTTATTGCTCATCCATGTATGCAAGAGAAATGCTTGGTTTCTAGGGTTGCTCTCTCTTTGAGTTTTTTAGAGTTTTTATAATTTCTTTTGGTTTTGGGCCTTCGGTGATAGTACACTAACGCATATATAATTTAGGCAGTGCTGAATATAACCATGTTTAGTACTGTTTTTGTCCTTTTGTGATTCTCTAATGTTGATTTCTTGTGTGATTATTAATTTTTGATATCCAAGTTAATTTTTGATACTATACTAGCATTAAGGTGGCACCCTATGAAGCATTATACGGGAGGTAATACAGGTCACCATTGTACTGAAATTACATACGAGAGAAAACTACTCGGACCAAAGATTATTCAAGACATATGTGAGAAGATAACAATAATTAAGCAAAGATTAGCAGTATCACGAAGTCAAAAGAAGAGCTGCATCAACTTTACATCAATTTTATTTGACTTATTACTTGAGCCGCATCAATGGATTTAAAAACCATTATATTCTAAAAAACAAATTAAAGAAATGGGGAGTAAAATTAAATTGTTTTCTAGACTTAGCAAATAATAACAACCATGCATTTCTTGCAAGTGCTAGAGTTAGAAAAAACTTTGGAATCAATGACAATCTAGCAATGAGAATGATACCCTAAATCCACCATTATGATTGAAATTAACTGTAAAAAAAAAATGAAAAAGAACTCACAAAAGAATTTGAGATGAAATTTACCTTGAAGAGATTGTTATTTATTCACGTACAGAAGAGAAATACTAGGTTTTATGGGGTTACTCTCTCTCTTTCTGGTTGTAGATGAATATAAAGGGTTTTCTGGAATTGCTCTCTCTCTCTTGGTTTCTAGAGTTTCTGATTCTTTTGGTTGTGGGCCTTTGGTGATAGTACACTAATGGATATATAATCTTAACAGTGTTGAATATAGCCATGTTTAATGTTGTTTTTGTTATTTCGCGATTATTTAATGTTGGTTTCTGGTGCGGATATTAACTTTCGATATCCAAGTTAATTTTTGATACTATACTATCATTGAAATAGCGCCTTATGAAGCCTTTTACGGGAGGCGATGTAGGTCACCATTGTACTGTGATGATGTAGGAGAACAAAATTACTCGGACCAAAGATTATTCAAGACACTTATGAGAAGATAACAATGATTAAGCAAAAATTAGCAGCATCACAGAGTCAACAGAAACGCTGCATCAACTTTACATTAGTTTTACTAGTCTTATTACTTGAGTTGCATCAATGGATCTAAAAACGATTATGTTCCAAGAATCTAACTAATGAAAATGGGAGAAAAATTAATTCTTTTTCTAGAATTTGCAAATAATAATAATCATGTATTTCTTGCAAGTGCTAGAGTTTAAAAGAACTTTAAAATTAATGACAATATAGCAATAAGAACGATGCCTTAGATCTATCGCAGTGAATGAAATCAACTATAAAAGGAAAATGGAAAAGAAACTCACAAAGGAATTTGAGATTAAATTTACCTTTAAAATATTGTTGTTCATTTATGTATGGAAGAGAAATGTTTGGTTTTCTAGGGTTGTTCTCTCTCTGAATTTTCTAGAGTTTTTATAATTTTTTTGGTTTTGAGCCTTGGTGATAGTATACTAATGGATATATAATTTAGGCAGTATTGAATATAGTCATATTTAGTACTGTTTTTGTCCTTTTTCGATTCTCTAATGTTGACTTCTTGTGTGAGTATTAATTTTTGATACTATGCTAGTATTAAGGTGGCACCTATAAAGCATTATACTGGAGGCAATGTAGGTCATCACAGTATGAGGATGACATAAGAGAGCGAAAACTACTCAGACAAAAGATTATTCAAGACACATGTAAGAAGATAACAATGATTAAGCATAAATTAGCAACATCACAAAGTCAACAGAAAAGCTGCATCAACTTTACATCAATTTACTGGTCTTATTACTTGAGCTGCATCAATGGATTTAAAAATCATTATATTTTAAAAAACTAATTAAAGAAAAGGGGAGTAAAATCAATTTGTTTCATAGAATTAGCAAACAATAGCAGCCATTCATTTTTACAAGTGTTAGAGTTAAAAAAAACTTTAGAATCAATGACAATGTAGCAATGGAAACGATGCATTAAATCCACAGCAGTGACGGAAATCAACTGTAAAAGAATAATGAAAAAGAACTTACAAAAGAATTTGGGATGAATTTTATCTTGAAGAGATTATTATTCATTCACGTACGGAAGATAAATGTTAGGTTTTCTAGGGTTCCTCTCTCTCTTTCTGGTTGTAGATGAAAATAATGGGTTTTCTGGGTTGCTCTCTCTCTTGTGGTTTTCTAGAGTTTTTCGATTCTTTTGGTTTTGGGCATTTGGTTATAGTACACTAATGGATATATAATCTTGACAGTATTGAATATAGTCATGTTTAATACTGTTTTTGTCAATTTGCGATTCTTTAATGTTGGTTTGTGGTGTGGATATTAACTTTTGATATCCAAATTAATTTTTGATACCATGCTAGCATTGAGATGTTACCTTACGAAGCTTTATACGGGAGGCGATGTAGGTTTCCATTGTACTGGAATGATGTAGGAGAGTGAAAACTACTGGACCAAAGATCATTCAAGACACTTATGAGAAGATAACAATAATTAAGAAGAGATTAACAGCATCACAGAGTCAACAGAAGCGCTACATCAATTTTACATCAATTTTACTGGTCTTATTACTTGAGCTGCATCAATGTATCTAAAAACCATTATGTTTCAGGAATCTAATTAATGAAAAGAGGAGAAAAATTAATTCTTTTTCTAGAATTTGCAAACAATAATAGCCATATATTTCTTGCAAGTACTAGAATTAAAATGAATTTTAGAATTAATGATAATATAGCAATGGGAACGATGCCCTAGATCCACCGCAGTGACTAAAATCAACTGCGAAAAGAAAATGGAAAAGAAACTCGCAAAGGAACTTGGGATGAAATTTACCTTTAAAAGATTATTGTTAATCCATGTATGGAAGAGAATGCTTTGTTTTCTAGGGTTGTTTTCTCTATGAGTTTTTTAGAGTTTTTTCAATTTCTTTTAGATTTGGGTCTTTGGTGATAGTACACTAATGGATATATAATCTAGGCAGTGTTGAACATAGTCCATGTTTAAGACTGTTTTTATCGTTTTACGATTTTTTAATGTTGGCTTCCCGTGTTAGTATTAATTTCAATATCCAAGTTAATTTTTGATACTAAGCTGGCATTAACATGGTACCCTAAAAAGCCTTATATTGGAGGCGGTGTAGGTCACCATTGTATTTGAATGAAGTAGGAGAGCGAAATTACTTAGTCCAAAAATTATTCAAGACACTTGTAAAAAGATAACAATGACTAAGCAAAGATTAATAGCATTACAGAGTCAACAGAAGAGCTACATCAACTTTACATTAATTTTACTAGTTTTATTACTTGAATTGTATTAATGGATCTAAAATCCATTATGTTCTAGAAAACTAATTAAAGAAAAGGAGTAAAATCAATTCGTTTCATAAAGTTATCAAACAATAATAGTTATACATTTCTTGCAAGTACTATAGTTAGAAAGAACATTAAAATCAATGACAATGTCATAACGACAACGATACCCTAGATCCACCGTAGTGACTGAAATTAACTGCAAAGAAAAAATAAAAAAGAAACTCACAAAGGAATTTGGGATGAAATTTATATTGAAGAGATTGTTGTTCATCCATGTACAGAAGTGAAATGCTGGGTTTTCTAGGATTGCTCTCTCTTTCTAGTTGTAGAAGAAAATAAAGGGTTTTCTAGAGTTACTCTCTCTCTAGGTTTTCTAGAGTCTTTTTTATTTCTTTTGATTTTGTGCCTTCGATAATAGTACACTAATGAACATAAAATCTAGGCAGTGTTAAATATGGTCAATGTTTAATGTTGTTTTTGTAATTTTGTGATTATTTAATATTGGTTTCTCGTGTGGGTATTAGTTTTCAATATCCAAGTTAATTTTTAATACCATGCTAACTTTGAGATGGCACCTTATGAAGTCTTATACGGGAGGGGGTGTAGGTCACCATTGTATTAGGATGAAGTAGGAGAGTAAAAACTATTTGGACAAAAGATCATTCAAGACACTTGTGAGAAGATAACATTGATTAAGTAGAGATTAGTAGTATCACAGAGTCAATAGAAGAGATACATTACATCAGTGTTACTTGTCTTATTATTTGAGTTGCATTGATTGATCTAAATATTATTATGTTTCATAAAACAAATCAAAGGAAATAGAAAGAAAATTAATTCGTTTCATAGAATTAGCAAACAATAATAGTCATACATTTCTTGCAAGTACTAGAGTTAGAAAGAACATTAAAATCAATGACAATATAGCGACGAGAACGATGCTCTAGATCCACCACAATGACTGAAATTAGCTGCAAAAGAAAAATGAAAAAGAAAGTCACCAAGTAATTTGGGTTGAAGTTTACCTTGAAAAGATTGTTGTTCATCCATATACGAAAGAGAAATGCTTGGTTTTCTAGGGTTGCTCTCTCTCTGAGTTTTCTAAAGTTTTTCTAATTTCTTTTGGTTTTGGGCCTTCGGTGATAGTACACTAATTGATATATAATCTAGGCAGTGTTGAATATAACCATGTTTAGTACTGTTTTTGTCATTTTGTGATTCTCTAATGTTAGTTTCTTATGTGAGTTTTAATTTTTTATACTATACTAGCATTAAAGTAGCACCCTATGAAGTGTTATACGGGAGATAATGTAGGTTATCATTGTACTGGGATGACATAGAAGAGCGAAAACTACTCGGATCAAAGATTATTCAAGACACATGTGAGAAGATAACAGTGATTAAGCAAAAAATAACAGCATCACAAAGTCAATAGAAGATCTGCATCAACTTTACATCAATTTTATAGATCTTATTACTTGAGTTACATCAATGGATTTAAAAACCATTATATTCCAAAAAGCTAATTAAAGAAAAAAAATAGTACAATCAATTTGATTCCAAGAATTAGTAAATAATAACAGCCACGCATTTCTTGCAAGTGCTAAAGTTATAAAGAACTTTAAAATCAATGACAATGTAATAATGAGTACGATGCCCTAAATCCATCGTAGTGACTGAAATTAACTGTAAAAGAAAAATGAAGAAGAAACTCACAAAAGAATTTTGGATGAAATTTACCTTGAAGAGATTGTTATTCATCCATGTACGGAAGAGAAATGTTAGGTTTTCTGAGGTTGCTCTCTCTTCTGGTTGTAGATGAAAATAAAGGATTTTCTAGGGTTGCTTTCTCTCTCTCTTGGTTTTTTAGAGTTTTCTGATTTTTTGGTTTTGGGCCTTTGATGATAGTACACTAATGGATATATAATCTTGGTAGTGTTGAATATAGACATGTTTAATGCTGTTTTTGTCATTTTGCGATTCTTTAATATTGATTTCTGATGTGGATATTAACTTTCGATATCCAAGTTAATTTTTGATACCATGCTAACATTGAGATGGCACCTTACGAAGCCCTATACGAGAAGCGATGTAGGTCACCATTGTTTTGCAATGATGTTGGAGAGCGAAAACTATTTGGACCAAATATTATTCAAGACACTTATGAGAAGATAACAATGATTAAGCAGAAATTAGCAGTATCACAGAGTCAAAAGAAGCGTTGCATCAATTTCACATTAGTTTTACTGGTCTTATTACTTGAGTTGCATCAATGAATCTAAAAACCATTATGTTCCAATAATCTAATTAATGAAAAGAGGAGGAAAATTAATTCGTTTTCTAGAATTTGCAAACAATAATAGCCATGCATTTTTTGCAAGTGTTAAAATTAAAAAAGAACTTTAGAATTAATGACAATATAGCAATGGGAGCGATGCCCTAGATCCACTGCAGTGACTGAAATCAACTACAAAAGGAAAATGAAAAAGAAACTTACAAAAGAATTTTGGATGAAATTTACCTTTAAAAGATTGTTACTCATCCATGTATGAAAAAGAAATGCTTGGTTTTCTAGGGTTGCTCTTTATCTGAGTTTTCTAGAGTTTTTTCAATTTCTTTTGGTTTTGGGCCTTCGGTGATAGTACACTAATAGATATATAATCTAAGCAGTGTTGAATATAGCCATGTTTAATACTGTTTTTGTCGTTTTGCGATTCTTTAATGTTGGTTTCTCGTGTGAGTATTAATTTTTGATATTCAAGTTAATTTTTGATACCAAGCTCGCATTAAAATGGCACCCTAAGAAGCTTTATACGAGAGGTGGTGTAGGTCACCATTGTATTGGATGAAGTAGGACAGCGAAAACTACTTAGTTCCAAAATTATTCAAGACATTTGTAAAAAGATAACAATGATTAAGCAAAGATTAGCAGTATCACGAATCAACAGAAGAGCTGTATCAACTTTACATCAATTTTTTAATTTTATTATTTGAGTTGCATCAATGGATTTAAAAATTATTATGTTCCAGAAAACTAATCAAAGAAAATGGAGTAAAATTAATTCATTTTCTAAAATTAGCAAACAATAATAGCCATGCATTTTTTGCAAGTACTAGAGTTAGAAAGAACATTAGAATCAATGACAATGTAGCAACGAGAACGATGCCCTAGGTCCACCGCAGTGACTGAAATCAACTGCAAAAGAAAAATAAAAAAGAAACTCACAAAGGAATGTGGGATGAAATTTATCTTGAAGTGATTGTTGTTCATCCACGTACAGAAGAGAAATGCTAGGTTTTTAGGGTTGCTCTCTTTCTAGTTGTAGATGAAAATAAATGATTTTCTAGGGTTGCTTTCTCTCTCTTGGTTTTCTAGGGTTAATCTGATTTCTTTTGGTTTTAGGCTTTGGTGATAGTACACTAATGAATATAAATTCTAGGCAGTGTTAAATATGGTCATGTTTAATGTTGTTTTTGTAATTTTGCGATTATTTAATGTTGGTTTCTCGTGTGGGTATTAATTTTTAATATCCAACTTAATTTTTAATACCATACTAGCTTTGAGATGACACCTTATGAATCTTTATACAGGAGGCGGTGTAGATCACTATTGTATTAGGATGAAGTAGGAGAATAAAAACTATTTGGACAAAAGATTATTCAAGACACTTGTAAGAAGATAACAGTGATTAAGCAGAGATTAACAGCATCACAGAGTCAACAAAAGAGATGTATTAACTTTACATTAGTTTTACTTGTCTTATTATTTAAGTTGCATTAATTGATTCAAAAATTATTATATTTCAGAAAACAAATCAAATAAAATAGACGAAAAATTCAATTCGTTTCGTAAAATTAGCAAACAATAATAGCCATGCGTTTCTTGCAAGTGTTATAGTTAAAAAAAAATTTAAAATCAATGACAATATAGCAATGAGAATGATGCCTTAAATATACCATAATGACTAAAATCAGTTGCAAAAGGAAAATGAAAAAGAAAGTCACCAAGGAATTTGGGATAAAATTTACCTTGAAAAGATTGTTGTTCATCCATATATGGAAGAGAAATGCTTAGTTTCTAGGGTTGCTCTCTCTCTGAATTTTCTAGAGTTTTTCTAATTTATTTTGTTTTTAGGCCTTCGGTGATAGTACACTAATAGATATATAATCTAGGCAGTGTTGAATATAGCCATGTTTAGTACTGTTTTTGTCATTTTACGATTCTCTAATGTTGGTTTCTTGTGTGAGTATTAATTATTAATATCTAAGTTAATTTTTGATACTATGGTAGCATTAAGGTGGCACCTTATGAAGCGTTATACGAGAGGTAATGTTGATCACCATTGTACTGGAATAAAGTAAGAGAGCGAAAATTATTCGGATCAAAGATTATTCAAGACACATGTAAGAAGATAATAGTGATTAAGCATAGAGTAGCAGCATCACATAGTCAACAGAAGAGCTGTATCAACTTTACATCAATTTTACTGGTCTTATTTCTTGAGCTGCATCAATAGATTTAAAAACCATTATACTCCAAAAAACTAATTAAAGCAAAAGGAAGTAAAATCAATTTGTTTCCTAGAATTAGCAAACAATAACAGTCATGCATTTCTTGCAAGTACTAGAGTTAGAAATAACTTTAGAATCAATGACAATGTAGCAATGAGAATGATGCCCTAAATCCATTGCAGTGACTGAAATCAACTGTAAAGAAAAATAAATAAGAAACTCACAAAAGAAGTTGGGATGAAATTTACCTTGAAGAGATTGTTATTCATCCACGTACGGAAGAGAAATGCTAAGTTTTCTGGGGTTGCTCTCTCTCTTTCTGGTTGTAGATGAAAATAAAGGGTTTTCTATGGTTACTCTCTCTCTCTCTTGGTTTTCTAGAGTTTTCTAATTTTTTTGGTTTTGGGCCTTTGGTGATAGTACACTAATGAATATTTAATCTTGACAGTGTTGAATATAGCCATGTTTAATGCTATTTTTGTCATTTTGCGATTCTTTAATGTTGGTTTCTGATGTGGATATTAACTTTCGATATCCAAGTTAATTTTTAATACCATGCTAACATTGAGATGGCACCTTACGAAGCCTCATACAGGAAGCGATGTAGGTCACCGTTTTACTGGGATGATGTAGGAGAGCGAAACTATTCAGACCAAAGATTATTTAAGACACTTATGAGAAGATAACAATGATTAAGTAGAGATTAACAGCATCACAGAATCAACAGAAGCGTTGTATTAACTTTACATTAGGTTTACTGGACTTATTACTTAAGCTACATCTAATTAATGAAAATGGGAGAAAAATTAATTCATTTTCTAGTATTTGCAAACAATAATAGCCATGTATTTCTTGCAAGTGCTAGAGTTAAAAAGAACTTTAGAATTAATGACAATATAGTAGTGGGAACGATGCCCTAGATCCATTGCAGTGACTGAAATCAACTGTAAAAGGAAAATAGAAAAGAAACTCACAAAGAAATTTGGGATGAAATTTACCTTTAAAAAATTGTTGTTCATCCATGTATGAAAGAGAAATGCTTTGTTTTCTAAGGTTGCTCTCTCTCTACAAGTTTTCTTGAGTTTTTCCAATTTCTTTTAGTTTTGGGCCTTCGATGATAGTACACTAATGGATATATAATCTAGGCAATGTTGAATATAGCCATGTTTAATACTATTTTTGTTGTTTTGCGATTTTTTAATGTTGGTTTCTCGTGTGAGTATTAATTTTCGATATCCAAGTTTATTTTTGATTCCAAACTAGCATTAAGATGGCACCCTAAGAAGCCTTATACGGGAGGCGGTGTAGGTCACCATTGTATTAGGATGAAGTAGGAGAGCGAAAACTACTTGGTCTAAAAATTATTTAAGACACTTGTGAAAAGATAACAATGATTAAGCAAAGATTAGCAGGATCACAGAGTTAACAGAAGAGTTACATCAACTTTACATAAATTTTACTAGTTTTATTACTTGAGTTGCATCAATGGATCTAAAAACCATTATGTTCCAAAAAACTAATCAAAGAAAATGGAGTAAAATCAATTCATTTCCTAAAATTAGCAAACAATAATAGTCATGCATTTCTTGCAAGTACTAGAGTTAAAAAGAACATTAGAATCAATGACAATGTAGCAACGAGAACGATGCCCTAGATCCACCGCAGTGACTGAAATCAACTACAAAAAAAAACATAAAAAAGAAACTCACAAAGGAATTTGGGATGAAATTTATCTTGAAGAGATTGTTGTTCATCCACGTACAGAAGAGAAATGTTGGGTTTTCTAGGGTTGTTCTCTCTTTCTAGTTATAGATGAAAATAAAGGGTTTTCTAGGGTTGCTCTCTCTCTGGGTTTTCTAGGGTTAATCTGATTTCTTTTGGTTTTGGATCTTGGTGATAGTACACTAATGGATATATAATTTATACAGTGTGAAATATAGCCATGTTTAATACTGTTTTTGTCATTTTGCGATTCTTTAATTTTGGTTTCTCGTGTTAATATTAATTTTCGATATCTAAGTTAATTTTTGATACCGTGCTAACGTTGAGATGGCACCCTATGAAGTTTTTTATGGGAGGTGGTGTAGGTCACCATTGTACTAGGATGAAGTAGGAGAGCGAAAACTACTTGAACCAAAGATTATTCAAGACACTTATGAAATGATAACAGTGATTAAGTAGAGATTAGCAACATCACAGAGTCAATAGAAGAGTTGTTTCAACTTTACTTATCTTATTACTTGAGCTGTATCAATGGATTTAAAAACCATTATGTTCCAGAAAACTAATCAAATAAAGTGGGAGAAAAATCAATTCGTTTCCTAGAATTTGCAAACAATAATATTCATGCATTTCCTACTAGTGCTAGAGTTAGAAATAATTTTAGAATCAATGACAATATAGCAATGAAAACGATGTCCTAGATCCACCGCAGTGATTGAAATCTACTGCAAAAGGAAAATGGAAAAGAAACTCACAAATGAATTTGAGATGAAATTTAGCTTGAAAAGATTGTTGTTTATCCATATATAAAAGAGAAATGCTCGGTTTTCTAGAGTTTTTCTATTTTCTTTTTGGTTTTGGGCCTTCAGTGATAGTACACTAAGAGATATATAATCTAGGCAGTGTTGAATATAGCCATGTTTAATACTGTTTTTGTCATTTTGCGATTCTTTAATGTTGGTTTCTCGTGTGAGTATTAATTTTTGATATTATATTAGCATCGAGATGGCACCCTTTGAAGCCTTATACGGGAAGGCGGTGTAGGTTAGGTGTGAGGAGATTCACCGAGTTTCGACAACCAACCAAGTTCTGACCGTGACCGATCGACACCAACAAGAAGACGGACGGTAGGCAGTGAAAAATTTTTTCTTCCGACAAACGTCAGTTGGTAGGCAAATTGTTTTTGGGGAAGTCGATTTGAAGTTGAAAATCGACTTCCCCTCCCCAACTATTTTAATACTTTGTCTTTTTCTTAATATTAGTAATTATTCATTATATTTTCCTAACAAAAATTGCCTAACTTTGTTGGTTGAGCGCATGTTACTTGCCTTGTGGTTGTGGGTTTAAGATGTCTTTTATAGTTTTGTTTATATTTTGACTTATGCAGGAGAAAAAGAAAATCTGTGACTACTGGAATTCGTGCCCAAGTCTCCATAGCCACTAGGGGAATTCTTACCACCAAATCACAGCCACTTAGTGCTCATCTACCTGCTGATTATAATATTTATACATATAATATAATCAATTAATCATTAATGATTAAATCATAATTTTGTCTTAGATAATTAAATTACAATTTGAGTATTAATTTATTATCACTGTAATTTATATGATTATATCACATGATCAATTAATTATTAAATCATTTAATTATATAATAACAAATTATTCATACATATTCATAAATCATAAGTTATAAATATGCAAGTTTATATTAATACAACATTAAACAATTAAGTATTTAGAGACTTAGTTTCAATACGTTATCAACTTATAAGTCTATATATATATATTATAAATTATAATTATACATATAAGCAATTATGCATATTGAATAATATAAATGTAAAAGATCAATACTTAATTACATGATTCAATAACAATTCAAATACTTATTAAGGTTAATCATAGTATTAATGTACAATGATAATATGATTCGTATAATATCAAACTAAATAATTGACATTAGGTTAAACAATGTGTTACTTATAACCACAATTGAAGTATTAATGTATTATTATTCTAATTTATATAATTATATAATAACAAATTATACATATATAATATTTATATATGATATGTTTGTAACTTTGTAATAATTTTAATTCATATTGATTCATATATGATATGTTATAGATGTAATAATTAATATGTAAAATTGTTATAATTAACTTGTATATATTGTACACACTATTAACTAGCAACAAGTAACATAAACTACATAATATAAATAACATAATTATTAATTAGTTAGTAGTTAGTAGTTACATATTAACTAACTTTGTAAGTACTTATATCGTACATTCTTATTCTAATGTTTTGTAATTTAGTATATATTAAGTAATTATACATATATGCAATTATGCATATTGAATAATATAAATGTTTAAGATTAATACTTAATCATATGATTTAATGACAATTCAAATATTTTATTCAAGTTAATCATATTATTAATATACAATAATAATGTGATTCATATAATATCAAATTAAGTAATTGATATTGGATTCATTAAACAATATGTTACTTATAATTACAATTGAATCAAAACATTATTAGATACTTTATATTTATAAAACATATATCACATTATCTTAATCTCTTAGATTCTTAAATCTAAGTTAATTTTATTATATTAATACGAATTGTGATTTGTGAGATAATATGATCATATAATTTAAGTATGAGTGTATGACCATTAGATCATTAGGAATTTAGGATTTAGGAGTTTGAGCATTACCATTAGATAATAAGTTCAATTAAAAAAAAAGATTATTAGTAAATACGATAATAATTTAAATCATTAATCGTATTATCTAATTTAATTAATGAGATCATATGATTATATAATATCAAATTAAGTAATTGATATTAGATTCAACAATGTGATACGTATAACAACAATTAAAGTATTAATGTATTTTTTTCAACAATGTTTTGACAATTTTTTAAAAAATTGAACCATTTTTTGAACAAATTTAATATTTTATAAACAAATTTTTAACCATATATATATAAGTGTTGATGATCTGCAACTATCTTTTGATTTTGCTCTTTGCTTTGTGCGTTATCTCTCTACTCCTTATTTGAAAGTTCTATTTGTGTTCTCTCAGCCAGTTTCAAACTTACCACCCTGTCAGTTTTACCTAAGGTTACCTGTAAGTCCCGTCTAGTGCCTGGAGTTGGCTTTTAGGGCGTTGGTGAAGAGTAAATGTCTCGACCCAGGGTATGTGTAGTTAGGTAATTTTCTGGAATAACATTTTTAGAATGATTAAGTATTGAGTTGTTTGATTGCCAATATGTGAAGATCAAACTCTTCAGTTAGTTCTAGAACATCAGGGCTTCCCCTTGATATTATTAACAGTGAACAAATGTCATTTGAAAGTGACAATGCTTTTAATTTTCACAAATGGAATATCCCTAAGTATAACACTAAGGATATTTACCTTGATTCTTCTTGGATTAATTCTACTTTTAAATCTGAATATGCTATTAAGACTGTTGAAAAAGCTTTTGCTATTTCTGGGAAGGATTGCACCTTCCAATTGTTTGACAAAAAATTTGTTGAAGCTTCTAAAGCTAAAAAAATATAGATTTCTGCATGTTGGATCAGTACAAATCGCTGTCAAGCCTTTAACCAAGCTTGGAATTGATGCCTCTGTGTTGCTTTGTCTAAGAGATGCTAGATTTCTTAATTTTAGAACTAGTACTCTTGGTATGATTCAATCTTTTGTTTATGCTAGACCTATACATTTTGATGTTTTCCCTAACTTGTCTGTCTCTTTGGATGATATTCATTTCCTTAAATCTTTGACTTTGAATATCCAGACCAAAGGTTATGATATGGAAGAAGGCAGCAGACCCCTTGCTATCATCTATCGTATCTATTACCGATTGATGAAAACTAGTTTAAATCCTCAAGCTATTTTCAAAGATCCTAATGGATCTACATTATTGATCCAAAGCTCCACTCAAGATGCTTCCATAAGCATCCCAAAAATGATTCACCGGGATAAATTGACTCTTCCCAATGAATGGCTTTTGGAAAATGTTTCAAAACCTGCTAATGTGGCTACCAACTCCTCTAACGTAGACATTATTGAACAGTATTTAAATGGAGATGCTAAGATCAATTTTGCCGATCTACATACCTCAGGCCGTATTCAATGACCTCTTGCCATCGGTAATAGGAGGAATTCCTTTGCTGGTTCTGCTACCACTGAAGGAATTAGAAGAAGAGATAAAGAAATTGATGATTTGCTTGCAGCTGCCTCTAAATTGAAATTAGAGTCAATTGCTAATGATACTGCTAATTCTCAAATTTCTCAAAAAGAATTTCTCCAATCAGAAAGCTATATTGCTAACGAGAATGAAATTAGCAAAAAGCATAATTTCAATTTCAATGCTTTCCGCTAATTCTCAAATTTCTTCAAAAAGAATTTCTCCAATCACTCATCTGATATCTGAGTCTAACTCTTCTACTTCCCATGATTCTATTGATACTAATATCAAATTCTTGAAAAAATTTGGAAAAGTAGATCTGGAACCAAAAGTTTAAAGGATTTATGATAAATCTAAAATTGTTGGTTTTACAAAAAATTGGTATTCCAGACCCACTCCTCCAGACTTGTAGTTTGAAGAAAGATTTCTGCAAACTCCATTTTCTGTCTCTTCTGATAAGATTTATGAATGGAATATTGATGGTTTGTCTGAACAAGAAATGTTGAATAAGATGAATCATATGTCAATGGTTGCTAATGCTTATGATACTAACCAAAATTTGTCTCAAAGTGAGATTGTTGATTTGCTTGCTACTGGTTTTTCTGGTACTCTTCGTTCTTGGTGGGATAAGCATCTCACTGAAGAAACTAGAGAAGGGATTAGGAAAGCAGTTAAAAAGGGAGACGATGGTTTCCCTATTTTCAATGAAAAAATTGGCATGTGTTAGTATGAAGTATTGGCTAATATTCGTGAGCAAAATGGAAAGAAAAGAGCCAAGCTAGTACAAGCGTTCGGACGGGATTCATAGCCGTCCGGACGTGATGCGCTTAAGAACTCGGTACTAAAACCGAGAACTCGTTCGCTGTCCGTTGAAGTCCGTTCGCCCAGTCCGGACGCCTCGAGCAACGCGCAAGAAAGGAGAAAGAAAGGCGTTTGCCCTAACCGTCCGACGGCCAATGTTACCGTCGACGGCCCATTAATAAACTCATGTTCCCCGTGTTTTTATAGCCGTCCGGACGAGCCCACTTACCATCCGGATAAAATACATTGTATTTGAGTTCTATTGAGACTAGAAGTCTTTAGGTGTTATAAATAGATCTCTACAGATCTGTTAGGATAATTCTGAATCAATTTGCGTGGATGCCAAGAGAGTCTTTGATATTGAGCGTTTATTTCTCTCTCTTGGAGTGTTTTGGTTTTGTTAATTAAGCTTGAGCGTTATTGAGAAGCTATCGGAAGGGTCCGATAAAGGAGAATCACGTTGAAGAAGATTGTGAGCAAGGAGACGAAGTGAGGTTTGTCGATCTTCTGAGCCGAGGTCTTGCAAAGGGTTGTAAGTGTTCCTAGTGTTAATCTCGGATAATTTTCGATAGTGATTTCGGTTTAGAGGTTTACAATTAGAGAAGTGCTCTAATTGGTTTCCTCTTCGTAACCAAAATATCTTGTTCCGCTTCTTTATTGCTTTTGATATTTTGTTGATTGAATTGTTTATTGCTTCATAGTTTAATTCCATAAATTGTGATAAACAATTGTTTGGAGTCTACATAGCGTTTTCAATTGGTATCGAGCGGGTTCACTTTAATTTCTTGAGTGTGATCCCTGGACTCCGTCTAATATGTCTCCTGCAGTTGCACCTAACTCACTTCTGTCTTTAGCGGATCAATTATATCGTTTTGGAAAATTCGTGAAAGCATATCTCAAATCCATTGGCGCTTGGCATATTGTTGAATCTGGATAGATTAATCCTAATAAGGCAATTGCTGAATTTTCAAAGGATGAAAAGATTGCTTCTTCTGCGAATGACAAAGCGTTACATGCCATCTATACATCTTTGTGCCATGAAGAATTTGGAAGAATTTCTCGATGTGTAATAGCTAAAGAAGCATGGGAAACTTTGGAAATTACCCATGAAGGATCTAAAATTGTGAAAGCCTCTAAAATTCAGATGTTAGTATCAAAATTTGAAGAGATTAGGATGGAAGAGGAAGAGACTTTTGATGAGTTTTATTCTAAGCTTAGCACCATTAGAAATTCTACCATTAATCTTGGAAAGAAAATGACTGATGCTAAGATGGTCAAGAAAATCTTGAGATCACTACCTTCTAGATTTATACCTCAGGTTGCTGCGATAACACAAAGCCAAGATCTAGAAACCATGAGAGTAGAGGAACTTGTAGGTTCACTTCAGACTTTTGAGCTCTTGCTACCTAAGCCCCGAAATTCAAAAAATCTAGCTCTTAAGATCAAGACTACTAAAGGTAGACCTGTAGATTTTTTTGATGAGGAGTTTGGAGATGATGAAGAGTTGGCTATGATGGCTAGGAAGTTTAAGAAATTTCTCAGAAACAATGGAAATTCTAGAAGTAGGGAGTCAAAAAATTCTATGAATCCTAGTCGTAAGGTTAAGTGTTATGAGTGTGGTGGTGTTGGTCACATACGTGCTGATTGTGGAAATTTGATCAAGTCAAAAGGTAGGGCTTTTAATGTGACTCAAAGTGATGAATCAGACCAAGAAGAAAAAGATGAAAATGTTGCAAATTATGTTGCTTTTGGGGTTTCTTATGATAGTCAGGATGATGTTAGTGAATCCAAATCTCTTGATGGTGATTATGGTATTTGTGATAATGAATCGGAAGAGGAGGTGATCTGCAAGAAGCTTATAACCATCTGTATTCGAATACAAAAGTGAAGAAGTTGAATAAGGAACACTTGCAGAAACTTAAAGAAGTTAATCTTGAAAAGGATAAAGTCTAGTACCTTAATGAGTCACATGCTATTCTTGACACTTTGAAATCTGAAAATCAGTTTAATTGCCAAAGTGAAATCCTTAGAGAATGATCTTAATGATTCAAGAAATCATTTGAAAAGTTCTCTAATGAAAAGCTTAATCACATGTTGCATAATCGAAACATTCATTTGATAGAACTAGATTGGGCTTTGATAAATCTGTTGTTTCTTCTACTAATGTTGTTTCTCCTTCAAAGTTGATTTTGTGAAACCATGTGTAAAGAAGAAAACTTGGCTAAGAAGAAGGAAATGCTTCCTCCACTTTCAAGAGGTAAGAAAGGTAAGGAAATTCTAACTGATTCCTATGTGTCTCGTTCTACACCGAGACGTGCTCATATGCCAAGGAACCAACCTACTCAAAGGTTCATTCCTACATGTCATCATTGTGGTAAGATTGGGCATATTCGCCCGAACTGTTTTCAGTTGAATAATCATGAGTCAAAAAGAGACTATCTTCGTTTTAGAAATAGTCATGATGAATTATTTAACATGGTGAAGGGTGTTATCACCCAGTTAAATGACTTGGCTAAGAGTCACACTTCTGTTCCCAAAATGAAGAAAATTTGGGTTAAGAAGGAAAATACCACTCAACCCTTGAGGGGGAGTGGTGGTGATCTCACCTTGGATTAGGTGAGTCACCCACGTGCCTAGGATTGGTTGTCTTGTTTTATTTTGAATATCCTAGAGCATGTTTGTTTTGTTTTGTTTTGTTTTTTTTTTGTTTAGTTTGTCTTTTATTTATTTTTTTGTGTGTGCATTTTATTTTTGAAAAATTTCAAAACGACAAAAATATTCTAATTTGGTTATTTTTATTTCTTCCTTCTTTTGTCTAATGCACCTTGAGTGTCCATTATGTGCTCATGTTTCTTCCATGGATTTAATTCCTTGTGTTTTAAAAAGTTTTCAATATGCATGAGTTGTCATATTATTTCAATGGACATATTTTAGTTACCTAAAGCTTAAGCTTAATTTATGCGTTTGCTCATGCTTTAAACTTTTGTGCACACTTAAGCTTAAATTGAGTTTTTTTTAACATGAGTTGTGTGAGGTAACTATATGAGGGTTTTGACTAGTTATATCTATCAAATTGACCATATGTTAGTTGAACCTAGGGCTTAAAAATTCATGCATTTCTCAAAGCACAAAATGTTTAAAGACACCTTCTCATGAAGAAAAATTGTGAAACAAGATATTCAAAGAACACATTCCAAAGGAATTAAATTCATAGTGTCAAGCTTTCTTTGTTTCAAAAGAGGAATGCATTGGATGAGAGTGGCTAGGCCCTAGTATGATAAGGTTTGACTTTTGATTTGATTTACTTGTTAAAACCTTTATCGTAGTGAAACCTCCTACTCAACTTATAAATTTGTTTTGTATTCAATGGTTGGCTTACACACACAACACAAGCATGGGTTGAATGGAATTCTTTGCATTGCTTGGGTTAAACAGAAAGTGTTATTGTTTTGCTATACATCTCATGTATATTTTAAATTTTTTGATATTTTGGAATATTCATTGCTTGACTACATGAGTTATTGATGTATGCATCTTATGTGTTTTCTTGACTTTTGAGGGGGAGAAATTTTTTTGTTTCTTGTTGATTGTTGAGTCTTATTTTGAGGGGGAGTTTCTGTTCTTCATGATCTTGTGTTATAACATGCAATTCTTCATCGGTTGATCATGAATTTTATTTATATTTTTTTTTTGTTTCCTTTCCACACATGCCTTGATGTTTTTGTTGAGTGTTTCAGGAAATTTGAAATATTTTGTCAATTTGTGACAAAAAGGGGGAGTTTGATGGGGAAGATGATTTTGTTCCCGAAATTGCCAAAGGGGGAGTTTGTTAGTTTGAAGTATTGGCTAATATTCGTGAGCAAAATGGAAAGAAAAGAGCCAAGCTAGTACAAGCGTTGATGGATTCATAGTCGGGCGTGATCGATTAAGAACTCGAGATTAAAACCCGAGAGCTCCGCTCGTCGCTCGAAGTCCGTTCGCAGCCCGTCCGACGCCTCCGACGCCCGAAAAGAAAGGAGAAAGTGCGTTGCCCTAGCACCGTCCGGACGACGCAATGTTACATCGAACGCCCATTAATAAACTCATGTTCCCGTGTTTTTATAGCCCGTCGACGAGCCCACTTACCGTCCGGACGGAAATACATTGTATTTGAGTTCTATTGAGACTAGAAGTCTTTAGGTGTTATAAATAGATCTCTACGATCTGTTTAGGTTCTCTGAATCGAATTTGCCGTGAGTGCCAAGAGAGTCTTTGATATTGAGCGTTTATTTTCTCTCTCTTGGAGTGTTTTGGTTTTGTTAATTAACTGTGAGTTATTGAGAAGCCTATCGAAGGGTCCGATAAAGGAGAATCACGTTGAAGAAGATTGTGAGCAAGGAGGCGAGTGAGACTTGTCGATCTTCTGAAAAGTCTTGCAAAGGGTTGTAAGTGTTCCTAGTGTCTGTAATCTCTGGATAATTTTCGATAGTGATTTCGGTTTGAGAGAGGTTTTACAATTAGAGAAGTGCTCTAATTGGTTTCCTCTTCGTAACCAAAATATCTGTGTCTGCTTCTTTATTGCTTTTGATATTTTGTTGATTGAATTGTTTATTGCTTCATAGTTTAATTCCGCATAAATTGTGATAAACAATTGTTTGGAGTCTACATAGCGTTTTTCAGCATGGGTGAACCTGATTGTGTGAATACTTTGATTTACATTATTATTAAACATTTCATTGGTACTCCTTCTAATATCACTACTAGGATTTCTGACTTTTTGAATAATCTTAGATGTCCTACTATGTCTGATTATAGATGGTACCAAGATGTTTTTCATTCTCGTGTCATGCTTAAACTTGATAGTCAAAAACCCTATTGGAAGGAAAAATTTATTGATGGTTTACCTTCATTGTTTGCTCATAAGGTAAAAGATGAATTGATCAACCCTAGTACAAGGATGATTGACTATGAAAACCTCACATATGGTGATTTGTTTTCTACAGTCAAGAAACTCGATATTAGAATGTGTATTGATCAAAAGTTGCTCAGGCAACAATTGAAAAATTCTAAAAAAGTTAAGTATGAAATGGGTAATTTCTGTGATCAATTTGGATTAACTCCTATTGCTCCCTCCCGGATTAATAGGAAGAAATCTAAGAAATTTTTCAAAAAAGATCCTGCTCCATATTATAATACTTACAAGAAAAGAAGATTTAATAAGCCTTCTACTTTGAAAAAATTTTCTAAAAAATTCAAGAAAAATAATAAGAAGAAGCTTGAATCTAAATTTGAAAAATATTTCACAAAAGGTAAATGTTTTAACTGTGGAGAATCAGGACACTTTGTTGATAAGTGCCCAAAACCTCCCAAAAAGATTAAACAAGAAATAAATGCTTTAAATATCTCTGATAATGAAAAACATAATGTTTTTAGAATTTTGCAAAACAATGCTTTTTCTGATTTTTCTTCCGATGAAGACTTTATGACTTTTGATGATTCTGATTATCATTCAGCAAGTGAGTTTTCTGAAGATGTAAAAATTGGATGTTTTGACTCCTGCTGCACGAAAAAGATTTTTGTTTTAACAAAAACTGAAGAACATGAAGACATGCTGTTAACTCTTATTTCAAAAATTGAAGATCCTGAGTTAAAGGAAGAATACCTTAAAAAACTCAAGAAACTTATGTCTAGAAATGAAAAAACTCTTTCTAAGTCAAGAATATCTCTTGAAGACACTTTGGAAAGGTTTTCTAAGCCTAGAGCCAAAGAAATTACTATCTCAGATTTGTAGCATGAGATCAGTAATATCAAGGATGATATTGTTGAGTTAAAAAAGGAAGTTAATGTTTTAAAAAATAATAATAAAGCTCTTGAACAAGAACTTTTGCTTTCAAAACTTAATGGTTGTTTTCCTGAAGGAAATTCTAGATAATGAAAATGCTAAATCTGAGCATTCTAATGAAGTACAATCTAATAATATATTTCCTAATGATTTTAAGGTCATTAGTTTAATTAATAAGGTTTATCCACCACGGTGGTATGCAAAAGTTCATATTGTTGTTGCTAAAGATTATGCTTTTGATGTTATTGCTTTGATAGATACTGATGCTAATTTAAACTGCATCCAAGAAGGCTTAATTCCCAGTAAATATTTTGAAAAATCCATGGAAAAACTCTCTTCTGCTAGTGGTGATAAATTACAAATTAATTTTGAATTAAACAATAGTCATTTTGCCAACATAATGTCTATTTTCATATTCCTTCTGTACTTGTGAAAGATATGTCTGAAAAGGTTATTCTAGGAATACCTTTTATTGCTATGATTTATCCTTTCACTGCTGATATGGATGGTGTTTCTACTGTCAAAATGGGTGTTCCCATTAAATTTCAATTTGCTTCTAGATTTGAAATTGATGTTTGTAGTTGATCTATAGCTTGCTTTTTGCTAAGACTAAACATCTCAATTTCTTCAAACAAGAAGTAAAATACAAAAAGATTTCTAAGCAAATCTCTGATAAATTGCTTCAATCAAAAATTTCTGCTTTTCAAAATAAAATTGTTGACACAGTTTGTTCTGATTTACCTAATGCTTTTTGGCATCGAAAGAAACACATAGTTTCTCTTCCTTATGCCAAAGACTTTTCTGAGAAAAGGATTCCCACTAAGGCTCGCCCTATTCAAATGAATGCTGAGCTCTTAGATTTTTGTCAAAAAGAAATTACTGATTTGCTTGCTAAAGGTATAATTTGTAAGAGTAAGTCCCCTTGGTCATGAGCTGCTTTTGATGTTAGGAAAAATGCTGAGATTGAAAGAAGAGTCCCTAGGTTGGTCATCAACTATAAACCCCTCAATGATGTTCTTGAATGGATTAGGTATCATATCCCCAATAGGAAGGATCTGGTTAGTCGTCTTAGTAATGCTTTAATTTTTTCCAAATTTGACATGAAATCTGGATTTTGGCAAATTCAAATATGCGACCAAGATAGGTATAAGACTGCTTTCACCATTCCTTTTGGACATTCTGAGTGGAATGTTATGCCTTTTGGTTTGAAGAATGCCCCCAGTGAATTCCAAAATATCATGAATGATATTTTCAACCCATTCTCTCATTTCACCATTGTTTATATTGATGATGTTCTGATCTTCTCCAAAGCATTGAAGAACATTGGAAACATCTGAATGCTTTCCTTGAAACCACCAAACACCATGATCTTGTTGTGTCTACTTCAAAAATCAAACTGTTCCAAACCAATATCAGATTCCTTGGTTTTGATATTTCTGAAGGCAAAATACAACCCATTGATAGAGCCATCCAATTTGCTGATAAGTTTCTTGATGTGATCACAGAAAAAACTCAGCTTCAAAGATTTCTTGGTTCACTCAATTATATTGCTGATTTTTACAAAGATTTGCGAAAGTATTGCAAACCTTTGTTTGACAGATTACAGAATAATCATTCTCCATGGACTGATGTCCATACTGCTATTATTAAACAGATCAAAGTCCATGTCAAGACTCTTCCTTGTCTTGGTATTCCTTCTAATCATGCTTTCAAAATTGTTGAAACCGATGCTTCTCAAATTGGATTCGGAAGTATTCTGAAACAATGTGTTTCACCAGGATCTGCTGAACAAATTGTTCGTTTCCATTAGTCCTGAAATACCGTGCAATCTAATTATAGTACTATTAAGAAAGAAATTATTTCTGTTGTTTTATGCATTTCTAAATTCCAGTCTAATTTACTTAATCAAAAATTTCTGTTAAGAATTGATTGTAAATCTGCAAAATATATTTTGAAAAAGGATGTTGAAAATATTGCATCAAAACAGATTTTTGCAAGATGACAAGCTATTTTGAGTGCATTTGATTTTGATATTGAATATATTAAAGGATCTGAGAATTCTATTCCTGATTTTCTTAATCGTGAATTTTTGCAGTCCTATGATGGCTCCTAAAAAAGATAAAGGAAAATCCCAAGCTCTGGTCTTAACATCAGAGTCCAATGTCATCCTTGCTTCCCCTATTTTTGCTACTGAGCTAGCAAATAGGTTTGCTCCTTTGGGGTCTGAGTACCATATTGCTTCATACTCCAGTACATTGGTCACTCATTTTGACCCTTTTGTTGATGTTTCCCAAAAACCCAGGTTTGCTGGTACATCTTTTAAAAAGCCTTCTGGCTATGTTCTTCTTCCTTTTTCTCAATATCTATTTTCCATAGAACCTGAGCGTTCTAATGTTAAGACTGCTAGTAGTCTTGCTCTTTCATATTTTCCTAAAGGTTTTCATTGGATCCCTGAACATCCTCTCAAAACCCTTTCTTTTTATTCTAATATTTTGACCCAAACCAAATCTATTGAGATCATACCTATTTATGATCAAATAGGTTCTACCCCCAAAAAGATTATCTATCACAGTGTCCATTTTCTCAAGGTCATTTCTGAAAAGGAATGGGGTGATCATCCATCTTCCCTTAGAAAACTCGTTGGTGATTTTGGTGTTCATTTTAATTATTATGATTATGTTAATGCATGGTCAAAGTTCTTCCTTTACCAAACTTTGCTCTAATGGATCATTCTTGGTTTATTACTTTGACAAAGACCATTCATGTGGAATCCTTCCTATCTGGTTTGCTCAATGGTGGTCTCATTATGGTTTGATCCCAGATGTTCTACCATTAAATTTAATTGAAAGTTTTGAATTATTCAAAACATGTTTTAAGGTTGATACCTATGGTTCTAATTTTCCTCCTATCCTCCATTTGCCAAAATGTATTGTCTCCTGGATCATTAAATGGCAATATGTTATTGTTGGTAATTGCCTTGAAAGGCATTGGTATGTTAAATGGTGAGATAAGTTTGCTGCTGATCCCATTATTTATAAAGTTAAGCAAAGGATTCAAGCTCCTCAAGCCCAAAATGTGCCTTTGCCTTCTATTGTTCCCCCCAAACTAATCACTCCTGGTGATATTGGAAAAACCCCCAATAAGGTTTTACCTGCTGATGTTGTTTCCCTACTTCATTGTCCTCCTCCATGACAAAGAAAGAAAAGAAAAAGGCTTTGTTGAAAGCCATGTTAGATTCCTTCAATGAAAGTGATGATGATGATACTCATGAGGCTTCTTCTGCTCCAGTTTTTGACCTTCAGAAATTATTTTGGTAATTCAGGTTTTGATTCTCCAGATAATATTCCTAGACTTGAAGACCTATGATTTTAAGGACTAGTTCCTATGCTGAGTTCCTGCGGAGATGCTGATACTTTTCTTAAGGATTGAGATCCTATGACCTAGCAGATTGAGTGCTGCTCCTATTGCTTCACGAGACTGAGTTCCTGTGAAGTCATGATGCTCTTCCACATAATGACCTCAAGATCTGAATCCAAAAGTATTTTGTCTTATCTTTCTTGACACTATTGCTTACATTGATGAATCTTTTACTATTTGCTTTTACTTTTGCAATAATGTAATTTTGTTTTGAGTCCGAAAAAGATGGGATGTATTTGTCTATAAAAGGACGTTACCTCTTCCATTTGAGGCAGAAGCTTAAAACTATCTAAGCCTGAACCTCAAAATCTGTCCTTTGAGTCTGTATCTATTTTGCTTCTCTGTATCCAGTCATCCATTTCCAAAGCTTGAATGCTTATGTTTTGATTGTAAGTTTTTGATAAAACTTCAATACAATCTTTTGATTATCCAGTTATTATCTTTTATTAACTTGCTTTTATATACTACTACCGCATCCTTGGCTGGTCTATTATCTTTTTTTGGCATTAATATTTTTTGCATTATCTTCATCATATGCATTACTTTTTGCATCATATTTATGTATCTTGCGCTTCCAACCACTTGGTATATATATATATTTTATATGTCTACTCAAATCAGCGCCGTTTTGAGTAGAATATATATATCTTATGCTCTACGGCTCTGCCTAGAACCACAACTCACCCATTTCCCCCAAGTCCCAAGACTCCCAACCCTAGCGCCGCAACTCGCCTAACCCATTTCCTCTCATCTCTTCTTCGCATAGTCACAGCCAACGAAGTGAATGAAGGTTGCTGTCTTGGGTCCCTGACGAGGTGTCTTCGATCCCTGAAGAGGTGTCTTCTTAGTTCTTCGGTTCTCCCAACAAAAACGAGGTATTCTTCATTTTTTTTTTTTTTTTTGGTAATAAACTAAGAATCGATTTATAATATGTAGCTGATTATTCGTCTCTTATTTATAAATCGTAGCTGATTATTTATGTATGTGAATCATGTGATTAGTTTCATCAAGATTCTTCAATTGCAGACTTAAGTACACGCTACCCAGATCTCTAAAACATAAATTAATGTTTTGGAAACCCAATGAGTGATCTGAGTAGTTTTTGGTTGTTTTTTTTTGTACATTTTGTTTGAATCACTTTGTTAGGGTTTGATCCTTGCACAATTTTTTGTTAGGGTTGTTAGCACTAATTATATGAATCACTACAGATGGATTCTCATGTTGCCACTTCTGCAAAGTTTGCTGCTGCAGCAAAGTCTGCTTCACCTGCTCCTGCAAAATCTGCTGCTACTGAAAAGTCTTCACCTGTAGCTGCTGCTGCAGCAGTAATTTTACCCGTACCTTCACCGACTACATCAGGTAGTGCTTCTCATACTCCATCTCTTGATATTCCAATTACTCCCATGGAAGTTGAAGAAAATGAATGAGTATGAGGATGTTCATAGAAATAGTAGTGCAAGGGATGTTAGTTTTATAGGAACTGGAAATGGAAGGGGCTGTGGGAGTCGTGGGGGTCGTCCACCACAACCTAGGAAACAAAAAAATGTGTCTAAACCATCTTCAACGATGGAACATTCCACTAGGGATGAAACTTCTTTCCAAAATGACCTATGGCCCATTGTAATTATTGTGGGACTGCTTACAAGTGTCACCCTAAAATTAATGGGACCTCCTCCATGCTTTACCATGTCACTTCATGCCCAAAGTATAAGATCCATAAGACCAGACAAGATAAGAGTTAGCAAATGTTTACCTTTGAGGCTAAGAAGGGGGAGGCTAATAGGTTGATGATTGCGAAGTACGATGAAAAAAAAAAATAAGGCATGCACTTACTGAAATGGTTATTGAGGATGAGATGCCTTTTGTGTTTGTGGATGGAAATGGGTTTAAGAAGTTTATGAAGGTAGTTGAGCCTTGCTTCAACATTCCTTCTCGCTTTACAGTGATGAGGGATTGTGTGAAAATGTATTTAAGGACTAAGAGTAATTTGAAGCAAATGTTTATGACAAATAATCAAAGAATTTGCTTAACCATCGACACATGGACTTCTATCCAAAATATGAATTATATGTGTGCGACTACACATTTTATTGACCATCAATGGACATTGCATAGAAGATTGTTGTCATTCCGTCAAGTGTCAGATCATAAGGGCATCACAATTAGGAGGGCATTAAAGGAGTGTTTAGTAGAATGGGGCATTAGTAGACTTTTGACAATTACGGTTGACAATGCCTCCGCCAATAAGAAGGCGCTAGATTGGTTGAAACAATGAACAATATACGATGCCAACACTATTTCTTGTAATAAATTTCTTCATGTGAGATGTAGTGCCCATATTCTTAATCTAATTGTGCAAAGGGTTGAAGAAATGCTCATGACTCAATTGAGAGGATCCGAAATGTGGTTAGGTATGTGAAGTCCTCCCCCAAAAGACTAGAAATGTTTAAGTCTTGTGCATAAAGAGACAAAAGGTTGTTTGCTAGGCCTCCTTGGTTCTTGATCTTCCCAGTAGATGGAACTCAACCTATTCTATGTTGGAGGTAGCATAGAAGTATAAAAGGGCATTTACGCTTTTGCAAGAGGAAGATGGGCCTCTTATGTGTTATTTAAATCAAATTGTTGGAGGAAGAAAAGGGTTAGGGCCTCCCAAGGAGAATGATTGGAGCAATATTCATCACTTTGTACAATTTTTTAGAGACTTTTATGATGTCACTATGAAAATTTTTGGTTTATTGTATTCAACTGCAAACTTGTTTTTCCAACAACTTTGTCGTGTTCGTAGGCAAGTGCCAAATTATGCTGGAAGTCTTAATCCTTTAGTGAGTACTATGGCTATGGAGATGAAACTAAAATATGACAAATACTGGGGGAACTTTGAGAAAATAAACCGGTTGTTATTTGTGGCGGTTGTTCTTGATCCTTGGTATAAGATGGTTGCTTTTGAGTATTGGTGTCAAACGAACCTTTCACATGAAATGGCAAAAAATCTTGTAGATAAATTGAAGGATGACATTAATAATATATTTAACCAATATGTTGGCACTAGGGGAAATGTGTCAATGATGAGTGTTGATGAGGTACAAAGTCGAGAGGCTCTACATTGTCATGGTTCAACATCATCTGAGTGCCTAGACGACGACCTTTTCTTGAGTGAGTTTCATTCATTCCGAGCAGCAAGAAATTTGATGAATTGTAAAACTGAGATAGAGCAATATTATTTGGAGGATGTTGAATCACCAAGTACAACCTTTGATATTCTGAATTGGTGGAAAGTTAATTCAACAAAGTTTCCGATCCTCTCCAAGGTAGCGCGGGATGTGTTGGCCAATCCAGTTTTCACAATTGCCTCAGATTCAACATTTAGCACCGAAGGTTGTGTGCTTGATCCATTTAGGAGTTCTTTGGCTCCAAAAATAGTTGAGGCACTGGTCTGCACTCAAAATTGGTTGAGATCTTCTCCCGTTAGTTGGCATGACACATTCTTGTCTAAGGTTGATGATGGCAAGAGCTATAGGTTGGATTTAGGTATTGATATTTCCTACTTACTACAATGAATTTCAAATATACTTAATTTGTTCTTTCATTAAATAATTTAATTGTTTCCAATTCCATTTTCTAATTATTTTCTTGTTTTTCTTGTGGTAGAAATTATGTCTAATACTATTAACGTTGATGAGGCCGATTAAGGATTGAGACATTCTCACATGGTGTTTTTTGGTTGGTTTTATTGATTTTCTTAGTTGGTTTAATTAATTGGTTACTTGTTGGCTTCATATTTGAATTAACCTTCTTTTTTTCTTTTTTTTTTTTCCTTTGCCTTTTGAAGGTTAATTGGCTGCTGTTTTGTTGATATTGCAGTTGTTGACTTGCTTGGGAAGCTTGGGACAGACTACTTATGATTTTTTGAGAAGACTTTTGTTGTTAACTTGTTATTCTTTGTAAAAGTAGTTTATGTGTTGGTTTCCTTTAGAATTTAGACTACTTAGTTGTTTAACTTGTTTATGAGTTTATGTTTCAAACTCGTCATATTGGTGTTTGTATGTTTGCTTGATTGCAATTCATATTGGTGTTTGTATGTTTGCTTGATTGCTTGATTGTTTTATTGATTATTGATTATTGATTATTGATTATTGATTATTGATTATTTGATTATTTGATTGTTAGATTATTTGATTATTTGATTATTTGATTATTTGATTATTGGATTGTTAGATTATTTGATTATTTGATTATTGGATTGTTAGACTATTTGATTATTTGATTATTTGAATCTTAGATTATTTGATTATTTGATTGTTAGATTATTTTATTGATGCTATAATGTTTGCTTGTATTGGACTATTGGTGAATTTTTTGCTTATTAATTATTATGTGATTTTTTTTTCTAGATTTATTATTATGTGATATTATGTATGTATATGTTTGCTTGTTATTTGGTATTTGTTCGGCTTATTATGTTTATGTTTGATTGTTCTATTATTTGATTTATAGACTAAAAAGTATTGAAAATTTTAACAAATGGTTTGTATATAGGAAAAATCATTTTTGCACAGACCTATCAAATTTAAGTTTTGATATATAATTGAAATTTTACTTGTAAAAAAAATTTGAAGGCTTTGATTTTATTTTTTTTATCAAAATAAACTGGCCAGAGGCTAGTACCCAAAAAATGTTTTAACCCAGAAAACGTGAAAATGTTTTAACCTAAAATTGTAAAATTCAAAGCCCATCAAAGTTTTAACGTAAAAATCACAAA
Organism: Carpinus viminea; assembly: GCA_013348765.1. NCBI lineage: Eukaryota > Viridiplantae > Streptophyta > Magnoliopsida > Fagales > Betulaceae > Carpinus > Carpinus viminea. The sequence goes on along the minus strand of CP054669.1, from coordinate 16,510,148 downwards.
ATTTGGCCCAAAAATGAACATATCCATAGGCCCAATACAAAAACTAAGCCCAACCCAAACCATTTATTACCGACCGAAATTGACCGACTTTGTCGGTTACAGTCGATTTCGATAAAAATGGCTATCGGTAAAATTGGTTAATAATCCGACATTACTGACTTTCTCGGTTCAACAAGTGCAAATCAAAAAAATCTAACCGACTTTTTTGACCGATGATCACCCCTAGTGTAGGTCACCATTGTACTGAGATGAAGTAGGAGAGCAAAAATTACTCGGATCAGAGATTATTCAAAACACTAGTGAGAAGATAACAGTGATTAAGCAGAGATTGGCAGCAGCTCAGAGTCGACATAAGAGCTACGCTAATGTTAGATGACGAAAGCTAGAAGTCGAGGTCAGCACAAAGGTCTTTCTCAAGGTGGCCCCTATGAAGGGAGTAATGAGGTTCGGACGAAGAGGGAAGTTGAGCCCCAAATTTGTGGGTCGGATATCAAAAAGATTGGCATGGTGGTATATCATTTGGCACTACCGCCAAACTTATCAAGGATTTACAACGTATTTCATATATCCATGCTGAGAAAGTATGTACAGGATCTCATGCATGTATTGGAGAGCGAGCCCCTGCAAATTCAATCCAACATGACTTATGAGGAGACACCAACAAGAATATTGGATAGAAGGGAACAAGTCCTCATGAACAAGACTATCTCTTTAGTGAAAGTTTTGTGGAGTAACCACTCCATGGAAGAAGCTTCATGGGAATTGAGGAGAGCATGCAGCAGAAGTACTTGTATCTGTTCGAGTGAAAGCGGACGAAAATAGCAAGATGGACGAGCCTCCAAACAACTATGGCACATCAATTACCTTTTGTGGTCGGATGGTTAGTTTATTCATCAAATTCCAGGGACGGAATTTTTATAAGGGGGAAGGATTGTGACAATCCTAAATCCCTTTATGGTATTTTTAGTTGACCCATAAGTTTTAAAAAGGGTTAGCTTAAGTTAACAGTGAGAATGGACGAATAAGTATATTATAATAATAATATGTAAATAATTAATAAAAGAATAAAATATGATAAGAGTAATAATAAAATAAAAATAAAAATAAAACCCTAAGCGCCACCCACCCTTTGAAAACCCTTTTCATTATTTTTTTCTTTTGTTCAGCCTATTTAAAAATAAGACAAACCCTAGAGCAAACTGCCACTCTCATATTCCTTCACGTCTCTCTCTGTACTTCACTTACACTAAGTCTAGGTGCTCTCCCTCCTCAATGTGCATGGCAGCCGGGTATTACTCCTTGGACTCACAACTTTCTTTTCTCCTTCTTATATATATTCATTTAGAAAGCAATTGGGTCAAAGTTACCTTGGTTGGTATTCTTGCCTTGGTTGTCGTGTTGTCTGATAGTGGGAAAGAGAGATTGTTTTCTTTTTTTTTTGCTCTTCACTCCAGCCATATCTCACACCTACTTTGTCTCTTGTGTGAATATACTATTAGCAAGTGCCATGCATATATATATTGAACCTTTTTCGTATTTAACTTTATTCACCTGTAATTTGGGCCTTGAACCTTCTAATCAAGTTGATTTATTTGATATTGGAGTCAGGTAACCTTTTCTATCAAATGTCTGGTGTTGGTACATATAAAGCCAATTTTAGAGTTAGATTCTCAGGAACATCATGGACTTTTAAAATCTGCAATAGAATTTTTATCTTTTGTAAAGTAGTTGTGTGTGTGTGTGTGTGTGTGTTGTAGGTAGGCTCAGGGTTTCAAATCAGCCTATCCAAGAACCAAGGCCCTCACCCGCTCCTAAACTGACCAAGGAAGAGAAGGCACAAGCAGCACCCAAGAAGTACTCACAGTGGTAAAATCGAAGCGCCTCAGTGTTTCAACAATATGAGACCTTCCACCTATTCCCAAGAGGTTTAAACCCTACCTTAACGAGGAAATGAGGCAAGTGCTGCATACTCACCTAACCCAGATTTTTGAAGAATATGTTTGGATGGAGTTGAAGGAGATCCGACTGCTGAAGGCTGGAGCCTTGCCAAAAGGATACAACTGCCAAAGGGCTACCTTCCTCGCCAGCATCAATAAGGACTACGAGGCGTTGGTTAAGGACAAAGAAGACTTGTCCAAAGAATGTAGGTCTTGGGGTAGTATTCCCAAAGATATTAGATAATTAGGTCACCTTTTACACTTAGAATTGTTGAGTTTTGTGCTTAGGCATCTTGAAGTAGATTTTTAAGCAAAATGAATTTCCGCTTGTACCTCAAGTTCTGAAAATAAAGTCAATTTGAATTACCTAACCTTTAACTATTCTACTATTTTGGGAGTTTTCAAAAAAAAAAAGGAAACTTCACTAAAAACCCCCAAACTTTTACCCGCTTTGAAATACCCTTCCTAAAACTTCAAAAACTCTCAATTTAGTCCCTTAAACTTTAAACTGCTCTTAATTTGAACCCTTCCGTCAATTTTAGCTTTTAAAAATGCAAAAAGACCAAAATATCCCTAATTTTTATTTTAAAAATAAATTAAAAAAAACGTTTTGCAAGTTGAAATTTTATACAAATGTCAAGGGTATAAATGTCATATAATGTTAAATCTGACGAAGAGGTCTAAATTGAGAGCAATTGAAACTTCAAATGACAAAATTGAGAGTTTTTTAAGTTTAGGGAGTATTTCAAAATGAGTAGAAGTTCAGGGTCTTCAGTGAAGTTCCCAAAAAAAAAACGTCTCAACGTTTGAGCAGATGTACACACCCATGACCAGACATACGCTCTAAACCCAACGTTCTCTTTAAAAATGGCCAAGCGTACTCTAAACCTTATTCATTTAAATTTTCTCTCTTTTTCTCTCAAACCAAACACCTCCAAAGTGATTTTCGGCCAAGTCTCCAAGGATTTCAAAGGTTTTCAACCCATTACACATATTAAAAACAAGGTATGAAGATTTTCTCAAAACTTTTTAAATTTTCGCAACTCTAGGGTTTTGAGTTTGATTTTCAATTTTCTTGCATTTCTTGCATTTAGCTGGTTTGGTTGTAAACTAAACACCTAGCCAAAAAGCTGCTCATACAGTTGGTACTCATACTGCTCAACGTTCTATGGGAAAAAGAAAACCAAATGAAGAGGGAGGAAAGGTGTGGTTAGAAGAGGAAGGCAAATGAGGAAAGGGACAACAAGCAATGGGAAATAGCAGAGGAGATAAAGGAGTTGATTGTGCGTGGAAAGCGAAATGTTGGAGCAGAATGGAATGGCGGTCAGTGCTCGGCCTTATCGACGAAATGATTGTGATCGATTGGGCAACGTAGGCTTGGAAACCCACAGACGGTCAGAGACCTTTGCAGTATGGTGAAGGTAAAGACGCCCAAAATGGTTTTCTTAATGGAATCCAAATTAGGAAAAAATAAAATGGAGTCGGTTCATATAAAAACAAGCTTCTCAAATCTCTTTGTGGTGGAGAATGTGGGCAGAAGTTGAGGTTTAGCTTTATTTTGGGATGATGGTGTGGGAGTAACTATTCAAAATTTTAGCCGATGGCATATAAATGCCGTTATATCACCAAGAGGTGGAGGATCACAATGGAAATTCATTGGTTTTTATGGGCATCTAGATGCAAACAAAAGACATGAGGCTTGGAGTTTATTAAAGTATATTGCAGAAATCGACCCTATACCATGGCTGTGTGCTGGGGAATTTAACAAAATTGCTGATTTATCGAAAAAATTTGGAGGAGCTAGAAGAGCATTGGGACAAATGAATAATTTTAGAGAGACTCTAGCTCACTGTGCCTTATTGGACTTGGGTGCTCGGGGCCCCCACTACACTTGGAATAACGGCCAAGAAGGTGAGGCTTTTACATAGGAGAGACTTGATCGAGTAGTTGCAAATTCAAAATGGTGTGAAGCATATCCAGAGGCTGAAGTGATAGTCAAAGCTGCCATCTCATTTGACCACACTCCACTGCATATTAAAATAAATGAGGGATCAACAAATAATAGGTCAAGAGGGAGATTTTTCTATGAAGCCAAGTGGGGCTTGGAGAAAGAAATTAAACAAATTGTAAAGCAAGTTTGGCGTGAAAAGCATGTGCCTAGAAATACGTGGCTGAATGTGAAAGGAAAACTTGAGGGCTGCAGATGAAAATTGATGGCTTGGCAAAAAAAAAAAAAAAAAAAAAAGGTAATACTGAAGAAGTGTTGGGGGAAATGGGGAATTTGCAAACCTTCAAGCTGAACCCGGTATGCCAAATATACAAAAAATAAAACAGCTAGCAGGAGGTGCATCAAATTCTCGTACAAGAAGAGTTGATGTGGCATCAGAGATCGAAGGAAAATTGGTTAAAATGGAGATAAAAACACAAAGTATTTTCACGCCTGCGCCAATCAAAAAGGAACCGAAGCTGTATAGAAAAAATTTATGATGGATAGGGCCGGGTATGGAGTACACAAGAAGAAATGGGTGCAACTTTTATTAATTTTTTTGGAAATCTCTTTGCATCTAAACAACCTGGTGAGATGAAGTCATGTCTGCTGAGCATAGAAAGAAAAATAACTCTTGAAATGAACATGGCTCTCACAAAGACTTTCTCCAAGGAAGAAGTGCAAGCTACTGTCTTTCAAATGTCCCCTTTAAAAGCCCCAGGCCCTGATGGTTTTTCTACTGGATTTTTTCAAGACAATTGGGAGATAATAGGCGACGAGGTGTGCCAATTTGTACACTAAACTCTTTCCACTGGCTTTATTAATAAAGATTTGAATTTCACATATATTGCTCTAATCCCCAAAAATTTACGTCATATGTGTGTATCAGAGTTCAGACCTATTAGCCTATGTAATGTCTTGTACAAAATTATTTCCAAGGTGCTTGCTAATAGGTTGAAAGTTGTTTTACCACATACTATCTCTCAAGCTCAAAGCACGTTTATACCCAGGCGTCTAATTATAGATAATATTATCTCAACCTATGAGACTCTTCATACTATGCACACGAGTATGTATGGTAAGAAAGGTTACATGGCCGTGAAACTCGACATGAGTAAAGCCTACGATCGGGTAGAATGGAGATTTTAGAGGAAGTGATGAAAAAACTGGGAAAGCTAGTCATGATGTGTGTTCATACAGCCAACTATGTAGTTTTGGTAAACGGAAGCCCGATTGGGAGGTTTTTTCCCACTCGAGTTATCAGGTAGGGAGATCCCATCTCTCCGTATCTTTTTCTACTGCGTGCTAAAGCACTTAGTTCGCTTTTGACTCAAGCGAATAAGAGTGGTTTAATTGTGGGGTTCGACGTCAAAGAGAGGGCCCCAGATTAATCATTTATACTTTGCAAATGATAGCCTGTTGTTCTGTAGAGCGGATATGGGTCATTGGAGGCATCTGAGCTCTTTATTAAGTATTTATGAGAAAACATCCGAACAGAGACTTAATCGAGAAAAAATGGCAATTTTTTCAGTCGAAATACCCCTTTGGAGATTAAAACGCAAATCCTAGAAGTTTCAGGAATTCCGGCCAAGCAGAGATACGATACTTATTTTTGGGGTTGCTTGCGTTGGTTGGTAAATCCCGAACAAAACCTTTCCAAAGCATCAAAAATAAAGTGTGGAAACGGCTTCAAGACTGGAAACTAAATTTTTTTATCCCAAGCAAGTAGGAGATTCTTCTAAAGGCGATTATTCAGGCTATACCCATAAACAATATGAATGTTTTTTCAATGCCTAAACCCTTATGCACAGAGATCAACTCCCTCATGCAGAAGTTTTGGTGTGGTCATCAGACAAATGAGTTAAGGATTCATTGGATGAGTTGGGAAAAATTGGGAATGTCAAAGAAAAAAGGAGGAATGGGCTTCCAGGACCTTTATTGTTTTAATCAAGCTTTACTTGCAAAGCAAGGTTGGCACTTTCTAAAAAATGAAGATAGCCTTGTCACCAAAATTATGAAGGCTAAGTATTATCCGAGGTGTTCGGTTCTTAAAGCACAAAGGGGACACTGACCTTCTTATGCATGGCGAAGTATACAACGGTCGTGTAGTGTACTAAAAGAAGGGTTAAATTGGCGTATTAGGAATGGAACAAGTGTTCAGATTTGGGGTGACAAGTGGCTTCCAAGGCCGTCCACCTATGCTATGCAATCCCAACCAATCACCCTTAATAAAGATTCGAAGGTTAGTGCCCTCATTGATGATGATACGAGATGGTGGAACCAAACTTTGCTCCAAGAAAATTTCAGTCAAGAGGAGATGCAGTTAATACAATCTATCCCGATTGGAAGTACTTCCCAACGCGATGTGCAAATATAGAGGGGAACGACGTCAGGTTCCTTCATGGTAAGGAGTGCATACCATCTTGAAAAGGAGCTCTCTACCACCTCAAAGGCAGAAAGTTCTCAACGCTCTGGGCGACATGCCTATCTAGCAAGGCATATGGAGCTTACAAATGGCAAATGCGGGTAAGAACTTCATGTGGTGAGCATGTCACAATCTCTTACCAACTAAGGACAATCTAGTTCGGAGGAAAGATGATCCAAAATGTCCAATATGTGGGCTTGAAGCTAAGACTATCTTTCATATACTCTGGGCTTATCCATCATCGATGGATGTATGGAGTGTGGGACTACGTCTATTCCAAAAATTTGTCTCCCCAGCCTCTAATTTTTTACTGTTGGCGGAGGGTATTTTTTCAAAAAAGCCAGGGAAATGAATTTGCTATTTTTGTGGAAACCGCAAGGAAAATATGGTTTCGCAGGAATAAGTGGGTTTATGATGGTCTGTTTACTCCCCCAAATAAAGTGAGCAGATTCAGCACATGCGGCAATGGAGGATTACCAGAGGTGTAATGACCCAAAAAATGAGGAAGAAGTTAACAAGGAGATGAAAATAATGAAATGGACGAGACCTCCCCAGGGGTGGTACAAAATTAACTATGATGTGGCCGTGGACGCAAAAAAAGGGGAAGATGGGGGTGGGTTTAATTCTTAGAGATCATAATGGGGGGTCATTGCTGTAGGGAGTTTTATGTTGAAAGGCTGGTTAGACCCGACTACTGTAGAAGCGATGGCCACAGTAAAAGCAGCCCAGCTATGCAAAGAAATGGATGTGAGAAACGTCATTATTGAGGGAGATGCACAAACAATTATACAGGTGCTACAGGCTAGGGATCATAATGGAAGTAAGTATGGACAGTTAGTAGAGGACGCAAAACTGATTTTAAATTCTCTGCTGAATTGGCAACCCAACCATGTACGCCGGAATATAAATGGTGTAGCCCATAGACTTGCAAAACTGGCAACTAGACAAATCATAGATCGTGTATGAAGAAATGAGATACCCGAGTGTATTTGTGATATGAGTAATGCTATAAGTTTTCCTAGAATCATTCTAAATCACCAATAGATCAAAAGTCAATAAATCACATCTTAAATTCAACGGTAATTTTAAAAGCCACATACATCACATTGGGGATTACTCTAAGAAGACTCTAGGAAGCCTTAAAACATTATGTTAGTTTGAAGTATTGGCTAATGTTCGTGAGCAAAATGGAAAGAAAAGAGCCAAGCTAGTGCAACCGTTCGGACGGGATTCATAGCCGTCCGGACGTGATGCGCTTAAAGAACTCCAAGATTAAAACCCGAGTGCTCCGTCACGACGCAGCCGTTCGAATCCCGTCCGGACGCCCAACGCGCCGCGCCGTAAGATCAAGAATGCGATGTTGCCCTAGTACCGTCCGGACGGTGAATTCTCCCGTCCGGACGGCCCGTGTTAAAAAGGCTATTCCTCGTGTTTTTAATTGCCCGTCTGGACGAGCCCACTTACCGTCCGGACGACCCGTAGCTTCTAGGTCTAAAATACATTGTATTTAAGTTCTATTGTGTCTAAGAGTCTTTAGGTGTTATAAATAGATCTCTACAGATCTGTTTAGGTTACGAATTCTGCATCTAGAATTTGCCGTCGTGTGCCAAGAGAGCCTTTGATATTGAGCGTTTATTTTCTCTCTCTTGGAGTGTTTTGATTTTTGTTAATTGACTGTGAGCGTTATTGAGAAGCCTGTCGGAAAGGTCCGATAAAGGAGAATCACGTTGAAGAAGATTGTGAGCAAGGAGACGAGTTGGAGGCTTGTCGATCTTACAAAGCCGAGGTCTTGCAAAGGGTTGTAAGTGTTCCTAGTGTCTGTAATCTCTGGATAATTTTCTGATAGTGATTTTTTGGGTTTGGCTGCCCCAGAGAGGTTTTACAATTAGATCGGTTTCTAATTGGTTTCTCTTCGTCACCAAAATATCTCGTACCTTCTTTATTGCTTTAGATATTTTGTTGATTGAATTGTTTATTGCTTTATAGTTTTAATTCAGCATAAATTGTGATAAACAAGTGTTTGGAGTTGTGCATAGGGTTTTTCACATTACTCCGGTGATATTGTTCAAGTGGAGCAATTTGCTTCAGCTTGATTTTATGATATATGAGAAGTGAACTACTTTATTTCAACCCAAAAAAAATCATGTTTGGCAAAGTTTTCAATATTAAGACTTTTTTTTTTTTTTTTTTTTTTGCAAACTATAATCGTCCAATGATTTTAATTTATTGAAATTAAATAAAAAATAAAAAAATATTTTCCTATGTTTGTGTATTTTTTTTAATATAATTGGGGCCTTAATTGTTTTCTTACAATTACAAAGCTGCCAATATTTTAAATTAACCATAATTATTTTTTAATCAATACTATTATCATTTGAAAACCTTATTATAATGTGAGCCTTAGACAACTGTTAAACTCGCCTTATAAACTGCCCATGGAATCCTCAGTAAACACTGGCCTCTAGATCTAAAGTTCTGGGCCCAACACACAAATGGGCTTTGAACCTAATAATCAAACGTACATCAAGCTAGATGTTGGATCTCATCCTAAGTCCACCATTCTAATGGTCAACTCAAAAATACTTGAGCTTTTTTTTTTTTAACATATCCGCACAAGAGGGGGGAGAAGTGATTCAAACTAATGACCTCCTTTTCATTAGGCATAGACCCAACCAATTGAGCTACCCCTTGGGAAAATACTTGAGCTTTTACTATAATTCTCATATACAAAATTAACGGGACAATTTATAATTGATAAAATAATTAAAGGTTTGTTTGGAATTGTGATTTTTAAAAACGTAATTAAATGTTTGGAAAAAGAGAAGTTTTAGAGATCCAAACAAATGAACCCAGAAAAATTTTCAAACTAATGTAGCAAGAGTTTTTAAATTAAAAAAATGCAATTCTCTCTCCCTTGTCTGCTATTCATGGTCTACCACATCAGTTTGAAAATTTTTCTGGATTCATTTGTTTGACTCTCTAACACTCCTCTTAGCAAAATCGTAATTAGCCTTTAAAATTAGTAGAAACTTCACTGAAAACCCCTGAACTTTCACCCATTTTGAAATACACCTTCTAAACTTTAAAAACTCTCAATTTAATATCTTGAACTTTCAATTGCTCTCAGTTTGGATCCCCTCCATCAATTTTAGCCGTTAAAAATATACACAAAAAAAAAAGACCAAAATATCTCTAATTTTCATTTTTTTAAAATAAAAAATGTTTTGAAAGTTGAAATTTTATACAAAAGTCAAGGATATAAACGTCATGTAATGTTTAAAATATGACGGAGAGTCTAAATTGAGAGCAATTAAAACTTCAAGGGACTAAATTGAGGATTTTTTAAGTTAATGAGGGTATTTCAAGACGGGTAGAAGTTCAGGAGTCTTCAGTGAAGTTTTCCCTTAAAATTATGTGTTTTCAAAAAAGCACCTACTCACATGCGATTTGGAAACGCAAAAAATCAACGTTTTCAAATCGCAATTTTTAAAAACACAATCTTAAATAATCAATTTTGTGTGATTTTGTTTAAAATCACACATTTTGTATATGAAATTATAATGTCAAACGCACCCTAAGAGTGTATGGTTGATTAGTCAACCACTAATTAATTAAGTTGACAAGTTATATTTTTTTACTCAATCATTTTATTAATTTTATATATATATATATATATAATAGTAAAAACTATAATACTCATTGTTTCGGCCAATAAACTAAAGTTATCTAAAATCAACTTAACGTTGTCATTTATTATGTGAGATGAATTTGTGGGAATATGGTCCTCTCCGGTTCAAATAAACTTAATAATGTCCAGTTAGTTATAGTGGATAAGTATTTTTGTTTTTTCACTTTTGAATACCTATTTATTATAACTAACTGAATATTATCCAGATTCAAATGAAATGAAAATAATCATAATTCGAATTCACCAGGGGACATGAGCTTAAGATCTTCAACACTCGAAACAAAACTCAATGATTATTGGATTTAGACATAACTTAGAGCACACGTTTTGATTTAGGAAATTTGCCAACTAACAAAATAATTAACACAAAAAAAGAACAAAATAAATAAGATATGGCCAAAAAAGTAAACATCAGGGTGGGGGCAAACCATTAAATACAAGAAAAGAGAAGTCTCACTCCATGACCCTTGTTATTATTACTATAATTCTACTCATCAATAATCAAATTTTGTCAATTATAAACCCAGGTTCAAAATTGGCAATTTTTTGCTTTTAACGATCTTGTTTCTGCCATGATACTAGTTGACGCAACGTTTTTTAAAGTGATTGACATAGAAAGAGAAGCCACTTAAAAATAATAAGTTATGTCTCTTTTTTCTTTTCTTTTTTTGACATATCCACATATTGGGAAAGAAAATGAGACCGAGATTCAAACTAATGACATCCGTTTTATAAAGTGTGATCTCTAGCTAATTGAACTATCCCTTAAAAAAAAAAATTATAAGTAGCCAAAGTTCTCGATCCATCATTAGATCCTTTACATTGAACATTAACCATGCTTCAACCTTGGATCTTGGTTAATAATAATAATAATAATAATAATAATAATAAAAAATAAAACTTTATGAAATTACATAAAGAAATAAACAAACAATATAACTTCCCAAAGCTTTAAATAAAATAAATAAAAAGATTTCTGGACATTGTAGCTCAGTTCAATGCAAATGAAATAAGGTAAAATATGATATAAAAAAGGTTGGTATTTTTGGTTTTTGGGCCATAAATGGGCTCCAATTCGGAAAGCCTAATAAGAGACTCAAAGAAAAAAGAACCATGTCAGGAGGGCCCACGTGACGTAGAAAAGGTTGACCCCCAAAGACCTGAGTCCTTCCCACGCGCATCAAAGGCGCGTGATGCAATTCAACCACCACCGTCAAAACAAAACAAAAAAAAGAATAAATTACCGCCGTAATTCCAAAAAGTTTTCACGAAGCCGCAGTCAATCCAAAAGGAAAGGAGAGCACGTGAGACGCATGTGCGGTCAAAACCACCCACATTAATTACAAACAAATCTTAAATCCGTATAATCATATCCTACCACCACCCGCACCGGCACCACCCCCCTCCTACGATGCTGACGTCAGCAGCTCTCTTTTGACTCTTTCTACTGCTCTCTCTGTGCACCAAATTTCCCGCCATCAAAAGTACCAGTTAAAACACTGCGCTTCAATAATTCCCCCACACGTACACTGATGCTTATGACATTTCATAATAATTGCAGTCAATGCTCACTTTTCTTTTTCATTATTTCGCTTTTGCCCACCTCCTTTTCTGCTTTCTACAATTTCACCCTCTGCATCTTGTACAACATTATATATACATATATCTTTTTTTGAAAAACGTGAGCTTAAGATCTTAAATACTCGAAACAAAACTCAATGGGTGTGTTTGGGAATAGTAAAAATAGACTGAAACTGTAACAGACTTGATTGATGTTATAAAAAAAGTAAGAATATTTTGTATAGAAAAGTGAAATTTTTTGTTTTATAATAATTTATTTATTTGAAAGTGATAAAAAATGATTGATGTGATATAAAAAAATAAGAATATTGGGATTGATTTTGAAAAAAAAAATTTGAACTTACAAAGTCTAATCCACTTACTGTACCCAAACGAAGCCAATGATTATTGGATTTAGACATAACTTAGAGCACACGTTTTGATTTAGGAGGATTTTAGCAAGTAAATATTCTTCGAAGTAAACCTACTCTTACAAATAAGTTCATATTTACCATATTTGCAAGAAAGTGAATGTTTTGTAATAGGTCTGTCATCTTATCTTTTACTTTGTACTGCAATTCGATCATTTCAAGTATATGTATCAATTACTTATCTATAATTATTCAACAACTTTTCTGTTTCGTTTCCAAAATAAAAAAGAGAGAGAAGAAACATAAGATATCTAAAGGGATTTGATTAGGATTGAATTATCCTACATGAGGAGATTTGATTGGAATTAAATTGGATTTAACACGTAGGACTCTTCCTTAGTTGATAGCGTCTTGGATAGTGTTGTTGCACAAAAATCAGCTTTTGTGCAATCCACTCACCATTTGACACCTCACCAACTTAAAAAAATTGCAAAAAATTTATATGTTAGCAAAACATAGGATTCCTCACATTTATTCTAAACCACCCCTGCAGCTACCGCCGCTTGCCGTTCACCGCCACCGGCCACCAAACTCCAGCGACCTCCAACAAAAAAAAACGCTCCGACAACTTTTCTACCCGCCCCAACCTCAAAAATCAATTTTAATGCTTAAAAACTCGTTTCTAATGCCTCAAAAATCAATTTTGATGTCACAAAACTCGTTTATAATGCCTCAAAACTTAATTTTGGATTCAAAACTAAAAACCTATAGGAAAAGTTAACCCTTTTTGGGATTTTACTATCCTAAAAGTCGCTGTAGCCATGTGAAAAAAACCAAAGAAAAAATAAAAAAACAATATCTAAAGAAAGATCCATAAAAAAAAATCAAAAAATCAAACCCATTGGAGCAAAACCCATTAGGAAAAAAAAAAAATCGCCGGAGCCGATGGCCGGCCAAACCAGACTGGCTGTGGGTCTGTAGTGTGGGTCACCCACTACCCAGATCACCATCGTCCACCTCACCCGCACCACCCAGCTCGCCGCCATCCAACCCTTCTTCCAGCATCTTCTTCCTTCTTCGTTTCTTCCTTCTTTCTTTCTCTTATTTTTCTCCTCTTTTCTTTCCTCATATAATCAAGTCTTTCCTCATATAATCAGATGGGGTTGGTTTTATTTTGATAGTGTGTTCCATGCTGAGGTGGTAAATTATGAATGGCCTACACAAAAAACACCTTATGTGCAAGTTCAGTATATAAGTTATTCTCACCTTAGTTATGAATGTAAGTATTTAACACCGAACCACACATATAATTCTTGTTTTCATTGTATTATAAGTTTCTTTACGGTATTCAAAGAAGAGCACGTTTTACAATATTTTACCACAATATAACCTCTCAATTTTCAGTTTCTAATTATTATTCGAAATAAGTTTATTATTGACAATTTTTGGAAACGAAACTAAAGTTCAAATTAAATATTCTAAAGGCCAGTTTAGGATTGTGTTATACAGCTAAAAAAAGTAATTTTTGTACTTAAAAAGTCGTTCCAAGCAAAAGTTTGCCAAAACGTATTTTTGGTATAAAAGTTTTTGCCAAAAAACAACATTTTCTTGAAATATATATTTCTAAAATACAATTGCAAATAGACTCTAACTGTTCATTTCTTTCACTACAATATTCATGAGAGAAAAATAATGATAAATGGGCATCAAACAATATCCTTTAATCCTTTTTAACAAAATGACTTTGATATGTTATAGTTCTTTTTTAAAAAAAAAAAAGAAGAAGAAGAAAAGATAAGAGATAATACAAGAAGGGGTGTGGCCGGCACCGCCAACGAAGACTTTCATACAAACATCACAGTGCAAAATAAAACCTAACAACATCTTGAAATGGGCTAAATATATGGATCACCCAATAGTTTCTTTGCACATAGTCAAAGAATATTGGGGCTTCCCAAAATTATCTTGGCTTGCAATATTTATCTTTAGAATCTTGATGATTAATCTTATGGTGAAATATTGGATGTATATCTATGTTATGCTTTGATTTTTTTAGTTTAACTCTAGTGATTATCTATTGGGGGTTAATTTGTGCTATCATGTTTGTTATTTAAGTGAAGTCTCCCGTTGCATACATTTTCCCTTGTGAGAGAGAGTTAAATGTCCCCATGTGTTTCTATTTCGTCGGAATGAAAATGAGATGATGCGTTGTGTGTAATATCCCGATAAAAAATAATACTTCTTTTTAAATGATTTTCTACAAAAAACGGTTAATGAGGTTTTTAATAAAATTAGTTTTAACAAGGACTCTTGCCCTTAATGGTAACCTAGTAAAGCCTTAAAATCCTTTAGAAAATAGAAGCCAAAACACTAACCCTCTAAGTGGACGTATGCTAGGGTGGTGGACGTATGCTCATATTTGTAGTGCGGATGTACGCGTGGGGGGACCATCAGATGTACACCATTGTCTATAGTAGTGGACGTACACGATGGGACCACCGGACTTACATCGGCAATAGTATGCCATGAATAGTACAGAACGTACACTAATGTGTGCTACTTTTTGGTACATTCTTTGAGTAATACTTGGACGTACACTGCACCCTTTTACCCATTGTGTAAATAATACCGGACGTACGCTAGGGTTTGGTAGACATCCATTGCTTTTCAGAGAGTTGGTAGCAACTCTTCCTTATAAATACCACATGCCTCTCTTCTTCTTCTTCTTCTTCATGTCTTTAATTTAATGATTTATAGTTAACTCAAATTTATTTTACTTTCTTATGCATTTACTTTGATGATGCTAGAGGGGCGCTTTCTCCACTAAGTCATGAGTTGGCTTATTTTGGGTAATTGCCAGTAACTCTTCCAAATTAGCCAAGACTAATTTTGAGAGTATTACATGTGGAGTCAATTACCAATTAAATTTTCTCTAGCGTTACAGTAACATCATTAAATATAATAATTTCGATATCACCAATTCCAACTATTTCACAATTGTTATCATCACTCATATATAAGTAATACTACAAGTTTCTTTTGTATCACTCTAAGGATGATGTGACTCTTAAAATTATCATTAGCCTTATGATTGTGATTTTAAATGATTTGGCTCACCAAAAAAAAACTGTTGGAGAGTTTTTTTTTTTTTGATTTTAAATGATTTGGCTTGCCAAAATAACAAAAAAAAAAACCTTAATTTGGTAAGGCTGCAATGGATATTCTTAGGTAATATTTTTTGTGATTTGGCTCACCAAAATAATAATAAATAAATAAAAATTTGGTAAGATAGCTACAAATGGTTTAAAGATTGGGAATCAATAGAGTGAAATTTGGATGGTGAGAGCGACAAGAAAAATTGAATTCGGGAGCCGTACATGTACTGCATGTTTAGCTGTTTTGCATGTGGAGCCGCATCAATGCTTGACAATGACACATGAAAGTATGAAACTTTCTACATTTGGGCCAACGTACAAATGTTCCAAAATTCAGGGGCAGATGCCCCAAAACAAACTTCATAATAATAATATATTTACTTTTACCGTCCGCCTCATAAGGGGACTGAATTTGAGATTACTAAAAAGTCAGGAAAAGTTGCAGCTTTTTTTGGGTATCCTATCCTATCCTGGGTAAATGCTCATTTTACCTGCAGCTTTTTTTTTATTACTGGTTATATATAATATATTATATATATATATATATAATTTCATGCATGAAAAAAAGTTGAAAGGTTAAATGGGTAAAAATCAACAACCGGGGGAAGGGAACTGAAAGAAATGAGGATCGGTACTGAAATATTGTTAATTTCACAGGTCTCCACAATTTATAGAAATACAAGGACCAGTGAGTGACTGGTCTATACTTTGAAGTAGCCTAAATGGGTCTGGATGCTTTTGACAGCCCTGTGACACCATCATTTCAGAATATGATGTAATTTTAATTAATTTTGTTGTTGGGAAAAAGATTTAGGAGAGAGACAGAAAGAGTCAGGAAAGGAAAAAAATAAAATAAAAAATAAAAAATTTGGTCACTATCAAAAATCCTTTTTATTTTTATTTTTTTATTTTTACTTTTTTTAATATATATATGGAGAACCAAACAAAGAGGGTATGATGTGTGAACAGTAATTCCCACTGTGACTACTGTCATGGCCTAGCAGGCACTAGGGTGAAATTAATATGGCAATAAAATAAAATATAAAATATAATTTGGCAATTACACTTTCTATGACATTTACACACACCCACCAACATTTATACCCAGACCAATTGAATATTATTTAGAATGTGTAGGGCTGTAAACGAGTCGAGTTTGGACGAGTCAAGGCTGTCCAAGCTTGCTTATTTAAAAATTTCACGAGCTCGAGCTCGAGCCGAGCTTTTTGCCGAACTCAAAATTTAAGCTTGGCTCGGCTCATTAAGGAAAATTCCTTGTGCGAACCGAGCTCAAGCTCATCTAGTAGACGAGTCAAGCTATCAACAATAATATCTCATGCTATCAATTCCAAATTTCAAATGAAAATGTCAATATTTAGTTTGTAACTATATGACGTTATATAACTTATATGCATTGTTAATTTGCTATTGTCAATTTTAAATTTCTAATTCTAATAATTTTATTTGGGATTATTCTAATCACATTTTTATTATATATGATATGAATCAATATGATTATATGAATAATATGATTTAGTATCAATGTATCATGATTTTTATTTAAGATATAACCATATGATTAACTTTTGTCATTCAATTATATATTATACATCTACTTATAATCATAGATATAATTATATATTGTATACCAATTAATTATTGTTATTCTTTTTTGAGAAATACTTAATAATTAATATACATTGACTATTGTTAAATTGCTATTAAATAATAAGTAATATACCATATAAGTTATTTTATTAAATTTATAATATGTATATATAATAAATATATCTGAGTCAGCTAATAAGCGAGTCGAGCTCTTATCTGAGTATGTTCATGAACTTTAAGCGAGTAGTCGAGTTTTATCTGAGTATGTATTGTTTAATAATCGAGTTGGTTTCAGTGTCCACGAGCACCTATTTAATAATCGAGTCGCGACGAGCCGCTTTATCGAACCGAGCCCAAAGCGAGCTCACGGTAGCTTTGTTCGCCATGGTGGTATCATTGGCCGCCGATAAATGTAATTTAGTATATTGATATATAATTGTTATATAATTGAGATGATATATTAATAAAAATTATTATTTTTGAGTTAAAAGGATAAAAGAAGGTGATTAACTGTGACTATTTTACTCTAACGTGATTATTGTGGCACCCACCTGCTAAAAATTAATCAAGAAGGGCTTATAAGGTAAAAACTTAGCGTTTTTTGCAGATTAAATAAGTCATAGCTTGACCCAATCCTATCATAATCTTAGTATTTATATTATTCTTGTTATAACAAGCTCTTACGAATTTAAAAGTTGATTTTCACAGTTATATAGTCATCATAGTTGTATGGCTTACTTCGATGAGTTTAAGTTTTTTTAATAATGGTGGGAGATTATATTAATAGATCCGTTAAATGAAAAATAATGCTAATATCAAAGAGATAAAGATGGGGGGTTGGGTCTGTGTGGCTTTTAGAATAAAAATATCAGATGATTATCTGTTTATATATTAATTAGTTTATAAAAAGAGAAAGTGGGTCCAGGTGGAACTTTCCTGGCTGATTAGTGTTTTGAAATTAATTATATATATTTTTTGTTGGCTTGAAATGGAAGAAAAGTGGAAAATGATATGAGCAGCCGCTGCCCTTCAGGAAAAATTAAAATTTGGCCGCCCTAATTATGAGAGGACTAATGCTTGCAGCTTCATGCCTTCTCCAGGCTAAATAATAACAGGATTAAAGCATCATCAATCATTGTGCTAAGAATACTATTAGTTTTATTTTGGGAAAAAAAAAGAAGAAGTAGACATACCTTTTCAAATTATCACCCAAATATCGTGGTGGATGTAAAGGGAGGCGGCGCATGGGCACACGCCCTGTAAGGTAATTTTTTTTTTTTTTTTTTTTTATGTAGTTTTTTATCTTAGTCCATACTCCTCATTTTCCCGACCCTTGTAATACGAATTTCTATATTTTTCACTGCACCCGGTTGTTACTCTTTCAAATTAAAAATTGTATCAATGTTCTCCTCAAATTATCAAAAATTGTTATTGCTATTTTTTATTCCCAAAAAAATAAAAATAACCTTGTAAATTCGATATATGTATATATATAAGGCACAATTATCACCCAATTGTTACCCTTAGTAACGTTGTGGATCACCATTTTTTTAATAATTTTATTAAGGGCATTTTTGTCATTTACAATGGACATTGATAATTTGTTGCTAGTTTATGAGGATATTGACACCATTTTTAGTTTGGATGAGACATTGACAAACACGTGGTAATTTGAGAGGAGTATGTATATTTTTTCTTTATTTTTTTAAAAATAACTTTTAATAATTAATGCCATAAACTTGCTCTTATCTCATCATTATTCTAACATATTGACGTGTCAGTGCCAATTAGTTATTGAATTTTTATTTTTATTTTTTTAACAAGAGCCGATTCAATAATGATTAATATTGTCATGTCAGCAAGTTGGTATAATAGTTATGGGATACAAATTTTAATTTCTATAATTACTCTACTCTTTTTGTTTCTAGGTACTAATTAGTCACGACCTTACTTGAACAGGATCTGTTCTATAGGCTCGTACCTCTGTATCCTTGAGTTCTAAGGTACTAATTAGTCTACTTTTAATGGCTTAAGAAGTGGCAACTTTTCAATCATAATAATTGAAGAAATGGTAGGTGCTTTTCTAGTGTTATCCTTACGTCCTCGATTTTGATCCTATATGAAAATTATTTTATAAAAATCAATGGAGAAAAATAAGAGCAACTTTCTTTTTTGTTTTTTATAAAATAATTTTGGGGAAACTTCAGATACCCCCCCCAAACTTCCACCGATTTACAGAAAACCCCCCCGAAACAAAAAAACTCTCAAATACCCCCCGAACTTCCAATTTCTCAACCCTTGAATGCCCATCACGTGACTTTCACGTGATTTTTTAACCTGACCTCCCCGTTTTGCCCTCAAACATCTGTCCTCATTTAACCCAACCATCAGCTCTTCTGTCCTCATTTAACCCAACCATCAGCTCCTTATTCCCCATATCACGAAGCTCGTGTAGAAACCGTGATACCATAAGAAAGTCGAGGAACCATCTGATCTGAGGAATGAGCTGAAGAAAGGTCGGAGCTGAGGAACGAGTTGAAGAAAGAAGGTCGAAGTTGAGGAACGAGAATCGTACGGCGAACATTCTCACACGACGGCGAAATCACCCACCGGGAAAAATCATCCACCAGGCAAAATCTCAGAAGATGGACCAGTCGGAGGGTGAGGTAAGCGATTCAGGATCGAGCTATCCAATTTGCAAATGTGGGAGCAAAGCCGTTATTAAAACTGCATCAACAACTAAAAATCATGGCAGAAGGTTTTACACCTGCGTCAATTACGTGGTAAGATTTGTTTGATAATTTATTTTGATAAAAAAATGATGCCTAAATCGTGTAGTTGTGGGTTAAACAATAACTTGCATTAAATTATTTGGGTTTCGGTTTCGGGTGGTCTGAGAATTTTTTTTTGTGGGCAAAAATGTTGTGCTCATCGTGCTCATCGTTATGCCTAAATATGGGTCTAACCCTAATTTGTTTGATTATGCAGAATGAAGCAAATCGTGGTTGCAATTTTTTTAGATGGGTTGAATCAGATTTTTGTGGGTGCGGTGATAGAGTGATGTCGATGTTGTTGGCGTGGCGAGAATGATTTGAAGTCCGAGAGGGCAATGGAAGTCTTCAAATGCAAGATGCAACTTTTGAGTACAAGTCAAAAATTGAAGTAGATTATGCTAATTTTGAACTTAAACTTGAAAGGGTTGAGAATAAGTATCGTTGGATGCAACTGAAGTTTGAGTTGCGATTGCATGTTGTTGGTGTCTTGTTCTTTGTGATCTGTATTTCCCTTCTTGTAATGGATTTGCATCAAGGTTGATGCTTAGCAAATTTGAAATTTGAATTATTTTGTATGAGCCTTGTTTAGGGTTTGACCATATGAGTATGTTTTTGTACACAACTTTTGTGTAATGTTTGGTATGGGTATGGTTTTAATGTCGCTAACATTTGTTCTCAATATCACTATGCAATGTGGATATATATTAACAATAATGACATTTTGCCTAGTCTCAATGTGGCTAGATTAGTTCAATTGGCAACCCTAGTCTCAATATGTAAGACCTCAAATTTGTCATTCATATACAAAATCCAACTGAAAGAGTCAGACTACATAAAGACAACAAATGAGGTACATTACCATTTACCCTACACAATAAAACAAGATACTTACATTACAACCACAAGCACACTAAATATATAAAATTTGTAAACAATTATATTTAGCTGCAACACTATACATAGATACTTACATTATCCCATTATTATCCCATCATCCACATGTTACCCTAATTAAGCTTCATTACAACCACAAGCACACTAAATCTAATTACACCATCCCATCATCCATGACAATTTGTTGACAACAAATGAGGTACCAACCCATTTCAATTCCATCACATGATCAATGTATATGAATAGCATTCAACCCATTTCAATTCCATCACGTGATCAATGTGTATATGAATAGCAATGCCCATTGTAAATTTAACCTAATTACAACCACAAGCACACTAAATATATAAGAAATTATAAACATTATCCCATCATTATCCCATCATCCAAATGTACTAAAATTAGGCTTCATTACAACCACAAGCAGTGTGGATATAATTACATTACATCATCCCATCATCCATAATATTGTTCACAAAAAATATCCCCAAATAGTTAACTGTTTGGTGTCAAGTTAACTTTTTACTAAGTTGACACCAAACAAATACACCATAAGCTAGAGGTCTTCATGACCTAATGTTCACATATTAACACAATGTCAACCCTACAAAAAATCATTGTCTTCCACAACATAATGTCTTCACTACGTCATTACAAAAAATCTTATACAAACACAATGTCAACATATTAGCAAATCATTGCATCTTCTTCTTCCCTTTATCCATTCTTTCAACATGTTCATGAAAACCATGTGGATGGGTTGCAGCTGTCCCTTGAACCCTTTGTATGTCAAAATCGTGTGGGGCTGCTCTAAATGTTATGCCGCCAACTTTGGGAGGACCCCAAGAGCACAATGGTCCACCACCAGGAATTGGCGGAGGACCGTCGCCAGTGAGGTCAACAACAACCTTCTCGCTTCTTGAGTTCTATTCCACTGCTAACATTTTCCCTCAGCCTACCACCTGCCCTAGTCCTTGTTGCCAATCCTAGGGTTGCCCTCTGCTTCCCCCCAAAGAGTGTAGATGCCTGCATGTTAGGTATACAATTAGACTACTACACTTGTTACCCTCTTAATTTCATGCATGTGAAGAATTACTCACTTCTCGTTTGTAGGCATAAGGTGTTGGTTTTCTGACTGGTTGGGTGGCAGCATTTGCATGTCCTGCCCTTTCTGAACCAGAAGTTGGTACTCCCACTGAATCTGACACAACATGTTCTGCGGTCTGGGCTGCTGCAGCCTGTGGTGCAGTATGTGAATCTGGCCTAAATGCAGTATGGGATGCAAGTTGTGAGGCGCTTTGAATCACAGTATGAGGCTAACTTTGCTGCAGGTTGTGAGGCTGGCTGGCTGCAGGTGAAATTTGAAGTCTCACTTGCGGTGTGATCTTTGGCCTCCTTGCTGCCCCGTGAAGGTGTTTGAGACCCTCTACCCTTTGTGAACCTTGTCTTTGTGCTCACTCTTCTCTTACTCCACGCGGCGTTGGTAGTGAAGGTTCATCCAACTACAAAACAGCAAACATGAACAAATAAGTGAATAATTATTGAAGGTACATCTAACTTGAAGCACGATGAGACATTAACAAAAAGTTAGCAATCATACCATGTCCAAATTCCAGTCAATTCTGCTGTATCCCTATGGTATTGTCGATACGTGATCTTCTTTCAGCTTGTCTCTGCCTGGCAACACATGACCTCTTATTGTGGCCCAACTTCATGCAATACCCGCATTTCAACTTCTGACCCCCCTTCCTAATTGCACTCGAATTTCTAGGTTCATCAACACCCCTTTCCCTCACTTTCCTAGGCATGCCAGGAGCTGCCCTAGTCTTTGGTGGCTCAATGTTTGGTTGGCTACCTCGAGGCCATTGCTCAGCACTCGGCACAGGGAAGATCACATGGTCATATGCAGCTAAATACATCCTCTTGCCATAGTACTCACTCAACTCTTCAACTGGGTCCCGACCTTGGTGTAAAATGGCAGAAATTGCATGAGCACATGGGATACCAGTTACATCCCATTTCCTGCAGCCACAAGTGTGAGCTTCCATATCCACAACAAATTTTTTCCCAATGCACTCAACCTCAAACATCCCATCTCCTGCATATGTACACCAATAGTTGCTGGCTTGGTCCTCTTCCTTTTCCAGCTTCTTCCTAATCTTTGGCCCTAAGGCCTCCTCCATTGAAATTATCTTTTCCCTCTTCCTTACATACCTCCTCATCAACTTACATCTAATCCCTTCTAACATACTCAATATTGTCTGGTCACGGAATATTTTGATCCACGAATTGAATGCCTCACAAGTGTTGTTGTGTAAGAGGCCGGACTTACAATGTGTATTGAACCATCCCCTACACCAAGTGGATGGATCAATCTTCTCTAGGTAGGCATGTGCATCCTTACTTATTCTCTTTATATTCTCCATTACTTCGTAGAATTCCGTCTTTGTGTAGGATGCAGCTGCTCGCCATAGAAGATCCTTCAATAGGACACCCCGATGACCATGAGTTCGAAAATTTGCGTACAAGTGTCTAACACATGTACGATGCTCAGACTGTGGGCATACTTGTTCTATGCTTGGAATGAGGCCCTGCACAATAGTTCAAAATTAAATTAGAACTACACAAAATAAATCATCCACCGGGGCAGAATTAAACAAATGAAACAAATGACTAAAACTACTTTACCTTTTGTCGATCCGAAACAAAAGTGAACCCATGTTCAGTAGGGCCAAGATCTGTAACAAGTGCCTCTAGAAACCATGTCCAACAATCTTTCGTCTCAGCCTCTACAACAGCCATTGCAATAGGGTACATGTTGTTGTTTGCATCCACCTTACAGCGGACATTAAGCACCCTTATACATTCCCTTAAGGAAACAAGCATCAAGACCCTACAACAGCCTACAACCCTGCAGAAAACCACTCTTCATGGCTGCAAAACAAATGTAAAGCCTCTGAAATCTGCATGGCACCTGAGGCATTGGTCTCTCAACCATCAAGATCAAACAACTACCTACATTAGTCCTCCTCACCATTGAGCAATAATCCCACAACCGATGGTATTGCTCATCCTCCTTCCATAGATTGTTTCTCTTGCCTTTTCCTTGCCCTATATAGGGAACTCACATGGATATCAACATTATACTTTGCCTTAACTTTTTGCAACACATCTATTGGCATGTTTGGGTTCCCTAAAGGACTCTATACACCAATCAGCAATCCAGGCTGAAGTTATCAAATGATTTTGGTACGTCCTATTGCAGCTGTGTTTGGGCCTTAGGGATACTAAAAGAAATGTCATCTCATCCTTCAGCTGCCTCCCATATACCCTATACCTACACCTCTCATCCTTACAAACAACAACAATCCTCTTCCTCTCATTTTTTTTGAATTTCAAATCCTTTCCTCTAAGAATATTGTATTGTCTAACAGCTTTTCTAAATTCATCTGCATTGCGAAATGTATTCCCTACAACCAATGTGGGATTAATCATGTCAGTAGGATCAAAAGGAACTCTTTTGGTTACATCCTTGCGTCTAGAAAACAATTCCCTATCATCATCACTACCATGTGGTGATTGCAGCTGATCACTATCATATTCCTCTGCACTACCATCCTTTGTGATCCCCACCCTCCACTGACACCATTCCCACCATCACCACGATTGCTAGGACCAACATCACCTCGATTACTATGACCGACATCACCCTCACCACTATGACCATCAGCATCCCATTCCACACCTTCATCTTCATCATCAACAACCCTTCCGGCATCTCCAACCCCTCATCAGCAGCATAGTAGTAGCATCCTCATCGAATCCATACAATCGTATCATCACTAAACCTTTGAATCCCATGGATCCTTTCTATAAACAACTGTCCTCTCTCATACTAATCCTCCTCTTCGTCCTCATCAACTACATCATCGGTTGCACCATAACTTACTATGTACAACACTACAAGATCATTATCTAAATGTCTTGAAACCATTTCATTTACACTAAAGTCATCGATATAAGTCGTAATCCTTGGTCTAAAGACACTCACGGCAAACTATAATAAATAAGGTCCCGGACCTATACCCATATGTACTACACACGTCCTCAATATCGAAAATGTCAAGTTGTTACCTAGATATGGGTCGTAATTACTCACGTTGCCCCAATATAATTAACCCTAAATTGCCTGTTAAAACTACCCCATGGTGCACCTCAAACATATAACAACATGTACCCATCGCATATCCTGCCACATCCATTGACAAATATATTCTATCATAAGTATCATTCATGGTGGTCAACAACTGGACCCTAATGAAAACATATATTCTATCATAAGTATCATTTCATAACAATAGATATCGTATCCTAAAAGCACACAATGGATTTAAACTACTATTTTATATCTTCATAAATGAATTTCATATAAACAAATAAACGCAAATTAAAACGACATAAACGACCTAAACCCTAACTATTTTAGCACACTGAAAAACAACCCAACTTTTATTGACAAACACAAGTTTTTAGAAAATTGCCCCTTTTAGAAAATTGCCCCTAAGAGACAATTGTCCATGTTGCCCCTGTCCTCATAGCAGCCACGAACAAACACAATGTGTAAGTGGTAATTTGAAAAACATTGGGCAGTGTGGTCCCAACAAATTCATACACCCAAAGGACTACATTACCCCTGCACAATAAAACAAGAACTGCACAACTACCCCTGTGCTCATAGCAGCCACGAACAAAACCACAAGGTGCAAGTGGTAATTTGAAAACATTGTGCAGTCCCAACAAATTCATACACCCAAAGGACTACATTACCCCTACACAGTAAAACAAGAACTGCACAACTACCCATGTGCTCATAGCAGCCACGAACAAAACCACAAGGTGCAAGTGGTAATTTGAAAACATTGTGCAGTCCCAACAAATTCATACACCCAAAGGACTACATAATAAACAGCAACTGCACAAAAAGTGAATCTCTCTGCCAATACACTAAGCACAGTTGTCCCTTTCAAGCTCAGCAAGCAACCATGAAATGCACAATAACAAGTCAGCAAGCAAACATAAAGGGACCACTTGAAGACTTTTATTCAAGTATAAAAGTAATAAAACTCATAGTGCTACTCACGTGTACAACACAAGTCGAAGACGGGGACCACAGATTAGCTCGGACAAAAGAACAATATCTTTTATATTAACCAACGACCATAAACCATAAAATATGACAACTTTTCACATATTTGTTTGACAAACCCCACACACACTTTAAAAACGAAAATATGACCCAATCCTATAAATAGTACCAAAAGGTCCAAAACCTAAAACAAATCCACGAAATCCCTAACCCAGAGCACTTACGTGCAAAACCCCCAAACATCCAACACAAATTGTTGGGTAAAAGAAATTAATTTTACAATCCCTAATCTAGAGCATAAAAACTTACTTGATTATCGTTAATCCAAATTTTAGATGGGATTTTGAGTAACTGTCTGAGGTCTACTCCGACACTTGACTACAATGGTTCGTCGATGCAGACCAACCCGTGGTTCCCCACATGAGCCCTAAAATCGTTTGGTCCTTTGACTACTTTCACTACTTGAGTGTTCGAAAATGTCGAGCACTTATCGAATGAGGGTAGTTTAGGTATTTCGGTGCTGCAACCTGAGGGCAAAACGGGGAGGTCAGGGCTAAAAAATCACGTGAAAGTCACGTGATGGGCATTCCGTTTGCGTTTGACGCCTGAAGTGGACGGAAGGGGGTTAAGCGAGAGAAATTGGAAGTTCAGGGGGGGTATTTGAGAGTTTTTTTGTTTCGGGGGGGTTTTCTGTAAATCGGTGGAAGTTTAGGGGGGGTATCTGAAGTTTCCCCAATAATTTTCATATAGAAATAGGAGGGACACGATAATAACATTAGGAGAACACCTAATATTTTCCTAATTAGTTTTACCTAAGTTTTTCGAATACTAACTACAATCTTAATATCCATTAATATATGTAGTGAAATGGTTCTTTCTTTTTTTTTTGGGGGATAATTTCACTAACCCTCCTCAAACTTTAGCCATTTTGCAAACACCCCCTTAATATTCAAAAACTCTCATTTACCACCCTTGAACTTTCAAAAAATTTCACTTACCCACATTCGTACAAATTAGGGCATAAAATTTTTAAAAAAGACCAAAACACCCATGTTTTTCATTTTTTAAAAAAATAAAAAAACATTTTGGAAGTTGACATTTTAAATAGTGAATTTTAAACGGTGACTTTTGTATAAAATTCCAACTTCCAAATATTTTTTTTTATTTTTTTAAAATAAAAAACAGGGGTATTTTGGTCTTTTTTAAAAAATTTGTACCCTAATTTGTATGGATGGGGTAAGTGAGAATTTTTGAAAATTCAAGGGTAAGTGAGAGTTTTTGAATGTTAGGGGGTGTTTGCAAAAATGGCTAAAGTTTGAGGGGGTTAGTGAAATTATCCTTTTTTTTTTTTTATCTTCTTCCTGGGAAAAAGAAAAGGTTCTAAATTTTATCCATTATGGCTATAATAAGAATTTATAATATTTTATATTTTTTTATGATCAGCAAGTAGAAAAATATAATTTACCCAAAAAAAATAAAAAAGAAAGGAAAGGTAGATATATATCTTTTCAAATTATCTTAAGTTTATTGAACTGTTTTGGATTATGCTCACCATCATTTTCATTTGGAAAACTACACTTGGAATTTTTTTTTTTTTTAATTCTGATTTTTTGAAAAGCTCACCCCCCCCCCTCCCTAAAAAAAAAAAAACTAGAAAGTGAATTTTTATGGTTTTAACATTTTATAACAAATATTTTAATATCTTTTGCATTTTTAATCAAGAACATGTCCTCTCTTTCTCTTCTCAATATGTGATTACCATTTGTTGGATTATATATATTGAATGGCAGCGTAAATCCATTTCACTTGAACTGGCTGGACAATATCCAGTTAGTAATAGTGAAATGTATTTTTCTCCGTTTAAAAAGTAAAAAAACAAAAATACACATCCACTACAATTAACTAGAGAGTAGATATTATCATGTTCAAATGAACTGGAAAATAATTTGTTCTAATATAGGAAGAGTTTGAATATAATACAACTTGTCATCTTCTTTGTATTAAAATCTTCTTGATTTCTCAAATGAAGTCCATTGTAAAAATTTTAAAATCCTAATAAATATTTGTAATTAAAAAATTAACTAAAAATAATAATTCAAATCTAAGAACTCCATCATGTCAGGAACTCTTATAAAAAAAAAAAAAATCCTCTAAATTATTGATCCAATAATTATTTAAATCAACTAATTAAGACATCAAGCATATATCATCCTCCAAAATGCAGATGATCAACAAGTTGGTTTATTAAGGTTTCCTCAAAGCTTCCAAGTTCCACCAACATATTGATCAAGAAAAAGGGGCAAAGTCAATAGTCCTAATAATTAATATATGTAGGATTACGTTAATTCAATTGCATTTTACCACAAAAGTATAGGATGTTTATTTGTATGAAAGGGTGACATATAGTTTTATTATTGCTTAAACAATATAATAAACCCAAAAACATATTTTAAAAAATTATTATTCCATGTGCTTCACTCTTTATCAAAAGCCTCCATGTATTCTCTATTTTCTCAAATTGATATTTGTAGTTGAGATAGATGATTTCGTCTATATTTTTGTTAATTATTTTTCTAATAAAAAATTAATAATAATCTCTCCGTGGCCACTGAGGGATTATTTTAGGCTCATGATTTTATTTTTAATTTTATTTTTATGATTACAATAGAATTCATGAGTTGATATTATTATTATTATTATTATTTATTTTGTGGGTATGAGTTGATATTATCGATTTTGAGTGAGAATAGAGAACAAATGATTAAATTGATTAGTTTGTTTTATTGGATGGGAAGTGAGGTACGTTGACATATTAGCTATCACAAGTTTAATTAATCAATATTGGTGCCAATTTTTTGACTAACATGTGCTTCTTTTGTAGGTTGATAAGACATTCTTTTGATAATTTCTTATAAAATTTCCTTCCTTTATTTCACTTTCCTAGTTTCCTTCATTAATTGGATTAGGTGGGTGTCTAACACCTTTTATCTCGTATTTGTCAAAGTGTCAATAGAGGTTTGTTTATTTATTTATTTATTTTCATTCAAAGTGTCAATAGAGTTAACTCTTATAATGAATTGGTGCAAAGCCTTATAAATTTTTTATTATTATTTTGATGCTTTTTAAAAAAAAAAAAAAAAAATTTCTTCACAAATTAATATTATGATTGCACTTGTATTTGAGGAAATTGGACGAAGAAATTACTCCATTCAGTCTATTAAATTGACGTGTAGCCAAAATACATGTAATTTTTTAAAAATGTACGTGAAAATCATATTCATTTTAACATGTCTGTTAAATAAATTAGATTTGAGAAGAAGAATTATTTAAAAACAAAAAACAAAAAATTTGTCTGAAAATTATTCTTTATCTCATTCTCTACCATGAGAGTAAATGGACAATACTTATTGTCTTATGAATAACGCTATACCGCTATTTTTCACGTTCATTTTATATTGGCTGATACAACATATTTTAAGTGATTTTTTATGTCAATCAATTAAAATAACAAAGACAAAAAAATAAAAAATTACTTAAAACAATGGGATTAGTCTTGTTTTATAATAAGCAAATTGGGATTCTCACACTACATGACAAATGTTTTGTCTCACTAGTCAAGTTGATAGCTTTGTTTTGTGCTTCACTAAGCAAACCTATAATAAGCGAGGGCAATACAGTCATATCAAAGGCAGGGGGTGCCCAAGTTGACCACAACTCAAAAAAAAAAAAAAAAAAAAAAAAGTGTGTGGGGTTGGGTTGGGATGAGCTGTCCTACTGCATGAGATGCTTTTATCTGATGCTAACCTGCGCTGTCTAGCTCCTTGCTGCCCTGGACTCACATATATTTACCAAAAAACCGGAGCTCCAGCATAAAAACCAATTCTTTTCTTTACCTAATCGCATCTCTCTGTCCTTTCTTCTATGCTCATGAGAAAGCTTACTTTATTGTGTAGAATAAAATTAGCCTGTAAATAGTGAGCTTTCAAGCTTAGCCACCACCATGCATATGGATTAGGGCTTCCAAAGCAGATGAATAAACAAAGCCCCCATTCTCTGCCAATTATTCTGAATCCCACTGCATGAGAGAGAGTAGTAGTTGGGTCAGTTTTGAAATTTTCTTGACCATGTTTTTGGAGCATGCACCATTGTTTATAATTTGTTGTCAAAGGGTGTTTATCGCGTATTTAATATCACTTGTTTAATTTAAATGAGTCAGATCTTTTAATCATAACTCATTAATTTCATTTTGGGTTCGTGATAAGTTCACAGATTGTGCAAAAAATTAACAACCTTTATGTCGCATGTCGAGTGCGGGTATGAGTACATAGGTCAACTCTATCCTTGCTCATTTAATTAAATTGGTTAGATCTTTTAACCCTAATGCACTAATTTCTTATAATTAGGTTGATGTTGGATTTGTGAGTCGTATAAAAAATTGTCAGTTCCATTTGAGACACTTCAACTAATTATTTAAAAAACAATGTTGACCCTAGTTTAGACCAGTTTGATCAAAATAGTGGATTTTCAGGTCCAATAAGGCGGTGTTTGCCAACCCTTTTTAAGAGGTGATTTTGGTTGAAAAAATATTTTGACGTGACGTAAAAATGAAATTCAATCGGTTAACGTCATTACTATTTTGGATAAAATGAAAAAAGGAAATTAAGAATGAGTTAACAAATGATATGAAAAGTCAAACAATACTATAAATTTTTCTAAAATTCTTTTAGAGTCATCTCAAATATGATGTAACTTTTAAAATTGTCAATAGATCAAAGTTTAATAAATTGTATCTCAAAATCACATTATATTTGAGAGGACTTTAAGATGACTATAAAAAAAAAAATTATAAGATTATTTTTAAAAAATCACTTAAAACACAACACGAGTTACCTACCTTAATCAGGGCTCTTGGTGTAGTAACAGAGGAGAGTGAAGGGGTAACATAACTGATGACTCTGTTGGATGGTTAGCAAAATTCATATATAGTGTCGATTTTTTACGAAGTTGGGGTATATTTGTGTGTAAGCTAACCTTTTACGAGACCCCACGAGTGGGCTTCTGCTACTTTTTTCCCCCCCTCCTAAGGTCCCCATCTGCTTTTCTCTCTAGCAAACCCCTCTAAACCTACTCTCTCTCTCTCTCTCTCTCTCTCTCTTTCTTGCAGCTCAGGGAAGGACAACAGTCAATCACGAAGCAAGAGAGAACCCCACAAACTCTTAGTCCTACTAAGCTCCAAACCTGCAAAATTTAACACACTCTCTCTCTCTCTCTCTCATCCTCTTTCTCTCTGTCTCTCTCTAAACACAATAGGATGGTGAGTTAGAGAGGAGAGCAAAGAGATGGGGTTGATGAATCACCTTTGAACCCAGGAAAGAAGACCCACCCCCCCCCCCACGCCCCCAACCCCACCCCTCACCAAATGGAACTAACAGATTTGCAAACCAACAAGCAAACCAACAACAACAACAACACCACCACTCAACACCACCACCACCACCACCACCAACAACAACAACAACAACATCATCATCATCATCATCACCAACAACAACAGCAGAACCAGAACCAGAACCAGTCGTCCTCGTCTTCCCACCAGCTTGTGGTCCCTTTCGATGGCAGATCAGGAGGACCCTTCATGGGCTCCATCTCCATCCAGGCTGGCCTCTCCACCCATGGCGGTGCAGGTGCAGGTGTACCTTCTTCCTCATCTCCCTCTTCTCTGTCCTCATCCACATCTTCTTCCTCCTCCTCCGCCTCTACATCCGCTGCCCCACCTCACCTCGTTGACGCCTCCCTCGCCATCGCCACCAGATCCGACCGATCCACTCCCCTCCTCGACTCCATCAAAAAGAACCCACATCAACAACAGCAGCAGCAATTGGCTATCGTACCCGCTACAACCACAGTAACAACCACAGCCGCCGCCACAACAACAACCACGGTCAAACGATCCACGAAGGACCGCCACACGAAGGTCGACGGTCGGGGCCGACGCATCCGAATGCCGGCCACCTGCGCCGCCAGGGTCTTTCAATTGACCAGGGAATTGGGTCACAAGTCCGACGGCGAGACCATCGAGTGGCTGCTACAACAGGCCGAACCGGCAATTATCGCCGCCACGGGGACCGGCACCATCCCGGCCAATTTCTCCACTCTCAACGTCTCGCTTCGCAGCAGCGGCTCCACGCTCTCGGCTCCGCCTTCAAAATCCGCTCCTCATTCGTTTCCTGGCGCTCTGGCTCTCGCCCATACTTACCACGAAGAAGGATTCGCTCACCCGGCTTTCTTAGGCTACCATCAACAGCAGCAGCAGCAACAACACCTTATGACAGCAGATCAAATAGCAGAAGCGCTTCCAAGTGGCGGCGGCGGAGAGAGCGGTGGGGGTGGAGATTCCACAGAGAATTACATGAGAAAACGCTACAGAGAAGATCTATTCAAGGAAGAACAACCACAGAGCGAGAGCGGTGGTGGTGGCGGTGGAGAAGGCTCGCCTTCAGGGAACAAGGCTTTCAAGAGCAGCGGCTTACAATTACCGAAATCGCAAGTACAAGAGGGAGGATCTTCTGGGCAGTTTAGGCCCTCCAATATCCTGCCCGCCACTGCCATGTGGGCAGTAGCGCCGGCGCCCAGTAGCGGCACAGGCAGCACATTCTGGATGCTGCCAGTAAGCGCCGGCGCCGGAGGTCCGTCGGTCGCCACATCAGCCGCCGGCCCATCAGAATCCCACATGTGGACTTTCCCGACAGCGCCAACCGCGAGCGGGAACACATTGCAAGCGCCGCTGCATTTCATGCCGAGGTTCAATCTCAATCCGGGTGGTCTAGAATTCCAAGGGAGCAGAGCAAATCCTCTCCAATTGGGTTCCATGTTAATGCAGCAGCAGCAGCCGTCTCAGCATCTCGGGCTGGGAGTTTCGGAATCCAATCTGGGAATGTTGGCTGCTCTGAATGCTTATTCTAGAGGGGGTCTGAATATGAATTCCGATCACCAGCAAAATCATCCGTTGGATCAGCACCATCAACACCAGCCTCAAGCAACGGATAGTGGAGATGAAGGCCCAGATAGTTCTTAGTGAAAAAATCAGAAGAATATACGAGTTGGTTAGTCGCTCTTATACCATATGTTATATGTGTATATATATATTTAAAAAAAAAAAAACAGCTTGATTAATTTCTTCCATTTTTTTTCCTTCAAATTTCGTTGTATGGGAGAAGGAGCTAGAGATTGTTGGCTTTGTTTTGCAGATTTGGAAGTTCTTGGAAAAATTCATGAGACATCATCGTCTGAGTCTGAGAAGAGAGGGTCCTTATAAGTTCTCTCATTTAGTGTTCTTTTGAGGTTTTTTTTTTTTTTTTTTACTTGTTTTTTGGGGATTTGTCTAGATTGTCGATGTGGGACTACTACTTTCGAGATGTATTTGTTAGTTTGGTCCAAAGGGACTGAAAGGAATAGGCTGAGAGAGATTTGTATAGGAGGATATTTGTTGGTGTTTAGTATTGTTATTTGCTTTGTTTGTATGAGAGAAAAATGGAAAACAACCAAAAGGAATTCAGAGTAAAATTTGGAATTATTTTTTCTCTCTCTCTCTCTCTAGAAAGCATCTCTTTTTCTCTGTCATAACTTTCAAGAAACAGTGAGGAAAATGTGGGAAAAAAAACAAAGGGTCTTTGAATTCTGCTTTTAGTATTTATGAGATGGATCGGAGAAGTTGCCTGATTAATAAGCTTCACTGCCTGTGATTTCTTATAGAAATGGAAAAAAAGAGAGCAGATGGGACAAAGAAAGGAATTCAGGCGGCAGCGCCAACCAAAATCCTCTTAATGTATGTATGTGAAGAGATGAGAGAGAGAGAGAGAGAGAGAGAGAGAGATATGCAATAATGGAGTGGAGAGATATTGCTCAAAAAACACAAGAAAAAAGAAGAAGAAGAGGAGAGAGTTTATTTACCAACATTTTCTTTTTCTCTCTGCCTTTAAATACGGATCCAATGGCCATGTCAGGTGGGTTTCACCTCCCACCTGTCATTTCTCTTTATTTACTATATATATATATAAATTTATTGTGTGTGTTACTGTTATTAATGAGGTACGATATATAGATATAAGAATCTTTCTGGCTGCTTTCCTTATTAGTATTTTTCATGGGCGTGCATTTATGTCTTACAAGGAGAGCCACCCACATCTACCGGATATATATCTCCCTGGTTTTCAGCTTTGGCCCTTGACTTGAAGAAGACTATTTTACTTGAATGGTGGATTTTAACACTTGACATGATTAAAATATCAAGATGGGAATCATTTCAAAAAAAATTTTAAAAAAAATTTGGATTTTGTAAACGATTATATCAAAAGAAAAATTTACTCACACAATATGATAGGATTTGGATTTTCTAGGGCGCCCGGATTGAGAGTATATTCTATAATTACAATACATACAGTTTATTACATCGTTACATATTACCGAAACAGTCGAAAAGAAATTTTCCTTCATCAATTTTTTTACAAGATAGAGAGTAAGATCGTGTGATGCAAATATATTATATTAAATTCTCATTGGTAACATATCACATTTTCTAAGTCGACGGAAGGAACGGCTTGAAATGTGTTATTTTAGAATCACAATTTCTTTTAAAATGGTTAAAAAATCATTATCCAATTATTAGAGTGAGCGAGTTGTTTGGGTGAATGGGCCCGGGCTTGAACAGCTTTTGCCCAATTACAAAAACAAAAATGTTAAAAGAATATATAATGGCAGAGCTGCCGAATCATCGAGAACCCGAATTAGTAATAACTTTGCGGCCAAGTCGAAACACGAGATTCCGTTTCGGTTTGACTTAAACAGTCAATTCAGATGACATTTTCATATTCATTTTTGTTCCCATTTATATATTTCTTAAAAAAAAAAAAAAGGAAAAAGAAGAGGCTTCTTCTACTACTGTCTACGTGTCACTAGAGATTTGTACTTGTTTGGATTCACTCCTCCTTGGTCACCCTTTTTCATTTTTCTTTACCGTTGTAAAAGCATACATCACATCGGTGGCCAAAAAGACAGCATACATTATTAATAACGTCGGGTGTAGGTATTCCTCTTCTTCCAATTTCTTCAGCATTCTGATTTGGTTACCCTAAAAGAGACACAATTTTACATGCATGCCACGTTAAAGTATCGGTGAATATCGTTTCTTGTTGCCAAAGTTTCCTTGTTTTATACCCTAATTTGGTCCTAAACCAAAATCCAATCTCAATTACGATTCATATGATTTTAGATTTGGATTGATCGTGGCCGTTCAAGTTTTCAAAGAGTAGCTAGCTAGCTAGCTAGCTATATTCTTTTTCTACTTTTATATGAAGAGGTTCTGATCATATTCCTTTTGAGGATCAAAGATAAGATAGTATCGTAGTAGTATGTTTCCACTTTATCAAAAGTTCCACATGGATAAATCAGCAAAATTATTATTATTATTATTATTATGGGAAAGTATATGGCTTGGGTTAGGCAGATAGCAATTTTTGAAATGATCCATAAAAAAAATTATATGGTTCTTCATGGTGGTCTTCTCATTCTGTATACATATTGTTTTATGGGAAAAAAAATAAAAATTACCCCACCAATTCCTCTTTTATTTTTTTTGGAAGACAATATTCATGTAGGATGATAAGAACAACCGAGAGGAAGTGTAACATCTCTCAACCCCATAAATTTGATACAAACTCAACATAAAATTTACGGGTTAGAATTTAAGAGCTTAACTCATTTAATTAAATGAGTTGAATTATAATTGACCTATAGAGTTATATACCCATTTTTCGACATGGACTCAAACCCATCACGAGACATAAGGGTTAATAAATTTTTTACAAGACTTGTAAATATGATACAAATTTAACACGTATCTCGATACGACTCGAACCTGATATGTTAATACAAATTGACACCACTAATCGGTCCAAAATTATGTACTTTTTACTTTCTTTTTTTTTAGTAGAACAGTGTAGACCACATGAACTTTGGACAGAACCAAAGCTTGAGTCAACCCACATGCCCTGGTTTTGTGTAGTAATGGACAAAACTCAACTTTCACTCTATTCTCAAGAAAATTTTTTGGAACAAAAAAAAAAATTATTATGCTAAGCATATTCACTTAATTATAATAATCTTTCCCGCCTTCCTATTTTTTGGACATTGGCAGGTGTTCCGGTAATCCGTAATTTCCGCAACAAAAGGCCACAATTGGGATTTTTATAATAATAATATTTCTAATTAAAGAAAGTAATTGAATGACAGTACAAATTTTGACCTCTAAAATTAAAAATTAAATAACATAATAATAAAAATAAAAAAAGGTTTGATGAGATTACTGTTTAAGGAAAGGACAGAAGAAGTGGTGATCATGAGTGATCTGTAAAGTGAATGGACGGCCAGGATGATTCTGTCTTGGGTTTGCTCATGGGAGTTCACGAGGCTATAGTATAGTGATGGATCCAGTGGATTTTGGAATAAATTAAAGTTCCACGCGCTTCACGTGCTCCAATCATAGAGCTCATAAGTGCGGCTCTGATGAAAGTGGAGGGTGATATAGCGCGTGGAACATTCTTTCTTACCATTTTTTTAAGCCACTTTTTGTAGATTCCTTTTTATTTTTTTAACATTTTATTGTACTAAAACTGTTTTTGACCAATAAATATTACCATAGGTAAAATTGTTTTTAACATTTTTTTTACATGTCACACAAGGAAATAAAAATGAGAAATTTAAACTAGTGATTTTCGTTTCATTAGGCATGGTCTATAACCAATTGAGCTATTCCTTGGACAAATTATGTGACTTTTAAAATCATCATCTGATCAAAATCTAATAATGATCAACATAAGGTTAGTGGTGATTTTAATAATCACATCATTCTTGAAATGATATAAGAGTAACACAAGAGAGACTTGTAATATTACTGAGTTATTAATGGCTATAGCTTGAGAAGACTTTTACAATGAACAAATGAATGATATTGTCTCTTTTTGTGTTATCCCTATTCTACGTTTTATATATATATATATATATATATATATATATATATATGAGGGACCAGTGAGATAAGTTTTTTTCTTCATCTTTTTTAAAAAACAATATCCACATAGGATGAAGATAACACCAAGAAGAACTGTAGCTTTTTTTTTTCCTGAGAAATATGTGCTCATATTTCACATATGACATTTTCTTTTTATTCTTTTTTTTTTAAGTACTATAGTTTTAATATTATTTTTGTATATAATAGTTCACATTTTATAGAAATGAGTGTCACGTGGACTATCATTTGGCAATTTTCATTTTAGCGACTGACGTGGTAAGTTGTACATTAATTGTCGAATAGAGTTTTCCTTTAAATTGGGTTGGAGAAATTTCCTCCAGTTTACTCTATAAAAATGACATGTGCCACTTTTTATGTGAGAAATACATGTTTTTTAAATAGCATGTGAGAAACACGTGTTTTTTGAATAAAATTTATTTCAATTTTGTCCGTGTAATTAAAAAGAAGAAAAAAAAGAGAGAAAGAAACAAGATGTGCTTCTCGCGTGTTGATGGCACATGTCACTTTTATAGAGTAGGTTAAATGAAAACTCTATCCTTAATTGTCACTTGACAGTTTATATTTTAGTACTGAGGTAATAAGTATTGTATAAACTATCACGTTAGTTTGTAATGAGCTTATAATAAAAGTTATAATGCTCTTTCTTGTTGATTAGTGGGGTAAGTATGTTGATAATAGGTAAAATCAATAATTTAGGAGTTAGCTACTTCAACTTGGTCCTAGTACAATTTATGTGAATGGAAGCCATCATTAGGAAGATATTTATGGTTAAATAAATATTTAATTTAACTTTTAAGATTATGTCAACAATTATAATAACTGTATTCCTTCCATATTCTATGTTTTAAAATTTTAATTAATTGCCGCAAGGTGGTAGTAATGACTAATGAGTTGGTTTTTTAAATTTATTATTATTTTAGACGAAAGGTAAACAATTAAGTATATTATCTCCTTTGCTTTTGAGCATGTTGGATACCATACAAGCTGTCAGGGTTCATTATCTTTGCCCATGTCCTTGACAATTCAAATTCTTCTCATGGTGACATCGTTTCTTTTTATTTTTATTTTTAAAATATAGTAAGCTATTATTATTATTAGAGAAAATGTTTTTTTTCATCATCTCACATTTATTTATTTTTTATTATCGTTATTATTTTTATTATTTTTGTTGTACTGCTACAAATACTGGTTTCTTACCACTAATTGTTGGCTATGTGTCTAGCCTTTCTAGTGGCGACAGGGGTTGCACCTACCGAGTAGATTCTGAAGAAAGTTCCAAAAAGAGCATACAAAGGGATAAAAAAGATGCTTAAAAACAAAAGAAAACCCAACAAAAAGGACTAAATCAGGTGGAAAAGGAAGAAGGCATGAGCAAGGGCAACCCACCAGACGAAAAGAACTTGAAAAAAAAAAATTATAAATTAAAAATAAATCTAAATTATATATAGGAAAGTGCTCTTTCTGTTTGTCTCGGTGCATTTTTTTTTAATAATTTTAGTATTTAGTGCAACATAAAATATTAGTTAATTTGAAAATATTTTTTCAATCAGCCAAGACAAGATGTAAAAAGTTCACACTCGC
The DNA here is from genome assembly GCA_013348765.1 of Carpinus viminea. Classification (NCBI taxonomy): domain Eukaryota; kingdom Viridiplantae; phylum Streptophyta; class Magnoliopsida; order Fagales; family Betulaceae; genus Carpinus; species Carpinus viminea. The sequence continues at coordinate 16,471,936 of CP054669.1, read as the reverse complement.
ATCCGCGTAAACTGTTTTTCGCAAATCCTCCCACACTGTTGAATAAACAATTGTGAAAAAGTCCCTTACAGGCTTATTTGCACGAACACCCGCCCGAGCAAGTTGGCCACAACAAGAGCCCTTTCACAGTTGCAAGAAATATGGACACACAATTGCATAATAATCTTATCTCCAAAGGCCTTTTATTATCACTCTCTTCCTTTGCAACACCAACAAATATTTTTCGCGCAAACAAGCAGTGAAAAATAGCCACTTTTTCCACAAAATATTTCACGTCCGAAGAAACAGGAGACAATAATACCTTCCACTTCTAGGATCCATCTGATAATGTTGGCCCCTTATTATATATTTAAATTAGAATATTCTTTCTGAGATTTGAGTGTAAAAGTTATAAGACTAAAGAAAATAGTGCTCGGATTAGGTCGAATATTTATCTATTTATACAACCACAACAGCCTAACCAACCAGAAAAGTAGATGGGAAAAGAATATTAGTTAAGCCTTTTGCCTAGTTTTCAACCTGTAATTCTATTTAAGAAATTCTAATCAAACAAAAAAAAAACATAATAAACATACTAAAGAAAGGGATCTGCCATGCCAACAAAACTATGCAAACAGTACACAAAACTATAATATGTTAAATCCATTCTATTAGTTATAAAGATTTTTTTTTTTTAATTATTATTATTGCCAACCAAACACAACTCATTGCATTTAGAAATGAACCTGTGACTTCATCCTCCTATAATTCCTCTATTAAATTATTTAAGCAATAGGCAGACCAGTGTATAGCCAGCACAATTACACTTCATCTCAGAGAAATTTCTCCCTATCGACAAGCTCACAAAATCTGACCATCAATAGTTAGCAATCAACAAATTACTGTACATATATGAACCCTTATGTACACCAGATACAGAACCAAACCTCTAGGCTGTTCTTGTGCTTTATCTCCAACTATTGCGCTTAATGTACACACACATTAAGCAGAATTTCTTTGATAATCTGCTTGGAGCACGCCTTTAAGTTGTCACATTACAAAATGAAATTAACAATATGAATTAGTAAAGCATTTCAAGGAAAACTGCAAGGCATACACATAGATATTTGAATGGCAAGTTGAAGCAGAATAGGATCCTTTCTATTTCAAATGAAATGTATGGTATCTATTTTATGATCAAAATTTAAAGTTAATGCATTTTTTTTTTTTTTTTGACATGTCCACACAAGTTAGTGTATCTAACAGTGTATATGATGTTGATGTTGGCACATCTTTTAATTTTTTCTAAATAATATGGCATCATATACACCGTTAGATGCACTAACTTCAAATCCTTACTAAGGATCTTTGTCCAGTTGAAGCCTGCATTCTATCAACTGAAAACTTACTGTTGCCATAAGTTCTTAATGTTCCTTATTGTCTTGCATCTGGTCCTGATGTTCCAAGGGCAAGAGATATAACACCCGCAGTCTGCAGAAGATGGTCCAATCAAGAGACATACAGAGCATTAGTCTCATAGCATAAAAGTTCAAACAATACCAGTTTTCTTTCTTGAAGTATATGACATCAAGAAGAACCAATCTCTTTGCAGTACTAACAAGATGCTAGCATGAATTTCATTAAAAGTACTTTGCAGATATATGTTCTTTCAACACGCATTCAAAAGTCCAAGCCTAGAGTCTTTTGCAACTTGAAAATCGTGTTTTACCATATACTTCTCTTTAAGTTCTTAAATTGCATATGCCTATGTCTGAAATGAATTTGTCGCAAGCTTCCAGGATTTATTGGCCCAGGCCAATATCTTCACCAATCTTAGCAAGTACAGAAGTTTGTATCATATGATAATAGCTACAGAGAAAGAATCGAGCTGCTCTATGCCTAGTCCATTGTATTTATAGAACAGTTACCAGGGGGCCCCCTCCCCAATAAAGATTGCATGAAAAAAATATTATTTTTACATGTGTGCATATTTCTATTTTTGTGCGTGGGAGAGAGAGAGAGAGAAAGAGAGAGAGAGAGTTTCCAGAAGATGGACTGAGCCCCTCACACTTGCAAAAATTGGGCCAATCCAATCCGCTAGATGATCACTTATCAAAATCTAAGGTCTTTATCTTCTCTTCGCTTGGTTTGATTAAAAGAGATCAAGATAAAGTTGACATGGTGGCTGACGGGTGATTTAAAGGCATATGCAAGGCTTCAGCCAATTTCTAGGTGTGCTAGAGAGCTTTAGAATTTGGCATCAGGGCAGAAGAGGAGAGTGAAAGTAGCTGGGCTTCTTCCATTCCAAAATAATTTATAATTCTTTATTGGAATGCTGTGCTGTTGGATTACTTCTTGATATCAGTGCCATACTAACGAATGAGTTGTAAACAACAGTTACAGAACTCCACTCTATTCCAAGTATGGCAGCACAAATTGCAATGGGTATACTTCAGAAAGTCCTTAAAGCCGAAACAATTTAAGAACAAAATGTCAAATAGTTTACCAGAGGGCAAGCCCATTGACAAGACTTATCAAAATAGAAGTGGTTTCTTACATCTACATCACACAAGAGGATGAAGATTTAGTATAGAATTTGTAGTATAGTCATGCACCTCTTTCAGAAAGCAAATTATTTATCTTTTGCTTCTTTGATGTGGGATCTTTGGCAGCTCCAGAAAAATCATCCACCAAATTTCCTATGAACCTAACAAAATAATAGTCTAATTCCACTGTTTAAATCATAGGTATATAAATTGAATGTTTACATTTCCAAAACATAAAAAAAGTTGCTAATGACCCACAAAATGGGAAGTGATATTAAGGTGCCCAAATAATATCTGAACTGGTCCGTTGTATTTTCTATTATATTTGCAATGTCTAGTTTATAGCAATTCAAGATGTAACTTCCTTCGAGCAAAAAGACAATGAGCAAATTGGATAGCTTACGACAAAGTGTCCGCTGCATAAAATATTGGAAGCCTTCCCAATCCAACACCCTTCCATGTTCTTCTCTGGAAAGAAATATCCTGCTCAGCCCCTGAGCCTGTTGCAGTTAGAACAAACTGAAAGGCACAATGTCAATGGTCACTCACATCAATGAAGAAAATATAAAAGCAAAATTGAACTTCAAAAAAGAGGAGAATAATCTAAATCCAACAATAATCAACCAAAAAGAGAAAGGTTAATTGTACCAGTGGAAAGAGTATAGCCATAACCCCATAGCTCACAAGAGGTGAGAAAAAGAATATAGCCAGAACACAAGGGCTTCCTGAAAAACCATTAAAGAAAATATTGTTGTTGCACAGGCCACCAAAATCATGAATATATGAGAGGAAAGCAAATAGAAAGTGTGACCTCTTATGCCTATTCCTATAGAAATATTAGGCAGTAAATGATGACATCACAAAGATCATAGTTTGTATGCATAAATCTAATTTGCTTCGCATCCACGAAACATTATTTTAAAACTCTTATAACACTAGAATAGGATCCTCTCCATTTCAAGTTAAATGGAGAGGAGCCATTTCTTGACCAAAATTTGATTTTACAGACCTAGTGGTGTATATTGCCACATGGTGAACATGTTGTCATATCATTTAAAAGTTTTAAATGGCGTGACATATATACTTTTAGTACAACAAAATAAAATTTTAACCATGAAATGACTCATTTCCATTTAAAGTGAAATGGAGAGGATCCTTGTCCGTAAACACCTACATTAATGTTTTCAAAAGCCAATGAGAAGTTGGGTAGGTAGAGGTGTATTAAAGCCATGTATTGGGATTTTGGAAGGCAATTAATGAAGTAAAAACACAAAAGTTTGTTTGATATGTGATCAGGTTTGCGTATTAAAGCCATGTATTGGGATTTTCAGAAGGCAATAATGAAGTAAAAACACAAATCTTTGTTTGATATGTGATCAGCTTTGTCTTTGGGTATGATGCTTAAGAACCTATATACTGATTTCCCAGCCCCAAATAGAACTATATATTAACCTAATCCGTAGAGAGCTAATCAGACCTGTTAGTTTCCCCTAAACCAGTACCAAAATCCTTAGATTTTCAGTCATTGGGTGCTGAAGACAAGATCCTGCAACAATGACTAAAGGAGGTACTCGTCCTTACAGATCTACATGTTTATTCTTTCTTTCTTTTTGTTATTTTAATTCTTTAAGATTGAAACATCAGGAAAGTTAATAAATGTTCAAAATGATAGATATCCCATCTGCATCTCAGAAATTACCAAATATGATCTAAAATTTTTAGAAAGAACCTCACTGAAACATTCAGTTTCATTGTTATATGTGAAGCAAACATAAGCACAAACAGATAGAGTACTTGCTATGCAATTCATTTTCCATATTTGATACCCTGATAAATCTTTTTGTTAGTAACCAGATATTCTTTATAGATAAAGTATATCTTACAATAAAAAATAATTGAAGTCTTGCAAGATCAATACGGATTGGCTCTGGTTCGTTTATAAAATATGATTAGAGGAACTATAGGCGGAGCAATTAGGCATAAATTGGGTAGGAAGAATTCTAGACACCATTCCCTGTTGAAAACAATGAAGTCTTGGGTTTCCTCACACCCACAGCTTGATATTTATGTCATTAGCCAATATAGAATGGTTTTGATTAAAGCACGCCATCATTGCAAAAACTTGACTCAACTAGTTATGTCAAGTACTAAACCTTCCTCTCTCAGCATTGTGGAAACTGGTGCTACAATTTATCAAGTAGTTAGCTTCAGTTCCTAACCATGAAGCTACATGACTAAGTGCCCTCCAGGTTTGCTACTTAAGATCAGTAATCATGGATTGTCCCATATGAGAAACCATAAAGCAAACAACAAAAGGGAAGCCAAGTGTATCTGAACAGAATATTTTGCCATTTGAAAAAACTAACAGGTATGCTTAAGCAAATCCAATTCAGCAATTGACTCCACTGAAAAGTGTATTACCAAAACCAGCAAAAAATGCCCAGTTAGATTCAAAGAAGTCCAGCCTTTTGTCGAGAGCCACTTCAGAAATGTTCCATTTGTATCTAATAAGTTCAAAAGCTTAGTATTATCTGGCCAAATGTGAGTATAACATATAGAAAAGCAGATTACAAGCACAACATACTCGAAACAGTAGTAGGCATACATCCAGGATAGTAGTAGGAAATTGAGCACTTTCCCTACATAAGGTACAAATCCTGTAGCAAAAACCTGCATACAATTCTCAGAAAGTATCATGTCTGTCAACCAAAAAGTAAAGATATAACAAAGTGACGTTAAGTTTGTTGTAGATCATAAATATATCCACTGGTATAATATACTTAAAGAATTGCAAAACAAAAAGGCCAGTAACAGCTTTGTCAGAATATAATATAAGTATATACACAGACAAACGCACACAACAAAAAATACAAAGATATATTTCACCTCCAAGAAGAAGAAGCTCAAAAGAAGAACTGAATACACCTGCTCTCCTATTCCAATCATGACCCTGTGTGAACAAGAACAAATGAACCTTAAAGTTTTATTGTGAAACATTTTAATTGCAAGTAAGTGCCTGCAATCAGCAGAAAAGAATCCATTTAAATACCATCAGTAACTAATAGTAACTTTACCCTCCCAGGCCAGCAAGTCTTTCCGTATGAACTGTACTTTTTGCAGTTATTGACTCACTTGGGCCCGCAGGTTCCACTCCAGAAGGCCCAGATCTCCCCATTGCAGCAAAACCAAACTTGGCAATGTCATTGTACCTGAATGAATACATTCTTTTAAAGCTACAGATCAGATAAACAAATAATTAAACTTTAGAGGGAATGTATGAGAAACATTGAATTTGAAACCAAAAAAAAAAAAAAAAGGAAAAATGCAAAATTAGTCTATGTAGTTTCACTAAGTTGCAAATAGCTCCCTGGAGTTTAAAAGTGACTAAAAACTCCCTAAGGTATGCAATAAACACAAATGGGTCCCTAGACGCATTTTATGTCAGCAAATTGGACAAAATCCGTTAATGTGTTATGTCACCACCAATAATATTGTGACATGAGTCTTTTGGAATATGAAAAATATAAAAACCAAAACAAAAATATAATATATAAAAACAAAAGACAAAAGACCAAAAACAAAACCACTTTCTCCTTGAACTTCTCTTATGCGAGAAATTGGAGAATAAAAAACAGCAATTTTCTGCTCAAACACGTCATTTTTGCCCCCATTGGATGTGAGGAATACAACCCTAGTACACATGATGTATACAACAATCCATCTAATTACTACAATGGACCTAGCAAGGGTCTTGTAAATTAGTTCATAATTGAGACTCAAATGAAATACACATATCAATGTACACACAACACAAATCCCAAAAAAAATGGTATGGCATCCCAAAGTTTGTAGCAAAAACTTCAGCCTCCCCTCGACATAATGTAACAACAAATGTGATTAGAAGCTGAAAAGAACTCTACATACCTAGTAATAAGATGGAACATTTACATGCACTTCATATGACAATGCATGCTAGGATGTTATAAAAGACGAAATAATGAGGGCCTTCCATGATTTTCATGCTAGAGACAAGTTTGAAAGAAGCCTTAATGCCACTTTTACCTCTCTTATTCCAAAAAAGTCAGGAGCTATTGATATTAAGCATTTTTGCCCTATTAGACTTGTGGGGAACTTTACAAAATTGTAGCCAAAGTTCTTGCCAAGAGGTAGACAATGGTTATGGAGATGATCAAATCCAACTTTCAAAATGCATTTATTAGGGGCAAGCAAATTATAAATTCAGTTTTCATTGCTAATCAATGCATTGATATTGGGATCAAATATGGGGAGCCAGGTGTGATTAGTAAATTGGATATTGAAAAAGCTTATGATCAAGTAAATTGGAGTTTTTTGTTGTATATGTTGAGGGGCGGTTTTGAGGAGAAATGGAGTAAGTGGATAACTCATTGTATTTCTTCAGTTCATTTCTTTGTCTTGGTCAATGGCACTCCAATGGGTTTCTTTAGTAGTTCTCATGGCACCAACATCTAAGAATGTTGGTGTGCTTAACATCACTCATCTCTTGTTTGTGGATGACACCTTGAGTTTTTGTGAAGCAAGCCCAAATCACCTCCATTATTTGTGATGCTTGTTCTTGTGTTTTGAAGTTGTCTTTGGTTTGAAGATCAACCTAGCTAAAGAGCTGGTCCCTATTGGCAATGTCAGTAATGTAGAATGTTTGGCACACATTTTGGGCTGTTGGGTTTCTTCCTTGCCTATGAAGTATCTAGGGCTCGTTTTACGGCCATTTCTATTTGGTATGGCATTACTGAGAAGGTAGAACGTCATTGGCTTCATTGGAAGAAGTTGTATTTGTCAAGGGTGATAGGCTATTTCTTGTTACTTTTTCTCATCCTTGCTGGGGTTGCTAGTCACATTGAGAAGTTATAGCGGGACTTTCTATGGGTTGCACTTGGTGAGGAGTTCAAATATTACTTTGTGAGTTGGTCGAAAGTTTGTTCTCTCACTTCTGAGGGTTGGGGATCAGCAATATACTTCTATTTAACCAAGCTCTCTTGAGAAAATGGTTACGACACTATGCTTTTGAGAGAGGCACTTTGTGCAAAGCGATAGTGGATTGTAAACATAGCAGCTTAGCGGGTGGGTAGTGTTTTGGTGAAGTTAATGGGTCGTATGGGGTTGGTTTATGGAAATTTATCATAAAAGGTTGGGGGGAGTTCTCTAGGTACACTAGACTTGAGATGGGGGATGGCTCCAAGGTTAGATTTAGACATGGTGTGGTATAGGGAGTAGTCCTTTAGGCAAAAATTTTAGAGTTATTTAGTTTGGCTCGTATCAAAGATGCTTTCACAGCAAATCATTTATAGCATACTATTGACTCTCCTTAATGCAATATTGGCTTTACTATTAGAGTGGCACATGATTGAGAGGTGGATTTTTTCACCACATTTTTTAATATGTTGTATTTCATATGGTTAAGACTGGTCGGTGAAGACAAGTTGTGTTGGGCTCCTTCCAAGAAAGGGTTGTTGGATGTCAAATCTTTTTATAATGTCCTTACTCTCCATGACAATGACTCTTTCCCTTGGAAGAGTATTTGGCAAAGGTTCCCTTGAGAGTAACATTAGCTTGGTTGGCCACTTTAAGGAAGATCCTCACTATGGATATCTTAAGGAAACAACATATCATAGTGGTAGATTGTTGTTGCATGTGCAAGAAGGGCGGGGAATCTGTAGATCACCTTCTACTCCATTGTGAGAATGCTTATAACTTATGAAGTTCTATTTTCAACCTTTATGGGTTAAAGTGGGTCATGTCTTGGTGGGCAGTGGATCTCTTCACTTGTTGGAAAGGGCAGTGTGGTTCTTGTTAAAGTGTAACAGTGTGGAAGATGGTCCTGTCTTGCTTAATGTGGTGTATAAGGAGAGAAAGAAATGATTGTGTAGTTTTGCAGATTGCAAGAGATCAGTGGTGGAGCTTAAGGCCTTCTTCCCAATACCCTTTCTCACTGGACAACAACCTTTGATTGTCTTCATTTGACTAGCTTTCAAGATTTTGTAATCGTTTTCCTTTTTCTATTTAGTTGTTTTTGTATATTTCCTGTCTACTAGGGTTAAAATTTCGATTACTTATATAAAAAAAATGACAATGCATGATTATAGTCATTCAAAGATGACAACATGTAGCCTACCCAGGTTCAAGTCATAGCTATAGGCACCATGCTAAAATCAGAGATATACATAAACCACAAAACATAGCCATCAAAAAGGAAGAACGGTACCAGATATTGCTTAGAATTAAGCTGAACACATACAATGGGTAGAACCAAAAGACCTGCAAGTTATGATCAGATAAATGATTAGTATGGGTAAAAGTTAACAAAGGAATTGATGGAGTTGTTGTTGTTTTTCTTTTCTTTTTTTTCCATACAGAACAAAAGTCACAAATAAACATGTTGTTTCATCACCTGAGTCATGTCAACAAGTTATGTCCAATATGCCATTCTATTCTCACCTTGTTAAGGAAAAAAAAAAAACATTATGCCTTTTACTCAGACTAAGGAAAAGGGGTGGGGGCGTATAGCATCCTTGTAGTCTTAAGTTACCCCCTTGATCAGGAAGTCAATTGAGGTACACTAATCTAGAATTCCTGAGAATGGCATCTTTTTATAATTCTTTAACCATCACTGATAAATTATCTAGGTGAATAGCATAAGAAATTTCTTTCTTAAATACTGTCATCATTTGTCAACATAGTCAGATAGCATGGATAGTTGACCATGCTAGAAAAAGGGAACCTGATTCTTCAGCCTCAACATAGCATGCAAATAAATCATCAGAATTTTGAAACAACAATAAATGCATGTTAACCATATGTAAGAATACATATAAGTTTGCGATGAGTAAGGTTCTTTAGTTTAAACTATACATATTAAAAGGCAGAATATTATAAAGGAAGGAGAAGAAATCTCACAAGAGTACTTATCAAAAAAGAAATCTCACAAGAGTAAAAAAAAAGCACAACAGCAAAAGTCGTATTGGCATCAAAACCAATGGGAGGCTAGGATTATAGTTTATTTTATTAGTTTTAATGATCCAGTCCATGAACTCATCTTAAGATGTTAGAAACTTGTTTGTGGGTCCCAATATAAAAATAGTTTTTGCATAACAATTAGAGCCACTTGGACTTTGTAGTCACCTTTAACCAAAACACCCAGATAGCTTGAAGGTGACAGAAATGTAGATTGGTAGCTTTATAAAATCAGAGAAAACATTGAGTTTCTGAGATTCATCTTGGTGAATATCTAGTTTCAACAGGATGTCCTTGTAAACTTTTATTGAGAATCAAGCCTCTTTAGATTTCTCTAGTGAGACAAAAAGTTGTCATTTGTGAACAATTAGAACCTCAGCTTGGGACTCTAGATAGACGTGAGATCTGTTTTTCCATTGTACCTAAAGCTGAGAGAGCATCTTTACAAGAAAGCATTTATCATGCTCACAAGAGTTGGCTGATAAAATTTGAGCTGGCTCTGGCAGCCCATATGGATTTGTGCCTTTTGGTATCCTTTACAGGTTATATTGGATAACATACACATTTGATGTGGGTTTTCATCATTTTTTGATCGGTTGCACAAAATTATAGTTATATTTCCTATCCCGGTTGATGTGGCAAAGCGTCTTGAGAAGATACAAAGAGACTTTCTTTGGGGTGGGATGAATGAGGATTTTAAGTATCATCTAGTAGAGTGGGACAAGGTTTGTACTCCTATCGATGAGGGGGCTTAGGGATTAGAAATATTCAAGGTTTAATCAAGCTCTTTTGGGGAAATGGTTATGGCGGTTTGCTCATGAGGAAGGAGCTTGGTGGAGATCGTGTTATGGCAAAGTATGGGTCGGATTAGGAGGTTGGCGTTGAGTTATTTCCATGGGGTGGGCTTGTGGAAATATATTTGTATGGGATGGCAGAATTTTAGGAGGTTCTTTAAGTATGATGTGAGGGCTCTAAAGTTCGCTTTTGGGATGATGTTTGGTGTGGTGAGAGGGCCCTTAAGGAGGAGTATCCGGCCTTTGCAGCATTGCTAGTCTCAAGGAGCGACCATAGCGGACAATATGGAGCTTTCTAGCAATTCCGTTCGTGGAATATCCAGTTCACCGGCTGTTTCATGATTGGGAGGTGGGGAGTTGGCCTCTTTTATAAAGCTTATATGAGTGTAAGGCTGCGAGGTGAGGAAAGACAAGCTATGGTGGATGCCTTCTATAGGGTCTTTTTGAGGTTAAATCCTTCTATCGAGCTCTTTCGCCTCAAGGTCGGTCTCTTTTCCTGGAAGGGTGTTTGGAAGTCCAAAGCTCCTCCTAGAGTGGCTTTCTTTGTTTGGACGGTTCATAGCAAGATTCTTACTCTAGACAATCTTGGGAGGAGAGGGTTGGTGGTGGTAAATAGATGTTGGTTATGTGAAGTGGAAGGAATCGGTTGATCATCTTCTCCTTCATTGTCTGGCAGCAAGGAACATGGAATGTTTTCTTTGCCCGGTTAAGGCTTTGTTGGATTATGCCTCTCGTCAAAGAGGTTCGAGTTGGTGGGCAAATGGTTCCACATTGTATTTTGTGGTGCATTTGGAGAGGATGTGAAACAATAGATGTTTCAAGGACTCAAATAGGGACTCCTCCATTTCTTTTTGTTACCCTTTTTCTTGGACTACAAGCTGGCTCGCCCAGCAGGTTATTAGCTTTGTAGATTTTCTTTCCTTTTCTCTCTTTCCCCTAGTCCCTTTTGTATACTTCCGGTGTACCAAGGGTTAATATATTGACTTATCAAAAAAAAAACAGGATGTCCTTGTAAACTTTTATTGAGAATCAAGCCTCTTTAGATTTCTCTAGTGAGACAAAAAGTTGTCATTTGTGAACAATTAGAACCTCAGCTTGGGACTCTAGATAGACGTGAGATCTGTTTTTCCATTGTACCTAAAGCTGAGAGAGCATCTTTACAAGAAAGCATTTATCATGCTTACAAGAGTTGGCTGATAAAATTTGAGCTGGCTCTGGCAGCCCATATGGATTTGTGCTTTTTGGTATCCTTTACACAGGTTATATTGGATAACATACACATTTGATGTGGGTTTTCATCATTTTTTGATCGGTTGCACAAAATTATAGTTATGCTAATTTATTTACCCCATAAGGTCTTTTGAAAATAATGCAAATATCCAGTTTCCTGATATAAAAAGTACATATAAAAGCCTTCTAAGAAGCTCAACGATGAGACATTCCTGAAATGATTATTAAAAAAGCTACATAAGTGAGGGTACAAAATGATAAACATGATACTGATACTTACATAAAAGAGTTTTATGAGCCCATGACGAATGATGGAATAAAATTTCAAAACGCCACCAAGTGATAATGTTATATGAGAACTAAACAGTGAGCTCTGATCAGGTAATATCCAGTGGAGCATTGGGATGACAACTGTGTTGAGGACAAACATACTGCACATTGATATTGAAGATATTTAAATTATTAAAGCATGGCATGCATGATAAAAATACACTGCTTCACAACCAATGGAAGCATTAATACATCAACTAACATGGTAGGTTGGAATTGAGAAACAAAGACCCAAATAACTGTAAAATATGTATGAAAAGCAAGCTAGAAACCACTAGACGAATACATTTTCATTTTTGATACAAATAATCGTAGAAAAAATGGTACATGTAATATAAGGCATTAAATAGAAAGATTTTTGCTTAGATTACTTATAAGTAAAAGGCAAAACTTAATTAGCGAAATTACCTAGGGAGAAGATTGAAATTCATAACACAGATTAATTTTGCCTGTCTTGAATAAATGGAATTTTACCAGCTATGACATGCATGTACAGCAAGTGTTTTTAAGTTCATGGTTTAATTTTTTTTTATTCAGGTAATCATGCTAGGGTATTTAACTCATTAGATTGAAATAAACCATTACATATAAGATTTCAGTTTACTGTAATTGACAATCACGGCTGCTTATTCTTCTTCTTCATCCTCCTCTTTTGTTTTCCCTTTTTGTGTGTATTTTGTTGCTTCCTTTAGAATTTTAAAAGCAGCTTCATTAAGCATCATTTTTATGATTTCTTAAAGTTAGTCTCGTGTTTTCCCATCATTATACAAGAAAGATGTTCTCTGATGAATACAGGGACCAAATATCGTTGTATGTCTGTCAAACAATGTTCAAACTGTTGAAATATTATATCCGTAGTCTTATCCAACTAGGTGCTGCACAAGTCTGATTACATAGGCCAAATTTTGGCCACTAAATTTTCTTCTCATCAACCAAACCCACCCAAGCAAGTTTTTTCTCCTGAAGAAGAAAACAAAGAAAGAAGAATGAACTTTTGGGCAGTGGGCACCCGCTATATCATGAAGAAAGTTTATTAGTAAAGTCTGCAAGGTAGCAAATAAACCTTGTGAGTGATGGGATCAACTACCATCTACCTCATGGGGTGGTATGGCATCAAAAGATAGGGCAAAGGCAAACCTTGTCCAGCGATCACAGTTATTTAAGACTTAGATACTTCAAATTACCCAATTGCTTAACTCTAAGCATATATGCACATAGCGTTACCCAATGGATCAAATATATTAAACACAACCGAAATTTCTAATCAACTGCAATATTAGGATACCAAATAGACTACAAATGCTTTTAAATGAAACCAAGATAAAATAAAAAATAAAAAATAAATCTCCAATTAAACAATTTATAGAGGAAAGAAATAGATTACCTTCCTAAGAAAATAAACCCATTCAGTAGAAAACATTGCCCCGTTCTGATCAAAAGCTCTCTCGACCTGCTACGATATTTATAATTAAAAAAAATTAAAAAAAAATCGTGATACGGTAGCTAAAAGTAAAAATTTGGAACCTAGTTTTCTAACATAATCGAAGAATTCCTTACTTTCTTCTACTTTCATATATTTTCTCGTCAACCAAACGGAAAGCAAAGGTGATGAGAAATAAAAGGCGTGCAAGGAAAGTTAACAATTTCAGAGAGAAAGAGGTGGAAGGGACCTGTAGCAGAGAATGACGACCCGGTGGAGACAACAGGCCTCTCTGAAACCCTCTAGCCATAGCAGCGTCGCTTGCTTTACTTTTGCGCTGTAATGCTTCATTAACGGTTTTGAGGCTTCTATTCTATTACACAAAGAGAAAGAGAGAGCTACAGAGACCAGTGCCTTGATTGAGTGCTCTACCAATAAATACAAGTTACGTACCTTTACTCGTTATAAAATTTGTATTTTGGTCTCGTTTGGGCTTTTTTTTTTAAAAAAAAAATTATTATTATGAATTATCCAACGTTTTGAAAAGAATCTTTATAATTCAAAAATTCTCAATTTGAACATTTCAACCTTTTATTACGGTCAATTTAAATCACTTCGTTAGTTTTAAAATGTTAAAAGTGTTATAATAACCATTATATCTTTAACTTTTTTATAAAATTTTAAATTTACTCTTAATTTTAATTAATTTTTTAAAAAATATTATATACAAAAATCACAAGTTGACCCACCGTTGGGCCACATTGTGACCCTTTTTCAAATTTTTTAAAAATTAAAAGGTTTTTTTTAAAGAGTTTTAACCATAAAAATCGATAGAAATGGGCAAATTGTATCAAATTAAAAGTTCGAGGGGTAAAATTAAAAGTTTCTAAAGTTTATGGAATCTTTTCAAAATACGCGGTAATTTAAGGGTCCATTGTTAAGTTTCAAAAAAAAAATTTGTGAATATCAAGGAAAAATTAAGATTATATATGGTTAGTGATTAAGAAAATTAAGAAAAAAACTCTAAAAAATATAATTTTTGTTTAAATTAAAAATTTTAAAAATTAAAGGTAGTTTTGAACCACCCATAGGGGTGGCTGACCACCCCAAGGGGTGGATCAGCCACCCACAGGTGTCTAGGAGTGGAAATTTTTAAAATTTTTATTAGTTGGATTGAAAATTTTGAAGTTAAGTTGAAATTTTTTGAGTTGAGTTGAGTTTAAAATTGCTGTCAAACATGAATTTATAAAATAATTGAGTTCAGTTGGAAAAAATGTGTTTCCCAAATAATTTGGATGTAGTTTTTTAGTGGTCAATATTAAATTTTTTGGGAAAATGTATAATAATTCCCTGAGTTAACACTCAAAAAATTAAAAAGTTTTGAAGTTTTTTTTTTTTTTAAAACTCCTTGAGTCAGTGAAAATGGAAATAAACTCCATAGGGCTGGGTATCGGTCATATCGATTCGGTTAATAGGGTTACCGATTACTGATCAATAAGCTATCAGTTAACCGATTCTTAACCGATTACCAACCGATAAGCTATCAGTTAATCGGTCATATTGATAATTGGTTAAACCGGCCGGTTAAATCGGTTTTTGTTAACTTTTTATTAAGCTTTTTACTGGTTGCTAATTGGGAAAAAAATTAGTTGTTTTGAGAGTTCAAATACTTTTTGTTGGGCTAAAGCCTAAAGTAACTTATTAAATATTAGTTGTTTTGGCCCTTTTGGGGGCCTAAATACATATGGCTAAAATAGTTTGTTGAATATTTTTTTATATTGATCAACTATATCTTTTTTATATTATAAAATAAAAATCAAAAGAGTAAAAAATATAAAATTAAAAATTAAAAATATTTATTGGTCATATCAGTTAACCAATAATAAATTCTTGACCGACCAATAAGCTTATCGGTATAAATTTTTAAACCGATTACCGACTAATAACTATCGATTACGGTTATATTGGTTTGGTTAATATCAGTAATTGGTCAGTTAATCGGTAACTCGTTAATTTGCCCACCCCTAAAACTCCATGTCGTCAATTTTTTGATAAATGTCGTTAACTAGGGTTTATCTCTATTAAAATATTAATTTTTAAATTTAAATATTAAAAAAAAAAAACTAGGGTGGCCAAATCACCCCTTAAGCCATGGGGTGATGTATTTAACCCTAGTTAACGGTAGTTATCAAAAAATTAACAGCAGAGAGTTTATTTCCATTTTCACTGACTTAGAGAGTTTTTTTTCGAAAAAAAAAACTTAATGAGTTTTTAATTTGAGAGTGTTAACTCAATGAATTATTATACATTTTCCTAATTTTTTTAATTAAAAAATGAGTATATTTAAATATGGACTTTTAAAATTATGAGTAACTTCACTTTAAATCCCTGAATTATCATGCAATTTAACAAGCATCTAAACTTCAAAATTTCTAAATTTGAACCACTAAACTTTTAATTGTAATTAATTTAAACAAAACCGTCAAATTTTAAACCTTAAAAGTGAGATAATGACACTTATTCATGAGTTTTAAAAAAATTCTTAAAAATTAAAAAAACTCTCAATTTTACTCTCTCAAACTTCTAATTTGATGCAATCTACCTCCTTTATTAGGATATAACGTTAAATCCTAACTAAAGACTATGAAAAATAGCAAAATACACTCCACTTTTCTTTTCTTTTCTTTTTTTATTAAATTTTTTTTAATGTAAACTAAGGGTAATTTAGAATTTTACAAAAAAATAAAAATAAAAATGGTACACCTTGCTGTGAAAGTAAAAATAATCAGGAATGAAATAATAAATGAAATATAATAATATTTAATAGTAATTTTGGGTATCACGTGTGCGTGTTTGAGCACTTTGAGAACACTTTTAGCAAAGTCCCAAAAGTGTGAGAAAGCCGAGATCTTGAAGGGAACGGACAACAAGGAAGCACCAGGGGTAAAACCGCCAAACTAACAACGAAAAATGATCCCAGTACTCTTCTTCCACTAGCCAGTGTCTATCTCCGGTCTGTGTTCAATTTGCTTTCCTCAGCTCCTCTCTCCGAGCAGTTTTGGGAAACCCTAACCCTAAAACCCACATACAAACAGCCGAGTCTCGCTTCGTCAAGCTCTCACAATCGCTTTCAGGTGCTCTCTGTTTTTCCTTTTTCTGTTGAATCTTTTTTAGCTTTAAACTGTTTAAAATTGGAACTTTAGTTTGTTCTCTTTGAGCTTTGCTTATACATTGCTTTTCATGGGGAGTAGTAGATCGATAATCTTGTTGGACTTTGTTTGGTTTCCGAGAAAAGAATGAAGTGAACCCAAAAACTTTATTTGCTGTAAGAGACCATAATACAGCCTTTTGGGTTGTTTCAGTTCTGGTCTTGTATTTGTGAATGTTGAAAAGTAAACGACCATCATACTTGTCATTTTTAATTTTAATTTTAATTTTCTTTTCATCTCATCTGTTTCTTCTCAATTTCTTACCGACCTAATATTTATCTGAAGCGATTGATTTTTTTTTTTTTAATTTTTAAAATTTAAAATTTTATTTATTTATTTTCTGCTTGTGAGGCTAAGGTTTTTATTTCTCACACGAGGCCGTGTTTTAGAGTGGTTGAATTGGACACAATGCAAGTGAATCCAGAAAATGTGGGATATATTCTTTTAAACTTTTAAATGATTGCTTCGTTGCATGTTGCAACATCATTTACCTTTCAATTTTTGTCCTGGCCATATGCTTGTCTGGATGAGAGTACAACCCAGCCTCACTCTTCTAAGCTTGCTGGGTGTAATCAATGCTTTTACTATTTATTTATGTTTTGGGTGAAACTGCTTCTTGATGGTCATTAGAATGTTATCTTACAGGCTCCCTCCTGGTCCGATTATTTCCGGTGTTTGTATCAAAGTCAAATGGACTACAGCTCTGAAGAGTCAGATATTAGTGAATCTGAGATCAATGACTATGTAGAGAAACCATATGAGCAACTGAGGGCTGGAAAGTTCAAAGTTAAAGATCTCAATGGCACACTTAGATGTCCCTTCTGTGCTGGAAAGAAGAAGCAAGATTACAAGTACAAGGATTTGCTTCAACATGCTTCTGGAGTGGGTAAAGGTTCTGCTAACAGAAGTGCAAAACAAAAGGCAAACCACCTTGCCTTGGCAAAGTACTTGGAGACTGAACTATCAAGTGAAGTGGCTCAACCTCAATGTCCAATTTTACCACAACCTGTCACTCAGCCTCCAAAGCAAGATGATCTTTATGTGTGGCCTTGGATGGGCATCATTGTTAACATAGTATGCGACCCAAGGGATGGAAAAAAATTTCATGGTTCTGAATACTGGTTGAAAAGGTTCAGTAAATTTAAACCATTGGAAGTTCTTATTTTCTCTGATGAAAATGACCTAAATGCACAAGCTGTAGTGAAATTTAATAATGATTGGAATGGTTTCATGAATGCAACTGAATTTGAGAAGTCATTCGAAACTGAGCATTGCAGCAAGAAGGAATGGAATGAACGGAAAACACAGCTTGGCTCTAATACATATGGGTGGTGTGCACGTGCTGATGACTATGATGCAAAAGGTCCAATAGGGGATTTCCTTCGCAACAAAGGGCAGTTAAGAACTGTATCTGACATTGTCAAGGAAGCAGCTCAAACCAGAAACAATGTTGTGGCAAATCTGGCCAATGAAATCGATATTACAAATGAAAATCTGAATGAACTGCATTACAAGTACAATGAAAAGACCATGTCCTTAAGTAGGATGCTCGTGGAGAAAGACAAACTACACTCTGTTTTTCTTGGAGGTTTGTTCCTGGTGCTTTCCATGTCTGTTTATTTGTGCTTCATAACAAATACATGCTCGTTTGCAGTGTCTTTTGTCTGGTGAAACCTGCCTTTTTGTTTGGTTAATGCTCAGCCAAACTCGTATAAAAATAGAAATGTGGCACTGTAGGACCAAAAGGTCTTATGAATGTTCAGTTCACTATCCTTGACAAAACAACAAAATTTTAGGCTTGTACTTATGCAATACTGCTGGATTTGAATGTTGAGCTTGTGAACAAATTGTAAGACCTATGATTGTATGCCTTATGAAAAGAAATAATTTTTTCAAGGTTACACTTTGAAATAAGTTGGTAGTGTTGAGACCCAGGAAGTAGACAATCACAAAAAATCATTCCATCATTTTAAATTATGTTAATATCATCATCATTATCCATGACATATGGCATGGCATAAAAATTATATTTAACTGTTTGATTTATCAGAAATAAGGAAGATGCAGCGGCTTTCACGTGATAATGTTCGAAGGATATTTGATGAACATGAGAAGCTGAATCACGAATTGGAGACTAAGAAAAAGAAACTTGATTCCTGGAGCAAACAACTGAACAAACGTGAAGCACTAACTGAGCGTGAGAGACAAAAGCTTGATGAGGATAAGAAAAAGGTGATATATATGGCATTTTCAATGCAATCATTTCCAAACAGAACTATTTATTTTTCATCAAGCTGAAGTTTTAAACTTTTATTTATTTTCATTACATATGATTTTTTATCATTCAATTTCACTTGCTTACATGCTGGTTATAAATCTGAGTATTTTTAGCCATATTGGTATGATTTGAGCTAAGCTCATTTGGGTGCTTGTTCCATATGCTGGAACTGGGGACCAACCCAAACATTTTCTTTACCAATTTATCCATGGTCTACTTTCGCTTTTATTGTAATGGACATTTACTGTTATCCATCATATCTACATCTTTATATATAAGCTTACTGCCCCAAGTATCTTTCAGTTTGAACTGAATAAAAACTACTAGTACTGGCTTATTTGAAATAAATAAATGACAGATTTAGGAGAAGCTCTTTGAAGTGCTACATGCAAACCATTTGCTTTGATGATGTACAACTACACTTCATGCTGGGTACTGATGTTTATTTTGGTACTTCTAGCATGATGTGAGGAACAATTCACTTCAATTGGCATCCATGGAGCAGAAAAAGGCTGATGAGAATGTCTTAAGGCTGGTTGAAGAGCAAAAGGTGTGTGATTTAGGTTTTAACTATAGTCTGTCTCATATGCTGCATAAGAGTTGCTCTTCATTTTACACTTTCTGTAGCATTCGTTAATCAAGAATTTTTAATTTTTCAGAGGGAGAAAGAGGAGGCCATTAATAAGATACTTCAGTTGGAAAAGCAGCTGGATGCTAAACAGAAATTGGAAATGGAAATTGAAGAAATCAAAGGGAAACTACAGGTGATGAAGCATCTTGAAAATGAAGATGATACATCAGTTCGGAAGAAGATGGAAGAAATGAATGAAACATTGGAAGAAAAAGTTGATGATCTAAATGACATGGAAGAAATGAATAATGTTCTTATTGCTAAAGAGCGACTTAGCAACGATGAGCTACAAGAAGCTCGCAAACAATTCATTGCAGTATGATTTCTTTTGCTATATATATGTTTGTCTATATGCATATGTGTATGTATTTGGGGACCTTATGCATCTAATAGAGTCACTAGTTCAATATTGTGCTAAGAAGTGGTTTAGTATCACTGTGTTGAAGATTTTATTAAATGTGTCTTAAAAATGTAGTTTCAAGTTACACAAAAGACTCAGGAACCAACTGATCAAAATGTCCTACTTGAGAGATCTAAAAAATCAGAAGTAGCAGATGATGTTATAATCCAATCCACATTGTTGTTTCTGAAAGGAGATAGAAACGAGATGAAGTACCTTAATCATTCATGTACTTTTGACTGGTCACTTTAAGAAACAAGCTAAATGACATTCAATTGATAGCAATTATGTGAGCTAATTCTTTTTTGTTTTCTTGAAACGACTGCAAGAGTTTGAGGATAAGAGGGTACCACCACCAATTGTGTTGACCTACATGCCCTAATGGCGTCTAATGGACCATAAAGTTAAAAGACATAAGCTCCTAGAGATGAATCTGCCATAATCATGCCATATACTAAAACCAAAGGAAAATAATTGCATTAGTGACTTTTTCATGTTTACATGTATAATTAATAAGTAATGGAAGTTGCTTTTCCTTTTTCCTTCTTTAGGGTTTGACGGAGATAATGCTGGGTGGTCGCACGAATATTGGAATAAAGAGAATGGGAGAAATTGATTCGAAGCCATTTCAGAATACATGCAAGCAGCGATTTCCCCTTGAGGAAGCAAATGTGCAGGCCTCAACACTATGCTCCTTGTGGCAGGAGAATTTGAAGGATCCAAACTGGCACCCTTTTAAAATTATTGATATTGATGGTAATACCCAGGTATATTCTTTTAAATACTCTTTAAGCCTCTTATTTCTGTATTCATGTATGGACTTGTTTAGGAGCTTGTGTGAATTTGCATTTGTCATTTATATCATAAAGTTGTACATGTTATTTTAAAAGCATGAATCAAAATTAGTTTGTAGATATTTAATTTCTACTTATCAAAAAGGTTTTTAGATATTCAATTCTACTTACAAGTCCTAATTGCTTACATAAAATTTTCTTATATAAAGTGTGTCCTTTTAAGCATGCAAACAATGACTGAAAAAGAATGTTGTTTGTGTTGGTTTTTCTGATTTCATTAGTTCCAACATTGAACTTTTTTTTAATCCTCATTTCAACAATTGAGGAATGGGTGAAAGATTAATATATGTATATTTTTTGATGATCTTTGATGCAGGAAATCGTAAATGAAGAAGATGAAAAGCTACGAAGTCTCAAACAGGAGTGGGGGGAAGGGATATACATGGCTGTTATTACAGCATTGAAAGAGATCAATGAGTATAATCCAAGTGGCCGTTACATTGTTTCGGAGCTCTGGAACTTCAAAGAAGAAAGGAAAGCCACATTAAAGGAGGTCATCAGTTACATCTTGAAGAATATCAACACACTTAAGCGCAAGAGACAGTGAGGCAGAGGTTAGTATTTTATTCATATATCTCAATTGAAGTTTTAATTAAGTGTAGTGGTTTTAAAATATTAAGCTCATTTGTAGGTCAACTGGCATTTTGGGATTGCCTTACCAGTTACCAAATAAACTCCAAAGCTAATTGACATAAATATTGGTTATTACAATATCTTATCTCCAAAGATACAATTATTTTTTAAAAAACCTTGTGTAAGAACGTAATTAACTATCATTATGCAAATGAACTGATATATGCACATTGTTGGGACTTCCACCTTTTGCAAATTCATGATGTAGTGAGTGAAATTATTTTTATCAGGTACTTTAGTTCAATCTAAATTGTTATATGGAGAGGTGAGTATAAGTATAGATAAGCATGTTGATTGAATATCTCCGCCTAATTTTCTGATTGTGAACCATGTTCCCCTCCCCCAATCCTATTCATCTTCACAAGGTTACGAATGACAGCAGGAGTTTGTTCCGGAGGTGTGGTTTTGTATCTCTTAGTGATTAGCGATGGGTTATCAAGGCTACTTCTATTTTGAAGCGAAATCTCTCAAAATTATGTATGAAATTAAATTAGGAACGACGGTATTCATCTAGTTGAGAGGAGCAAAGGAGTTCACCATGTGGAGATTTTGGGCAAGCCGAGTGTGGGGTGGTTGTTAAAAATGGCGGAGTTGATTAGAGGAGACAATCAAAAGGACTTATGTAGGACTTTTTGAGTGGGTAGTATAGAGCATGTTGCTCATAGGCGTGTGGATAGCCATGATAGATTTTTGGATGCATCGAAATACGGTGCAGGAGGGCAGCAAAGTTCCATCATCATCTCGGAGGGCTGAGAAGGGACTGGGTGGGGTAGTTTTGCTATTTAGATGATGAAGTTGGTTCACTATTTTGAGAAGGATACTATTGGGAGCAGTTATGGAAAGAAACCTGGGGCTAATCTAGTGATGCTGCGGTCAAAGGATCAAGGTCGACGGGTGTCCATGGAGGCTTTGGTAAGGAAGGGTCATTCTTGAAAGCCTGCGAAGTTTTAAGGGCTCTAGGTTTGGGCTTTCTCTAATGCCCAAGTCTGCTTGGCTTTTTAAGGGCTTCAGTTTTGGGTTTGCCCTAAAGCCCAAAGTCGCTGGGCGTATTAAGCCCTCTCATAAGGCACTGGTGTGTACTTCAAAGGTGGCC
Organism: Carpinus viminea; assembly: GCA_013348765.1. Lineage (NCBI taxonomy): Eukaryota > Viridiplantae > Streptophyta > Magnoliopsida > Fagales > Betulaceae > Carpinus > Carpinus viminea. The sequence goes on along the minus strand of CP054669.1, from coordinate 16,449,549 downwards.
TCTTTCTCTTAGGCAGAGGTTCCTATTCCTCTGGTGTCTAGTCAAGCAGTCGCCTATGTCTCTTCTCCGAAGGGGAGCGTGGGTATGCTGGTCCGTGATCCGGTGTCTTCAATGATCTCAACCGAGGTGGCTCCAGAGTCTCCTCCTCTCGCGGGGGTCGTCCAGAGTGATGCGATTGCCCTAGTGCAGGGGAGCGTGGGTTCTCCGGGGTTTGAGGTCCTCCCGGTCATGCTTTCGGCCACTCCGGTCTTCTCCCCGATGGAGGTCGTCGCCTCTATTTTGCCTTTGGATGTGGATTTTGGGTCTGTCTTGGTGACGGCGGTTCGGCAATTTTCTCCATTGTGTTCTCCTGTTTCTCATTCGGCGATGGTGGGAACCCAGGCTAAGACCGCCTGAAACTCTTCTTTGGCGATGGGCTTCTTCGATGCTCCTTCGTTCTCTCCGTTCTCGCTTGCTACTCAAGCTCGTCTGGGGGTTGCTTCGGTGTCGGATCCTCTCATCCTAGAGGCATCCTCTCTCCATTGGGAGGAGGATTTTCCGGTGAGCCCTTGCAGCAGGGACAGGGAGGCTTCTAGTTCTGGGGTGGCGAACTCGGTCATCGGGCTGGTGTCAGAGGTTTCGCTGGCCAAGGCTGTTCGTAGTCCTCCTCAAGCTAAGCCAGCCCGGAATCCTTCTCTGGCGATGGGCTTGATTAGACATGGTTTCTTTGGTCCACAACCTTTTCCGAACAAGGCTATTGAGAACCATGCTCCGGTTATAGGTTTGGGTTCTACCTCTTTGCCGGTGGTGAAGAGGGTTACTCCCCATTATGATGGGGTGTTTGAGCTGGGTAGGAGTCTTTGCCAATTTCCTATTCCCACCTCCTCTATCTCCAAGTCTCAACTAGGATATTCTCGGAGGGTGAAGGAGAGGGTAGCCAAGTAGTTGAACAAGAATAAGGAGCTATTGGCCTTGCAGTTGAACAAGAACAAGGAGCTGCTGGCTGAGGTTGTGGTAGATACTCTGGTGTTTGGGGAGGTGGGCTACTCCAATAAGGTGTTCGATGTGATGAATGGTGCTCACATTGTGGGGATGTCTTGGGGAGGGGATGACAAAAAGCTGTTGGACCTGTTTTCTGTCATGGACAAGAGGGAGCCGAAGGTTAAGGGGATGAGGGAGCTTAAGAATTTGGAATGCTCCATTTCTCCGGTGAAGAGTCAGCATCGGCGGGGGGATTATGGGTCTAAAAATGAGTTCTCCTTTCCCCTTGAAGTTCATTAGGGTTTTGGGCTGTTAGGGTTGGTTGTTTGGTTGTTATGGCCTTCGTTTTGGGGTTTTTTCTGGGTTTGTGGTGGGGTTTCTTTGTACATTTTTTTTTTTTGGGTGTTTGGTGGGGTTCTTTTGTTGGGTGTTTGGTTGGGTTCCTATGTATACTTTGTGGCGCTTTGTGCTGCTCCCTTGTGTACCTAGAGGCACTTTTGCGCTTTTTTTGATATATACATTGACATATAAAAAAAAAAGGGTCATTCTCAAGAATTTGGGTTTTTGAGCAGGGGAATTGTGGGTAATTCAGGGACTCAAAAGGTAAGAGAAACAGAAGAATCTAATAGGAAGGAGCAGCTATTACCAAAAAAATTTGGGGTGCAAGCCAGCAGTGATAGGTTGAGTTTTCCTTTGTGGCCATGGAATCCCCTTAATTTTTGGTATGTAAAAGAGCTGTTGGTATCCTTTAAAAGGAAAGTGGAGAGGTATCAGAAGATGTTAGAAGTGGGCCAAACATATGGGCTCAGGAATGTAAATTCAGTTTGTAAGCCCGCTGAAGGAGAAAAGGCTCTGGAATGAAGGAGGGGCTTAAAAGGATTGGGCCTGGTTTTTTATGGGGTTATCAACTTATGGACAGGTCATTTTTGGGATCAAGAGGGGCCTCAAGAGGGATTTTGTTAATGTGGGATAGTTGGGTGGTGGAGAAGATTGAGGAGTGTGGGAAATCCTGCTTGGAGGGGAGAATTTTACTTTGTCTAATAATCGTGATTCTCAAGCATGGCCTAGAATTGACAGGTTCCTTCTATCTCCAGATTAAAAAGAACATTTTTTGGATGTTGCTCAACAACATCTTCCTAGAATCCTGTCGGATCACTTTTCTTTGATGTTGGATTGTGGTGAGGCGGGTAGGGGTAGTAGGTATTTTAGGTTTGAAAATATGTGGTTGAAGTTAGAGGGTTTTGTGGAGCAAGTGAAAACTTGTTGGTTGTCCTATAATTATTAGGGTTCTCCTATTGATGTAGGCACAAAAATTGAAAAGGATTTCTAGGTTGTGTGGAAACAAATACATACTAAACAGTAACTTTCTCTCCGTTCTCTCTCACTTTTTTCAAAAATTTTCAAATTCAAACCCCGATTTTGCCACAGCCGGAGATCATGTAGGTTCGAGAGGTGCTGTGTTTAGGGCCAGGCTTGTTGCGGTCGGGGTTTTCGTCATGGAACGTAGTTTCTCTATTGAAGCTAAATCATTTCGCTTGTCGGCGAAATGCAGGGTGTTCGAATCTTATTTGGAGGAGAGGAGGAAGGGTTTTGTAGTGCGTTATGAGTGTTAATGTTTCGAGTGGTTGGTGGAGAGCAATGGGTCGGCGATCTGAGGCTCGGTGAAGGAGAGATCGCCAAAACTTTTAGAGAGGGTGATAAAGCGATGATGGTTCACGGGGTGGTAACAAGGCGGAAGATTCTTGGAGGTGTCGTTTATGGCGGTGGGTGGCCGTAAGAGTCATCGGCTCCGGAGGAATAGGTTCGAGAATGGATGGCGGAGGTTTGCAGGCGAACTCCGTCGGTTGTTGGAAGCTCAGAGGTTGGCGGCTGGTTCGGAGGGGGTTGGGGACCCGTCGGCGAAGGTTGTCAGCGGTTTTTCCGCTCCGGGCGTCGATCGTAAAAGGTCGTACGTGCAAGCTCTGTGTGCAACCCCGGCCGTCGAGGAGAGAGCTGCGCCGTTGAGGGACCTCGATCTTTTTCCGGTACTGTCGCAATACGAATCGCATACCATCGGAGAGGATTTGCGGGTGGCTGTCATTGTCTTGTGTGTGGAAGGTGTTTGGTAGTGTTCGATGGAAGTGGTGGGTGGGTAGGCGTCTGGTCTCGGCTGAGTAGAAGGGTTGAAGAAGGCTGCTAGGGCTTCTCGATCTCAAAATTGGGAGTCATCCTTGGGCTTTCCTTGAGGCCCACCATTTGGAGAAATAAATTGAGTAGTGGGCTTGGACTATGCTTTGGCTAGGAAGACCGTGCATGATTGATGAGAATCTGGATGCAGGTTTGGAAAGATGTGTGGGCTCGGGCTTGGATCGGGAGGTGTTGGATCCGGGTTTGGATCCGAGGATTCGATTGGCTTCGTTTTAAAGCACATGTCGTGTCCATGGCCGGAGATCCTTACGGATGTCTGGCGACTCAAGAATTATCGACTCGGTGCGGAGCTTTTTGTGAGTCATCGCCGATTCGTCGAGCTATCGCCAAATTCGCCGGGCGTTGCGGAGTTCATCCTCGACTTGATTGGGTACTGGGACTCAATTGGAGAATCCGATTCTTTGGGGTGCTCGCGGAGTTCACTCGACCCAAGGATCGGCACTGAAGCTAATCTTGTCGGCGATCATCGGAGTAGTGGGTGATATGTCGTGCGGAAGAGGTTACATCGGTGAGCTCAAGTTCACTCGTCATGTCAGGAGTTACTTCTAATGGATGGCTCGGGCATTGTGATGGTATCGTTGTCGAGACTCTCACGGGGATTGTGGGGATAGCTTCGGCCTTGAGAGAGGTTCAAGCGGTGAGCCACCGTGATGGGTTTGGAGCTTCGTTGGTTCCATGGATCGTCGTTCATTGGGCCGACTCCATTGGCGGTGATTCCGGAGAGTCGACTTAACCCTCCGTTCGCCGCTTTGATGCAGTGATGGGTCATCTCGGTCGGGACCGGCTTTTGTCCCATCTGCGGAGGAGTTTCTTGAATTCTTACCGGCGGGCTCTCGAGTAGGGGGGCGATTTTTCTCCTCTTTGCATACTGAGACGGAGGTATGTCTGAATCGGAGCTTATCAAGGAGGCTTTTGCTCTTCCTTGGGAGGTGGATGAGCGGAGCCCATCATGCGAGATGAAGAGGCTTCCTCTTACGGTGTTGAAGGAGGCACCCGGATGGTGCGCCCTCCTGCCCGATGAAAAGCTTGCTTAGGCGTGGCTTTCTTGGTGATTGGCTCCCCCACCCGGTGGTGTTGAAGGAGGTCTTGCGGCGTTCAAGAACTCGGATATCTCTCGGATGAAGCCTCTCCTATCTACGGGCGGTGATCATTCCTTCTCTGTTGGAGGATAGCGGGAGTTCATTCCACTTGCTACCACTGTCTTGCCTTCCTCGCAGTCTGCAGTCTTCCAATAGGGCTGTGGAGGCGAGCCTAATCCCATTAAACTCCTCTGTTTCTTGGTATAGCGGAGGGTGAAGGGAAAGGTGGCTAAGCGGTGAATAAAAACAAGGAGTTGATTACGGAGGGTGGGTGTTTTACACTGGTGGGGGGATCGGGTGTCGGCGCTTTGGACCTCGCTCCGGTTTTGGGGTTGTCTTGGGAGGTGAAGACAAGAAACTTGGGATATTATTGAAGCTCTGTGCCTAAGGTCAAGGGATGAGAGAGCTAAAAATCTGGGCTGTGACATCTCTCCGGTGAAGGACAAGCGGCGGCAGGCTGGTGGGATCGAAGAATGCACGCTCATTTCCTCGGAGGTGCACTAGGGTCTCCTTGGGGAGAACTAGGGCTGTTCATTTGGGGTTTTTTAGTCCCTTTGCTGGTTTTGGGTTGTATCGGGTTTTTTTGGGCTCCTTGGTATACTTTTTGTGTACCTAGAGGTATTGGTGTTTTGGGTTTCCTTTGTATGCTTGAGGCGCTTGGCGCTTTCCTTGTGTACTTAGAGGCGCTTGGCGCTTTTTTTGATATATAATACAGTGACTTATCTAAAAAAAAATTGAAAAGCATTGAAATTGGATTTGAAGTAATGGAGCGAGAAGGTTTTGGTGATGTAGGGAAGCAAAAGAAGGTTCTTTTGGATGGAGCTGGATATGATTGCAGAGGGAAGACCTTTAACTGAGGGTGAAAGGTTGAGGAAGAAAGATATTTCTAGAAAGTTGGAGAGGATTATCCTTCTTGAAAAAGCCAGTTAGAGGTAGAAGTCCCTTTAGTTGAGAGAGGGATATAAAACTCTAAATTCTTTCATCGAGTGGTGAATTCGCATAGAAGCAATAACTTGGTGTGGAGGTAAATTGGTTGGAAAGACATTTTGAGAGAAATGAGTTAAGAGAGTTGAATGGGGATGAGGCCCTAGGATCTTACGGATTCTCGATCACTTTTTTCCGTAAGTGTTGTGAGGTATTAAGAGAGGACATCATGAAAGTATTCAAGGAGTTTCAAGGCCATGGGAAGTTTGATAAAAGCTTTAATGTTACTTTTTGTCCCTTATCCCCAAGAAAGCCGATGCAGTGGACATTAAGGATTTTCGTCCTATTAGTTTAGTGGTTGTGAATAAAATTATTTCTTAGGTCTTGGCAAATAGGCTGAAATCGGTATTGGGATTATTTCAAGTTTATAGAATGTGTTTATTAAAGGTAGACAATTCTGGATTATATCGTGGTATCTAATAAATGTCTAGATTGTTGGATTAGAACTGTGGAACCTGGAGTGTTGTGTAAATTTGATTTGGAGAAGGCTTATGATCATGGTAATTTGAAATTTTTGCTATATTTGTTGATGAGATGTGGATTTGGAGAGAGATGGCGACATTGGATGGCGCATTGCATTGGCTTTCCATTCTCATTAATGATTCTCCTTTTGTTTCTTAGTGGATTAAGATAGAGAGATCCATTATCTCTATTGTTGTTTGTGGCTGTTATGGAAGCATTGAGTAGGATGATGTCTGCTATAGTTGATAGGGAAGACTCTTATCAAGACTTTTGGTGGGGTTGAGGAATAATGAAGAGATTATAGTATCACATTTAATGTTTGTAGATGATACTTTGATTTTTTGTGAGGCGAATTGTAAACAACTCTGTCATCTGTGGTGTCTTCTTATGTTTTGAAGCGGTTTTGGGGTTGAAGATTAATTTGACGAAATTAGAGTTAGTTCATGTAGTGGATTTGGCTCATATTCTTAGGTGTCGAGTGTCATCTTTGTTGATGAAGGAGTTGAGTCTTCCTTTGGGAGCTTCTTACAAGGCTATTGCTATTTGGAATGACATTATTGAGAAAATGGAACATTGTTTGGCGGGTTGGAAGAGGCTTTATCACTCTAAGAGAGGTAGGTTGACTTTGATAAAAAACACTATTTCTAATTCATCGACGTATTATTTGTCTCTCTTCCCTATTTCTGTAAGCGTGGCTAATAGGCTTGAAAAACTTCTGAGGGATTATTTATGGGGCGGACTTGGTGATGAGTTTAAATTTCATTTAGTGAATTGGTTAGAAATTTGTACTCCAATAAAATCAGGAGGATTGGGGGTAAAAAATCTGGTTCAATTTAGCCAAGTTCTTTCGGAAAAGTGGTTATGGTGGTATGCAGGGGGGTTTTTGTAGAGATTGGTGGTGGAAACTAAGTATGATAGTTTTAGCGGGGTTGGTGTTCTAAGAAGGTTGCGGCCATTCGGAGTGGGAATGTGGAAGTATAAAGGATGGGGTGGGAAGCTTTCTCTAGAATTTTTAGATAGGAGGTGGGAGATGAGTCCAAGCTGAGGTTTTGGCATGGTACTTATTTAGTATTGCACGTAGTAAGAGTGCGTGGGTGGCAAATCATATGCAATTCCAAAATGAAAATCTTCAATTGGAATATGTTCTTTACCAGACCAGTGCATGTTTGGGAGGTGGAAGTGGTCTTCTTTCTTTGAGTTGTATTTTTGCAGAGTAAGGCAAAGAAGAGGATAGAATTTGTTTGATCCCTTCCTAAAGGAGAAAGTTTGAAGTGAAGTCTTACTTTCATGTGTTATCCATTCCTGTAAGTTTCATTTTCCTTGGAAGAGTATTTGGAAAGTTAAGGCTTCATTGAGAGTGACGTCCTTGTGTGGACGGTGTATTTGTATCCTAACCATCTTCCCCACCCACTTGAATGGAATATTTGATCCATTGTAGTTTGAAATTAGAGGTTAAATATTCAATTATGCCTTAATTCAGACACATTGTGGTTGATTTCATGAATCATTTACTCAAGGAAAGCCCTAAACTCAGATTTTGATAGGGTCTGTGTTCATAAGATTTCATTAAGTTTTACCTTAGCATCAATCTACCAAATTACTGAGCAGACAGACTTGATATTTGGGGTAAAATGTTGAGAGCCATTTCTACTATCTGTAACACCTACAATTACCGTCTAACATCATATTTGAAAAGCCTCTATGCATCCATACATCAAGCATCTAATTTGATGGCTATAAAGTTTTAATATGAATATATTCATAATTATATCATGTTGGGAGTCAATGGTGGGCAAGTCATCAAATATGAATACACAATTCTTAGTTTTAATATGAATGTATTCATAACTATTTCATGTTGGAGTCAATGGTGGGCAAGTCATCAAATATAAATACACAATTCTTGTTTAAGTTTGATTAACTGCTGTTTCATCATATGATTTTAATGCTAGGTGACTGTAAATTCCAAGACGTAAATGGATGCAGATTTAGAAGGTGGTAGCATAAGTTCCTGGTTCATATCATATGCTAGCTAGTTGGCTCCATTTGAATTTCCGATGATACTGTGAATTTCAACTTTATTGGTGGGAATTTCTGTAGTGGCTGCAATTTCAGAATTCACTATTGTGACAAAAATTAAAAACTTCTTCCAGGACCCTTTTTCTATTTTAATATTTGTAGCTGAAGATTTTGGCTGCGTGGTAGCTTGATCTGAATTTGGCCAATTCATCCCTAGTTTCAAAATAAAATTACATTATAATTTGGCATTTCTCAACAAAATTCTCAACTTCTTCTCTCCATTTCATAGGTAGATATATAATCATTTCTTGCTGTTGCACGAGATATTTTTGCCAGCGAAGAGTGTTAGCTTTCATAGCCTTATTAAATAAAACATGCTTCATTTACTCGTAGTAAATGATCATATGAAAAAGCAAGTTCTCTTACCTTTTTAAGATCATAAGTAAAGTTGGAACATAACTCACTTTTAACCCCCATGGAATCAAAGTTTAGAACCTTTTGCTTCTTGTGGAAGACAGCTACTCATACTTATGAAATTGAGTTGTAGCACCCAAAGGAGGCATGACAAGGAATCCATTATGGGAACTGGATTCTCTTCAATTCATTTGAATGGGAGAGTTTTAGTTAGTTACATTTTGGGGGTATTCTTGTTATTTTATTTTTTTAGGGGACAAAAATATCATTCAAATATAATTAACCGGAGAAAATCTTAATTCTCATTACAATAATTACACGGAGCTTAATTTAAAATCTTCTTCCTTGTCTACAGTTAGGAAGGTGCTTCTAATGCAATCAATTGGATTTAATGAACCCTCATTTCCAACTTTCAATGGCTCCTTCATGGACATCCCCACATGTGAATAATAATCATAACATACAAAGAAAGTTCAAATTTAAACACAACATTGAAAACATCACAAATTAACAAACCAATTAATAAACATCATACATGTGAATAATTAATAAGAGAACACATTGTGTATAAACCGGTTTTAATGATGACAATCTTGTTTCTAATGGATAAGACCCTTACAATTTTCTCATGTTTTGTGAATTTAAGTTGTTTCTTGTATTGTAAAAAATGCTAACTATTGAAAATGTGACATATTACTAATGAGAATTGAGTATAATTTCATTAGGTTATTGGTTTTATGTTCTAGAAAAGCTTTGAGTCAAAAACTATTTTTTGGTTTACTGAAGAAGACGTCTTTTCAAAAATGAAGAAAAGGCCTTTTGGAATTAAAATTATTTTTGGTTGTCTTGCTACATTTTTAATACATAACAGTTGTACTAGTACTAGTACGTGAGATGTATATATAAGAGAGTGCCTGAAATCCTAGGCTAAGAAAGGGTTTGCCCCTGGCTCATCCCATGAAAAGAGGGTGTACCCTGCTGTTGGTCTTGGGTCTAGTGTGGGCTTAGCCCATATATGTATCATTTTAGGCCTCTTTGGGTTTTCTTAGTAGTCTTGGTATGTGATATGAAACTCAAGCGTTACTCATCAGGTAATTTACCAACCAGTGCATGAACCATAGCAAATGCAACACCATAAAAAACAGAAGAAATATAAAATGGGTAGCTCTCCCCCTTTGAATATCTTCTGGAGAAAATAAATTGATTTAATTAGTTGCTGAAGAATTACTTATCAAAAAAAAAAAATAGTTGCTGAAGAATTATAAGTTGTGACAGAGACCATCTTTACATTGATTAAAACATTTTTTAAAAAGCAATAAGATCAATATTCCTCATTTTATTGCAATTCTTCTATCATTTTGGGCACCAAAAAAAAAGAAAAAAAACAGAAGAAGTTTACAATGGAAAGAGATATATGCCAACTTCAACAACGACTGCATCTAAAGAGCTTGGTGTACATGGACAAATAAAAAACCAAAGTGCTAGCATATGCGCATTGCTTGGAAGCACTGACTTACTTCCGATACAAATAAAATTTGTGTACATTTTAATTATACACCATCCATACCCTATTCGATAGGCTATAAAAGCTAACTCTTTTGGCATAAAATGACTAATAAAATTTTATTTACTGAAAAAAAAAATATCACTTTACATTCCAAACACAAAATGTTACAAATGTTGGGGACAAGTGAAGTGATAAGAAATTTACAATATGAAGTGCTACTATCTACAACTATCTACTTACAAAAAAAAGAAGAAGAAAAAAAGACTATCCCCAAATTTAATTAAAATTCTATGATCCTTGTTGAAGTAGATTTTTGGACAGTCAGATTGGTAATGCGTCACCTGCAAAATTGAAAAAATAATCACCTGAAGTCCATCGGTCCCCAAGATGACCGAGGACACTCCGATGCTTAAGTCAGTAAATTTTTTTTTTAGAAAACTGAATAAAGGTCATGAAAATGAGAGAATAAGTATATGATCCGTACCTAAGGGGTATATCCATTTATATGGGAGAGGTTCCTTGCCCAATGTTGTAGCATGGATTCCAATAAGATGTGAAATTTCTTGTAGAGTGTAATTTACCAAGTGTATCACACAAATAGCTATGTGGATGTAGTTTCTACGGGAAAAGAATTTTAGACTATTTTCCTTTGATTACCTAGTTAGTTTCCATGTAAAGGCAAATTGACTAGGTCCCAACAACCCCATTAAAAATCTAAAAATCAATAGTAATCTCTAAAGTATGGAAAAAAAAAAATTTGTGTCCCCTCCAATTTTTGATAAAATATATAAATGGGTTTTCCAAAAATTAAAAAACATGTAAAAGTCATTTTCACAAAAAAAAAAAAATTTTTTTATATTTTATTTAAAAAAAAACCCAAAATTCAAATCATAAACATTTACTATAAGCCAAGAAGATTACCTGTATCCAAACCGAATGTTTGAGAGCAGTCAAAGCTTTGGTTTCCACCATAAAACTTCATTGGATCCTCTACAATAAATTTTTTCTTCACTATCATCCTTGATGATCTTATGAAGGCCACTTGGAAAATCATGAGGAAGTAAAACCATATAATCTTTCTCGAAAAGAACCATCTTCGCAAGATAATCAGCTGCTCTGTTAGTTTCACGCCATGCATGAGAAACTTTGTGCTTCTCAAACTTTCTTAAAAGCTCCCAAATATTCTTCAAACAGCTAGCAGCCTTTTGACTAAATGGCTGGTCATTGTTAATGCTCTTCACTGCACTCAATGAATCAGACTCGACCCATATTACATTAGTGCCCATATCCAAAGCAAGACGAAGACCACTCTCTATAGCCCATAGTTCAACCAAGAATATGTCATCTCCACGTGCATTAGAGGCAAAAGCACATATGGGATCACCCATATGATCTCGAAGCAATCCACCAAACCCAGATCTTTTCGGAGTTATAGATCCATCTGTGTTTAATTTTGTCCATCCAAAATCTGGTTTTTTCCATTTGCACATGGATCCAAGTGGAGTAAGAAGGCCACTTCCTTGTTCTTGGTTGAAATTAAGGTGAAAAACCTTCTTATTGGTTCTCTTGATCGCAAGAGAAGACTTGCATGGATTTTTCAATAATTTTTCATTTTTTTGGTCTTCTTTCTTAGCCCGGTACTTCTTCCTTTGGAGGTAGCTCCACTCTTTAACTTTCTTTGGGATGGTTGGCCAAGAAGTGGGCTCAAATGTTTCCTAAAAACAAAAAAATTAGGCATGATTCAGCTTATTTTTTCTCATCATTCAGCTTGAAACATTTCAAATTATTACTTATGAGATAAGGTAATATAGAGAATAAAAAATAAAATAAAAAAACACCTACAAATATTGTTCAAAACACATGCACACACAATTATATTACAAGTGTTAATATATAAGAGAAATAAGTTCAACATGAATCAAGCATATAAGATGTAAACCACAAACATAATAACTAAGTCATTAATATATCACAATTGAAATGCATGGCAATTCTTCAAAATATTGTCATATGAATATATTTGTCACATTTACAAATTGCAAAGACTCTCAATCCTAAGAAACTAGTAGACATAACTATAATGTGTTAATTTATTTGATTTAACAATAAATAAATAAAATATTTATTATATACATATATAAAATTAATCATTACAGTCCTAGTAGAGCTTTTATATCTCATGTAGCTCACTTCTCTAGTCCTATTATAAGGCTGGCAACTTGGCCACCATTAAAAGAATAATGAAAAAAATAAATAAAAGTACTTGTACAAAAATATAATATGTGTAAGAAGAAAATAAAAATTATAAAAGTTGTTTGATGTGCTCATAAAAAATCATCAATATGAATATGAAAGAATAAAAAAATAGAGAAAAACAAACAAGGAAAAGAGAGTCTACTCTCTTAGTTTGGCTAAAGGAGAGTAGAGCAAGGAAAAAGATTGCCAGGTGCTTAAGAGTTGAAACAATTACATGTTTAAATTAAAACGATATGTTTAATTCTTTTTTAAAAGCAAAACTTCTAACTAATCAAGTAAAAAATTCAGTCAAAAAATTCAAGTCAAAAAATTCAACCCATCTAACGTCTAACTGAATAAAGTTAGAACGTGCTGAGATGATTTTTTTTCTTCCTTAAATGGGTCAAGATGCTAAAGATTACATGTTTATTTGTTCGGGCCATAATTGGCCCAAACAAATTCAAGAAGCCCAGAAAAGGACAAGGAAACAAATTTTTTAATTTTTTTTATTAAAAAAAAAAATTATGGCAAAATGACCAAAAATGCCATAATTTTACCGGAAGAGGCCAGGGAAAAGATTTAATGGTTCCAAAAGAAATGAAAACAAATCCAATCAAAAAGAGGCCCAATAGCAGAGATTAAGGCACAAATATACGGAAAACAAGCCCCTCTGGCTCTATGTAACGTGTGTGCTCAGGAATAGAAAAACCTGAAAACCCGACCCGACCGACTGATATGAAAAAGACCCGCCGATTCAGCTTGATAGCTGGATTTCGACAATCAAAAATTACCACACCGTCTTGTATGCCCAAGTTGTTTTAAGCTCAACAATCATAGGAAGGAAAAAATATATATATATTTAAACATATAATATGTATCAGAATTCATAGATCCCAAATAGAAATTACAAGTAATGTCCACCAAATAACTTGAAATCAATATCAAGGAATTATTTTTGAGAAAATCACTTTTAGTAAATGTTGGACCTGTGAATATTCAGGAGTCGGGACCAACCATTTAAAGAATAACTAAAAAGATAAAAGCAAAATATAAATACATATATTACATATATATACAAATGTACATAAAATTAGATTCCGGCAGAATCAACTTCAAGACTTCAAGGCAATCCCTCCATGTAGAGCTGGCATTTGGCACCTGCTGATGTCGCTTCACTGCAAAATAATTTATAATTTAGTTCTTATTTATTTTGGTAAGAATTATGACCACTAGATACCACGACCACGACCACGACCACGACTAATAATTTATAATACTACTGTTGTTTGATGATGTGACTGTGAAGATTAGCCGCATAATATGATAATGTCGATGATGCGCCACTTTGAAGACAAGATTCGACACGACATGCTTAGACTTGAAACCTTAAAAAGGTAAACATCACAAGCAGGAACAAAAACAAAAATACAGGATACAAACATAATTAAACCCTAAACTAGAGAAGCGATTAAACCCAGGAACAAACAATGTAGATGTGCCACACAAACATCACAAGCAGGAACAAACAAAAACACACATACAGGATACATGATACAAAGCAAGGAAGGGAAAGTTGAAATAATTAAACTAAAAGAAATGCAAACCTCAGTTAAGGCCATGGAATTGGATTGAGCAGCACAAGCATGAAAAGAACCTCCACCAGGAGTCTTATGGTGGATCAAATGAGCTCCCATTCCTGTGCATGCACAAATCACAAATCACAAATCATGAATTTCATGATTAAACATAACAACACATACTCTTCTATATATTCACTAAAAATATTAATTATCAAAACCCTAGGTCTCTCGGTGTAAAATGTCAGGTCGTGGAAAGGGAGGCAAGGGTTTGGGCAAAGGAAGAGCGAAGAGGCTGTGACTAGTCACCGCCAAGTAACAGATCTTGTTCCGACACAATCCCATAAACAACAACCCTTAATTGCAAAACGAAATTAAATTAAATTCATTAATGCATAGAAAAATCCAATGTCGGAACCAAACCCTAGATATATCCAATTTGGGGAAATGAAAAACCCTAGATCTAGAGAAAAACAAAAGCCAATAATTCGTTCGAGCTGTGACCAGCCACCGCCAAGTAACAGATCTTGTTCCGACACAGTCCCCTAAACAACAACCCTTAATTGCAAAACGAAATTAAATTAAATTCATTAATGCATAGAAAAATCCGATGTCGGAACCAAACCCTAGATACATCCAAGTTGAGGAAATGAAAAACCCTAGATCTAGAGAAAAACAAAGACAATAATTCGTTCGAGCTGTGACTAGTCACCGCCAAGTAACAGATCTTGTTCCGACACAATCCCATAAACAACAACCCTTAATTGCAAAACGAAATTAAATTAAATTCATTAATGCATAGAAAAATCCGATGTCGGAACCAAACCCTAGATATATCCAATTTGGGGAAAAGAAAAACCCTAGATCTAGAGAAAAACAAAAGACAATAATTCGTTCGAGCTGTGACTAGTCACCGCCAAGTAACAGATCTTGTTCCGACACAATCCCATAAACAACAACCCTTAATTGCAAAACGAAATTAAATTAAATTCATTAATGCATAGAAAAATCCGATGTCGGAACCAAACCCTAGATATATCCAATTTGGGGAAATGAAAAACCCTAGATCTAAAAAATGAGCGAGAAACTTACCAGACTTTTGGCGAGGCATTGTCGGCGGTGCTTCTATCGCCATGATCGGAGATTCGTGAACAGGAGCAGATCTAGAAGACTAGATCAGTAGGTAGAGTGTAGACAGTGGCGTGCGCAGAAAGCAGACAAAATCAAACAACAGAGACGAGAAAAAAATACGGCAGCGTTTAGTGGTGGATTTCTAAGGGGTAGGGGTATTTATATGAAACGGCAGCGTTTTAATGTAGGGTGCTTGGCAATGGCAAGTGGCAACTAAAACGGTGACGCGTCCTGTGAGAGCATTCTTTGCGCTTACGACACCGTTTATGGCACAGCAATGACAGTTGACAGAGATGAAACGGCAGCGTTTAGTGGTGGATTTCTAAAGTGAAGGGGTATTTATATGAAGCGGCAGCGTTTTAATCTAGGGTGCTTGGTAATTAAAACGGTGACGTGTCCTGTGATAGCATTCTTTGCACTTACGACACCATTTATGGGGAAAATGCTAGAATGCAATAAACTATCCATATTTGGTCCATAAAAGTTCATATGGCATCCTTCATTTATTATATTATGAGTTGTTTTTTCACTGTAAAGATATTTTAAATTGTTTTTTTGGGATGCTACATAGATTTTTATGAGCTAAATATGGGTAGTTTATTGCATTCTAGCATTTTCCCTGTTTATGGCACATCATGCTTGAAAACACGTTGGAAAAGAAATAAATATTTTTTAACACTTTTTTTAATGCAAAATTATTCTAAAATTTAATATAATTAAACTGTTTTCAAAATCAAATTTTATAAGTTCTAAGAAAAAGCACGATGCAAATTTTTTTATTTTTTATTTTAACTACTACGCTTTTCTTTCTCAAAATTGAATTTTATATGATCTTTTGAAAAAAAAGATATGAGCCAAAATAAATTAAAACAAGAATAGGAATATTCATTGGGAAATTGTGTTTGTAATTAAATGAAGGAAGATAAGTCTCCAAGAGGTAACTCAATCGGCTGAAACCATACTTATTAAAGTGGAGATCACTAGTTCGAATCCTCCTCCCCTCTCTTGTGTGGACATGTCAAAAAAAAAAAAAAAATGAAGGAAGATAAGAGTTAGTTATAAATCCTAAGTCCACCATTTTTAGAATTATTTGAACGTTAATAAATCTATTATTTATATTTAAAAAAAGGAAAAATAGAAAAAGCCTTGCAAACTAGCCATCGTTTGTGATAGAATTTTACAATTTTAAAAAGTATTAAAGTAACTCGTCAAACTAACATGTGTCAAAAAGGCAACATATTTTTTTTATATTCTTATAATGCCCCTATTATTTTAAAAACTAAATAAAATAAAAATAAACTAAATTATTTTTGAAACAAAAAAGAAAAAAAAAAACCAATGGGCAAATAAATACAATCTTTTTTGGAATAAATAAAATTTAGAAGATCATGACATGGTTTAAAATAAATAAAATATTAGTCATGTAGTTGGCTTAAATTACAAATCGCTTGTACAGTATAAAAAATATATATGGATAAATGCAAAATCAAACCATGTGGATGGCTCAATTGGCAACCATCCCTTTCATTTTTTTTTTTATTTTTTTTTCATTTTTCTCTAAAAAAAAATCTGGACGTGATCCAGCCGTGGGTCAATTGACCCAAGATGGGTCTGGACGAAACCCACATTGGATCCAACTTTCTTCTTTCCCGCACAGAAACAAAACTCTGATCCAAATTGCTGATTGCAAATCTTTGTTCATCAGAATGGTTGTTGCTCATAATTTGAAAAAAGATCACAAATTTACAATCACTGGGCAGTGGGTTCTTCGATGGCCATTTCGTGGAAGGCTACGCATCCAAGTGGGTCATCAAAACCTTTTCTTTTCCTTTTATTTCTATTCTTTTAACACAAAAAAAAAAATGGCATTCTTGATTTGCGATAATTCTTGATATAGTTTCTTTGTGAATTCTTGAATTGTGTTTGTCGGTGGGTTTTTCTGGTTCCGACAGAAAAGGGTTCTCCTCCACCTATAATTTCTCTTTGTGACCTATACCCCTACTTCTTTTCTATTTGGTTATTATCCAATGTTTTGGTTTCATTTTCTTAAGGTACATTATGTGAGGTGTCAGCATTTTAATGGAAGGCAAAAAACATGCATTTTTACCAGGACCGCACAAAAGCAGCTCTCTTTTCTTAATGGAGAGGTGCTGCTATTCGGTCATGGCAAAATACCCCACTTTTTTGCCACCAATAATAAGTTCACATCTCATCATATTAAGATAAATACATATGTAAAATAAAATCAAAACACCCAATCATTTAATCAACCAACCACCGCCTTCTCGCACTTTTCCGCAAAAAAAAAAAGATCCGGGTGGCTGCGATCCACCCTATGGCTGGGAGAGATCCGCCACCTAGTGGCCATTTTTGTCTCCGGTGAACCCAAAAAAAATCCGGCAAACCCAAAAAAAAATCCGATCAACCTAAAAAATCGTTTCTAATGCCTCAAAAATCGATTCTAATGCCACAAAACTCATTTCTAATGCCTCAAAACTAAAATCTAGAAGAAAAAGTTAACCCTTTGGGGATTTTATTATTCTAAAACCAAGAAAAACCAAACCCACGACCAGCGAGACCCAGCCGTGGGTCTCGGTGGCTAGTCGTCGAGTTGTTGCAAGGTGTCAAGCAACGGGCGAGGACGGCGAGGCGGTGTCTGCGAGACTTATGGCGGAAAAACAAAAAACAAAACAAGCGTATCAACCCACGGCTAGAAAAACAAAAGAAACAAACCGTAGGTCTGCAGAGACCCACGGGCAATCCTAGCGAGCAGCGAGACCAACAAGCGAGATCCCAAGGTGAGGTCGCCGAGACCCCAAATGAGACCCACTTCCTTCATCTTTCTTGTGACGACCCACTTAAATAAAAGATGACTATATATATATATATATTTTTTTTTTTATTTATAAAAACAATAACCCACAACAAGCGGATTGTCACAAGAGCATGGCTATACCAAGAAGATACCACGAACCCTTGCATTAACCTGATTGACATTATCATGAGCCTCACGAGCTATATGCATCAATCATGATTAATCAGAGTTTATATCTTTGCAACGGAATATAAATAACATTAAACATACCTAATATATCGATGATTAGTACGCCTAAATGTTTAAAGCTTACATACAAAGTAATGGCTATACAAAATAATTGTTATACGTGTCACATGAACACTAGCCATATACAAAATAACTCACCTACATATACATGAGTGTTCTACCAAAAGGGCTAACAACTAGCCTAGCAAAATAAGCCCCATATATCTAGGCATTAGACACCGCTAACACCGATACATAGCCACCGGGTCATTATTTATAGTCTCCAGACTGCATCATTATCAATATCATTGCTCAGTATCCTAAACCCGAGATACAGTGGAATTATGAGCCCACTGCCTCTATAAAATAGAGACCTCAGCAGATGGAACTAACTAGGCTCTTTTAAATAGTTATTCAACTTTGTCCACATTTACATATCATAACTCAACCATAAAACATATTAGATGCCATCATGCAATGCGTGACAATATACATATGTGTTCCGTCCCATACCACACATATACATCAAACGTCCTAGTGTAAAATCATCATGAACAATCATCATCATCATACGATCATCTATGCTATGCATGCTCATGCTCATCTTGTGTCATTCTCATTGTGAGGCCACTGCGTAGTGAGACCATACTCAATCACCACAGAGCCATCACCCCTGCTTCCATTATACATGAAGCCAACATCACAAGAGGTGAGACCACACTCAATCACTACAGGTTATTCATACGCCCAACTCCAAAGTAGTGAGACTAAACTCAATCACTACCCGAGTCATACATGGGACCGACTTCACGGTAGTGAGACTAAACTCCATCACCACCGAAGTCATACATGAGACCAACTACACGGAAGTGAGACTAAACTCAATCACCACCGGAGTTACACATGTGGCCAGCTCCGCAGTAGTGAGACTAAACTCAATCACCACCGGAGCCATACATGAGGTCCGCTCAACGGTAGTGAGACCATACTCAATCACCACCGGAGCCATACATGAGGTCCGCTCAACGGTAGTGAGACCATACTCAATCACCACCGGAGCCAATGTCCCGTTTTCATTATGCATGGGCCAGCTTGACGGTAGTGAAACCATACTCAATCACCATCGGAAGCCAACCCTGTTTTTGTTTCATTACTTATGCCATGCTCGTGATCATGTTAACAAACTTGAACTATTATATACTAACATAACTCATCTCATAACATCATAGATTCATGCCATAAACCATGTAGACCAACCAATGCTCATAACAACATTTCATCATCATTCTTCCCACTCATTTTATAAAACATCATTACTTAAGCATATTATCATCAAAGCACATTATATCATCCCATTCATCCACACATTATTACTTATTCATAATACACCAAAGCACATTATATCATCATTCATCCAAACATCATTACATGTTCATAATATCACCCAAGCACATTACATCACTCATTCATACAAACATCTTTTATACTTTAAAAATAGTATATTTTTGCCCAAAGAAGTAAATACTTACTGATCCGCTTGGGTCCTCTTAGCAATTTGACCCACTTATAATACCTATGTATTTGCATGATAAATACATAGTTAGACTCTATACAAAGCCTTAACAACTCAAACTTCTCCATGATACATGGATCCTACAAACTTCTCTTACAACAAGGGAACCCATAGAGTTCTAGGGTTTCCATTTAATATAATTTTCGTTATAACACTAAGCCATAAAGAATCTAGATGATTAGATCCTACAAAATACCTAAGTCAACACTTAGACAAAACTAGGGTTTTGGGTCTTACCATGGTCTTTGGTGAAGTTTGGAGTTCCAAGCCACACAACTCCAACCCAACCCTCAATGAAGGTTTAGAAGTCCACTAAACACAAGAACCCCAAAGGGATGTCCGGACACCCAAGAAAGACTAAGATCCCTGCCATGTGTCTACAGGGATGTCTGAGGGACAGCGGCTGTCCGGACACCTAATCTCCATGTCCGACAGCCAAAAGACTGAAACTCCCAAAATGGAGCTACTGTTCACGAGCTATAAATGAATGCAGATTGCTCCAAATCCGATCTCCACTGTTCACAATGGAGATTCACATGTTGTGAACCTCCTACAAAATTTCAGCTCGATCGGACCACGGATGATTGTTGATCGGAGCTGTTGATGCCGACTGGATGGAGCTTTCCAGAAACCCGCGATTTTTCCTCTTCTTGACAGATAGTTCTCTCTCTCTGCTCACGCTCTGCTCTCCCACGTTCTCCCTATTATTAAAACTACTACATAAATATATCATTAGATATTATTATTATCTCAGACATATTCCAATTATGATAAAACATTATTATTATATCTATTATTCTAAATCATCACATATGCTATTTATCCTATTAATTAATTTAAATTACTATGAGATTATTAACAATAAATTTAATTATTTTCTCGGGTCTTACATTTCTTCTTTCTCTTTAGTTGAAAATCAGGTGCTGCTGGGTATAGATTTTTTTTGTGCATTTTTTTTCTCTTTAGCTGAGGTGTCTTGCTCCTATTGGTGGGCGTAAACACGGTCCTTTACGCCACGACCGAATCGAAGATAAACTCTTCTTAATGTGTCCCATGCTTAAGTGTCACTTCTTGTTTGGTAGGCACAAATGGGTGGGTTATGCCACAACTTTATTGAAGTTATTCTCTTTTGGGAGGGGGGGGAAGCAGGTATGTGAAATTTGAAATTCATACCTACTTTTCAAAGAGAAAATTAAATTGTAGAAGTTAGGGAAAAAAAAAAAAGCCTTCTAAACTAATAGTTGTTTGCAATAGAGACATATAATATTTAAAATATAATAAAGTAACCTATCAAACTACTGAAGTATGTCAAAAAAGTCACATCTTTTTTTATATTCATATAATACCCCTAATCTTTTAAAAACTAAAAAAAATTAATAAAATAAAAAATAAACTAAACAATTTTTTTAAACAAAAAAGAAATAAAAAACCAAGAGAATAAATACATTTTATTTTTTTAAATTAGTAAAAAATTAGTCACTATATTTTGGCTTAAATAACAAATAGCTTGTGCGGTATAAAAAATATGGAAAAATGCAAAATCAAACCTTGTGGTTGGCTCAATTTTTTTTCTTTTCTTTTGACATATCCACACAAGAGGGGGGAGGAGGATTCAAACTAGAGACCTCCGTTTCATTAAGCATAGTCCTAACCGATTGAACTACCTCTTGGTGATTGTGGTTGGCTCAATTGGCAGCCAACCATTTCCATTATTATTATTATTTTTGATTTTGACAAATTAATTTTTTAGTTATTTATTTTATATTTTAGTTTTTGAAAGAATAAGGGTATTATAGGAATATAAAAGAGATGTTTCATTTTTGACACATTTTGGTAGTTTGATAGGCTATTTTAGCACATTTTAAACATCATGAGACACTTTAAAAAACATTTACTTTGGAAAGCTTTTTTATATTTTCCTAAAATTAATAAATTAAGTTAATGCAACATATTTTTTTCATAAGAAACCATAATTTTTATTTTATTTTTTATAAGATTGGTTAACCCAGGTTGGGTTAACCAACCTTTTTACGCACAATGTGCGCACAAAGTACCGCTCCATAGCAATACTCTTTTCTAGGCCTTTTTCTCAACTGAAGCAGAAAGAGGGAGAGAGGAGAGAGAGAGAGAATGGCACAAGCGAGCAAAGAGCCATGCAAGAAAGAGGCCTGCGACATCCAAGCTTGTCTCTCCAAGAACAACTTCCTCCCTCAGAGTACGTTTTATGTTTCACGTATTCGTGTTTATATTTTTATATTCATGATTGCCTTCTGTTTGGTTGCTGAGAAAATGCAAGAAAACGAAGAGATTTAAGTTTGATGCTGTCTAGAAATGAAAAATTAACTATTTGATCCGAATAGCTCTGTGCTTTTATCATTAGACGGATGGGGAATTGTTTTCTTGTTATGTGTTCGGTTTTCCTACATTTTCTCAGCGATCCAGCGAACATTTTTTGAATTAACTATTATCATGTTTAGATAATTAGGGTTCATGTGGTCGTCTTTGCTAACTTTAGCTGTCTTGTGATATTTTATCTTATCTTTTTAAAAAAATTTCTTTTAATGATTGATTGGTGCATTACGATGATTTAGCCATAACTATCCTGATTCACTTTCTTTGAAAGGTTTTGATTTGAATGATGAATCCGTCAATTTTTTTTTTTTGGTTTTATTGTTATTTTTTAATTCGATTGTTCAATTTATGTTACTACTTCCCAAAGATGAAAAATTATCAGCAAATTTATTGTTTATCGCTGATATCAAATGTTGATAGTCCCACTAAAATCAAGGGGGAAATTGATGTTCCACCCTTAGTGCAAGCTTTCGCTTGTTTAGGCTAATCACCATCATCCAAATATGATGTTTTTGATACTTAAGCAATAATTTAAGACAAAGTTGTTGAAGTAAGTGTAGCCAGGTAGAAGTAAAGTTGCTCCGATGGTCAAGGGGGCTATCCTGCTCGTTGGATGATCCCATCAGGGCTACATCATCCATTTAGCAGAAGTTTGGTATCGCCTGTACAAAATGCTCTGGCTAAACTAACAAGGTGTTGAGGCTCTTCTTAGCTTTTCATCCAGTTGGCCACTTTAGGCCATCTAAATGTTTGCTTGAGGAATCGAGAACATATTGGTATTTTCTTGGTTGCAATCTTGCATTTGTTGTTAGCCGCCAAGGTTCTACAAGTCAATATGATACTTGCATGAGGCATTTACAAGTGAAGACATAATTTTTTCTTCTCGAGTGGGATAAGGAAGAATTTATATCCAGCCAGTGGATATATTTCTCTCAGGGTATATTTCTGACTCGTACCATCTTAATTTTGATGAAGCAATTCAGCATGAAGCTCATTTTTCCTGACATTTTTCCTTGAAAGTATACTATACAATTAACAGCAAAATTCAAATTTTTTTAAGAGAAAAAAAAATTGAACATTTTCATATCATTATAAGTTCTCTTAGAAATGGTAGCCTATGAACTATATCATATTTGATATCTATCCTTTTTTCTTTCTTTCCTTTCAAATTGTACTTTTTTTCAAATGTGCGTTTTATTGTGTGTTAGTGGGTAGTTGGGTTTCACTTTCATCTTCTGTGTCTAGTTAGTCAAAAACACATCTCAAGTTGCATATTAAAAAGAAAATTTTAAAGGCTTATCAGTTAGAAAACATATATCGACTTTTTTTGGATTGGGACCTGCAGTATGATGATCTAGGGTGTGTTTCAATGAACTTCTCTAGTTTCCAACCTATTATCCATTTTTGGAAGGCACATTGCTCAAGTGTTCAATTTGTAACACAATTAGAGAGTTTCATATTTGGTTTAGTTTAAGAGGGCTACCTTGATATCCTATGTTTGGAGTTTTGGCCCAGAATGCAGCCATCATTTATTTAAAATTAGTCATGCTTGATAGTAGCAATTGATCAGGTGACACCTTGCCCACCTGTTTGGGGTAAATTCAGTTTGCAAACATGTGGCATGAAAAGTGACACATTACCCACCTGGGGTCCATTATGTTACTGCTTGTCAAAATCTGCCTTCAAAACTGGTATCTGCAGATCATGCACTTCAAGAAAAAGCGACAATCTATCAATTTATGATTTAGAAAAATGAAAGGTAGCACTTTACCCACATGAATTTTTTTGATTGTTGGTTTTGCTGTTATATTTAATAGCATAATTTATGGATGCTAATAGAGCTGATCTAGGGTGAGTAATGTGCAACTTTCTAAACTACAAACTTGTGCTATACCACCAGTGGGCAAAATGTAGTTTACCCTAATTGATTTGGATACTTATCCACATTTGAAGTCTTCTCATGGTATGTTATAATGCATGATGAGGGTCAAACACATACATTATGATGGACTTTATTCAAAAACTCTCATGCAACCCTCCTATTGATTTCTTTGACACTGCTTCTACTTAATAATCTAAGGTCACGCATTATCTGGGGCTTGCATTTCACAAACTTTGCAGTTGTTTTGGATTGAAAACCTTGTCACTTTTTCAACCTAAGCTTTCAAGGACTAGTTAGACCTATTTGGTCATTCTCAAACTTGAATTCTTGTCTAGCATTCTAGGGGGCATTTTTTCCTGCATGAAATAATATGGCTAGCTTCGTTTTGGTATTTTTTATGATTAAAGTAAACATGAAAAAGATTGTTATCAACTAAAGCTTTTCTAAACAGCTTCCGAAAAGGTAATAGATTCATGCTCTTTAACTTTACTTCATCTCCTATTCCTTTGGGGGACGGCTTTCTCAATCTTTAAATGTTCAAGGGAGTTGTTACTTCTCTTTTCTGAAGTGTTTGATTGAGTGGTAAGACCAGGAATTACTTATAATTTTTTTTAAAAAAATACATGGTAGGACCAAGAATATTGGGTTAGTTGCTCTGAAATTTATAACCTGAGTTTAGGGAATACTTATTGGCGCTGTATTTGTGGCTTTGAATTTGATGGAACTTTATTTTCTCCTAACTTTATTATCATCTATACCACTTTCCCCTTTGGCCAATTTTTTACAGTTTCGAGAGTTACTTTTTTGATTCTAACCCAATGTAACATCTACTAATGTTGGTCTTTGTATTTATCTCAGTGTCACCTAAACCTGCATGCAGTAGATTTCCCAATAGGTTGTCTCATCATGGATGGAGATATTAAAGCATAAGTTAAAATTGCAATTTGTGCAGTCTTGATGCCATTTTGTTAATGCTGCAGGTGCCTTAAAGTTATTGAATTGCTGCAGTCCTGCTGCGAGAAATGTGATTATAAGTCAACACACTGTGCATCTGTCTCTGACCTTCTGAAGCAAAAGCCCAAGTAAAAGCCCTTATGTGCGACTAAAAATGGCTCGTGTAGGTCTTTGTTTACGCCATCTTTTGGGTAAATGCTGCAGAACCAGAACATTGGATGTGCTGAGTCAATTCTTGGAGTTTCTCAGACAGGCTAATGGTGAGAAACCGATTTGAAACTAAATGCAGTGCTTGGTGGGGAGGGGAAAAACACAATAACATGATTTTATCATCTCAAAAAATGCTAGAAAATTATTGAGATGGGGATTAGTGCTACTAACTGTTGAAAGGTACATCATTTTAGTGGGATACTTTTTACATGTCTGATTGGTGCTTGTTTGTACATATGATCTGAATTTGAATTCTTTTCATATTTAAGAAAAGAGGCAACCAGTTATGTTCAAGATTATTTTTCTTTTTCATTTGTCCAAGTGATTTTTTTTAATGTAAGATACAGCTAATGGTAATAGTTCACTTGTACAACTCCCACTTGTGCAAATTAGGATCCTTCCGGCTCAAATGAACCGGAGAGGACCAGTTCCCCACTTGTGCAATTATGTTGTAAATGTTAGACGTAAGACATTAATTTGTTGTTATGATGAGCATTAATCGAATTTGATTTTGTTACAAGTTGGTGAAGACGTTTCCCTCAAAAGCTTTGAATTATTAGAGGGCTCACTGTATTCTCGTATCATTGTTTTAAAACATGTCCACACAAGGGGGAAACAAGAGGAGAGGGAGATTTAAACTAGTGATTACCACTTTAGAAGGTGGCTCGCAGCTGATTGAGCTACCTCTTTGAGGATGTATTTTCAATAATTCTCCTATCGTTTATTTTCAAATTATGAAACAAATTTTTCATATTTTTTTCCTTTGCCATGATCTTTCTAAAAAATGTCTGTATCAAAGAATTTATTTACTAATTAGTTAGAACTTGAGAGTCCATGCAATTTGCTCTCCCGACTAGACTGGCAAAAAGCTGGAGTCTAAACATTTAGACAAACCTCCTGGAAGAAGTTGCTATTGCATTACCAATTGCTGAGAGCAATGTCTCAATTCTTGGTCATTTTACGTTATTCTTTTAAATAAGCACGTCTTCTAAAGCTACAAGATCCAGAAAAGGTATAGGCAAACTCTCTTTTTAGGAAAGACATAAATTTCTTACTAAATGGTTTGTAAAAACCAACCTCTATAAAAATAATGTGTGCGTTTTCACATGCTTGCTTTTATAATAGCATTAATAATATATATTATATATATATATATATATACAAATCACTTTTAAAAGTTAATTTGTAAGAACTTTCTTCCATAAAACATTCTATTTGGCATCCTCATTTGATGAAATTTATAGTAAGACCAATTGACAGAAGAATGAAGGGGAAGATTATTTCACGTTTTTGATGTTCCTTTATAATTCTTTTCACTTTTCTTGTTTCAGTACGCGTGTTTGTTGGAAGTTGCTTTTTCTTCTTCTTTTTTTCGTGGTTTAACTTCTAAATAAATTGACAACTGTGAGTTTTTAGAATCAAAGCATCCATAGATTAAAGCCTTTAAGTGATAGATCGCGAGAAGCATCAAATTTTGGCCAGAAAATCATCGAACCTTGGAAAAATTGAACTAGAATACACTATATAACAAATGAGTACAAAGTGGGGAGAGAATGCGTATACAATGCAACAGCTGAAAGCACGGTTGAGAAAGGAAAAGAAGAAAAATCAAAATCTCACACTTCTCTCTTCCTCTCTCTCTCTTTCTCTTCATCCAAGAATAACATGATCGTGTGCCCAGATGGAGAACTTGATAAAAATACAAGTTTCATCAGCAAGATCCCTCCCCAGAAAAAGCACGGAAGTTTTTAAGCCTGGCAAAGCAAAGATACATAAATCATGATCTCGTGGATTCCTGCCGCCTTAGAGGGATGCCTTCAGCTCCATTAACGCCATCCTCTTCCAAGTGCTTAGAAAGTCGCATCGACAGGGACGCTGACAAAGCTGTACACGATTTCACAAAATCATCCATTAATTCAAAGTCATGAACCACACCAAATTCCACGGGACCCTTGTAAACCTATCATCATTTGATATGAAGGGTTGTGCTAAATAGAGAGCATACCATCAGACATATCCTTCGTTTTGTGAAGAAGAAAAGTACCCGCAAGGATTGTCACAAACCCACACATTTCTGTGACTACCTGGGTTGGACTCTGCCTATCCCAGTCCTGAAAGCAAATTAAAATGACTCAAATCTCATTATTTGTTGCCATCACATGATAATTGCAAATGAGTCAATAATGTAAGCCCAGGAGGGAAAAAAGGAGCTGAAACTATTCAAAACAAAATCAGAAATATTTACTCTTTGTACATCAGCTTAATCTAATATTACATAATTAAAAGCAAGATTATTATTGTTATTCAAGAAGAATAGCAATTGAAACAAATGACAAGGAAAAAAAAATAGTTTGTGCATGAGAGAGAGAGGTTGGTGAGGGGTGGAGGGAGATGGAGCAAAATTACATCTGGTAAAGTACAGTAAAGAGTCTGGAAAGACTGCTAGATTTGGAGTATGACAAATCATGTTCACCGCTTTGCATATGAAAGATTAAGACCAAACGCAGCCTCAGCCAGTTATGTGAATTTTCATCAATCATATCGTACATGGACTTCTCACTTCTTCACTTGCATTTCTTTCATTTTGTGAGCAAAGTTATCTTCAAAATTCCTTCTTCCTTAAACAACCACTCAAAGACAACAGCATTCTCCCACACCTGTACTCTTGGCTTTAAAGGCAACAACTATCAACGCCTAAGAGCATAGTTACCAATGCCAACAATCTTCCTCAATTTAACTACCTTTAGTTTTGAATCAGTAACTGGCCTTTCATTCTCCAAAACTATTTTAATAGTTTCTGTATGTTCATGTCTTAAGTACATGATAGGTTCTCATTAAGTTGACTCTAGATGTGGGTCTGATTCACCCTAGTTCTTTCTTACCTCCTAAATGTCAATGTGTAGCTCTACTTCAGATACATCCACAAATTTGATTATGGTCAAAGGTTTTAATGGACAGGGGGTGTAGATTTAAAGATAAAGCAGTCAGAACTATCAAACTTAAAAATTCTTTTGAAAATGCATCAAGGAAACTTACCAAATGCCAATGCTGGTTTACAATTTAAACATGTTTTTTAATTATGATTGCAAAACATCTTCAAAATTTAACTTATCACACTCTGACCTAAACTAAAGCCACCTTGGCAATCAAAATTTTATTAAGGGTGTTTTTGTCATTTGTAGGCACATAGCAACTTTTTTATATATTTATAGTTTGGGGGGAGACATTGATGCAATCTTTAGTTTGGAGAGGACATTGCAAATTGGGTGTTAGTTTGAGAAGGATGGGTTGTATACTTTTCTCTCTTTTTTTTCTTTTCTTTTACTAAGCAAGTTAACCATAGCATTAACATAAGATAAAACTGCATGAGAAGGGGGTGGAGGACCCACCAAAACACCTTAAAGACACTCATTATAGTGCAAGAAATTAAAACTAAAATTAAATTGGGAAATGAATCTAAATAGATCCGGTCCTATAATTCCTTGACCAAAAGGCTGAGGAGAGGGGCGCCTTGAAGGCGATATGTGATGATTGGATAGCTGCAAGAAGGGTGCACTACCGATGATTGTGATGAGGCAGTTAATGAAGATCACCTATCCTGTATCCTTGTAAAAGCCAAACCACCCGCGGGGGGGGGTTGGTTTGGTTTAGGTAAAAATACAACTCACACACACATACAGGATTAAGTTGGTAATTTATAAGAGAGTAGAGGAAGAAGCTGCCATTTGGACCAAAGACCATAGGCAAATAGAAAGGAGAGAAAGGAATGGACTGAATCATGACAAAGGAGATCATTAAACTTAAAACTATCAACACAAAAACTATACTTAACAAACTACCATCAACACACCTTTTTTTTTTTCTGTAGGGGCAGGGGGATAGGTAAATACAACTCACACATCTATATGGGGTTAAATTTGTAACTTCTTATTTATAAGGGGTGGTGCGATCATACAAGCACTAATGCACCAAATCCCATCAAAACTCCACAATTAAGTGTCTAGTATGGGTGACCTCTTTGGAAGAGTCGACAAAGGAGCTGGCATTTGGACCAAAGACTATTGGCAGAAACATATGAGGCAATAAAAAGGAGAGTTAGGAATGGACAGAACCATGCCTTTGAACAAGTAATCAAGCTACAAGAACCAGACTAAAATCCTCCTCGACCTGTGGCGGCTTTGGGTCTAAACAAATGATAGATTTGCAGAAGCCACACATAACAAGCAAGCAACATAGGCCTGCTTGGCACAAAAGATTTTACCAAGCTGTGCCAAAATGGAATAAGTCACAGCTTACACACCAAAGTCTAACAAACAGAGAAAGAACAATACTTCCCAGAGTGCAGCCCAACTTTTTCTTTCTACAATGACATGGGCAAGTGTCATGCAAATACTCCTTTATTACACTAACATAGACAAAGTAGCACCATTATTAGCTTCTCACTCTTCTTTCTTTATATTCAAATTTTGGTGCATTTACTTGTTTAATAGAACTTTCTTTCTTTTTTGAATAACTGGGTATCATCTAGATTCCTGACACACCATGCAAAATGCCCCCTCCACACAGGTCGGGTAAAGCTTAGGCTTTTGCTTGTGGGCATAGCCCCAAACAACTGTCTGCACTCAAGGGGAGTCTAACTTTAAACTTGATGCTTCATAAGGCAATAGGATCAAGTAACTTACCACTCGAGCCCACCCATTGGTTAATAAAACTCAAATTTGAATTAGATGTTCAGTTGGTAAGAGTTCAAAGCTTTTGAGACCCAGAATTAAGAAATACAAATTGAATCCTCAAAAAATAAATGAGGCTAAAAAAAAGTGCAACTGATTAAGCCAAAGAATAACAAAAGAGTTCGGCTTAGTTTACATATGACAGAAACTCCAAACAAAAATCAGGAATTAGCATTGATTTTAAAGTTGAATAGCCTCATTCATAGGAAATAACAATGGTCTATGACATGCCTACTAGAAAATTGGAATGAACCAAAGTCCAATTGCACATCTTGAATAAAAAACCATATGGTTATACTTCCTTATTTGCAGACCTTTCCTTCTCTGGATTGTATTTTCATTAATTCTAAAAGTTATTTAGAGGGAGAGTATAAGTTTTTTTTTTTTGATAGGTAAGCAAAGAAATATCATTAAAGAAAGTGTAAGGCGCCCCAAAGCATACATAAAGTATATAAAGGACACCAAAACAAAAAGAAGCTAAAGTTCTTGCAAATAGATTAAAAGGAGTGCTGGAAAAAGTTATTTCCAAGTCGCAAAGTGCTTTCATTAAAGGGAGACAAATTCTGGATCCGATTCTTACTGCAAATGAAAGTCTTGATTGTAGACTTAGATCGAAGGAGCTTGGTATTTTGTGTAAAATGGATGTGGAGAAAGCTTATGACCATCTGAATTGGGACTTCTTATTGTACATGTTGAAGAGGTGCGGTTTTGGGGCAATGGAGTTCGTGGATAGCTTTTTGCAATTCCTCAGTAAGGTTCTCAATCTTGGTTAATGGGTCTCTTGAAGGTTTCTTTGACAGCTCACGGGGGCTCCAGCAAGGGGACCCTCTTTCCCCTTTGTTATTTGTCTTTGTGATGGAGGCCTTGAGTCGCATGTTGTCTGCTATGATAAATGAGAGGCTTTTAGAGGGCTTCAAAGTTGGTAATGTGGTTGTATCCCACTTGTTGTTTGCCGATGACACTTTGATTTTTGCAAAGATAGTCCTGACCAATTGGCTTATTTACGGGGCATTTTCCTTCTATTTGAAGCTGCATCAGGGTTGAAGGTTAATTTGGCCAAGTCGGTGTTGATTCTTGTGGGTAACGTTCAACAAGTAGACCATTTGGCGAGCATTTTTGGGTGTGAGGTGGCCTCTCTGCCATTCGAGTACCTAGGGCTTCCTTTAGGGGCTCCCAATAATGCGACCCAAATTTGGGATGGTGTTCTTGAGAAGATGGATCGTTGTTTGGCCGGTTGGAAACGACCTTTATTGTCCAAAGGGGGGAGAGTCACCCTAATAAAAAGCACCCTTGCCAACATCCCTATGTACTTTATGTCTCTATTCAAGATCCCCATAAAGGTTGCCAATCACATTGAGAAGCTTCAACGAGACTTTCTCTGGGGCGGAGTAGGGGATGAATTCAAATATCATTTGGTGAAACGGTCCAAGGTTTGCTCCCCAATTTCTGCGGGGGGGCTTGGTTTAAGGAAGTTGGTGGACTTCAATGAGCTTTATTAGGCAAATGGTTGTGGTGTTATGGGCATGAGAGGGAGGCATGGTGGAGAGTAGTGGTGGAGGCCAAATATGGGAGTTTGTGGGGTGGTTGGTGCACTTGCCCTCACAAAGGAGTGTTGGGTGTAAGTTTGTGGAAGAATATCCGGTTAGGGTGGGAGATTTTCTCTAGTCATTCTAGACTAGTGCTTGGGAATGGGGCCTAGATTTGGTTTTGGCATGATCGGTGGTGTGAAGATATAAATCTTAAAGAGGAGTTCCCTGTGCTCTATAGTATTGTGCGTGAGAAAGATGCTTCAGTGGCAGCCAATGTGGAATTTCTTGGTGGAGTTCCTCAGTGGAATGTTATCTTTAGTAAGGAAATTCACGATTGGGAGGTGGATGCCGTTACTGCTTTTTTTTAGAAGTTGCAAACTGTCTCAATTTGAATGGGGAGCCAAGACAAATTGTGGTGGATTCCCTCCAAAAAAGGTATTTTTAAGGTCAGATTTCTCTGGAGCATTGTCCACTGTGGAAGGTAGCAGTTTTCCTTGGAAGAGTGTGTGGAGGACCAAGTATCTCCCTAGGGCTGCATTTTTTGTGTGGTCGGCAGCGATTGGAAAAATTCTTACCCTGGATAATCTAAGGAAGAGATAAGTGGTTGTCATTAATAGATGTTTCATGTGCAAGAAAGATGAGAGAGTCGGCTGATCATCTACTCCTTCACTGTGAGGTTGCCCATGCTTTGTGGTGAAATATTTTTAGCCGGCTTGGTTTGTCTTGGGTCATGCCTAGTAGTGTTTTGCACCTGTGTGCTTGCTGGTGTTCCACTGGTAGGACTAGGAGTGTTGTGGTTTGGAAAATGGGGTCAATTTGTATCTTTTGAACAATTTGGAGGGAGAGAAATAATAGGTGTTTTGAAGATTTGAAAAGCTCTATGGAAGAGATATTTATCAAAAAAAAGAAGATCCTAACCTCTTTGTTGTATTCCTTGTATTCGTGGACCGCGACTTATCTTTCCCCTTTGTCTCTTTGCTATGCGGATTTTCTTTCCCGCTTTTCTTTTTCTAGTTAGGTGTTCCTTTTGTATATATCTTATGTACTTTTGGGGCGCCTTACGCTTTTTAATAAAATCCTTATGACGTATAAAAAAAATAATAAAAAAAAAGAAGAAAAAACAAACAAACACCTGCAAAAACCTAAAAGAAAAAAAGAAAAAAAAAACCAAGAGCCCCACAAAAGAAACCCAAACCCGCAAAAAACCACAGGCTACATTACAACACAGCAAGAGCCCTCTTGCCTTTGCCCCTGCTAGAGCCAACTCCCCTAGCATCAAAGTTGATTGAGCACTCTAAATTCTTAAGCTCCCTTCTCCCTTTTGGTTTAGAAGCAAAGACTGAAAACTCTTGTCACTGCCCTCATCAACTAAAGTCAAGAAATCCAGAAAACCCTTCTCATCACTCCCATAAGAGATCCCCATAGTGTGATAACACAACTTGCATCTTGGATTGCCTCGGAGTAACCTATAACCCCCCCTCCTCTTCAAGATCACCCCCCATCGAAGATTCACCCACCTTAGAGACAAAAGAAGGCTGCTGAGCCCTCCAGGACATACTCGGCAGAAGCTGAGGGGAACATCCAATTACCATAAAGGGCCCCTGCAGACAAACCACCAGGCAGGGCACAAAAGCCCAGCATCTTCTCACCCACAAGACCATCATCCCACTAATTTGAGGGAGCAAACCCACCCACACCAAACAAAGATGTTGAACCAGTCCCAACGCCTCGAAGCGAAGGCTAGGCAACCAAAGGACTCTCGATCACACTTCGCGCTTGGGATAAGGAAAACTCACAGGAGAAAACTTATTGGAGAGGATTTCCTGACTGCACCCCTTACAGATGCCAGCGTGGACTGGGCAACAGCCACAACCAGTGGCGAAGAGAGAAAACCCAACAAAGAAACCAGCGGGACATTGACTGCCGCCACATCCTTGGCAATCAAGTTCTCATCCAACGGCATTCCTTTGCCGCCCTTCAACTTCTAGGAGTCTCTGCAATGGCTAGGGTTCCATTGGAAAATGAGGCACCCCAGACTTTGCCATCAATGGAACAGTAGTTCAAACCCCTGAAGAAGAGCCACCAGTCTCACCAGAGTAGTATGCCAGACCACTCCCAATGTTTGCTGAAAACAGAACCATCACTGGCAAGGTGTTTTGGGCAGACTGCGAAGGCAAGAAGACACTCACCTTACCCTCCTCCTGCACATTTATCAGCAAACCAAAGTTGGGCTGGGTGACCAGATCTAGAGAACCATGACCCGCATCCAAGCCCACCATGGATGCAGGCTTCCTATCAAAACCCAAGCCCGACTTAGAAATGGGTTTAAACAAGAAATAGCCTTGGGCCTAGGTTCAAGGGCCCAGCCTTTCCGACCAGCATAAATGGGCTTGCGAGAAAGCCCACAACACGGGTAGCAGCTCAAATCCACCAGCCCTACCAAATAGTTCTGCACAGCCCGCTCCACCTCAAGCCTCAGCCCTGAAATCCCATCCTTCCTCCCCTAAAAAGGCAAAAGCTTCAATCCCTTTCAACATTCAACATCCTATGTTCTCTCCCTACAAATATGTCACTTAAACTTAATTTTTTCCATAGACAATTAACTCGATTCATGTATCTGACGACCAATTTTATGATGTTTCATAATTTAAACCCAAAAAAAAAAAAGAAGAGAAAGTCAAGGGCCTAGTTTCAAAAATTCAAGGTTTTTGAACAATGACCAACACTAACAGATACCCATATAATACAGGGGGTTTCACATTAGACATTTTTAATACGATGGACTGATCAGATCATATAGATAAAGTGAAAAATAAAAGCAAGTGTTCAGATAACACTGATCAGAAAGAAGAATATACCTTAAACATGATGACACTAGCCAAAATAGTAAGTGATGTAAACATGGTATAGTATATGGGAGATACGACAGCTGTATTGAAAGTATCAAGAGCCTGCATCAAACAAAGAAAAAAATCAAATAAATAATTATGAAACAGTAACTATCAAACAACAGGGGACCAAAAAAGTAAATAAAATAACTTTTAAATGTCCAAATGAAGAGAAATATATGGTAGCCTTCAAGAATTTTAGTTAAAGTCCATGCAATTGCAGATCAAACCGTTACTTCTTCAGATGAATCAATCCAATATGAACTCATACTAAAATGCAGCTACTCCAATGGTCATTCATCTCAAGACACCATGTAATACCTCAAAAAGCTCAGAGACCTTTTAACAATTCACTTATTATTTATATTAATCACTCTATAGTACAGGTTAATTTGCTAAATTGTAAGAAGGTGCTCATAAAGGGGTAAAGATTTCAGTAAGAAAAAAAAAAATTAAGGGAATCCAAAAATCTTCTTAGGAATGTGTTAGTGTGTTTATGGGCTTAGAGCCAATTTGGAGTTCGTTTGAGAAATAGAGCTTTTAAGTCAAAACGCATTTTTTGGCAAAAGCTTCATTTTTAAGCTTTTGCTAAAAGTGCATTTTAACCATTTTTAGGATTTTTGGATCCTTAAAAGTGCTTTCAATTTTTTTTACCAAAAGGGTGCTTTTTTCTTCAAATTGACTTTCTGAGTGTTAAACACAATTTTAGGCTCCTCAAAGGCTCAAACGCACATCCAAACAGGCCCTTAGCATACACCCACTTCCTAATGGCTTAACTTTTTGGAACTAATGATTTCTAACATAATTTTAGCCTAGACAAGGAACAAGAGATAAATTGGCAAATGATGACCTAAACAGAAGCTTCTGCACGCCAGAAAATACTCTAGGTTGTGCTTGTTAATGTATTTGTGTTTTTAGTTTGAAAAATGTATTTTGATTTGAAATAAAGGTGAGAAGTGTTTCTAGAAGTATAATATGGCAAGTCCGTGTTTGAGAAAATGTTGGCTTATTTTGAGAAAGCCCAGACAAATGTAGAGTCTTACTCATAAAATAAAGAAAAATAAAAGAATGGTCATGTGGCTGCCCTCGGTGGAGGAGAGGGGTGGGTGTGCAAACCCTCCCCCCCTCCCCTTCCACTTAGGGTGGCCACAAGGCCACTCTAATCGTTTTTCTTTTTTTAATTTTTATTTAAAATAAGTTAGCTTCTTCTACCTTGCAAAAGTTAAACACCTGTTTGTCAAAATATTCCTACAGATTAAGAATACAACTTTACAAAAAGTGTTATGTATTTTGAAAAGTATTTTGTATTTTGAGTTGTTTGTTAATCTATTTAAAAAAAGTGAAAATTCAAGCTGAATATAGAAAGAAGAATACAGTACATTGGCAAACATAGCCATAATTTCTCTAGTTCCAATAACTCATGAAAGAGCAATCAGAAAACAACTGCCACAATTAAGTCCAATTTCACTTTTTAAGGCACTAATCCTACTTCAATATCAAGAATGCCATGAACTCAGCTAGACTACAGTGAAATTAGTATTACACTGGCCTCAAGACATACAGAAATAGTCCAAAGAGCAGTTTTAAATTTGTGAATATGAAGCCAAGTAGGGGGAAAATCCATTTCCTGGAAACGGTTCCTCCAGCATCACCTACCATATTGTGAGCCAATGGTTGCTAGGAGAAAATATCTAAAATTTTGGCAACTCCAAGTACCCTGATCTGACTGACCCATCATACACATATTACTACACTAATTAAAGGAGACTCCACCAAACCAAATTCCAAAACCTGCAAGTTGCAAGTTTATGGAGGACAAATATACCATACCAACCTCCATACAATGTGCAGCCAAAGAGAAACCACCTTGGGTTCATACAAACAAATAAGGAATCCCATCGCACTAAAGATTCTACCAAAAATGCAAAGGTTGGCACAAGTGCATGAGAAAGATATTATCACCCACCAAGACATCCTTAGCAAAGATATCCATGCACCCAAATCATCACAATCTATTCAATTCAAAATGTCCACCTTCTGCCAAATCACATATAAAACTAGTCTAATCGAGTGCAATAATCTATTTTGCTCTTCCCAAGTTTCCAAACTATATTATGCAAAGTAACCCTATCCATCACTGACAAGTTACAAGTATCTAATTCTCCTTACTTACCTTGGCCTAGTCCAAACAATCCACTTAAATAAAACTTCACTCGCACCCTATTTTGCTTCATGGCATCTTAAAATGACTGAAATCTCCTTTTGGATTTCCTTTATCAAACAATACCACTACTTTTTTGTCCCCAAGTGGTAGCTCAATTATAAACGTTGGTCACAAGATCGAATCTCCCCTATGTGGACATGTCAAAAAAAAAAATACCACTACTTTTATTGTCTTCCAATCTTATCCAAAAAAAAATGACTGAAATCTCCTTTTGGATCTCTTACACTAATAAAAAATTTCTTTACCCAACCTTTATTCTTTTTAACTCGCATTTAGCAAGAAACTCCAAACAGTGAGTTGAGTGAGTATATGATAACAGATCAGTGAGATCATCCCTCCAGAATCAGTCAAGTTCTTGGAAAATCCCATGGAGCCCTCTAAAAGGTAATATTACAAAAGACAGAGAAGAGAGACATTTTGCCAACACCACAGTCATCCAATGTTGAAATCCATTTTCCAAAGAAAACCCCAATCAAGGCCAAAGGTCACTATCAGGCCAGCTGATAAAAACGATTACTTGAATGACAGTCCAAATGTAGAAAATTGTGAGTTGTGGCAGGCATGTCCCTTGTGAGCATTGAAGATGACTGCTTATCTTTGACAAGGACCCAAAATTGCATGTTATGGGAATATAATTCATGTTCCAATGTTCTATTACATCAAGTCTTTATGACTTAAGAAGCATAGCCCCTCACAAGCTTGAAAATGAGATGGATTTTAGCTTACCCAATTCACTTCATTTCCTTACTCCCGAAGCAACCAGATATTATAGGGTACATGTTTGAAACCTTTGAAAAAGGCATTAGTTTAATGGGAACATAGCAATATTCTCCACTCATAATGAAAGGATAAGTAAGAACATGAAAAATTTGGTACTAAAGAATATAAAAGTGGGAAAACAAAAACTACTGAAATAAATGAAAAAATAAGAAAGAAGACAAAAGGCAAGGGTAGAAAAGAGATAATTGTTACCTTATTTAAATAATTCATTTGGGTAAGAACGCAAGTAACTACAACTAAACCGAATGCCCAAGATTGGGGATAAATCAGTTGATTCATTCCCGACAATGTCAACTTCAAGGCAATTCCAAGTGCTTTGACACTCATAACCTGTCAAAGAGCACCCTTATAAAAAAAATACTTAGAAGATATGACTTGGGAAAAGCAAACACATTATATAGAGTTTGCAACTAAATATTGATACATACCGACAAAGAACCTACAAGGGAACAAATCCCAATGTAAACCATTATGTGCGTCTGTCCGTATTGTGGGATAAAGTGGAATATAAGTATAAATGCAGATGCTATGACAAGAGCTGCATACATGAGAAAAGCTGGAAAAAAAGAAGAAGAAGAAAAAAAATATAAGTTTCAAATTTAACCAAATGAGAGTCAAAGAATATATGAACATGAAAAGCCTATAATGATTTAATCAATTAACAAAAATAATTCCAGTAAACATCAATTACCTGGCTCCATAGCAAGATCCCAAACTTCTGTCACAGATTCAATCTCACGTTCTTGGGGAGCATGTAGAACAATTGTCGTAGAACCCACAACACAAAGAACACAACCAAGAATTCCAAAAATATGAAGCTTCTCCCGTAAAATAACATGTGCAAGTGCAGCACTGCAAGACAGCATGATAGTCAGCACTCAGCACTGAAGAATTAGAGTTTATTTATAGAGAGAAACAAACAAATTATCATGCCTGATAATAATGCTGAGAGCTCCAAGAGGAGTGACCAGTATAGCTGGAGCAAATGCATAAGCCGCAAAATTAGCAATTTCGCCAATGATCACTGTTGAATGGCAATTTCCCATGAGAAATTCTTAACTAAAATCATAAACCTTTCTTTGGTAAGTAAATGATTTTATTAAAAAAATAGAGGATACACCCATGTACATAGAAGGTATATAAGAGAAACACCAACCTACTACAATGATATGTACACAGAAAGTACACATAAATCGTGTAATCCAACCCCATTGCCCTTGTTGGACAAAGTTAGAACATATAAAAATGTGTTTCCGCTAGGTTGAAAAGAAACTCTCACAAATACTGCTAGAAATGGCCATGTAAACCAGCCATTGGATTTCAGAATTGGTTTAGCGATGCGCATTTAGAATATTCCAGTGTCATGGGATACAGACAGACACTTTGGAAACTCCTCTTTTTTCTTTTTTCAATTTTTAACAAAATTGAAAAAATATAAAGGGAACAAAAGGCAACTTTCCATTTCTTAGTGACGAAACATCTCTTTTCACACCACTATTTGCAGAAAGGAAAAAACAAACGAAGGAGATATTATATATGCCTCTATTTTCATTGATTATACAATGGAACCTTTAAACTAATTTTCATTGTTCTGTAAGGATTTGTAGTAGACACTGATGAGACATATTAAGCATAAGGAAGTCATTTCTTTTCTCCATATTCTTCAATGTTCCTTGGAGGATTTTATCTTCAACCCTGCTCTTAAAATTATATTTTCACCCTCATGTCTGTCACCAGTGCTCCAGCAGCTAAAAGGGATCAATGAACTTAGACATAGCATGTTGTGGATGTTTGTATCATTTTGAGTTGGTACATATAAACTAAAGTCTTTAGGTACCCAATATATTGTTTGCAAGGATATATCGAGTCACACCAACTGGTTGAACAAACAATATCTTGCTTTTATTATGGGTAACAATCTATTTTCTGTTAATCCCCATCATTAAACAGTAGTGTATCAAAGGGGAAGTTGAATAGTAAATCTAGTCATTGATCAATGACCCAAGGGAATCAAATAAAACTCACTTGTTATCATGCCCACCCACCATAGTGGCTCATATAAGTAAGAATAGCCTCCAACACCTGTTGAAGACATCAAATAACTTAATTTCAAGAAAAACTGTTACACACAACATTACTGTTAAAAATATATCCGAAGACAAGAGTATGCACACACTAAATAATGCTACATCCAGCCCACTAGCACCAGTGTATATTAAATACAGACATGAGCATATATGGCAACTGCTCTGAAAAGGGTAATATAAAAAGTAGTTGAAAAGATACACCATCAATCCATGTAGAGCAAAATACAAGCATTCAGGCCATGCACACATGAAAACGAAAATTGGAATCAACTTTCCTAAACTTTCACTCAACAAGAGTAACAAGACTCCCAAACCCTCAATACTGTTCTATTACATGTATCAATGCACATCCACATGACAATCAGATAATAAAAACACAACACTAAATTCAGTCACTGGTCTGTCCAATATTGTCATGAGGACCTGTTCAAATTTTGAAAAATCGATTTGTAGTTCCATTAACCAAACACATAACTGGATATCGGCAAAAAATGAAATGCCCCGTGAATTATAAATTCTACTTTAACCATATCAATAGGTCAAGGAGTTCCCTATCCCTTTCCAATTATAGTCCACTGAGTCAATTGAACTCTTAATTATAAATTCTTGTGTTAGAAATCACTACTAAATAGATTTTCAGAGTGGTAATAGTCCAACTTATTTGTGATATTTAGTAGACCCAGGTCCACATATCCCAAAGGTAGCAGTCAAAACTATGCAAAATCACAATTTCTGAAGCACAGGCTTCTTATACGTCACATCAACCAATCACAAAGTTCATCAAACAGGCTTTTTTCGATAGTCAGTAATTTTTTCCCATTCAACCATTCGCTGTCATTTCCACTAAAAACTTAAGAAAAATGAATCAAACACTCTGTAATAATGAAAAATTGAACCATAGGCAGATTGAGTAATGCTATATACTACAACCCGCATCCCACCCCATCCTACTGGGCTGATGCGGCAGTATCCACCAGCCCCTGGATCAGCCATTAAAAAAATATCCAAGGGTGGATGAGCACTGCCCATCACCACAGTGAATAGGGGTGTGGTATAAAGCATTACTTTACATTGATACTTCATAATGAGCAATTACGACCACAGCATTTTCCAACACAAGTTGACCTAACCTACCTACTTACATTGATACTTCACCCATTTTCCTATTTTAACACGATTCAAACTAAAATCTGAAGAGTATAACAAGCAACAAAATCGATATCTTTTTTTTTTTTTGATAAGTAATCCAATCTCGACAAAATCGAAAATTACTGAGAGCACCCTGGAAATAGCGGAAATCTAAAAATTGGGCCAAAAGTTAAGCAGATTTCGATACCTGCCCTGACTCCAGACGCCCCAGCCTTCTTCAAGCCCTTCTTCTTGACAATGAAGCTGCCGCCGATGAAGAAGCTGGACGAGAGAGCAAGCACGAGGCCCTTGATGTTGTCAGAGGACATGCCCTCGCGCCAGCTCGACGGCGTAGTCTGAGTGGTCGTCAACGCCATGGCTGCTCAGAAGAACCAAAACCCTAGGCTCCACCGCCGCCGGTGACTCTATCATACCCCCACCGGGAGGAGCATGAAATGGAAATCCGCTTCTTAACTAGGTGATCTGAGCACTCAGATACCGAGTTAGAACAACGAGTTGGATCTTAAGATTAACAAATTCGAGTTAGAGAAGGCCTTTTGTCGGTGCTTGGTGGATTTGGTGGGTACAGCTGTGAGTGAGGTTTCTGGGATCGGAGGGAGAGAGAGAGAGAGAGAGAGAGAGAATAACAAGAAAGTGTGTTGAGGAGACTTTGCCTTATAATTTGGGATTTTACCAACATAAGGACTCCACTCCGACTTCAGGTTGATGACTGCTCCACCCTATCCTCTCTCTCTTTTTCATTTTTTTAAGGCTAAAACCTCAATGTCCAACTTAATTTTTGTTAGATTTGGAAAACAAAAATCTACTATCATGTTAGATCTGTCAATAGTTTGTCAATATTTGCTCATATTCTCCTGCAAATTTAACAATTC
The DNA here is from genome assembly GCA_013348765.1 of Carpinus viminea. Lineage (NCBI taxonomy): Eukaryota > Viridiplantae > Streptophyta > Magnoliopsida > Fagales > Betulaceae > Carpinus > Carpinus viminea. Next base: position 16,408,721 of record CP054669.1, on the reverse strand, counting down.
AAGTAATCAATCATTAGATTTGTAGAGTTAACCACAAATTTAATAGTTAATTTGTAAAATAAAATAAAAACAATATTGACACAAATTATTTCTCAAAGAAAAACCTATCGTTTTGTACTGTTGTCATACAAGTAGATGAGGTAGTTTTTTACTTTTATTTTTAAAAAAAAAAACAAACTTTTACGCATTTTCAAATTACTTCCTCAAAGTTTAAAAACTTTCTTTTTGCTTACTTTTATTTTGTTATAGGCTTAAGCACCACTATTCTGTGTGTGCCATTCACCATTTTATGTTGTGTCTTTTTTTGGAATTTATGGGGATCTTGGATTGAATTGTTTAAAGCTCGATCTACGTCCTTCCGTCAGACCCACCTTGACACGCTCCCTCCACTGCACGCACTGTCCTTGCCCACTTCCAACGGCACATGCTGCTTCTAATTCTAACAACCTCACGACAAATAGTGACTCGCATGCACCTACGCATGGTTTTTTCGTGCTCTAGCCAAAATCATCCAACAGCCTTCCTCCGATGGTGTTTTGTGGTCTTTGTGTTTTTTTTTTCCCTATTTGTCCATTTTTCCTGTACTTTATGGTCTTTGCCTGTTGAGTTGAGGATGTAAAAAATTTCTTAATTTGCGAGTTAAGGAGGATGAGTTTTGGCAGGTGGATGTTACTATCTATGTATCGGATTGAGTCTATATGGAGCAAACTTGTTATTACAACTGAAGATTAGTCATGAGTTAAAATTTTGATGTCATAGATAAGGTCTTGAATGTCATATTTAGGCTTGTAAATGAGTCGACACTCACTCGATGCTTGATGCTTGGCTAAGTTTGACATGAGCTCAAGCTTGACAAGCTCACTTGTTATTGTTGAAACTTCGTTCGATTAGTTGGTGACACATACCTGACTCACTCAATTAAGCTCGACGGGGGCTCGTGAGTTCAACTCGTTTAAGTTGAGCTCGTTTAAGGTTCGAGAGCTCGACCCGATTATTTTCCAACCCGACCTGAACGCATGATAATATAACTATGTTTATGAACTATGTTATTATTATTATTATTTTAAAGGATGGACTATGTTATTAATCAATAATAATCATATATAATGTATTTAATATGTATACAATTAACTAATTAAGTGTATAACTAGCATTATATTTATATGGACTATGTTATTAATTATAGGTTTAATGTCAAATTCAACAAAAAAAATGTATAGGTTTAATGTGTATACAATTAACTAATTAAGGATATAACCAACATTATATGAACTATGCTATTGATTATAGATTGAAATTTGAATGTGTATACAATTAACTAATTAAGGGTATAGCTAACATTGTATGGACTATGTTATTAATCATAGATTTAACGTGTATACAATTAACTAATTAATGATATAACTAACATTATATGGACTATGACACTATGTTATTAATTATAGATTCAATGTGTATACAATTAACTAATTAAGGGTATAACTAACATTATATGAAATATGTTATTAATCATAGTTATAATTTTATAATCATAGTTATAATATTATATGCAAAGTTAATTATAAATTATTACATATATGATGTATTGGTGTATGATATATGTAATGTAACTATATATATGAACTATAGTCTATATATGTTACTTACTTTATTGTTTTTCTCTTAGTAATATATTAATAATTAGAATTAGGATATTATTTGTTTGTTAGTGATATAACAATTACATTAAAGTCTAACGTTACTAAATGTTATTTGTTTGTTAGTTAATAACTTAATAGTGATTAGTGTGTGTCCTTATAACTTATATAGTTATATACAAATATTATAATTTAATTTTAAGAATTTAACATTATTAAGTATTAACTGTAACTATTAGTATCTAATTTAGTATATATTAACTATTAACAAATATAATAGTATTTTTTATTTTTGGATTGAATTATTTAATGGTGTTAAGTATTGAGAATTTAAAACTAAATAATACTACTTTTTTGTTTTTTTGAGATAATACTACAATTTTTAAACTTATTTAATATTTATTTTAAAATGCTTGTTTTAGAGTTTTTATGGAGTACTATACACGCATGGTTTGTTGCATACTTTAGTTAAATAAACGGCTGGGATTTAATTGATACAAATTTGTATTTAATTTTAACGGTTTAGATCACTTATTGGATAACTAATAGGCGAGCTCACATGAAATCATACATACTAGATTATTCTGAAATTTGAAACTTTTCATCTTATAATTATAGTTGTCAGATGTAAATTGATTTAATTCAAGCCATTTATTTTTGATAAATAGATTACAGCTGTATTCTATTCCTAATGCAAGAGTTATATGGTGTATCACATGACACAATGAGCTCACTAATTCCATCGTTCTATATTTAATCCGAAAATATAGATCCAAATAAATGGTCAAGATATTATAAACAGTCAAATATAATCCAGACTCACCAACAACACGCACGCAAAGGATTTAGTGTATATGTTTATCTCTTCGAAGCTTATAGCAGTCCTAACCTTAAAACAAAAATCGAAAGCTCTCTTTATCGCTCACTCTCTCATGTTCTCGGCAGCCGCTTCAACTCTCTCTATCTCTTTCTCTTCAGATTAAAACCCAGATCGAGTCTCAGTGGCCGCTTGCCTCCGTTGTGCTCAAGATAATCTCCTTTATCTGTTCCCCCTAAAAGAAAAAATTGAACCCTCTCTATGGTTCTCTCTTTCTCTAACTCTCTTCTCTCGTGTTCTCGGCTATGACAGCCTTCAACCTCTTCAAATCAAAACCCAAATCAAGTCTTGGCAGCCACTTGCCTTCGTCGTGCTCAAGGTAATCTCCTCTCTCTGTCTCTTTCTTTTTCGTCTCGCTCTCCAGTATCTTGTTTTGTGGAGATCCCCTCCTCTGTTTCCCCTAAAAAAAAAAATTGAACCCTCTTTGGTTCTCTCTATCTCTAACTCTGGAGATCTTTCTTTTGGCTGTCATCTAACAAAAATAAAAATGACCGATGCTCTTTTCTCTGTTTTCTTCGTTATAAAATGATGTAAAGAAGCAATTTTGTTTTGTAGGAGGTTTCTCGGTTGAAGTTGTATATATTTATTGGCTGTTTTTATGATTGATTATGAACAATATACTGGTTGATATTTACTTGTTCATTTTTTAGTGAGGGATGCTAAATGATGATGATAATTAACTCATGTTGATTGTGGATTTGCATCCTTTTTTATTGGTCATGCGCATTATTGCAAGCTTGAACTATTGTGACGAAGGAAGAAAATTTATAGTTGAGAAGTTCTAGATGATGATGATTCTTACTCCTACTTGGGTTTTAACATGTCATATTTGTGCTTGTGCTGCATTGGTGGAAATTATTCTTCTTGTTGTCTAATCATCATTGTTATTTTAAATCTATTTATTATTTAAATCACTTAGTTCTTTCATTCTAATATTTTGTGCACATTAGCACCATACATGAATATTAGCACCATCATTTTCCCTATTAATATCTCTACCCTTGTTGTTGTTTTATTTTTCTAACTCTGTTTGTAAATTAATTTTGTTGTTGTTTACTTGAAATTGGTACCACCTTGAACAAATTTTAATTTAATAATTCTAATTATTTTACAATTAACAGTTATGGAGAATATGAATCAGTCTAATGAATTGGAAGAGATTGAAGTCGAATTAGATAATACACTTTCTGTCAATCCTACACCGGATCAACCTATTAACATTGCCTCTCTTCTTTGTTGGTGAGGTGAGGATGAAGTGAGAATCCACTATATAAAAGGAAAGAAAGGCAAAATCGTCAAAAGTTTGGAGCGACTTTGATTCAATTATAATAGGGGAGTTAAAAATCACATTGCCATTGGTGTGAAGATTGTTTTGCGGTTGGAAAATCTAGTACTACCTCAACCCTAAATAGGCATTTGACTTCATGTGCTAGATTTATAGAGCATAATAGCAGTAAAAAGCAAAAGACATTGTCATTTGACACTAGCAATGAACATGATGGTGTGGAAAGTTTGATACCTTTTAGCTATAAAGAGAGTAAGGTTATGGAATGGCTGCCCATATGGTGCTATTCCATAAGTACCCTTTAATATGATGGAGCATGAACTTTTTAATAAGTTTATGAGGGTCTGCACACGAAAAAAATAAGTCGTGCAATGTTAAAATGACTACTTTATCACTTACCAAACTAAAAAATGAAGTGAAAACACTTTTGAAATCGATTAACAAAGGAATGTCACCGATATGTGGACCTCTTCTCAAAGAGTGTCATATATGGTGGTGACTTGCCACTTGTGGATTTAACTTAGTGCCTCAAAAAAGAATTTTAAATTTTGCAATGTACCTCCTCTACATTGTGGTGGTGTGATTGCTAATGCTTTAAGGGCTTGTTTTTGCGATTAGGAAATTGAGAGTAAAATTCATACAATTACTATTATAATGATAATATGTTAGCAACAATTACAAATCTAAAAGATGACTTCAGATGAAGTACACTTTCGATTGGGTAGGTTGTTTCATGTTAGCTATTTGCACACATTACAAACTTGTTGGTGCAAGTTAAGGATATTATAGATGTTGTTAGGCATGACATAAAATTTATAGTGGCTTTTGAAAGTAGGTTGAATGTCTTTAGTGATAGCAAAGAGATTGGATATACATTATAAGAAGCTGATTTTAGATGTCCTACATGTTGGAACAACACCTATGATGTTGGACACAACAATTCGGTTCAAAGAAGTGTTCCCTAGGTACCAAAGAGTTGAGAAAGGATTTCAATGGGTTGTAAGTCCGAAAAATGGGATAATGTGACCCAAATTTTGTCGGTTTCAATGATGTAACCAATGTTGATCCGGTAGTGATTACTCTCAGAATCAGATTTACGACATATGGAGGATGAAAGAAATTTTGATGGTCAAGTGTGAGGATAAGAATGAGTACATAAGGTCAATGGCAACTAAGATGAATGCCAAATTTGAGAAGTATTGGGGTGAAAGCAATTTGTTGATGTCCATAGCTATTGTCTTGGATCCCAAATACAAGATGAATCTGATCAATTTTAGTTTTCCTATCATTTATCCTTCGAACAAATATGGTGGTTACATTGAAGATGTGTTGACAATTCTGAAAAAGTTATTTGAGTTATATGTTTCTAACCATAAGACTTCTATATTGCAAGAAACTGCTCAAGTAAATGCTACTGCTGCTTCCTCAAGTGCAATTATTGGAGATGTAGTGCCCAAAATTTCCCCAGGTCGATTAAGGTTTTTTGACCATATTAGAAGTAGTAACATCATCCGGCCCTCTAAAATAGATTTTGATATTTATCTTGAAGAGGATGTCTACATTTGTGAAAAGAATGAGAATGGAATAGCTATGGGAGCTGATTTTGATGCTTTGGAATGGTGGAAATCTAATGCCTTGAAGTATCGTATCTTATCTAAAATGGTAAAGAATATTTTGGTTGTTCTCATAAGTATAGTTGCTTCGGAATCCTCTTTCAATGATGGTGGTAGGGTTATTGAACCCCATAGAGCATCATTATCCACTAACACTGTTCAGATGCTCTTATGTGATTCAGATTGGGTTGGAGCACTTCATGGCCTCAAGAGAAAATCTGCTAGTGAAGTAAGTTTTGTTTCAAATTTATGTATTTAGCCTATTCAGTATTTTACTTAATTTTATTAATGTATGAACTGCCTTGTTAACTTTGTGATTATTTTTATAGAAATTTGTTGAAGTGGAGTTGCCTACAACTACAAGTATAACAACTTGAGAACTACTTTTTTGTTTTAGTCTGTAATTTGAGTATTACTTTTTTTGATTCAAGACTTCAAGTCTCCTTTTCTTAATAAGTCTGTAATTTGATAACTATGTTTTATTTTTAACTGTTTAAGTGATATATTGTATTTTTGTTGCAAATTTGAGCAATTGAGCTTGTTGTGGTAATAACTTTCTTCCTTTTTCATTTTATTGTTTTCATTTTTCAACAAAAATTTGATTATTTGAACCTCTCTTGACTTGTTTAATAAAGGTCAAAGACCTTTTGAGTCTTTGACTAACTAAATGCAAGGGAGTAAAAAATTTGCTAACATTTTTTTTTTTTGGTTTGTTTGTCTATGCGTACATATTTCCTTGTCATTAAAAGCTGCCGATATTTAAGGAAATAAAGTTTGGGATTATGTTGACATCGGATGTCAACTAACTTGTGTTAAATGTTTTGCAGTGTTGGTGGTATGGTGTTGTTGGCCATTTGGAACCATGTGATGGGAATGAAACCAAGTTGCTGGTACAATTAACTTCGGACTTTATATGGCTGATACTCAATACGGTAATAATTTATATTTAGCAAAGCTGCATTACAGATCTATATCTTATAGGTTAATTCTTGTGATGGAGTATTGAAGAAGAAGAAGAACACGATGTATCATGTGAGATAATAAATCCTGAGTAAGCTGTGTGACATTATCATAGATGAGAAAGTGTTTTTAATGAAATTGTATGGAGTTTTAGGCATAAGATAATGCTGACATTTGATAAATCTCAAAGAGAAGATTTAAGAAAAGTGTAGAGACTATCATTCATGGAATGATTGCATAAAAGCAATGAATGACTACATATGGCTTATTATCAATAACAAGAGAACTCATTGTTTTGACTCAGAGACTATAAGCTAAAAAAAAGGAAATGCATGTACATTTAAACATTAGAACAAATGCATATGTGTATGCATTGATGTGTTACTTTTTTTTATCATTTTTTCTAGAGTATAGCTTACATGAAGAGTTTTTATCCAAAGGGTTATGAAGTTTCTCCAACATGGTTGTTGATCTTTCCAGGAAATTGCTAGACAGTTATGTGTAGATCATCAACTGATATTCTCAAAAATGGTAACTTATATTATTTAATTGAGGTCAGGGATGCACTTACAACTAAATGGTTCTCATTTCTTGATCTTGACATGGTTCTTAGGCATCATTTGATGATAACTCCTAGTTGATGATAGCCATGTTAAGGTGAGTATAAAGTTTGCTTGATGTAGCCCTTGGTTAAATGGTTTAAATTTAAATGTAGTTGTGATTTCTAGTGTTTAGGGAGTGTGGATTAGCGCATTTACATTGGCTTTTATCTCCTATTTAAATATCATATTTATTTCTTTATGCTATTGATTTGAGTTTACTTGTGAGTTGTGATGCACTGATTTCAGCCCTATTTGTGAATTGTGATACACTTATTTGAGATTACTTAACATCTTAAGTGATAAAGCTCCATTGACATCTTGTAAGGGAGTTAAAAACATTTAACATCTTTCTTTTTTCATTGAATGCAGCTGCCAATTGATGGCTAGGTTGAAAAGTGTAGTCTATTTAGATGAATTTTGCCTTGGTCATTTGACTCATTTAAGCCATTTATCATTTTTTTTCAATTTGATTTGTAATTGTGCTTGTAATTTAATTTGTTTTATTCAATTTTGAAGTGCTTGTAAATTTGTAAGGCCCTAATATACTTGTCCTATAAGCATGTAATTTCAGGTGTTTATAATTTATGTAATAGTAAGTTACTTAGTTTTAGGTTTTCCTATGATTTCATGAATCATATTCATGGCCATGTTATAATTGTCCTTAATTTTACCTAATTTAGTAAATCTGAACTGATTTATAAATGGCTTTGCATAACACATGGATGGTCAGAACCCCAAACAGTATCTATGCTAAAACCTGTTGCCAAACAAACCCATGCTGGCCACACACATTCATATGAAGAATTTAGTAAAACATGAATTGATCAAGTTAAGCATCACAATATGATTATCACAAAGGTGCCAATATTGAAATATTAAATAAACATTATTAGGGCTTCAATCTAGCCTTACTAAAGAGTTAGTTACATATGAGGTCGATGCTAAACATCATCATAATAATAAAATAAGAGTAAAATAATAAACCGAAAATGCTTTCTTGAAGATTTGTCAATTTTTCTTTAGAGCATGTGTGTCTTTTTCTGTATTCACAAGCCTATTTATAGAGTTTAAGGGAACCCTAGAAGCCTTTAAAAACCCTAGAAATCATAAACTTGACCTAATGGCTCTTTCCATAATAGAATCAACCACCACATTGTCCTCTGAGGTGCGGGTGCACTCAATCGCACACATGCTATCAATTCTCCTTCTTACATGCTTGAGTGCTTATTGTGCATGATCCATGGCTTGGGTGCTTGAGTGCTAGTGCACTCAAGCCTAGGTCACTTGTGCTCAATTGCTTTGACAGAACGCAAAATACTCGAAATTGCTCTTTTATGCTCCAATTTCAAGAATTGATTAATCTTCTTCAAAAACCTATAAAAACACATAAAACACAGAAAGAAAGTAAAATAGAATAATAGCACAACTAAGAAATTAAAAAGCGTAAATAAATGGGCTGAATATTTTAGCACTTATCATATATGTATCTATGATTTGTAGCTTCGACTATGATTTTCTCATGATTTTAGCTCTGTGATATAAGAGATTTATACTCATGATCTTTCATCAATTAATGAGATTGAAATGCTTTCCCCTTAAAATTTAAAAAAAAAAAAAAAACTCGATTAAATGTATTGACATTTCAATTTCTTTCAATTATCCCATTCTGTTATGATTTTTCAATAAATCTTGTCAAAAGTACCAAAATACTTCTATTTTTTATTATAACAAATTGTAAAGATTCAGGCATTTACTTATATATATATATATATACAACATCTTTGCAATATTTTTTATTTTTTTAGAAAGTGAATTTATATTTAAACACCTTGGGTAAGTACTCCAAAATGTTAAAATCCCTAAGTTTTTTTTTTTTTCCAATTTACTCCTTGGGTCAATTGAAATTACAAAAAAATCCATGCCATCAATTTTTTTTAACTACCATTAATCTGGGTCAAAACACATCGATTTTCCATATTTATATTGAAAGAAATAATAGTTGTCTCAACATGATGAGGTCAATGTCATGACTCATGAGACAAATATCATAAGTCTTTTCAAATGTGAAAATTAAGAAGATATTAAAGAAATAAGGAAAAATATGATAGGATTTCTAGCACTTTATTCAATTTTAATTGTTTTGTCTCGTTTGTTTGAGTGTAAAATATTTTATGTTAGAAAATGTTTTCAACTCAAAATATTTTATGCTTTAGTTCATACAAAAAAATCAACAAATATTTTGCATAATTTCATTTATTACATTGACCTATAAATATCAACTTTTATTCACAATATAAAACAAATAACAAATTCAGCTACAAATTATGTTTAGTTAAAATATAATTATAGAATAATAATCATATATTTTCATATATATCACAAACTCCTAGACATATAATCCATACATATGTGATAAATCATCTCAAATATAGTACCTTAATCATCAATCAACATTTAAATAATACAATTCAGGCAACATGTTGTAAATGGAACTAGTTTTTCTAGTTATTTAACAAAAACTAAAGAAGATACCAATTCATATTTGAAATTTGAATTTTCTCCAATGTTTGGTCAAAAGTAGAAACTTCATTAATCCAAATTTGATTTGGAAATTAAAATTGCATATTTTATCCTCAATTAACTCTTTTATTAATAGCTCATCACATACATTCAATTAAAAAGAAATAGTGAAATAATAAACCAAAACTATAAATCTCCATAGGCTTGAGGCTAGCAGATGGTGCCATATGTGCACTTGGTTAGTGTTGAGAGATTAAAGCGGTTATGGAGTTTTTACCAATAGTACATTAATATACATAGTTAAACACAACTTTAGCCTAAAAGCCTAAGCTAATGGGGTAAGGTCCACTTAATTAAGTATATTAAACATATTTTCTTTTATATTTTCACAATGTGAGACACAACATTCACAAGTGCACTCACAATAGTTAATACTTGCATGCTTGCAGCAGCTTTACAACTATTACTACCACTGTCTACTCCATCTTATCCTCTTTGGTTCGTATCTGCAACTCTTTGTTGCCCTACTTGCTGCCATTACACCCTTCTACTCCATCTCTTCACGACACTATCATTGTACCCATGTTTAATGTTGTTTATCAAGCTTCACTAAATGAATAGTGTCATTTTTGCCATTTTTGGGACTAAAACGTCACTATTTAAGCATCACTAAAATTGTGTGTGTGTTTTTTTTTTGGTTTTATTTTGTTTTGTTTTATTTTTGTTTTGTTTTGTTTTAGTGTCATTGCCAACACATCTACTAACTACAAGAGCCAAGCAAAACTTTTTTATTCACTGCCAACTCCCAAAGATTTTATATGAATGAAATTCCTTGCACTTGAATACAAACACAATATTTCACCCCACCCAAGCTATTAGGAAATTCCTGCATGCATGCAGTGTATAAATCTACAAAAAACAAAAAAAACCTACCACAAATAGCAAGCACAATTCCACTAAACCACTTTCAACAACCTAGTACTTTCCATCAACAAGTACATAAAAGTAATTAGCCAAGCAAACACAGCACAAAGCAACACTCTAGCATGCATCAAAGATCTTTGTTGATGCACAGTTTCCGGTTGGTGACATGGCACGCTGATTTGACTCTTGGATTGTCTGCTCCGAGTATGAATGCTGCACAAAGAAAAAGACAATAGGGTCGAAGAGAGATCGGGGGTGAGCCGGCGGGGTCACTCCGATGCCTAAGTCAGTGTTTGCTGTAAAGAGAATGGGAAGCAACAAAAGCTTGAAGTGTGCTAGAGTTGCGTTACCTCAGTATGTGATAGAGACTTGTGTTATATAGGCACGGAGTGGCAGTCACCTAGTTAATGGAGCTTTTCCACGATTTCTGCTGAGGCGGTTGTTATCGAGGAATCTAGCGATTACTCGTTCCTTGATCTTCGGAGATCAAGATAGGATTTGGCAGTTGTCATTTGAATTTTGAATTCAGGTTGACGGATTACCAAACCTCGGGTTTCCAGGTGCTCGATATTTGAACTGGATGGATAAGATCACATCGCGGATTCGGATGAATTTGGTTTCTAGGTCTCGGACGTGGAGGCCTCGAATTCGAGAGCCTAGGACCCATAGGTCTCGGAGGCCTCGAATTCGAGTCCTCAGTCTTTAGAGAAGGCCTCGAACGTGGGGGCCTCGAATTCGAGGACCTGGGACCTTAACGTCTCGGAGGTCTCGAATTCGACTCCTTAGTCCTCAGTCTCGGAGATGCTAGGCCAAAAGCGCTCGTGAGCTTCAAACCGAGTCAGTGTCCGTTGGGCTTCCAGGAGGTTGATCCATGATCCAACAGTTACCCCCCAATTTCCTTGTCTGGAAGACTTATGGGAATTTTCATGTGTTATGGAAAATGGATCAAACTCTCAAAACATGTTGACTCGTACACGAGGACTTGTCGGTTTTTTTTTTTTGGTACATTTGGGCGGGAAAATTTTGAATTCCATAAAAATATTTGAGGCAGCTTGGTTGGCTCGAGGAGGCGTCGACATTTAATATGCCGTGTCGTGTGGAGGTTATTGACCACGTGTCGAATCGAGTGGTCGAAGGCGGTACATCATAATGACCAGCCGTCGGAATCGAAGCATTTTTCGGGGATTACGAAGAGTCTTTGAGTGTTTTGAAGCGTTTTTACGGGTTTTAATGCCCGTCTCTTGATTTATCGATCGGCGCCTCGTATTCCTTCCATTGCCTATAAACCCGCTGAATCATATTTCAAACTTACTTGCCTATGTGATCATCTTTCTGCTTCTTCTAATTCGCACCGCATTCTCTAGCTTTTCTATATCTTCTCAAAGATGACAAAGGGCGGACCACGACTCGGCGGCAGGAGAAACCCACCACGCTTACGGGCATCCCATCTGTCTGCTGGCGATGAGAGGCGCATAAGAAAGAGTGCTTCATTCAAGTTTCATCAAAATCCGTTTGATGAAAATAATTCTGGCCTGGCTCGGTCGGATGTACGAATCATGTATATGAGCACATGTTCAAAGCGGGCTTCGACTTCCATTTATCCGATAATTAGAGAGCTACTCGGCTTTCTTAACTTGTCACCCACCAAGCATCGAGCGCTGGAGAACTTTCTTTGCGTGCGTGATCTTGTGGCCCTAGCCTGGGCGAGATCATACTCTACGATAAAGAGTTCTTGCACATTTGGCTCCAAAGAACCCCACAAAGCTCTGCGGCCTACAACTTCCGGATGAAAAAGGGAAGTTTATTCAAATCGACTCCCAATTTTCCAGCAACCCCAAATGGAAGAACAAGTACTTTTTCGTTTGAGGCGGTGGGAGTTCACTCCCACCGAAGAAAGCTAAGGGTCTAGGGTACCCGAGATATTAACGACCCCCCCCTTGAGCTCATGCGAGCACTTTGGACCCCGAGATGATTCATCGGGTCAACAATGTTATCAAGTGGGGTGAGAGCACCGAAGATGATGTTTGTCGGAAGCCTCAGTACATCCCGAAGCTATCCGAATTCGTCTCTGACGTCGAATCCTTCAGCGTCCGGTGAGGCCAACCGATGATCCTCTGCGGGCTCGTCAGGACCCAGCTGATCTGCTAATACAGACCTCTACCCCTCGAAAGGAAGGTGAGGCCCTTTAGCTCAAGTGAAGCCCAAAGTCGTCGACAAGGGCAAGGCGAAAGTTGTCGACACCGGGAAGCCCGTAAAAGTCTTTTACCCTATAATGACTGGCGGGGATTTTAAAATCCGGGAGCCTAAGGTTCCGACACCTCCTTCACTCCCATAAATCCGCCAGCGAAGAAGGGCCTCTTGGTGGAAAACTGAGAAGCCCCAAGGTGGCGAGGTGTAAGCTACTCGATGAGGAGAGGCGAGTAGGTGGGCTCGAGGACCTTCAGGATCCGCTCGTAAGACACACTCAGGGCTGAGGAGTCGGTGGAGGTTGTCGAGGCTCCCTCGTAAAAAAGAAAGGTGACTAAGGCGGCGAGGAGCAGACGTCCCAGCGGTGGGACCGGCCCCAGTCGACAATGAGCTAATGTCGCGGATTCTTGGCCTCTCGGAGGAAGAAGGCCGTGCCCCCCTCAATTCCGCCGCTAGGGGAGGTGGAGAAATTCATTTGGAACGAGCTGTCTTGGCCGTTCTGTGGCGTGGCCAAGGTGGTTGAAGAAGAGCCCCTGCGAGTGCGGAGGAGTATTCTGTCTTGAGCCAACCTCTTGGCTCGAACATCCGGCACATTTTGGAGGATATTGAGATGATGTCGGATGATTCAGTAGGATTAGCCGGCGACAACATGGGGGCATCTCCTAAAGCGACAGAGGGGGTTCCCGGAAGGGAATTGTCCCCGATCCCCGAGGTGGGGAACTCATCGAGGGCTCCAACCCCGACGAGGCCTCGAAGTCTGACTCCTAAAGGGGTCGAGAAGGGGATGGAGTCGAGGAGGTCAAACGCTTCCGAGGCATCTGGGGCTTCGAGCTCCAAGAGTACGGTCGAGATAAAGCCGGAGGGGGCTAACTGGACCGTTGGAGGGAAGTTGGCTTAACTTGGAGGGGATTTTAAAAGTAACCCCTTCAAGGCCGTGGTCGACCTTGTCAATCACGATGGTCTTTCCTGAGCGGGATATAACCCTCCGTGGGTAGCCGAGGAGATCTTGACCATGCATTGCCTGGTAAGTGTCGATCACGCATCGAATCTTACTCTCCGAATCTTTTTTCTAACATCGTGTTTGCTTTGTTTGCAGGCTTTCCTCCGGTCCACGATCCTATACTGCTATATGCGGAAGGTTTCGGCTTCCGATAGTGGGTCGGAGAACCTACAAGGGAGGCTTTCGGAGGTCGAGGAGGAGAATGCCAACCTCAAGAAGTCCGTGGCCAAGCACGAGGAAGACCTCCGGTCTGGCGGAGCACTCCGCCATGATGGAATCTGAGGCCTCGGATGCTTCAAGGCTAGGGATCGGCGAGGCTAAGCTCTCGAAGCTCTCCGAGGAGATCGAGCGCCTGCGTTCCGAGAACGTGAAGCTTCGAGAGGACCACCACGTTCTCGAGGCGAAAAACGCAGAACTCCTGGAGGACCACTCCATCCTCAAGGAGGATTATAAGTTGCTCGAGGAGAAGCACTCGACATTCTTGAGCAGTGGGAGAGTAAGGCCTCGGTGGGCGGCGGTGGAAGGCAAGGTCGTCGAGGAGAAGTTCCAACACTTTAACACCTGTGCAAGGGTATGAGGTTGGAGCTCAAGGAGGTCAAGGCGGCGGTGATTACCTACATCAGCTGTCTTTTGCCTCGAGAGTCCGAGACTCGGTGATGGGCTTCACCTCGGATTGAGACCTTAGGGCTGGTGGAGGGACCCACTGGAAGATGGACCTCAACTTATTAATATCGAGGACATTCCCATGACGAAAGAGGCCATTCGACAGCTAATCGGCCTTTGGCCGTGAGGAGATGCCGGATGCTGTAGGATTGACGGTTATATCGCCGGCTCGAAGGTGGAGAGGCGGAGAAGGAACACGACGGCTTGAGGAACCTCCATGCCCAAGACCCCCAAAGCCGTAGGCTCTGTTAAACAATTTGTATATCTTCCTTGTACCATATTGTAAATTCGAGATTAATGAAACACATTTTATTATATATTTTTCTTTATGTTTATTAATATCCGTTTATTTGAATGGAAACTTTTGACATAACCTTGTAATTCATCCCAAAATGATCAAGAATTCAATTGACAAGGTATTCTTCTCGAAAAATCGAAAAGTGTTTTGGGATTTTAGCTCGCGTTGTTTCGAGAAGACCATGTGATTTTACTTTTATTTATTTAGTCGTTATTGAGTAAGCGGGTCTCGGATGCCGAGTCGTGAAGGCCAGTCGTGCGAGCCATGACATCATTCCATTTCTAAGTGTCGGCGCCGAGCCCTAGACCGTGTCTCGATCGGGCGACACATGTTTCTTTGAGTGTCGCTTCGATGCCGAGCCTGGTGAGACCAGTCTCGTGTCGTGACATTGTTTCTTTGAGTGTCGGGCTCGATGCGAGCTGGTGAGACCAGTCTCAGACGGCCGTGACATATTTCTTTGAGTGTCGGGCTTTGATGCGAGCTGGTGAAGACCAGTCTCGTATCGCCGTGATATCGTTTCTTTTGTTCCAAGCGATTCCACATATTTGTGAAGAGAAACTCCGGCGTTCCTTTTATTGCATCAATTCAAAGCTGAAATCAAAGAAACAAGAATAAATATGAATTACAATCGTTAAACGAAATACTTCTTAAGGTGATCAGCATTCCATGGTCTCGGAAGGGCTCTCCCCGTTGAGTCTTCGAGGTAGTATGCTCTGGCCTCGGCATTTAACCACTTTGTAAGGTCCCTCGATTTTGAAGCTAGCTTTCCTTCATTTGGATCACGGTGGCAGAGTAACTGCAGGACTAGATCTCCGACTTTGAAACTTTGAGGGTTCACTTTCCTGTTAAAATACTTCGCCATTCTTTCTTGATAGGCTGAGAGTGTGATCTGGGCATGATCACGCCTTTCTTGCAATAGGTCCAAATGGAGCTTTAGCCCTTCGGCGTTTGCCTCCTTTTGGTACGATTCGACCCTCAGGCTTCCCGATCCCAGCTCTGCCGGAATGACTGCCTCAGTTTCGAATGTTAGAGCGTAAGGGGATTCTTCTGTAGGAGTTCTCTTGGTGGTTCGATAGGCCCAAAGGACTTCGGGAGGTCGTCGGCCCAGTTACCTTTCCTGTCACCTAGCTTTTTTTTTCAAAATCTTGAAAATGGTCTTGTTGGTGGCTTCCACCTGCCCATTTGCCTGCGGATGTCCGGGAGAAGAGAAGTAATTTTTAATACACAATTCGGCACACCACTTCCAGAATGATTCACAGTCGAACTATTTCCCATTATCGGTGACAAACGCGTGTGCTGCCGTGTGGCGGAATAACATTCTTCCATAAGAACCGTTGGATGGTCAAGTAGTCATGATGTTTGCCAAGGGTTCGACTTGTCCATTTGATGAAGTAATCCTGCGACAAAGTGAATCGACGCCCCTTTTCCTCGAAAGCGGTCCCACTATATCCACCCCCATTGTGAGAAGGGTCATGGGGAGGAAATTGCCGTCAACTCCTCGGGGGGTTGTTTGGTGATGTTGGCAAATCGTTGGCACTTGTCACAATACCTAACGATTTTTGTTGAATCTTTATACATGTTTGGCCAGTAGAATCCTGCCCTTACGACTTTATGAGCCATCACCCTGACTCCCGAATGACTTTCACAGATTCCCTCATGTATTTTTCGGAGAACGTAATTCCCTTCTTTAGTGGAAATACATTTTAAGAGAGGCAATGTGAATCCCCTTTTGTAGAGTAATCCATTTAAGATTGTAAACCTTCCTGTCCTCATTCTCAACTTCATCGTGGACTTTTTCCCGGAAGGCAGGATTCCATCCTGCAAGTAGATGAAGATTTCTTGCCCCAATCCGAGGCTTCCTCGATTGACGAAATTTGAGGCGCGTCCGAGGCCTCCTCAAAAATTGAAGGGTGCCTTAGAATCTGGATGATTCCCTCATGTTCATCAGACTCCTCTATCTTTGTTGACGCCATTTTGGCCAGGTGATCTGCTTTTTCGTTGTCCTCTCGCGAAATCTTTTTGATGTAGAACTTCTGAAAAGAAGTCTGCATGCTTTGCACCTTTGTGAGATACTTCTTCATCTTTTCTCCCTTGGCCTCGAATTCTACTCTGATATGCCCCATGATAACTTGGGAGTCGCTCCGCATTTCCACAGAATCGCTCCTAGTTCGGGGCCAATTCGAGGCCGCCATACGGCTTACCGTACTCGCTTCATTGTTGGTGGTCTTGAATTCTAGCCTTAAGGAGGCTATTAATTCTTCCCCATCCGGAGTGAAGAGTACTATCCCCCTTTCTTTTTGTCGACGAACCATCGGCGTAGACCACCCATTTTGCTCCATCCTCGGTTCTCAATTTCTAGCATGTTTGTGAATTCAACCGAAAGTCTGCGAGCGCTTGACCCTTGACGGTATTTCGAGGGATGAATTCGAGATCGAATTGTCCCAGTTCGATCGCCCAATTTGCCAGTCTACCCGATAAATCCAGCTTCTGCATCACCTTTCGGAGAGGGTATTCCGTGAGAACCCGGATGGTATAGGCCTAAAAATAAGGCCGAAGCTTTCTTGAGGCCATAATTAGGGCGAACGCAAGCTTCTCGATCTGGGGGTACCTCCCTTCTGCACCGTGGAGCGCTTTGCTTACAAAATACACCGACTTTTGTACCCCTTCATCTTCCTGGATCAAGGCTGCACTGATTGCCGTAGGGGTAACAGCCAAGTATAGGTATAGGACTTCCCCTGGGATAATTCGGCTTAGCAAGGGAGGACTTGTCAGGTATGTCTTCAAGTTGGAAAAGGCCTCATCGCACTCATCCGTCCACTCGAAGGCCTTCCTCAAAATTTTGAAGAAAGGAAGGCATTTGTTTGTAGAGCGAGAGATAAACCCGTTTAAGGCTGCTAACCGTCCGGTCAGCTGTTGTAGCTGCTTCGTTGTCTTCAGGGATTGCATTTCGAGGACTGCTCGAATCTTTTCGGGGTTGGCCTCGATTCCTTTCTTTGAGACCATATACCCCGAATTTGGAGATACCCGGCGCACTGGGGTTCAATTTCATTCCGTACTGCTTCAGTGTGGCAAAGGCCTCGTGAAGGTCACGGATGTGATCCCTTGACTCCTTGCTCTTTACCAACATATCGTCCACAAATACCTCCATGTTTCTCCCTATCTGGGTTTGGAACATTTTGTTCACCAGTTGCTGGTAAGTAGCCCCTGCATTCTTTAAATCGAAGGGCATAACTTTGTAGCAGTATAGGCCCCAATCGGTTATGAATGCAGTCTTCTCTCGATCTTGTGGGTGCATGAGGATCTGGTTGTATCCGAAAAATGCATCCATGAAGCTGAGCAACTCGTATCCGGAGGTGAAATTGACCAAAGCATCAATGCGGGGGAGAAGGAAGCTGTCTTTGGGACATGCTTTATTGAGGTCGGTGAAGTCCACGCACATTCTTCATTTGCCGTTGGACTTTTTTACCAAGACTACATTGGCCAGCCATTCCGGGTAATGAACCTTTTCTATGAATTGCGCCTTCAGGAGCTTCTTGACCTCCACAGTTATCGCTTCGACCCTTTCGGGTGCGAACTTCCTTCTCTTTTGCTTTACAGGCTTTGCGTCAGGGTTTACGTTCAACACATGGACAATTTCTTCGGGTCTAATTCCTGGCATATCTTCGTGTGACCAGGCGAAAACCTCCATATTCCTATGAAGGAATTTCACAAGGCCTTCTCGAACTTCCTTATCTAGGCAAGTTCCTATCTGCAAGACGCTTCCTTCCCCAATCGAGACTTCCTCGAGCGGCTCTGCTGGTTCCCCTTTGACCTTGTGTACCGAGGCCACTGTGAGTGTGGTCGAATCCGATACCTTATTCATCGAAGTGTTGTAACACTTCCTTGTGGCTAGTTGATCGCCCCACACTACTCCGACTCCCTCCTTCGTCGGGAATTTCATCATGAGGTGATAGGTCGACGTTGTTGCTTTCAACTTGTTCAGTGCGGGTCGACCCACAATCGCGTTGTACGCAGAGGGCGATCGATTACCAAGAAATCGACCATCACGAGCTAGTTGAGGTGTTGTTCTGCCGTTACCGGCAAGGAATGATCCCTATTGGGAATACAACTTCTCCGCCAAATCCGACTAATGGGGACGCAAATGGTTTGATCCTCTCACGATCGATACCCATTTGCTGGAAGGCCCCGATAAGAGGATGTCGGTGAGCTTCCATTGTCCACGAGAATTGATGTATCCATGATTAGCAAGCGGTCAAGGTCACTACGGGGCGTCATGGGGCATCACTACCCCGAGTGTCTTCCTCCGAGAATGACAACACCACCGAATCCGTCCTTGCCGCCTTCGAGGGCCTATGTAGCGAATACACCTCCTGGCCTTGCAGACTTCTTGCATAAGCCTTTCTTGTCGAGTCGAGTCTCCTCCACCAGCAATTCCTCCGGCGATGGTGTGGATCTCTCGAGCGACCTCCTCAGTTTTGGATGGGTTCTTCTCGATATCCCTTGTTCTTGGTTACGTCGAACCTCTCGAGCTTCGTCCCTCGTCTTGGTTTCGCCCTTCGAGACCTTCTCGAACTCCCTCACGATTGGCCTCTCGATTCCTTTCCTCCGAGGAATCTAACTAACCTCCGTTTTGTATGAAGACTTGATTTCTCGGCGGAGATATGCAATCCTCCGTCAAATGCCCGTGATCGGCATGATACTCACAAAATTTGCTTGATCCCTTTGAATGGGTGGTCTTCATCTTTTGGCCATCTAAATCTTTGGGTCCCCTTTATGGCGAAAATACCTCGTGAGGCGTTTAAGGGGTGAAGACTTCCTTAGAGAATCTCGGTGGCTCTGTTTTTTGAGGCTCACTTTTGAATAATGGGCATGGCTTCTTTTCCCCTTTTTGGGGATTCTTTTCTTCCTTTAACTTGGGAGGATTTGAGTCCTTCTTCTTCTCATTCTTAGCTTGTTCCTCCAACGTCTGGGCTTTAAGAAGTGCTCCAACTAGCTCCTCCTGGTGAATAAACTCTTCCGTCAGTTTCATGAACTGGGGGAGGGTCACCTTATTCACATTCTTTCTCCCTACTTCGGCCATCAGCGGCCCTTCCGCTCGTACGCCCTACATCAAGGCACAGAGTAACGTCTTGTCGTCGGGAGTGTCGACCTCAAGCTTTTCCCTATTGAAGCAAAGCATGAAGTCCTTCAAACTCTCCTCCTTGTCTTGATGCAAGGTCAACAGACAGGTTGGATCCTTTTTCCTTTTTCTGGTGGCTAGGAATTGGGTTAAGAACAGGCGCCTCAGATCCTTGAAAGTGCCTATTGACTTAGGGGGAAGTCCAGTGAACTAATCTTTCGCTACTCCCTTTAGGGTCAAAGGGAAAGCCCTACATGTAATCTCGTCGGGAGTACCATGCAAGATGAGATGCTCTCGGAAGGCCTCCAAATGCTCCTGCGGATCTCCATTCCCATCGTACTTCTCGATTCGTGGCATTTTGAATTTATCCGGCATGGGGTATGCTTTCACCCGCCCGGTGAACGGGAGACTTTCGTCTTCCAGCATGTCCCAGGCCGTCAATTCCTGATCCTCCCCGTCCATTCGGTGGAGCATCCGGGCATACTTATCCTCAAGGTCTTTCATCTTTGCTCCCTGGTGGCTCTGCCGAGTCCCCCCATGATGGGATTTATCTCGGTACCGCCTTGATCGGTGAGACCTTTCTTCTTCGCCCCTCTCTTCGCGAGACCTTTTGCTCTCCTCCTTCTCGTGCCGAGATTCTCTGCGTGGGGACTCCTCTCGATGGGTTTGATCCCTTCAAGACCCTCCATTCGTGCGATGAGATTTGTCGCGGTTTTTCTCATTCTTCCCTTGGACGGTACTCTCATTGTCCTCCTAACGAGGGTTGACAGGCCGCTTTTCACGGTGAGCCCTGTCTCGCCTCTCCTTCTCACGTCGCTCGGCGCGCTCTCTTTCTTTCTCATTGCTTCGGGCCTCGGCTGCAGTAATCCGGGCATTGAGTTCCTCGTTCTGCCTTCTGAGGACTTCCATCGATTCCGCCATAGATTTGAGGAAATCCCTCAAATCTGGGTCATTGGATGTCCCAGGCGCGCTAAAGGGTGGCTGCATCGGTTGAGGTTGTTGCGGGTGTGAAGATCGTGTGAAAGAGCATGTATTCACCATGTCGGATAGTAGATGAATGAGAATCGATCGAAAAATCGTTCCCACAGACGGCACCAAACTGTTGATGCACAGTTTTCGACTGGTGACGTGGCACGCCGATTTGATTCTTGGATTGACTGCTCCGTGTACGAATGCTGCACAAAGAAAAAGACAATAGGGTCGAAGAGAGACCGGGGGTGAGCCGGCGGGGTCACTCCGATGCCTAAGTCAGTGAACTGTTGTAAAGAAAATGGGAAACAACTAAAGCTTGAAGTGTGCTAGAGTTGCCTTACCTTTGCATGTGATGGAGACTTGTATTATATAGGCATGGAGTGACAGTCACCTAGCCAATGATTGGTTCTTCGATTTGCGAGGCGCTTTGTTATCGTGAATCTAAGTATTACTTGTTCCTTGATCTTCGGAGATCAAGATAGGATTTGGCAGTTGTCATTTGAATTTTGAATTCAGGTTGATAGACTACCAGATCCCGGGTTTCCAGGTGCTCGATGTGTAGTCCTCGAATTCGAGAGCCTAGGACCTTTAGGTCTCGGAGGCCTCGAATTGAATCGGGCTTCTAGGAAGATTTCGAATATGGGGCCTCGAATTGAGAGCCTAGGACCCTTAGGTCTCGAGGCTTCAATTGAGCCCTATGTCTTCGGAGAAGGTCTCGAGCGTGGGGCCTCGAATTCGAGGACCTGGGACCCTAACGTCTCGGAGGTCTCGAATTTGACTCCTTAGTCCTTAGTCTCGGAGATCTTTGGGCCAGCGTCGTGGGCTCCAAATCCATGATCCAACAATCTTAAAGATCTTCCTTGATAGGCTCCAACTTCTGCATATATAATTATAAATTGGGAAAAATACACTTGGAATCTTAAAGTTTCGCTTCATTTTTAATTTAACATTCAATATTTAAAAATCGATAATGTACCCTAAAAAAGTGTCAAAAATTCACAATATGACTAATTCGTTAATAATTTATGTTTTATCCTACATAAATTATTGAAAAGACCTAATTGCCCCTATACTTTTGGAAAAAAGAAAAACCAAAAAAAGGGAGTGGCAAGTGGGGGTATGTGGCCAAACCACCAATTTATTTATTTTTCTTTTGGTTTATTTAATTGGGGGCTTTTTTAAAATTATCTAAAAAAATATGAGACAATTTTGGAAAGTTTTAGCAAAAAAATTTCACGTATGGTGCACTTGAGCCATTCATCAAATTTAACAAAAATGGCTAACGGAGTGGCTACATTGCAAATTTTTAATACTTTGTTGAGATATATTATCAATTTTTAAATATTTAAAACCAAATTGAAAATGAGGTAAAACTTTGAAGAAATAAAATGTATTTTCCCCTTAATAAATTACCACTTGACGAAGAAGGGCACAAGCACGACCCAAGGGAAAAAAGGGTAAAGAATAATAATTAACAAATAATTTTGTTAAGACAAATATTATACACCACACTTTTACCGTATTATATTGATATGTCAAGTTTAGCAGTCATGTTAAATAAAATATCCAATAACTACTAATTGTGGTATGTTAGTATAATTGAATAAACATGATATAAATGTATAGCATAACTGTTTAAATAATGTCAAAAGAAAGAAAAACTAAAGAAAAAGAAAGAGCCCAAGTAGGAAAATTTGGATTCCTTCGCCTTGAAGCCCGGTTTGTTTTAACGTAAAATGCTTTATGTTGAATTTTTATTTATTTTTTAAAATTTTTTGTTGAGTTTGGCTCATAAAAATATTTGTTATATTTTCATATAAAAATGAGGATTTGCAATGAAGTGATAGTAAATTAAGATGAGGTGAATGTGTAATTGAGAAACATAGAATGTCTCATGTAGGGACAGATTTAGGGGGACTAAGAGTGGCCTTGGTCCTCCCATTCCCCAAGTCACAAGAAAAAAAAAAGAAAAGAAAAAGGGTAAATAAATTCTAATGTTTTTATTTTTTATTTTTTGTGTTCTTTCCAAAAAAAATTTTCGCTCTTGATCCCTCTACAAAAATTGAAACCTGACTCCGTCGTCCGTGACATGAAAATTGTCTTTCTTAATCACCTGAAAATATTAAATAAATTGTGTTGAACATGTTTTTAACCGTTTATTTACCATGAATGAATATCGTATGATTTGACGAATTTGCATGGAAGAATAGATCCATATATATATATATATATATATGAAGTGGCACTGAATGACGTGGCTTCTTCTTTTAAGGGATCAGATTGAAATGACTTGGCACAGTTGGAACTGTTCACTGGACAAACCGACAAAGGCCACACTCAACAGGATCTGGGCAACACAGCACAAGCATATACCTAAAAGGCTAAAGAAGCCCTTCGATTTGTTTCCAAATTGAAAAGCGGCGGCGTTTTTCTGGCTTCTCTCTTACACTCGCACACACCGACAGAGAGACTCAGGGAAGTGAGCAACCATGTCCCTTTCGATGCTCTCAGCTCCAATGCCCTCTCTTCCCGTCTTCTCTTCTTCGTACATTTCAGTGAAGCGTACCATTTGGTGCCGCGTCTCGCAGTCCCAGGTGGCGGTGGTGAATGGGCCGGTGGACGACGCCAGGTTGTTGGAGAGGAACGAGATCCGCATCGGGCTCCCCAGCAAAGGGCGAATGGCTGCCGACACGCTCGATCTTCTCAGGGTATTAGTTCTTCTTGGCCTAATCCTCTGTTTGGTTACCGAGAAATGCCCGAAGATGAGTTCTAACATTTTTTTTATTGTGATGAATATTTTAGGATTGTCAGTTGTCTGTCAAGCAGGTGAATCCTCGGCAATATGTTGCAGAAATTCCTCAGGTGCGGCATTCTTCTAATTGTGGGTAAATTAAATTGTTATCTAGCTGGTAGAGTAAAAAGAGAATAGAAAGGATCTTAAATCAATTAGTGCATGTTGTGCTATTGCGATTTGCCAAAGGAAAATTATGTTCATGCGTGATTATATTGTGGAAACAATCTAGTGAACTTTGGATGGTTAGTCCTAATCACTGGAGGTTGTCTATGGATTTTTTTTGTAATGGGTCTGACAGGATCCATATTCAGCCTAGCAGTTGGGCAGCTAGCCCATTTGGAAGAAGCTGGGCTACTTATTCTGTTACAAGTTGTTAGAAGTAGTTGTTGTAACTTGTTTATAAAAATGGCCCAAGAATAATGTATGAAGTCATCCAAATAATGGATTTGGCTTAGTTGCTGTAAAAAAACTACGGCACATATGCAACACATATGCTCAACAGTTTATTAATTCGAAGTTTTTTATGAGATAGAGAGAGAGAGTAAAATCAAATCTAGACTTTTGAAAAAAACTACAATACATGTGCTGTAGGTTTTTAGCACATAAGCCAAATTCCAAAAAATTAGACAAATTTCCTTCTTCTTGGAGAGTGACTTCTCGAAAGAGTCAATGCTATCTTCTATAACACACATCCATTCATTCCACTTCCATTTAATTCATCTTCCATCCAATCCATTACAATTCTCATTCAAGATATACCATAATAATTGCAATTTACATCCAGTCTAAACACAATTCAAGAAGAGGAATGAATGAATGTAATTTCTTGAATTTTATTTATTCTGGATGTAAATTGTAATTTTTATGGTGTATCTTGAATGGGAATTGTAATGGATTGGATGGAATATGAATTAAATGGAAGTGGAACGAATGAATGTATGTAGTAGAAGATAGGGGTGATTGCTTCAAAATCACTTTCCAAGAAGAAGAATTAGAGAAGAAGGAAATTTGTTTATTTTTCCATGTCAGTTACGCTTTGAGCAATTGAAAATGGTCTTAGCACTCTTAACTAACTCGACAACCCACTTTAACGACCCCACTATTAACTATTTTCAGCTAATTGGTACGTTATCCTACAATTATAAAAAACATATTACTACTCAGCTTTTTGAATAGACAAGTTCACCCCTACCATGTCAATTATGCTTTGAGCATAAGAATTTATTTTTCCAACTCTAGCCTGCATCTAGACCACTCCTACCCATGGCAGCTGCATTTTCCAGTAGAGTTTTCAAAGAGCATTCAGATTTTAGAAAATACAATGGGTAAATGATGGGATTGATTGTGTGTCAAAAGAAATGGATGTGGGAAATGAAGTATATGGCTTTGGAAAATGAAGTAGGGCAGATGCATTGTTTAAAATGGCTTTAGGAAGGAAAAGTTGAAGGACGCATGTTGTAGTGGGACTTTGGAAATGATGAATGACAGAATTGAGTGGTAGTTGTCCTTTCAAACTCCTTTCGTCACGCCTTTCAAGCCCAACTTTTACTCAACATGTCTTCCTTACTTCCGAATATCCTCTTAAGAATACCACCATTTTTAAACCCATCAGCCACCTTTCGTGTAAACCATAGGCACACGCGCCATCCCACAGTGAATCTTTCCACAACAAACCCATCACAATTGAATGCCTTCAGTCGTGCTTCAATGAAGTTAAGCTTGTGGTTGCACAGGACCTGGGAAATGGCATCCTTGGCCCATAATTGGTCCGAGTTGTGGATGAGAACCCATAGTTGGTAATAGGTAACTATCTTGACCTCACAGTGTGGCTCTTTCGGAGGCAAACGCTGCGAAAGAGGGCAATACTCTATGGAGACAAGTGATCTTTGAGAAGTATGAGATCCAGAGAGGGGGTTGGTGTTCAAAAGAAACTAGAGGACCTTATGGGGTGGACCTTTGGAGGAATATTAGGAATATTTGGGGAACTTCTCCAAATTTGTTTCCTAGAAGGTTGGAAATGGATCTCGCTGTTGTTTTTGGCATAGCATTAAGAGGAAACTAGAAGGCCCTATGAGGTGGGCCCTTGAAGGAATATTAGGAACAGTTGGGGAACTTCTCCAACTTTGTCTCCTACAAGGTTGGAAATGGATCCAGTCATTTTTGGCATATGTTTAGCATGTAGAAATGGCTCTCAAGTTGTCATTCCTTGAACTTTATCCTATAGCTTGTGACAAAGATGCCTAAGTGTCGGATTACTTGGGTTCCTCTGACAATTATATCCATTGGAATTGGCGTTTCATCAGGGTAGTTTAGGATTGGGAGTTGGAGTCCCTACACTTGTTTCTCAACCAATTGTACGCTTCAAAAACCCATTTGAGGGAGCTGGATGAAATGTTGTGGACCCCAACATGCAATAAAGGTTTTGAAGTGAAGAGATACTATAATTCTTTATTTCCTGGAGAGCCTTATTTATTCCCATGTAAAAGCATTTGGAAGGTTAAGGCCCCACCCCACATTGCTTTTTAACTTGGATAACAACTTGGGGTAAGATCCTTACAATTGATTATCTGAGAAGATGAGGGTCTCACTCTAATTAATTGGTGTTGCCTTTGCAAAAAGAATGAAGAGATATTGTGAGTTTATGTCTGATCTTTGTCAGCTGTTTCTAAATTTATTCGGAGTCTCATGGGTCATGTTTAGCAATATTCTAGAGCTATTACATTATTGGAAGACTCAAGAAAGGGAACATTCCAATGAAGTCATCTAGAAAGTCATTCATGCACTATTAATGTGGAGCATTTGAAGAGAAAGAAGTGTCTATTTGAGGACTGAGTCTAATGCGCTTTGTTTAAAACCCTCCTTGAATTCTCACTTAGATTGTGTTGTAGCTTTTGTTCCTAAATTTTCCTCCTCAAATCTTGTAGATCTTGTTCACTTTTTAGACTTCAGACACCATTAGGGACGTTGTTTTCACTTGTATATTTTTCGTGTACAAAGGCCTTTCTTTTTAATAAAATCATAATAAAAAAGTACGCTTCGAAGTTGGCACTACTTCGAGTGTGGAGGTTGTGGTGAAGGGAATTTTCTCATCATTGGAGGTCTCCCCGCCTCGCCAGCCAGTCTGCGATGCCGAAGGTGTAAGACACCATGCTGGCCCTTGCGGTGGTGTAGGCCCACGAGATCCAATCCAAACCTATCAGGCCTATCAACCAATTTCTTTTTTTGATAAGTCAAAAGGATTTTATTAAAAAAGCAAAGGCGCCCCAAAAGTACATAGGATATACACAAGAGGAACTCCTAGCTAGAAAAAGAAAAGCAGGAAAGAAAATCTGCATAACTAAGATACAAAGGGGACAGGTAAGCCACAGTCCATGAATACAAGGAATACAACAAAGAGGCTAAGATCTCTTCCAAATAGCTTTCCAAATCCTCAAAACACCTATTGTTTCTTTTTCTCCAAATAGACCAAAAAATACAAATAGGCACCATCTTCCAAACCACGGCACTCCTAGTCTTGCCAGAGGAACACCAGCAAGCGCATAGATCCAAAACACTACTAGGCATAACCCAAGAGAGACCAAGCCGGCTAAAAATATTGTACCACAAAGCATAGGCCACCTCACAATGAAGAAGTAAGTGATCGACTGATTCTCCGTCTTTCTTGCACATGAAGCATCTATTAATGACAACTACCTGTCTCTTCCTTAGATTATCCAAAGTGAGAATTTTCCGGGTGCTGCTGACCACACAAAGAATGCAGCCCTTGGGGGAGACTTGGTCCTCCACACACTCTTCCAAGGGAAACTATTCCCTTCCGCCCTAGATAAAGCTCAAGAAATCTTTACCTTAAAAGTTCCTTTTTAGAAGGAATCCACCACATTTTATCATGGCTCCCTTTGAATAGAGACAGATTGCAATTTCTGAAAAGCAAAGTTACTACATCCACCTCCCAATCATGAACTTTCACCTAAAGATAACATTCCACGAGGTATCACCTAAAAATCCACATTGGCTGCCACTAAGCATCCTTCTCACGAGCAATCTTGAAGAGCACAGAATTCTCTTTAAGCTTCAGATCCCCACACCACCTATCATGCCGTAACCGGATCCAGGACCCATCCCCAAGCACTAGTCTAGTGTGACTAGAAAAGGACTCCCACCCTAACCAATATTCTTCCACAAACTAGCCCCGTAGAGAAGGAACAACCCACATGCTCCCATATTTGGCCTCCACCACAACTCTCCACCAAGCCTCCTCTCATGCCCATAGCGCCACAACCATTTACCTAATAAAGCACGATTGAAATCCACCAATTTCCTTATACCAAGCCCACCCTCCGACAGAGGAGAGCAAACCTTGGACCACTTCACCAAATGATATTTGAACTCTTCCCCAACTCCACCCCATAGGAAGTCTCGTTGAAGCTTCTCAATGCGATTGGCAACCTTAACAGGGATCTTGAAAAGAGACATATAATACGTAGGAATGTTAGCCAAGGTGCTCTTTATCAATGTAACTCTCCCCCCTTTAGACAAAAGAGGCCGTTTCCAACCAACCAAACGACGATCCATCTTCTCCAAAATACCATCCCAAATGTGGGAAGCGTTATTGGGAGCCCCCAAAGGAAGCCCTAGATAATCAAGAGGCAGGGAAGCCACCTCACACCCAAGAATACTTGCCAAATAGTCTACTTGTTGAACGTTTCCCACAGGGATCAACACTGACTTGGCCAAATTGACCTTCAACCCCGAAGCTGCTTCAAACAAAAGAAATATGCCTCGTAAATATGCCAACTGATCAGGACTATCTTTGCAAAAAATCAAAGTGTCATCGCAAACAACAAATGGGAGACAGTCACATTTCCAACTTTAAAGCCCTCTAAAAGCTCATCGTTAATCCCAGCGGACAGCATACGGCTCAAGGCCTCCATCACAAAAACAAACAACAACGGGGAAAGGGGATCCCCTTGCCAGATTCCCCGAGAGCTGTCAAAGAAGCCTTCTGGAGATCCATTCACCAAAACTGAAAATCTTACTGAGGAAATGCAAAAAGATATCCATGAGCACCACTTCTCCCCAAAACCACACCTCTTCAACATATATAATAAGAAGTCCCAATTGACATGATCATAAGCTTTCTCCATCCATTTTACATAAAATACGGCTCCCCGATCTCGCTCTATCAAGACTTTCATTAGCAATGAGAATCGGATCCAATTTGTCTCCCTTTGATGAAGGCACTTTGAGTCTTGGAGATAACCTTGTCCAGCACTCCTTTTAATCTATTAGCAAGGACTTTGGCTATGATCTTGTACAAACTCCCACAAGACTAATGGGGCGAAAGTCTTTCATCTCCAAGGCACCGAATTTTTGGGATGAGCGAAATGAAGGTAGAATTGAGACTAGCTTCAATTTACCTCATCATGAAACTCCCTAAAATCTTCATGATGTCTTCTTTGACAACTTCCCAAACACGAAAAAGCAATAGAAAGCCATCCGGACCCGCGCCTTATCCTCCATAGCCATCACCACCTTCCTCACTTCCTCCTCTTCAAACTCTCTCCAACCAGCCAGCCTCATGGTCAAGAATCTGGTCAAACACTAGGCCATCCACCCTAAGCCTCCACGACATTGCTCCTCAAACAATCTTTGATAATACTTAACAATATGCTCACTAATCTCCACTTGATTGTTGGATAAATTACCTTCAATCATCAAAGAGTCGATGGAATTGTATCTTGTGAGAATTGGCCATGGAATGAAAAAACTTGGAACACTTATCACCTTCTTTAAGCCATAGATTCTGGATTTTGTCTCCAGCTAATCTCTTCCATAAGCAAGACAGCTTCTAACTCCCTAGAAACCTCCCTTTCTTGGCTAGTTCTTCGCTATCCAAGCCCAACCTCTTCAATAGCATCCAACTCCTAAGATCATCTAGGAGCTTACTCTTGTTACATTCAATATTACCAAAGACCTCCTCATTCCATTTCTTTAAATCCATCTTAAGGGCTTTAATTTTGCACGCAAAGATAAAACTAGGCGAGCCTTGAAATAGATAAGAATCCCACCATTGCTTCACTAGAGCCCCAAAACCTTCCTTCTTGAGCCACATATGCTCAAATTTGAACGGTCTTTTGCCCCTAGGCCCATTCACATTATCAAGTAGAAGAGGAAAATGATCCGAACAAATGCGGGGAAGCCTCTTTTGAGCCACACTTGGAAACCTGGCTTCCCAGTCAGGAGAGATGAGAAAACGATCAATCCTAGACCACTTCGGGGGAACTTGAGCAAGAGACCAAGTGAAGAGACCCCCTACAAGAGGCAAATCCAGCAGCCCCTGCTCATGAAGAAAAGCAGAAAAATCCGACATAGCCAATCGACAAGCTACTCCGGATCTTTCACTAGGAAAGCGTGTGACATTGAAGTCCCCCCCAAGAATATCAACGGAGCAACCCGAAGCTTCTCGACTTTCCTCAAAACCTCAGTCTCAATATGAACCTTCCCTTCTCAAAGTCCTATCAAGTCCTTCCCAAGAATATGATTCATACTCAGCCACCTCCATCTTTACCCACAATACAAGGACCTAAGTCTTCTTTCCCTGGTTTGTGACTCTTATTCCTTTCCACAGTCCCCATTACATTTTCAAAATTAAAAGGTAAGAGTTCTTCCACAATACTTGTAATTTCATGCCTTTGATACCAATTGTAATGGGTTCTTGAATTCTGGTCATAAAGTATGGAAAAGATTGTAATTTTTGTAGTTATTCCAGAATTGTGATAGTGAATTTTTGTATGAATAATGATGAAAGAAGGTATTGAATTTGGTAATTATAATGGGTTTGACTGTATAGAAATGGATATGTGTAACGCCCCACCCCATTAACATACAATATTGTCTGCTTTTGGCTCCCCCAAACTAGACGTCCCAGGAGGTCACCCATCATAGTATTACTCTTATATAAGCTTGCTTAACAACGGAGTTCTGATGGGATCATTATCATCATGGCTTTAAAATGCGTTGTTGTCATTAAAGGTATGTAAAGTATACATATAAGCACATTTCCATACCTAGGTGATGTGAGACATCACAATCACATTCTCTTAGGACCCAGCGTCCCCGTTGGCGACCTTTATGGGATTAGCTCATTTTTTGTGTCTCAATGAGTGCTTGCTAGCGACTTTCATGGACTTGTGCACGCTCCCCCCATCTCAGGCTGGGTAATGGCTTTGATGCCATTTGTAACATCCTACCCCATTAACATACAATATTGTCTGCTTTTTGCTCCCCTGAACCATACTTCTTAGAAGGTCATCCATCCTGATACTACTATCGTATAAGCTCGCTTAACTGCGGAGTTTTGATGGGATTATTACCATCACGGCTTTAATTTGCGTTGTTGTCATTAAGGGTGTAAAATATACATATAAGCACATCTCCATACTCGGGCGATGTGGGATGTCACAATATGGTTTCTCGATTGAATCACGTTTTTATTCTTGATTTTGTTTTTCAATGAATTTCAATTGTTCTTGTTGTTGCGAGCACTTTGACAAGTTCATGGCTCTCAATCTCTACAATCTCAATTAGATTGTTCAATTGACTCAAAATCTCGCTTAAGCCCTCCAAAATATTGGCTTGAGACTCCAAAATACTTGCCTGAGCGTTTACTAAAGTCTTCATACTTTCTGCAATTTGGCTCATCTGTAGAGCCAACTTATTTTATATCTTTGGTGTTTTGTTTTGTTTTGGTTTTTAGAAACTTTGGTGTTTTTTGTTGCCATTCCATTGTAGGATCTAAGTGCTCTGATACCAAATGTAGTGAGCTTCTTGAATTGTGTTTAGCCTGCATGTAAATTGTAATTTGTATGATTTGTTTTGAATGGGAATTGTAATGAATTGGATGGAAGTGGAATGAATGAATGTATGTTGGTAGAAGATAGGGTTGACTGTTTCAAGAAGTCACTCCCAAAGAAGAAGGAAATTTGTTTATTTTTTGATGATTTCATACATCATTCTTGGGCCCTTGTTATACGTGTTACAACTACTTCTAACAACTTGTAACAGAATAACTCACCCAACTTATTACAAATGGGCTAACAACCCAATAACCCAAACCCAACTACTAAGCTGATTATCTGGATCCTATCAAACCCATTGCATTGTTCCTTTTGTTTGTCTTAATATATCACGCTTTATCTAGTTACTCATAAATGCATGTTTCTGTAACCAAAATGCTTATATGTTAATGTCTTTTGCAGCTTTCCAATGCGGAAGTTTGGTTTCAGCGGCCAAAAGACAGTACGGAAATTGTTATCTGGGGATCTAGATCTTGGTATTGTGGGTTTGGATACAGTCAGTGAATATGGTCAGGTAAGCATAAAGGTATCTGGGGTATTATTTCGTGTATCAGGACGTCTCATTGATATATTAATACCTAATTAATTGGGTCCCTAGGGCTAGAGAAAATATTTAGGCCTATAATTCATAAAATAAAAGCCTAATATTACTTCCAAAAGCTTTTATATGTGGGCTCTTTTTGTATACTCCTGGGTACATGGGTGCGTCCTTGCGCTTTTAATATATTGAATTTTTACTGATAAAAAAAAAAATAAAAACCTAATTGCCTTCCCATCTCTGCCAAACTACTAATTTTACAAACTAGTATTTTCATAGCCGTAAATTTGAAAGAATGCTTTAAAGTGAAAATGCCCCTAGAATGTGCACAAGTATTTGTTTTATAAAAACATTGAGCTTAAGGCTTGTAATGAATGTTTTACACTGACCTAGTTTATGAGATATTCAGAATAAATGATCTAGAAATCATTAAGTTTAGATAATGTTATAGAGTAATCTACTATCCCCACTAATTTAGATAATGAAGCATGACTCTGGAACCACAGGAATATTTAGAAAGAGCAGGATTTTATCTCTTTTAAACACACACAGATGCACCCATTGAAAATTGGCAGAGTGCTTCCATACGCCAAAACAAACTTTTTTTTTTTTGATAAGTAATGAAACAATCTCAAAAAAAAGTATACGGTCTCATACTTTTATCGAAGGGGAGAATTGAAATAGTCATATCATATATACTTTGGGTTATGGAGTCATTGTGGAATTAACTATCAATTGTGTAAGTTTTGTATCAAGAATTGGTATATGGAAATGCATTACCAGTAGACTTATTTATTACTTCTGTCAGGATAATGAAGATCTTATCCTTGTTCATGATGCTCTTG
This sequence comes from Carpinus viminea, assembly GCA_013348765.1. Taxonomy (NCBI): domain Eukaryota; kingdom Viridiplantae; phylum Streptophyta; class Magnoliopsida; order Fagales; family Betulaceae; genus Carpinus; species Carpinus viminea. The sequence continues at coordinate 16,376,031 of CP054669.1, read as the reverse complement.
AGTATGGGGACTGCCGTTTATCCCTTGCAGTAAGTCATTCTAGCAAGTAGTCAACTGAAGCATGGTGGTCATCTCATAGAGTTTTCTGTTGATACCTTAGTATATCCTTTGTTCTTTCAGATTCCCAAATATGGGATTTTTGAGAACATAAATTCTCTAAAAGAGCTAGCACAAATGCCACAGTGGACTTATGAGAAGCCTCTTCGAGTTGCCACTGGATTCAACTATGTATGTTCTGTGTTTTATTTTGTTATATTATATTATTGTTCTCTTATTATTTTGGAGACATTTCTTCTGTAAGCTTCTAGGCAGATGGTTCTGTATTGATTTTGGTTTTGATTTCTTCTTCTGCACAGCTAGGTCCTAAATTTATGAGAGAAAATGGACTAAAGCACGTGAGTTTTTCAACTGCTGATGGAGCACTGGAGGCAGCTCCTGCGGTAAGAAATTATTTTTTGCTGTATAATTTGGAGATTATCTTTCTTCTTCTTGTTCTCTTTTCCTCATTCTATTAGCAAATTATTGTCTGGTTTGTTAGATAGTTTCAGTCACTCAAATATCAGCAAACTGAATGTTACTCTCAGGGAAGGGATGAATTTCTTCTGATTCAGAATATTGATGATGCTGCTAGTCAATTTAGTACTGTTGCCAAACTTAAGATACCATGTTCTTTGAAGTTTAATTGTTTCCTAAGGCAAATTACGCAATTGTTTGATGCTGCATTATCATTAATGATCAATGTTTGTGCCACTTTGTGCAATTTCTGTTGTATAATTTTGTTCATGAGAGGACCATTGCCGGAGAGGGTACTGCGTTCTGGTCATCGATTTCAGCATTGACGTCGTGGTTTTTCTTGGAGTTAATCGGCAAGATGGGATACGTTGGCTACTTTTACGTGGAATCCAAATCATTTGAGATACGGGTAGGCGATGGAAGTCAAAATATTAAGTTAACGGAGTGGGGAAGGATGAACTTGAGCACGGTGTATTTGTGAGAAACGAGATTGATATGGCTGGTGAAGATGATGACTGAGTTGGTGTCGGAAACAACCGGAATTGGGGCATGCAGAGATCATCGGTTGGGCGGTTCAGTTATGTTCCTGCAAAAACGAATGAACAAGTATGGAAGATTCATGGAGATAACTGAATATGGCCGTGGGGGGAGACGTAGCTTTGTGGTAATTCCGGAGGGGCGTGAAGGGCAGGGATGGAGACACTGCATACTGCAAATGGGAAGGCTAGTAAAATACCTGGAGCAAGTGAGGGATACGACAAAGAAGAGTCTACCGATCAGCAGAGTGCATGACGACGGTGGTTCTTGGGGAAGAAACCAGAGACCGGCATAGAGAAAAGGGAGGAGGGCAGTATGGGAATTTCAGCAGCAGAAATCAATGTGAAAACCGTTGAAAATTCTGAGAAAGGAAAGGAGAAGATTCTGGAGCCCGTAAATCAAGCTGCACTGAAATGGGAAGATCTGGTGGTGATATTGAATGAGGGGGTATTCAATATGAGGATTATGAGGGATATGTTGGAAGATATTAAAGGAAAGATGGAGATACTTGGTAGCAGGTACGAGATGGGCTGCGTGGGGAAAAAGAAAGAAAACATGGACACTCAGCATGGACCTTGTGGGCCTAAAGTGCAGCTGGGCAAAGATGATGGCGTGAAGGAGATTGGGCCTAGGCTCAACAAGCCCAATCTATGTTGCTCTAAGACATACTATCGCAGGAGATATTGGGCGGTGGCTAAGAGGAGAGCGATGAGGATGCTGCGCCGTGGGCAGAAGGGGACGGAGATGTCGCCGGAGGAGTCGACGGAGATGTCACCGGAGGGGTCACCGGAGGTCAGATGTACTGTTGCAATAGATCGGCGTGAACAGAAGGGGCCGGAGATGTCGCCGGAGCTGTCAAAGGAGGTCGGATGCCATATTGCGACTGATCGGGTGAACAGAAGGGCCCGGAGATGACGCGTTGCGGGCGCAGAAAGAGACGGAGATGTCGCCGGAGGTGTCACAGGAGGTCAGATGTCCTGTTGTGAAAGTTCGGTGTGAACAGAAAGGGCCGGAGATGCCGCCGGAGTTGTCATCGGAGGTCATATGCGCTGGTGCAACAGATCGTCGTGATCAGAAGGGGTCGGAGATGTCGCCGGAGTTGACACCGGAGATCAGACGTCCTGTTCAGACAGATTATCTCATCCAGGGAGTCAGTAATTATGGCCTGGAGAGCTCGGGAGTGAAAGCGCCGGCGAGGGAGGAAGTCCCGGTGAGGGAGAATATACCGGTGAGTGGGGGGGGAAGATCGAAGAAGGAGGAGAATGCAGTGGGGAGGCCAAACAAAGTTGACCAGAATATGGGTCAGAGCAAAAGTCCGAGAGGTAGTTCGAGGGTAGGCTGAAGGTCATGAGTGCTTGCTTGCAAATCAGGCTGAAATTTCAGCAGCCGACAGCGATGATCTAAGGAGGATAGTGAAGACTATCTGATTGGTCAACAATCCAAGGAGATAATGGTGATGGAGGGTAGCACGGAGAATGAACTTTTGGGGGTGGGCCAGGGAGTGGACGCAGGTTTGGAGGACATAGCATCAGGCAGTGTTCCAAATAGCTGGGTGGTTGATTCTTGTATGGAGTTTTATCCTAAAGTGGGAGTAACATGTGAGGGGGAAGAGAATAATATGAAGAGCTTAATCACAGTTATTGAGGAAGCTAGACAGCAGCCAGTTGTAGAGGGGGAGGGTATATCCAACAATGCTCGGGTATCCAGGCAAATGAGGGAGTTGAAGAAACTTGATAACTATGTAAATTATGATAGGGGTATGTCGGATGTCCAACTTGGGAAGGGAAGAGGGAGGGGCAAAAAAGGTGTTTTATGAAGCCAAAAATTATAGTGTGGAATGTGAGAGGGCTGAATGCTTTCAAAAAACGGATACGGATTATGGGTCTTTTAAAGAATGGAAAGCGGATATTGTGTGCCTTATTGAGACGAAAATGGAGGTTATTACTAGGGAGATGGTACACAGCTTATGGGGGGGTCAACATGTGGATTGGATGTATAAGGGGGCCAATGGGGCGTCGGGGGGTATATTGTTATTATGGGATAGGAGGGTGGTGGAGAAAATAGATGAGTGTATGGGGAGTTACATAGTAGCTTGTATGTTTCAAAATGTGGAGGATCAATTTGTATGGGCTCTTGGAGGGGTGTATGGACCGAATTTGGATGTGGAGAGGAGGATTCTATGGGAGGAATTAGCTGGGGTGATGAGCTTGTGGGAGATCCCTTGGGTTATTGGAGGTGATTTCAACATTGTTCGTTTCCCTAGTGAGCGTCTTGTGGCTCAATTATTCTACAGCCATGATGGAATTTTCGGATTTTATAGCCGAACAAGGATTGGTAGATATCCCGTTGTTAGGGGGTCAATTCACATGGTCTAATAATCAAGAAGATGAAATTTGGTCAAGAATCGATCGATTCTTAATTTCACCGAGTTGGGAGGATCATTATCCGGACGTGATGCAAAAAAGACTTCCATGGGTATGTTCGATCACTTCCCATTGTTGCTAGAATGTGGGGATTCTAGAGGTGGAAAAAGTATTTCAAATTTGAGAATATGTGGTTAAAATCTGAAGGTTTTGTTGACAAGGTGAAATCTTGGTGGGACTCAGATACATATGAGGGGTTACCGAGCTTTGTGTTGGCAATAAGCTGAAAGCCCTTAAGCTGGACCTGAAAAATGGAATGAGGAGGTGTTTGGTGATATTGGGAGAAAAAAAAAGAGCTGTTAGAAGGTATACAGGAGATGGATGTGTTAAGAGAATAGGGGACTATTGGAGGAGGAAAAGATGAAAAGGAGGATATGGCTAGAGAGCTGGAGAGTACTTTGTTATGTGAGGAAATTCATTGGCGACAAAAATCGAGAGCATTATGGTTGAAGGAGGGGGATAGCAACACACGGTATTTTCATAAGATGGCCAACTCCCATCGTAGATGTAATCGTGTGGAGACGCTGCGTATCGAAGGTGTTTTGTCCAATGATCCGAATGAGGTAAAAGAGCATATTGTGAAATTCTATCAAAATTTATATACAGAGCAAAGTAATTGGCGACCTAGAATGGACAATCAAGCTTTTTCATCCATTGATGAGGAGGATAAAGCTTGGTTAGAAAGAGAGTTTGAGGAAATGGAGGTATGGGAGGTGGTGAAGGGGATGGAGGGTGACAAGGCACCGGGTCCGGATGGGTTCACCATGGCTTTCTTTCAATCTTGCTGGACGGTGGTGAAAAATGACATCATGGCTGTTTTTTCAGAATTTTATAGAAGACGACAATTAGTGAAGAACTTGAATGTTACCTTTGTGACTTTGGTTCCAAAAAAGGCGGATGCGGTGGAGATGAAGGATTTTCGGCCTATTAGTTTGGTGGGAGGAATGTATAAAATTTTGTCCAAGGTGCTGGCCAATAGAATGAAAAATGTTTTGGGTAAGATTATTTCTAATTCCCAAAATGCATTCATAGGAGGTCGTCAAATTCTTGATTCGGTGCTTATTGCAAATGAAGTATTAGATTCTCGATGTGTCGGTATGCTGTGTAATATGTAAGTTGGACTTGGAAAAGCTTATGATCATGTGAATTGGAATTTTTGCTATATATGATGAAGGTGTGGATTTGGAGAGAGATGGAGGGATGGATAGAGTGGTGTATATCGTCACCGATTCTCAATTTTAGTAAATGGCACTCCAGAGGGTTTCTTTAATAGTTCAAGGGGAATAAGGCAAGGGGATCCGCTTTCTCCGCTATTGTTTGTGTTGGTGATGGAGGCGTTGAGTAGGATGGTGAATGCGACTGTTGAGCAAGGTCTATTATCGATTTGGTGTGGGAGAGAGGTTTTCTCAGATTTGGTGGTTGCTCATTCTCTTTTGCTGATGATACATTGATTTTCTCAAGCATGCCCGAGCAATTACGGTATGTACGCTTTATTCTTTTGTGTTTTGAGGCAGTTTTGGGGTTGAAAATAAATCTTGGAAAATCAGAATTGAGGCTGTAGGAGAAGTGGAAAATATTGGGACTTTAGCTGCATATCTTGGGTGTAGAGTTGCTTGTTTGCCTATGAAATATTTGGGGCTGCCACTAGGGGCTGCATATAAGGATATTTCTATATGGAATGAGGTGTGAGCAGATGGAGCGGAGGTTAGGTGGTGGAAGAAAATATATCTATCAAAGGGAGGGTTTAACCTTAATAAAGAGTACGTTATCTAATCTCCCAACGACATTTATCTCTATTTCCGTTCCTATGAGCGTGGCTAATAGGATCGAGAAGATTCAACGAGATTTCTATGGGGAGGAATGGGTGATGAAAAGAAATTGCATCTTGTTAGTTGGAATCAAGTTTGTTGTCCATTAAGGGCTGGTGGCCTTGGTATTTGGAATGTATTCAAGTTCAATAAAGCTTTATTGGGAAAATGGCTTTGGAGATATGAGACTGAGAGGGAGGCACTTTGGTATAAGGTGATTAAAGAAAAGTACGAGGAGCAAGATGGTGGATGGTGTTCAAAGGAGGTGTGTGGGACTTTTGGTGTAGGGTTGTGGAAACACATTAGAAGAGGGGACATGTTTGCTCAAAATGTGAGGTTTGAAGTGTTAGGTTCAAAATACTATTTTGGCATGACACGGTGTGGAAATCAACCGCTGAAGCATGCATACCCGTCATTGTATCAATTGCAAGGTATAAAGAAGCTTGGGTTAATGATAATTTTGGGTGGAGGAATGGGGTTGTGGAGTGGAATGTCATCTTTATTCATTCTATACAGGTGATTGGGAGATGGATGATATCGACCTTCCTTGAAATGCTATATTCGTGTAAGATTTCACAAGGAAATGCAGATCGGCTTTATTGGTCTCCATCTAAAAAAGGTGTTTTTGAGGTGAAGTCGTTCTATAAGATATTGTCTAATACAGCCACAGGGATGTTCCTTGGAAAAGTATTTGGCGATCCAAGGTGCCGCCAAGGGTATGCTTTTTGGGTGGAATGCGTACTTGGGAAAATCTTGACACATGACAACTGAGGAAGATAAGTATTGTAATAGTGGAGTGGTGTTGTATGTAAGAAGAATGGGGAATCAGAGATCACTTATTGATCCATTGTGAAGTGGCAACTAGAATATGGCATTATATGTTCACATTATTTGGCATTGAGTGGGTTATGCCGAAAAAGGTACTAGACTTGTTTGCTTGTTGGAATCATGTGGGGGGGAGGGATCTTGCTAAAGCTATTTGGAGGATGGTTCCTTTGTGTGTCATGTGGTGCATATGGAGGGAGAGGAATGCAAGACTTTTTGAGGATAAGGAATGTTCGTGGATGAGGTGAGGAAGAATATGATTTCTATGCTATATAATTATCACGAGGAACTTCCGACTTTAGATGAATTCTTGAACATATGTCCTTTGTATATATATTAGGGGATCTATTGTATATATTTTTTTAGGGTTGTGCCCCTTTGCACGTTTTTAATAAAATTATCATTACTTATCAAAAAAAAAATTATTGACATTCTTAATATTATTATTTTAATTAAACATGATTATTACTTATCAAAAAAAAAAAAATTATATTTTTCCTTTAAAGCTAGGCTGTATATTTTATATATGTGCTTGTTTTTTATTTTCTAATAGTTTGCGAGTATAGATCTTAAATTGTGTTGGACATCATTTGATTGGCTCTTCTATATGCATGATTAGGGCTAACACAAATTGTTTTGTTTTGTGTGTTTGTGTTTTGAGTTTTGTTTTGTTTTGTTTTGTTTTTTGTTTTATTTTTCTCTTGATAAGAAATATGATTTTTATTTGAAAGATGACAAGAAATGCATGTATAAAGAAGGTATTATTCAGGGATAGGAGGGTTGGTCTGGTCACAAAAGGCTTAGAAAGAATTTGAGACAGGGTGAAGAAGAATTGGATGGAAACACAAGCAAAATAGAAATCGAAGTAAAATGCTAGGCACTGAAAACATAACTAAGTGACCACATATTCTTGGTGTCTTTTCTTCTTTTATTAAGGGAAAAAGGAAAAAAAGAAAAGTTATGAGACTCCTTGAACTAATTCAGTTTCATGGGACTTTCAAAATGCTCAATTTATGTGTGCCATGTAATTGTGGTTCTTAAAAAGTTTATCTGCAAGTCATGGGTATAGGACAGTTGGCGCTTCTTCCAATATAGTATGAATGCATCAGTCACTGAATTGTAATGTTGTGCTGGATATTAAACTAATATTTGATAATTAAGATATTTGATATATAAGAATGGTTTAAGAAATTTTTTCATCCTACAATGTAGAAGATGGGGAGGAGTTGTCTATTTTTTTACAATTCCATTCTCTATTGTATTATTTTTATTTTATAAGTAATTGAAAAATCATCACAACCAAATACAAGCAAATCTGGTCGCTCTGTTCTCTCTCCTCAGTTTTTTCAAATTTTTGCAAAACTTTTTCTAGTTCTCGCCGTCTCCAGCGAAGATGTAGGAAAGTTGAGCTGCTTGCTAGGGCAATCATAGGGTGGGTTACCTATGGAAAGGCGGTTTTCAGTTGAAGCCAAAGCCTTTTGCTTCACGGTGAAGGAAGGATCCGCTAATCTTAGATTAGAGGAAAGGAGGAAGGGTTTCATTGGGGTCATTAGAATGGGTTCGCAAAGTGCGGTATTGTTGGTGGCTAAGGTGGAAGAGGCTGTTCAGTCTCCCAGAGGGCAGTTCGGATTAGACACAGGCTTCCGAGAGGATGAGACTCGTATTTTAGTTCGCGAGGGTTGCAACAAGGCAGACAAATTTTTAGAGGTGGATGTTGAAGTCAATGGTGGTTAGAAAGGTACAATCTGGCTCCCAGAGGGCAGAAAGGGGTGGGGTTGGCCCTGTTTCGTGAGTGAGATGAGAAAGATGATGGAGGTTCAAGGTGGGCAGATCGAGCCTACTGTTGACGAGTATCCTTCTCTGCCGGGGAAGCAGGTTGAGGTGGAAATGGCTGATTCTTCTGGGTCTCGTTATGGATGGTCCTTCGTGAACGTGCTGCGATCGACGGCAGGTGGGTTGAAGCGTAAGTCTTTGTGCCTTCTCGATGTGTTCCCGGTGTCAGAATGCTTCGAGGTGGAGCTAGGCGGAGTGGAGCAGCGATCCGTGTGGACTGCTACGCTGATGGAGGCCGAGCAGATTTCATCAAAGGAGCTCGTGGTTGTTCCTTTGCTGGTGTCTCTGTCTCTGGTGGAAGCAGAATTGATGAAGACGAATGGCTGGTTGAAGCTGCAATTAGGGTTATTTGGGCTGATTGCTGGATTGGGTTTGAAGCCGAAAGGGTCGCAGAATAGGGTGGTTCACGGGTTGGCTCTTGGGTCAATTCACGAGTTGGTTCCAGATTCGGATCTTGGTTTGGATCTTGGCTCGGATCCTATTTTGGATCCTGGTTCGGATCCTGTTGTTGATCCGAGTTCTTTTTGCGTTTCTGGTTCGGATCTATCGGATTCTTTTCTTGCAGCGAGCTCTTTTGGGTTGTCGGTGCTTGGCAATTCTCTGGGCAGCAACGAGATTCAGTCGCACTTGGAGTTGGGGGTTGTGATGGCTATGCTGGGGGACAAAGCCTTGGGTTTTACGTCGGAGGTTCCTGTTCATACCAGTAACAAGCCTGACCATGCTGGTGACCCTCTCTCTGAGGCTGAGGATGTTTCTACCCCTTCCCGCAGACGTTTTCCTTAGACACCATTGATTTTGGTTTGTCCAAACCACCAAAATGGTTGCTGACATCTTTGCAGGAGGCGGTTCAGGACGATGCTACGCATTTGGCGCTCTTGAAGGACATGGAGGAGTCTTGGTGTCAGGCAAGGAAGGAAGTTCGTGAGGTGTTGTTCACTGAGGAGGACCGGAATTTGGCGTCTTTGAAAGAGGAATCAGAATGGTTTATAGGTGGAAGAAAGGGCCCTCAGACTAGGTTTAAGGGCAAGAGAGAGCACCGGAGGGTTGAAAGTTGGGTGGGCAAGACAAATGTGGGGTAGATTGGGGCGGGTAGTTAGGGTCTTGTTGGGTGGCTGTTTTTGAGAGAGCTCCGGAGGGTTGAAAGTTGGTTGGGCAAGGCTATTGTGGGGTAGTTTGGGGTTGGGTAGTTTGGGTCGTGTTGGGTGGTCTGCTTTGGTCGCTGCTTTGGCTTTCCCTCTTGTATTTTTAGAGCTTTTTCTCCTTAATAAAACTCCTTATTACTTATCAAAGAAAGTAATTGAAAAATCATTAAACTCGAAAAACACTACTCAAGTACAGTAGAAGTATACTTAGAAAAGGAAATCATGAAAATTAAGCATCAAAGGAGATACAAATGCAGCTGTCAAAATATAAAGAGTATCAAAGAAAAAGGACTTAAGCTTTGCTAACATCCTCTCACGGTCCTTAAAACTTTGATAATTTCTTTCCATCCAAAGACATCCCAAAAGGCAAGAAGGCATCATCTTCCACCCCATAAGTACTCTGAGTGCTATCACCAATCCACCAACAAACAAACAAGCCAATGACTCAGCATCATCCAAGGCTGCCAAAAATGACTAAAAATGGCATTTCATAAAGGTACAAGCAACCTCATGATAGAGGAGAAGATGGTCCATGGATTCCTCATTCCTCTTGCACCTACAACACCTTTGATCATAATTACATGTCGCTCCTAAGGTTGTCTATGGTAAGAATCTTTCCTAGGGCCCTAGACCAAGCAAAAAAGGCTGCTCTCAAAGAAACCTTAGTCTACCAAATATTCTTCCAAGGGAAATGCGTGCCATCATTACAAATAAAGACACAAAGCTAACAATGAACAACCCTTTTTTGGAGGGGGTCCACCAAAGCTTGCCTTTACCTTCCTAACTCTAACGAAATACAACAAATTGAAAAACAAGACAAGGACATCCACCTATCAATCATGAGCTGTTCTAGCGAAGCTTAAGTTCCATTGATTGGAGTCACCATAAAACTTCTAGTAATACCATATAAATTTGGAAAGACTTTCTTCAGGGATTTGTCCTCATGCCACAAGGCATGCTAGATTCTAACCTTCGTGCCATCTCCCACCTCAAACTTGGTATGACTTGAAATCTTCCCCCAACCCCTTTTGATATTCTTCCATACCCTCGCCCCATACTACTCAAAAGCTCATTAGAACACCACCTACCCCACAAACTGCCAAATTTAGTGTTCACCACAACTCTCCATCAAGCCTCTCTCTTATGCACATAGCAGCAAAGCCATTATCTGAAGAGAGCATGATGGAACTTAAACAAGTTCTGAACCCCCAACCCTCGATAGATTGGAGAACAAGCATTGGACCAGCTTACCAATGAAATTTGAATTCTTCGCTTAGCCCGCCCATAAGAAATCTTGATGAGGTTTCTCTATGCGGTTTGCAACTCCCGCACAGTGAGGGAAAAGGACATGAAATATGTAGGCCAATCGAAGAGAGTTCTCTTCATAAGGGTAATCCTACCACCCTTAGACAAGTATATATTTTTCCAACTAGCCAACCGACCTATATCTTTTCAATAACACTGTCTCAAATAGACTTGGCCTTATAGGAGGACCCCAGTGAAAGACTAAGATTCTTCAAAGGTAAAGAAGAAACCCCGCAACTCAAAATGCCAACCAACCAATCCACATTGTCAACTTTACTTGCAAGAACCAATTCTGACTTAGCCAAATTAATATTCAAGCGGGAGACAACTTTTGTTTTGGTAAGTAATAACCAGTCTTGTTATAAGTATAAGGCACCCCAAAGTACACATGGAGTATACACAAGGGATCACCTAACTAGGAAGGGAAAAGCGAATAAGAAAATCATCAAAGCTAATTGACAACGGGACACTTATGCTATAGTCCAAAGATACAAAGTATGAAAACAAGAGGATAAAATATCCTCCGAGGACCTCTCCAAGTCCTCAAGGCACCTATTATTATTTTTTATTTTTTTGATAAGTTATTAGAATTGTATATCAAAAAGCGCAAATTTAAAGGGGCGCAATCCAATTATACATGAAGTATAACAAGGGTGCCTAAGTGCACCAAAAAAAAAAACCAAGCTCACTAAGAGCACCCACAAAGACTGAAAGAAACGCCCAACCAAAGAAACACCCTACCCAAAGGTTGTTAAAATAATAAATATGCGGAATATGAAGAATAAGAGAAAGAGAAGAGAGAGCGGAAGCAAATGTAAGGACTACATTTCTTCTATTTTCTATATCCCTCAGATGATTACATAGACCTCAATATATAGTGAGGTTAAGAGTGATAGACAAGAAACCCTAGATTAATTAAGGTAGGAAATAAACCCTAATAGGAAAGACAATAAATATAGAGAATAATATATGAAATATTTTATTCTAACATCCTCCCTCAAACTCAAGGTGGAATATTCTGCAACCTTGAGTTTGAAATTTGAAATTATGATGACGGTGGTGACAGAGGCGGGGAATGGTTCATAGATGGTGGAGACTGTCAGAGAAGATAGAGGCTGGCGGGTGGCCAACGACGGCGGCAGGTGGCTGCTGAATACAGATTCAAAGGGGCCGACAATGGGCCAAACTCCAAAAGGGGCCAACGACGGGCCAAAATCCAAAAGAGGCCAACAACGTGCTGAAATCCAAAAAAGGGCCTACAATGGGCCGAAATCCAAAAGAGGCCTACAACGGGCCGAAATCCAAGAGGGCTGACAACGGGCTGAAATCCAAAAGAGGCCTACAACGGGCCGAAATCTAAGAGGGCCGACAACGGGCCAAAATCCAAAAGAAATTCATTGGCCCCCAAAAGGTACCAAAATCTGAATATGGTGTGGGCAGATCCACCATAAGCCTGTGAGCTTTGCTGAAGGGGCATGATCTGGTGTGATCCACGCAGCAAAAGGATGTAGGACCTCCGGGGGCGCAATCTAGTGTGGCATGACAAAAGGTGCGACTGCAGGTAGGGATCCGGTGTGGCGCAGAACATGTGCAATCATGGGTTGCGATCTGGTGTGATCTAGGCTGGTGGAACTGTAGGTTGCAGAAAGTGGTGGACGAACCGTTGACTGGGCGCTGAATGACGACAGTGGGCTGCTAGCAATGATGGAGGGAGACCAGAGGACTGTTGGCGACAGTGGAGAGCTCAGATTGATGATGGTAGGTGGTCGGAGAGGGTGACTGGATGATGCGGAAGCTGGAGACAGAGATCGTAGTGGCAGGGATGGGGCCAGATCTGGCCGGAGTAGAGGTGCACTGGAGATGGACAGACCTGGACTGCTTGGGCTGAACTGAGTAGGCCCATGTATGGGCAGAAAATTGTTCAACGTGTGTGAGAGCCTCTTTTTTTTTTTCTTTTTTTTTTTTTGAAAGTTGCTGACCTTGGCAATCAAGCAAGACATAGACAACGCTGGTGGAACAGAAATATGAAGATAATTAAGTTGAAAAATAAAAAGAAGAGAAATAATTGGAGTCCACAAGAAAGTGGCTCTAATACCATGTTAAAATAATAAATATGCGGAATATGAAGAATAAGAGAAAGAGAAGAGAGAGCGGAAGCAAATGTAAGGACTACAGTTCTTCTATTTTCTATATCCCTCAGATGATTACATAGACCTCAATATATAGTGAGGTTAAGAGTGATAGACAAGAAACCCTAGATTAATTAAGGTAGGAAATAAACCCTAATAGGAAAGACAATAAATATAGAGAATAATATATGAAATATTCTATTCTAACAAAGGTAAACCCACAAAACCCCACATAATCACCCCACATCCCTAACGAATCAACCCACATCCCGAACCTCAAACCTTGAAACACCGCCCTTGTCCACAAAATAGATGAAGCAAGCTATCGGAAGCCTTTTCTTTGGCTCTCTACGAGAAATCCTATACAACTGAATAGCTTCCCTCCGCGGCACCAGCCCGCCACACCCACCAGAGCAGCACCTATTATTCTTCTCTCCATAGACACTAACAAAGGCAAGTATGCACCATCTTCCAAACTGCGGCACTCCCCCTCAAAGCATAAAAATAGAGCATGCAAATAGGAAGGTGGTCAGGCTTAGCCCCACAAAAAAACCATAGTATCAATGCAACCAATATATGTGAAATGTTAACCTCACCTGAATGCCTAGATCCTTCAGAAAAGTGTGAGAAAAATCCCCCATCAATAGTTGCAACAAAGGATCTCTTTGTCTCAAACTACATGAGCTACTAAAGAAACCAGACAGATTGCCATTCACCAAAAAGAAAAGCGGTCCAAAAAAATACAATGTACTGTCCAAGAGCGCCATTTCTTCTCAAAACTACACCTCCTCAACAAGTAAGAAATCTCAATTGACATGGTCATAAAGCCTTCAATATCTAGTTTGCAAATCACCCTTGGCTCACTAGATCTGATTCCACTATCTAGGCATTCTTTTGCAATGAGAACAAAATCAAGGATTTGCCTACCTTGAACAAAAGCATTATGGGGCTTCAAAATAATCTTCTTCACAGCTCTTCTCAACCTATTGGCAAGGACTTTGGCAATAATCTTATAAACTTCACTTACAAGATTAATAAGCCGGAAGTCCTTAAGATCAATAGCTTTGGATTTTGTTGGAATGAGAGCAATGAAGGTGGCATAAAAACTTTTTTCAAACTTACAACTAGTATGAAAATCATGGAGTAACCCCATAATGTATGCCTTGATCACATCCCAGCAAGTTTGACAAAAAGCCACAAAAAACCATCAAACCCAGGCGCCTTATCACTATTACCTTTCAGGCTTTCACCACCTCAAGAATCTTACTCTCCTCAAACGAACTCTAACCTAGAAGCTTGTATATCTTGTATATTTTATGATGCTTCTCCTTGTACATCTTCCTTTAAAAAAAGGGTTAAGCATTTATGGCAAGCATTTGTCATAGGTATTCCAATTTTTACAATCTTATTGATTGTTGTGTTTAATTGGAGGCCTCTAGAAAGTGTTTGTTAGCAACTTTCCAACTTATTTCACTTGGTGAGATTAAACATGAAAAGAAATTGGGTGATTATAGAAGAAATCAATTCTCTCTGGTCCCCCTCTACTTACCCTCATTCCTTTTGCCTTTGTTTTTTTAGGTTAAGACCAGCCTTAGTGGTAATCCTCACTAAATACTTGCTAAATTGGTCCAAAACTAAAAAACTTGAACGCTTCAACAAGCTATGGACAAGAAATGGCATGCACTCTCATATGTTTTTCAGTTTATTTTTGGTCCATTTACTATCATGTTCTAGTATTTTTGTAATTAGATTAAGCACTTACAATATCTTATTGTCAGAATTGTCATGGCATAGAGGTAGGCAATGGCTTTGAGAAGAAGTTTTGGTTCTTATTGTAGATCAATTAATAGTATGAGTAAACAATGTTTAGTTACTTATCTTCCTAACACTCTTGCTTTAAGATCTTCATGTTTTGGATAAAGGTTTTATTAAGTGTAGCTATCTGGGTAATAAATATATGCTATAAAGAATGTTTATAAATACATGAGTAAACAATGTTTATAACCACATGATGTTTATGTAGACTATTTGTCTTTTCTGTTAATTTAGATGGGGATAGCTGATGCTATTTTGGACCTTGTGAGTAGTGGAACAACACTCAGAGAAAACAACTTGAAAGAAATAGAAGGCGGAATATTGTTGGAAAGCCAGGTAAGCTATAGTGGGTTGTGGATGACTTTTCCAAACATGTTATAGTTTCCAGAATGCTATTAAGAGTCTCAAAGCAGTTGGTTTTACATTCTGTCTTTATAAAATCTTGTCTTACCTAAAAGGTTCAAATATCCTTCAGGCTGTTCTTGTTGCAAGCAGGAAATCATTGATTGAGCGGAAAGGCACATTGGACATGACACATGAGATTCTGGAGAGATTGGAGGCGCATTTGAGGGCAATTGGTCAATTCACGGTATGCCATATTTCTTAAGCTAGGGTGGTTTTCTATTTATCTTCAGCTTTCTATTGTTTACACACTTTCATTGGCAGGTTACTGCAAACATGAGGGGAAGTAGTGCGGAGGAAGTGGCCGAGAGAATACTGAGTCAGCCATCATTATCTGGACTGCAGGTATGATTTGGGATGAAATCACTTTTCTTCACCCAAGTAGCTTTCCCACTCGGTGTTCATTATTTTATTTGTACCAGTGAAACATAAATCATGATTGGGATCTGTATTCATGAAGAGATTGTCTTTCATGGTTGTATGCTAACCTTTTTGAATGTCAAGAGCTCCTCTAAATCCTTCGTTTACATGTACAGGGACCCACTATAAGTCCAGTATTTTGTAAAAGTGATGGGAGGGTAGCTGCAGATTACTATGCCATCGTCATATGTGTACCCAAAAAGGCACTCTACAAGTCTGTACAACAGTTGAGAGCGGTGAGTCATTACTATATGTGATAATTATTTGCAATGTAAAAGGAAACCTGGATTTCCCATATCTTTTTCCAGTATCACATGGTGACTGGTAGTTATGTTGGGTAGCAAATATTCATGCCTGGCACTGTAACTGGCATCAAAGCTCTTTCATAATTTACTTTCATGACATGGACAAAGATCCTCTCCATTTTATTTGAAATGGATGATATTTATTTTATAGTCAAAATTTAAAGTTGATGCATCTAACATTGTACATAATATCAATGTTGGTACGTCTTTTAAAAAGTTTAAATAAAGCGATATCATGTCAACAATTAGATGTACCAACTTTACATCTTAATCATGAAATGGATTGCCTTGCCTTACCATTAGATGTACCAACACGGCAAGGCAACCCAAATATTTACTTTCTATTTTGCGTGTCATTATTCCATTGGGTTATTTCTTGCTAGTTTGACCCTGAGTTGATAGGTTGAGTTTCCGCAACCAGGTATCCTCCTGTGAACTTATTAATTGCTTGGATATTGGTTATGCAGATTGGAGGAAGTGGAGTTCTCATTTCTCCTTTGACCTATATTTTTGATGAAGAAACTCCAAGATGGCGCGAGCTTCTTCAAAACTTGGGCTCTAGTCTCATGCAGTCATGCCTCGTGCAGCTTGTTGCAGTTCTGTATTAGTATTGATGAAAAATTGGACCAAAAAAAGTAAATGGAAAAGCATCACGCCCCTGCTTTCCCAAAATGCAATATGTAGCTCAAAACTTTGTAAAAATCACTTTTGAAAATCTCTTTTTTGTTTTAAAGAGGCATTTGACCTAAAAAAAGTCTACCAAATGGCTCAGTATATCAATAATCATTGTGATAATGCTGTAATGTGTAGGTTTCTTTAGCATAGTAGGAGCTCAAATGATTTATATTTCATTTTTGTTTCGAAGTCTTTGTTTTTGCAATGGCAGTGGAGTTGTACACTGCCAAATAAGTGGAAGTTTTTCAAGAATCTATTGCTCAAATTAATGAGGATCTATTGGCTTCCTAGTTTTGTAAATGCTATCAGTTTTCCCTATCATCTTTAGAGCCATTGCCATGCATGGTTCAAGTGCCTACTCTTCACTTTTTTTTCTTCAGAAATGTACTTATTCTTGTTATGACGCTTGTTGAAAATAAAATAAAAATAAAAAAAAATTTGTGCCTGAAAAGATATTGACTATTTAATTACTTCACCAAATGAACATTTCAATAAAGTTAGAAAAATCAATGTTGGAGTATGGATTTTTTTCTCAATAGATGAGAATTCTAAATAATTATATATTGGTTGATAATGTCTTTCACTAAATAGGTTTTTATTACATTTGTCATTCATAAGTTTTCAAATTGTGTAAGGGTTATATGTTTTCAAGAGGTAACTCAATTGATTAGGATCATGCTTAATGAAGTGGAGATCACTAGATCAAATTCCATCTCCCCTTCTTGTGTGGATATGTCAAAAAAAAAAAAAAAATTGTGTAAGGGTTATATGTTGAATTGATTAAAATACAATAAATTAATTTAATCTCAACACTTTTGGTTTATACGCCTTAAAAGATTTTGAATCTGGCTGTAGTAAAAACTCATATGTTAAAAAAATTAAAGGGTGAATATTTAATTAAAGTAAGTGAGGGCACATATCTGTCATAATAAATACATATTTTTCTTTATTTACTACTTCATCTATTTATTTATATTTATTATGATAAATTTGAACCATTCAATTATTTTAATAAAATTCTTACCTTTCAATTTTTTAACAGCATGTATGTTGTACCTATAATTTTAACTACAGTATATAAGTGGATCCAAAGATTTCATTTCAATTCTCCGAAGAAAATTAATTAATTTTAATTAAAACTAAATAAATCATGAGAGAAAAATCTTAAGCTACTCCTTTTTTATTATTTTTTAATTTTTATTCAAAGCGGGAGAGGGGAAAAGGAAAATTACAAAGGTGGGTTTTCCCACAATTGATCCTAATTGAAGTAAAAAAAAAGAACTAGACATAGAAATGCTTCCAAAGATACGGGTTGGAACTAGTCTAATATTCAAAGAAAAATCTTAAGCTACATTTTTTTTTTTTATAATTCAAAGCGGGGAGAGGGGAAAAAGGAAATTACAAAGGTGAGTTTTTCCCACAATTGATCCTAACCAAAGAAAAAAAAGAACTAAACATAAAAATGCTTCCAAGATATGGGTTAGAACTACTCTAATATTCGAAGTAAATGTACTAGCCAATAGAGGTTAAATGTCCTAACTTTATCGTTAAACAATTAAAAAGTCAAATAAATGGAACTCAAATGCTCAATGCATGGAAGATCGCCTAGTATTTAAAAAACACTAACGAGTTTAAATAGCTCAATTCCTAAAAGCTCATATTTTTGTTTACAAGATTGTTGCACTTTTGTTGTTGTCCAAGTGACAAAAATTGGGTAGAAAATCCCTTTTAAGTTAGAGTTTAATAGAGAGGGAGTTAAGCGTTGAACTCACATCTGAAGCCACTTAAGATAGCTAGCAGTTACCAAGGCACTATAGGCATGCTAAAAGCTACTGAAGCTCAAACTCTCATAAAACAAAAAAGCTCACGTGAGTGCAATTAATAGTTATTATGTTTAATTACTACCATAATGGTAATTATAACTCTAGTATTAAAGTGATTGCAATTCCAACAATAAAGGTAGGGATAACTTGCAGTATTGGTAATACCTACTTCAAACATTCCAACAATAAAGGTAGGTATAACTTCAGCAGTATTGATAATACCTACTTCAAACGTAACAACAACTTCAACAGTAATAATAATGACAACTTCAATAGTGACGGTGACAACTTTATAAATATGGTTAAATTCACTTTATTCCTTGAAGTTTTAGGGATTTTTCAATTTGAACCTTAATGTTTAAAAATGAATAATATACTCTCCTAATGTTTCAAAAATTTTCAATTTAGACTATCCGTTACTAATTTCCGTCTAATTATATGGAAAATTAAAAATAAAAATAATTACGTAATTTCATAAATTTTCGTCAAAAACTCAGCATGCATGTCAAGTCTCACATATACAATCCGGGGGGGTCATAAAAGCCACACCCCTGGTCATATCGTCATGCGTAGCCAAGCTCGCTAATACATGAGCTACCCTATTATTTTCTCTACGTATATATCCTATCTCTCAAGCTAAGAGAGATCGTAATACAACTCGTATGCCATCCCCTCTGTTGAAGGTGGGGAGGTGGTAGTGAGCCATATAGTCTACTCTTCTTTTTTTCTTTTTTCTTTTTTTAATGAAAAGGAATAATAATAATATTTTTATTATTTATTTGAGAAAAAATGGTAAGAGATCTTAGATTTAAAATCCCCATAAACTTTGAGCAATAAATTAGCCAAATTAAAAATTAGAGTCTAAACGTAATTTTTTTTATTTAAAAAAGCACATGGAGTTGTGAAATATTTGTTCTTTTAAAAACTTGTCAAAACATAGTCTCTCTCTCTCTCTCTCTCTCTCTCTATATATATATATAAGACGGAGATTGCGGAGAGTCCCTCTTAGAGCGAGAATGGTTGGAACGTGAAAAAAGTCGAGATTTCCTCCTGATCTGACATTGTAAAATGGGCCTTCAGCACTGATCTTGTTGTTTAATGGTTAATAACGCAGCTAAAAAATGAGGGCACTAAAGACAAGTTTTGCTAACAAGATGGGAGACCAAAAGGGCAACCCTTTTGGATTGGTACATTGTCTTTACCCTTCTTCCTAAAATTCCCCACTAAGTCTTCAAAATGAGAAACCCATTTTAAAAGTCATAAGAAACTCCAGTCTGGATGAGATGAGGATAAACCATGTGATGTGAAGCTCTCTCTATATATATATATATATATACTCCAACAAAAGAATATTCTTCATATATAGCAATTAATTCAAAGTGGTGGTGAGCTTGTGATTTGCTTTGTTGGGTGGGCAAGATTTGAGAGAAGTTGAATTTGTTGCTTTCTAGATTTAACATTTCACAAGCTTTAGAGAAAAAAACATTGACTAAACAGTTGCCCTAGGCCCCTAGTACTAGTCTATAAAGGATCACATGCAGGCCATCTTAATTGGATTCCCTACAACCTAATTTGCCTTTCAGTTATTAACAACCCATAATCTCTCTTCTTTCTTTGCTGGCTTTTGTGGGATGATTTGTCTTTATGGTTGTAAAAACAAGACTCACAAAAGTAGGGCCATGAGCTAATTAGAAAATAGTGAAGGATTCAGAAAAGTAAAATCCTTTCTTTGTTCAGTTTGTTTTGCATTAACATGTCATCAAGAGTTTTTTTTTTTAATGCGTTTTTGTAGAAATATATAATGCAATATAAGAGAAAGAGAGTGAAAGCAGAAAGAAGAGAATGATGAAGCCCATTAGGGCTAGATATTGAATATTGAAGTATGATGGCAAACCAAACCCTATGGGGTTTTGTTCCGTTTACAGAACTTTGCCTTATATTACGGCCTCTTTTGGCGGTTTAAATTTGTTTGATTGGTTAGGTCATTTATTTGACTCATTCTTGAGTTTTTTGGAAAACTCTGTCAAAACAATATTACAATGAATGATATTTATACTGGGTGGTGAACAAGAAAACTATAGACTAATTAAATAAGGAAGAGAATAGACTTACAAATTATAAATAAAATAAACGCCTAACATAGAGAACACTCTAAATATTCTAACAATTCTATATAATGTGATACAAATGTGAAAACAATTTTTATATTTTAGAAAGTGTTTTGTATTGTTTGTTAATGTATTTGTCTTGAGAAAAGAAAACTGTTAGATCGGACATTTGACTATCTCATCTAAAAACTAATTAGTGTCCAGTGAGAGAAGCCAAATTATTTTATAACATTTGAAATCGCATCCTGCAATGTATGTTCTAAGAGCTGTCCAGAGTAACATTGTTGTACCTCAACAAAAACAAAAGACAGAAAACACATAACCATTTTTACAATTAGCTTACAAGAAATCTGTGGAGTAGTTTGAGGAGAGATCTGGGGAAGGCTAGCTTTTCTCCCATCCAAGTTGGCATGAACATGGAAGCTTCATAATCAATGGTTATTCTAATCAAAAGTACTGAAAAAGCAACATATTAGTCAAAGTGTTCGGCTAAAACTTGTCTTACTGGCATAGTGGCATGACTGTTAAATTAATCACAAACTGACAAATCTAAGTAACATGAACATGTCTACCAAACACACACATAAAACAAACCCTAATCCAAAAAAAATACAGACATCTGCATGTGGATTCTATGTTAAAAAGGTATATGTAATGTGGGTGTTTGGTCAGAAGAAATATGTCGATGCCATGCACAAACATGTTCAACACAGAGCAGCAGCAAAGTCTCTGGACTAGTTCCTCTATGGACCCAAGAATCTCCTTCTCCAATGACTTTGCAGACATTCAGCAGCCAACCAAGCATGAAAATATCTACAGAGAAGCTCCAGTTTCCTCAGAATTCGAATTCTGTGCAGAAAACTACGCTATGATATCTGCAGATGAAGTGTTCTTTCAGGGCATGCTGTTGCCTGTAAAGAATGGTTGCAGCACCAACCAGCAAAGAAAGATGACTCTAAGAGATGAATTGCTCTCTGTTGATGATGATTATGAGGAGGTGTTTCCAAGGAAGAATTCAAGCCGGTGGAGAGAGCGGCTGGGCCTCAAAAAGGGTAAAAAATATGATAAAAGTGATCATCATCATCATCATGAGGTGCTGGAAACTGTAGTCGAAGAGAAGATGCCTTCATTGGTTCATGAGGAGCTCTTTGTTAGCAAGAAAACACAGGTATATATGCTGAAAATACATTGCTGGATTAATAAATGGAGATTGAGTTTATACGCACACATATATATATATATACATGCCATTATTGTTAGAATATATTATAGGCGTTTTGTAGATCGGCTAATGATCTTTCGATTGATGTGGTCAAAAGGTTGATAGGATTCTTGGAATACAAGAATCCGAGGCAAAATGTTATTGAACGGCGGTGAGAAATCCCTAAAAGGAGGCACTGCCAGGAAAATAAAGAACAGAGAATTCATAGGGATATGATATTCACACAAAAAAACTTACAATTATTATAAGAAATTTTAAAGTGGTTCGGCCTACGTTAATCACTAGGAAAGAGTCTAATATAGCTACATTTTCACTCTTATTGCTTGATGATATTTACAATCCAAATAATTCATATTTATAAGAGAATTAGCTAGAGTAAGCGAACATATTTCTGATTTGATTACGATTAAACCTGATGATAAACTGGTTTGTTCGTTACAGGAACTAGTCTTTGAGGCCATGAAGGAGGGTTAAGAAGTAGCTAGCAGAGACAATTCTCAAAGGGATCGATCTAGGGGAGCTAATTTTGAAGGTATTGTACAAGAGTGGGTTCCCAACCTACCGTACGTTAAGATTGGATTTATTAACTGGTTTTTTTTTTTTTTCTCTCTAACTCTTGGTATTAATAATCTTTCCATTTTCACTAAAATAACCCCCTCCTCTCCTTTATTCCCATTGGAAAAAAGAAGGGTAGGCTGTTTTTGTTCTGTACAAAATGTTTGCTGTTGAGAACTTGAGGCGTGTGTTAAGCAGTATTTATTAATGTAATCTGTCTATTTATTTCTATATAATTTTCTTGATGCTTCCAAGCCTAGGAACTGAGATCCCAGTCCCCCTTCCCCCCTAATTCCTTCCGAAGCTGCTGAGATGAAACCTTCTGTCCAGCAATATTGCGTACCATTTCAATATATATATAATTACAATCACATGAGCTGATCATAATTTCAACCGGCCATTGGCAAATCATACATATGATATACGGTTAACCAGCGTGAAAAGGGGTTCAATAATCTGTTTTCTTTTTATAAGGCTAAAATCTTTGGGTGGATCTCCAAAGATATGAAAGAATAAAGATCTCCCTCCAAGCTTTTATACATATATAGGTTATGATTACTCAGATAAATAAAACCATTGAAGTTGTCATTTTTCTTCTTTTCTAAAAAAAAAGAAAAATCTAATTAGAAAAAAAAACGCCTACATAAAAACTGAAAATAACAGTGAGTAACTAAGTTATCAATAAGGTTAGATTCCTACAGGTTGAATTCTAAGCTCAACTAACTTTTTTATTTTTTTGATAACGAGAAATCCCTCTGAGACAAGATCACTTTATGTACTCACTCCTGTTAGTTAACCTCAAACTCGTGTAAAGCATCCCCTCCATATGGATTGGATAATACTCTGGCTTCGGTAGTTTGACCCCAAAAATTGTTTACACTCAAAGGGATTCAACCTTAGACCTAATGAACCATCACAAAATCAAGATTCTTACTATTTTAACCAACCCCAGGGGACTTAACCTTTTCAATTAGAGAAATACTATTTTTCCATCTCCATCCATTTTATTTTACTTTTATGTCGGAAAACCTCTCAATCTTACAAAGTAAACCTTAATCCCATACATCATTCTCAAAATTTTTCTATAAAGAATTAATTAAATGGCTGGTTTTTCACCGATGCGTGTGACCCCAAAAGATTGTTTACCCACAAGATGTTAAACCTTGGACCTTGAAGGAGCAAACCTTAAAGATCAAGGCCTTCCACCACTTGGGCAAACCCTTTGGGGTTTTTATTTTATTTATTTATTTTTCAAATTTACCATTTGATTTGTTGGTCATACGAATCCATTGGTAAATTTGAAAAAGAAATGGATGGGCGATAGAGTGGAGGAATAGCAAAAGTCTCTTCCAATTAAAGTGGGAGATATATACCACACCAGAGGCTGGTTGGTACTTGGCTGATCCTGTAGACATTCATTAAAAATTCTAGAATGTACACACCAACACCTTGGAGACATACCACTCAAAAAGAGAACAAAGAATAAAGAAAACCTTCGATTTACCAATTACATTATCCAGAAACACTTCTAAATAAAATTAAATCAAACGAGAGAAAGGGGGAGTTTGATCAACACTGCACTATCTCTGGTATTTTCACAAGGTACGTATTTGTAATAATAGACGTAAATAATGATCAAACCTCTCTAAATGGGAAACAAGATTTGCTGAACTATGTACAATAAAAGCAGCTTTCAGCATAATTGAGGCTTTAAAAGAATAACAACGTGTAACTGAATATGCCTATTTGATCACTATAATTACAAGGGCTTCTTGGGGTGGGTAAAAAGCTATAAGAACCATTGGATATTTACAGTCTCTACAAAATTACCGTCTTGTCTTATCCTGACGGGAAAGAATCTAATTGGTAGTTTCCTTAAATGTACACCTGCATCCAATAAACCCTGCATAACAGCTCTCAGAATCAGGTGGAAATTGGTGTACTATGACAGTGGTTATATGCAAACAGTTCAGCTGACAAACAAGAAAAAATAAAAGGAATTCTGAAAGAATCCAACTTACATCATGATACATGGGCACCTTCACAGCTACAAAGAGAGCTTTACCACCATTCAATGGATGGGAAAGCATTAGTTTTTTACCAGACCAGTCAAGATATACCCTCTGCAATAATTTAAAGAAGAAATACCGTGGTTATTATAAGCAAGAAATAAATTACAGAAGCCAAGTAAACATATATGTTGTAATCCTATAATAGAAATAATTGCTACACCATTCATGTTGTTTCCGTGACTGAGTGGGACCCGAATATTTCTCCATGGACTCTTTCTTACGCTCAGGATCCAGGCTGCACGCATGAATCACATCAGTTAATTTTAGGTTGTAGACATTTAAAAGCAAGTATACTGAGAAACAAATGTCAGAACAAATGAAATAACTTCAAAATAGTAACAAACCTATTTCTGAAGCCAAGAAGAGTATAATGTACAGCACTTGCACAAGCAGAAGCTGGAGCTATAGCAGCACCAGGAACTGCCCGAATAGCAGATGCCAAAACAGATCCGGCACCAGCTCCACGCTGGTAATTTTTCAAGGGAGTTCGAACCAAGGCAGAAGCTGATTTTCCCAAGCCATCACTAAGGCTTTCATAAGCCTGTGTTAACTCAAGAACATTAGAATCATCTCTAAAGAAAGCACAGTACACATCTTTTTCCTAACAGATAACTACTTATCATCATCCATCAGTAACATGATTTCAACATCCAAAAATGCTTTTAATAAATGAAGAATAACTCTCAGATAATAAGAATGAATTCCCTCAAAATGTATTAATGAAGCCCTAGTGTATACAGAGGTCAAGATCTGCCTACATGACTCTGATCCATCAAAAGCAACTTTTTGTGTGAAGGGGAGAGGATTGCATGAGCATGAAGTACCTTGATATT
This sequence comes from Carpinus viminea, assembly GCA_013348765.1. Classification (NCBI taxonomy): domain Eukaryota; kingdom Viridiplantae; phylum Streptophyta; class Magnoliopsida; order Fagales; family Betulaceae; genus Carpinus; species Carpinus viminea. Next base: position 16,351,286 of record CP054669.1, on the reverse strand, counting down.
ATATTGAAAGTTATAGCTCTCACAAATCAAGATAATTCTCAAGCTTGATCCAGAAAGGATGGTTATCACTTACAAATTTCAGACAGGACGACCTATACATTCAACTTAAGGCTAGTAAAAGAATTAACTTGAGTAAATTGACCATGGAAGACACGGAAAAGAAAACAAGTATATACAACGCATGCAATAAGCAAGAAATAAGGTCACATTTCCACCAAAAATAGGAAAAGAGAAATTAGACAACGTAATTGAATTTTAAAGTGCTATATCTTCATCTGAAACTCCTATTATGTCATGCTAAGATAATACACTTTGTACAGTAAATCTAACACCTCTAGCCAGCTCTTGACAAAGACAAATCTTTGATATATTGCATTGACGACTAAGATCCCTGGGTACAGGACATTTATTCTGCCGCACTTAATTGCTTTAAAACGATTAACAATAAGTCCATTGAAATAATATTAGGAAAAAACTGCCCTTGAAATCCCATAAGTAACTACTTATCAAAAAAAAAAAAGAAATCCCATAAGTAACTTGATGTGCTCCTAATGCTAACTGCAGCAACTAGGAGTCTCTTCCTTGAAACCTATTCCCCCAAATTAATGCCGAAATGTGCAAATCGATGATCAAGGTTTGAAAGGACAAGTTTATAAGAGACACAAGAGTTTCCACATGTTTAAGTGCACAAGCATACACACATTTACTATATCTTTTAAATGGCTCATAATACAATTTAGTATTACAAGCTACTCAAGGAGTGATTAACAAGACAGTTATGGAAATTTTACCCGTTGGAGTCCCTGCTGGGCATCTTTAGGCTGATCAGACCTTACATTTGTCTTCATTTTACTTTGTCCAGCCCAGGATACAGAAGGAGGAATGCTGGTAAGAATATACTCAGCTTGGAGTAAAATGTCATGAGCCCCTGCTGCCAAATGTACCCCAAGTCCAACAGCTTCAAGTGAAATGCTTCTAAGAAATGCAACTGTACCTGAGCAAAAAAAATATGCATATATATACATGTGTCATTATCAAGAGTTATTTATTATTACCCTCCAAATATCAAGAGTACCAACAATTTGTGTGATTAAGGTTTGGTGGAATTTGAATTGAGTTACACTGCAATCATAAAAATATAAACAATAGATCAATAATTCATATGAGCATACAAAAGGGAAGTACAACATCAAAGATGGTGATTAGAATTGATTTCATCGAAATAATTGCAAAAATGGACACACGTTTTTTCAGTAATAAAAACAGAACTTGATATCTAGTCACCAAAAGAAAAAGAAAATCAGGATAGCCAGTGTAATGCTCAATCTGGTGCTGTGTAGAAAATAATATATAAGGTTCTAGCAAACAAACTGAAATAGGCGTTGGAGATGATCATATCAAATTCTTAGAATGCATTTACTAAGGGGGGACAATTTCTGGATTTGGTTTTGATTGCAAATGAGGGTATAGATAGTTGACTCAGATTAGGGATAATGGGCTTATTATGCAAATTGTATCTAGATCATGTGATTTGGGAGTTCTTGTTGTACTTGGTTGGAAAGGAGTGGCTTTGGGGAGAAATGGAGAGCATGGATAGCCTTTGTATTTCTATGGTTCGATTTTCGATTTTGATATAGGGAGCCCCACCTGGATTCTTTAGTAGTACTCAGTTTAAAACAAAGGGATTCGTTATCACCTTTGCTTTTTGTAGTGATTATGGAGGCTCTGAGTAGGATGATGTTGCCCATAATGGATAGGGGTCTCAGATAGCTTTACAGTGGGCTTGAGAAATGCTGCAGGAATGGTCGTGTTGCACTTGTTGTTCGCAGATGACACCTTGACCTTTTGCGAGGCTAATCGTGAACGTCTTCGGAATTTGAGATGTATTTTTTATGTTTTAAAGCAATCTCAGGGTTGAAGATTAATTTATTGAAGTAAAAAATCATTCCTATTGGAGAGGTGGATGAGGCAGACAGTTTGGCCAGAATATCCGGGAGTAGGGTGGCTCTGTAACCAATGAAATATTAGGGACTTCCACTGGAGCACCATACAAGTCAGCTTCTCTATGGAATGGTATTTAGAAAAAAATGGAAAGGCGGTTGGCAGGTTGGAAGAAACTTTCTTTATCGAAGGAAGGGAGGTGACATTGATCAACAGTGTGGCAAATAGAATTGAGACGCAGCAAAGAATTATTTGTCTTTGTTTCCTATTCCTTTGAGTGTGGCAAATAGAATTGAGAAACTGCAAAGAAATTTTTTTATGGGCAGTTATCAAAGAGGAGTTTAATTCCACCTGGTTAAATGGTCGACGATTTGTTCTCCTATTCAATATGGTGGTTTGGGGGTTTGAAACTTGACTAAGTTTAATCAAGCCTTGTTGGGTAAATGGTTATGGCAGTATGCTACGAAAAGGGAGGCATTATGGCGTTTTGTTGTGGAAGCAAAATATGATAGTTTGAGCAGTGGTTGGTGTTCTAAGGAGATAGCAAGGCCATTTGGTGTTGGATTGTGGAAACATATTAGGAGGGGGTGAGGAGCTTTCTCGAGATTTATCATATATGATGTGGGAGATAGGTCTAAAATTCAGTTTTGGAATGATATTTGGTGTGGGGATCACCCATTGAAGGAAGCTTTAATGGAATTATTTAGTTTTTTTTTTTATAAGTAATGTTGTATATTAAAAGCGCAAAGGGGAGCAACCCTAGTACACAGGAAGTATACAAGAGAATGCCTAGGAAGAAAGAGAAGAGAGAACAAGGAAATCATAAAAACTAAGAATTAAAGGAGCTCAATAAACAGCTGTCCAATTAAAGAGTGAAAAAAAAGAAGAAAGATTTGAGCTCCTCTAAGGTCCTTTCTAGATTCTAGAAGCTCCTATCATTTCTTTCTCTCCATAGACACCACATGATGCATAGGGGCACCATCTTCCAAATGACCACACTTTGAGAGTTGGCCCCCGACCACCAACATGCGAACCAATCCTTCACATTGTTAGGCATAACCCAAGAAAGACCAAAACGTCTAAAAAAGCAGGATGCATGGGTTATGTACAGGATGCAGATGTGTTATTCAGTGGAATTTATCTTTTGTAAGATTTGTACAAGATTGAGAGGTAGCTTTGGTGCTAGCATTTTTTGGTGTTATATTCCCTCATATGGAGACGAGGTGGCAAAGATTGCATTTGGTAGATTCCTTCAAAGATGAAGTTTGAGGTGATGTCTTTTTTTTTTCAACCTATCTACTTTCGAGGATTCTTTTCCTTGGAAGAGTATTTGGAAAGTTAAAGTCCCTTTGAGAGTGAGTTTTTTTGTGTGGACAACGCTTGGTAAGATTTTGACCTTGGATAATATGAGAAAGAGAAGAGTAATAGTGGTAGAATGATATTGCATGTGTAAGAGAAGCAGGGTATCTATTGATCATCTTTTTATCGACACAAAGTGGCAAGAGAATTATGGAGTGTGATCTTTACCCTCTTTGGAGTCCAACGGGTTATGCCTACAAGGGTGAGACAGTTGTTAGATTGTTGGAAAGGGTGCTTAATGTGAGTATATGGAGAGAGCAGAATGCAAGATGTCTTGAAGATCAAGGATGAAGGAAGAGCTCAAGAACATCTTAGTTAAATCAATTTTTAGTTGGATAGGGGCTTATAATATTTCTCATTTTTCTAACTTCTCTGATTTTGTGGATTTTTGTTCTTCTTTTAGCATTTTCTAGAAGATTTCTTTGTATACATATGTGTACTAGGGTTGCATCTACACTAATCAATGAAATGAGTTATTTATCAAAAAAAAAAAACTATAACGTAAACAAGCAACCTCAACCATACTTCTATAAACAATTAAGAACAAACCTAGAATCTTCTTGTTGTATAATCTTATCTCTCAAATCAACATCATATCAGATAACTATAGCAACCATTAACACTTGAATGTAACATAGAGACATGCATCATGGAAATCCTATATCATAAAATAATGTGCATGCAGATCAGAGTGTTATTAAGATGAGAAATGGTGTCTGCTGATAGAATAAAAAACATCAAAAGTATCACTTAGGCATCACAATGGCTACTGCTTTGCATATAGTTAAACAGTACCAGAGCATACCATGCCCCTCGCTTCACCTATGAACTTCCAAGCTCCAGGAAGCAATGCCTAGGTGAGCAGTGGAAGTAAGACAATTATAATAACAGAAGTTACCGTAGCTTCAGTAATAGTGATTCACTGCATATGAAAAGAAAATTTTTCATAGCTTTTAGCTTAGTATCATACTGAAAAATGTTTGGACAGCAGACAGAATAGCCGGATAAACAATAACTAAAGCATGTTCTCCAGAGTCTAAAGGAAAAAAAAAGAATACATATACATTCTTAGAAAACCAGGCAGTCCTCTCCCTCCCCCCAAAAGAGACTGTCCAGAGCTTTTAGCCTAGTAGGAAACGGAGAATGTTCATAACTTTTCCCTCATAGATTCAGCAGCAAAAGAATCTCTTTGCCAACAAGTCTTAGAAAAAGGCTTTCTTGACTCAAGTAGGACAAAGTTTGATCCAAATCCCTCCCACGATTGGAATCTCTGATTTATGCTTATTTTCAGCTCTTTGAAGCATTTCACCACTAACTACACCCTTCAAAGCATCTGAACATATCCATACACACAATCTTTACCGATAGAAGCATTCAGTGGAATTGGTGATTTGCTGTAGTCCCTCCCTCTCTCTCTCCACCCCCACCCCCTTCCCCAAAAAAACAGAAGAAAAAAAACTCTAAAGAAGAATAATCTGTCATGATTCAGCTGAAACAATTATACAGATAAAGCTGAATAGCAGCAAAGGACTCTCATTGCCAACAAGTCTTAGAAAATGCTTTGTTGACTTCACTATAAAGTTTGACTCAGATCAGTAGCACTTCAAATAACAGGTCAGGTCTCTCTTCCATCAGGAGAAAAAATTGAAGTCATCTACAACAGCAGTTAAACACAATAACAAGGGTTTCGGCTTTCAAAACAATTTCACACTTCACCAATAAAATTTTCCAATTATCAATCTAAGAAACATTCATTTTATTTCTACTGCCAATGATAACCAACTAATAATCAAATCCCAAAACATCCAAAAATCAGTAGGTGCTTGGGCTTCCATGATGAAGGAACCCAGATTTTATGGTTAGGGCATTCATAAATTAGTTCAATTCGTTTACCTCTTTGCATTCCCTTGAGTACTCTCCGATCCTTCCTGTAGTTCTCAACTGGCATAGAAACCAGCTTTGCAGCACCAGAACCAACAGCAACCAATGATCGGATGGTAGGAAGGCCTTGCAATATTTTATGAACCTACATTGTAGAAATATAATAATTTACTTTTGATACACAATAGCTAAGAAATGGCCAACAGAATTGTTAAAATCATTACAATGAATGCTTAACCTGGTTTTGTGAAATATCTTCCAACCAATCCCCTATAATTGTTTCACAAACACTGCCCCAGCCATAGATGCCAACAGCATGGACATGCTTCAGCTGTAGCTCAACACCCTGCTTCAATTTAGTTATGATCAGACATTTTACACATCTCTTATTCACAAGCTTCAGCTACGTTTTTTTTTTGGCTTGCCAAATTTACTCACACACCCAAGAGGAATCGAACCCTGATGACTACTTTCAAAATTATTACCAAGACTGCAAAATTTACCTTCCAGGGGACAAGATTTACAAGTTCTACATACTTCCCGCTTCTTAGAGCTGCGAGATCAACGTTGCGGGGACTGTAGTCAACCCGAACAAGAATGGGCCATATATCAAATTTCTGAAACAAAATTTAGTGCATTCAGTACATAGACTTTGAATATCACCAAAAACAAATACACTTAATGAAGAAACGAAATATGAGTTATCACGAAATATGAGTTATCCAGCATAATAAGGAATCCTAGTTTTACTCGAATTGCAAAGTTGCCTATCATAACTATTGAAAAGCAACATAATCTGACAATTTAGACAATCCAGAACTGAGCAATGACAGCCAATAGAAGAGGAGGGCACTGCCATCTCTCCTGCTATAAATAGGAACTACATGACTAAATTAATTTTTATTCTGTACAGCTTTGTTACACTTTACATTAATCTAACTAATCACAAAAATATCTTCCACATAAAGATTATGGACACAACTCATAATAGACAAAAACCAAAGGCACACTGAAAAAAAAAAAAGACTACAGAAATATCTAGCATAGATAAATAAGTTATAATCAAAATAACTTGCCTGAAAGTAAGGTAGCAATGCCTCATTTGCAATTCTCTGGTCCTGCAACAATTTTGAAGTATCCGAATCTTGATAACAAGCAGGAGACTGGTCAACTGATGAGCTCTTTTCCCCAAAAAAGTTGATGAGAAAATCAAGTTGGGACTGATGAAGATGCAATAGAATGGGAAGGAAAGCAATGCGTAACCTGAAAGGAAAAACAACAAGAACCAGAAATCATAACTACAAGCATTATGATAACCACTGTAAACCATGCCATCTCTGTCTACATTTATAATTAAACATTAAGGAGGGGGAAGCCTGAGCATTATTAATGACAAAACTTCAATACCAGTTAGCAAACCTAACATGAGGTAGAAAAGAGTATTATGGTATACATATGAGGGGAGAAGCAAAGACATTGTTGCTATCATTATACCATACATATGAGCAATGGATTGGTTTTGAAAGCTTTTATGCAAAACCTAATATATATATATGCCAGAGGCGGTTCTTGCATACACTCACAAAATTTATCGAACCACTAATTTAAGCCTAGTACAAAACTTCAACTAAAAAATGCAACTTAAGACAGAATAGAACATATAATAGCATTCTATGAGAAAGTAAAGAATTCCAATAAAACAGAGGACATACCGATACTCCTCGAGAGGGATTAGAGGATCTGGTCTGACAGCTTCTAAGTCCAGTTTCAATGCTTTTGAGGAGGATTCCCTAGGGTGATCTTTTGAGTGATAATATCCTAGCACCTACCAATTCAAAAAGTAAAGAAATCTTCAGACTGCTCAAAAAAGACAAGCAGTATAGATACTCGTATAAAAAAAACAATAATTTCAACATTACCAGTTTCCATGGTGCATTCCGGCTCATATCGTAAAGATGAAAATCTTGAACTGAAAGAGAAAGCTTAGATACACATACTCCACCAGCTGGGAAAACATCGTATTGTAATTCCATCCCTAATAATGAAAGCTCCAGACATACAGTTTTATCCCTCCCACGATAATTATTAGAATCCTCACCATTGTCTTTAGAATCATGCCAGTCAGAACCAGCATACATTCTCCATTTGATATTAATGTCCTTTAAAAGTACGCGCCCTGTAACCTTTCCAATATCATCATGTCTTGTATTGTCAATAAAAGGAAGCTTGCCTGCCATAATTCGTTTCACACTACTTTGCTCACTTGCTTCTGAAATGTGGTTTTCTACAATTCTTAGAAAGGCATCCCCATACCATCCATTATTTCCTTTTCCAAGATCTCCATTCCCCTCATTTGTGGATCTGCATTTAGGTATCTCATGCAAAGATTGTCTGCTTATAGACAATTCCGACAAAGAGCGCAACTCAGATAAACAATAGCCTTCTATAAACTCAGGAAAGTAACCTTCTTCTAAAATGAGGTTTGACTACCATCCAATCCCACTACAGGCACTGACCCATTGAAGGACAAATCATGAGATAAAATTTCAGGGTTTTCGATATTTAAGCTCTGTGCATCTCCTAGAAGGCTTTCATCAAGTGAAACACAAATGTGAGGCTCACAAGAATCAAATTGGTTCGTATGATTGTTATCAAAGTGAAATGCATCCTCACATATCTCATCCATCAATCCAACCAATCCAGGTTCACTATTTGTATCTTCACTTGCAGCATGCACTTGAGAAGTTGATGGCATGGAATCACCACTGAAGATTTTGGTTTCATCATTGATATCGTTCCTCTCTTGTGCCCTCTGAACATTGTTCCACCTAGCCTGCAAGTGTGCAACTGATTCCTCCACATCAGGAGCAAACAATTGCTGGAGTTGAGCTGCCAAACGAATCAGTCCGGATGTGGTGTCATGACAAGTCTCCAAATAAATGTGAGATTTAGAACATTCCACCTCCCAGAGGAGGCCGTTCTTACAGTTAGTTCTCAAGATAACTTCAATGAGTGCCTCCCGAGCAACTCTAACATAGCCAACCTCATGAAGATGTTCCACACTGTAAGTGCCACCAATATTCTCAGGCCCTGACACTGTGCAAAGCAGAAGCCCAAGATCTTGCACTCTAATTTTGCATTCATTGTCAATTGATTTTGCCAGAGTTGAATTTGATAGATTTAAAGAAGATGCAGCTAGAAGGCAAGCAACATATTGCTCACCCACACATTTTTGTTCTTTGGCACTAGAAGAAAGAGAATTCAAATCAAGAACTTCACTCCCAGCCCCAAAATTCTTTAAGTAGGGCTCATAACTCAATCCAATATCAACCAAGTTAAGAAAAAAAGAAGATCCACTTGATACATTAAAATCCCCCTTCTGCATAGTATTGTCACCTGCTTGCTCAATCTCGGTAGATGGTAAACTGAAAAAGGAGGATATTGCGTCCAACCAATCCAAGCGACCACCTACAGCAACAAGTGTACCACATCTGACATTTACAGTTGTAAAAGCATGAACACTCTCTGGCTCCCACAGGTATACAATATCAGAACCAGCCAATCTAGTTGACAATGCATTGGAACCTCCTCCATCACCACGCTTCATTGTAGAATTGCTACATGAGATTAGAAGAAACTCTTGATCAGGAACCCCATGGATGGAACCCCACAATTTGCCTTCTCCATGGGCTAGCCAAAAAAAATTGGCACCCCTAATACCTCCAATATTTGAGACTGACAGCAATTCAAACTTCCGAACTTTCAGTTTCAGACCACACCATGATCCAGGAAGTTCACTCTGCATTGAACCTCCAATATTCTCCTTTGCATCAGGGCTAATTAATATTTCTACAGAATCGCAGTCCACAAGAATTGATGTTTGAGACACAGAAGATCCAACCCTAGAATTGGCAGTATCAGAATCCATGCATGCCAATCCATTTATCACCTGGTTTAAAAGACCATGTAAGGCTTTGTACTGAGAACTCCCAAGACTAATTGTAACAGGAGATAAATGAACATGCAATAAGAATACAGAGCTCAGAATCATCTCTTGTCGAGTTTGAGAATTTAAATCTTCCAGATCTTTCACAGTAGACGCAGAAGCAAACTCAAAACCCTTTCCCACAAATTTATATCTACTCCTTGACTCCTCTGAAGTGGCTAAGAACTTTGCCCTCCTTGCTATCCAAGGACCAGTCACATGACCCTCCTGCCAAAGCATACTGATGACAGAAAGACAACCCATTTTATTTGTGATAGACAGAATGTTCTGAGAAGAAAATTTCTGATTCTGCATGTTACAGGAATTAATTCCAACCTCGTCTTTCCTTGCAGAAGAGACCAAGTAAATTTCAAGATCACCAACATTCAAATGCAAAGAACTTGTTGCCGTTGAAGAATGTTTTTTCTGTAGACTTATATCTGATATTGGATTGGCCTCTTTATTTGCTCCCTTGTCCACAGCCAGTGGTGATGAAAGATCAAGAACAATAAACTGATCCCAGGAAGAGTAACCCCTATTATCCTTTCCATTTTCAAAAGGGAAACATAGTATCACTCTAGCATTGGGGATTAATATATTACCACATAACCTTTCTGTTGAAGACAAGGTTGTCGCGCCAGAAGCAGAACCTCTTCTAACATCCCCATGAGATGATACTTGCTTCCATTTGAAGACCTCAGGTGGAAATTCATTCCTTTTGCTGTTCATCTCAACATATTTTACCACTTCCAATGATAGATTCGATAATGTATTTATCAGAGGTAAGTTCACCCACAAAAGAAAAGGTGACAATTTCAATGAAAATGATGTTGGCCCCATAAAACTGCCATCTGACGAACTTGAACTCACAGAAAATTGGCAATGAGTGACGCCTGAACTTTTAAGCAATGTAACTTTGACAACACCATCCTTACTTCCAAAAGGAAAATCTGCAGCAACTAAACCATTTATCTCATCTGAATAAGGATCTTCAGCAGGAGAGGTGAACGGAGGCAGAGCACCTTGAACTTCAGCTTGCAGTTGATGAATCAAATGAATTTGACTGTTATCATCATCGGTACACCTCTTCAACCCAAAGTTCATGGCATTTTTTTCACTGCTGAAGTAATCAGCAACTTCAATACACTCCACCATTCCTTCAAACTTCATTTCTTGAGGACATACCTGCACACCTTATCAAACTTTTCGAGTGAGTGTAAGGGATATCGTGCCAAACAACTAGTGTAGAGCACAAAAGTAAAACACAAAATGGACTTAAAATGTCTCAAAGCCCGTTTATTACCTGCAAAAGAAGAACAATGCCACTGCATTCTGCACCCAGATAATGAACATTAACCTGATCAACCTCAGGTTTGCATAAATGCTTTTGGTCTTCATCATGGAAGGAAAGTATGACAGAAATTTCAGCAAAAGTTGCTTTCACACTGGTTTCAACATGCTGTTGTTCTGTAATCAATCATCAAAGAAGAAAGGAAAAACCAATCAAAGTTACACTTACAAATGTCTGGAAGCAATTTTAACTCAATTGGAATGAAAAACTATCATATAATAAATCTTTGAATGAGAACCTATAAGAAACCATCATTCCCCAAAGATTGAACTAATAAAGTGCACCAACAATGGCAATGGCACTCTAGAAAATTCCCCCACCCCCTCCCCTTTCATCTGCAAGCCAGAAACTGCACTTAAACGACAAAATGAAATGGAAACAAAAACAAATGCTGAGATGGAAACTGAAAATGGTGGTTCCCAAAGACCTATTTCCCAAACACAGATACAAAAACCGTTTAGACAAAGACCTATTTCTCTAGTTCCTTTCTTTCAAGTTTCTCCTTTTGAGGCTAAAAAATAATATGAATGGACCCTGCTCTGTATATATGGTTTTGCACAAGTTGAACTCATCCTGGCCTCACCAAGGTGTCAACCAGGCACCAAATACCATTTACAAGTAAAGTAAACACAATACTAGAGGTCAAAATGTAGCATAAGTTATATGCAAGGCAAAAATACAATCTGTGTACTAATATGAAAGCAAATCTTCTAGATAGTCCCCAAGAGGTAGCTCAACCGGTTGTGAACCACACCTAATGAAGCGGAGGTCACTAATTTGAATCCCCCCTCCCCCGTACCTTGTGTTAACATATCCAAAAAAAAATCTTCTAGATACTATATGAGATCCAACACTAACAAAATATTATGTGAAAACTTTCATACAAAAGATGCATAAACTAATTTGGCACAGTGGTGGGGAGAAGTGCACATACCAGATGGAATATGCAAAGAACCGGAAGCAAGGCTGGATGCAGCGGTAATTGCACTGAAAACAGAACATGTCAAGTTCCACATCCCACTGCTTGCTAATGCTGATTGGGAACTTCTCATTCCATCAAAACATTCAAAAAATTCATCAACACTGCACATAGGCAACAAAATAAAATACTAGAGGCATTAGCATTATTTGAAACAATGACACTTTTTTTTTCAAAGCTGAAACAATGATGCTTGAATACCAATAAAGGAAAGAACGCATTACTAGAAAAGATAATATCTGAATATGCAAGTATAAAGAAAGAATGACCCTTATTGCAAATTTATTATGCTCATAGCAAGTACCAAAGCTACAATTAATAGGTTGAAAATACTGAATAAAATCCATGAAATAGAAACTCTAAATGTTTTGGAAGAGAGAATCTATAAGGTTTAAATGCAATTCCCAAACTCATCACTTGTGCTTTCCTTTCTTTCTTTCTTTCTTTTTATTTTTTATTTTTTATTTTTTTGGTTGGAGACAGGGGAGCAGTTTTGTAAGACCCAATATCATTTGCAAGAAATAAAACAGAAATCAAAATCAAAAGTCTCTTATGGGAGTGCCAACAGTAGTTTCCCTCTAACGTAGCAGTGATAAAAGCATTGATATCACAAGAAGATTACTAACCTTGCCCCAAAATCAAGATCTTCTTCAATAACATCTTTCTGATTTTTATGGACAGAAAATGGCACCCAATCTGAGATTAAACATGACCCGGGTAGCAGAGCCTCAGTGACTGATTCTTGCAGGGCCAAAGTCGAGATGTCCATAGAAAAACCGCCACAACTTGGTATCACCTTGTTGGTAATGTTTGCAGTAGAAACTGGCGTTGATGAATGGCAGTAGGATGCTGCATTAATATTAGAAGAATCCACTGACTTGTAACACATATGACTCTCACCATCCTTGTCTAGATTCTTCAATGTTTCCCATGAAAGCAAGAGCCACTTTATTGTACTAGGTTGAAGTCTAAATTCTACAGGATCAATATTAACATCTGCATCTACTTTGCGAATGTCTAAGGACCCATTCTTCCAAGGTATACTTAATTTTAAACTCCCAGAAAATCCACCTCTTTTCCCTGTCACAACTGGAGTGGTAATATTAGTGGGGCACTGCCCTGAAAGATATTCACTAACACTTGTTTCAGATACACATGGAAAGCTTGTTTTTTTGTCATCATCATCAATTTGGAGAAGCTCAAGTGTCGCTTCTTGAAACTTTACAAAGTTTGTCAATTGACTTATTCCAAGAAAGCTCTCAACTCTTGCCCTGGCATTTGACTTGGCATCTTCAGAAACAGAAGTCCCACACTCTGTTTCTAAAATTCGAAGCACTAGGGTCATGTGACTCCCCGTATTCTTTTCATCCTTCTCCAAATATGGATCAAATGCAACAATTAACTTTTTTATCTTAACATGGAAACTTGTAAGCAACCATTTGACCATCTTTGCTATTGTCTTAACACCTTCATGAACATCCCCAGAATTAGATTTTGCAGCATCATCCACCAAGTCATGCTCAAGCTGTCTTAAGTCAGAACGAAGACCATCATTACTATCCTGAACTGAACTACAAGTTTCATCTCTGGTTGGTGAATTATTCTTCAAACAGGGAGCAAGCACAAGTTCAAGTTCATCTACCTCAACCAGACAACCTTCAGCCTTCCAAGGCATTTTAACTAGTAAAGAGCCAAGGGATCCTTCTTTTATAAACACTGATGCTGCCGCACCAAGCTGGGGGGAAAAAGAACATGTTTATAAGAAAACAATATAATGACAAGAAAAACCATTTAATAGTCAAAATAAGAAAGCAATGAAAAAAATGGTCTTGGCAACCCCTCTACATGTTGAAATACTAGAAACCTCAACTTCTCTAGTCACAGTTCTATATAGTGATTTCCCCTTATCTACAAAAGATAATATGGACCTCAAAGTCAGTTAATGATTATTGGGAATCTTATCGTTAGATATATTTATACAAGTGTGCATGTAAGATTAGTGATGTTCATTAATATTTTCTGCTTAGTATATAGGGTGAAACAGTGGTGGGATTCTTATCACTTCAAAGGCTCTCCGAGCTTTGTTGTGGCCAGCAAGGGAGAAAGAAGAGGTGTTTGGCGATGTAGGGAGAAAGAAAAAGATCCTTTTGGAAGAGGTATGTGCTGTTGATACCATTGAAGAAGAGAGGACATTAGGTGACAAGGAGAGAAGGAAGAAGGAAGAAGGAAGAAGTAGTAAGTGAGTTAGGGAGATTCACTCTCATGGAGGAGGTGAGTTGGAGCCAAAAATCTAGGGCTTTGTGGTTAAGGGAGGGTGTAAGTGTACAAAATTTTTTCATAAAGTGGCCAACTCCAATAGGAGGAGGAACTCCATTGTTCAATTTTATAAAAAGTTGTATACTGAACAATTTAGTTGGTGGCCTTGTTGGATTGCCTTTCCTATGATTCTATGGGTGAGGCTAAGGCTAATTAGTTGGAGATAGAATTTGAAGAAAGGGAGGTATTGGAGGAAGTGAAAGCTATGAATGATGATAAGGCGTCGGCCTTGATGGCTACACAATGGTGTTCTTCTAAGCTAGTTGGGATGTGTTAAAAGAAGACATTATGAAGGTTTTTTGTGAATTTGATACTAAAGTAGGTTTGAAAGTAGCCTCAATGCCACTTTATTGCCTTCATTCCGAAGATTCCAGGAGTCGTTGATCCCAAATACTTTCATCCGAGAAGTCTTGTGAGAGCCACTTACAAAATTATTGCTAAGATTTTAGCAAACAGGCTAAAGATGGTGTTGGATAAGATTTTTCTAAGTCACAACGGCTTTCACGCTAGCGCGCACGTCCATCGCTTGTTCATTAACACAATGGCTTTCACGCTCTGCTCCAAGCCCCTAAAGAAGTTAAGGGTGATAGCCCTTAAAAAATGTAAAGAGTTCGTTTGTTCCTCAAATTGGATTCATGGGTCGTCCAATTTAAAATCAGGGAGCAGGTGCTCTTTCTAAGCTGGACTTAGCAAAAGCCTATGATTATGTTAATTGGGATTTTATGTTGTACATGCTGAGAAGGTGTGGTTTTGGGGAGGAAGTGGTGTTCTTGGATTGCTCATTGTAATTCCACAATGCAGTTCTCGGTTTTGGTTAACGACACTCCCACCGGTTTTTTTAGTAGCTCACATGGCTTAAAACAATGGGACCCTCTATCTCCTCTGCTATTTCTCATTGTAATAGAGACCTTGGATAGGATGATTTCCTCTACAGTGAATGGCGGATTGTTATCGAGTTTTCTATAGGAACAAGGTTTAATATCTCTCACCTTCTGTTTGCGGATGATACTTTGATTGTTAGTGAGGCTGACCCAAATCATCTTCATCATCTATGGTGCTTTTTTTCTTTTTCTTTTTTTAAGCTGTCTTGGGCTTGAAAGTCAATTTGGTTAAGTCAGAATTGGCCCATGTGGGCAATGTTGCTAATGTGGATGGGTTGGCTAGGATTATGGGTTGTGGGGTTTTCCTTTGCCTTTGAAGTATCTTGGTTTTCCGTTGGGGGCCTCCCACAAGGCCAAGTCTATTTGGAACAACATTATTGAGAAGGTTGAGCGTCAGTTGACTAGTTGGAAAATGATACATTTGTCTAAGGGTGGTATGGTCAGCCTTATCAAGGGTACACTTTCCAATTTACCTACGTACTTCATGTTCCTCTTGTCTCTCCCTGTGGGTATAGCTAACCGTACTGAGAAGCTTCAACATGACTTCTTATGGGGTGGGTTAGGCAAAGAGTTCAAGTATCACCTAATAAGCTAGTCCAAAATTTGTTCGGTCTCAGAGGGAGGGTGGGGGTCCAAAACTTGATGTTGTTTAATCATGCCCACTAAGGGAAATGACTTTGGCACTATGTACATAAGAGAGAGGCTTGGTGGAGAGTTGTGGTGGACTATAAATTTGGTAGATCGTAGGGTGGGTGGTGTTTTAATGAGCCTCTTGGGACATATGGATTGTGATTATGGAAGAATATTATGAGGGATTGGGGAAAGTTCTATAGCCATACTAGATTTGAGGTGGGAGATGGCTCCAAGGTTAGCTTTTGGCATGATCCGTGGTGTCGGGATATGACCTTTAAGGAAACCTTTCCATATTTATATGGCATTGCCTGCAAATGATGCTTCTGTTGCGACTCACTTGGAGATTTCGGGCGGCTCAATTAGGAGGAATATAAGCCTTGTTAGAGTGGCTCATGATTGGAAGGTGGATGTCTTTGCCTCGTTCTTCAGGATGTTGTATTCAGCTAGATTAAGATAGGTAGGTGAAGACAAGCTTTGGTGGGTTGCCTCCAAAAGAGGTTTGTTCTATATTAGATCATTCTACAGTGCCTTGGTTTGCAAAGATGGCTCTCATTTCCCTTGGAAGAGCGTTTGGCAGACTAAGGTTCCTTTGATGGTGGCCTTTTTTTGCTTGGTCGACGGCCCTAGATAAGATCCTTACCACAAACAGTCTAAGAAAATGGCATGCCATCGTGGTTGATAGGTGTTGTATGTGTAAAAGGAATCGGGAGTTTGTGGATCTTCTTTTCTATTGTGAGATTGTGGGGGCCTTATGAGATGTTTTCTTCGGTCAATTTAGGTTGTCTTGAGTTATCCCTAGATGAGTGATTGACTTATATGTGTGTTGGTGGACTCCTGGTAGTGCTCAAAATGTTGTTGTGTAGAAGATGATACCCTCGTGCCTATTATCGTGTTTATGGAGCAAAATAAATGATAGAAGTTTTGAGAAACAAGAAGACTTTGGAGTAGATTAAGGATTTATTCTTTTGTTTCTTTTTCGGTGGTTAGTTATCATGTTTTTCTAGTTCTTTTTTCTCATTTTAGTTAGGTGCTTTCTCTTGCATGCTTTTTTTGTACGGTGTAGTGTACCTGTAGACGCTTTACAATTTTAATGATATCTCGATCACTTATAAAGTAAAATAAAAATCTGCTTTCTTTAGACTAGGTATTTCAATAAAACCATATAATGTCACATTCAATACTTCACCATATGAAATGGCCAGAGGTTTTTTTTTTCATATCCTTCCATTTCTAATCCACCCAGAATTTCACAAGATCAAATGCTAGTCCCCCCACCCCAAGGCAAGCATGCACTACTTGTTTCTGCATACTCTTTCAGGTAACCCTGCAAAGACAAGCATAGGGTGTTCTTCAGTGATCATCATTATCGCCTTCACATTCTCTACGTTCTTGGTTCATGAAAAAGCTACCAAAAATAAAATTCAAAAAATTCTAACAGTATGGATCCAATGAAGTTGAGTAAATGGAATATAAAACTTAACGCATCCTCAGGAAAAATCTTTCAACTTACAGCATGAACCCGGGCCTTTGCTATAACAAATACATAACCGCACACTAAATCCTCCAAACTAGCATACGATGTTACAAATTTTTTAAACCCACTATCCTAAAACCATAATAACCCATCAATTAAACACTCTGAAACAAAATTTAAGTGCTAATATTAAGCCCAGTCTCAAAGGACAGAAAAAGCCTCCTTAGCTTAAATAACACAAATTTCTCATTCTTTCTATTAACCCAAAACATAAACAAAATCTTTCATTCCAATGCTAATTATTATTAAATTTTTCATTAGAGAGAGAGAGAGACCAAGCACACCTTCTCATTGAGATAATCGACATTAAGCGCGAGATCGCTGAGCTGAATCGTGCCCTCAGTGAGCTGCACGTCAAGCTGGTCGAGGTCGATATCCCCCAATATGAAATGCCCCAATTTCTTCTTCAACACGAACTTGCACACCTTCTTGACGGCCCACTTTGAGAACATCGCCTCCGCCGACTTGGCAAAATTCCACGAGAACATATTTGTTGGATTTCCGAATTCGGAGATTCTATGGCTTGCGTGGAAATCAGGGTTTTAGGGATTGGCGAATTGGGACAGTCGTCGTCGTCGTTGCTCGCGATGGAAGGGAAACCTCCATCGAGCAAAACAGAGAGAAAAAAGTGGAGGGATGTTTTGGTTTGCGTAGGAGATGGAATTGGATTGAAATTGGTCTGCTTGAGTTTCCGTGTAAGTTTGTGCCGGGGAATTTCATCACATTTTATATTCTGTAAAAAGAAGAGAATCAGAAATGATTAAGAAAATAAAGTAATCTAACGGAATATATTTTTAACGTTAACGATCTACAGTCACTCTCGGCTGGCCAACGTTGCGCACTGATTGGAAATATTTTGTTATGGCGATTTTAGGTGTTACCACCATTTTATACCGGGTAAAACTTTTTTTTTTTTTTTTTTTGACATCTTCACACAAGAAAATAGAAAAATTCAATTAATGATTTATTTTATAAGCATTTCGCACCAATTAAATTATTCTTTAAATTAAACATGTTTTTAGTACATGTAGTTTAATAATTTTTTTTTTTCACCAAAAACAAAAATAATATTACTGTTTAAAATTTGTCCATAAAATTGTATCAACCTAATAAAAAATTTGACATGTGGCAATCTGTCAGATTAAAACTTTTTAAAAATATATAACTAACTTAAAAAATAAAAATAAAATCAAAAAATTCAAAAGCTACCTTCTTTGGACAAAATGAGGTGGCATGGCCTTGAATTGTTCGTCCACCTCAAAATATAAACTTTAATTTTTATTTTATTTTATTTTTTCCTTTGCCAATTAGGGGTGGTCGCACCATCCCTATGAGCCTTGGGATAGGGCTGAAATAGTGCGATTAACACTATTGTCGTAACCACTAACCGCTTTTGAAGACAATTAAAAAAAGGGTTAACCGCCTAAAATGGTGTTTTTAGCGAACATGAAACAAAGCTGTTTTGAGTTTTTCATTTTAAAAAGCATTTAACTACTAACTAATGGTTATTAAATAATCTCTAATCATTAATTAACCACTTAGGCGGGTAGCGAAGGTGATTAGCCAATTTTACTAATCACTTTTTTACCATTACCTTTGAAATAATTCAACCACCCCATCAAGGTCTACGAGGGTGGTTTCAGCCACCCTATTTTGCTATTGGCCTTGGGATGGTTTGACCACACCATGAAGTGCCAATTGTTTTTTAAATAGCCCTATAAAGTGATGAGTATGCGCTAAAATGATATATCAATTAACAATGTGTGTCAAAAATATTATTTTATTTCATTCTTCCTAAAATATCCTTAATTTCTTAAAAACAAAAATTTAAAATAATTTAAAAATCTAACATTAAAATAAATAAAATAAAATCGGCCAAAAAAAAAATAGTTTAGTTTTTTATTAATTATTTGTTTTAATTTTTAAGAAAAAATGTGAATATTAGAAAGAATGATAGAAAAATGACATTTTTGGCTCACCTTAATAATATAATGTATCATTTTAGTGCATTTGTCACTTTTTGCGATTGTTTTAAAAACTATTGTTACTTCATAGAGTTTTTTATATTTATTGCTTAAAAGTAATAAGTTAAGAGAAGTGTGTTAGAAGTTTGTAAATAGGGGAAATGTTCGAGTTACAAGCGAGAATGACAAAAAAAAATGTGCCTTTTTTATTTTAATTTTTTGACAAATTAATTAATAATTTTTATTTCATTAGTTATGGTCTCAGTCAAGTTTTTTTTTTTTGGACATGTATACATAAAAAAAAGGAAAAAAATTTAAACTAATGACTTCCGCTTCATTAAACGTAACCCTAACTAATTACATTACCTCTTATGGACATGTTAATGTTGTGAACGTGTTCGACAAGTCTCGGTAAACTAAAGTCAGGATGGATCCACCTTCACGAGTTATCATTTTTTACAACTTATTGGTTAAGTTTCCTAAACGCACCGTTTCTTTACTCCTTCCTTCGTCATTTCTTTCTCCCTTTCTTTCTTCCCCCTCTGCTTCTTCTTTTCTTCTTCTTTTTGTTCTCACCGAAACAGAGAAGAGAAAGAGAGCAGAGAGCGAGAGCGAGAGCGAGAGAGAGAGTTAAGGCGAGAGAGGGAGATATAGAGAGCGAAAGGGAGAGGGAGAGAGAACCGAAACCAACTGCCTCTCCCTGTTTTCTTCTTTATTCCCTTTCCCGTTCCTTCTTTCCCTTTCTTCTTCGAGTTGGGGAGAGAAAGAGACAGAGTAAACGGATTAGTGCTAGAAAAATGAAGAACCAGGCTGAGAGAGAGATCAGCGCCATGGGTAGCAGAGCAACGTCAAACCCGGTGTTCTCTGAGCTAAGAAACCATTCCAGTAGGTAAAATCATCTTCCCTTTAGCTTTTGGGGTGTTCTTGAAGTTGGATTTTTTGGTGTAAATTCTGGGTGGTTTTGAGCTTTTGGAGTAAATTTTCAGTGGGTATTCTGTTTATGACCGGATGGTTAAGGGTATTGGTTTTGTGATGATACTGTGAGAAGTAAGGCACAACTCTCCCGCTGCAATTACCAGTTTGATGGTTATCCTCTCAGTGATTATTATTTTTCTTAGACACAGTATGCAATATTCATGAAGATAAATGCTGTGTCACCGAATTCGTAGGATAACGGGAGTTATGACGGACTGACATGACAAGTGGTTGCTGACTCTTTTTTTTGAGTCTATGGACCAATTTGAGTCTATGGACCACATACACATAAATGTCACATACATGTATATGAAGATATGCTCAATGATTGTCTCAAAAAAAAAAAAAAAAAGATATGCTCAATGTTATAAAAATATATATACAACTTTATTATTAAATCGAAAATCTTACACAAATCAAATGGGGTCTTAAGACACTATACTTAATAAAATAGGAAAATTATACTTTATCCTCCAAAGTTTGAAATGATTTTCAATTAGACGTCCAATGTTTTAATTTTTGTAATGCACTCCCAAACTTTAAAATTTTTGCAATTCGATTAATTTTATCTCAAAATTTCAATATTATCCCAAATTATTTATTTATTTATTTTTTATATAAAAATAATGATAATTAGGAATGCAAAAATGGCCAGATGACCAAAGGAGTGGCTACGGCCTCCTCGAAATCTTTTAATTTTTTTACAAAAAATTAAAAAATTAGGACAATATGAGAAATTTGGGATAAAATTGCTCAAATTACAAAAATTTGAAAATTTGGGGGATACATTGTAAAAATTGAAACATTATAGGTCGAATTGAAAATCGCTCCAAACTTTTGGAGGTAAAATGTACTTTCCTAATAAATTCAAGAAAAAAATGGTCACAAGGGTAGTTTGCGTAAATTAAGTTTTTTTTTTTAACTATGGAACTTTCATTAATGAAATTTTATGAGTATAAAACTCTTATATCACTGAACATATAGCTTTAAAAAATCATAGCCAAAAGCTATGAAGGTACAAAGTCATAAAAATGACTTCAAACTTCCGCTAACCCTTATATAATTACATTTAAGGAACATATCTATTTTGTGCAAATTATATCTAAGACATAGGTTGCCAAAATATCAAAACAAAAATAAAAATAGCTAAAACTAAAACTAAAAATTCGGCCATGAGAGTTATGCCCTCACATCGATCTATTTCATCCTCAACTTGAAGGTTAGGACAATAAATCCATCTTCAACCCAAAGGCTAGAACAAACAAAAAATAAAACAAAACAAAACAAAAACCCCATAAGTAGCAGTGGAGAAGCACGACATTGTAGACATCCTTTTGAAAGATACGCCTTGGCTGAAGAAGACAATCAAATCTAAGGTTGAAGATACTAGATCTTGATCTAGATCTACAAACTAGGTCTAAAGCAATCCGCTAGAATCAAGACCGGAGGAGCCTACAGAGAAGACACCGAGCACTGCTACCATGAAATGGGAGGATGAAAGATCTAGACATAAATCTTCATTCCTCTTGAAATTCTTTTTAGTGTTGTTTACAAGAAGAGATAGAAGAATTCTAGAGAGAAGGTAGAGCCTGTCTCTCGCGTAAATTAAGTTTACTTTTGGCAATGGAGGGTTTTTTTTTTTTGGGTAAATCAAGGACCCACTCTAGTAATTAAAAATTGGCATAAGGGAAAGAATTTTTTGTTGTGTTGGCTCTAGTATTCTAAGCCCAAGGTTCCCATTCATGACCTTAATTAATAATAATAATAAATAAACTATCATGCCTTATTTTCCTAAGCAACTACAAAAGGGGAAGGAGGAAAATTCATCAAATAAACAACACAAAAGAAGGTTGGGGCAACCAAACCACAACCTCAATACAATCCAAATAATGCATAAAAAATACATAAATACTATTGAGAATAGGCCATAAGAATGACCACCAATTTGTTTTAATAATAGAAACACCAAATAACAACTTTGTATTTATTCGTTTTAATATTAAAAACAATCGATAGGTGACTTGGGTTTTGCTGAACTTGAGAGCATATTATGTTAGTTGCTTTTGGTTTTGTCCATTTCATGAGGCCCTAAAAATTGTCCATTCTTTGTTGACTACGCTTTTGATTTCTAAAATTCTTATAATATGTTCTATTGATGACAATTTTCAATACGGTGGACATAGATGATTCTCTGCTATCTTTCTCCACTCTCTTCCTCATATCTGCAATACAATGAATGGTTAAGAGAACTCATTGGCGTGTTCCGGCGAATCCTATCATGCCCCGTAGAAATCAATTAACTGGTAATTAACTTCATAGTTTATCTCCATGCCTATATTCCTCACGGGACAAGACTCAGAGATCATTATCTTTCCTAATTGAGAGAATACGCAAAAAACTTTTAAACTACAAGAATAGAAATCAATAACTAGATACCACAAATATAATCACTATAGTAAAGATAAAACATAGATCTCCTTAATGTACTAGTTGAAGACCAATCATCAAAATATAATTGTCTTGCGATAAGATAAAAAGATCAACGCCTAATCGTGAGTGATACTAACATGATCACTATCTCATTCATCTCCGCTTAGATGATTCATCCCTTGTCCCACATGGACTTCAGCCAAATAAGGGTCCATGTCTTAAAAAATGACCTAAATCATGTCCTGAGCAACTACTATGATTTGGTCCGAAAGCATCTTCCTCTACGCTAGTTAAACCGTGAAATTTATACATAATTGGGGGAATAAAAAGGGGTAAGTCCAAGTACTTAGTGAGAGATAATAGGAAAGCATACATCAATCACCCAAGTTTCATGTCAATATTTTTTATTAAGTTTGTTGTTCAAATTGGTTTAATATTTTTAACATTTTATGCACCAATTTTAGTGTATTATTTTTGGACTAAGTTAAAGGTTTTCCATTAAACCTGCTTGAAAACTTACGATATTAACCACAAGGAGGCAAAGTGTCAACTCCTAAACCAAAACTATGATGTAATATTCTAGTCAACTCCTATTTACATAAAAGATGGGACATGATTAATGCCAAATTCATCAGCAATCCATACTCTAGTCTTCACTTTACCAATATTAAAATAAAAAATCACAAACCTGTCAGTTAAGTGTTTCCACACCATTTAATTGCAATAGCAATTTTCCATTTTTGTTTTCTTTTTAGTCCGATAAGGTTTGAACTTACACCAACCCCAATCCCACCAATAAAAATGAAAGCCATCTCATTTTTGTCAAGAACAAACACATGCATGAATCAAATGTACAGCGAGGTAGAAGAAAGGAATTATGAGACTCTTTGCAATAAAGTATTAAATCCAACAATCCTATGTAACTGATAATTTGGGGATGATCACACTGTAACTAGTGTAATTATTCCCATACCCTATCATAAGCTTTCCATGGAAGTTATGCTAAAGTGACATGATATGACTCTTGATGAAGAGTCACATCACAACTTTATAAATAGAGTTGGAAAATCAAAGAACTCACATTACTTCATTTATTATTCCATATTCTCATTTATTTTCTCATACAATTTGTCCTCCATAGGATATTTACCATAAAGGGAGATTCCTACTATTAGATCTATTATATTTCATCAGTGGTATCAGAGCAACAAGGTTATGGAAGACAAAGAAGAGAAAGATGATTCTAAAGAGGAGAATAGGAATTTATGAAGGAAATTTTGCAAACCATCAACAGACAAAGTTTAGGTTTGACATCTTCTGTAGCATTTTATGATTTAGATTTGATTATTTCAAACTCACATGAAGAACTTCTCAAAATTATTGTTGGTGGATCAAAATTTACTAGAGATTTTGAAACTTTGAAGAAATGTTATTTACTAGAGCAAAAATATTGGAAGGATTTCTTTGCAACTCCATTTGATGCATCTCCTTTGATGGATCTTCAAAGCCAAAATTCTCCTCTCCCAGGTTTTGACATTGTTGATGAATCATCCCCGACCAAAGGTACGGTTTCTAGATCTTTTTGAGAAGAAAATCATTTTGGAATTTTATACAAAAAATAACTAGAATTTTTCTGAATAAGATAACTTTATTGATCAAAATGGTGCAGTTTTAGTTTTGATCAATAGAAAAGGGGAAAATTCCCCTGAGACAGTAGCCAAGAATGGCATCATTCCATTTAATTAGAACGATGCCGTTCAGGCGAATGTACTAGGGTCGCAAGACCAATCCCCACAAAATGATGCCGTTTTGGCGTCTCCTAAGGGGTGCGCCCCATCTTATCAGAACTACGTCGTTCCATTCATAAGGAATGATGTCATTTCATGTTCTTCAGGGGTTGCTTTTAGTCCCATAAGGAACAACGTCATTTCATATCGAAACAATGCCACTCTATGTACTCTCAAATAGGCGTGTAAAAAGCATAATGACCCCATTTCATTCATCCTCAACCCGACCCAATAAAAGATCCAACATGGACCAAAGTGGAAATTTACTGGCCAAAATCTGTTTTAAGGGCCCAAGTTGAGTCAAAGAAGGCCCATGCCCATGTGGGTCAAGCCCAAATTCGGATCAATGAAAACGGATCAAATCCGACCCACAACCCAAATTTCAACCCGAAATCCTAAACAGGCAGATTCAAATTAGATCAGATCTACAATCCATCTTCCGACCGGATCGCCGATCTAACCTGCATGCTTTCGAGGACACACACCAATGCGTCTACTTGCCACATGCTAGATCTATGCAGTGCATGGCAGGCGTGTGGTGCACCCATCAACCCGGTCCGCCTAGATCCAACCTAGTTCGGCCCATCAGTACCACAAATACCATCATTCTCAACCTCAAGGTAGTTTTTTGACCCGCTCACTCAATATAGCCCCAATTTAAGTCATTTTAAAACCATTGGACTGCTAATCTGAAGGGCAAGAATATTGCAGGGTTTTCAAACTAAAATTTCCAAAGAAATAATTGGGAAAAGGGTGAGTCTTCTCATTAAGGTCAAAGGCAATTAAATCGGAGGTTTGATCGTCTGTGTTGGTGGTCACCGAGGTAATATAAGGAAGTGAGTTTACTGTACAAGATTTGGCTAAATTAGAAATTTCAAGTGCTAGACGCCCTTTGAAGATTGCAAGGACAATTGTTCAAAGCCCAAGGGACCAGTGGCCAATAAGCAACAATCGATACACTATTCCACCAAGAGGTGACCAATTCATACCGACAGTTCCAAACTATCCATATTTCAGAGCATGTATGAATAACTATCAGGCAAAGCTAACCTATCCTAAAGACGATTGATCTCAAGAATTAAAATATACATATATACATACATACATACATACATACATACATATATATATATAACAATAAATAAACATCTATTTTTTTATTATTATTTGCTGGTTTGTAATAACTTAGAAATGCATTTTTAATTTTTGTTGGTGTGCTGTAATTAAACATATTATAGTTATTATAAATATATATTTATATTAAGTAATCGGGTCCACATTTTAAAATGGCTATTAAAAGCGGTATAAATTCTTTAAAGGTTGAAAGCCTTAATGGAATCAATTTTAGAATGTGGAAACAACATATCTCTTATGTACTAACATATGAGAGAACTTTATACACCCTTACATCAAGTAGACTTGAAATAGTAGATGAAAATGATGGTGATGATGTCAAGAAAAGAGAAAAGTGGATGGAAGATGACCTAATGGCTAGGGCAACTCTCCTCTATAGTATTTAGGATAATATCATCCATTTCTTCGAAGGACATGAAACTGCAAAGGAAATAATGGAAGCATTAGAAAACAAAAATGGTCCTAGGCCGGATACTCACATACAACTATTATTAGATAAATATAATAGTACACGTATGAATGAAGATAATTATGTATGGGCAACTTCGTTAACCAAATGAAACTTATTGCAAAGGAACTTGCATATGCCGGTTATCTAATATTCGACAAAATGCAAGTAACTACAATGCTAAATGGTCTTCCTCTGTCTTAGGAATATGTGATAACATCACTAACCCACAGTGGAAAGACATTTCTATAATTTTCTTACCATTTTTACTTGTGTTAAAAGAAGAGAGAATGAAAAGAAGAAGAAGAGAAGGACAATCCAGCAACCTTATGATGACTCAAAGCTATGCTTAGATAGTTAGGGCTAGCAAAATGGGTCGACTCATTTACGACTTGTGGTAACCTATGATCGGTTTAGCTTAGACCCATACACGACCCGTTTAATAAATGGGTTAGAGCCTCGAACACGACACGACCAATAAAAATTCACATGTCACCCGACATGACTTGTGAACTCGTGTAAGCAAACGGGTCAACATGACCCGTTTGACCCGTTTAGACATTAAAATGTATTTTTTGTTTTTAAATGAAATAATAATAGTTTAGCAATTCATCTCTTAAAATTAAACTTCTAGTTGGCTAGCACCAAATCACTTAATAAGATTAATTATCTAAGAAAAAAAAAAAACCAAACCACATCATTAGTTCATTACAATTTACAATTTACAAATTACAAATACAATTATATAAATTGGGTTCCCATTTTTACCCTGTATTGTCCACTCTTGATCTTGAGTCATTGAATAACCTACAAATATGCTCATTTTAGCATGCTTTAGATGAACTTGGAATGTCATAGGAATTGATATTATCCAATGTCAGAACATCCTCTTCTTCTTCTTTATCCACCTTCATTAAATTTTGTTCTATATCAAAAGATAAGAAAAATTAATGTTATTGAAGTAAGATAAAAAAAAAATAAAACAAGTAAATGAAAAAATTATATATGCAAATATAAAATATTACCTTGTTTTCCATATAACCAATCTCTAGTGCAAACCAATGCCTCAACAATATCAGGTTTAAGTGAACTCATTTATTGATCAATCACACGTTCACCAGTACTAAAGTGGATTCTGAAGCAACAGTAGAAATAGAAATATTCAAAATATCATGAGCCATGATAGCTACTTCAAGATAACAAAATTCATTTCCTTTCCAAAATGAAAGGATGTCAAATGTTGCACTGCCACTCTTATCCAAATACGTGGGTTCATCCAAATAAAGTTTTAATTGAATCTTTTGTGTATCATCATCAACTCCATCAAATACTAGAAATTCCTACATGAAAAAGAGAACATAAATATAAAATTAGTAAGTGGTTATAAGTATATATACTAAGCTAGCTATTAATAACTAATAAGTTAAGAAACTTATGATATTATTTACCTTTTCCCAATCTGAGTCTTCTTAGAGCCGAACAACTATGGAGCTTGAAATGGTAGAAACACTATACTCCATAAAAATTTTGGTTAACTTTTTCTGAACATTATCATACTCCATAGATTTAGCCCCATAAATCTTTGTATAATAGTACTTTACAAGGCAAAACTTGTAACGAGGATCTAAGACAACTGCAATGGCCAACACTACACTAAATTCTGACCAATATTTTTCAAATTTGGAGATCATTTGATTTGCCATTGATCTCTTATCCACATCTTCGCTCACAAGTTCTTGCTTTAAGTTTACATAAATCAATGCAACTATAAGAAAATATAAATTGGTTGTGGGATATTTGGTACTAGAGAAAACATATGTAGCATGATAAAAGCAACCTAAGAAACTACTAATATCAATCACCTTTTCCCACTCAAGTGCACTAGGACAAAACTAATAGTTTTGATCAGTCATCTCCAAATAAGTAAAAGCACACTTATAATGAATAGCACTCTCAAGCATAAGATATGTCGAATTTCCATCTAGTTGGCATATCTTGTCTTAATCCATATTATTGTCCAATGACATTTGAGTAACAGCCTGAAGAAAATTTTGTTTTCTCACTTGTGATCCTTTAAAATACTTAACACTATCTCGAATCTTTTAGATAGCATCAATGATCTCTTTCAACCCATCTTGCATTATCAAATTAAGAATATGGGCACACAACAACGCATATGAAAAAACTCACCCTTACAAAGAAAGGCTTTCTTCATGTTTAATTTTAGTTTTAATTTATCAACACACAAATCATTAGCAGAAGCATTATCTAATGTTAACAAGAAAACATTTTTATCAATCCCCTACTTTTGAAGCAAATCATATATCTTTTGAGCCAAAGATGCACTATTATGTGGCGGGGGCATGAATGAAAAGTTTAACACCCTATTAGATAATACCCAATTTTTGTCAATAAAATGTGCAGTAAAACAAATATACATTTCGGTTGTCAAAGAAGTTCGCATATCAGATGTCAAACTAATCCCCAAGTACAAACATTTAACAAAGACTTAACCTTCTGTTTTTCCAACAAATGCATCTTAACTAAATCAATCTTAGCAATATTTCTAGAGATTAATGGTACATTACTACACAAGTATCTAGTCATTTCTCTTATATCATCATACTCAACAAATGAAAAAGGTAACTCATGCTTAATAATCGTAGTAACCAACAATTCTCTATATCTTTTAGGACAAAATTTTGAAGCATTTACTGACAAATTTCCTTGACTACTAGATAGGAGCAATTGCTGGATATCATGCTCAATTTTTCCCCTACAATTCTTCATATGCTTCTATAGATTTTCAGTTTCATGTGAACTGTTAGCTATATATTTATGATCATAAAACTTGCACTTTACCCATATCCTTGCGCCATTTGGATCTTTAGAAGGAAGTTCATCAAAATGGGTCCAAACTATTGAGGTCTTCTTACGCTTCTTTTGGACCCTTGTTTTCGTCATCAGATTTGTATGAATAAAAGGATCTTCATCTTCTATTATATTTTTTCAACCGCATCATCAACTAAATCTTCGTTAAACACTTACACACATAATCATTAGTAAATTAGTTACAAATAAAAAAATTGAAGGATTTAAAAGAATCACAAATCCCTATTCAATACCCAACACTCTCTCCTACCAAGTCCTAATGAGTAATGGCCAATATTATCTATAGAACACCAAAGGCCTTCACCAATTCATAGCTTCATCTCTAATTTATCATGAACATAAATATATACATATTCACTATCAAAACCACATAAAACTCACTCACATTTATGTTACAAAATGAAAGCAACTAACTTATCTAGAATAAAACAAATAGATACCAATAGCCTGTATACTAAAGAAATCTTCAACAAAACACACAGCATAACCATCCTAAAATTGTTTGTAAACCAAAGAAAGCAGAAACAAAACCATCTTCCAAAATTACAAACCACTAAAACACAATACTTGGACTTTGAGACTGGCAGTATACATATCAACTTTAAAATAAGGGAAGAATGTGATGCATTACTATTCAGGCCTCCATTATTCATTCAGGAAAAGCTAGCAGGTGATAGATAGCTTGACAATAATTAATCCGCCGCATGAACTACTGCTCTATCCTAACATTGGTATAGAATGCCCAGAATAAGAAATAGCATAAAAGGAGTTTTATGATTGCTTAGTAAAAAAGAAAGTTGTGTGATTATTGACTCAAAAAGCTTTCAACTACAAACAAGTTTTAGGCCAATAATTGCATATTTAGTCAATATATATATATATAAACTCATGTCATTGATACCCATGAAGAATCTTATATATATATATTAGAATCAGAATTTATTAAATTTCAAACGAAACCAAATTTTGCCTCTTACCCTTTCAATAATAATAAATTAGTAGCAATATCCTACAAACTTTAGACTACTAAAACTCAAAAAGGCAAAGAAACTCACAAATTTCATAGACCCAATAGGGCCAATACACAAATCCTACATACCAAATCAGGATGCGACATCGACTGAGACTTAGAGTGCAAAGTTGGCGATGTAGCAGAGAAAGGGGGAGAGCCGAGAGCGGAAATGAGCGGAGAACTGAGAAAGAGAGCAACGACCAACAAGCTGGAGAGAGAGTGAGTGAGTGAGCGGCAAGCGGGAGAGAGAGTCACTGAGACTGAGTGGTGAGCGAGAGAGAGAATGAGTGAGACTGAGTCACTGAACGGTGAGCGGGAGAGAGAGTGATGAGGGGTTGCAGCAAGCGGCACTTGACAGTTGGCAGGTTGGAGAAGGAGAAGGACTGAACTCTGAAGGTGTGCGAACTCGAAGTGCGAAGTGAGAAATTAGGTTTCACTTCAATTCACTTTTCATCTTTTTCTTTAGGTAAAAAAAAAGACCCGTTTAAGCAAGATAAACGAGTTGACCCATTTATGACCCAAACCCATCAAGGGTAAATCTAAACTCGCTAATTTCGTGTCATGTGCGTGTCAAGTTCACGGGTCATGTCAAAATTATTAGTCCTACTCAGACTTCACATGCTCCAACATTTAAAGGCAAACCTAAAATATTCAAGAAAAAATGGAAAGGTCAGTTGAAAGGTAAAAAGAAAGTCAAAGGATCATGTTTCAAATGCGAAAAAATGGGACATTTTAAGATAAATTGGCCAAAAACAACAATGACAAAAAACAGAAGGAAATAACTATGATAGTTATTGAAGTGATGATGGTTGAACCAACTTTAAATTCTTGGTGGATTGACTCAATAGCTACTAGACATATCACAAGAGACCAAGAATTCTATGTAGATTTTAAGGAAAAATCAGTCAGAGAACATAAAATGTATATGGGTAACAA
The DNA here is from genome assembly GCA_013348765.1 of Carpinus viminea. Lineage (NCBI taxonomy): Eukaryota > Viridiplantae > Streptophyta > Magnoliopsida > Fagales > Betulaceae > Carpinus > Carpinus viminea. The sequence continues at coordinate 16,320,848 of CP054669.1, read as the reverse complement.
CACTTACAATGATGTGCTAGGCGAAGGTAAATGTAAGACTTTTATTAAATGGTCTATTGTTTTATATAATGTTTTGTATGTATCTAATATTTGGAGAAATCTAATATATGTTCGTATTAGATAGCAAAGGATATGATATTAAGTTTAAGTCTAGAAAGGTTTATATTAGTAAAGAGAATGTATTTGTTAAGGGTGTAAAATAGAAAATATTTATTTACTCAAAGTTGATAATAAAGTTCATGTTTCACAGTATTTATGTGTCTGTAGATAGTTTTTTCTTATGGCATTTAAGATTAGGCCACATTAACAAAAAAAAAAAAAAGTGATGAGAATGAGTAAAACTGGATTACTACCTAATATTAATTTTGAATATTTTAATGCATGTTAATCATGTATTAAGGGAAAAATGATTAGTAAATCTTTTTCGAAACACTGAAAATCATCGATTTATTATAAGTAATTCATTCTGATATGTGTGGTCCTTTAAGAACTAAAACACATAGAGGAATTGAATACTTTATTACCTTTACAGATGATTATTCAGGATATTGATACATCTATCTCATTAAACATAAATATGAAGCTATTGAAAAATTTAAAGAATATAAATTAGAGATAGAAAAACAATTAGGAATGTCTTTTAAAAGCTTGAATAATGATAGGGATGTGAATATGAAGCCATGAATTCTTTTTGCAAAGAAAGTGGAATAAGACATTTATATATAATGCCTTATAAGCCTCAACAAAATGGGATTGCAGAAAGAAGAAACATAACTTTAATGGATATGACAAGATCCATGATGGCATATGCTAAATTATCCAACCATTTTTTGGGTGAAGCTTTATCCATTGCAACATATATTCTTAATAGAATTAAGACTAAAACAAAACCTCTTATACCCTATGAATATATGATATGCTTAAAACCAGATTAATACAACCTCAAAGTATATGGATATAAGGCATATGTACTTATTCCAAAACCCTCAAGGGATAAGTTAACTAGTAAAACATGGGAATGTAGATTTATTGGATATATAGAAAATGGTAGTGAATATAGATTATACCATCTTGATAAGGGATTAATAGAAAGAGGATGCTGCATTTCTAGAAAACACTAATCAGATTATTCCATTGGATGAAATAAGACTCTTACATAATGAAGTTCCTGAATGTCAAATACCACAAGATATTTTGGTAGAAAAGAACAAAACACAGATCTTCAAAACAATGGGGGCAATAGAAAATCCAATTATCCATTTATTTTGGATATGGATAATAAGAACAGTGGGGGTAAAAGGCAAAGACAACCATTAACTATACTCAATGATCATTATGTACTAAATATAGATGAAATAAATTTGCTAGAAGATTAAGCAAATTTTAAAGAGGTTGTAAGTAGTCATGGTGCTGAAAAGTGGATTGAAGCTATGAATGAAGAGCTTGAATTAATCCAGAACAATAATGTGTGGGAACCCACAGATTTGCCAAGCCAAAGAAAAGCGGTTGGATACAAATGAGTTCTAAGGAAGAAATTCAAAACTGATGGGAATCTTGATAAGTATAAAGATAGATTGGTGGCTAAAGGGTTTACTCAGCAACCCGATGTGGACTTTGTTGACACATACTCACATATGACAAAATTCACTTCCGTGAAGATAATCATGTCCATTGTATCAAAAATGGATTTGGAATTACATCAATTAGATGTTAAGATAGCTTTCTCAATGGAGAATTAAAAGAAGACAACTACATGCTCAGCCTGAAGGATTTCAAATCAACGAACATGAAGAAAAAGTCTACAAATTGAAAAGATCACTATATGGGCTAAAACAATCTTTGAGACAATGGTATTTAAAGTTTCATCAAGCAATACGAAATTGATTTCGAGGTAAGTTTACTAGATCATTGTGTTTACATATATAATGAAAATGATAAATTTACAATATTATCTTTATATGTAGACGATATACTGCTAACTGGTAATTGTCCAAATATGATAAAAAATACAAAATTATTCTGTCATCCAAATTTGAAATGAAAGATATAGGGGCTACTACCTATGTCTTAGGAATAAAAATTATTGGAAATAAAAATTTAAAACTATTACATTTGGATCAAGAAAATTATCCGGACAAGATACTTAAGAGGTTTAATATAGATAAATGTAAACCTTTAAATATACCTGTTTCAAAAGGTCAATATTTAAGTAAATCTACGTGTCCTCAAAATAAGATAGAGATTTAAGAATAGAATCTATAACATATGCCCAAGCAGTGGGCAATCTCATGTATGCAATGAGAAGTACAAGACTTGACATTTGTCATGCAGTATGATTAGTAAGCAGGTATCAATCTAATCTAGGTAAGACACATTGGCAAGCAGTAAAGCGTATATTCAGATACTTGTAAGGTACTAAAAACATGGGTTTATGTTTTGGTATAAGTGACCTAGAAATTGTAGGATTCACATATGTAGATTTTGTTGGAGATGCTGATGATAGAAAATCAACAAGTGGATATGTGTTCTTGTTTGGTGGAACAATTGTTTCTTGGCTAAGCAAGAAACAAAATTGCATCGCAAAATCCATTATGGAAGCTAAATATATATCATGCAGCACAACAATAAGTAATGCAATGTGGATCAAACGTTTTGTGGAGAGTTTAAATTTAGATTTAAATAATAAACCAGTCAATATGTTTTGTGATAACAAGTCTGCCATCTCTTTAATAAAAAGTGGAGCACAAAGCTCTAAAGGCAAGCATCTTGATGTAAATTACCACTATATTCAAGATATAGTGGAAAGATGAGAAATATAAGTTGAATTTATTTCCTCATTAGAGATGGTGGCGATCCTATGACCAAATGATTGTCTTTGGAAAAGTTCAGAGAGCATGTAGCTACAATGAGATTAAGAAACACCTAAGTGGTAGCTATATATATGTTAAAGCACAAATGGAAGGATTCGGGGATGCTTGAATGAATGATTTTGTGCAATTCCCTTTTTAAGGGGAAAAATGGTCAGGTTATAGACAGAAAACCCTTAAGATATACAAATATTACAACTTTCATAATTATAAGGTTTATTGAGAAATATTATGTTAAAAGTTGATAGTATTTATGATCTTATAGTGTAAAAGACACTGATGAGGAGTATCAAGAAATCATTTTTTTTTCATGTTCGCACAAAAGGAGGGAGGTGGATTTGAACTAGTGACCTCTGTTTCATTAAGCATAATCCCAGCTGATTGAGCTACCTCTTGGGGACATCAAGAAATCACTTGATTAAAAATTAGTGCAAGTCAACACATAGTTTTGTGTATGGTTCAAATTGTCAATTGTGAAATAGGTGTGAACCAATGTTCCTAATCACAGAGAATTGATGTCATTCATTTAGTTAAAAAGGAAATGTAGTCACCATTAATATATAAGTCGGTATGAATGTATATGGTGATAGGTACGATTAGATAAGATGACAAAATTGTATATACATTATTTAATGTCATAATCTAATGCCGATCTGTAAGTTAAACATATAAGAGTTGACATTTGTTAAAGGTACCAAAGTAATTATGTTCAACTATATTACATATATGATGTTAAAGTGTGATCAAGCGGGAGATGATAATTTGGGGATGATCACATTGTAACTAGTGTAGTCATTCCTATACCCTATCATAAGCCTTCCATGGAGGTTATGCTAAAATGACATGATATGACTCTTGATGAAGAGTCACATTACAACTCTATAAATAGAGTTGGAGAATCGAGAACTCACGTTACTTCATTCGTTGTTCTATATTCTCTGTTGTTTTCTCAGACACTTTGTCCTCCGTAGGATATCCACCCTAAAGGGAGATTCCTACTATTAGATCTATTATTTTCCATCAATAACACCCCAGTTCCATATTGGGAAGATGAGAAAAAGTTGAAATAGAGTAGATGATTTATAAAGATTGTTATCAAACTAGTTATATTGTTCCATTTTTCTTTAGGATGAAAGTACTAGGGGTGAAATAGCGGTTGCGGTTAGCGGTTAGTGGCTAAAACCGCTAACCGCTAACCGCCTAGGCGGTTAGTAGAATCTACTAACCGCATCCGCTAACCGCTAGCGTTAACATTTAGGCCTAGTGGTTAACCGCCCAAGCATGGTTAACGATTTGATGCTTAACCGCTTACTAACCGCTTTTATTGGTTTTTTTGTTTTTTTGGCTCACTTTAAACCCTTGTTTTGCTCACTTTAAATATTTTTTTTCCTCTTTCATGACCATTTTAGCATTAAAAATTGTTGGTTTAAAGTGAGCATTATATGTTTGACAATTATACCAAAATCTTGTTGGCTACCTTCTATAACATATAACATACGAATAAAATTACAACAAAATTATCATTTTGGGTTAGGAAAAAATAAATATATAGAAGTGCAAAACTACGTCATTTTGTACTTCTATATTATATAAATAATAAAACATAAAACCCAAATAAAAGTCAAACGTGGGGGAATCAAAATAGGACTCACGAGTAAAAGAACACAATAACCACTATGCTACAATAACTTATTGTTATTTATTATATAAAATATATATAATATAAATATATATTATATTTTTAAAAAGGCGGTTAGCGTTAACGGTTAGCGTTGGCGGTTTTCAAAATTCATAACCGCTAACCGCTTTCAAAGCGGTTAGCGGTTAATGCGGATAGCGGTTAGCGGTTAGTGCGGTTAGCGGTTAGCGGATGCGGTTAGGCGGTTTTAAATTTCACCCCTAGAAAGTACCTTAAATTATATAAGAAAAATTGTTTATAAGAGTCATCTATTTTGTTGCACCAAAAAGGTAACACCCAACTAGGAGCAACCCCCTACAGGCAAGAACCACCATCCCTTCTAACCCAATCAGAATTACAACCAAGGAGAAGACCGGACCTTCTAACCCTAAACTACTCAACCACCCTCAGTGAACAACCATTGAATCAAGAAAACCACCTTCCAATTCCACTCATAATTCCATAAATTTTTCTCAACTATGCTTAAGGGTAGAATGGTTGAAGAAGAAGGGAAATGAGGGTTGCAAATTGCCAAAATCGGAGTATAAAACCATGGGAGGATATGGGGCGGGCTTATATTCTAGTTGGGCAACACCAAACATAAATAACCCAAAATCAAGCCTCAACCTCAATTGGTTATCGACCACTACCAAGAATAAACACCCACAGAAAATTGTGGCTAGTGTAGCAACGAGGTGGTACGACGGCCTTCAACTGCCATAGACGTTAAAAGTGATACAATGATCATTATATCCTGATTTTTTTTTTTTATATAAAATTTTAAATTTATCCTTAATTTCAAATTAAATTTTTAAAAAATTATTATAAAAACAAAAAATTCACAAGGTGACCCATGGTTGGGCCACCTTGTGACTTTTCATTTTTTTTAAAAGAAAATTGAATGATAATTTTGTTTTAATAAGGGTTTTAACAGCAAAAATTGAGGGAGGGATAAATTGCATCAAATTGGCTAGGGGTAAAATTGAGAGTTTTTAAAATTTAAGAATTTTCTCAATACATGCAGTAATTCAAGAGTCATTTGTAAAGTTTCTCAAAATTTGAAAGTATTTTAGAAATTTTAAAATCCCACTTACTAAAATTGCAATACCAAAGGACCCAAATTGAGAAGTATGGACATTTCTGAAAGAAAGTGACATTTCATGGCCATGGCCAATGGGTAAGAATGAGTAACATTTGAAAGTATTTTAGAAGTTTCTCAAAATTGCAATCTCAAAGGACCCAAATTGAGAGGTATTTGACATTTCTGAAAGAAAGTGACATTTCGTGGCCATGGCCCATGGGTAAGAATGAGTACTACGGGCTACGGCATATCTTTATTGTCTACGTAACCGATTCCGATAAACGACAGAACCTCACTGCGAACAAAACAATAAGAAAGTAAGAGCTCCCGGAGCAAATTGTCAAACACAGACCTTTTCACTCTGCTCCCAATCTCCAAGCGCTAGATTGATAATCACCGCCCAAGAAAGATGGAGCTCAGGCCTGGTCTATCAGCTCTGGTCACTGGCGGGGCCTCTGGAATTGGTAAAAACAAGAAGTTTCTTTCTAGTATTATTTGTTTCTTATTCTTTACTGGCGAAACCAAAATATTCGATTTTAGCTCGCAAATGATCAATATATGATAACTATGAATACCGCAACGATATATGTGTTATTTATTTATTTATTGTATATGATTTAGTCCATCGCTTGTGTTGATACAGCTGTTATCTGTTTGTTGCGTTTGGCTGTGCAGAATTGGATTTGATATGATTGTGAATTCTGTGGAATTCTGTAATCCTGGTTCTTATGAATTCGTTTTCGTAGATTTATGTCCAATTCAAATTCTATTGCGTCCAAACTGTGGCTTTTGAATTTGGATCATATGTTCCAATTCCGTGGAATCAATTTCTAGAGATTCTATATGTTTTAAGGTTTAGGGTCCGTTTGGGAGTGCGTTTTTAAAAAAATAATCTGCGTTTTTAAATCAAATCGCAATTTTGGAGTGTTTGGGATTGCGATTTTGAAAACGCAAATTTTAAAATCGTGGAAAAATCTGCGATTTCGAATTTGACTAAAGGTGATCTTATTTGAAAAAGTGCGAATTTAAACCATAATCACGATTTCATTTTAAATGTAATATTTACCTATTTGGTCTGAAATCTCAGTTATATGCTAATTTTATCCAAACACTCGATTGATTAAAAAAGTACTTTTTACCCTGTTTTACCAAACGCTTGTGCGATTTTAAAAAGTGGCGATTTCAAAAACACAATTTTTAAAAACGCAATTTTTAAAATCGCACTTATTAAAATCGCACTCCCAAACGGACCCTTAGTCTACATGCTATTTGGATGTGTATAAATCTGTTCCGCATGAATCGCGGCTTGTCAAAATTCAGCAAATGGCCATACACTTCCAATTCAAAACGATGGATATGCAAAAACTAACATATCCGTTAAAAATTTATAATATGTGAAGGATGTGGCATATATATCATATAATTTGTGAATTTCGTAAATATGTCATTGGTGTAGCATGTCATGTAATGTGGTCATCTGGTGGTGGTTGATATGTAGGTAAAGCGCTTTGCTTGGCTCTTGGAGCGAAGGGGATATTTGTGACGGTGGTTGATTTTTCCGAAGAAAATGGAAGGGAAGTGGCATCCCAAGTTGAAAAGGAGAATGCAAAGTTCCATCCCAAGTTAGAATTTCCATCTGCTCTGTTTATAAAATGTGATGTGACCAACTCGAGTAAGTGAAATAATATATGATCTCATCTCAGTGCCTCTCTCTCTCTCTCTCACTACACGTCCGTGCACACACACAAACACATATGCTTACCACCTTAAACCATAGGTCAATCACATTGTCCCGTAAAAGTTTTTGAAATTTCCATTACACTAAAATCTTAAAATTCATGTGGTTATGACATTGTCATGTTGTCCAATGTTTATTTATTTATTTATAATTTTTCTGTAATCTCGTGATAATTATGACAGTAATTGGGAAAATTTTAAAAGTGGGAGAACATTGCAAATAATCACATGGTTCAGGGGGTTTGATTGCTCAAATTTAAAATTCAGGAGGATGTTCAAATGACCCAGTAGTTTTGTTCCTTGGGTGGGAAAGTGTAATTTACCTTATACATATATATAGACACAAACATGTTATATTGAATGGCATTTGAGCAAGCTAAGTACTGTGAAAGAGATATTCATTCAGAGTTAAAAACCAACCGTTTTCTGAGTATTTCTATCCAGAAGTTTTGCAGTTTATGATGAAGAACACAAACTTACATCAAACTAAGAGAGAGAGATGTATATTACAGGGTTTCACGTGAAAGCTATCAAGGATAGGGGTGGAACCAGGATTTATTTATTTATTTTGGGGGGTGGTCCAAACCTACCTAAATAAATAAATACATCGGTACATAAATAGTCTGTCAATGTGTGTGCATTTAAGCAAAATAAAACCAGAATAGTCTTAACCATGAGGAGTTTTGAAGATTGTAAGAGTGGTTTGCTAGAGATAAAGAAGACAATGCTACAATCCTTGTATACATGGAAAGTAGGAATAGTGTACATGTCTCAAATCTTTTAATTTAGAGTTATGTGCTTCTTTTTCTATATTTTAGGGGTTCTCTTGTATACTCCTTGTGTACTAGGGTTACATTATGTATCAAAAAAACAAAAAAACTGATTTACACTCTCGGGCCCAAGTATAAAAAGCTGTGTTTTTGTAGGGAGTGCAAAAGTTTTGGGGTTGCCAAAGACCCCCCAACATAGCATGTAGGTCCGCCCTAATCACAGATGATTAGAAAATTTTGTGCTTGTGTATGTAGAAGTTGGAGTGCCTCTGTGAATGTAAATTGACACTGGGAATTGGGTTTATATTTATTTTAGTTTTATCCTCTATTTTAGCCAATGAAATATATAGATAACTTAATTTCTTCAACATGTAACCCCAAGGGGTTGGCCCAAGTGGTGAAGGCCTTGGTCTTGAGGGTTTGCTCTCTTCAGGGTTTAAGGTTCAACACCTCACAGGTGCAAACAATCCCTTGGGGCCACACCCTCTGGTAAAAAGCTAGTGATTTTACGAGTTCTATGTAGGAAAACTTCTGAGGGTGCGGTGTAAAGGATTGGGGTTTACTCTTCTGGGGTGGGTCCGAAGGGCCCTGCCTTGGAGAGGTTCCCCGAACATTAAAAAAAATAAAAAAATAAAATAAAAATCTTCAACATGTACATTTGGTGGTGCTTTTCAGATACTAAAGGAAATCTTTATGGTTTGAACAGGAGACATTACTGCTGCTTTTGAGAAGCATTTATTTACTTATCAAGGATTGGACATCTGTATCAACAGTGCTGGAATTGCTAATCCTATACCATTTAACAAGGATGAAACTGATGGCACTCGTTCATGGAGACACACCATTGATGTGAATCTAATTGGGACTATTAGATGCACTCAGCTTGCGGTATGCTTGATGTTTGAATTGGTTTCCTTGTATAATCTCCTAATGTAATGCTTTTACTGCATTCTGCCGGCTGAAGTAGTCTGGTAGACAAAACTTATTTTCTATGGAGATGAGGACATCTTAGAAACTTTGAGATGAAGAGTTGTAGCATTTATTTTCTAGGGATATGTCATACAAATCCTGAAACTTTTTATTAGTATTCCTGGAGTTCGCTACTGTAGAAAACTTGTTAGCATTTTTCACCAGTATAACTTCTTTCTACCATCCCTTCAATGGGTTGTCTAGGATTTTCTGAAACGAGTACATGCCTGTAAGTGAGATATATGATAAAGAACTTTTCTAAGTTGTATTTGCCATTTATGATTGATAAATTGTATTCAGGAAAGTAAAAGAATTGATAAATTGGGGATGCTAGCATCCATGAGGAAAGGGTTTTTCAGTTGATGTTTGTCCTTTTATCAATTCATTGGTGACAATATTGTAAGTATCAGTAATCCTTTACAGTTTTAAAACAGATTAAAACCATGGAAGCCATGCAAAAGCCTGGTGTAATTATAAATATGGGATCTTCTTCCGGTCTTTATCCGATGTATGCGGACCCTATCTACTCTAGCTCAAAAGGTCTGTTCTTTGTGTTACTAATTTCCATTCCACAGTTGTTTTGATGAATTTATTTATATCATTGTTAACACAGATTCCTAAAATGTGTTTTAATATCTAATTAGTGCATCTTTTACATATTATTTAATACTGTGGTTATGTTTTTGCAGGTGGTGTTGTTCTATTTACTAGATCACTTTTACCCTACAAACGTAAAGGGATTCGTGTCAATGTGCTTTGTCCTGAGGTAAGATTCTGATATGTTTTCAGTTACATGTTAACTCCAATTTCTTGGAAATTCCAGTCTCAAGAGAGATGATCACCTGATGATGGTTGGAACTAGTTGAGCCATATATGAATTGGCATGTGATATACAATTGTAGTCTCTATTTTTCGGGTAAATTACATTTTATCATCCCAAATTAACAGCCCTTTTGCAATGGCCATGGAGGTGTTTGGACCTATGCCCTAACATTCATCTACATTGTTGGCCTCATTGTCATCATCCTCAACAGCTTCCAAGTCCAGCTCGTCTTCTACATCATCCCCACGTACACCCTCTAGAAATAGGCATTATACTCTTTGGAGATCAAGTCTCGATTGGTGTTTGCCTTTGGGCTGTGGGTGTCCGTTCGAGTGGCAATTTGGAGATTGGTGGGAGGGTTTCGTGTTCATTCAAGTGGCTTTGACACTGTCTGTATTGTTTGGATTTTGTAAAGGTTGGTGCATTTTGGGCTTTGTTGTCTGATTCTAGGTCGCCAACAAATACTAGGTCGTGTGGGTTAAAGTTTTATTTCAGGTGGTATGAGGACTGCTGCGACTCAAGGAGGTGTGGTGAAGGTGTAGTCACGTGTGGTGTTGAGAGAATTGGGATGTGTTCTTAAGCACTGGTTTAGGTGGATGATGCTCTTTGGATGAGACATTTCGAGTTGCTTTAGTTTTGATGTGATAGCGGCCACAAGTTGTGGTGGCCAGCTTGTGATGTTGGGATTGTTGGGTGACTCATGATGTTGTAATAAGAGTGTGGTCATGTATAATATCTGGAGAGAAAAGATGCATTCCTTGAATGTTTGTATTTGGGTGGATGGGAGATTTTGGGGCGATTCAATTTTGATGGCTGGCTGATGGTGGCCACAAATGCTGGGGTGTGCAGATTTGGGGTTGGCCATGAGTGTGGTGGCCGGCATATGATGTGGGGATGAAGATTTTTTTTTTTTTTTTTTTCTCTTTTTATTTATAGCTGGAGGTGGTGTTTGGGAATCATTGGTGGCAATCCTTAAGGGCAATTTGGTCATTATGTAAGGCTAAACGGGTGATTTAGAGGTGGGAGGCAAATTGTTAGTCTTTCAAACTGGGGTTGTCAATTGAGTAAATAGCCATTTTGGTGGGACATTGCAAAGAGGATGTTACTTTGGATTTGTGAAATGTAATTTACCCTTTTCCTTTCTTTCTTTATTTTTTTGATTGGGTGATACTAATTAATATGTTCATTTTTGTGATGGCAATTCATCTAATCACGCACATTTCTCACAGTGAAACTCTTTTCCCCATCACAATTTCAATCTGAATTTTGGGTAATGTGACCAGATGTGAAAATTTCAAACTCTATTTGGTAAAATCATAAATCAACCGCCTTACAGTATAAACTTGATTTATCCAACTGAAAGAAGTCACTCAATGTCTTCAGAAATCTTCTAAGCAGTTTCAAATGAGTCAGACTTAGTACCAACTATGCCATGTTTCCCTTTGGATCAGTGGCTGCTTTCATATTTACATGATATCTGAATGCAGATTACAACTCTAATAAAAAAAGGCTAAAATTAGAATTAACAGGATGAACTAATCAACTTATGAATTGCTAAGGACTTTTTATTTTTTATTTTTATTTTTATTTGGGAAAACTTCACTTTGACCCTCTAAACTTTCATGTGATTTTACAAACCCCTTCTAAACTTTAAAATCTCTCACTTTGGACCCCTGAACTTTGAATTGCTCTCAATTAGAACCATTCCGTTAATTTTAGCTGTTAAAAATACAAAAAAACCAAAATATCCCTCATTTTCGGTATTTTTTTTTTTTAAAAATAAAAAAAAACGTTTTGGAAGTTAGAATTTTATACAAAAGTCAAGAGTATAAATGTCATGTAATGTTTAAAATCTGATGGAGGGTTCACATTAAGAGCAATTGAAAGTTCATGGGTCCAAAGTGAAATTTTAAAGTTTGAGGGGGGTTTTGTAAAATCGCGTGGAAGTTAAGGGGCCCAAAGTGAAGTTCCCCCTTTTTATTTTTTTAAATCAAAGTTTTGTATTATGGATCATAAGTAGAATAATTGTACTCGACTCTGTCTGTGATTTGATGGTCTAAAGAAAGCTTTGTCTGGTAAGGTTTGTATGGCAAGTATCATAATGGACTTGTGAACTTTGCATGCAGTTTGTTCAAACTGAGATGGGCTCAAAAATAGATTCTAAATTTGTTGATTTATTGGGGGGCTTTGTGCCTATGGAAATGGTGGTGAAAGGTATGTCCAATGTGAAATCTTTCCATTAATGAAGTTTTATTTTAAGTGATTTTTTTTGTTAAGTCCATTTCCACTTGTAAGCTGCCTGCTTGTATTAGATTTCTATTCTACATGAATGTTTTCTGTAATGTTTATAGCGTTTTGATCCTGCATAGGGGTTGGGGGCATGACCCCCCTGTAAATTCCATCCTGAGTTCACAGGGTTTCTAAGGAGAAAAATATCTAGCATTAGTAGCTAGAAAAGTTAGTGTTCTGTAGAATGTCGACCTTATGCAGTAAAAACTTGAAAAATTTAAAAGCTTTGAGAAGGGCTATTGGCTAGGCTTTTCCACTTGCTTCTAATATCTTGTACGTATGTACTATAGTGCCTGGTAGGTACATAAGGTATATTATTTATGTCACCATGTGATTATTCCTGAAGTTAATTCTATCCATATAGAAGATAAATTTTACACAGTTTATAAGATTAGTGATTATTCAATCTAATTCTTTTCAACCAATTTATGAAGTTCCAAGATATTATTTCTTTTAGGTACTTTTGAGCTTATCACTGACGGGAGTAAAGCTGGTTCATGCCTGTGGATTACCAATCGTAGAGGCATGGAATATTGGCCCACTCCCACTGAAGAAGCAAAGTACTTGGCACGTTCTTCAAGTTCCAGGAAAAGGTCTCCACTCAAGGTTTCATCAAATTTCCAGCTTCCTCAGAGTTTTGAAAAATTGTGAGTGAATATGTCAAACTTACTAAGTACAATTCTTGGCTAATCCCTTTTGTATGTTGTATGGTTGCTTTATGTGAACCTATTGAGCTTCACCAATGTTTTATTTAATATGTAAAAGTTGTCTACTATTTTTTTTGTTAGATTTTCACTCAGAACCTGATTTCTTTTTTTGGTGATGTGAGTTGAACATGAAGCTTCCATTTAAATTAGATGGCCACCACTAACCTTCCATTTATAGAACTCTGCGCGCCATAGTCCTCTTATCCTTACAAGCAAAGCTCATCAAGGTATATTTAAGATATTAGTATTCATTTTGAACCTCTTAGTATACGCTAAGGACAGCCAGCTTAGTTCAGCTAACTTACTCCTTCAACATACCCCATATTCTTTGGACTGCTCCTATCTCATTCACTTGTGATGACCTTACACTCTTTTCAGTAGTGAAATGTTTGTAAAAAGCAAAAAAAAAAAAAAACTGAGGGGAAAACGAGGGGTGATCAAGTGGGATATGAGACTGCAATTAAGATGAACTTTAACAAAATTGAAAAGGAAAAGTTTGAAAAATGAAAAAAGGGAAAAATATAATTTAGCCCCCCAAACTACTAACCATTTTCATTTTAGCTCCCTAATGTTCAAAAAGTGATAAAGTAAACCCCCAAATTACCAATAAGTTGCAATTTGGCCACTCTATTAGTCATTACCGTCAAATAGGATGAAAATTCAATACTATGTTGTTTTGGCAAGGTTAAGTTACTAAAATGCCCTTTTGGAAGGAAAAAAAAATCAAATTAAAAACAAGCCCACAAAACGGCGCCGTTTTGCTTTTTGTTTTAAGGGAACCTCCATGCGAAAGTGGGTCTTGTGCTCTTTCCATGGCTTCTGGGTTCATAATGAGGTCTGTCATTCCCCAGTCAAGGGTGATGAACGTTGTATCATTTCCTGTAGCAAACATGTCCTGCAGTGGCAGCAATGGCACTAATCAGTATAATCACTATGCTTAAAGTTGAGCGTTTTATATTCATCAGAAATTTGCAAGTAAAAGTGGAATTCTTCACTGACCAAGATGATAGCCTTTATATTATCCATGGTGAGAGGCATGTCATCAGATCCATTCTTCTGTATATCAAGTAACACATCCACAAGGTCCTTTTGCTCCTCTGTTGCCCTCTTGGGATTGCTATGTTCAGCTAACAACTGGTGAAAAAGTTGATCAAAGTGTTGAAAAGTGTTCTGAAGTCTGGATTTCATGCCTGTTAAGGTGTGTATAAATTCCATGGATGGGAAGAAATCTCAGATGATTTGTGGGCTTGTTTTTAATTTGATTTTTTTTTTCTCAAAAGGACATTTTAGTAACTTAATCTTGCCAAAATGACGTAGTATTGAATTTTCCATCTTATTTGATGGTAATGACTAACGGGCTAGTCAAATTGCAACTAGTTGGTAGTTTGGCGGCTACTTTATCACTTTTTGAACATTAGAGGGCTAAAATGAAAATGGCTGGTAGTTTGAAGGGCTAAATTATATTTTTCCCATAAAGAAAGCAGTTATAGCAGGGTGGATAATTAGTAGGACCTATGACATAAAAGTGATCTATTTAGTGCATTTAAAGAGCTCATACAGACATACATTTGGTGTTTGCTGCAAACTTGTAAAACTCTATGAGGTGGAGTTTTGTTCTTTTAAATCTAGTAATGTAATTTCTTCACTCATACTTCATTGTATTAATTCATGTGTTCCAATTTTCCGTTTTCCTGAAAAAGAAAGAACATAGAACCAAGAAGAATTTTTGTCTTTAAGTCAATTTACATATTTATTATTTACTCATGAATTTCTGGAGAGGCAAGTGCTTTGTTTATTTATTTCCTTTTGTAATACAAAAAAAATGGTTTGTTTATTACTTTCTGACAGTTACTTACTATGGTTTTTAGTTCTTACTCTTCAGAGTTGTTCACACCTTAAGTCACAATTTTCGTAATGCTACCCGCATTGTGAGTACGCCATTGAGATTGCCCATCAAACCACATCATGTTCTTGTGAAAATCATTTATGCTGGTGTAAACGCTAGTGATGTAAGTTTACTGCTCTCCTTGTAAGGATGATTTTGGTTTTATATTTTGTTTGTCAAAAGTATTTTTTCATCTCTCTCTCTCTCCAAACTTCATCAGCGGGTGTGTTAGAACAAAATTGAATTTGGTGGTTGTGGTGGTTCAACTTAATAAACAGTGGCCTTTTGCAGTGGCACTGTTGATGTTCAACTGGAAAACACAGTGATATTGTAGCTCGTCTAGGTGACAGATTTGATGTCCCATAATTTAGTCTACTATAGTTGTCTCTCATGCAGTGATCTTAGACATGCTTGGTTGTACTTAGTGAGTGAAGACTTGTATTTTGCTGTTTTTTGGTAGGTTATAATGTGTAGTTTTGAGTATTAACTGAGAGCTTGCTATATTTTGATTACACGTTTCCAGTTCTAATGTACAGTCTATATGATTTCTCCATTCCCAGTATCTAGTTATTTCACTGAGAGAAGCATCGACTGATTAAGCAACTAAGACATGCTTGGACCTAAAGCTCTGAGTAAATTGTTTTAGGGACCCATGTCCTTTCTACCCCTTCTGTTTGTCCAACTGGAGTTTAGCCATGGCGATCTATCCCAATTTCCTTCTCATGGTTGTTAAGAATTAATGAGCCTCTATATCCACACAACCTGCATTGTTGTTTGACAGATAGATTGGTCTATTGTCCAACCTTTGTAGTTCAGTGAAAACATTCATCAGTCGCTTTGCTGTGGTGAGAAAAGAATTATGGTCATCCCTACGGTGGGACTAACTGTTGAGGATACAGAAGGGATTTATTGGATGTGGAGAATTAAATGAGATGGGGGTGAGAGGAAATCTATGACCTAGAAGTCTCATGAAGCCAGACCTTTTTTTCCCCCCTGTTTTTAACTGTTTGTTACCAAGTATTATGAGGACAAGATCGTTTGCCTCCATATGGTGCAATAACTTCTACTCATAGTTTCACTTTCTGTCTAGCATGAACAAACAGTTTTTTGTTAATATTTTCTAATGAGCCCATTCATTGACAGGTAAATTTCAGCTCAGGGAGTTATTTCAGTGGCAAAGATAAAGGCCAAGGCTCCAGTCTTCCATTTGATGCTGGTTTTGAGGTTAGGAAAGAATAATGCAATTTGTTGATATTCCATCATGTGGTTATATGGTTGTTTGAGTCATGCAAGTATGGCTACTTACGGTGGCTAGTTGATCTTCATTTCACTTTAATATTGCAGGCTGTGGGAATAATTGCAGCGGTTGGAGACTCTGTGACTGACTTGAAAATTGGTTCTCCTGCTGCAGTCATGACTTTTGGAAGTTATGCTGAATTCATGATGGTCAACTATCTTGAAAGACATTGTTTTTTATGTTTAGTACAATTTACTTTCATATCTGTGTCATAGATATTTGAGGGATTCCACTTAATGTTGGATTTTGTACTTGAGTTAGGTTCCTTCGAAACACATTCTCCCTGTGGCAAGACCAGATCCAGAAGTCGTTGCAATGCTTACTTCAGGATTGACTGCATCGATTGCATTAGATAAGGTTACTCTTCATAAACTCACTTGAAATTTAATATCTTTTTAGATGTACTCTTTGTCATCGCATCGGCCATTATAACTTCATGTTCAATTCATTGCAAGTATTTAGCATTAATTCACTAGATTCTATGGACCCGCTATTCAGGGACCACCTTTCCTTCGCCTGACTATATTGTTCTTATGTGGAACTTCTAGGCTGGACAAATGGAATCTGGAAAAGCAGTTCTTGTAACTGCAGCTGCTGGAGGGACAGGTCAATTTGCAGTCCAGGTTCTCTTTTGACGATGGAAATACTTTTCTATGGCATGACGTTGCTTTTTCTTTTACTAAACCAAATAAATAAAAATTTCGTTGTTAGTGCAATAGTATATGCTTGTTCACATACCAGAGAATGGACGGTGACTTAGTAAATTAATATAATTAAAATGGGAAAAATACACTGTATATAGTGTACTCCATTTTGCTCTAGGGAGAAACCTACTTAAATCTGTTTTTGATTATGTTATTATATAGAAACAACAAAAATTCATATTACAGAAGAAATGAAGCAAATGAGTATGATAACATCATCATTAGCATTTATTTTTATTGTTACTAGTTCTTTCCTTTCTAGTACAGAAAGGTAATTATGATCCGCTATATCTGCAGCTTGCAAAATTAGCTGGAAATACAGTGGTTGCAACTTGTGGAGGTGAGGAAAAGGCCTTGCTTTTGAAAAAGTTGGGAGTTGATCGGGTCATAGACTATAGAGCTGAAGACATTAAAACTGTATGCCTCGTTAATCCTCATTTTCTAACTATTTTCCATGTTCTTTTTTCGTTTCAGTAGTACTTAGTGGGGTTGGAAGCTAAACTGAACCCATGATTTAATATATGTGGTGCAGCAAGTTAACTAAATCAGCTAATTGGTTTGACTACATCAGTTTCTATTTTTCTTTGACATCGGTTTTCATGGGGTTATCAGAATCAACATGCGAAACATAAGCATGCACACATGCATATGCACATTTTTTGGCCCTTAATCACTAATTTAACAGTAAAAGCTCATAAGTGACAGTTCTTTTAACTGAGTTTGTATTTTAATACATGATATCTGCTCTATTGTTCTTCTTCTCAGGTGAACTAATCTGTACGAGATCTACAAAATCATGAGAAACAAAAGCATGCACACATGCATATGCACATTTTTTGGCCCCTAATCATTAATTTAAACAGTAAAAGGGCACAAGTGACAGTTCTTTTAACTGAGTTTGTATTTTAATACGTGATATCTGCTCTATTGTTCTTCTCTTGAGAACTAATCTGTACGAGATCTACAAAATCATGAAACTCAAGTACCAATGAGTATTATGTCAAATGGCACATCCTCGGTTCCTCCCGTTGTAAGAACAAGAAGGAGGGTGTGGTCATCAGTTCAAATTTATTCTGAATCTTTTTGTCCCGGCTATCCAATTTATGTTGTAGCATGATATTATTTATAGAAAGCAGCATGAATCTGCTTGAACCCCCCTTGAGTCTCCTAATCTCTGTCCATTTAGTCTTTAGACAATTCAGATTTCAGCTTTGAGACATGCACTTGGACATTACTTGGATCTGTTATATGTGCTTTGTGTCTGATTTATTCCAATGAACTATGTGTATTTTCTACTTCAGGTCAACTTAGTTCATATGCTAGCAATCTTTATGAGCCTGTGGATGGTGTTGACATGATCTAAATTTTCCAGGTTTTGAAGAAAGAGTTTCCCAAAGGTGTTGACATCATCTATGAGTCTGTGGGTGGTGACATGTTTGATCTGTGCTTGAATGCTTTAGCAGTCTATGGACGAATGATTGTGATTGGAATGATATCTCAGGTTCCTTTCCTCTGCCACCCCCCCCCCCTATTAGTGCCTTGAATTTGCCTGTTAGAATATAGGATGGTTACAACCTTCTCACTGGTAATATGGCTTGAGTTTGAAATTGGTGGTTCATAACTTGTGTGCCTTTAGCTGATTTTCTAAGTTAGACTTAACTCCAAGAAAACAGTTCTTAAGAAGAAATGAAGTCTTTACTACTGAAAGAGACAATAAAGTAAAATGAATGGTGGGTTAAATCTACCTTTCCCCACTGATTTTCATTATTTATAGAGGGAATACAATAGGAGATTAACATCAGGTAATAAAGTTTATCAAGAAGATAAAGCTAATTAAGACTCCTAGATAATAATTACTTCTGGATAAGATAAACAACTAAAATAACAAGATAA
Organism: Carpinus viminea; assembly: GCA_013348765.1. Classification (NCBI taxonomy): domain Eukaryota; kingdom Viridiplantae; phylum Streptophyta; class Magnoliopsida; order Fagales; family Betulaceae; genus Carpinus; species Carpinus viminea. Next base: position 16,302,148 of record CP054669.1, on the reverse strand, counting down.
GATAAAAGCTACTCTAACAACTACTTTGCTTAAAATGGTAGTTGAAGATGTTTATAATTGTACTTGAAAAACGTGTCCCACAAAATTGATCACCAGAATATTGAATAGCAAGGTTAGTTAAATTCTAAGTCATATGGGGTGTACAATATGATATCGTTTCCTGTCAGTACTATATATTGGCATCTTTATATTCCTAACTGAATATTTAACAATGACTTAGATCTGATGCTCTTTTTCAAGTTCTTGATAGCAAAGCCCTGCACCACATATTTTACAGTTGACCTGGAGCTTTGAAGAGGACTTGCATTTGAGTGTAGATTAACCTTATAAACTACTTCATACAATCTAATCTACATTCTATCAATTCGTTGAGTGAACAACAAAACAAAATATATTTAGCAGTATTTACTATTAGCTATTTGTTTCCATCTTTGATGACTGTCCTTAGGCATGGAGTCTCCATTTTGATTCAACCTTAACAAACCGATTCATTTGGTCTCAGTATCAAGGAGAGCATGGATGGAAGCCGTTAAATTACACTGGACTATGTGAGAAGCTTTTATCTAAAAGCCAAACTGTGGTATGTAGCTGCTAAAGGATAAAACTGCTACTGTTATACATTTCTATTGCTCATTTTCATTAATTTTGATTTCTTCTGGATGTTCTCTCATTCAAATTTTTACATCATTGGGATGTTATAAGTAGTTTCTTTTATGCATTGAAATCACTCTTGCTTGTCCCATAGTTTGTCACATATTTGGCTAGTAGTCACATGGTGAATTTGTTACTAATTGAAGTTGATGCCTGTCAGCATTTTGAGATTCTAACACCATGCCTCTGCCTTTGCCTTTTGAGCCTTGATGGAGAGACTTGACTGTTATGCACTTATGCTGTGTGTATCCCATAAAAGAGGATTGATAAGTCCGTGGGTCTTGTTTGAAAAAGAAATGGGAAGAAATATAAAGTATTGCACTTCTTTGTTATACAGTCATTGAGCAAACCGTATGAAAAATAAGTCTCCTGAGTTTTCATATGATAATTAGTTATTCCAATGATTCTTTCTTAGCAATCAAATGGAGCTTTAAATCAAATATTTTGGGTCATATGATTATGGACTTCTTTGCAATTTTGTTGTTTAACCATCCCAATGTTTTCAGGCTGGTTTTTTCCTGGTACACTACAGTCACTTATGGCAACAACATCTGGACAGGCTATTTAACCTTTTCTCTATGGGAAAGCTGAAGGTAATGCATATTACCCTTGGATTTTTTTATTTTTATTTTATTTTTCTTTTATTTGTTTGTTATTTTTTAAGTAAGCATGTTGTCTAGAAGCTTGTGCCTTGGTGGATAGACAGTATAGACTAGGATCATTTATTCCTCTTTAATATCATTGCTCGTTATGTTAGCCTGTGTGTGGAAATTCGGAGGTAAATTCCACATAATTTATCATTTTATTGCATTTTATACTCAGCAGAAACATTAACAAGAATGGTAAAATGCATTTTCCCACCATAAATTATGAAGTTATTTGCTATGTTCTCTCTAAACTTTAAATTTGAGGAATGAACCACTTTAACTATGGGATCAGTTGTAATAATCCTACCATTAGACTTTCTCAAATTTCCATTATTTCTAAGCTTAAAAAATTTACATATTTATCACATTATCTCATAATTACACGTATTTTGTTTCAGAGTGTCTTTTTTTTTTTTTTTGTGTGATCAGTGGAATGTTTAAGGTTAAAATATAATGTGATAACTACGTGATGAAAGGAGAGAAAGCAGTGGAATGCTTTTATTGGTCGATAATCTAACTTCTTTATATATATATTTGCTTTTACGCGGAGCTCTAGTTTTTGGAGGAAAAAAAAATTTCTTATATTCAATCATGATTTACTGTTTTTGGTCAAAATCAGGATCAATCATTCTCTTTATATACTGCAAGTCATCTCAGTATTAGTTGTCCTTCAAGGACTTCCTTGAACTTAGGTGATTGGAATTTCTAGATGTGTTTGGAAATTATTTTGAAAAGTTTTTTGGGTTTTGTGTTTTGAAAAGATGAAAATTGATAAGTGTTGTCTATAAGGTTAACAGAAGAAAATTTGGATGGTGACTTGGTGTATATATATATATAAAGAAAAATCTGAGAAATATTTTCAAAAAAATTAAAGAAACAAATTCAATAAAACAAAAAATTAGGAGTGGCTACTACATGTGTCTTGTTGGTGGACTACATACTTAACATATATGGCCATTTTTGTCCTACTGAGGGTGGCCACAACAACCCTCCCTCTATTCTGTTGGGTGACCGCACCATTATCCTCTTTTCCACTGGGGTGACCATGCGGTTCTCTCTCTCTCTTTTTTTTTTTTTTTTGTTTATTATTTTTTTTATAAATAACAAGTTAGTCTCAAGGCGTGTGAAGTTTTGAAGTGTTTATGGATTGTTTTGATAAGTGTGTTAGTGGTGGAACACATTTGAAAATTGTTTGGTAACTATTATGAAATGTCTTTTCGTTTTGAAAAGAGAAAGAGTTCTAAAGAAAAAGGTGTTTTCCTATTTCCTCTATATTAGGTTGCGGTAGACCCAAAAAGATTTTTGGGACTCCATGCTGTTGCTGATGCTGTTGAATATCTACATTCGGGTAAAAGTGTTGGCAAGGTATGCAATTCTGAAAAAATGAGGTTTTTATTTATTTATTTATTTATTATCAGAATGATTAGTTGTAATTGTTGCAGGCTTGCAGCACATGCTGCCTAAACATGTTTGATCTTACGATATGAAAACTTTTACAGGTTGTTGTTTGCATTGATCCATCGTTCAGTCAAGAAATGGCAAAATTATGAGCAGATGTTGTCCAATTATGTCCCAGATCTAATTTTCCTCTATTTTTTGAACTATTAACTGTCAGTGTGAGGAAAGATGACTGTGGCCAGCTCAGCTGTTACCCAGATATGTTAGATGGAAATAACATCACGTGGATCTCACGTGGGATTTTTATGCCGCGTCTTCTAATTTTGCACCCTTATTAAAACTCAACGTTTATTTTGATTTTTTTTTCTCAACCCCATTTGAACCCTTTTTGGGTGTGAAAAGAAAAGGAGCAAATGCCTCTAGGTGCTCCTATGCCGGCAATTTCAGTGTACTTCACAACAGTGTTAATTGCAAATTTTTGAAACATTAGGGGGTATATTGCAAATTTTTAAACATTGAGGGCTCAAATAAAGTGAATTTTCTTATTTTTTAAAATAATAAGTTATAGCTCCTATTTTTTTTAAAAAAAATTTGTTAAATTTTTTTTACGACAAAGTAAGAATACAATTTTAGATTTTTTTTTTTATATCGTTTGATTGCTTGTTTGTTTGTTTTTTATTTTGTTTTTTTTAGGGGATGAACAAAAACAAAAAACAAAAAATAAATAAAATGACCTACATAACACGGTAAAAAGCTAACCCTCTTGATTGTAGGGTCTCCAATTTTCAGATTAATTGGCACTCCAAATTGCATCCAAGAGCATTGTGGTAAAGAGCTCACAAAATTCAAGTAATGTAATATTTTACACTTATTTCACTTTTATTTTATTGGGTTGATGTGGTAGTGTCTATCAGATTTTAAATATTTTTTTTAATTTTTAATTTTATTTTAACAATTGCTAATTTAAGGGCCGATTGGTATTATACCATCGATACAGTTGGATAGAAATGAGATGAAAGTATAATATATAGCAATTCTCAATTTATTATTATTTTTGTTTTTGTTTTTTTTTAAAAAAGGAAAATTCTGAAACGTGGTTTTGTTCCATTCAGAATTTCAGATACGCCAAAGTCATGTGCAGGTGTTGGTGTAAATCAAGTAGTGACCGATTTGTGGCAAAAATGCAAACCTCGTAGGTGTCAAAAGGTAAAAGTTATCGGTTATAAACGAAAACGAGTGTCGTTTGGGTTGTGTCGGAGCAACAAAGAGACCTTGAACCGTGCTTGTCGTTGATGGCTCCATGCCAGTTTCCCTCGTTTGCGTTTAGGGAAACTTGTCCCCGAACTTGATTTACGAAAACCCCGATACGAAAAAACTCTCAAATACCCCCCATGAACTTCCAATTTCTCTCGCTTAGGACCCTTCAAGGGTATAATGGGCATATATGCAATATATAATAAAAACAGTTAAAGAAAATAATGCATATGATGAAGATAAAATAAAAGAAGCAGTAGAACCAACCAAGAAGGCGGTAATAGTTATATAAAAGCATAAAGTAATATAAAACAAGATAATTGAAAGATAAGATTGAAGTTTTATATATGAAAACTTACAATCAAACATAAGCTTTGAAGCTTTGGAATGGAAGACAAAGTACAGAGAGCAAAATGGTTACGAATACAAGAGCAGATTTTGAGGTGAAGGCTTAGATGGTTGTAAGCCTTCAAAAAGGAAGAGGGTTACATTTATAGCGAAGGCATCCCTTATTTCAAAATTACATTATTACAAAAGTAAAAGTAAACAATAAAAGATACATCACATGTGTCGGTAGCACGGAGCAATTCACATGCGCAGACAATAGTAAGGTAAAATACATCCAAAATTTCTTTCGGTGAAGTATCTTTCTTTCATAGGGTAGGAACCCTTTCCAGCAAATATACAAGTCACAAGGACAAAGGGGGTCATCATGAATCTTTGAAAGAGTCAAAAATTCATAATGATTCATCATTTCATCTTTAGACTTTGGTGTTTTGGAGCTATCTCCATAAGATTTCGTGGAGGAGCACCAAATCTGCATAGGACAATGGTCCTTGTCATCAAGAAGCATAGGACTTTGAGTCCTTACAAGTCTTCTAGTCCTGGGATATCATCACCAAAACCAGAATTTTCAAAGAAATCTGAGGATCATAGATAGGAGCCGAGAAGCTTCTTCATCACTATCTTCTTCTTTTCAAGCAATCATTTGTTGTAATAAAACTTTCTTCCTTTCTTTCTTTGATAAAGAAGTGGAGGAAGATGCAGGAGGCGGGAGTATTACCAATAGGCTTTGGAGAAATTGTAGAAGGCAATGGAACATTTTGGGCTTTGGGAGCCTGAGCCATGCGCCTGACTTCTTCAATAATAAAATCCATATGGGGGAATTTATCCCACCATTTACAAAACCAGTGTCTTTCAACACGATTTCCCACAATAACATATTGCCATTTAAGAATCCAGGAGATTTTGAACATTTTGGCAAAATGAAAGATTATAGGAAAATTGGATCCATAGGCATCAACCTTGTAGCAGGATTTAAATAATTCAAAAGTTCCAACAAAATTCAATGGTAGAACATCAGGGATTAATCCATAATGAGACCACCAATGAGAAAACCAGAGAAGAACTCGTAAAGTTTTTATCAAAAGCGATGAACCAGAATGATCCATCAGGCGGAAAAGGAAAACTTTGACCAGCTTCAATGTAATCATAATAATTATATTTAATGCTAAATCCATGAAGTTCTTTTTCAGAGGAAGGGTGATCTCCCCATTCTTTTTCAGAAATAACTTTAAAAAACTTAATTCGATGAAAATGACCTTTGAAGGATCATTTTGTCAAATATAGGGCCAATTTGCCTTGACGAGTTTGGAGTAGGATATTGGAATAAAAGAAAGAGATTTTAAAGGATGTTCATAAATCCAATGAAATCCTCGGGAAAATAGGAGAGAGCAAGATTGCTGGCAGATTTTTTACATTAGGCGTTCAAGCTCTATGGAGAAAAGATATTGACAAAAGGAAGGATTACATAGCCGAAGTTTTGAAAACTTGGCTTAGAAACATAGCCCCAAGGCTTCAAAGAAACATCAGCAAAGGGTCAAAAGGAGTGACCAAAGTCTTTGGAGTAGATGCAGAAGAAATTTCATTCCCAAGGAGCAAATCTATTTGCCAATTAGCGAGCATATATAGGGAATAAGAGTTTTGGACTGATGAAATTACGAGCACAGGATTTTCCTTTATCTTTTTGGGACCCATCATGAGACCGCAAAATTCACAGTAAGGAAATCAGAATAGAATTTTCAGATCCTTTAATATATTCAATATCAAAATCAAATGCACTCAAAATGGCTTGCCATCTTGCAAAAATCTGTTTAGATGCAATATTTTCAACATCCTTTTTCAAAATATATTTTTGATTTACAATCAATTCTTAGAAGAAATTTTTGATTTAGTAAATCAGATTGAAATTTAGTAATACATAGTACAATAGAAAGAATTTCTTTCTTAATAGTACTGTAATTAGATTATGCGATATTCCGTGATCCGAATGGAAAGCGAACAATTTGTTCAGAGATCCCGTGAAACACATTGTTTGAATACCTCCGAAACCAATTTCAGAAGCATCGGTTTCAACAATTTTAAAGGCATGATCAGATGGAATACCAAGACAAGGGAGAGTCTTGACATGGATTTTGATCTGTTTAACAATAGCAGTATGTGCATCAGTCCAAGGAGACGGATTGCCCTTCAATTTGTCAAACAAAGGCTTACAATATTTTCGCAAGTCTTTGTAGAAATCAGCAATATAATTGAGGGAACCAAGGAATTTTGGAGCTGAGTTTTTTCTATGATGACATCCGGAAATTTATCAGCAAATTGAATGGCTCTATCAATGGGTCGTATTTTCCTTGAAATGTCAAAACCAAGGAATCGATCTTGGTTTGGAATAATTTAATTTTGAAGCGAGATACAACAAGACCATTGTGTTTTATAGTTTCAAGGAAGGCATTGAGATGTTTCCAATGTTCTTCAATACTTTTGGAGAAGATCAACATCAATATAAACAATAGTAAAATGGGAGAAAGGGTTGAAGATGTCATTCATGATATTTTGGAATTCACTGGGTGCATTCTTCAAACCAAAAGGCATGACATTCCACTCATAATGACCAAAAGGAGTGGTGAAGGCGGTCTTATACCTATCTTCATTACATATCCGAATTTGCCAAAATCCAGATTTCATGTCAAACTTGGAAAAACTAATGCATCACTCAAGCGGCTAACAAGGTCTTTCCTATTTGGGATAGGTACCTAATCCATTCAAGCACATCATTGAGGGGTTTGTAATTGATGACCAACGGGACACCTCTCTCAATCTCCATTTTTCTAACATAAAAAAGCAGCACAAGACCAAGGGGATTTACTCTTCAATTATTCCCTTAGCAAGCAAATCGAATATTTCTTTTTGACAAAAGTCTAAGAGCTCATTCATTTGAATGGGACGAGCCTTAGTGGGGATTTTCTTCAGAAAATCTTTGACATAAGGAAGAGAAACTATGTGTTTCTTTCTATGCCAAAATGCATTAGGTAAATCGAACAAAGCAGAATCAACAATTTTATTGAAAAGCAACAATTTTTGATTGAAGCAACTTGTCGAAATCTGTTCGAAATTTTTTATACATAACATCTTGTTTGAGAAAATTAAGATGTTTTGTTTTTAGAAATCAAATTCATAGATCGATGACACAACATCAACCTCAAATTTAGAAGCAAATTGAAAATGTGGAACTCCCATAACATTGGTTTTATACCATGCATAGACATTGAAAAGGGTATATCATGGCAATAAAAGGCATACCAAGTATAACCTTCGTACATATTTTTTATAAGAATGTATGAAGTGAAACAAGTTTTATTTTGACAAACATGAGCATTATTTAATTCAAAATTAATTTGCATTTTATTTCCGCGTAAGAAAGAGTTTCCATAGATTTTTCAAAATATCTCTGGGACTAATCCTTCTTGAATACAATTCAAATCAACAGTATCAACCAAAGCAATTGCATCAAAAGAATAATCTTTTGCAACAATAATATGAACTTTAGTATACCATTTAGGAGGAAATACTTTGTTTAACAAACTAATAGCCTGAAAATCATTAGGAAACATATTGTCGATTGTACTTCATTAGTATGCTCGGAAGATTCGGATTTGCAGTTTTTCATCTTCATTATCGAATTGCATTCGGAAAACTTGATTTTAGTTTTGTAAGAACAATTTCTTGTTCTAAGGCTTTATTATTAGTTTTCAAAATATTTATTTCCTTCTTTAACTCAACAATATCATTCTTGATATTACTAATCTCATGCTGCAAATCAGATATAGTAACAACTTTGGTTTTGGGTTTAGAAAACCTTTCCAAAGTTTCTTCAAGAGATATTTTTGACGTGGAAGGAGTTTTTTCTTTTTTAGTCATGAGTTTCTTGAGCTTTTGAAGATATTCTTCTTTTAACTCAGGATTCTCAATTTGAGATATAAGTTTTAATAACATATCTTCATGTTCTTCAGTTTTAGTTAAAACAAAAACTTTCTTGTTGCAGCAAGAATCAAAACAACCAATTTTTACATCTTCATCAGAAGAATAAGAACTTGCAGAATGATAATCAGTATCATCCGAAGTTAATATGTCTTCATCAGAAGTATAATCAGAAAAAGTATTATTTTGAAGAATTTGAAAAATGTTATGTTTTTCGTCTTCAGAAATATTTAAAGCATTAATTTCTTGTTTAATCTTTTTGGGAGGTTTAGGACATTTGTCGGCAAAGTGTCCTGTTTCTCCACAGTTAAAACATTTTCCTTTAGAAAAATATTTTTCAAATTTAGATTCAGGTTTCTTTCTTTTATCTTTCTTGAATTTTTTAGGAAAATTCTTTGAAGTAGAAGGCTTATTAAATTTTCTTTTCTTATAAGTATTATAATATGGAGTAGGTTCTCTTCTGGAGAACTTTTTAGATTTTTTCCTTTTTGCCTTTGATGGGGCAATAGGAACTAATCCAAACTGTTCACAGAAGTTACCCATTTCATATTTCATCTTTTTAGAATTTTTTAATTGTTGTCTAAGCAACTTTTGATCAATACACATCCTAATACCGAGTTTCTTGTAGAAAACATTTCACCATAAGTGAGGTTTTCATAGTCAATCATCCCGTAGTAGGGTCTAGTAATTCTTCTTTAACCTTATGAGCAAATAATGAAGGTAATCCGTCAATAAATTTTTCCTTCCAATAAGGTTTATTACTATCAACTAAGCATAACACGAGAATGAAAAACATCTTGATACCATCTATAATCGACATAGTAGGACATCTAAGGTTATTCAAAACATCAAATCCTTGCGTGATATTAGAAGGAGTGCCAATAAAATGCTTAATAATTGTATATATCAAAGTATTTACAACATCAGTTACCCATGCCAACCCGTTCATTGAAAATAGAAACCATCGTCACCCTTTTAACTTTCCTAATTCCTTCTCTAGTTTCTTCGGTGAGATGTTTATCCCACCAAGAATAAGGGTACCGGAAAAACCAGTAGCAAGAAGATCAACAATTTCAGTTGAGACAAATTTTGATTTGTATCATAAGCAATTGCAACCATAGACATATGATTCATCTTATTCAACAATTCTTGTTCAAACCATCAATATTCCATTCATATATTTTATCGGAAAGAAAATTGTGTTTGAAGGAATCTTTCTTCAAACTGCAAATCTGGAGGAGTTGGTCTGGAATACCAATTTTTAGTAAAACCAACAGATTTGGGATTATTATAAATTCTTTGAACTTTTGGTTCCGGATCAACTTTCCTAAAAGTTTCTTCAAGCATCTTAATATCGCATCAGGGCTATCTGAGGTAGAGAATCGGAATCATGTAGGGAAAGGAAAGGGAGAAATCATTTTCCTGAAGAACTAGCTTGGGAAATTTTAAATCAGAAAGCATTTCTTCAATTTTTCCATAGTCTTTAGACTTTGGTTTCAAACCAAGAGATTTTCTATTATCGGAAGAGAAATCAAAGGATCTTCTTTTGGAGAAGCAGAAAATTTTTCTTCAATACGATCAATTGTTGCCCAATAGTATGAAGAGATTGGTTGACAAAATTATTTTGTTCAATGATTGCCTTAGAATAATCAGGATAATTTTCTGCTGACATTTTGAAAGGAGAAGCTTTAAGTGACTCCTTTAACATCTATCGAATTTTTCAAGAGGAGGATGAGAAGCATTGACAAGTTTTGTCTTCTTTTATAAATTTCTTTTGACAACATTCAACGTGTTATCATCAAGAGGAAAATATTTTTGCAAAAGTCAAAAACAAAATATGTCTTCGAGAAGAAATCATTTTTCAGTCCATTGGACTTTGATTTGATCTCTCTCTTTTCAGAAAATTTGGCACGGTAAGCATGTCTAAAATTTGATTTTCTTTTGAAGAAAATCTTTATGCAAAAGTCCAATCAATTTGGTCAAAGAAATTCCAAGTAGGGTTTGACATTTAAAACAAACAATTCATTGGGAATTTGTTGAGGAGGAGGAGCTTGAGGAGGTAGAGGACCATTTACATCTCGAAGCGAGAAGGAAAGAGATCCTGTCATCCTCGTCTCCTTTAGGAGGATGAGATCTAGTTGAATAAAATGCTTGAGAAATTTGGGAATTTGCAGTATCATCCCCAATTCCTTTCACAGTTTTCCCTTTCATTCTAGCGACTTGAGCAAGCAAAGCATCAATTTCTTTATCTCTGTTCCTTAATTCCTTGGTGGTAGAGAACCAGCAAAGGAATACCTCCTGTTGTCAAGAGGAGGGTCTTTGAATATGACCGAAACATTGAGATCTGCAAAATTGATCTTAACATCTCCATTCATACTCTTGCTCTATTATGTCACATCGGAAGATCTAGACACAAGGTAGATGGTTTTGAAACACTTTCCAAAATCCATTCATTGGGTAAATTCAGTTTGTCCCATTGAATCATTTTTGGTGCACTTATAGCAGCATTTTGAGTGGAGCTTTCAATCAATAAAGTAGATCCTTTAGGATCTTTGAAAATAAGCTTGAGATTTAAGCTAGTTTTCATCAATCATAATATATACGGTAGATGATAGCAAGTGGCTGCTACCTTCTTCCATATCATATCCTTTGGTCCGAATATTCAAAGTCGAGTTTTAAGGAAATTGACATCATCCAAAGAAACAGGACATGTTAGGAAAACATCAAAATGTACAGGACCAGATAAATGAAGATTGAATAATTCCAAGAATCTGGGTTTAAAATGCAAAAATCTAGCATCTCTTAACAGAGCAATACATGAAGCATCAATTCCAAGCCTTGTTAGGGCTTGACAGCAACTGCACAAATCCAATATGCAAAATTTATATTTTTGGCTTTAGCTTCCTCAAGAAACTTTTGCCAAACAATTGAAAAGTACAATTTTTCCAGAAATTGCATAAGTCTCTGTTCAAGTCTTGGTTGCATACTCAGACTTGAAGATATTACGAGTCCAAGAGGAATCAGATAAATATCGATATATTTTATTTTGGGTATATTCCATTTATGAAAATTAAAAGATTCATTGCTTTCAAAGAAACATTTTCACTTTATTAATGATATCAGGGGGAAGCTCGAGGACCTAGAACTAATGAATTTGATCTCCACATGGTGGCAACCAAACAACTCACAAATTAAACTTTCTAGACATACTAGGGTTGACGGACTCCTAACTACACATACTGTGGTCGAGACACTTATCTTTCTCCAACATACAGGCACGCCAAACACCGTGCAAAAGCGGGACTTACAGTCAGATAAAATCAACGGGTGGTAGGATTGAACCAGACGAAAAGTATGGCAAGAAAGATTAAAGAGAGAGTAGAGAGATTACAGGATGCAAGAACAAGTTCAAAAGGTATATTTATATACCCATTATACCCTCCACTCCAAAACTACGCCGTTTTGGGCAAAACGGCGTAGTTTTGCAAATTTTAGGAATTTTTTTTTTTTATGAAAAAAAGAAGGAAATTAAAAAAAGAAAAAAAGAAGAAGGGAGAAATCGGGGTGGCTAGAGCCACCCTTGTCTAAAATGGGGTGGCCGGACCCCCATTTTAACCAAGGGTGGCCACCCCTCTTAAGCCACCCCAATTTCTCCCTTCTTCTTCTTCTTCTTTTTTTTTTAATTTCCTTCTTTTTTCATTAAAAAAAAAAATCCTAAAATTTGTAAAACTACGCCGTTTTGCCCAAAACAGCGTCGTTTTGGACAAACCCAAAACGGCATAGTTTTGGAGTGAAGGGTATAATGGACAACTTACCACCAAAATGGTCCTAAGTGAGAGAATCTGGAAGTTCAGGGGGGGTATTTGAGAGTTTTTTCATATCGGGGGAGTTTTCTGTAAATCGGTGGAAGTTTGGGTCTGAAGTTTCCGCTTATTTTGAACCTACAAGCAAACACCGAGAAGGAACTGGCACCCCACCATGCATTATTGTTCCTTACCAAAACAATAAGAAAAGTATTAACCATTCAATATTGGTAAACAAGTTTGGGCTTCGTCCTCACCAAGCCACCAATATATATATATATATATATATATATATATATATATATATATATATATATATATATTCTAAGCAAATAGGAAAAATGTTACATAAGGAGTCGTTGTCATTCTTGATTTGAATGAAAGAGAGAATAAGAGACTAGTTGAGACTGCTTTCAAACACAAAGTTGAAAGCGGCCCATTAAAGTACACAAAGTGTAGGATAAAATGCACTTCAAATAAAGCAAATAACAACATAAATAGAAAAAATAGGGATCCAATCTAGAGATATTAGCAGCACAATAGGAATTTCACTAGAAACAGCAAAAGACAAGGGACACGTGGTGGCAATATGGATGATTTTATCATTAGAGAAACTAACCACAACTGCAACTAAAAGACCTTAACTACAACAACAAAACTTAGCACTAGAACTAGCATGAAAATAGATTGAATTTGAGCATAAAAATAACAAGACAATAACAAAACAAAGCAAAAAATACACATAAACAGCAACATCAGTGGACGACGGTGCAATGGAAAGCAATAGGGACATAGGAGGAGACCAGCGTGTGGCTTACATGTGCAGGTGCGTGAAGATCGTGCATTGGCAATGGACGCCAGAAGCCATAAGAAGGCATTAGGAGACTTGCTACAAGGGTGGAAGATGGCAGAACGAAAGAGATCCGCCCTCACATGGAGAGACGCTACACATGCGTCGGTGCATGTGGACCACGCGCGCAAGTAAGAACTACTTGCAGGCGCATGGTGGCCGAATAATGAAGTTGTTGCCAGCAACAAGTAGCAAAGAGGCCAAGGAGCGTGGTGGGGTGGCCCGTGTAAGCCTATGGCTTCTTGGGATGGGTAGATCTTATTTTGAAAAAATCAAATCCAAGGATTTCAAGAAGGGAGTGGAACCGAGGTTGCAAACAGCTAGAGGAGGCGATGATCAGACTACTTGTGGAAGAGGAGGAGATGATGGAGCTATTGATGCAGGATAAGGCCTCCCCGATGAGGCAAGCGGTGCCTCCAAGAAAGCAGTTTTGGCCTTAAAAGAGGTGGGAAAGGGAGGGGGAAGAAGGAAGTAGGGATTAATGGGAAAGGGCGGGAGGAGGAAGTGGAAACTTCCTCCTCACATGGCTGCCGGAGAGAAAGGGTGTAGAGAAAGGGTGGGATTACTTGAGAAGAAAGAAGAGAGCTTTTCGCTCTCTGGTGGGGAAACTAGCCACCAATATATATGTGTGTATATATATAAATATATTGTTTTTCTATTGAATGAGAAGTGCATATGAAACTCCAAATTGGTAGAAAGAAGGGCTGCATAACCTACCAATGAACTAAAATTCCACGTAACAAAATTTTCAGACTTCATTGCAAAATCAGATACAAATAATATTTCCACAAGTGTCAGACAAATTTTCAACAATTCTAACAAGATTTTAAGAAATAACGTTGTAAGCTTCAATCATCATCAATGTCGTTTCTCTTTGTATTACAATACAATCCACTGATAAAGCTGGCTAACTAGAGGAACATGTGTATTTCAAAGGACTGAAACAAAAAATATTCCTAACTCCCCAAGTATACCAGCAATATTCTCAGTTAGCCTAGAGCACAGCCCAAGTAATGGAGAACCAAATTAACATTAGTACATTGCAGAGGAAGCTACAAAATTCTAATTCTGTACCATAGCTTTCTCGGAGCAAAATAAGGAGGAAATTCCAGTAAGACATCAAGTATAAAGACTACTTTCTGCCTGGCAAAAAGAGAAAATAGATGGAAATGTTAAATCAGCATGCATTTCTTTAAATATTCAGTTGCTATGCAGAAACCAACTTGTAAAAAGCTTCAGAGTGAAAAATAATTACTTGCTTTGATTCTTTTGGCACTCCTGTCCAAATGTGAGACATCTGAATCGTTGTCATCATCTTCATTGTCTGTTAGATTAGATGCCCTAATGATGTACACCTAGAAAGAATAAATTTGGTAATTACTATTCTTAAAAATAGAGCATATACTTATAGATATGGTGTTTCAAAAGTGCAAATGTCAATAAACGTTAAAAAAAAAAAAAAAAATTATTGCATAAACATAATTCAATCATATATAGCTTTCGAACATGGTATTTTTCTCAATTAAAGTACACAACAAACATCATAGATCTTTACATATAAGAATGGATAGGAAAACTCTTACATAGATATATTTTATTAAAAAAAAAGGGGAAATACACTTTAACCATCCATTTGCACTTTTAACCTCAATGTTTAAAAGATGATACTTTACCTCCCCAAAGTATCTAACATTGACACTTGACCTTATAAAGTGTACTTTACCTCTCGGAAGTATTTTGGATTGACACTTTACTTTGGGGGGGTAAAATGTCAATTTAAAATACTTCAAGGGGGTAAAGTGTACTTCATAGGGTTATGTGTCAATGTTAGATACTTTGGGAGGTAAAGTATCACATTTTAAACATTGGGGTTAAAAGTGTAAATAAGTGGATAATTCATGAGGGTAAAGTGTATTTTCCAAAAAAAAAAAGTATCTAGTATTGTGTAATAGAAAATGAATAGACAAAAAAATCAAATCAATGATGTGGGATATAGATATATAACTTGATACCGTCACATTTAAAAGTATCATGCTGCATAAAGGCTGGGAAATAGTGGAAGAAAATGTGGATACTCACTGTGTAGTGTCCAGAAAAATAAAAGTATGACAAGAGAGAACTCTTTAGAACAATATTTATTTTCAATGATAAAATAATTTTGAAACACACAAATTTGAAGCACGAATAATTTAAGTAGCCAAACCATGCATATTAAAAAGATTTTTATAAACTTGAGCAGTTTCATGTATATAAATGATTTTCCAATGATCCATACATGTGACATTAAACATTAATACATAATGTATACCCTAATGGGGCTCAAGTTCCTCTACATTTATTAGAAAAACTTTTACATAGTTCAATAAAAAAATGAATCATTTCTATGTGTACAATAGAAAATGAATAGGCAAAACTGACATTAAAGTTGTTACATCTACGATATATAAACACTTATGTTGTTTAGATAATCCATACATATGAAATTCAGAACTAATGAGATTTCTCAAGAAACTTTTTTGTTAACATGTTTAATGAAATGGTATATCTAGTTTTGTGTAACAAAAAATGAGTAGGCAAAACAACACATCAATGTTGTAAGATATATAATAGACAATATATCATTTGATATGTCATATTTTTAGTATCATGTTCCATAAGGACCAAAAATGAGTGATTCTAGAAATTATTCGTGTCCTTATGTCACTCTAAAAATGTAGTGACTCAAATTATTAATGAGTAGGCAAAACAACACATCAATGTTGTAAGATATATAATAGACAATATATCATTTGATATGTCATATTTTTAGTATCATGTTCCATAAGGACCAAAAATGAGTGATTCTAGAAATTATTCGTGTCCTTATGTCACTCTAAAAATGTAGTGACTCAAATTATTAATTAGGCTTAAATAGTTTAGTTGAGAGAGTTAATTTAAGCTTTGGGTCACTAAGGACACTAGAAGGGTAATTTGGACTTTTTGGCGGACGTATGGGGGGGACCACCGGACATACGTTTTGCAAGTCATATAAATTCTACTTTTTGAATACCTTCTGGATAATACCTGGACGTACGAGCCAACCATGGAACTACTGGGCAAAAACCATCGGACATACACCCCTTGGCGAACGTTCGCTGCTTTTCTGAGCTTGTAAATACCACCCTACCTCCGTATTTTGCACAAACTTCAAACGCCCCTAGGTTGTTCCCAGAGTGTTTCCAAAGTATTGTGAGTGTTTTATGAGTGTGTGAGTGTGGCGTTTGCAAGTTTCGAAAGATTCATGAGACAGAACTCTTGCGGTTTTGTTTCAAGAAGGTAACATTCGATCCTTAGCTTTTAATTATGTCATTATGCTGCTCGTTTTATATGTAGTTGTAGTTGCTAGCTTAGTTACACTTTGAAACCCGTTTGAGTTAGCGTTTTTGTTAGCTTAGCATTGTTATGTTGCATGGAGGTTGCAAACTAGACTAGAAGGTTTTAGGATGTTCCTAGTAACCCCAAGAGTCGGAGAATAGGCGGACAGTGGAGAGAAAATGAGGTTCTTCCTGAGAACCCACATAGCGGACGTACATCTTTGTCAACGACGGTCTCAAGCCCCTATTTTCACCAAATGTCTCATAACTCATGTTTTCCTTGTTTTAGAGTTGTTTTAGATTGAATTAAGACTAATAGAAGGTTTTTACAGATTTGGAGAACTCGGATCTTTTGGAGTTTTCAGAAACACTTATCGATCCAAGTGAGTTTTAGCTCACATAATGTTCATTGCTATTTTCTCATGTACTGTACATTTATTTTGTATATAAAAAACATGCATATTTTACAACTCTCACAATTTGTACTTATTACACATAAACTCTATCATTTTGAGAAAAACATTGTGCTGAATATGTTAACCAAATGAGAAAAACATTGTGCTGAAATATGGACAAGATAATTTATATCATATGACATGATACACCGGTACGTGCAGTAATATCAACCATGGGCTTACTATACATATTAGTTTTATGGTCAAATGTGTGTTATACGGAGTTTTGGATTCATTGGTTTCATGACATTGATGCAACCATTCCCAATGGTTCGGTCACTATAAGACGAACGTCTTTAGTTGGTGTGAGCCACTCAAGGTTGAACTCGATCGTGCCACTAATGTTTCGTATGGTATGTTATGCAATGGCAGCACTGGCATTGTATTATAAGTCATTCGGGACAACATCAACCCTTTAAGAAGAGGTAATATCTCAGATAAACCATACTGTTGAACTATGACTGTTGTTTACATTGTATGCGTATATCATTATTATATATATATCACGCATAAATAAATTGTTATGATGGAACTGCTTTTACTTATTAAACGTTTGAATTTATTCTTAGAACTGGCATTAGTATTATCTGCGTTAAAAATCACTAAATCTTAGACTTACCTCTTTTCTTTATGTCTTTCCCTCATCATTACGAATAATTGCGCAGTTTAGCTACCCTAGATGGAGATGTTAGAAACTACTTGGATGATTACTCAGGACCTGATACGGATGATCTTTGAGGATATGGATCAATTTGGCTTAGGGCGATGTGGGAAGATGGAGGATTGCAGACATGATGGAGATTTTGATCTCATCAGCTCTACTTAAGCTTAAGGTCTAAGCTTTGATCTGTTGATCTTTTTGAACTATGTTGATAGTTCTTTATTTTGGGTTGTATCTATTTTCCTGTTGATGGTTTGATACCAGTACATTTGATAACTATTTATAATATTGATGATGTAGTACTTTATCTCTGGTATTGCTGTGTGATGTTTTAATTACTGTCTCTTAATCTTATAGTCTTGGTAAAATCTTCCGCTGCAATTTTCTCATTACGACGACGAAAGTGATTTCTTGGGGGTCGTGTCTTGGAAAGACATGGCTGGGATGACATACTGTGGGATCAATTACTAATTAATTGATTTGCCCATTAGGCAGGGCATCACAAAAAATGAGGCGGCTTTTAAAATTACTATTGGTCAAATTCAATAACAATTAATCACAAGGCCAATAGTGATAGCCACATCACTTTTTGAGTGACATAAGAAGGACACAAGAGTGACTTAAAAGAGTGACTTATAACATTATTCACGGAAATCAATGAAAACAAAAGTAGATACTCGTTGTGTAGTGTCTAAAAAATGAAAAATATGACAAAAAAGCATTCTCTAGAACATATTTGTTTCTACATAATAAAATAACTTTGAAACATGTGGAAATTGAAGCAAGAATAGTGCAAGTAGTCAAACCATGCATATTGATTTAGGAATTTTTCAAAGACATACAAATATGAATATTTTCATGTATGTGAAGAAAATTAGTAAAACATTTAATATATAAGCATATATGTTGTTTGAAGAATCCCATGCATATATATATATGGCATTCAACCTTAATACATAATGCATACCCTAATAGAGATCAGAATCGACCATAAAATTAAATAATGCATGCAGTTCAAACAAAACTAAGCACCAATAAAGTTAATGGTTTAGTGATCATACCCCATTTCTAATGTTGTTTATAAATATCAAATGTTGTTTCTAAACATCTTAGGTTGCTCTTTTAAATCAATATTCATTGATGATAATTATATAGACATCTTTAAAATATATATATTTTGATTGTACAAAATATATAATTTTAGTTAGCTGAGATTATGAATGATAATGATTCTATTAAGCCATAGTTGACTCTTAAATGAATTCGTGTTGAGATAGATTTAGCAAATCTATTGGTTTATCCTTCAATCTTGTATGACATATATAATTGTAGTTTTATTGAATTGTTTATTTATATCGTTAGTTATATTTTAATTTTTTTTAATTATTATTAATTTTTTATTTGCCCTTTGTCAATGTCAACCAAATCATGGCCCTTCCATTGTGCATATGCATATCTGCTTTAAAAATATACCAAACAATCATCAATCCAAGTCCAATTGCTCACCTTAAATTTAGTAGGCTGAATTAATTGGAACACTAATGCATCACCATCAACTAGGTCATGACAAGTAGCAAACCCTTTCCAACCGCCACTAAGACCAGTTTTGTGAGAGAGGAATTTTGTTGGGGACTCATTTCCATCCTCATCTACCAAAGTAATCATTTCATCCTTGGAGGGAAGGTGCGCCTTGCAAAACTGGACAGGCAGACCCTATTGGTAGGTAGAAGCAAAAAGTTATTACAAAAATTTAGAAATTACATCCAATTCTATCGTTTATATGAACAATCAAAATTTTATGAATACCATTTTCGTTCTACAAAATGAAACTTCACAAAAGATTTTTGAACTACCACGATTTGAAAAGATCCTTCTAAATTTTAAACCTCTCAATTTCATTTTAAAACTTTCAATGGGATGCAATCTACCAATTTTCATTAGTTTTTGGAAGTTCAAAGTGATGAAATGACCTTTATAACCCTAAAACTTTTATAAAATTTCAAATTTACTCTTAATTTAAAATTTAAAATTAAAAACAAAAATGAAAATTGAAGGTTAATTTAGTATTTTTAGTGGTTTCGTTAGGGTTTAACGGAAAAATTGACATTGGGGGGTCAATTCATTTGCATTAAGTTGAAAGTTTATTGGGTGAAATTTAGAGTTTTTGAAATTTAGAAGAATTTTCTCAAAAAGCATGGTAATTCAAAAGTTCTTAGTTATTCATTTCTACAAAAAGAACAAGATATCATGTCCAACCATTTAAAATGAAAATAAACAATTGAAAGTCTGAGGCCTTTCAATTATATTTCCAAATTTAAGTTTCAGCTGTGTTTATACAATATTTTATGACACAAATCCATAAACAATTTCTTTTTACAACAAGTCAAGAACAAACAGTGACTCAACACATATTACTGAAAGAACAGTCTTGGTTCAGAATATTATCTAACTTGTTTGAACAAGTCATGAACTTACCAGCCAAAATCCTCTGGTGACATGTGAATGGAGCATGGGCTTCAGAAAAGTGGGAAAGTCAGATCCCAAGCCTGATTCAACTTGTTCTGCTCTCTCAATTGCATCTTGCCTTGCCTCATCCGAGGCACAAAATCGGTTCAATAGGTCTCTTGGTTGATAGCTCCTACAAGTGAATCCCACAATAGTCATAATATAAACAAGCAACAAAAAAGTACTCAAGTCTTTCATTGATTACTGAAAAATTGAACGCTGAGACACACACCAACCTTATGGGCCTCCTCCCCAATGGTTCAAATGGTACCTGCCAAGAATAAAGAAGCTTGCGGATGAATCCAAAATAAAGCATTTGGACAATGTAAAACTATGTCTAAGCATCCATAGCAACTCAAAACATTATCAAAACCAATTAAGAAACAATAAAAATACTCTATAATGGAAATCAATTAGGTGGATAGAAAACATCAGCGATTCTAGAAAACCTAAAAGGCAGACAATAACATTGTTAGAATATGCAGAAAATAATTACATTAATATCAAATATTCTGTATTTATGGGCCAATTGTAATCAAATATTGGGATTATAATAAAATCAAAGGTATTTAATTACTATAAATAGGAACCTTTATATTGTAGACAAATCAAGTTAATGAGCACAATTTAACCTTAGGGGTATTCCAAGTTGTGAAGTAGGTAATAACACCGAACCACATGTAAGTTCTTTATGTTATTTTCTATATTGCTTTGTTATTATTTCTGCATCATCATTATTCATAATACAAGATGCCAGATATAATGAATCTCATACCTAGTGCTTTCTGAAGATTAATAGACGGCATCGGGCTGTTTTCTTTCTAACATTGGCAATTTGGCAACCTAGAAAGCACCTTAAATCTTCTAAAACAAACGGTTTCATTTTCAAACACAGAGTGATGTCTATGTTCAGCCAAAAAAAAAAAAGAAGAAGAAATCGAATCAAAAACAAATGCACAATGACGGACTCTAGATTCGGTTTGTGCATGTAATAGAGAGAGAGAGAGAGAGAACTGACTTCCTTGTAAATTGGAGGGGGCTTGGCGGCGACGCGGCTGGACCTTCTCACGCTCACTGAAGAGAGGTCTACCGGCTGCCTAAATCGCCTCACCTGCTTCACCTGCAAGTACAAATAACAAAATTAAAAAGTAAAACATCCACCGTTACAATCAAACTTCAAAACCCAAAAAACTAACAGAGGGAGTTATCAAACCCACCGGAGAGGACTTAGGGCTCGAGGCCTTGAGAGCTTGAGCGAGCTTCCCCAGATTCAGCTCCTCCAGTCTCCTCTTGTTCTCTTGCAGCCTCTGTCGCCGGCACTCCTCATAGCTTCGCTTCGTTTCGAGCACCATTTTCCTTCTCTCCAAACCACGATTCTCTCTCTTTTTCTCCAGAGGAAGATCCAACAATTCCCAACAGCGAAACCAAGAAAATGGGGGAGAGGGTAGCTGACCGTTAGATGTCCTTTGTCCTATTTCGGACAATGGGAAATGTGGGATGGGGCAACGGTCGTGTTTGAGCGCTTGTTTGCCAAGTTTCAAACTTTTAATTTCAAAATGAGGAAACGCCAGTAGGACACGCTGCATTTTCCTAGGATTTTGAGCATTGTGTCCTTCCCAGGACACGTGTTAGTCCAATCTTCTGACTCTCTAACAATGAATTTGGTTTTTAAACTCATTAACGAGCTTTGAATTAATTACTACTTAATTTTAATGTCCCCTCAGAATGTGTTCTAAGAGAGAATTATAGAATCATTTGTGTTAGATACACTCCAGTTGAACACAATTTAGATTCGTGTTTTGTGAGTGGTAGGTATACAATCAGAGTTAGAAGTCTACTCATCATCATTGTCATCAAGTGTTGTAGGAATCATTGTAACGCCCTAAGTTCTAAAGATAGAGTGACTGTGGGCAATTATAACACATTCTTAATTAAAATAATAATTATCATAAAATCATCATACAAACATAATATTAATAGTACTTTTATCTCAAATCCATACTTGTCTCAAGCGGTCTAATCCATAAAATGGAGTCACAAGTACTTCTACTGCTACTATTTCTGTTAGTCCTCAAAGCAATATATCCAACTATCTCACCAGTACCATTGTCCTCAGTACTATAATTTATAGGGCAACCTGAAAAAGATGTATAGGGAGAATGGGTGAATTCGATAACTCAGTAGGTGATCACAACACCAAATGCTATAAAAAATGCTATACAGATTTTTATGTTATAATCTCTGTCATGTACAACAATAATTTACGCAGAATAAAGCATGATAGTTGCAAAATGAGTAATTAATACTTTCTTTTTACTTTTTTCTCAAAATAATGGTCGTTTTACCCTTTGACCCATCGCCGTGAGTTTATCATGTGCGGCGCACATTTGGCTTGTTCCGAATGACTCCTTTGACTCATCCTGTCGTCATAGGGGAGAGCTACCAGGTTGAGAACTCCCCCTAGATGGAGGCCACCTGGTCGGTAGCACACACTTCTCGTAACCGTACTTTAGTGTGCTTGCCATGCTACCCTTACGATCCGACCGATTGTTGCTTCAGTGCCTCGGGGTTAAACATTTATTATTCATGAATGCACATATAACATTTCATATAATCTTATAAGCTCATCCATATTTGTATAGCATGCCATGAAACCTTTATAAACTCTTTCATTCATGCATAACTCATAAAAAATAGGTAATTGCAATACGTAAAAATTCTTAAACTATGCAATATGATTGAGTAAAACTTTGCATTAAATATATTAAAGAAAGTGCAATTGAAAATCATACAAGTGAATTCTTCATAAAATTCCTAACATTTTTCCAAAAGTTTATAATAAAAACTATGAGGTTTTTGGTGTTGTGTTCCCTTACCTAGAATCACATGTCCTTAATTTGATTATGCATTCAACTCACAATTCTTACAACAGAGTAAAAAGTACCTTAATCATCAATTCATTTATCCTTAACATCAAACCCCACTATGCTTGATTTATACATCTCCCATAAAATTTTAATAATCAACTAAATTAAGGTCTCAATAAATCATCCAAAATTATTCGACTATAATTTACAGTTTAAGGAGTCCACCAAGCCATAATATCCTTTTATCTTAAGCCATTTAATTTAACAACTCACTCACAATATGAAAAGCTTAGAAATATCTGCAACAATTATAACTAATCCCTCTAAATATTCATACCGGAAGCCCCAATTTAATTATATAAATTTAACTTCATACTAAAAATACCACAAAATGTATGAAAATATTACCTTAAAGTTCTCATATTTTCTTTTCTTTTCTCTTCCTGTCTCTTCTCTCTTTCCTTTCTTTTCTTCTCTTTTCTCTTCTCTCTTCTTTTCTCCTCTCTCTTTCCTTTCTTCTCTTCTCCTCTCTTTCTTCTCTCTTCCTCTTTCTTTTCTTTCTTCTTTTCTCCTCTCTTTCTTTTCTCCCATTTCTCACCCTCGTCTCACGCTCACTTGATCTGTGAGAAATTGAGGGGCAAAGGTCTCCTTAAATAGGACTAAAGCTGGCTGCATGTGGGTCATCCGTCCCACATGCACACATCCACCTGCCGTCAAGTAAAACTTGACAACTTAGCTGCCCATGTGTTAATTGAGTAGAACATATTGCCCCTTGTGCATGTCTCCATAGCCTAAACACGTGTACACTAATGTGTCCATGATAAAATAAAAAAAATTAAAAAAAATGATAGAATCATGCCATCAACATGCCTTGCTGTGGCCATGCCAAAAACCCACTTAAGTCTCCAATAATGCTCCAAGCTTGACAGCACAATATATGTGCTGTCAAGTTAAAAGGTAAAATGTACTTAATTAAAGGTGTCCAATATTTTCACAATTAATTTCTAATGAAGCTAAGCATGTCTATTACAATATACTCAAAATTTGAGGCCTAATGAAATTATTAACCCATCTAATTAATTTCTCAAATCTTAAGTGTTCTAACTACTTGACAGATTAACCTATTAAACTTAAAAAATTCATAAAATTTTCAATTTAACTCCAAATGATACGAAATTTAGCTTAAAATTTTCCTTATTCAAAGGCTCACAACATATCCAAAAATCATAGCAATCCATAATTTTTTAATACCTCAAAAGTCCCTCGAAATTTAGTACATCTGCTTGAGCAAAATTTCTGTTTTGACACTTGTAACTTCTAAAAATCATAACTCCTTCTATAAGTGTCCAAAAATCATGAAACTACTTTTAAAATATTCATTTCTCATCATTCTATAAACTCTTAAAATAGTTTTATTTTAGGTCACTCATTGAATTTTTAGTGCCCAAAACAATGTGACTTATCTTTCAATAACCTACAAAAATTCAATTTCCACCATCTTACACATTTAATCTATATTTACCTGTAAAATTACAAATGCTCCTCACCTTTTATAGGGTATAAATTTTGGGGTATTATAATCATAACTATATAGGATAGGAGAGGATGAGAGGAGAGTTGACGGATGATTTATAAATATACTCATATGAGTCAATTTAAATGCAACTCATTTAAATAAGAAGATATGCTACAATATAATATAATGCTCACATTTCGCCTATATTTAGTGAGAAAGAGAGGATTGAAATTCATATTTCAAATTTCAATCTTCATTTTCTTGTGATTATTCATCTACCACGTCACTAAATATCGGCCAAATATAGGCATTATATTGTACTAAGTATTTCTCTTAATTAAAATAGTCTTTAATCATTACATGACATGTTTAAATAAATGAATGACTAGACATGTCGTGTTGACTGGAACACGACCTATTTTAACCCATTTTAACATGTTTATAAATGAATTAAAGTGACCCAAATACTTGGTATGACCTGATTAACATAATTTTATATCTTAAAAGTATAAATTATATCAATTATAATCATTCACAATTAGATTCATGATAATTAATTTAAAAAGTTGATATCCAATTATCAACAACCATGATTAATAAACATAATCCAAGTTCTAAGAAAAATATCCAATTAAAATAATATTACAATTCAATAAAGTTCGTTTTCATAAACACACACCTGGCAATCAAGAAAATAAGATTATATTTCAACAAATAACATGATAAAGCTTCCTTAACTAAGCATCAACATTAATTAGTAACAGAAAGAGAAGTAGATGGAGTTAGAAATGTAATTTAGATTGATAAGGAATATGCGGGTTAAGTGGATTGACTTCGAAATTGACCAATTTATTAACTGTGTCTAATTGGTTTGACTTAATTTAACCTGAATCTCATTACACTAAACTCTAACCCATTAATTTTGTGTTGTGTTTGTATCAAATTTGTATATTGTGTCAAAAATTATAACTCTATTTTATTAATTTATTTTGTGTGTTATAGATGCCATGTTCTAGACTATAAGATGCAAAATAGGACTAGGATTTAATAATTTGAAAGAAATTTGAGAAGATCTTGATCTGTGTTAGATACACTTTGATTGAACGCAATATGGGTTTTTTTTTCAGTTGAAAGTATACAATTAGAGTAAGAATACTCATATCCGACTCAACAAATATTTATCTAAAATTTAACTAAAATATATATATTTATTTTAGCTACCAACTTTTTCAAAGCACTTACATCAATCAAGCTCACTAATTAGCTATTAACTTTCACTTTTTTATTTAAAATATTATTTATTTTATCTACTTTCCTTATTCCTAAGGAAGAGAGTGAACAAGCTTGTAAAGCCCTCTCAACGATTTTTTCTTTTTTTGAAAATCTCTCAACGATTTTAATAAAGCCTCATAGTGTGAATGGCAGAAAAATGGCCAAACTATGGCAAAAGGCCACTCCATTACATTTCCTCGTCAGTTTGGACAAAAATTGATCAGAAGAGTAATGCTATAAGTCCCTCTTATATCACTCTTGTGTTCCTCTTGTATCATTCTTGTATCCCTTCAAGAAAGATTATGACTCTTAAATTATCATTGGACTTGTGATTGATTATTATAGGATTTTAATCAAATAGTAATTTTAAGAGCCACATCATTTTTTGAGGGACACTAGAGTGATACAAGAGGAACTTTTAAAATTACTCTGCACAGGGTGCTAGGCCATTTTTCTGTCATTCTTCCTAAAATACTCCTATTTTCATAAAAACAAATACAAATTAATTTTAAAAAATTTAAATTAAAGAAAAAAAGGTAATTTTTTGAGGGTTGAGGTGAAAATGCGGTTATGGATAGTTAATTATTGATAAAACTGCTAACCACAACTGCTTGGTGTTAGTAAAATAGGATAATTACCTAGGCGGTTAGCGGTTTTTAAATAAGAAAAAACACTAAGCTCTTTTAAAAGGGAAAAAATAGAAAAAACCAACATGACATTTTTATGGTAATAATGTAATACCCTACTATATACATTGTTTTGGTGTTTAAATATATAAACCGCAAAAAAGATGTTATATATATACACAATTAGTTGTTAACAGTTAGTGGTTAGCAGGCAATTAATAGTCACTCCCTATTTTGGCCCTATATAGGGTGGCCAACCAACCCAAAACGACTTCGGGGTGGCTCCTAGGTTGTATGTTTCTTCTTGCTGGAAAGAAGAAACAAACAACTTGAGCGCACACACCATGAAAATCCAAAATGGTAGAAAGAAAGGTTGCATAATTTTAGGAAATAACGTTTTAAGCTTCAATCATCATCAATGTGACAATGTCCTTTCTCTTTGTATTACAATACAATCAACTGATAATGGCCAACTAAAATGAATCAGGATCCTCTCAATTTCAAATGAAATAGACAAGTCTTGACAAAAATACGCATTTGTTATAACTAACTAGATATTATTCAATTCATTTGACATTGAGAGGATCCTACTTCAACTAAAACACATATATATATCAAAGGACTTACAAAAAAAAAAAAATCCTAACTATTCTCGGTTAGCCTAGAGCACAACTCTGATAATGGAGAACCAAATTAACAATAGTACATTGCAGCAGAAGCTACAAAATTCTAATTCTGTCATTACAGGGGAAAGCTACCAAGTTGGAAACTCCCCTAGGTGAAGGCCACCTGGTTGATAGCACACACCTTCTCGTAACCGTCCTTTGGTGTGCTTGCCATGCTACCCATGCGATCCGGTACCAACCATTCCTTTAGTGCATCGGGGTTAAACATTATTGTCATGAAAGCATACATATTATTTAATATAATTTTATAAGCTTGTTTGTAATATACCATGAAAGCTATTTCTGTCCATAATTAATCGCAGTCGTGTATATATAATTAAGTAATTGTAACACATAAAAATATGTAAACAATAAAATAAGAATGAAATAAAATTTAGGAAGTGCAGTTTAAAATCATGTAGTATAATTTATAAAATCTCCAACATTTCTTTCAAAGATTTATAATAAAATATATTGGGGTGTTTTGTATTGTGTTCCCTTACCTGGATTTGATATTGGGTTGAGTCGAATCATCCTTCTACCCAAGTAAAGTAAATTACCGAGGTAAACTTAGAGAAATATTTTGGATTTTAATCTAAACTTTAAAAGAATAATCCTATATATATATATATATATATATATATATAGAGAGAGAGAGAGAGAGAGAGAGAGAGAGAGAGAACTTAACCATAGATTAGAACCAAGTTTAAAAGAAACAAGTGATCAAGAAGGATATGGTGATGTAGCATGTGATTCGACTCTTGGATTAACTGCTTCGTGTATGAATGCTGCACAAAGAAAAAGACAATAGGGTCGAAGAGAAACCGGGGGTGAGCCGGTGAGGTCACTCCGATGCCTAAGTCAGTGAACTGCTGTTAAAAGAATGGAAAACAACTAAAGCTCGAAGTGTGCTAGAGCTGCCTTACCTTTGCATGTGATGGAGACTTGTATTATATAGGCATTAAGTGACAGTCACCTAGTCAATGATCGGCTCTTCCTCGATTTGTCATGAGGCGCTTTGTTATCAGGGAATCTAAGCAGTTATTTGTTCTTTGATCTTCGGAGATCAAGATAGGATTTAGCAGTTGTCATTTGAATTTTGAATTCAGGTTGATAGATTACGGATCCGGTTTCTGGTGCTCGACGTGAGTCCTCGAATTCGAGAACCTAGGACCTTTAGGTCTGAGGCCTCAATCGAGTAATCATTTCGGAAGATTTGAGTATGGGGCCTCGAATTCGAGAGCCTAGGATCCCTAGGTCTCGGAGGCCTTGAATTCGAGTTCTCTGTCTTCGGAGAAGGTCTCGGACGTAGGGGCCTCGAATTTGAGAACCTGGGACCCTTACGTCTCGGAGGTCCCGAATTCGAGTCCTTGGTCCTCAGTCTCGAGATGTCAAGGGTCGTGGGCTCCAAACCGGGTCAAGCTCTGGGCTTCTGGAGGTTGATTCATGATCCAACAGTTATCCCCCAATTTCCTTGTCTGCAAGATTCATGGAAATTTTCATGTGTTTATGAAAAATGGATCAAACTTCTCAAAACATGTTTGACTCGTACACGAGGACTTGTCGGTCTCTTTTTTTTTTTTTTTTTTTGGGTACATTTGGGCGGGAAAATTTTTGAATCCCGCCAAAAATATTTCGAGATGCTTGGTTGGCTCGAGGAGACGTTGGACATTTAATACGCCTCACTGGTGACAAATGGTTCGCCACGGTCAAGTCGGAGTGGTTGAAACGCTTGTCATAATGACCGCCAGCGTCGGAAGTCGAAGCATTTTCGGGGATTACGAAGAGTCTTCCAGTGTTTTCGAAGCGCTTTTCCGGTTTTAATGCCTGTCTCTTCGGTTATCGACGCCAACGCTTCATATTCCTTCCAGTTGCCTATAAAACCCAGGCCTGAATCATATTTCAACTTATTTGCTTGTGTGATCATCTTTCTCGCTTCTTCTAATTCGCACCACATTTCCAGCTTTTCTATATCTTCTCAAAGATGACAAAGGACGACACGACTCGACGGCTTGGGAGAAACCCACCGCCTTCTGGGCATCCCATTTGTCCGGCGATGAGAGGCGATAAGAGAAGGAGTGTTTATTCCAAGTTTCATCAAACTGCTTTTGATGAAAATAATTTCTTTCGGATGTACACGTAAGTCTGTATATGAGCACATGTTCAAGGCGGGCTTACGACTCCGCTCATTCCGATAATTAGAGAGCTACTCGGCTTTCTTAACTTGTCACCCCACCAATCGCCAACGCTCGAGAACTTTCTTTGCGTATGTGATCTTGTGGCCCCTAGCCCGGTCGAGATCATACACTTACGATAAAAAGAGTTCTTGCACATGTACCGCTCCAAAAGAACCCACAGAGCTCGCAGCCTTACAACTTCCAGATTTAAAAAGGGAAGTTTATTCAAATCGACTCAATTTTCGAGTAACCCCAAATGGAAGAACAAGTACTTTTTTCATTTGGACAGTGAGTTCACTCCCACCGAGAAAGCTAAGGGTCCTAGGGTACCCCCGAGATATTAACGACTTCCGCCAAAGCTCATGACGAGCCTGTTTGACCCCAGATGATTCATCGTCAACAATGTTATCAAGGGGGTCGAGAGCACCAAGATGATGTTTGTCGAAACCTTATTACATCCGCTTATCCGAATTGCTATGACGTCAATCCTTTCGACGCCCCATGAGGCTACCGATGATCCTTTATGGCCTGTCTGACTGATCGCTTTGACCTCGTGGTCTCGCGTAACACACGGCCTCACCCCTCGAAGGGAAAGGTGAGGCCCTTTGGCCGCCAAGTGAAGCCCGTGGTCGCTTGACAAAGGCAAGTCGAAAGTGTCAACACCGGAAACCCGCCAAGGCCGCTTCTACCCTATAATGATCAAGTGGGCATTTAAAATTCGGGAGCCTAAGGTTCCGGCACACACTCCTTCACTCCCCATAAACCCGCCAAACGCAAGAAGGGCCTCTTGTGGAGAAACCCGAGAAGCCTCAAGGTGGCTGTGGTGCTTAAGCTACCGATGAGGAGAGCCCGGAAGTGTGTGGGCCTATCGAGGACTCTTCCGAGATCCTCAGAAGGAGGCACACTCGGTAGCCGAGGAGATAGTGGAGGTTATCGAGGCTCCCTCTTGAAAAAGAGAAAGTGACCAAGGTGGCGGAACGGACGGCCCCAATGGCTGGGACCGGTCCTGTCGACGGTTGCCTAATATCGCCGGATTCTTGGCCTCTCGGAGGAAGCAGCAGGTGTGCCCCCTCAATTCCCGCTTAGGGAGGTTGAGAAATTCATTATGAACGCAGCCTGCCTTGGCTGCTCTCGTGGCGTGGCCAAGGTGGTTGAAGAAGAGCCTCTCATGAAAGTGCCGTAGAGGAGTATTCCGACCGAGTCAACCTTCTGGCTCAACATCCGCACATTCTGGAGGATATCGAGATGATGTCGGATGATTCGGTAGGGTTAGCCGGCGATAACATGGGGGCCTCCCTAAAGCGAAGTGCTGGAGGAGGCTCCCAAAGGGTATTGTCCCGATCCCTCGAGGTGGGAATTCATCGAGAGCTCCGACCAAGGCCTCAAGTTCGACTCAAGGGGTCGAAGGAAGCAGCGAAGCAGGAGGCCAAACGCCTGAGGCATCTCGGGGCTTCGAGCGAATATGGTTGAAATTAAACCGGAAGCCAACTGACCTGGGGGAAGTTGGCTAAACTTGAGGGTATTTTAAAGATAACCCTTTCAAGGCCGTAAATTTTGTCGATCACGATGGTCTCTGGATATAACCTCGGGTGGTCGAGGAGATGCACCATCGTAAGTGTCGATCACAAATCAACCTTAAACTTTTTAACATCATGTTGGCTTTATTCGCAGCTTTTCTTCGGTCCGATCTTGTACCGCTATATGCGGAAGGTTTCACTTTCAATAGTGGGCGGAGAACTTACAAGAGGCTTTAGGAGGAGAATGCAAACAAATATGAATTACAATTATTAAGCGAAATACTTCTTAAGGTGATCATTCCAAGGTCTCGGAAGGGCTCTCCCGTTGAGTCTTGAGGTAGTATGCTCTGGCCTCGGCATTTAACCACTGTAAGGTCCTCCCGGTTTGGAGCTAGCTTTCCTTATTTGGATCACGTGGCGAGAGTAACTTTCGCGAGGACTAGGTCTCCGACTTTGAAACTTGATGGTTCACTTTCTGTTAAAATACTTGCCATTCTTTCTTGATAGGTGAGAGTGTGATCTGGCATAATCACGCCTTTCTTGCAGTAGGTCCAAATGAGCCTTTAGCCCTTGGTTTGCCTCCTTTTGATGCGACTCGACCCTCAAGCTTCCGATCCTCTGCCGAATAGGCGCCTCGATTCGAATGTTAGGCGTGGGGATTCTTCTAGGAGTTCTCTTGGTGGTTCGATAGGCCCAAAGGACTTCGGAGGTCGTCGGCCCGATTACCTTTTTGTCACCTAGCTTTTTTCAAAATTTTGAAAATGGTCTTGTTGGTGGCTTCCACCTTGCCCATTTGCTGCGGATGTCGGAGAAGAAAGTAATTCTTAATACACAATTGGCACACCACTTCGAATGGTTCGCGGTCGGTTTTTCCATTATCGGTGACAAGCAGCGTGTCTTCCATAAGAACCGTTGGATGGCTAGTCGTGATGTTTACCAAGGGTTCGACTTCTATCCATTTGGTGAAGTAATCCCGCTACGACAAGCGAATCGAGCGCCCCTTTTCCTCAGAGGCAGCGGTCCTATATCCACCCCCATTGTGAGAAGGGCCATGGGAGAAATTGCCGTCAACTCCTCGGGGGTTGTTTGGTGATGTTTGCGAATCGTTGGCACTTGTCACAATACCTGCGATTTTGTTGAATCTTTATGCATGTTTGGCGTAGAATCCAGCCTTATACGGCTTTATGAGCCGACACCCAGCTCGAATGACTTCACATTCCCTCATGTATTTCTCGGGCGTAATTTCCTTCTTCACTTTGGAAATACATTTTAGGAGAAAGCGTGAATCCCTTTTGTAGAGTAGTCCATTTAATATTGTGAACCTTCCCTTCATTCTCAATTTTATCGGACTTTTCTCGGAGGGGTGTTCCATCGCAAGTAGTTGAAGATTTCCTGCCTCAATCGAGGCTTCCTCGATCGACAAAATTTGAGGCCCTTCGAGGCCTCCTCGAAAATCGAGGGTTGATTTAGAATCGGATGATTCCTCGTTCTCATCGGACTCCCTGTCTCCGTTGGCGCCATTTTGCCAGATGATCTGCTTTTCGTTGTCCCTCGCGGAATCTTTTGATCAGAACTTACAGCGGTCTGCATGCTTTGTACCTTTGTGAGGTACTTCTTCATCTTTCTCCTTGGCCTCGAATTCTCCTCGATATGCCCCACGATAACTTGGGAGTCACTCCGCATTTCCACGGAATCAGCTCCTAGTTCCAGGGCCAACTCGAGGCCCGCCATACGACTTCGTTGTTGGTGGTCTTGAATTCCAGCCTCAAGGAGTGCTCAACTCTTATCCGAGTGAAGAGTACTATCCTGCACCCCTTTCTTCTTTGTCAGCGAACCATCGGCGTAGACCACCCATTTCGCTCCATAAGCGGTTCCTCAATTTACGGCATGTTTGTGAATTCGACCAGAAAATCTGCGCGCTTGACCCTTGATGGCATTTGAGGATGAATTGAGATCGAGCTGTCGGCTCGATCCAATTTGCCAATCTACCCGATAAATCCAGCTTTTGCATCACCTTTCGAGAGGTACTCGTGAGAACCCGGATGGTATGGGCACGAAAATAAGGCGAAGCTTTCTCGAGGCCATAATGAGGAACAAAGCTTCTCGATCTGGGTACCTCATACGCACCGTGGCGCTTTGCTTATGAAATACACGGCTTTGTTCCTTCATCTTCGGATCAAAGGCTGCTTGATTGGTGGGGTAACAGCCAAGTATAAGTATAGGACTTCCCACAGGATAGTTATTTCGATGAAGGAGGACTCGTCGAGTGCACCTTCAAGTTGGAAAAGGCCTCCTCGCACTCATTCGTCCACTCGAAGGCCTTCCTCAAAATTTTGAAGAAAGGAAGGCATTTATGCGTAGGCGAGATATAAACTGTTTAAAGGCGCTAATCGTCCGGTCATTGTTGTAGCGCCGTTGTCTTGGGGATTGCATTTATTGCTCGAATCTTTTTCGGGGTTGGCCTCGATTCTCTGCTTGAGACCATATACCCCGAATTTCGGAGGATACCCCGAAAGCGCACTTTGCGGGGTTCAATTTCATTCCGTATTGCTTGAGTGGCAAAGGCCTCGTGAAGGTCACGGATGTGATCCCTCGATTCCTTGCTCTTGACCAGCATATCGTCTACATATACCTCCATGTTCCTCCCTATCTGGGCTTGGAACATTTTGTTCAGGGAAGTAGCCCCTACATTCTTCAAACCGAAGGGCATAACCTTATGTGATATAGGCCTCGATCGGTGATGAATGCAGTCTTCTCTCGATCTTGTGGGTGCATGAGGATCTGATTGTATCCAGAAAATGCGTCCATGAAGCTGAGCAACCCGTATCCGAGGTGGAATCGACCAAAGCATCAATGCGGGGAAGAGGGAAGCTGTCTTTGGGGACAGCTTTATTGAGGTCGGTGAAGTCCACACATTCTCCATTTGCCATTGGATTTTTACCAAGACTACATTGGCCAGCCATTCCGGGTAATGAACCTCTTCTATGAATTAGCCTTGAGCTTCTCGACCTCCAGATTATCGCTTGACCCTTTGGTGCAAACTTCCTTGCTTTTTGCTTTGGCTTGCCGAGTTCACGTTTAACACATGGACAATCTCCTCGGGCTAATTCCGGCATATCTTTGTGACGGTGAAAACCTCCACATTCCTATGAAGGAATTCCACAAGGCCTTCTCGAACTTCCTTCTCTAGGCAAGTTCCTATCGCAAGACCCTTCCTTCCCCAATTGAAACTTCCTCTAAGCGGCTCTCTGGTTCCCTTTGACCTCGTGTACGAAGCCCTTTGTGAGTGTGGTGAATC
This sequence comes from Carpinus viminea, assembly GCA_013348765.1. Lineage (NCBI taxonomy): Eukaryota > Viridiplantae > Streptophyta > Magnoliopsida > Fagales > Betulaceae > Carpinus > Carpinus viminea. Next base: position 16,268,316 of record CP054669.1, on the reverse strand, counting down.
GATACCCTCTTCATAAGTGTTGTAACACTTCCTTGCCAGTTGATCGCCCTTTCCCACTCGACTCCCTCCTCCGTTGGAACTTCATCATGAGGTGGTAGGTCGATGTTCTTTGCTTTCAATTTGTTATGCGGGCGACCCACAATCGCGTTATGGCGGAGGGCGATCGATTACCAAGAAATCGACCATCATAGTAGCTAGTTGAGGTGTTGTTCCTGCTTTACGGTAAGGAATGATCCCTATTGGGAATACAACTTCTCCGCCAAATCCGACTGACTAATGGGATGCAAATGGTTTGATCCTTTCACGATCGATACCCATTTCTTTGGAAGGCCGACGATGAGGATGTCGGAGACTTCCATTGTCCACGAGAATTTGATGTATCCATGGTTAGCTAGCGGTCAAGGTCACTACCAGGGCGTCGTCATGGGGCATCACCACCCCCCGAGTGTCTTCCTCCGAGAATGACAACACCACCGAATCTGTCCTTGCCGCCTTCGAGGGCCTATGTAGCGAATACACCTCCTGGCCTTGCAGACTTCTTGCATAAGCCTTTCTTGCCGAATTCGAGTCTCCTCCACCAGCAATTCCTCCGGCGATGGTGTGGATCTCTCGAACGACCTCCTGGTTTTGGATGGGTTCTTCTCGGATATCCCTTCGTTCTTGGTTACGTCGAACCTCTCTCGGAGCTTCGTCCCTACGTCTTGGTTTCGCCCGTTCGAGACCTTCTCGAACTCCCTCCGGGGGTCCTCGACGATTGGCCTCTCGATTCCTTTCCTCCGCGAGGAATCTAACTAACCTCCCGTTTTGTATGAAGACTTCGATTTCTCGGCGGAGAGATATACAATCCTCCGTCAAATGCCCGTGATCGGCATGATACTCACAAAATTTGCTTCGATCCCGTTTGAATGGGTCGGTCTTCATCTTTTGTGGCCATCTAAATGCTGGGTCCCCCTTTATGGCAGAAAATACTTCAGTGAGGCTAGTGTTTAAGGGGGTGAAGACTTCCTTAGAGAATCTCGGTGGCTCTGTTTTTCGAGGCTCACTTCTGAGTAATGGGCCTGGCTTCTTTTCCCCTTTTAGGATTCTTTTCTTCCTTAACTTGGGAGGATTCGTCCTTCTTCTTCTCCTTCTTTAGCTGTTCCTCCAACGTCAGGGCTTTAAGAAGTGCTCCGACTAGCTCCTCTGGTGAATGAATTCCTCTCGGTTTCATAAAGCGGGGAGGTCACCTTATTCACATTCTTTCTCCCTACTTGACCATAAGCGGCCCTTCCGCTTTCGTACTGCATCAAGACGAGAGTAACGTCTTGTCGTCGGAGTATCGACCTCAAGCTTTTCCCTATTGAAGCGAAGCATGAAGTCCTTCAAACTTTCCTCCTTGTCTTGGCCTTAAGGTCAACGGACAAGTTGGATCCTTCTTCCTTTTCACGGTGGCTAGGGCTGGGTTAAACAGGCCCAGATCCTTGAAAGTGCCGAGACTTAGGGAGTCCGGTGAACCAATCTTCGCTTCTCCTTTAGGGTCAAAGGAAAGCCCTACATGCAATCTCGTCGGAGTGCCATGCAAGATGAGATGTTCTCGGAAGGCCTCCAAATGCTCTGTGGATCTCCATTCCCATCGTACTTCTCGATCCGTGGCATTTGAATTTATCCGGCATGGGGTATGCTTTCACCCGCCCGGTGAGCAGAGACTTTTCTTCCGGCATGTCCCGAGCCATCAATTCGGATCCTCCCCATCCATTCGGTAGACATCCGGGTATACTTATCCTCAAGGTCTTTCATCTTTGCTTCTGGTGGCTCTCGAGTCCCCCCGTGATGGGATTTATCTCGGTGCCGCCAGATGGTGAGACCTTTCTTCTTCGCGCCTCTCTTGAGACCTTTTGCTACCCTCTCTTCTCGAGATCTCTGCGTGGGGACTCCTCTCGATGGGTTCGATCCCTTGAGACCCTCCGTTGTCTTGGCCGAGATTTGTCATGGTTTTCCTCATTCTCCCCTGGGCGGTACTCTCATTGTCCTCCCGGCGGTTGATGAGCCGCTTTTCACGGTGAACCTGTCTGCTTCTCCTTCTCCGCGTTCGTCGGCTCTCTTTCTTTCTCCTTTGCCGGGCCTCGGCTGCATAATCCGGGCATTGAGTTCCTCGTTACGCTTTACGAGGACTTCCATTGATTGCCATAGATTTGAGAAAATCCCTCAAATCCGGGTCATTGGATACCCAGCGCTAGGGTGGTTGCATCCTCAAATCCGGGTCATTGGATGCCCCGGCGCTAGGAGGTGGCTGCATCGGTTGAGGTTGCTGCGGGTGTGAAGATCGTGTGAAAGGCGTGTATTCACCATGTCGGATAGTAGATGAATGAGAATCGATCGAAAAATCGTTCCACAGTGGCGTAAGCTGGATGCGATTTGGTGATGGCGTGTACGTTTTGACTCTTGGATTGACGCCGTGTATGAATGCTGCACAAAAAAAAGACAATAGGGTCGAAGAGACGGGGGTGAGCGTGAGGTCACTCCGATGCCTAAGTCGATGGTGTATTAAAGAATGGAAACAACAACTAAAGCTTGAAGTGTGCTAGAGTTGCCTTACCTTTGCATGTGATGGAGACTTGTATTATATAGGCATGGAGTGGCGGTCACCTAGTCAATGATTGGCTCTTCCAGATTTCTGCTGAGGCGATTTGTTATCGAGGAATCTAGCGATTACTCGTTCCTTGATCTTGGAGATCAAGATAGGATTTAGCAGTTGTCATTTGAATTTTGAATTCAGGTTGATAGACTACCAGATCCTGGGTTTCCAGGTGCTCGACGTGGAGTCCTCGAATTCGAGAACCTAGGACCTTTAGGTCTCGGAGGCCTCGAATTCGAGTAATCAGTTTTCAGGGAAGATTTCGAGTATGGGGCCTCGAATTCGAGAGCCTAGGATCCCTAGGTCTCAGAGGCCTTGAATTCGAGTTCTCTGTCTTCGGAGAAGGTCTCGGATGTAGGGGCCTCGAATTCGAGAATCTGGGACCCTTACGTCTCGGAGGTCCCGAATTCGAGTCCTTGGTCCTCAGTCTCGGAGATGCTGAGGCAAAAGCGGTCGTGGGCTCCAAACCGGGTCAGTGCCCGTTGGGCTTCCAGGAGGTTGATCCATGATCCAACAAAGGACAACCACAAAGACTTGCTCTCTCATTTGGCAAACACAGCTCCAGCAACTTAAAAAAAACAATTCCAAAAGATTGAACCCCCCTTGATCAAAACACAACCAAAATAGAAACTCATATTGAGCCAACTACATACATATAACAATTAAAATGCCAAAGTTTCTTCGATCAAGGGTTTTCGGCCACCACTTTAAGCCATCAATCGAAAAGGATCAAAGTCAGGAACTGCCTCTCCAATTCGGCATAATAGCACAAGAAAACACAACAAACAATCCTACCCAATAATCCACGACAATTATACTCCATTAAAACATTGTATATGAAATTAGCAACAATTATTAATATCTGTAAATCGAAAACACGTGCAAAATCTGTAACTTAAAATTTTCTAGTATGTAATTTTTGACAAGTGTCCAACAATGAACTTCTTCTTTGTCCTTTACAATGATGATCCCAACGGATTAATATAACATTGAGCACTCCCTATTGTGTATATACTTTAAAAAGACATACAATGGAGCAACTCCTGCAAGCTCTGGTAATAGGTAAACATAAACCCATTTGAAACAGATAGAAAACTAAATTTGGCTTCTCCTTTAGATACAATAAACTTATTACAACTTTTAACCAGGTAAAACAGCTGTATGAGGCATCGAGTTTTCAGTTTGGAAGCTTTACAAAAGACCAACAGCCAAGGCATCAACCCTTGGGTTCCTTTAAGTTGAATATAAATGAATATAAACTTATTAAAAAATAAACCGATAATAATCACAGGAAAATAGCAGTCATGAATCATTTTCCAAAAGAAGTGATGCAGTTTACATTTCTTTAATGTACTGGAGGCAATAGTCATTACAGTCAAGAGTGTCATTGCTTAGTGCAGAAAATCTAATAGAATAAAAAAAATTCAAATATCTACTAATTCCCTTCCCATTTACTAGCTCACAGAATTTAACATATTGCAAAAATAAAAAGAGGAAAAAGAATTACCTAAATAAGTAGAGGTGAAAGGAAAGCTTTAGGCTATTTCTTTCTGGTTTAGAACAGGGTGTGCAGAAATAAAGGAGGCTTTGAGGTACATATAGTAGAAATCCAGGAAAAAGGGAGCTTAGGGGCTGTGTTTAGCAATGGACTGCACTTGATAAAGTAGACTGGTATTGTAGCATATTTGATTGATGTGAGAAAAAAAGTAAAAATGTTTTGTATAAAAAAATGAAATTTTTGTTTTGTAGTGATTTTTTTATTTGAATAGTAATAAAAAATTATTGATGTGATATAAAAAATAAAAATGTTGTGATTAATTTTGAAATTTTATTTTTGAGATTTTGGATTAGTTCAGTCCGGTCCATTGCCAAACAAGCCCTAGGTGTCTTTAGCTGGTTGAAGGGAATATGCATGAAGTACATGTGCCAGAAAGATAAAGGCTGAATGACACCTTTAAACAGTTTCTCTTTTTTTTTTTTTTTTTTTTAAACAGTTAAAGTAAAAAAAAAAAAGATCTCTTATTGATTTCCCTTATCCCCAATATATATGCATAGGTGTATTTATTCAGATATATATATAGCACTTGCAAATAATAATAATAAAAATGCTTTAAACAAAATTATTTTAAACTGACGTGGCAAACTTTGAGGGTAGACAATAGAGAGAGAATTACATTTTTTTTAGGGTAAAGTTCATATTTCCCCCTCAAACTATCACCCAGTTGATAATGTCTCTCCTAAATTTTTAATTGTGACAATGTCCCCCCAAACTATCAAAACATTGTCAATGTCTCCCTTAAAGCTATCAAAAAGATAAAAATGTTCATCTATATTTCTCAATGAGACAAAAATACCCCTATAAAATAAAAAAATAAAAAATATTTTTTTTAAAGAAACGAAAAATTATAACATAAAAGAAAGATTTTTTTTCTTAAAAATATATATATATTTTAAACGGAAATTTTTATTTAAAATAATTTTTTTTAGAAACAAATTTTTATTTTATTTTCTTACACGAAAATTGTTAATTAAAAAAAACAGAAATTTTATTTAAAAAAGTTATAAAAAAATTTTAAAAATGTTAAATTGAAAATTTTTTTCTTATACAATTTTTTTTAATTTTTAATATTCTACTCTTTGGATTTTTTCTATTTTTATGGTTTTTTTCTAGAATTTTTAGTTTTTTTTTTTAATATTTTACTAAGGGTAGTTTTGTCATTGGGGAGAACATTGACAACTTTTGGTAGTTTGGAGGGGAGATTGTCACAATTGAAAGTTTGGGGGGACATTGTCAATTTGATGGTAGTTTGAGGGGATATGTGGACTTTCCTTTTTTTTTTTTTTAAAACCCTTGTCACATCAGTTTAAAATATTTTTTTGAATTCATTGTTTGTATCTCTAGAATGTAGTCCTCTACTATGCATGCTTTAAACTTCAAAGCATTAAACATGTACCAAACAATCAGCAATCCAAATCCAACTACTCACCTTAAATCTAGTACGTGTAATTAATTGGAACATTAATGCATCACCATGAGCTAGTTCATGATCAACAGCAAACCTTCTCCAACCACTACAAAGACAAGCTTTGTTAGTGTGGTATTTAGTTGGGGACTCATTTCCATCCTCATCTGCCAAAGTAATCGTTTCATCCTTGGAGCGAAGGTGCTTCTTGCAAAACATTTTCATGATGTCATGGCCAACCATTTAAAAGGAACAGAAACAATTGAAAGTCTGAGGCCTTTCATATATGTCCAAATTTCAGTTTCAGCTGTGTTCAAACAACATGAGTGCGGTTGTTTTCATTCATTACAAAAAACACGCATTTTCCTAACGTGTCTACTGTTCATTTTTTTTTTGGCCACGTCACCATTTACTAATGTGTCACAAAAAGTGACACGTTAGTAATGATATTTACTAACATTGGAAAATGCCTCATTTGCAATTACTAATGTGGTAAATACCACACGTTAGCAATTATAACATTGGAAAATGCCACGTTTGCAATTACTAACGTGGTAAATACCACACGTTAGCAATTGGTAATGTGTGGTATTTACCACGTTTGTAATAGGTATTTTTTTAAAAAATAAAAATAAAAAATTAAATTTCCTAATGTGTAGCCTTTAACATGTTAGCAATTGCTAACATGTGGTATTTACCACGTTAGTAACGAGGAAATTTAAAAAAAAAATTAATTTTTTTCCCAATGTGGAAGTTTTAACACGTTACCAATTGCTACGTGTTATTTCTCACATGTTAGTAATTGGTAACGTGTGATATTGACCATGTTACTAATGGGGATTTTTAAAATAAAAAATATATATTTTCCTAACGTGTGCGTTTTAACACATTACCAATTGCTAACGAGTTATTTCTCACACGTTAGTAATTGGTAACATAATATTGACCACGTTAGTAATGGGGAATTTTTGAAAAAAATTAAAAAATAGATATATTTTCCTAACGTGTGCGTCTTAACACATTACCAATTTCTAACGTGGCATAAGTTACATGTTAGTAATTGGTAACGTGTGATATTTACCACGTTAGTAATGGGAATTTAAAAAAAAAATTAATTTGCATACATATCTATTTAATCCAGATACCATAAATAGTAACCTATTTAATACATATCTAGGGTTATATATCTATAGTGAGCAATTAGTTAGATAGGTAAAAAAACAAAGAAACAATAGCGTACGTACATAGGTATATAAACTTCACGGCCGGAATCAATATCTAATTTTGCTAATGCAGAATATATAGAATCTACCATGATCTATTGTTGTGTAGTTGCAAAAGGATGTTCACTGCATCACACTATACTCATCGATCAACCAATCAGACTTCTGAACTATGGTGTACAGAATAGGCATGGTCAGGGGCCTAGGAACAAATTAGGTTAGTTAATTAAATAGGTTATATTAATTAATTAGGTTAGATACTTAATTAGGTTAATTACTTAATTAGGTTAGTTAATTAATTAGGTTAGATAATTAATTAGGGTTTAGTTAATTAATTAGGTTATAGAGGGTTTTATTTTTAGGAGGACAAATTAAAAAAAAAAAAACAAAACAAAACAAAACAAATTTTTGCTAACATGGCATATATGCCACGTCACCCTTTTCCAAACGTGGCAAATATGGCACGTTAGAAAATCCTAACATGGCATGCCACGTTAGGATATGTTTATTTATTTATTTTATTTTTATATGAGATATTATTTATATTATTATTTAATTAGGTTATATTAATTAATTAGATTAGATATTTAATTAGGCATGGTGAGGGTCCGGCCAGGAGCAAATTAGCTTCGATAATTAATTAGGGTTTAGTTAATTAATTAGGTTTAATTAATTAGATTAGATAATTAATTAGGTTATATTAATTATGTTAGATAATTAATTAAGTTAGTTAATAAATTAGGTTAGATTAATTAATTACGGTTTACTTAATTAATTAGGTTATATAGGGTTTTATTTTTAGGAGGAAAATTTTTTTTTAAAAAAAAAATGGACAAATTTTTGCAAACGTGGCATGTATGCCACATCACCCTTTTTCTAACGTGGCAAACATGGCACGTTAGAAAATACTAGTGGCATATATGCCACGTTAGGAAATGTTTTTTTTTTAATTTTTTTTATATGAAATATTGTTTATATTATTATTTAATTAGGTTATATTAATTAATTAGATTAGATATTTAATTAGGTTAGTGAATTCATTAGGTTATATTAATTGATTATGTTAGATAATTAATTAAGTTAGTTAATAAATTAGGTTAGATAATTAATTACAGTTTAGTTAATTAATTAAGTTAGTTAATGAAATAGGTTATATTAATTAATTAGGGTTTAGTTAATTAATAAGGTTAGTTAATTACATAGGTTAGATTAATTAATTACTGTTTAGTTAATTAATTAGGTTATATAGGGTTTTATTTTTAGTAGGAATTTTTTTTAAAAAAAAAAAGAATGGACAAATTTTTGCTAACGTGGCATGTATGCCATGTCACCCCTTTCCTAACGTGGCAAACATGGCATGTTAGTATTTAACGTGGCATACGTTAGGAAATGCCTTTTTTTTAATTTTTTTTATATGAGATATTATTTATATTATTATTTAATTAGGTTATATTAATTAATTAGATTAGATTATACTAATTAATTAGGCTAGATATTTAGTTAGGTTAGTTAATTAATTAGGTTATATTAATTAATTAGGTTGCATAATTAATTAAGTTTGTTAATTAATTACGTTATATTCATTAATTAGGTTAGATATTTAATTAGGTTAGTTAATTAATTAGGTTATATTAATTAATTACATTAGATAATTAATTAGGTTACTTAATTAATTAGGTTATATAGGGTTTTATTTTAGGAGGAAAAAAAAAATAAAAAAATGGACAAATTTTTGCTAATGTGGCATGAATGCCACGTCACCCTTTTCCTAACGTGGCAAACATGGCACGTTAGAAAATACTAACGTTTTTTTTTTAAAAAAAAATTTTATATGAGATATTATTTAAAAATTTATATTAATTAATTAGATTAGATATTTAATTAGGTTAGTGAATTCATTAGTTTATGTTAATTGATTATGTTAGATAATTAATTAAGTTAGTTAATAAATTAGGTTAGATAATTAATTACAGTTTAGTTAGTTAATTTGGTTAGTTAATTAAATAGGTTATATTAATTAATTGGGGTTTAGGTACTTAGTAAAAATTGGGGTTAGCAATTTTTTTAAAAAAATATTAAATAATAATATAACCTAATTTATTATCTAACCTAATTACAATTAGCTAATTATAGTAAGCTATCCTAATTAACCTAATTAGTTAACTAACCTAATTATACACACACACACATATATATATATATATATATAACTAACTAACCTAATTAAACTAACTAAACTAACTAAACTAACTAACCTAATTATATATATAATATTAGTAATTAACTAACCTAATTATATATATATTAATTAATTACCTAATTAACATAATCAACCTAATTACAAATAGCTAATTATAGTAACCTATTAGGTTAATATAAAATCAAATACACAATTAAAAAATAAAAACATAAATATTAAATAAGTGGAAAATAAGAAATAATTTAAAATGGAGAGATTCATCATGATTTTAAAATGAAAATAACAACATTTTTATTCTTCAAAGGATTGTAAACACTAGTAAATGACTATGCTTTGTTGATTATAACTATGTAAAAATTCATAATTAAAAATTTCAAAATAAATTAAGATGCATGTACCCATGCATAAGTTACGGTGTGTGTATATATATATATGCATGTAGCTGCATTTTAATTTTTTTTTTAAAAATAAAATAAAATTCACCATTTGGTGCGTGGCAAAATGCCACATCAAGATTTGCTAACGTGGCACAATGCCACACGTCACCAAATGGTGATGTGTCCATGCATACCACGTTAGGAATTGTGCGGCCCCAGTTACCCCCTTGTTTTTCTTCCTTTCCCCATTTTCCTTCGCCCACTTCTTTTCCTCCTCCTCACGCAGCCTCCCCCCCGCCGGCATCTTCCTCTCCGCCTCCCCGTTTCCCCTCCTCCCACTCACTCTCTCCTCTCCTTCCACTTTTTCCCTTTTTTTTTTTTTGCCCACTAGCCATCCCAGCTAGCTCTCCCATCTCCCTGCTCGCAACACCCACCCGGCCATCTCCTCCAAGCCCTCCTCCACTGCAAACTCACTCTCCTCTCTGGGCCGGTCTCTCTCCATCTCCGGTATGCATACAATAATATATATATTTATATATTGTTATATATATTATTTTGATTTTAATTTTTTTTTTGAAATTGCTCACATAGTATTTTTATTATAATTTTTTTATAATTGCTTACTAAATTTGAGCTTAAATTAATTAATTAATTAATTGCTTTTTTGAAATTGCTTACTACAATGAGCTTAAATTAATTAATTAATTGCTTACTAATTCAATTAGATGATTGTTTAATTGCTTACTAATTAATTAATTAAGATTTAATTAATTAATTAATTGCTTACATAGTATTTTGATTATAATTTTTTTAAATATTGCTTACTAAATTTAAATTGCTTAAATTAATTTAAAATTTGAATGATCACCTATATATATTTATATTGAGCTTAAATTAATCATGTGGTTCCAAATTTACCTCATCAAATATTGACCTTAATTTGGGAGATGAGGTGCAGATTGTTCTTGTGAACTTAGGTAAATCGTGTTTGTCAAAACCAATTTAAATGCCTAAATTAAATTTTTCTTAACCTCATTTAGATTATTATTAAACATTTAAACTAAACTATAAATGCAATAAAAAAAAGATAAAACATAACTAAGTCCCTAATCCACCTCACAATAAATTAATATAATAAATATGCTTAGCTTATATGTACCAATATTATGCTACTTTTCTCCTATTTCACATTGTTTTGATATTTCTATCGATATATGCACATATATCCTATTGTTGTCACAAATCTTGTCAAATCATCTTTAAACACGTTTTCAAGAGTAATGTTATAATGTAGACCATTTTAAATATTAGAAGTATCGGTATTGGGTTTCTATTTAGTGTTATTTATTTATGTATTTAATAATCATATGTTACACTACGTTAAATGTATTGATCAATAAACATAAATCTTAAACATTAAGAAAGACTAACATAAATATATAATAAATAAAATATAAAAAGTGAAACTAAGAATTTAAAGAGAGCAAAACATAAAATAAATAAATGACAATTTAATTTAATTAATTAGTGGAGGTTTTTGGCCTCCATATACCTAATTATACAGAAAATAGGCGGTCACATCATTTGTATAGAAATTAGGATTAATAACGCAATTGGGAAATAAATATATTGTTGTTTCATTTGGCCATCTTTAGGGCCCTATTTCCACAACAAAAACTCACCTACAAAGAGTTTTAAGATGAGAACGCTTTAACGTGAAGTCCTTGCGTCAAGAGATAGGTGAAATATTATTCTATGCACCATAAGATCGATAAGGGATTCGCACTAAGTGCATTCAATCGTTATTGTTTTTTGGTGTTATTCTTTATGCCATTTGCCAGAATGAACTTAATTTATATTTTAATTTGCACAAATACTAAAAACACTACATTATTAAATATTAACAATGCTATATTGTTCAAAATGAATATAAATTTGGTGTGTACTTGATACTTTATGATTTAATATTACACATAGAAAAAATTTATTTTGTCCTTTTTCCCATTTTGAAGTTGGTTCCATTACTTTTCTTAAAATGCAAGTATATATCTGCCCTTATTCTTATTGTATGTGTGCATACATGTTTAAACCATTATTTTCAACGATTTCAAAATAATAGTCTTTTAAAAAATTTTTCTTATTATTTTTTATTCTCATTTATTGGTTCTAATCACCTTTGATGCAAGTATATTGTTTAGAAGAACATAAGCATACTCATTATTTAAACTTATTATTCTAAAAGTACTTAGGGCTTGAAAATTGAAATGGCTTTATGGACATTCATAGAAATAATTTAAGACATATATGGACCTAATAATTGGATCTTTGTTTAATTAACCAAATCAAACTGATGAAGTTTTGCTTTGTTAAATATAATATTATCATCCGTAGAATAAGTTATATCCAAATTGATATATATGAACATATATCTACTTGCTTTGAGATGCCATTTCCTTCCAACATATATCTACTTGTTAATTGAATTGTTAGTAAACCTAAATAAACCTAGCTTTATTACGTTTACTGTCCCAATATATAATGGAAGTAAATTAATCGGTTTTTTTAATTTACGTAGTAACAATATGGACAAGAGTTGGATGATAGAGCCTATGATCTCAAAGGAATACATTGACGGTTGTAGATCATTCATAGATTTTGCAATACTCAATTGTAGGACTCCAGATGAACTTATTTTTTGTCCGTGTAAGACGTGTCACCTCAATAGGCGGCACACTCCCGCCTTGGTATACGACCATTTGACAAGGGGTAAAGGAATGTGGCCCCAATACAAAGACTAGATTTATCACGGCAAGAGTCCTGTTCGAGCTTGGGTTGAAGGAACTAATTTGCTGAGACCGACCGCAGATGCAAGTGCAAGCACAGAGGATGTGGGTGGCAATATGCAAGCAATGTTGAGGGATTTGTTCGATATGCATGATGTTAGGGAAGACAGCAATGAGCCTTAACCTGGGGCACGAAATGGTGAAGAACAGATTATGGATGATGCACCCAACACAGGTGACACTCAGAAGTACGATGAATTGCTTAAAAATGCAGACAAGCCACTTCACGAGAAGACCAGACACAGCAAACTCAGTGCCACTGTACACTTGTACAATTTAAAGTGTTTAGGTGGAGTTACAAACACGATTTTCTCGGTTCTCTTTGAGTTCGTCAATCAGTTATTGCCTAATAATGGTGAGGCTTTGCCAGATAATACATATTAAGCGAAAAAATTCCTAAGGGACATGGGGCTCGGGTATGAGAAAATACTGGCATGTCGTAACGATTGTATGCTATTTTGGAAGGACAATAAAGACTTAGACTCATGTCTTAAATGTGGACAATCTAAGTGGAAGGATGAAGTTGATTTGGATGATGATGACCAACCTATATTGACGAGTAAGAAACGTCCGGCTAAGGTATTGCGTTGGTTTCCATTAATTTCAAGATTGCAGAAGTTGTTCATATCACACAGTAACGCACACAATATGAGATGGCATGCAGAGGGCTGCACAAAAGACAACCTATTGAGGCATCCGGCTGACGACGAAGCATGAAAGTCGTTCGATAATTTATATCTGGACTTCTTATCTGATAGTAGGAATGTAAGGCTTAGCCTAACTTCGGATGTATTTAATCCGTTTGGCAATATGAGCACATCCCATAGTACTTGGCATGTAATGCTTGTACCGTACAACTTGCCACCTTGGATGTGTATAAAACAATCATCATTCATCTTATTCCTGATTATATCAAGCCCAAAATCACCTGGAATGGATATAGATGTCTACCTTCAACTTCTGACTAAGGAATTACAGGAACTATAGAATGTAGGGGTACACACGTTTGATGTCTCAAAAAGAAAACATTTTTATAATGCGAGCGCAATTGATGTAGACGATTAATGACTTCAGCGATATAGATTTGTTAGGATAGCCTATGAGGGTGTAAAGGCATGTCCTTGCTGTATGTATTCAACAAGATCAAAACATGTATTGTATGGGTCTAGGAGATGGTCATGGATCATGGGAGGAGCAAAAACGAAGCAAAAATTGAATATTGTAGACAAAATATTGAGGTCATAGGTGGTATAGTTGCCCATGGATCATCCATTCGGGAGGAAACAGGCGAACGTTTGACGGTAAGCAAGAATTGGAATGTGCCCCAGAAGTGCCAAGTAGAGACAAAATATTGAGACAATTAGAAGGATGGTATTCGGAGATGAGAGTGCCAGTAAGATACTAGAGCCCCTTGAATCGGCCAAGAAGGACCGTAAGAAAAAAAAATAAAAAAAGAGGAAGAGGAAGAGGAAAAGCAATAATAAGAAGAAAAAGAACCAGAGGCTGCTGAAATATTGTGGAAAAAGAATTTTTTTTTTTTTTTTTTAGATTGCCGTATTAGAAAGATAATTTGTTTAGGTACAACCTTGATGTGATACACATCGAAAAAAATGTTGTGAACAACATACTTGGCACGATACTAGACATTAAAGGGAAAACCAAGGATAACCCTAAAACACGTCAAGACTTGCAAGAAATGGGTTTGAGACCTAAACTGCATCCGTACATTGGCGATGACTGGAGAACGTATTTGTCACCTGCTTCCCACACGATGTCGATGAAGATAAAATTGCTTTCTTAGAAGTGCTTTGAGATGTAAGGGTGTCCTGCAGTTATGCCTCAAACATATCCCGATGTGTTTGAAGGAATGATCACACATTGTCAGGTCTTAAGAGTCATGACAACCACGTACTCATGCAACAACTTCTCCCTATTGCATTGAGGGGATCAAAATTGCCAAGTAACGTGATAAAGGTTATGGTCGATATGTCTACATTCTTCAAAGGCATATGCGAAACGACACTGACACCCGAGGCTTTGGATAGACTTCAAGAACACGTCTGTATGACTCTGTGTTTGATGGAACAGATATCCCCCCCAGCTTCTTCACTAGCATGGTCCACATTATCGTCCATCTTGTCCGTGAATGCCAACTTGGTGGACTGGTGCAATATAGGTGGATGTACTCAGGAAAGAGGTAAAACGTATTTAATTCATAGTAAACATATTTAATTTATATGTGAAAAAGTGTAACGATTGATTGAGTGTTTATGTGTAGGAGCCTTAGGGGATTCAAATCCAATGTTCGTAACAAAGCAGCTCATAAGGGTTGCATTGCTGAGGGATACATAGCAACTGAGTTAGTGACTTTCTGCTTGGCATATTTAAGTAGTGCACTGACAGTTCACAATAGGCCACAAAGAAATGCAAATGGCTATAGGGGGCGGGAACACAAGTCAACCTAGATCGAATCACAATGATACAGATTCATCGGTATATTATGTTCAACTCGGATGACTTTCATCAACTGCGGATGTAAGTCATTGTAATATAAATAGGTTACATGCTATTGTAACTTAATATCATGCACTTTTAGTAGCACACTAAAACGAACAGACTTACTCAATTGTAGGGTGCACGTGGAAACGCTTAGGCGAGGTTCGAATATGGAGCAAATGACAGACACTCAGTTGGAGTCTCAACATTATCAACAGTTTTGCAATTGATACTGTGACTAGGTAAGACAAATGTCGAATAAAAATTTCACTAAATCTCAAATTTGTTTCTCACTCCTATTCTTTAACCGAAATAGTTAATTGTGCATATACACTTCTATTATACCTATAGGTTGATCATTTAGACAATCGACAGAGGATGGAACTAGGGGAGAAACTAGTCATGCATTGTAGAAGGCCAATGGTATCAACAGTCTAATATAACAGATATGTGGTCAATGAAAAGTTGTTTCGCACTATTGCATACAATGTGGGAAGGAGGTCTCAGAACAGTGGCGTGTGTGTGCCAACTGTTGATGTTAAAACGTACTATGGGAAGCTAACTCAAATAATTAAGGTGGAGTACTATGATCGGACTAAGTACGTATTGTTTAAGTGTGATTGGGCGGACAACACAAGAGGCAGGGGGTACAAGTTGGACAATTATGGCCTAACGCTAGTAAACTTAAAAAACCTTGTACACAGGGGGGATAAAATTACTGATGAGCCATATGTGCTAACTTTTTAAGTCTCACAAGTTTTTTACGTCAACGACGACAGGGACACTGATTGGGCTTGTGTCGTGAGGACCAAACCTAGGAATGTGTACGACGTTGGTCAGGGTTAATGGGCTGATGACGACCAAGCAAACTACCACGAGAGCGAGCCTCTCCAGTTGGATCATAATCATCATTATAATCCACATCTGGATGACATAAATTACGTAAAATCGACCTACCACCTATTGAAGCATATGTGATTTCATATAAATGAAGTTGGCATTAATATGTTTATTTTTTTAGTTTTTTAATTCATGTGATTGTTCAGTTGTTTTTATTTCTATTTGTTTGCAATTTTGATTACATTCCATTTTCCTTATTGCGTTGATTTATATTTTTCTTGGTCATATTAATTAATTTGGAATGTGATTAATGTTGCAGTGAAACATGAGTATTCACGGTGGAAAGACAAAGGGCCTAAAGCACCCACATTTCGTGTTGAGGCAGACGATTGGTGATGACAGCCAATCTAAGGACATGCGTACCCCTTTTGCCTCGCAGTCAGGGTATCGACCAATACTCCCACATGAGCACGGTTATTTCCAGTTCGACAACCTGATGGGTGCCGCTATCATTATGGGGCAACCAGACCCATACAGACCACAACCAGAGAATGGGCAATCCATTTGGTCCTATGATGGGGTGTTTGGAGCATACTACAGTGGATGATGATGCTCATGTGGAGTGGCAGGTATCCCCAGATGAGGGAGACGATGTGGACAATGGTGATGATCCACATGATATACCACAGCCTGAGTCAAAGGATATAGCACAACTTGAGTCAGAAGATATAGCATAGCCTAAGGCCCCTGCTTTGCCAATGCTGAAAGAGAACGAGGTTTGGACGATAGGTATGTTTAGACCTATAAATATGTAAATATATATATATGTGTTCTTAAATATGTAATGACTATTTATTTTCATTAAATATTGATAGTCAATTTATGTTGTACTTAACAAATGCATATACAAATGACAATATTGAAGTGCTTAACGTTAGTGACTCCCACAAGTTATATTCAATATCAGATGGAAAGCATGTCATAATGGAGTTCACTGATATGTGGCAACCAGTAAGGAGAAGCGGGTGCAAATGGCGGTGGACGATAGGCAAGATGGTCATGAGCGGTTTGTTTGTCCGGATATCAAACGATTGGAAGAAGGTACCGTTAGAGAAGAAAGAGCTATTTTTTGATGCGTTAATGGTAAATGTAATTCAAATGTTATGAATTTTTCCCTACGATATAGTGTATATAACTTATTATGTGAAACTTATTTATGAAGGTATAATATATAATGATTTGGTTTATTAATTTCTCCATTGTTCACTAATGCAGAAGAACTTCCACATATTGCTCGGCTCGCTTGAACATTGCTGAAATTAAAAAGGACCTATGGCGGGACATGGGCGAGAAGTTAAAGTATTGGCGACACGAATTGAAAAAGCCACTCGCCATTCGAGGCGATGACACTCTTGACTCGATGAAGGCGAGAGCAGCTACAATCATCCATAGAAGTATGACCATGGATGTGGACATATTGTTGGAGAAGTGGTGTGAGAAGAAGAATCAGGTAGGTCGATCTTTTGCTTGTAGTTGTGTAGTATTACTAATTCTAATTATTTATCTTTTCACATATATATTAATGACGTAAGTTGTGTGCACAGGAATATATCACGCATATGATAGAAATACGAGCATTGTATACCACACCACATTGCGTCAGCTCAAAGAGCTACGTCCAACACTCACATGAGAAGGTATGTTTGTCAAACCCCATAAATACAAATTACTGAAATCATTATTCCAATATTATAATGTGAAAATATGTTTATATTCATGGATTTTTGCAGGTCATGAAAATGGGCAAAGCCCCAACGCGAGCAGCAAATTACATCATGACCCATACGAAGAAAGACGGTGGCTACCTAAATCCATTGGTCGAGGAGAGAGTGGTATGCTTGAAACACATTTGTGTATTTTTATATTTATGATTAATACTTAGACTAAAAGATGACTATGTATATGTAACGTGCAGAATGAGATGATGCGGCTTGCGGATTCTGACCCCACCAAACTAGTAGAGGGGCCTAGAGGGGACGTTGATGGGTGGGGCAATGATGCATATGCGCTCAAGGCAATAAGCCAGAGTATGCGAGTCGTGTCCGCGCGTGAGCAAGAATATTCTACCGGTGCGGGGACACATCCATTCCTATTACACACTGTCCCAGGCGAGGTCCCAGAATGCTACTCCCACCGTAGTTTCATAAATGATTGAGAGAGCAATTCAATTGAAAGAGGAGCAGCATAAGCAAGAGATTGAGGAGCTCCTGGCCAAGCAAAGGGAGAAGATAAACCAGGAGCACAAGCAGCAGATGGATGCGTTGACTGCTGCAATTACCGAGCAGTTTAGTCAACGAATGGCTACGCAACTGGATGCTCAGGCGATGCATTATGAGGAGCGTTTTTGCTCGCTTGAGGGGTATCAAGTGATGACCTCTGAGTCGAAGGTGACCACTGAGAGGTTTTTGCAAGACGTAGGGTCACCTGCACGTATCATCCTCTGATCATCTGCAGATAGTACACAAGGTAACAACATATTACCTTTCATTATCGGCTAATAAGATCATTTAGCATATATAAAAAATGTGATATATAGTATTTTAACTTCTGTACAAGAATAATATGTTGTGCATATATTTCATAGCCCAGATGAACGTATATAACACAGTAAAACTATAATATGCGTAGATGACGATCGGAATGATATCCGAAATTTGATCCCGGTCACAAAAAAGTCGCATCTTTCGAAGGCGACAAAATGACCACCATGTTACATCTATTCCAGTACGTATATGTGCTTTTTTGAAAAATTTTATTTACTTGAAAATTTGTGTTGATTGTTAGTACAAATTGCTTGTTTATGTTTGGTTTGGTTCTAATTGCTGGTTGGATATTTGACTTAATCAATTATGTTAACGTGTGAAAGCTTTTTTGTTTTCTATTTTTGTCCTTTAAGCTTTCTTCCATTGGATTTTTTCTTTTCATCTTCATTCACAGCAAGACTTGGGGCTTGTAGTAGATTAAAAATTTAATGAACAATGGTGCACAAATCTAGGGGTTGATAGAAAGTTTTAGTTATCTTTGTTTAGAAACTTGATCTTATGCATGCAACTAGTTAGTGAAAGACTGACATATATGTTTAACACTAAATTTGCGAAGAGAAACATATGTAGCCATGCCCCCATTGAGAGTTGTCATATCTAATAGCTTGTGTCTGTGCCAGAGAACAATACTTGTTTCCATGTCCAGAAATAAAGCTTTTGGCACACTGTTAGAATTTGGCTAGATATTTTGATCATGTTCAAAATTGTTGTCCTGATTTTTTTTATTTCATTTATCTCTAGATTATATTGACTTTTTCGCCTACAATTTGCCAGATCTTTCTTGCTCTTGTTGCCGTTGCAGGTGGTAGTGTTTGCAAGTATCAAATATATGATGTTGCAACCTTTTGGATCTTCCCTCATTCTTTTGTGATTATGAGAACAAAATATTATATGAATTGGTATATTTACTAGTTTGGAATTTATGCTTGTTTTATGGTGACATGTATTTGACTGGACCTAAAATATTTGAGCCAAGGCACTTGAGAAATTGTCATGGTTGTGCAGTTTTGACAAATATTGAAGTGATTTAAGTTCTAGATATCAGAATATGCCTTAGTGATCTGAAATCAGTTTGATCTAGACATGGTTGGCTGAAAACTATACTAGATTGTGCTTTTACTGACTTTATACTTGATATCCTTGTTTTTTTAAACTTGCAAGTATTGTCACGGATGACTTCACCCCCCACCAAAAAAGAAAAAAATTAATTAGCTACATACCATTAATTTTTCTACAACCATTCCATGTTTTCTTCTTGTGGGTGTGGGTAAGTGGAGAATTCTAGACATAAACCTTGGACTTGCTTGGTCATACAAAGTGCACTGAATTCATGAAAATTGTGATTTCAATGTACCGCCACATTTAAAAAGCAGTTGATTATGTGGTCTGGTGCTGTAACTTTAGGTGGACTATTTCTAATTTATTTTCTTATGAGTACTGTGGCATTCTTATAATAAAGTTGATTGTACATGTTTCTCAATGTTTTTTGCTTACCTTTCATTATAATTGTTAATTTGTTCATTTATATAGCTACCCACAATTGCTTGCATTTATCTACATCTGATGGGGAAACCAATTCAGATATAGCCTTCTCAGTATCAGATGTCAAGGACAAGTACAAAGTATGATCCATTCGCATTGTTGCTTTTCTCTTTTTAACAATCCAATGGTTTTGGCACATCTTTAGTGGTCATGGTAGGTATTGGGTTTTGACATATCTTTAGCGGTCTTGGTAGGTATTGGGTTTTGGCACATCTTTAGCGGTCTTAGTAGGTATAGGTTGTAGGAGTTGATAGAAAGTTTGCTTAATTAATTATATAAGTTAGATCACCTCATGCCCTCATTGCCTATGTTCAATCTTCATCATGAGCCTAATAAGATTTAATCTTCTTAAATCCATGTGAACCAGCAAAACCGTTAAAAATTATTCCATCCTAATTATTCTTATTCTTACCTGGCCGTATTATATTTGATTAAATGCAAATGAATTCTATGTTTGATATTCTATCATGCTCCTCATTTATTTTTTGTTTCTTTTTCTTTTTTCAGTTAGTGTGGAGAAGTTAGAGCGGTCTCTACGTTGTTTGATCACTTCAATTCGATGGAGGACGCTAGGTGGTGTTTTTACATAAATGCATGTATTGTCACGTGACTTTGACATTGTATTTTTTGGTTTTTATAGGTTTTGATTATATATATATTTGGATAACAGTGTTAATATATAGAGACATTTTTACTTGTTTGTTAATTGTTTATATAGGATGAATGTGGTTAATTGTTACGTATGTATAGTTGGATAACAGTAATGTGTATATAAGATGATATTTTTGTAATATAAATGTGATTATTGATTATCAACTTTAGATTATCCATTAGGTTTGTAACGGATGGATTTTTTTTATATAAATGTGATTAAATTTTATCAGGTTTTGATTGTTGATTATGAATATGGTTTTGATTATAGAGACATGATTATTGATTTATTAGGTCATTGGACATTCAATATTGGATTGAATTAGCCGGTTAAAAAAAAAAAAAGAAAAAAAAAACCTAACATGGCAAAAATTTCCCATGTTAGCTTTTATGTGTTTTTTTTTTTTTTCCCATTTATTAACGTGTGAATAGTAATACATTAGCAAATGGTAACATGACACATGTTTAACACGTTAGTAAATTATCAATTCTAACGGACACATTACTAATGTGTGAAAAACGTTAGAAATGGCACATTAGGCCCATTACTAACGTATCAAAGGGTTGGCCCATTACTAACGTATCAAAGGGCTTAAAACGTTAGTAGTTGGGCGTTAGTAAAAATTGGGGTTTTTGTAGTGATTGTTTTGTGTAAACAAAAATTTCATTCATCCCAAAAAAAAATATAAAATTTGCAATACAAAATGCAAAATATAATGAAACTCAAACCTAGTGCTTTATGTAGATGTTAGTATGAGAATCGGCATCAAACTGTATTATTTGCAACATTGGCAACAAATTAAACTACAAACCGTCCAAAACAATAGCATTAGCAACTCGGACTTGAAAACAAAAATTAAAAATATAAAAATTCTGAAATCAACCTAGTCAGCACCTTAAATCTCCTAAAACAAACTATTTCCTTTTCAAACACAGAGTAACTATGTTCAACAAAAAATAAAAAAAGGAAAAAATTTGGGTAAAGTCTACTTAACCTCCTCAAACTACCACTTTAATGACAATCTACCCCCCAAACTACCAATTGTGAGTCTGTGACAATTTATCCTCAAAACTACCAAAACGATAATAATGTACCCCCAATGCTAGCAAAATGACAAAATTACTCCTATAGAATTTTCAATAAGACAAAAATACCCTTAATTTTTTTTTTTAAAAAAAATATAGTATTTTTTTATTTTAGTAAGGGTAACTTTGTCATTTTGTTAAATTTTGGGGTATATTGTCATTGTTTTGGTAGTTTAGAGGGTAAATTGTTACAATTTTGGGAAAAATTTACTTTTAACTCATGAAGTTTCAGTGATTTTGCAATGTTAACCCCAAAGTTTAAAAATTTGCAATCCACCCCCATGAAGTTTCAAAAATTTGCAATGTTAACCCCAAGTTCAATTTGGCCGTCAAATTAGATGGTTTCCATCCCATGTGCGCCTCACGTGACTCTTTAGGGTTTTTATGGGTTGAGACTTCCAGTTTTGCCCTCAATCCCAGTTACTGAATTTTGCCCTCAAGTGCATGGGCTCCCGACGTTTCTATTGCTGGTGTTTGCTGTATTAGAAATGACGGCGTCTGAGGAGAGAGCAGCGCACAGTAGAAATGCGTACGCGACCATGCTGTACATGGGCTCCGGTGCAGACGATTAGGAAGGCGGACGCCGGTTCCAACAAGAAGGCTGAACGAGGCAGGTGAGCTGGCGTCGCTGGACCGGGTCTCGTCGAATGTGAGGCAGACGATACAGAAGGCGCGGCTGGAGAAGAAGATGAGCCAAGCGGACCTGGCCAAGCAGATTAACGAGACTCGGTCCAGCGACGAATTGTAACGGCGTCTGGCGAAATTGTCCGGTTGACTAGTTTGGATAGGATTGACCCGTTAACTATTTTATCAAACAAATAAAATGGGTATTAATTTCTCAAATTAACAGCATCTTTTGAAACCGATAAACAAAACGTACTCATATATAAGGTTTCACGGTCTTCCCTTCCACTCTACTCTCCCGTCTTTCTCTGACACACACACACACATTCTCTGTCTCTCACACACGCGCAAAGCAAGGAGTGGAGGTTTTCTAATAATTTAAAAGTTGCAGTCTCCAATGGCGCTTGTCTGGAGCTTGCTTCTCTGCTGTCTAGCCGCCGCTCCGGTGGTCCTCACTGTGGCCACCACACGAGAAATTCACGGCGAAGAAGCACAGCAAGAGGCTGACAGAGTCACCAACTTACCTGGACAACCGGCGGCGGCGTTCAAACACTACGCCGGCTATGTCAAACTAAGGCCTCAAGATCAAAAGGCACTCTTCTATTGGTTCTTCGAAGCCCAAGAAGCACCGTCTCTCAAGCCTCTTGTCCTTTGGCTCAATGGAGGTCCCTCTCTCTCTCTCTCTCTCCAATTCTTTAGATTCAGAGTACTTAATTAGAGCTTCGTATAACCTGACATTGCTCTTTTTCTTTTTTAATTTTTATTTTTTTTAGTTTTTACGCCCAAATTAAAATCGTTTCCATTTTCTGAAAGTGACATTGAGAAAACACTAGTAACAATGATCAACAGAGAATGCAGTAGTATTCTATTTTGATTTTCTTGCCTTAGTTTCTGTTTGTTTATACGCATCCCCTATACAAGCAAAATATTTTGAAAACGAGAAAAACGAAAAAGTAACTTATCCCAAGTGGTCCAGGAGTACGAGAACAGGAAGGCCGTGTCGAACCAGGCCGTACTTGCATCAACCAATTAACCAAACGGTACGTTAATTTGTTGGATTCAGCAATTACATGCCACTTATTCTACCTGAAAACTAATAATATTTCTCATGCATGTAAATAATGACACCCGATAGTTCCTAGCACATGATCCATTAATAACAAAGAATCACTCTGCTTTTGGTTGCAAAAACAGGGTAGAACAGAGGAGTGTGGGTTCCATTTCATACTCTGTAATTGCACACTTTTTTCTTCAACAAGTTAAAGGATAAAGAATTTGGAGCTAATTAATTATTATTGTCTATAGTCTATCTTCTTTCTCTCACGTAAACAATGAGCATAGACCAACAAAAGCAGGTGAATAGGAGCATAGTCTTTCTTCTTTCTAAGCAGGTGAACAGGAGCCTATTTGGTCATATTATTGATGAGATTCGTGCGAGCTTACATGCTTTTCCTCATTGGCAGTGTGTTTTTATTCCTAGATAGTCAAACATGGTGGCCCATAAGCTTGCAAAAGCTGCCACTTCTACTATTTGGGATAGAATTTGGAGTTATGATACTCCGGTGAGCATACGGGATTTTGTAACTCGTGAGCTGTGTGCTCTTTCCTGAATTCTTTAATGAAAGCTTCAGTTTTTTTTTTTTTAAAAAAAAAAAAAAAAGAATGAGCACCAAAACAGCAGAGAATCCGAGGGACCCAAATCATTTTTTTTTAATTTTTTTTTTTTTTATATAAACCCATCTGCTGCCCATTGCCATTTGCAAAGAAACTTGCTCCTTTATATCTGCTTCTATGTCTATCTCTTAATTATCAACAAACGTTCCTTATATGGGTTCTCTGCTTTGTTTCAAGAGTCGGTGACAATGGATATTGCGCATTTCTTGTTTGGAATCTTTGGTTGGTTTTTAGTATCTCCGAAATGGTTTTCTTCTTGCTTTCATTTTATCTGTTGAAGTTCTTGGACTAATGGTTCCTCTATTTCTTTCTCGGTTCACAGAGATCTCGCCGACCAAATCTCCTGAGCATAATGATCGCCGAAGAAGATGCCAAACCACCATCCAGTTAAACCGACCGGTCTGGTTCGGTCCTCTGGTTCTTCCAAGGCCTCGATAAGTCAGTCAAAGTCGCCTCCCAGTCATCCGCCTGAGCCGTCAAAGCCACACCGCCCGATGAATTGCCGAGATCATCCTTCTATTTTAACCAAAACAATAAAATAAAATAAAATAATTCCTGCAAAATGAAACGTCGTCGTTGTCATTGAGCTGCCAACCCATCCATAATTGAGGGTAAAACTGGAAGGAAACGGGTTAAAAAGTCACGTGATCGGCATGTGGAATGGAAATCATCCAATTTGATGGCCAAATTGACGTTGGGGTTAACATTGCAAGTTTTGGAAACTTCATGGAGGTGGATTGCAAATTTTTAAAACTTTGGGGTTAATTTGCAAAAATCAAACTTCATGGAGTTAAAAGTATGGCAATTTTACGACCAGAAACGAACGAACGACACGAATAAACGGGTAATGGGTTTGGGCTAATCGGGTTGGTCTTAATCGGTCTACCCATTTAAGACCATGAATTTTCGTGTCTGGCGGGTCTACCTGGTCTGGGGTCTACCTATTAGACGACTAATTGTGGTCTCAGCGGTACCGGGTACCGGCCAGACCAACAATACTGTTAGACCTGTTATTTATTTCATTTTTTTTTAAACATAAAAAGTAAAAAAAATTCCTAAACTAAACTAACCCTAAGCCTAGTGTAAAATTGGTATTATACATGTATAATTATAATTTAGGAATAAATGTAAAATTGGTCAATTTGGTTGGCTTAATTTATAAATTCCATTATATAATTATTATTAGACAATCATATGATTTAATGATCAATTAATCATGTGATATAATCGTATAAATTTCAATAACAATACATTAATAATTTAATTATGGTTAAAAGTAACACATTGTTGAATCCAATGTTAATTACTTAATTTGATATTATACTAATGACATTATCATTGTACATGAATATTATGCTTAAGTATTTAAATTATCATTAAATCATATGATTAAGTATTAATCTTATACATTTGTATTATTCAATATATATGTATAATTATAATTTATAACGCATATGGACTTATAACATACATTAGAAGTGAGAATCAAGTTTCTAGTTAATTATTGTATTAGTATCAATTTGTATACTTATATCATATTATATATGTATAATTTTTTATTAGATAATCATAAGATTTAATGATCAATTGATCATGTAATGTAATCATATAAATTCCAATAACAATACATTAATACTTTAATTGTGGTTATAAGTAACACATTGTTGAATCAAATGTTAATTACTTAATTTGATATTATACGAATGTCATTATCATTGTACACAAATACTATAATTAAATATTGATCTTATATATTTATAATTATATTATTTAATATGCATATAATATAATGTTATTGAATTAAGCATAACCCATATAACATATATTATTTAATTACTATTATATGGATTTAAATATATATAACTATTTTTTGTAATATATTTTGTATATATATATACAAGATATTTGAACGAGCTAATAATTTGTTAACAATTAAATTAACAATGTTTTTGGTATTATTATTACTACATTTTTTAAAAAGAAAGAAAGAAAAAAAAAGTGTTTTAAGTTTTTTAAACGGGTCGGGTCGGGTCTACCCAATAAGACCCGGTTATTATGTGAGTAAAAGCGGTGGTGGGGTTATCCGTTTATTTTAAATATAAATAATCGTGTCAACCCGATTACCCGTTAGCTAAACGGGTATGCAGGTATAGCCTAATCATGTAACGGGTACCCGCGGGTCGTAATCGGGTCGTGTATGGGTACCCATTTTGCCACCCCTAGTTAAAAGTGAATTTTTCCCTACAATTTTATATTGAGATAGTAGTTTGAGGGGGTTAAGTAAACTTTACCAAAAAAATTAAATTCTAATTAAAAATAAAGGGGGTAATTATCCTTTCTCCATGAACTATTACTCGATTACCATATACCCTCATCAACTACCAACTTTATATTACAATCCCATCAAACTACCATTTTGTTATCAAAATCCCTATTCCGTCAATCAAAGTCGTTAAGTCGGACGGTCAATCTATCACATGCGTATCACAAGCCTTGAATGTGTGTGCATTTGTTATTAGGTAACTATCCTTTCTCCTATGAACTACTATCGATTACCATATACCCCCATCAATTGCCAACTTTACGCGCACGTGATGGGCTAACCGTCCGACTTAATGACTTTAGTTGACAGAAGGAGTTTTTGGTAACAAAATAGTAGCTTGATGGGATTGTAATATAAAGTTGGTAGTTAATAAGGTATAGGTTAATAGATTGGTAATTCACGGAAGAAATGATAATTTCCCCAAAAACAAATGTACAGTGCTTTGCTTTCTGTCCATGTAGTACACACACACAGAGAGAGAGAGAGCTGACTTCCTTGTAAATTGGAGGGGACCTGGCGGCGACGCGGCTGGACCTTCTCACTCTCACTGAAGAAAGGTCCATCAGTAGCTTAAGTCGGTCCATGTGGTTTCAATATGAATTTAAAGGTCCTTAGGGTATGTCAAAAAAATAATTTAGTCCTTATAGTAAAATTCTGTTAAAACATTTAACATATTCCATTAAATGACATGTCAGCACTAACAAAATGACAACACGTGTCATTCTTAATAAAATATATATATATATATAAATATATAAAACTAAAAAAAAAAAAATTAATTTTTTTTTTTAAAAAAAAAAAGGTTGCCCCTAGTCTGCTCCCACCACGGGTGGTGTCAAGAACCCCCGTTGTTACTACCCTGGTACTGTTGATCTTCGGTGAGTTGGTTTACCCCTTCTTTGCTCTTATTTAGTGAATTTGTGTTATGGGTATAAGATTGCTTTTGTCTAAATTACAAATCGGTCCCTATATTTAAATTCTTATTTAAAGGTCCTTCTGGTTAGCCTAAATTACAAATCGGTCCCTGTGGTTTCAATATGAATTTAAAGGTCCTTAAGGTATGTCAAAACAATAATTTAGTCCCTATAGTAAAATTCTGTTAAAACATTTAACATATTCCATTAAATGACATGTCAACACTAATAAAATGACAACACGTGTCACTCTTAATAAAAAATATATATATATATATATAAAACTAAAAAAAAATTAATTTTTTTTTTTTTTTTTTTTTTAAAAAAAAAGGCTGCCCCTAAGTCTGCTCCCACCACGGGTGGTGTCAAGAACCCCCGTTGTTACTACCCTGGTACTGTTGATCTTTGGTGAGTTGGTTTTCCCCTTCTTTGCTCTTATTTAGTGAATTTGTGTTATGGGTATAAGATTGCTTTTGTCTAGTCTAAAACATGATTTTCGTTCAATGTTATGTAGTGAAATCCGTAAGTATCAGAAGAGTACCAAGCTTCTGAATAGAAAGCTTCCTTTCTAGAGGCTTGTTCATGAAATTGCCCAGGACTTCAAGGTGATATTTTATGTAGATGGATTTGGTTAAATCTTTTTGGGCAATGATTTGTTGTGTGGGAGATTTTGATTGCAAACTGATTTGCATTTCCAAAGCCATGCTATCTTGGCTCTTCTGGAGGTGGCCGAGGCTAAACAAGTAGGTCTATTTGAGGACACCAATGCCATCCATGCCAAGTGGGTTACCATAATGCCGAAGGATATCCGGTTGACTAGGAGGATCTACATTGGAGGTGGCTCACAACTCATCCCTAGCCAAATCTAGTGGGTTTACTCCTTTCTTTTTTTCTTTTTTAATTAATTTTTTTAGTTTTTAGTTTTTTAATTATATATATTAAGAATGACATGTGTTATCATTTTATTAGCACTAATATGTTACTTAACAGAATCCGATAAATGTTTTAACAGAATTTGACTTCAGGGACTAAATTATTTTTTGGCATACTCTAAAAACCTTTAAATTCATTTTGATATCACATAGAGCAATTTGTAATTTAGGCAAACCACAAAAACTAATTTTGCATTTATCTCAAAAATTAAAAATTAAAAATCCACCTTTACAATCAAACTTTTGAAACCCAAAAACCAAATTGAAGGAATTATCAAAGCCACCAGAGATGGCTTAGAGCACTAATAGCAGATACCTTATATGGCATTTCCTTCTCTATGTTTAGGGAAAAAAGAGAAAAAACCATAAAAACACACCCACAGTAGAAGTCCTATATTTAACCAATACCAAATGATTGCTACAATGCTTCCCAATGCATTGGGAAGCACTATAGCAAACCCAATGCTTTATTAATTATAAAAGAATCTCTTCCACCCTCTCCTTCACGCCTCCATTTCTTCTTCGTTGAAGCATTTTCTCCTTCACGTGTCTCTCTCTCGCACCTCACCAAACAAACAGCAAAATCACCACCACAAACCGCAAAAAATGTTGAATAACAGACGAATTTGTTGAGCCCAGAGAGAAGAAGAAAAACAAACGAATTTGTTGAAAATTGGAGACCCAAAAAATGTTGACATTGCAAAGTGTGGCGATTTTAGATATGAACTCTCTCTCACCTCGCATCGATTCAAGCTCAATTGAAAGCACACTACAAAAACCATTTTTTTAGTAACTAACCATTAGTAACATTTTATGGCAATTAAAATCGTTACTAAATGATGGTAACGTTTTTGGCACATTACTAAACCATAAGTTGCTAATGGTTTTTTAATAACGTTTCAACAGTGAAATGTTACTAATGGAGTAACGTTTCACTTTTTGAAACGTTACTATTAGTTTTTTTTTTCGGACACCGTTGGTAACGTTTCAAAAAGTGAAACATTCCCTCATTAGTAACATTCACTTTTTGAAACATTACCAATGGATTTATTTTTTTTATTTTTATTTTCAGACCCTATTGGAAACATGTTACTGTTTACACGTTACCAAATTAGTAACATGTGAACAGTAACACGTTACTAATTTTAAAATAAAAAATATTATTTGTTAAATTATTTTGGAATATATATATTTTCCCCTCTTTCCTTTTTCAAGCACAACATCACCATCTTCGCTCCCCGGAACGACGCTCTGGAGTGCAATCTTGACTAGGACGCCTTAGATGCAAACATGTGGCCCCTATTCATGCCCTCTGATGAGCTCCTCCATAGCCTTCATTTCTTCTTGGTGTTATCCCCAACCTTGTCCTGAACAACAAGAGCAGAAATAAGATAAACAATGAAAACATAAAAACCAGAGACAAAAACAGAGGAAGAAAAGCGAACAGTTTGGTTAGAAATGTTTTGGCTTACCTGGTTGGTTGTGTGGGGCTTCTTTAGAGTGATTAGTGATTTTAGCAATTTTCTTAGGGCACCCACTTGAGAACTTTGAAAAATCCGGCTAGGTGGAGATTGTGGTGGGAAAGGAGACTGGCGCAGCAGTGGGCCTTGACGTTGAGGTTGCAATTTTGGGCAGGATGAATCGCTCAAGACAACGGATAAAACCTCATGAGAGGTGGAAAGGACTAAAGAAATCTCTAGCCAGGCAAAAAAAAAAGGACTATGGGTCTTGGGTAATTTAATGGCGGCAAAGAAGCAGGGGAGACCTTGCGGTGCATTCGGATCTACAAGAAGGTGTCATGGTCGACCAACAGCGGTCGTGGGAGTGTAAGGGCAGCTCCGGCCGTGTGTTGGGTCATCGGCAATGTCTCAGCGGTCCCTGGCAGTCTGGTTGGTCGGCGACGTGAAGGCAGCAGTGAGTCGCTGCCTTGGGCGGTGTCAAGGATCTACAAGTTCAGCGGATAGATCAGAGCTCCGTGGTGTTGGGTAGATATATTTTAATGTCCCACATGACACATGTATGACTTTTAGTCTCTTGTTAAAATGAAGGTATCTGATCTAATCCATAGAATATTGGTTGATACGATTAGAGAAGTAGTTTCCTATTTTTACTCCTTACTTTGATGGGAAGTGGAGTGATAGTTACTAAAAGATCATGGGTAGTTACTAAAAGATCATGGGCAGTTACTAAAAGGAAATAGGTCCTCTCTCTACCCATTTTAAGTAGCACTATATGTTTCCATCTTTTTTTTATTAGTGTATATAACTGAATTAGTTAGCCACCAAATAAAGACGAGATTATATTTTGTTGAAAACTTTAATAGTCGCAGCGGAAGAAAAAAAATAAAATCAAAACTAAATCATATCAAATATAACCGAGGAAGTTTAAATGAAATCTTCCACAAATAATTGATTCCAACAAATAGATCATAATTGAAAATCATGAAAGTCTTAACAAGTGCTCTGATACCACATGCCAATCTTTTATTAAATTGAGAAATTGCCCATAATTTGTTCTATAGTATAGAACACAGTGCACAAAATGTGTATCATTTACAAAATCTGAATCATGTCTAGAATTTATGAGTGACATTTCTTGTATTGATATGTTATAATTATTTTATATAGTTTATTTGAACATGAAATTGTCACATATATGAAACTGTTTAAATGATGACATGATATGATTGATGATAAATTGTTTTGCAAAGTGATTATTTCAACTCGAAATCCTATTTTATGAAATAGTTTGGTGATCACCAAAGTGACCCAACTAGAAAGTAATAGGTTTCAAGTTGTATTTTGGATCTTAATACTCATATCCCAAGTATTAAGAAAATGACTTTGAAAATTTTTATATAGATATTTATATGTATCTATGATCATGAGAATATTTTGACTTGGCCCAAAGGTGCACCACATTTCTTGTGATTAATATACTAAGGTAAAATAATTAATGTGTATCCTTAATTGAGAGTTGGAATCGGATACCCAAAGGTAACGGACCTATCGGATTATGGATACATAATTAATTATTTTTAATAGGTGAAAGGGAATCACCATAATAGTCAATAGTTTAATTTTGTATGCTGTAATTTTCATCCAAAGATGTGTTACAACAGTACTATTTATTATTTAATTCAAAGCATTAATGTGTGAGCATATATTTAATTGCAGTTTTAGTTCCTGTTTCGCTTCATTCGCATGCTTCATCTGTTCCGATCCTTAATGGAACAAATTTCTCAGACTGGTCTGAGCAAGTCCAATTTCACCTAGGTGTACTGGATCTTGATTTAGCACTCCGGACTGAGAAACCGCCTACTATTACTGAGGAAAGTAGTGCGGAAGAAAAGACTTTAAGTCATTCTTGGGAAAGATCGAACAGATTGAGCATTATGTTTATGCGAATGAGTATAGCGAACAACATTAAGTCAACACTTCCTGAATGTGACACTGCTAAGGAATTTTTTAAGACTGTGGAAGAACGTTTTCGTTCAGCTGACAAGTCTCTTGCTGGGACATTAATGGCTAAACTCACCACCATGAAATTTGATGGTACTCGTGGGATGTATGAGCACATCCTTGAGATGTCAAATCTAGCTGCTAAACTAAAGGCTCTTGGGATGAATGTGGATGAGTCTTTTCTTGTTCAATTTATTTTGAACTCCTTGCCTCTTCAATATGGGCCATTTCAAATTCATTACAACACTATTAAGGACAAGTGGAATGTAAATGAATTGGCCAGTATGCTTGTTCAAGAAGAGACAAGGCTTAAGCAACAAGGACATCATTCAGTTCACCTTATAAGCAAAGGAGCCAGTAAGAAGTGGAAGAAACCTAAGAAGGGCAAAAAGGCAGAACCACCTAAAATCAATGGGCCTCCTCAAGGTATAGAGGCTCATGAGAAAGGACAAAACAGTATCAAGTGCGTCAGAAGAAGTTTGGGCATGTTCAGAGATTGCCACAAACGTAGGGCATGGTTTGAGAAGAAAGGTAAGCCTTTAGCTTACGTATGTTTCGAATCAAACCTAACTGAAGTTCCTTCTAATACTTGGTGGATTGACTCAGGTTCCAATGTTCATGTTTCTAATTTGATGCAGGGCTTCCTTACAATCTAGACTTTAAACCAAAATGAGAGTTTCATAGTTGTGGGAAATGGAGTCAAAGTTCCAGTGGTTGCTACCGACTTTTCGTTTATTTCTAGACACGATTGTTATCTAGATTTGTTTTTACACTTTATGTTCCTTCTGTTTCTCGTAATTTGGTTTCTATATCAAAACTTGACCTTGAAGGTTATTCCTTTTCATTTCGTAATAGAAGATTCAATTTGTTTAAAAATTCTTCTTTCGTTGGTTCTGGTAGTTTATGTGATGGTTTGTATAAACTGAATCTTAATAGTCATTTTGCTGAAAGCCTTCTAACCCTGCATCATAATGTTGGAACTAAACGTAGCCTGATCAATGAAAGTTCTTCTTACTTGTGGCACAAACGTTTGGGTCATATATCCAAAGAAAGAATGGAGAGATTAGTAAAAGATGGGATTTTGCCTAACCTAGATTTTTATCGATTCTTGATATGTGTGTGGATTGTATTAAGGGAAAACAAACCAAACACATAAAGAAGGGTGCTACAAGAAGTGGAGAACTTCTTGAAATTGTCCATACGGACATTTGTGGGCCTTTTGACTCGCCATCTTTTGGTAAAGAAAAATATTTTATCACTTTCATTGATGATTTTTCACGTTATTGTTATATCTATTTATTGCATGAAAAATCTCAAGCAGTGGATGCCCTAGAGGTGTACATTGTTGAGGTTGAAAGGCAATTAGATAAAAAGGTGAAAATTATCAGATCTGATAAAGGTGGTGAATATTATGGAAGATATGATGGTTTGGGTCAACGCCCTGGCCCATTTGCTAAACTCCTAGAAAAGCATGGTATATGTGCACAATACACTATGCCAGGTACGCCTCAGCAGAATGGAGTGGCTGAAAGGCGTAATCGTACATTGATGGATATGGTTAGGAGTATGTTAAGTAATTCCTCTTTACCCATTTCATTATGGATGGAAGCCCTTAAGACCATTGTTTATTTATTGAATAGGGTTCCTACTAAAGCAGTTCCAAAGACTCCTTTTGAACTGTGGACAGGAAGGAAACCAAGTTTAAGGCACCTACATGTTTGGGGTTGCCCAGCGGAGGCTAGGATTTATAATCCACATGAAAAGAAATTGGATTTCAAAACCATTAGTGGTTACTTTATTGGCTATCCAATGAAATCCAAAGGGTATAGGTTTTATTGTCCTAATCATAGTATGAAAATTGTTGAAACGGGTAATGCCAGATTCATTGAGAATGGTGAAATCTGTGGGAGTGATCAATTACAAAAAACAAATATTCAAGAAGTTAGGGTGCAAGTCCCACTACCCATAACTTCTAAAGAAATTGTTGTTCCTACAATTGTAGAATCATCTGACAATGTTGAACAACAAATTAATGATCAATCACTCCCCAATGAGATTATCACTAATGAACCAATTATGGAAGAACCACAACAATCAACATTAAGAAGGTCTCATAGAGAACGAAGACCTGCTATTTCTGATGATTATGTGGTTTATTTACAAGAATCTGATTATGATATTGGGACAAGTAAAGACCTAGTTTCATTTTCACAAGCCATTGGCTGTAATGATTCAGATAAATGGATTGATGCCATGAATGATGAGTTGAAATCAATGGATGAAAACAAAGTCTGGGAACTTGTCGAATTGCCAGAAGGATATAAAGCAATTGGTTGTAAATGGGTTTTCAAGACCAAACGTGATTCAAAAGGCAATATTGAATGACATAAAGCCAGACTTGTGGCCAAAGGTTTCACTCAGAAATGAGGTATTGATTATAAGGAGACCTTTTCTCCTGTATCCAAGAAGGACTCACTTAGAATCATTATGGCTTTAGTTGCTCATTTTGATTTAGAGCTACACCAAATGGATGTGAAAACTGCTTTTCTGAATGGGAGTTTAGAAGAAAAGGTTTATATGGATCAACCTGAAGGTTTCTCCATAAAGGGAAAAGAACACATGGTTTGCAAGTTAAATAAGTCAATATATGGACTTAAACAAGCTTCTAGACAGTGGTATCTTAAATTCAATGATACTATAACTTCCTTCGGATTTAAGGAAAACACCGTTGATCGGTGTATATACCTGAAGGTTAGTGGGAGCAAGTTTATATTTCTGATTTTATATGTTGATGATATATTGCTTGCCGGTAGTGATCTTGGCCTATTGCACACAACTAAGAAATTCCTCTCTGAGAATTTTGAAATGAAAGATATGGGTGAGGCAACTTACGTGATTGAAATAGAAATATTCCATGATCACTCACGTGGTTTGTTGGGGTTGTCTCAAAACCGATATATTAAAACAATCTTAGAGAGATTTGGTATGGAGAATTGTTCAGCTAGTGTTGCCCCAATTCATAAAGGGGATAAATTTAATCTCATGCAATGTCCACAAAATGAATGGGAACGTAAGCAAATGGAAAGAATTCCTTATGCTTCTGCTGTAGGAAGTTTGATGTATGCACAAACTTGCACACCGTGCCAATCATTTCTATTGGTATGTTGGGCATATACCAAAGTAATCCTGGAATGGATCATTGGAAAGCTGCAAAGAAAGTGATGAGGTACTTAAAGGGAACAAAAGATTATATGCTTACTTTCAAGAGGTTTGAGAATTTGGAGGTGATTGGTTACACTGATTCAGACTTTACTGGATGTGTTGATAGTAGAAAATCAACTTTTGGTTATGTATATCTGTTGGCTGGAGCAGCAATTTCATGGAAAAGTGCTAAACAGACTATTATTGCTGCATCCACAATGGAAGCTGAATTTGTGGCATGCTTTGAGGCCACGGTTCATGGTTTATGGCTGCGAAATTTTATCTCAGGGCTTGCTATTGTCGACACTATTGAGAAGCCGCTAAGAATTTATTGTGATAATTCTGCAGCTGTTTTTTTCTCCAAGAACGAAAAATACTCTAATGGTGCTAAACACATGGAGTTAAAGTATTTTGCCGTTAAGGAGGAAGTTCAGAAACAACGGGTGTCCATTGAACATATTAATACTGAGCTCATGGTTGCAGATCCACTAACTAAAGGGTTACCACCAAAGACATTTAAAGAACATGTTAATAGGATGGGTCTTGGTTGTAACCCTTGATGCCTATTATGTTTTGGATTGCAATGGTTTGTTTATGTTATTAGACACTTTGAGATCTCATTAATCATGTTTCTGATTTTTCCTGTTTTCCATTTTGTACGTACATCTATGAGATTGGATAAATGATAACAGGAAGTCTTTTACAAAGACAATTTTTGTTGGACCAATTTTGGATACTTCTCATTTATATGCCATGGTTAATTGAATTGCTAGTGTTGTAGTACATGGAAGGGACTATGTCGCCTTATTGATGTACAACCGCCATGACTCATACTAGTGATTCATTTAACCATAGTATTTATTTTGACCAATTTAAGCTAGTGATGGATCAGTGTTTTATGCGCATAATGTTTATTTCATTGAGGCTAAAATAAAATTAGTCATATGGGCCAAGTGGGAGAATGTTAGATATATTTTAATGTCCCACATGACACGTGTATGACTTTTAGTCTCTTGTTAAAATGAAGGTATCTGATCTAATCCATAGAATATTGATTGATACGATTAGAGAAGTAATTTCCTATTTTTACTCCTTACTTTGATGGGAAGTGGAGTGATAGTTACTAAAAGATCATGGGTAGTTACTAAAAGATCATGGGCAGTTACTAAAAGGAAATAGGTCCTCTCTCTACCCATTTTAAGTAGCACTGTACGTTTCCATCTTTTTTTTATTAGTGTGTATAACTTTTCAGTTAAGAGAAAGGGTTAAGAGAGAGAAACTTATCTCCTGGAGAATTCCACAGTTTCATATCAAGAACTTACTGAAGAAACTGCTATGGATTCCGGTATGTTATTTATGTTTGTGAAAATCATGATAGTCAAGATCTTGGAATTTATGAAACATTAAGTTTTAAGTTTAATTTATAATTTACATTTGGATCTCCGGCGAGAGTGGGTAACGCCGATAGCAGTGGGTCAGCGATGTGGTGTTGCGACCTTGGAGCTCGGATCTCCGGTAGTCTAGAGATCGGCACTAACGGGGAGGAGACTGGATCTATGGCGAGTGGCAATGCTGCGTGTGAATGAAAAAAAAAAAAAAAAAACGAAGAGAGGGAGAGGGTGAGAGGTCTGCGTGGGATGAGAGAAAAAAAGAGGGGGAAGAGAAACAAATCAAAAGAGAAAAAAGAAAAGGGCAGGTCTAGATCTGCGTGCAGAAACAGTTGTAGCCAAACACCCATCATTAACGTTTGAACTTTCAAACGTTACCAAATTTTTAATAAAAAATAATTAAAAATAAAAAATAAATTCTATAATATAAAAATATATAAAATATATAATAAGCTTCTATTTTTAGTAACGTTTGAAAATTCAAATGTTACCAAATGGTAACGTTTGAAAATTCAAATGTTACCAAATGGTAACGTTTGACTTTTCAAACGTTACCAAATTTTCAATAAAAAATAATTAAAAATAAAAAATAAATTATATAATATAAAAATATATAATATATAATAAGTTTTTATTTTTGGTAACGTAAAGTCAAACGTTACCATTTGGTAACGTTTGACTTTTTAAATGTTACCAAATGTATTTTTTTAAAAAAATTTAAAACTGTCCATTAGTAACGTGTCAAAATTGACACGTTACTAACCCCTTTTTTTGTAGTGGCACTTTTACAGTCACGAGCAAGCAATCTCGGAGCCAGCCCTACAAAGTTAAACCAAACAACCTGATCCATGAGGCTCTGGGCTAAAGGTTTTATACTCTGTTAATCTATTGATGTGAAGGAGAGGAGATTAATTAACCTTTTAGACGGTGCCGAAGCCACCTTCTCCAATCTTGTTCATAGGATGGAAGCAAGTGGTGGCCGATTTCAGTTCGTTGTAGGTGAATATGCTGAAATTTTCTTCATTTCCTTCTTCTAGAATTGATGGGTATGAAGAGAAAACAATCAAGAGAGATAAAAAGGAATATGAATTTGGCCAGCCAAAAAAAAAAAAAAACCTAAAAAACTAAAACTAAAACTAAAAAAGTAATAAATATTCAGTTTCCCAACCATTTTATTCATTTGAGTTTTTGACTTTTTGTTGCTGCAAGTTTCAATGGTGGCCATGGTTGTGAGAAGAAAAGATAAGAGTAAAGAAGACAGACGAGAGAGATAAGAAAAAGAGACTTCATCAAGAAAGAAAATAAGTAAAAATGAAAAGTAAAAAAATATTATTTTAATGATATATGGAATGATTAAGAGATTCTATTGTGATGTGTATTATATAGGAAAGTAAAAAGTAGTTTGGATCCTTAAATTTAGGAAAGCTGTTGCTGTTGCTATTGCTTTTAGGGTTCAAGGCCTTGAGAGCTTGGGCGAGCTTCCCGGATTCAATTGATAGTTCCTCTAGTCTCTTTTTGTTCTCTTCCAGCCTCCATCGCCGGCACTCCTCATAGCTTGATTTTGATTCGACTACCATTTTTCTTCTATCCAAACAA
Organism: Carpinus viminea; assembly: GCA_013348765.1. NCBI lineage: Eukaryota > Viridiplantae > Streptophyta > Magnoliopsida > Fagales > Betulaceae > Carpinus > Carpinus viminea. Next base: position 16,230,765 of record CP054669.1, on the reverse strand, counting down.
CGATTCTCTCTCTTTTTTTGTCTAGAGTAAGAGCTAATCACTGTGCTGATAAATTGTTATAAAATGCAAAAATAATAAAATAAACAAATGAATTTTATGACTTAAGTTTATGGATAAATTCATTAAATTGTTATTGCTGATAAAATTAAATCAAAATTAAATAAATATGATTTTATTTTATTTATTACAATCAATGTGATAATATCAAATCTGGTAACAAGTAGTTGGACTGTCCTTGGTCCTATTTCTGGACAATGGGAAATGTGGGATGGGCAACGGTCGTGTTTGAGCGCTGATTTGCCAAGTTTCAAACTTTTAATTTAAAAAATGTGGCAACGTCAGTAGGACACGTTGCATTTTCCTAGGATTTTGAGCATTGTGTTCTACCCACACTTCTTTTTAAACACAATAGGGGCTAGTGCATTTTGCTATAATAGAATTTTTTCAACTCAAAATGGATCGAAGAATATTCAGTTTATAACTAAAATTTTTTAGACCTAGAGCTACAAATGGAACACTTGTGTCATTAACAAATATATATATATATATATATATATTATTTAAGATTTTAAAAAATAGACAATAGAAAAGGGTGGCTCAACTTGGAGTGGCTTGAGAGCCACCCCCAATGGCCGGTCAGGGTGGCGGACCACCCCATGGGCTAAAATGTAATTTAAGTTTATGCAAGTTTATCCGAAATTGATCCGTTTATAATCATGTATAATTAGGTCAACCTAGTTTGACCTAAATCTTATTATACTAAATCTTAATTTGTTAATTTCATGTTGAGTTTATAGATCGTGTAAAAATTGAATACCCGATTACTTGATTAGTGAATTATTGTCGTTTCAATGCGATACGATATTTATATGATTAAATTATTCAGTTATTCTAACATCTAAATTTCTTTGAATTGTAACTATTATTTTTAACTTAAATTCATTAAAATTGTGTTACATCAAGTTCTATTATTTTTTAAATATATAAATATTGAGGTTAGAATTTATAAAAGTTTACCTGATAAAATATCTTAAAATTTTAAAAGATTTTTTTAAAGAAAATATTGTAGATTTCATTAATAAACAAGGAAGACATAGCTTGCTCATCAACAAGTACAATCTTGCAAATAAAATAATAATAATAATAATAATAAATAAATAAAATTACAAATTTGTTCCAAAGACTCAGGGAGGAGGGAAGCACAACCCTCATGCACCCCTATTCCCCATCTCTTCTCATCTTTGGTTTTTAGTCTTTTGTTTGAGTTATTAGAAGTTAGATCTACTGAAAACCCACAATGTCCACCACCAGCATGTAGTAGCAGAGCTAGGATGTCCATTTAGGGGGAAAAAAATTTATTAATAAAAACATAAAATATGAAACAAAAACTATATATATATTCATAAATAATTAAATATAAAAACAATTATCAAGAATAGTAATATAAATACTAAAAAAATTAATATAAAGGAACAATCTAAATTTAAATACAAGGATTTAATTACATACCTCAATTTTTAGAAGAAAATATTGAACGGACCCTCTGGAACTTCTTCAACTCTCGAAGGAGAAAATGACAATCGTTAAATGGAGAAAGGAATACTAGAACTCTGATTTTGCAAATATCAAACACATCATAGAAGAGGAAGGAACTCAAAGCAGGAGATTTGTCCATTGCCTTTTGGATTTGCTTTAAAATTGGTGTCTAACGTGAGGTGACTTCTTCAACTCTTGAAGGAGAAAATGCCAATTGTTGAATGGAGAAAGGAATACTAGAACTCTGATTTTGCAAATATCACACACATCATAGAAGAGGAATGAACTCAAAGCAGGAGATTTGTCAATTGCCTTTTGGATTTGCTTTAAAATTGGTGTCTGACGTGAGGTGAAAATGCGTGGCTTTAATTGAAAATATTGGGAACAATCGAAGAAGTGAATAGTTAGCGTGAAGTTAATGAAATGATGCATTTTAAAAGAAAACATAAAATTAATTGTTCATCGTTTTTGACCTTTTGTTCTTCTAATTCTCTGAAAGTTTTAAATTTTTACAGTAACAAAAAAAAAAAGAAAAAAAGAAAAGAAAAAGAGTAAACTCAAGTCTCAATGTACAACCTTACAAGTATTCCTAAAAGCATTTGCACTAAAGAGTTGTTGAGGAGGGCATAACCATGGCATAGGAAAAATGCTACCAAAGGCAAGGAGAATTTTTAGCTCCCTCCACCCCTACTAATATGCACATCTTCCTTCATCATTGGCTGTTGCTCAACCAACCATCGGTGCCCTCCCCTTTGTGTGTGCCCCATGTGTCATTGTGGCGCACTTATGTTACGTGCATTGTGTTACACTCTAATTCCCTCACAAAAAATGAATGCAATCTCTCAAAGTATTTCACTCAAGAACTCATAGTGTTTCACTCAAGAAAAAGCTCAATGATCAGCCTGGTTTATTATTCAAGCTTCCGCAATATTGTACTTACACAAGCAATAGTCTAGCTAACATACCATCTAAGTTAACTAGACTAATTACAAAATATCAAAAGCTTGCATGAGGAACTCATTACAATGGAATTCACTATTTATACAATTCTCCTCCATACAGTAGGATAGCATGCAGCAAATCACACCCCTTTGAGCTGTTGTAAGCATCCACCCACACCTTTTAAGCTATTGTGATTCTCCCTCCTCAAGAGCACGTGTGCAACATCAATTAACAGCTCCAGCCAGCGCCCTCCAGTTGTCCAAGCATCTCCTACTTTCCCTTCAGCCACTTATCACCTTCTATAGGATTCCATTCCCTCCAATATTATTTACGTAGCTATTATAGTAGCATAATACTGTAAGAAATTCTTTATAGACTAAAGCTAATCAATATAAATTAGCAGCGTAATAAAGTTACCTCTAGCCATTGCTTTGTTCAAGTGATTGAAGAATAACTCCTGAGCAACCCCAGCAACCAAAGCAGCAAAACAGAAAAATAAAATTATTGAGTGGTTCTTGACCTATGCCTACCAAATGAGTGCCTTTGATGGAATACACAGGCCTTATTTATAGGTAGGTCAGGGACCCTCAATTATAGCTATAACTTTAATTATTCCTCCCATCAAGGAATAAAAATCAAATATAGCATATTTGATTCCATGAAATCAAATTACTTGTTCCTCAAGAATTACTTGTTCCTCAAGAATTAAATCAACAATTTAATTCAGAATATTTGATTTCACTACTTTGATTGAATAAGTCATTAACAATCACAATTATGTGACATAAGGGACACACTTTAAATGGAATATCTTACATTCTCCCACTTGGCCCTTATGACACATAAATTCCTTATGGTGTTTAATTATCTGATATAGCCATTACTTTATTTATTCCAACCATTCATGGAATCCTCCCACTCATTCAAGGTATACCACATATGAATCATGGCGGTAAAACTTTTATATAGTAAGTCGTCCCTTCCATGCATCACAATATATAATATTCCTCAAATGAGTACCATATGGGCAATCAAACCTTATGAATGAACTTCCTATAAGTCATTCGGGTCCAACTTTAATTTTATCCACATGGATAAGAAAATAAATGTGCACAAAACTTTATAACAATAACATGATGTCTATAGATTGAAGAAAGAACTAAATACAATATGGATCAATGAGCCCCATATGCTCCACATGACTCTTAAACGCTTTTCGGTAAACCTTTAGTCATGGGATCCAATCATTAGCTCGGTGGATATGCTCAATGAACACTTCATTTCTCTTGATGTTCTCTCTCACCAAGGTACTTGATGTCGATATGCTTACTTCACTTTCCACTTTTATTATTCTTAGAAGAAAATGGCGACGATTATCATGAAGATCTTGATTGGTCTCGCTATAGAATCGACAATTTTGAGACCACCAATAAAATTCCTCAACCATAATGCATGTGTAGTGGCTTCATAGCATGCAATAAATTCTGCCTCCATTGTAGATGTAGCAACTATAGTCCGCTTGCTTCTCCAAGATATAGCCCTCCAGAAGAAGAAAGATATATCTCAAGTAGACTTCTTGCTATCTACACATCCAAAGCAAAATCAATCAATATCCAACCACCTCCAAATGGTCAGCATCGTATGTCAATCCGTAATCCTTGGTTCCTTGCAAATACCGCATGACTCTCTTTGCAACTTTCCAATGTTCCATCCCGGTTGCTTTGATAACGACCCGACATTCCAATGCCATTGCAATGTTAGGTCTAGTACAACACTGCATATAATAGGCGCCAAGATGCATATGGGATATTTTCATCTGCTCTTGTTCCAATGCATTTTGGGGACACTGATCCTTGAATTTGTCCCTTTAGTGATAGGTGCTAGAAGTTGAACAGTTTTCATTCAAATCTTTCTAAAACTTTTCAATGTAGGCCGAGACAATTTTAAAATTCTTTGATTTCTGTCTCTGTGAATCTCTATGCCAATGACATAAGAGGCTTCACCCAAATCCTTCATTTCAAAGTTTTGAGAAAGGAACTGTTTGGTTTCATGTAGCAAACCTAAATCACTGCTTGCAAGCAAAATATCATCTACATATAGGACTAGGAAAATAACTTTACTCCCATTGACCTTAAGGTATATGCACTGATCAACAAAGTTCTCAATAAAACCATATGAGGTAATAACTTTGTGAAATTTGATATACCATTGACGGGAGGCTTGTTTTAGTCCATATATAGATTTCCTTAATTTGCAAGCCTTCTGACTGTCATCATTAAATCCTTCAGGTTGTTTCATGTATACCTCTTCTTCAAGATCCCCATTTAGAAATGTTGTTTTCACATCCATTTGATGTAGCTCTAGATCAAAATGAGCTACTAAAGCCATGATTATCCTGAATGAATCCTTCTTTGATCCTGGAGAGAAGGTTTCATGATAATCAATGCCTTCCTTTTGAGTAAAGCCTTTGGCCACAAGTCTAGCTTTATATCGTTCAACATTACAAGCATCTGTTTGGTTTTGTAAACCCATTTGCAGCCTATGGCTACTGACTCCCTTTGGTAAGTCAACGAGATCCAGGACTTGATTTTTAGCCATGGATTCCATCTCTTCTTTCATGGCATTGAACCAAAATGTGGAGTTATCCCCACTCATGGCTTGTGAAAAGATTTTGGATCATCTTTAGGCCCAACATCAAAATCAGACTCTTGAAGGTATACAACATAATCACTAGGGATTGCTAGTGCTTATTCTAGAGGATCTCCTTAATCCTACTTCCCCTCATTTGGAGGAGGTTGAGTAGGCTCATTCTGAACTGTTCCTCATGAGTTGGCTTGTTTTGAAATTGGTTGTGGTTCAAGGCAATCATTTTGATTTTCCCTAAGCACAATCAAACGTCCTTCATGTGAAGGAACTTCAGCCAACTCTCGTGCTTCCTCTAGTTCAACCAAATGAGGATGAGCACTAGGTTCAATGTCCTCTATAAATTTTGCATTTATAAACTCAACAATTCTAGGACTATGTGAAGGACAGTAAAACCTAAATCCCTTGGAGTTAACTGCATAGCCCATAAAAAATCCGCTTGGTTGTCCTTGGGTCTAATTTCTTCAGATTTGGATTGTAAATCCTCACTTCAGCAGGACAACCCCATATGTGTAAATGATTTAAACTTGGTTTCCACCCATTCCATAACTCAAAAGGTGTCTTAGGGACAGCCTTGGATGGAACCCTGTTTAAAACATACACAGCAGTTTTTAAGGCTTCACTCCATAAAAATAAAGGGAGATGGGAATTACTTAGCATGCTCCTAACCATGTCCATAAGTGTGCGATTCCTTCTTTCTGCTACACCATTTTGTTGTGGTGTGCCAGGCATCGTGTATTGAGCCACAATACCTTCCTCTTCAAGGAATTTAGCAAATGGACCTATCATTTGTCCATTATCTGTGTACCTACCATAATACTCTCCGCCTCTATCAGATCTTACGATCTTGATTTTCTTTTCCTTTTGTTTCTCTACTTCTACCTTATAGGTCTTAAAAGCATTTAATGCCTCAGCCTTATCATTTAGAAGATAGAGATACATAAACCTTGTATGGTCATCAATAAAAGATATGAAATATCTTTGACCATTTAGGCAAGGAGTAGGAAAAGGTCCACAGATGTCAATGTGTATGATCTCAAGAATCTCAAAACTCCTTTTGGCACCTTTAGTGGTCTTTGTGGTTTGCTTTCCCTTTATGCAATCCACACAAGTACCAAGATTTGTAAAGTCAAGAGTTTTTAAAACTCCATCATTTACTAACCTTTTGATTCTCTCTATAGAGATATGTCCCAATCTCCTGTGCCATAACAAAGCGGAGCTTTGATCCATAAGGCTCCTCTTTATGCCAACATCAGTATGCAATGACAAATAGTTATTTTCAAAGTTGGGATCTAAATCAATTTTGAATAAACCATCAGTTTTTATTCCACCACCAATAAATTGTTCACCTTTAAAAATACTGAAGGTTGAATTGATAAACCAAAATCCAAAACCAACATTATCCAGTTTGGAAACATAAATTAAATTTCTAGAAAATTCTGGAATAAAAAATACATTTTCAAGATCTAAAACATATCTAGATTTCAAAATTATTCTAAAAGTCCCAACTGCTTCTACTCTTGAAAACAGTTTATTTCCTGAATAGACTCTTTGTTCATTGCTTGCTGGTTTCCTTGTTGTGAGAAAACCCTACATTGAGTTGATTGTAGAACCCGAATCAATCCACCATGTATTATTTGGAGCCTCAACAAAAAAAGATTCATGATACACTAGAGATATGAGATTACCTTTCTTTCGAGCCACTTTATATACTTTTGGTAATCTTTCTTCATATGCCCTTCTTTCTTACAGAAGTAATAAGCATCCTTATTGCCATTTTGCTTGATTGGCACCTTGTTCTTCCTTTTGAATTTAGGAGCATACTTGCCTCTCTTGGTCCTTTCCTTAGCATGAACAGCCATGTGAACACCTTCTGGCTTTTCATGTTTTAACCTCTCCTCCTCTTGAACACACATGATCAAAAGTTCATTGATCAATTATCCTTATGTGTGTTGTAGGATATTTTAAAGGACCATACTCGGAGGAGAGAGTTCAATATAAAGTGGACCAAGAATGACTCGAGATATGTCAATCTCTAGGGACTTGAGTTGAGTGCCATGTCCCTCATTTCCATAATGTGCTCTCGCACTTCGGAGTTATCAAAGGACTTGCTTGAGAGCTTCTTCATCAGGGTGCTGGCCAGGGCCTTGTCGGAACTTACAAATTGTTCCTCAATAGCCTTAAGGAATGCCTTAGCCTTAGTGCATTGTGGATGGAACCCCTAATGCCTTTAGAGACATGAGATTTCATGAACATTATACTTAAGCGATTAGATCGCTCCCACCGTTCATGTTTAGCAATCTCTAGTGGTGTACTTTTCTCTGTGAGGGCGGGTGGTTCGTCCTCACGGAGCGCCAAGTCAAGCTCCAAACACCCCAATGTAAGAAGCAAATTTTCTTTCCAGTCAGAAAAGTTGTTACCATTAAGCATTGGAACATGAAAAGTTCCATCCATTAAAGCAGTTGGAATAGCTGCAATAACCAAGAAAAATACTTTAATTGCTATGAAGTAACTTTATTTAAATTAACCAATGTTAATTTAATAGTAAATTTCAACCTACCTGTGGGCAAAGGTTGCATCACGCATGAAATTTACTCTTTATTAATAAGACTAATAAATTTAGCATTAATAAATAAAATTCTCTGTACTGTGGGCCTAAAAGAAATTTTATTTTTAATGTTAAATTTACTATCTTATTCTAATTAAGTCATAAAAATAAAAACGTCCCCTGTGGAGATTGGCAATTAAATTTATGAATTAATTACAATACGATGTTAATTTTCTTTATAAAGTTCACATAATCTTGATGCAATTATCATTATAAAAATTGGGATGCTGTGGCTCTCCCAAAAATTATTATGATAATCACGACTTCATTAACATCTAATAACTTTATAGATGCCAAATAAAGTTCCCAAGAATAATTGGCAAACCAACACATTAGTGGGTAAATAGTATTTTTCCAAAGTACAATCGGGTAATGACCCAGCCGTGAGGCGCACAATGGCTTAAATCCCAATCCCGCCTTGCGAGTTACCCTTTCGCAACATTGGATAGTACTATAAACATTCACCAACATATAAGGTTTAATTAATTATTCTTAGGTCCAAGCATCAAACAATTTATATTTAAATAACAAGAACCATAAGTTCATGCATTAGTGCTAAACAATTTAAATAATGCAATATAAACACATATAAAATGGATGGCTTAATGGTCTAAGAGAATCTTAGGCCTTTTATGCACCTAGATAACCCAAGTTCAAAACCCATACAGCCCGAATGGTTTCCCTTTTTTTTTTTTTCACTGAATCGGGCTTGGGTTAAAATAAACCCATACCCAGTGGCCCAAAACACTAGACCCGATTTGTATGTGGGTTTAAAACCCTACCCAGATCCTTAACTCCCCAACCCGAAAATACCCAAACCCTAGCCGCCGCCTCTTTTGATTCCTTATACACCGCCGTTGCCGTTCTTCATGCGCTGCTGACAGCAAGGAGCTTTTGCTCCATTACCCACAAGCAGCCCCATACAGGGCTGCCGCTACTTTGAGCGCCGGCGTCCCGGGCTCACCTTATGCAGCCAACGCCGCTACTGTGGGGTAATGGAATGGAGCTCGGGTGGTGGTCCTTGGGTAATGGGTTCACAACTTTTTAGAGTTTCGATTGTTTCTCCATGGGGACAAGGGCAATATGGTCAAACACACATGTTTAGTTATATGCATATTCATAATAGAAATAAAACTAAACAATGTTGACAATAAACATAATAAACAACATAGGCGTGATCTTCACCATAATTTTGTTTCAATAATCAAATAAACAAACAAAATTATTGAAACAAAAATAAATGTCATAGCAGGCATATCTCAAATAAAATCGAACAAATATGGCCTAGAGGAGGCTCTGATACCACATGTAAGAAATTCTTTATAAACTAAAGCTAATCAATATAAATTAGCAGCGGAATAAAGTTACCTCCAACCATTGCTTTGTTCAAGTGATTGAAGAATAACTCACAAAGAAGAACCAAAGCAACCAAAAAAAGAAAAAATAAAATTATTGAGTGGTTCTTGACCTATGCCTACCATGAGTGCCGTTTGATGGAATACACAGGCCTTATTTATAGGTAGGTCAGGGACCCTCAATTATAGCTATAACTTTAATTATTCCTCCCATCAAGGAATAAAAATCAAATATAGCATATTTGATTCCATGAAATCAAATTACTTGTTCCTCAAGAATTACTTGTTCCTCAAGAATTAATTTAATTCAGAATATTTGATTTCACTTTAATTGGAATAAGTCATTAAACACCGTAATCAAATTATGTGACATAAGGGACACACTTTAAATGGAATATCTTACAAATACTTGTAACAAATACCCTTCTGTTCAGAACACCTTGCCCACAATGTGTGGGTAAGATGACTTCAAAAGATGGTACTTCTCCCATGTTGCTTCCACAGGAAGCTGCCCCTACCAACGGATCAGCAACTCCACCACAGCTCTGTTGTGAACCTTTCTAGACCTTCTGTCCAACAGCTCCTCAAGTTTTGGTTCATTCACACCTTGCTGATTGACTAGTGGCAATTGAGCAATAGAACTAATAGACCTTCCAATCTTCAACTTCAACTGTGACACATGGAAAACATGATGTATACACGATCATGCAGGCAAGTCCAAATGATAAGCAACTGTGTCAATTTTTTTCACAACCAGGAAAGGTCCATAGAACCTAGGAGATAGCTTCAAGTTGCACCTCCAAGCCATTGAAATCTACCTATAAGGTTGCAACCTTAAGCACACCAAATCCCCTTCTTTGAAAACCCTTTCATTGCGCTTTAGATCAGCATACTTCTTCATTCTATTCTGGCTCCTTTGCAAATTTTCTTTCAACAACTACAACAATTGATCCCTTGATTGTAATTGGTTCTCAACAGCAGCTAGTTTTGTAGTGCCAGACATATAAGTTAATAGCCTAGGTGGAGAATAACCATACATTGCTTCAAAGGGTGTTAACTTGGTTGAGTGGTGAAAGGTAGTATTGTAGCAATATTCTGCTAGGTGCAACCAAGACACCCATTCCTCAAGCTAGTCCCTTACCATACATCTCAAATAGTTCTCCACAAACTTGTTCACAGCTTCCAATTGGCCATTTGACTGAGGGTGATAGGTAGTGCTAAAGGATAAGAAAACTCTTTGTAATTTAAAAACCTCAGTCCAAAACTTACTAGTAAAAGTTGCATCTCTATCTGAAATGATAGTTTGTGGCATACCATGCAGTTTAAACAACTGGCTTGAGCCAGTTTTTCAGCTATGTAAGGGTATTTCAAGGTTAAGAAATGGGCATATTTGGTCAACCGGTCTACCACAACCCAAATGATGCTATATCCCTAAGATAAGGGCAGGCCTTCAATAAAATCCATGGAGATGCTCAGCCACGGCCTCTCTAGAATTGGAAGTGGTTGAAGTAACCCAACTGGAGAAACATTTTCTGCCTTCACCCTTTGACAAATGTCACATTCTCTAATGAATCTCTTCACATCAGATTTCATTCAAGGCCAAAAGAAATCCTTCCTTGCCCTATGAATTGTCTTATCATACCCTACATGCCCAGCTAAGGGACTAAAATGAACAAATTGTAACACTTTATCCTGCAAAATACTTGGAATATAAACTCTATTTTTATACAAGAAAATGCCTCGTCTAATGGAGAATTTAGAATTGGCCATGGATCCATCTTCCACCTTCTTAATCAAGGTCTGCAAAGTAGGATCATGGGCATAACCCTCTTGTACCTTTACAAACCATTCCAAAGAGAGGTATGAGATTATGCTAAAGAAGCAGTTTGCATATCATCTTCATATCATCTCCATTCCTTCGAGATAAGGCATTAGCCACCTTGTTCTCTTGCCCTTTTTTATATTCCACCACAAACTCATAACCCAACAACTTAGAGACCCACCTTTGCTGCATAGGAGAACCAATCTTTTGTTCTAATAAGAATTTTAGGCTCTGATGGTCTGTTTTGATAGTAAAGAAATGCCCTAAGAGATAAGGCCTCCATTTCCTGACAACTGATACCAAAGCCAATAACTCCTTCTCATATGTGGACATAAGTAAGAATCTTTCTTTCAAAACTTGTCTAAAGAAAATCAAGGGGCATCGCTGCAGAAGCGCCTAATACCTCTCCTGAGCATCACACTCAACCACAAAAGGTAAGTTGAAATTTGGTAGCATTAAAACTGGGGAATTAATCATTGATGCCTTCAACACCTCAAAGGCTGCTTCAGCCCCCTCATTCTAAGGAAAATCATTTTTTTTAAGCAAGTCAATTAATGGTACAGCAATAGAACCATAGCCCCTTATAAATTTCCTATAATACCCTGTTAACCCCAAGAATCCTCTCAAGGCTTTCAAGGACTTAGGTTTAGGCCACTCCACTATAGCACTCAACTTTTTCCCATCAGCCTTCACCCCTTCAGCAGAGATCAAATGCCCCAAGTACTCAATTTTAGAACATCCAAACCTACACTTGCTCTTCTTAGCAAACAATTGGTGAGCTCTCAACACTTCTAAGGTTGTTTTAAGATGATTCAAATGGTCATTGATGTTGGCACTATAAACCAAAATGTCGTTAAAAAACACCAAAATAAATTTCCTCAAGTAAGGTCTGAAAATTTCATTCATCAAGCTTTGAAAGGTTGAAGGTGCATTGGTTAAACCAAAGGGCATTACTAAGAATTCATAATGCCCTTCATGTGTCCTAAATGCAGTTTTTGGTATATCCTCAGCCTTAACTCTAATTTGATGGTAACCAAACCTCAAATCTAGCTTAGAAAATATCATAAAACCATGCAACTTATCTAATAATTCATCAATCACAAGAATAGGAAACTTATCCTTGATTGTCTCCTTATTTAGGGTTCTATAATCTATGCACATATGCCAAGAGCCATCTACTTTCCTAACCAGCAACACAGGAGAAGAGAAAGGGCTTTGAGAAGGTCTAATGACACCAGACAACAATAGTTCTGCCATAATTTTCTCAATTTCTTCTTTCTGAAAATAAGGGTACCTATAGGGCCTCACACACACTGGTTGGGCATCAAATTTTAAGGTGATAGAATGATCATGAGAACGATTAGGTGGCAAACCCTTAGGTTCAGCAAAAACATCCTCAAATGACCCCAACAACTCCTCTACTTCCTGCCCCAAAGGTTCACTCACAAAATCTTCCACATTGTCTAGTAAGTGCAGAAATAACCCTTATGAATTCTCCTCTTTTGATCCCTTCAGGTCAGATTCTTCCCATAAGGAGGGAGCTATAAGGCTCTGCAACATAAGGTCTGATTGGCCATTGTCAACTCCATAGTCAGCACCTTAAAATTCCAAATTATTGGACCTAAGGTAACTAACCATTGAATCCCTAAAACCATATCACACCCTGCTAGTATAATCATATAAGCCTCAGAAGTGAAAAAAAAAAAAAAAAAAAAAAAAATTATGAAGCTGTACCTTTAATTGCATACACTTCCCTTCACTCACAACCTCCTCACCATTGGCCACCTTCACTCTAATCCTCTGCTCCTTAGAAATTGACACCTTCAACTTTCTCCCCATAGAAGAATCTAGAAAGTTATGAGTACTTCCACTGTCCACCAACATAATGATTTTATGATTTTCTATCCAGCCAATCAATCTCATGGCATTTGGGTGATTAATGCCAATGATGGCATGTAATGAAATTTCAGGGTTCTCCTCCTCCATATTTATATCCATCAAATCCTCATTCTCACTTTCTAAAGTAGGATTTTCTTCTAACATTTCCAATCCTTCTAACATAAAGAGTTTAGGATTCTGGCATCTATGCCCATACGCCACTTAGCATCACAATTGTAACACAAGCCCTTTTTTCTTCTATCTTTCATCTGCTTTTGAGAAATTTTGTGGATAGGAACTACAGCTTTAAGTGTTCCTATGGCAGGATTCTGGTTCATAAACCCCTAACTCCTAGGCATATTATTAGCAAAATTATGACTAGAAGAAAAATTTCCAATAGCACCCCTATACCTCCTTCCCGTCAAGACATACTCCTCCTGCACCTTAGCTAACCCATAAGCTGCCAATAAGGTTTGAGGTTTAAACATACGTACATGTAGTCTAATATCATCCTTTAGCCCTCCCAAAAAACAGCTAACTCTATTATGATCATCCCACTCCCTTCACCCTATTGGACAAAGCCTCAAATCTCTTTGTAATCATCAACTGCAGTGGTTTGTTTTAGTTTAGAAAGTGCCTCTATAGGATCATCATAACCAGATGGTCTAAATCTTTCTAATAAAGCTTGGGTTAAAACATGCCAATTATATAACATACATGAGAACTCCATATCCTGAAACCAAACTAGAGCTTTACCCTCCATATGAATTGATGCAAGCAATAGTTTCTAACTATAAGAAGTTTTATGGGCATGAAAAAACTTATTGGCTTTATAAATCCATCTCGAAGGATCAGTGCCATCAAAAGTAGGAAATTCTTCTCTCACTGAACTTGTTATAATAGCCAATTGCTCCTCACCTTGATGATCACCTCCATATCATCCATAACCATGATCATCATGCCCTGGCCTCCTCTAATTTAATTGAGCAGGTTGATGAACTCTCCCTCCCCGCTTCTCTTCCTGGACTTCTACCTCGAAAGGCTCAGCAAAGCCTTGCTGCCAAGTGGTCCTCCCTTCTCTATTTCCATGATGATAGAAATCATTGGAAAACTGCTACATGAGATCTCTTCTGCCACTGCATTGGAAAATTGCTTCCACTAGTCCACACCCCTTCATCTCGCATTACTTCTTTATTCTTGCCGCCAGGATTAGGAAGAACAAACTGTTGCTTCCTTGTTTCCTCTCAACATCCCATCCCATCGCCTATACTGTAGGTTGAGGTGAATCAGGCTTCTTGACTGTCATCATTTCTATCATGAGATTGAGTTTGGTCAACACTTCATCAAACCTTCTATCAACATCGAGATTTCTCTACTTAGCTTGATTATCCATTCTTTCGAACTCCTTGTCATACTTCTCCATCTGTTTCTTCACAGCAGCTATATTGACTCCTATTTGATTCATTCGAGTACCTTCTGCCATTGCTCCTCAGGAAAGTGCGTCTTTGATACCACTTATTACACTCTAATTCCCTCACAAAAATGAATGCAATCTCTCAAAGTATTTCACTCAAGAACTCACAATGTTTCACTCAAGAAAAGGCTCAATGATCAGCCTAGTTTATTATTCAAGCTTCTGCAATATTGTACTTACACAAGTGCTAGTCTAGCTAACATACCATCTAAGCTAACTAGACTAATTACAAATTATCAAAAGCTTGCACGAGGAACTCATTACAATGGAATTCACTATTTATACTATTCTCCTCCATACAGTAGGATAGCATGCAGCAAATCACACCCCTTTAAGTTGTTGTAAGCAGCCACCCACACCTTTTGAGCTATTGCGATTCTCCCTCCTCAAGAGCACGTGTGCAGCATGAATTAACAGCTCCAGCCAGTGCCCTCTAGCTGTCCAAACATCTCCTACTTTCCCTCCAGCCACTTATCACTTTCTATAGGATTCCATTCCCTCCAATATTATTTATGTAGCTATTATACTAGCATAATACTTGTAACACGTTGCCACTTCCTTTAATCTCCTCCATCGGACCATCACAACTCCTCTAGATCTTCTTTATAGAACCATTTTGATCCATTTGAAATTGCAAATTCAAATATAAACCTAAAAAATATCAAATCTTAGTAGTTCTTTGTCTCACCACCTCGGAGGGTATCTCATCCATCGCTATACTATTACTTCTTAGTCTCCCTATCTCCTTTATAACTAGCAAGGAGCTAAGCAAAATGGGTTCGTGTGTTGATACCCACATCATTTACATCGATCATCTATAGTTGTGACTAAATTGTTGTCAATATTGAATTTTCTTTTTGGTCTTTTATATTTTGGATATATATAAATTTTATGACTTTGTATATTTAAGAATCTAATGACATGGCACATATATAAATCGTTAGACTCCTAATAATATTAGATAATGTTATCTAATTGAAATCATATTAAACTATTTTATTGGCGAAATAAGATAATTGGTTTTCTCTTAAACTCCTACATTGTTAGGAAGTGAAGTTATAATTATAGAGGGAAATCGGTCATCTCTGTATCATGTAAATTTAAAGAATCTCCATTAGTTTTGTGCAATGTAAGAGGGAGTGTTGGGATTATTCACAAATTCTTTGAGATAGAAGTTTGCAAAGAAGGTTTTGCTATTGAATGCAACTTTTATGCACTCATGGCACAAAACAAGGGTTTTGTGCCAACCACTCAAAGTTTGACACATTAGCTAAGCAAAAAATATATATGTTAACAAAACATAGGATTCTTCCTCCACACAGCCATGTGAGCCACTGCCGCCACCATCACCTCTTGGATCTACCCATGCCCAGATGCCATTGCCCACCGCCTCCATCTCTTTCTCTCTTCGCCGGCCCCATAAGGGTGGCGCGCAACCACCCCCATGACCTAGGGGTGGCTTGTGAGCCACCCCAACTAGATCTAGGGGTGGCCACACACCACTCTCATGGGCCGGGGGTTGGCCGCCACCCCTTTCCCCACACGAGGTTGGCAAAAGAGAGAGAGAGATAGGCTGGGTTGGGCAGGTCCCGAGAGGTGGTGGCATATGGTTTTATTCTCATTTTGGTTTTATTTTAAGTTGAGGTGTCAACTTCTAATAGTAGGCATAAAACCTGGTTTTATGCCAAGACCACATTGAAGTTAAACTCTTTGCTATTATGGAATCCTATATGTTCTTTTGTCTATGTATTATTAATTTATTGTAAAATTATCTTGGAATTTAATAAATATTCCATAGAAACTACATGGCCTCCCTGCATTGCTATAGTTTAGAGACCCATTTATCCTGCAAGTAGCTCATATTATTTTCTTAAATTTTAGGTTGTATTAACTTTAAAGTAATTTGTATGAACATGTTGGGAGCTAGGTTTGCCTTGGAAAGTCCTTTGGATTTGAGCAAAGACAAACTTGTGTTGTGTGTGTGTGTGTGTGTGTGTGAGAGAGAGAGAGAGAGAGAGAGAGAGAGATTATCTAATAATTACAGCTTTTATCATAGGTAATCGTTGAAAGGCTTACAAAATAGAGAATCAATAGATACAATATCTCCTCTAGCCATTGCTAACAGTTGTATGAGTTTCTCTAGTCATCCCTATCATTACATTAATCACCTTAACTGGACATTGCTAACAGTTGTATGAGTTTCTCCAGTCATCCCAATCATTACATTAATCACCTTAACTTACAAAAAGATGGTTATAGTGCTGAGAAAAAGTATTCCTTTGTGAAACTATCAGTTTATGTGTGAGAGAAACTTCACAAAAAACCTATATACCATTAAAATAAAACATCTCTTCACCATCAAGCATCAACATATTCCAGGCCCTGGAATTTGCTCCTCAACCAGTGACAGTAGTTCCTCAGTACCAAGGGGCATTAGCCAGTTCTTCGAACATATGCTCAAGCTTCTTAGCAGTAGGATCTAGATTATCAATCTCCACATCAAGGCTATTCATTTTCTCTTTTATATCCAAAAGCTTTGCCTCCAGAGTTTGCTTCTCCTCTTCTGCATGAGCTCTATCAAGTCTAGCTTCTTTATACCTCTTTGATTTCAGTGAAATATTCACAAGCTGCTCTAGCCGAGCACTCAGGAATCCCACATTCATGCCCAACACCTCAAAAGCTTTCAAAGTCTTTTCCCAAGTGGAAAAATGGTCTTGTGACGTGCAAATCTTGCAGGATCTAATGGCATCGGCAATGTTAATAGTCTCAGAAATTATTCCAGCAGCTAACTTACTGTTAAGACCCTCGAGGAGATGCTCATGAAGAAATGATTTCTGACTGCAACAGAGCTCATAGTACTTGTTCACAAGGAATTTGGAAAGCTCAGAGTTTATAACCAAACCATTAACAAGAATGATGAAATCTCCAATACTTCTAACTTGTTTGAAATCAACAACAGATTCTGATAACCTGATTCCATCCAAAATTTCTGAGCCAAAATCACTGTGAACTTCTAAAGGATCTGATATCGGCCCAAGATCACTACCATAGACAGTCAGGCTATTCCTTTTAGCATTTTCTTGAGAAAGAGGCTCCAAACCCTCATTTACTGTCTCTTCACAAGCCTTGGTTTTCGTATCTGATTCACACAATTGAAACAAATAGAAAGGGAATTGAAGAAAGTAGATTTTGTAGCCATTTAAAAGATGATCAAGGAGAGAAAAAAAGAAAAAGAAAAAGGCAATGTGAACTGCAAAACAACTTACTGCACTTCATTTGTTTCATGCAAGCATCCAACTTTAAGAGGGCAAGAGCACCATCAACTTCATCTGAATGATTGGATCTCACAATGTATACCTAAAATGGGTCAGGTGAAAATCACACATATAATAGCATTGACAAGTAACAGCTGCAAGCAGTATATAATAAACTATATCCTTTTAATCGACATGCATTGGAAAGAGAAAAGCTCCATTAGGCAAAAGTCCTTAAGGATTTTATTTTTTGCCAAGTAAATTGAAAAAGGAAAGAAGTGGATAAGGCCAATAGGAGAGTTATTTGTTAAGGAAAAGATTACAAAATAATTGCTTAAGCCAACTCTTTGGACAGGCATTGAATGTTAGCAATGGATATTAAGCACTCAAGGATTTTGGGCGCAAGGTAATCTATAAGCAACAACAAGAAGGTTCAAATGACCACCTTAAACTTGGAAGGCTTGACTAAATGGAAAATCACGCTATCTCCCTCCAGTATCTTGTGAGCAATAGAAAACCCTCTCCATCCAGCACTTAGTCCCACCTTTTCCCAAAGATATTTTGTTTCAAATTCTTCCCCACTTTCATCTTCCAAAACAATTTTAGTATCATGCTTAGGCAAATGTGCATCACAAAAGTGCTTGGGGAGACCCTGTTATCCAAATGATTAAGCACAAAAAATAAGTCTAGTGACCCACATACTTTATTCAATTTACAAAGCATGCACAAAGTTAGATTTACCAGCCAAAATCCAAAAGTAACATGAGATGGAAGCATAGTCTTGACAAGGCTAGGGAATTTGGGATCTAGAATTGCTTGAACCTCTTTTGCTTGTTGTGAAACAGAAGACTGAGCTTTGGATGTAGCATATAAGCTGTTGACTGTTGTTCTCTTTCTTTTAGCACTATGGCAGAAAGTGGAGGCAGCACTATTAAAAGGTTATTAATTCTCCAAAATGCCATAACATGTTAAGTAGCAATCAATAATACTTACTGACCTTTTTAATTTCTCTGCATTATTGATTGCCTGCTCAGGAATCCAACAATAACTTCCATTAATTCAGTATTATAATTAATTAAATAGAATAATATACCATCCACAAAATTCAAAGAATGAGATACTAAACAATCCAACAAAACAGAGTTCAGTAAAATGCAGAGATAATAAACAGTAACCCAATTGAGAAAGCTGACCAGCACAAGTACAATGGAACATGAATTTGGTTTAGTAACATATTAAATATGGGTGGAGATTAGGGACTGTGAGAATAGCAAGTCAGCTATTTTCTAGGGTGTAAAGGTGGGCAGTTAAATAACCGTTAACCGCTAACCACCTTTTTATATAATATATTTTTATAATTATAATTATATTTATACATATAACATAATCAATTGATCTTTAAATCACAATTTTTTTTAGATAATTAAAACACAATTTGAATATTAATATATTATCACTATAATATATATGATTATATTACATGATCAATTGATCATTAAATTATTTGATTATATAATAACAAATTATACATATATAATATGACATAACTCATAAGTCATAAGTATGTAAGTTCATACTAATATAACAATTAAGTATTTAGAGATTTAGTTCCAATGTATGTTATAAACTTATAAGTCCATATATGTTATAAATTATACATTATACATATATGCAATTATATATTGAATAATATAAATGTATAAAATCAATAATTAATCATATGATTCAATGACAATTCAATTACTTATTAAAGTTAATCATGTTATTAATGTACAATGATAATTTGATTTGTATAATATCAAATTAAGTAATTGACATTAGATTAAACAATGTATTACTTATAACCACAATTGAAATATTAATGTATTATCATTCTAATTTATATGATTATATAATAAAAAATTATACATATATAATATGATATAAGTCATAAGTTATACCAATTCATACTAATATAATAATTAAGTATCTAGAGACTTAGTTTCAATGTATATTATAAACTTATAAGTCTATATATGTTATATGAGAGTATGTTATGCACAATAATTGATGAAATTTTATTTGTATCATTTATTGTGAAAAAGTTAACCTACAAGGATTGTGGAACTTTTTTTTTTAATATGTTGTGTTGAAGTCTCCATTCAAATCCTTGTTAAAACTAAATATTCTTTTAAGGACTTTTTACATGTTAAAACTAAATTTTAACAGGTTATGATTTATATTTAAGGAATTTTTTTCAAAGTACAAGTAAATGTAAATTTAGGGTCAAATACTTTTGATTTTTCAATATGAGCTCTTTTATAGCAATTTGGCCCAAGAAGACACTAAAAAGCAAAAAACAAATGAGGTTAAAAACATGTTTGACTAACCGCTAACCGCCTAGCGGATGCAGTTAGTAAAATTTAATAACCGTCTAGACAGTTATAGTTAGCGGTTATTGGCAATAATCGCTAACTGCAATCGCTTTTACAACCCTACTATTTTCTTCATTGGCACAATCTTCAGAAGTCCCAATTATGTTCTAGAACATGCAATACATAGATAGTTTGTATTATTTTCAATATTCAAAATTAAAACAAAAATAAAACAAAAACAAAAACAGGATAGAATGACATAGAAAATGTGTTTATTTGATGACTTTGAAAAACTACTTTTCAAAGAGCTATGGCTTTGAACAACTATTTCCTGTTTTCAAGAAACCCAACTTAGGTACCATTTCTCTACTATATATGTAACACCTCGCTCCAAGTGGTATGATATTATCCGCTTTGAGCCAAGCCTGTAAGGTTTTATTATTGGGTTTACCTCAAAAGGCCTCGTACCATTTAGAGAAAGCATATTCTACATAAACACATAATCTTTTCCACACCTCAGCAACCCAAGTGGTATGATATTATCCGCTTTGAGCCAAGCCCGTAAGGTTTTATTATTGGGTTTACCTCAAAGGCCTCGCACCATTTAGAGAGCATATTCCACATAAACACATAATCTTTTCCACACCTCAGCAATATGGGTTTGTTTGATAAACGATTTTGTTTTAGTTTCGGTTTGATATTGTAGCAAAAATTGATTGATGTGAAAAAAAGTAAGATTTTTTTTTTTAAGTAAAAAAGTAAGAATATTTGATATGGAAAAATGAAAAAATTTTGTTTTGAAGTAATTTTTTTATTTGAATAGTAATAAAAAGTGATTGATATAATGTAAAAAGTAAGAGAATGTTGAAAAAATGAAAAAGATGGATTTTTGTGCCTTTGCCTTTGCCAAACCGTTTACCAAATGGAGCCTATGAGACGTCACAATATACCTCCCATTTAAATTTTTTTAAAAAAAATTACATGTTGGACCTCATTTGTTGAGGGGAGTGTAGATCCATACACGAAGAAAGTGTAAGAAAAACAATCCATCAGTTTCTAAAGATTGTTGTAAAACACCAGCTCTACTTAGGGCTTGTATAATTGAATTTAAAATGAAGACAATGAAATACTTCAGCATTAGTGGCTCCATTGGTTAAAATTCATTTTCTCTTGTCAAAACAAAAATATTAAACAACCCAACAAAAAAATTAAAACAAACAAACAAAACCTATTTTTACCTTTATTTCATATAAGAAGAACACTTTTTAAACCAAAAGAAAAACGCCCAAAACGACTTTTAACTTTTTCAAACCTCTCAAATGTATTCTAAAACAGCTCTCAAAAACACTGGCATTTGGCATTTCAAAAACAGAAATGAGTTGATGATAGCAAAGAGTGTCAAGCTGAAACATGAAATATTAAGTTAAATAGGTTTAGTAGAGACACAGTTTGAACTCAGGCTACCTGGTACCATCATGATACATCGACCAAAGCTAATCATGAGAAGTTGAGTTTAATCACTGAATATTCTATCAGACAGAACGCCATTAAAATGTTGTGTCAATCCGAGATTTAGTTGTAGTGGTTATTTCGGAGCAAAAAAGCAAATACCCAACAACCAAAAACAGCATCTAAAACAGGAAAAAAAGAAAAGAAATGGACAACGACAAGTGATTCTCACTTGCTTAGCAGCCGTAGTGTTGAAGCCCGGACCCGAAGTTTCTTTCTGAAAGAGCATTTCCTTGGTCATCGGTAGCCCCCCGCGCTTTTTCCTTGGCTTTAACAAGAGAAACTCATAGTCAAGGTCGGGGACCATGAGAGAAGAAATAGGAGGGCAATCTCTCTGCTTTTGAGCTACAGCCATTGTTCTCTCTGTCTCACTTTCTTTGGTTTTTGTTTCTTTTTTTCTCAAGAATGGGCAACGAAGAAAGTGGAAGATGGCAGGTCTTCACTATTTACCAAAATTTCAAAAAATGGCCGCAGATCTGTGCCCATGTGCAACCCTTTACCGGGTCCGTACCTGAACACACCGATTACCACTTAATTATAATGTCTTTTCAAACTTGAAAAAACTACCAATAATTGTCGATCTCCTTCTCAGTGACAAAAATACTTTTAATAAAATAATTAAAAAACGTAAAACTAATTTTTTTATAAAAATATGAAAAACAAGGTGTGGAAATTTATATATATATAAATCATTTTTTCCAATGGAAAAAAAATATTATTATTTTGAGTTTTTTTTTTTAATTTATTGAAGTATTTTTGTTTTATTGGAAAAAAAGTCCAAGACTATTTTTTTGTCCTTTTGCTAGACTTTGGGGACATTGTCAATTTTTTTTGTATTTTAGAGGAAATATTGTCGTAATTGAAAATTTGAAAGGATATTATTAATAGAAAAATTTTTCTCAAAACTGGATTGAAAAAATTTCTTTCAATCTAATCTATAAAAGTGATGATAACAAATATCTTGGTTTGTGCCAAGACCTAGTAAAAGTTATTTTCTAATATTTTTACTTATCTCTTCTTCTTTCATTTTTTTTTTTTCAATCACAAATTCATTTTAAATTAAACTGATCATCACATCACTACTATGAAATAAATATAGGAAAAATATATATATAAAAAAACCCTCCAAATTATCAGCGTTTGCAATATAGCCCCTCAATCTTCCAAATGTGCTAAAGTAACTCCAAACTACCAAACTGTATAAAAAAATGCCACTTATTTTTTTATATTGTTATAATACCCCCATCCTTTTAACGAATAAAATAATAAAATAATTGTTAAAAAAACAATTTTTTAAAAATACAAAAAATATATATATTTTGAAATAAATAAATAATTTAGTTCAATTATAGTGACTATTCATGTCATATTAAAGTAAAATCAAATGTATGGTTCTTGAGATATTAAAAAAGAAAAAAAATTAGTCCTAGAGTCAAATTCTGTTAAAAAATTATTTTTATTCGCCCATTGATTTTACTTTAATACAATATAAAGCAATTTGTAATTTAGACCAACTATAGTGACTAATTATTTATTTATTTCAAAAAACCTTTTTTTTTGTATTTATTCACCCATTGTTTTTTTTTTTTTAAATGTTTAATTTTTTTTTTACAATTATTTTATTATTTTATTTATTATAAGAATAAGGGGAATATAAAAAAATAAGTGGCCGATACATTTTGGTAGTTTGGGGCTACTAATTTAGTACCTTTTAAACATTGGGTGCTATACTGCAAATAACTAGTAGTTTGAGGGGCTTTTTTATATTTTTTTCTAAATATAATGTACAATTATAAGACTATAAGAGCCATTACATTTTTAGTTAACTAAAAATTAAGAGTCCACTGCTCAGCAAGTAAACACAATTATAACTAATCATGTTTGTGACATAAGCCCTTATTTAAAACTTCTCCCTCTTTTAGCATGTTTTCAAAACAGATGCAGCATTTTCATAAATCTTGCTTGAGTGAAACTGTGAAAGTATAATTGTGAAATAATATTAACTCGGGGAGATCCTTCTTTCATAGTAGATTTCAAGCCATCAATACTCTTAACAGTTTCTTTTTTAGAATATATTATGAGAAAATATTATCAAAGAGAAAGAGAGCAGAAGGAAAAAAACAAAAAAACAAAAACAAAACAAAACAAAAAAGATACCGACAAAGCATGAGGGCAAAATCTTGTATTGAAGTATATACTACATAAGACGTACAAAATGTTCCTATTTATAATATGCGGTAGCTGAAATGAATGTAAATATTGTCATCAAATCAAGAGATTCAGATTAGATTATAATAATACATGAATGGTAAATGACTCAATTAAGGAAACATATCAATCAACCAAATATAGAGAATATTCTAAAATAATTGGGTAAAAATGCTAAATTGGATTCCGTAATTTGAGGTTTAAAATGTGACTAAAGACTCCTTTAAAAAAGTTGACAAAATTCATTAATGTATCGCACTAGCACCAATCATATTATGATACATGTTATTTATAATAAAAATAAAAATAAAATACTGCCCTCAACCTTGTCTAAAATGGAGAACATTAATCCCATCAAAGGACTCAAGTCATTAAGAGCATGTGGAGATATTTGGTGCTACACTCTCACCCTTGAAGAATATATTTTGGAATTTTTTTTTTTTAAACAAATTGTATCAACTTTGTCTCTTGGAAGCCTCAAGAAACTTACAACCTCCATATGCTCGATCTTTGTGGTGTTGATGACGTGTCACATTAATGAATTTTGTCAAATTTTTTTGACAGACCAATTTGTTTTTCTTACCTCATAAGGTGTTTGACCACTCTTTATAAACTCCAAATTACAAGGACTAATTAAAATTTTTTCGCTAGGAATGAAAGACACTAAAGGGTTCTTAGGGTTTAGCATTTTATTAAATCATTTTTTTAGGATTTAAAATTTATCAAATCTTTCTTTAAGGTATGCTTTGTTATCAAATTGTTTCCTTTGTATTACGATTAGGGTTTTTAACAATTATTGTGAGATATAGGCATAAGACCACTTTAGACCCAATCAAAGAGCTCCAAGTGTACAAAAGTGACACAACTTGATAGCAAAAAATAAATAAGACCACTTTTTTGTACATGTTTTTGTCATGTGTCAAGTTGAGGTGGTATTTTGTGTACAAGCGAAGCTATTTTATTGAGTTTAACATGGTCCATGAAAACATAGGTTTTTTTAATAGCATATGCTTTTCAAATGCTTTTGTAATGGCTTAAAGAACACATATTGCTTTTAGAAGCTGATTTGTAAGAATCTCCAACAAACCATTTTGTAAAAAATTTGTGTCATGTAAGAACCTAGTTGCCCATGAAACATGAGAGAAGAAAATCTGGCTTATGGAAGGTACTGGACTACTAGTTGATTCTATTTGTAAAGTTGTTGATGTATTTTGCCTATCCTGAAGGTTCCTGTCCTGAAGCTTCAAGAACCGCTCATTACAAATATTTGTTGCATCGGGTGACATAGCATGTTTTAAATTACGTTTTTTTTTAAAAAAATTAATTGAACAACATAAAATGTCATTTAAAACATAGCAAATCAACTAGTGTAAAATGAATGTAAAGAAAAGCATTACCCTAACTGTCATTAAGAACCGTTGCCAATTTATAGCTTACCTTCCTGATAAGCGCAAGGCTCTAGCTATAGTTTACCAAAAATGAAGTGCTTAAAAAAGGAAAAAAAAGTCCACCAAAAATGAAGAAAAAAAAAATTTGTGGGCATCTCAGACCATCCATATTCATCAAAAATACATATGATATTAGATATCAAATTTACAAGATTGTCCTTCTCCTTACATAGTTAAAAAATGAGCAAACGAAAGATGAAACCATATCACTATCAACTCTTCCTCTTATTTACACGGTACAATTCTCCAGCCTCATGCATGATCATTAGCAGCTCGCACATCTGTTGTTGATACTCGAACTACAGCTACGGTCAAAACCGACCTTTATAGAGATTACTATACACATCTTATCACAAAAGAAGAAAGAAAACTATACATTATCTTATTCAACCAACTCCTTACCCCATCTCTGCAACGATTTAGTTCTCATAAGCCCCACTTCTGCTTGATAGTAGCCATCTCCCAGCATCAGCTGAACACTCGCACATTTAGATAGCTTATTGCACTGCCAGATAGATAACAACATACACCTCATTGTATACATATATGATCTTTATCTGCACACATACATTACGTATTCAACGTTGAACGGGTGGATAGGAGATCGTAATGAACATAAACTTCTCTGTAGATGCATGATCTTCATGCCAGAGGATTAACGTTAGCTTTAAGTCATGGAAACTATTTCAGCTGTTTCACAGGATGTCGAAGAGAACTCAAGTCCACTTACTAATTTAAGCAAAACTTGCAGGAGTTTGATTCACTTGTAACCTCTTAGAAGCTGCTGGATAATTCACACAAACGTATAGCAGAGTCTCCAAAAATTCTTAACCACTAGGAGATGTTATAGTTTTGACCGACGAATACAT
Organism: Carpinus viminea; assembly: GCA_013348765.1. Classification (NCBI taxonomy): domain Eukaryota; kingdom Viridiplantae; phylum Streptophyta; class Magnoliopsida; order Fagales; family Betulaceae; genus Carpinus; species Carpinus viminea. The sequence continues at coordinate 16,204,865 of CP054669.1, read as the reverse complement.
TTAATACCATGAAAAGGTGAATTCCTACGAGCAGAAGCAAATGGCTGCCCATTAAGAGAGCCACCAAATTTAATATCCCAACCTTCAATGTTCTTGGGAACACAAACATCAAAGAGGATTTGGCCGAGTACGCTATTTGCATTGATGCTTGAGGAGTTGGGCAAATAAATTGATCTTTCTTTCTGTTCATCTTGTAGAGTCGTAGAATCTCTACCACTCTGATACTCTGCTGAACTTGGCAAGAAGAAGTGGTCGCTTGGCCCCTGTGCAACTCTTCTTAGGCTCTGGTTCGAGTTAACTGCTGCATTCTGGAGGTCACAGATTAGCTCAGATATCTCATCATGCATGCCCTCCATGCTAGTTCTTTCTCCAAGTAGTCGAATTTTTTGGTAAAAAACTGAAGCTGCCTTGTCAAGCAAATTGGTCACAGCAGCCCTATATTGGATTGGATAATGCTTGTAATGACCTGAAACAGTATGAAAAATCATGCGAGTTCAGTTATAATGAGCAACAAATATGGAAATAACAGAAAAATTGAAATGCTGAAAATGTTAGTCTTTGTTCACAAATCCATAACAGGAAGTCCCAATTTTCGATCATGTAGAAAAACACAAAATAATCCGCAGGCTTAATGGTATTTGTATTAGGTTTTCTTTTTTTCAGCTTGGAAGGACAAAAAGGGAGAGAACGGGAGAGTAGGGATTTGTAAGCAACTTTAACAAAATAACTAGGGGGTCTCTAGGCCAGTTTCTCAAGCACCAAGGAATCCACATAAAAGATTGTAAATGCTATTCCCTCAATCCCACAATAAATGCAACTTTACAGATGGCATACATTTTAATGAAACAAATATGATTCCTAAAATGTCCTAACGTTCAACAGGAAATGTGAAAAAGGGTTGGTTCAAATTATATGGAAAGTTAAATGATTCAATACGTCACTTTTGAAAATTTTCATCTTGGGAAAACACACCCTTTATTATTGGACACAGGGAGTAGAAGTTAGTTGATTAGATGAGTTTTTGATGCTTTGGACCACTAAAAATACTCTGTTGTCCGAAGTAAGAAGATATGTCCAAAAGGTCTAGATCAAATTCATCCCAACTTTTGCCATGTAGATTGCTTAAGTTGCACCCGACCCTTTTTTTTTTCTCAAAGATTCAATCGTTATTATGTCAGCCACGTGGTGAAAGGGGGAAAAGAAGGGTGCTTGTAAATTTCATGGTACTTGTATTCAAGATATTTTGATCAGATATAATAAGACAAAGATTCACATGCCTTTAAGACCAGTGGTACCAAATCCCATTTGATGAGCAGGAGGCAGTGTGCACTGCCATAACATAAAAAACAATGTATAACACAACATAGATCGAGGACATTTGTACTACTTAGCAACAAAATGCACCCAAAGCACTATAGGGAATAGCAAAACCTGACCCAAAAAACTGTCAGTTTCTGACGGTCAGCAGGTTGGCAGGTTATGAAAAAGGGGAAAGAGAGAGAGAGACAGAGAGACAGAGAGAGAGATAAAAGAAAAAAAAAAAAAAAAGAGACCATCAGGTCAGGCATTGATGGTGGAAACCGGACCCAACCGACAGTGCCCCATATATATATATACACACACATTCTTAATTTTAGGGGCACTACCTAGGAATACAACATCTCAGTGTTGGTGTGGTTTGACAGTTGTGCACCTACTGATCAATTTGGGGGGCCAAATTGCAACGCCAACACTTCTCAGTTTGGCTGTAGAAATAGCCGGAAACCAACCCAAGCAGGTCTAAAAAAAAGAGATGCTAAAAAACTGGGTTTTTTTTTTTTTCCCGAAGCTACTTCCGGAGAGCCAAAATATTTGTATGAGTAGTGAGTTAGCTTAATGATGACAATATTCAAAACTAAGTAATTGATTTAATTAGAAAAAAAAAACAAAAAAAACCACCCAAGTATTTTGAGGTAAAACAAGCAAAAAATGGGTTAGAGACAAACCTATGTGAGGGGTGCCATTCAATTTCACAAGCTTAACATCCCCCCCAAGGTCTTGTAAACGTTGAGCGAAATTGCAGATAATATCGTATGGTGCAAGGTCATCCTTTTCTGAGCATATAATGAGAAAAGGAGCACCCAAGTTCTACAGAAAAGAGGAAGAAATGTTTGATTAACAGATGAAAATGAATTAATGACAACTTCAATGGCTAAATGCGAGATAATAACTTACAACAGAGGAGTATAAAGCCTGCCAATACTCAACACGTTGGGATTCAAACCTAGTGAGATATAACGCATCCAGACCAGAAGCAACACCTTTCGCCACCCAAGAAACAAGTTTTGATGATCCAGGCATTTTGAGAATGGAGCGGTGTAGTGTGAATCGAGTACCCAAATCACTGGTAAAATCCACTGGACTAGAATCATAGATGTGTCCAGAAACACAATTTCTGACCAACTGATATTCGCCCTTCAACAACACAAAAGCAGAAAACAAGTGTGAGAGAGAGATATTAAGGAGTGAAGTTATTTAATAAAGTAGACATTGTCAATGAAAAACACAACTTATAGCTAGCATGGCTAGAGACTTCTCAATAAACAAAATGCATAAATGTTTTCCATTGGGTCATTTGACAGTTATCCAACTCTGAAAGTTTTAACCACAACCAAAGAAACAAGCATACCGCATACAGGTCACCACCACATGTTCCGTCGATGATCTGCACAATGAATGGTAAATTTATTTCCATGGCCATATTGAACAATTGTAATCAACAATTTAAAAACCAGAGGGGCTTATATTGACTTACACTTCTCTGCACCAAATATAAACTTGGACGTCTATGATTTCACAAAATTTACCTGAAAAAGCTTGTACATGCAAGCCTTTGGACCACCAGAAAAAGCTACAAAGACCACAGGACATGGCCTAATCCTTAGCTCCTGCACACCCAAAAGCAACAAGGATTGTGCATCCGTCAAATGTATACCAAATTTAATGCGATGAAGTTTCCTAATTATCTCAATAAATTACAGAAGTTGTCTGACATCATATTTGAAGTTGATATGGGTTTTGATTCAACTCAATTTGTTTTTACCAAAATATGGCAATCAACCCCAATCATGATTTCTGTATCAGATTAAAGCTCTACAGTACTTACAAAAATTCAACCGAAATCTTTCAAAATACATCTGAAATCTGCAAACTACAAATTAAACTGACCTCAACAAGCTCGTTGAGAACAACAAATGCCAATGAGAAGGCCCTCTGAGGATAAAATCTGCACAAACAATATCATTAGGAAAAGAAAAGACATTCTCGTTCAGGATGCAGCGATCACGCACCCAAAGCAAAAATCAAGAAAAAATACCAACCCACTAGAACTCGAGACTGTAATATCACAACAACCACCCCCACCTCCCACTCCTCTCTCTCCCCCAAACAAAAAAAAAAAATATGTCCAAATTGGACCTGATAAGAACTGCAGTGAGTTAATTAGTGCTACTAGTCGCAGGCATGGAAGTGGCCCTAACTTCCTGAGCATCAATCATAATTTTTCCCTCATTTTCCCAGCAACCAAACGGGGCGAACGAAATGAAGAACTTACGCGCTGAGAAAATCGGCATGGGACACGAGGCAATTCCATCCGAGTGACGAGTACAAGTCGACGTAGCTCTTCAAGATCCGCTCCTGAATCGAAGACCAAGCGAAGATCACCGCGATTCCTTTGGACTCAGCTTCCTCCTTCCTTCCCCAATAGATATCTCCCCCACCTCCTCCACCACCCCACATAGCTCTTTCTTCAGCAACGAGCACAGAAATCAAGTAGGGTTATTTTATCTGGAAATTCCAAAAAAAATCAAATTTGGGAATTAGGGTTTTGGGATTTGTGGTGGGTTAGTTTGAGCCAGTCGTGTCGTGTGGGCACTGAGAAATCTGGGATGCTAATGGTCTGCTCGGATGGTCGTGGTGGTAGCAAAAGGGGGTGAGGGCTCCACGTCAGATCATGCGGATCCAAAGCAGCTATTAGGATAAGCCCTTAATTCTTCCCCAAAGGTGGGGCCCACTTTCAGCTTGTCGTATTACGTACAACGTCCGGTCTCTGCCAGTGCCACCGTGCCAGGATATCGACCCCCTTCCCCCCTTGTTCTGCTCTATAGAACGGACAAAAAGGATAATACGAAAAATGGATAAAAATACACACATATCTAATTATAGGATTTGACGTACAATGCCAAAAATAAAAAATATTGACTTAATAGGTTTTTAATTCTATAAATATATATTTTTTAGATATTTAATTGTCAGTGCAGTTATAGATGGAGCCCGCTTTCAATTTGGAGATAGACTAAAGGTCAAATTTTTTCTTCTAATTTCGGGGACCAAGGCCATTGCCAGTCCCCCCTAAATTTGTTTTTGAATTAAGTAGTTTTTTGTAGGACCTAACTAGTGATCAAATGATGCGCCAGTCCAAAGATTAGGAAAACTATTATGCTTAAGTTATTTTAGTTAGCATTTTTGTTTAGAGTGAAAATAAAGCAATTAGCTAGCATTTTTTTAGAGGATTCGAGTCCCCTTTGCCTCGGCATTGTCTCCTTTACATGGTTTTCTGTAGTTGATTATGTGAATATTGATGTCCCTAATCTTTTAAGATTTGTATCCCTCATTTTAGGAGATTATGTAGTTATTATACGTATAATATTTGTATTTGAATGGAATTGAGAAGAAGATTTTGATTGGTTTTTCTCTAACAGCTCTATTATCTTTCATGTAAATGTGATCAGTGAGACACGTGATGAGATTTATTACCAACGATTATAATAAAATTAATCACATAAGAATAGAGTGTTTCTAAGAGTTTTACAATTTTGATTATAAGTACTATCAGCAACGCTGCTAGGGTGAATGGATGATAAGTTAGCCACTCTCAAAAAAATTTCCTAATTATTTCACTAATTATAAATTTCCACACGTTAGTTTATAAAGAGCTTGTGTTAAAAGATAAATTATAAAAGTAAGAGCTTGTATTAAAAGATAAATTATAAAAGTTGAATCAAGATAATAGCTATGCAAGCTATTGAAGCCATAATGGAATGGTTGGTGTGACCTGTGAGTTCTTATTTACTCACAAGCCAAGGTTAGCTGAGTAGGATACTCACGGAAAGTTTAGGTAGATCTAACATTAGATTTGTTGTTACGTTGGTAATTATTGAAGTAATGTTTACTTATGGTGTAAGACTAATGCTAAACTCAACTAAGATCCAATTTTTCTCTTAAGTGACAGTTAAAAAAAAAAACTATCTATAAAGGAGATGGAGCCTTAAACTAGAAGAGAGAAATTTGGGATTAGAAGTTGAATCTTAATTGAATTTGAGTTGTGGCTGTATCATTTTTCAAAATAATAATAATAATAATAATTGCTTAAAACCCAGCACATTAATCCGATAAAAGCACGTATAAACTTCAAGTGAAAAATCGCATTAGTCTTACGCCATAAGTAAACATTGCTTCAATAATTACCAACTTAACAACAATCTAACGTTAGATTCACTTTAAAAATTAAAATATTAACTATTTAAAACTCGACAATGTAAAATCTAGTGTGAAGAATAACATTACGATTAGAAATTACATTTGTATCCCCACATTTATCCTATAATCCTAACATGACAACTCCAACCAACCATTTACTTGAAATTTATGAGACTACTGCTACATTAATATTATGAAATAAAAATGTAATATATAAAATATTTTTTGGAGTAATAATTTATAAAGGCAACCTTTTTTTTTTTAATTGACAAAGGCTTTATTTGGGCTTGCGATTTAAAAATATGAATTTTAAATTTGCTATTTGAAAAAAGATATTTTTAAAAACGCAATTAAGGCCCCGTTTGGTTCGTCAGATTAGGTCCTTGGATTGGACTAGCTAACACTGGTGTTAGCTAGTCCTTTGTTTGGTAACATGCTATTCTTGGGAGTAGTTACTCCCATGGGACTACTAATCACATACACACACAATTAGCTAAGCCACTCAAAAATGAGTGGTTTAGCTATTCCTTTCTTGTGGGATTAAAAATATTGTATAAAATTACCCAAAAAAACCCTACGCTTCTCACACCTTTCACGATATTCATCTCTCAAAGCAACGTTCTTTATCTCTCAAAGCAACGATCTTCATCTCTCAAAGCAAGATATTTCTCTCTCCTCTCTTATTTTCGATCTCTATTTTCTTGGTTATTTCATTATCATTGTGTTTCTTGAATTTTTTTTTTTCTTCTCTCAGTTTTTTTCTTCTTCGTTCTCTCTCATATTTTCTTCATTCTTTCTCAATTTTTTTTTCTTTATTCTTTCTCAATCTTTTTTTTCGTTCTCTTCTCTGAGTTTTTGTTTTTTTTTCAAATCACACACAGTTTTGCTTTTCTTCTCTCAGTTTTTTTTCCTCATTCTGAAGGAAATCACCGATATAAAATATGAAATATGGTGATTATGTTTTTTTTATATAAATAATTTTAATTTTCTAGCATAATTGCAAAAAAAAAAATCCAATGTACATGACATAATTAAAAATATATATAATATAATTGTTTATGTTTTGAAGAAAAAAAAGGTCCTTAATAATATAAATTGTATTCATATTATAAGGGTATTTTAGGAAATAAGATCAAAATATGATTCCATTAACCAACATATTGCATTATACCAAACGAAAAAATAGGATTAGATAGTCTATTCCAGCGTTACAACCAAACAAAGGAATAAGAATAGCTAATCTATTCCCAATGGTAGTTAATCCCAGTAGTAGTTAATCCTTTTCCAATGGACTAGACAATCCGCAAACCAAACGAGGCCAAGTGTTTGGTAAAATTACAGTTTTGTCTTTAAAATCGCAGTTTAGCATTTAATATTGTGAATTTTTAAGAAAAACCCAAGAGCTAGCTCAATTGACTTGAACTATGCTTAATGAAACGGATGTCATTAATTCGAATCATTATCCTCTCTTGTATGGTCATGTCAAAAAAAGAAAAAAAAAAAAAGAAGCAAATTTTCTATGTTTTCTAATCACTATTTTTTAAAAACATAATCCCAAATGATCTATTTTTTTACGAGTTAGTTTAATATCACACTTTTTAAATATGAAATCGCTGTGCTAATCGCACCCTAATTCATTTTCCGTTTATATTTTGGTTCATTTTTTTATTGGGTTCTTGATAGTTTTGTCCTTCCAGCCCACTCCCAACCATTTCTTGTTTGGGCTCACGAAAGAAATAAGCCTTCAGGCCCATAGTAGGGCTCTGATCCAAGCAGACAAATATTTAGGAAGATGAACTTTAGGTGCTGTGTCTTCGGCCCTATTCGGAAGGATTTTATGATTTGAATGATTTTGAAGTTTAAACCTCCTGGATCAATCGTTAGCTGACTAGATGATCTTCAAATCCATTTAATGTGAAATGAATAAAATAATTTTATAGTCTAAATTAGAAGACCGTAAATGGTGTTACATTATTTAAAAATTTTAAAGGATGTGACAATATAGGCAAATATTTATGGATTGATGTTTAATGTTTTGAAATCTAAGTAAAATGGGGAAATTACACTTTACTCCCATAAAGTATCCACCCATTTTTACTTTTGCCTCCAAAGTTTAAAATGTGACACTTTACCTCCCCAAACTTTCAAATTGTGACAATTTAACTCATTTGACTTATTTATTCCCAAAATGCCCTAACACTTTTTTTTTTTTTTTCTAAAAACAAAAATATATAAATATATGCTGGGGTGGCCAGCTAGGCGGCTATGGGGTGGTTCGGCCACCCCGTTTTTTGTTTTTTTTGTTTTTGGATTTTTTTTTAAAAAAAAATTGTTGGGGGCATTTTGGGAATAAATAGGCCAAATGAGTTAAATTGCCACAATTTGAAAGTTTGGGGGGGTAAAGTGTCACATTTTAAATTTTGGAGGCAAAAGTGAAAATGGGTGGATACTTCAGGGGGGTAAAGTATAATTTTCCCCTAAAATAGAAAGTATCTTGTTCCATTTTGTTTGTACATGTTTTATATTCTTAGAAGAAGAAAAAAATGTAAGGAATTAAGTTGGGTGATTTTTTTTTTTTTTGGTTAAAAAAACACACACACACACAAATTGAACATCTCATAGTATATTAAAAAAATAAAACCGATTATTTTTTTCTTGTTAACGCACTTGATAATAAGGGTGAAAATGCGGTTATAGTTTATAGTTATTGGCTTAAACCACTAATTGTTTTTGCCAACTATTTATGCGATTAACCGTGAATAGTGGTTAATAACTCTAATAACTACTAACCACTTTTTAATGAAAAAATTTAAAATTTATTTAAAAAGTCACAAAAATAAAAACCAAATAATATTGTTTTTATGGTAATACTATAATACCATACTACATACAACATCATATATATATAGTTAATGGTTACCGGTTAGCAATTTTTTCAAAACTTAAAATTGTTAACCGCAGGTGGTTAGTGGTCAGTGCAATTTGTAGGCGGCTAATAACCGTCGCATTTTCACCTGTACTTGATAGAATATGTATGGATCATAGCGAGATGCACCACATCATATCTTAAAGAGTATTTCTACGTGGAATGCCCCTCTTTTCACTATCTTAAGATGACATTGTCAATCTACTATTTTTTTTAAAAAAAAAAATTAACAATAGTTGATCTAAGGTTGGATTGACATTGTCATATTAGCATAATGAAACAATGATGTGATAGTACCATGGTGATATAGTATATAACATTACTCTATCTAAAATAAAGGAGAATTGATTGAACGATAGTCGTTCATATCCCATTGAAGTTTGTGAGATTATTTCTACGTTAGAGTTTAAATTTAGAATTATCTATATATGCTTTATATAAAATTTTGTGGATCAACTATAACCCATTTTTTTAAAGGTTAAACCATATTTAAGGCACAATTTTTTAACCAGTTTTTTCTTAAAAAACTGGCCATTAATTGCTTTAATTATATTTCAAAAGTTTTTCATATTTAAATTATTCAATAAATTAAGTATTATTAAAGTCCGAATCAAATAAAGAAACAAATAATATAAATCAAATTATTATGTAATAATATGTTTAGGATTCTCAAAAAAAAAAAGATGTCATATATATATTCTCTCGGAAACCTAGAGGTGAAGCGGCTTCCCTCTATCCAACTTTACTGGGTGAGAGGCGGTGCTTAGGACAATCAGTTGGGGCGTGAAGTTTGCGGAAGAAGACCTTGTGGCGATGGGAGACATAACGGAGGATGTGGCCAGAATGTGGGAAAAGTTCAACCTCATGGAGGAGAAGAGTATTGGAATCAAAACACAAGAAGGTGATTTTGAGCCACTGGCGGCTAGAGGCAGCAATTGCGTAGTTGGGAAACTACTTGCTGATCGGATAGTAGGGAAGGAGGTAATTCGAACTCCACTCATACGGGCATGGCAACCTTCTGGATGGGTGTCTTTCAAATCAGCAGGGGAGAATCTTTTTTTGATAGAATTTCAGTATGAATGGGATAAAGTTAGAATCATGGAGGGACGACCATGGACATTCGACGGCGACCTAGTCTCACTGGCTGAATTCGACGGGCTTACTCCGCTGGCTGAATTGGAGTTTGAAAAGGCAGCTTTCTGGGTCCGAATGTCTAATCTCCCATTGGCCTGCATGAGCAAGGAGATGGGAACCCGGATTGGATCTACGATGGGCGTTGTGGAGGAGGTCGAAGTAGATGAAGATGGAGTGGGATGGGGGGAGTATCTTCGGGTGCGGATTGTGTTGGATCTCACTAAGCCCCTCTCCAGGGGGAGATTCCTGCATATTCGCGAGAAGGCAATATGGATTACTTTTAAGTATGAGAAAATTCCTCGATTTTGTTTCAAGTGTGGCATTATTAGACATGGTGGTAGGGGATGTATTGCTCCAGGGGGAAGGAGGATGCTCGGTAATGGAGGAGAGAACCAATTCGGGCCTTGGTTGAGAGTTACGTCAGGAGGAATCAGGAATGGCGGGATAGGTAGAGGACGAACGCAGGGGGGTTGGAGAAACACACGTGCGGACACTTAGCGACTTTCGCAGGCGAGAGAGTCATGGTGGCGTCAAGAGCAATGCTGAGGGCTAAAGGAGCTGCCAAAGGGACGACCAGCTTACGTCACAGGAGCTCAGATGGAAAGAATTCTATTTCAGGAAAGTCACAACACCCAATCAATGAGAGCGGCATCTCTGGAAAGTCGTGGAACCAGGGAAGGAAGGAAATATTCCCGGCAGGGTATGGCGAAGACAAAGGAGAGCAATTACCTTTTCAAGAGGAGATCCCGGGTGATATGCAATCTGGCGTTAAAAGCAAGAGTAATATGATTCCAGGTGGCCTTAATGAAACAATGAAGATGGGAAAGGCAAGAGTATATCATTGGGTCAATGGGATGCAATTAGGGAAAAAGATGGTTTGGGAAACTTTAGAAAAAAGGAGGAGGTGGCAAGGAATGGGGCGAGCATATGGCAAAAGGAATCATTGGGGGTATCCATGCACCACTGTTGAGGCTCCCCAGACAGGGGAGTAAAACCAAAGAAATGACTGCAGCAAAAAGAAAAAATAAGAATAAAGGTGAGATGTCACACGATGGGTTGAAACCCAATGGCGAAGCGGTCCAATGAAAGCGACTCATCATAAACTCGTGGAACTAATGCGGCAAAAATGGGAAAAAGGAAAACTCTTGCTGAGCAGGGTAATGTTGAAAGAAGAGACATCAAGCGGTACAGAATTGTGGGCCGAAGAGGAGGAAAAATCTTGATGAGGCGGAGGCTGCAGAAAGCGGCCCGCCATTCCAATGAGCTTTTAAGCTTGGGAACCCTCGGCGTTGGACACCTTCACCAAATGGTGAAAGAAGAGACCCAAGTTGGTTTTCCTTATGGAAACCAAATGCCATGATAAAATTTAGATTTTATTGAATAAAGCTGAAATTTGACCACATGTTTTGTCGTTGATAGTGTTGGTAAGAGCGGAGGACTTATGTTGTTGTGGAACGAATCAATTTAGGTGTCTATTCAAAATTACAGCCGTCGTCACATAAATGCATATATTAAAATAGGAAGGCATGGAGTTGAATGGAAATTTTCGGGTTTCTATGGCCATCCGGAGGCAGCTAAAAGGAAGGAGTCGTGGGCTTTGCTACGTCACCTAGCAACTCTTGGCCCTAACCCGTGGCTTTGCATGGGGGACTTCAATGAAATAGTCAACCTTACAGAGATGAAGGGGGGAGCGAAGCGGGCAAGAAGACAAATGACTGATTTCCAAGAAGCTCTGGAGGATAGTCATTTATGTGACTTGGGTTTTAAAGGACCCAAATATACATGGATTAATGGGAGAGAAGGAGGAGCACACACTAAAGAGAGACTAGATAGAGCCACGGCTACTACGGAGTGGAGGTCGATGTTCCCTGCAATGGAGGTCTTGACTCTTGCCAGACGAAGTTCGGATCACCATCCAATCCTTGTTTGTCTTAATGAGAAGAGGGTGATGGTCTGGAGGAGAAAAAAGCAGTTCAGAATGGAAGAAAGTTGGTGTGCAAGGGAAGATTACAAACAAGTGGTACAATCAGCCTGGACAGCAAGGAATAATTATGACGACCCGTGGAAAAATATCAACAATAATCTGAAAAGGTGCCAAAAGGTGACGTTGAGATGGGTTAAAAAAATGGTGCATTCTAATGAAATGATCATTGCAGCAAAAACACGTGAATTGGCCACCATTCAGCAAGGGGACCACAGAATCTGAGAGGTGCGAAGAGGCCGAACTCAAGCAGAAATTGGGGGTTCTTTGGAACAAAATGAATTGCGATGGAAACAACGTGCAAAGGAGGACTGGCTACGTAATGGGGACCGTAACACAAAGTATTACCATGCATGTGCCTCTCAAAAGAAAAGACGAAACACGATTGAGTATATTCGAGATGAGGAGGGGAAATTATGCAAGGAGACAGAGGAGATAGAGAAAGCATTCGTGGGGTACTTCCGGAATTTATTTACATCGGCCAGACCTCAAAATGTGGAGAAGTGTATTTCAGCAATTGCAAGTAACATCACAGAAGAGATGAATGACAAGTTGTTAGCTACATTCGGTAAAACAAGCATTGGACCAAATGGGCCCCTCAAAGCTCCAGCCACGGATTTACAGCCACTTCTATCAAAAACATTGGTCCACAGTGGGCCCGGAGGTATGTGATGTTGTTTTGTATTTTTTAAACTCGGCCCATATGGATGTAATGATAAATGCCACCAATATTGCCCTTATCCCTAAGGGTAATGACCCGACTAATGTGACTGAATTTAGGCCAATAAGTTTATGTAATGTTATTTACAAGATTATTGCCAAAGTTTTAGCAAACAGGTTGAAGGTGGTCCTCCCCAATATCATCTCACCGTTCCAGAGTGCCTTTCTTGCTGGGCGTTTGATCACAGACAACATTATTGCGGCGTATGAAACTCTCCATACAATGCACACAAAAATGTGGAGTAAGGTTGGGTTTATGGGTATCAAATTGGATATGAGCAAAGCCTACGACAGAGTGGAGTGGAAATTCCTAGAGGCTGTGATGGGAAAAATGGGTTTCTCAGAAAGATGGATACGATTAATAATGGAGTGTGTAAGCAAAGTCACATATTCAATTCTTGTGAATGGTCAAGCAACGGGTTGTATTATACCAAGCAGAGGAATTAGGCAAGGTGACCCACTATCACCTTATCTATTCCTGAGGCGCCTAAGTTCAATGCTAAGTAAGGCGGAGAAAACAGGGGTAATTACAGGGGTCCCTACGTCTAAGAAGGGGCCTAAACTGAGTCATTTGTTCTTTGCGGATGACAGCCTTCTTTTCTGTAAGGCAAACTCAGTGGAATGGCGAAGACTTACAAAATTGTTGGAGGATTATGAAATAGCATCGGGGCAGAAATTGAATAAAAATGAGACTTCCATCTTCTTTTCCCGAAACACTACTCCGGAGAAGAGGGAGGAAATTATTAGGCTTTCGGGGTTGAATGCCACCAACTGTTATGAGAAGTATTTGGGGTTGCCAACTATAGTGGGAAGATCAAAATATAAGGCTTTCAAGGGTATTAAAGACAGGGTATGGACTCGGTTAAATGATTGGAAAGTTAAATTCCTATCACAGGCAGGGAAAGAGATTTTGATAAAGGCAGTTGTTCAGGCTATCCCGACATATAGTATGAGTGTATTTTTACTCCCTATGTCTCTATGTAGAGAGTTAAATATACTTATGCAACGGTTTTGGTGGGGTCATAAGGAGAACAATGCCAAGATTCATTGGATGAGTTGGGAAAAAATGGGCACTTCAAAGGATCAAGGTGGTTTGGGCTTTCGGGATCTTATTATGTTTAATAAGGCTCTATTGGCCAAACAAATGTGGAGAATGTTGCAAAATCCGGAGTCGCTAGTGGGCATGATTATGAAGGCCAAATATTTCCCTAATAATTTGATCTTGGAAGCTAAGCTAGGGAACAGACCCTCACTAGTCTGGAGAAGTCTGCTGGCTTCCAAGGAATTAATCCTCAATGGAGTAATATGGAGGATAGGGAATGGGAAAGATGTACGAGTGTGGGGAGAGAAGTGGGTTCCAAGTCCTAGCTCTTTCTCGATTAAGACACCTAAGCCGGCCCACTTGGAGAATATGACTGTAAGCAACCTGATTGATGAAACTACACATCAGTGGGACAAACCACTGATATCCACAATCTTTTTGCCTGACGATACTGAAGCCATACTGAGCATCCCTTTAAGTCCGTTTCTACCTCAAGACCGGTTACTGTGGCGATGCACGAAGAATGGAGTGTTCACAGTCCGTAGTGCTTACCACCTCGGGATGGAGATGCAAACAGTGCAACAACCGGAGTGTTCGACGAAGGAAAATATGGATGAAATATGGAGGACGTGTTGGAGGCTAAACATACCTAACGCAGTGAAAATGTTCCTATGGAGGGCTAGTCATAACTTGTTGCCGACAAAAGGTAATTTGTTTCGACGGGGAATTTGCGATAGTAACTTGTGCCCCATATGTCAAAGAGAGGAAGAGACAGCGGCTCATGTTTGCTGGAATTGCCCAGCGGCCAGCGATGTCTGGGGAGGCTGTAAAATAAAAATACAAAAATGCCCCACTGGATTTGATGAGTTCAGACAGCTTTTCAGAAAGGTGATGCAGAGATGTGAGAAGAAAGATGTGGAGTTGTTCGCAGTAGTGGCACGACGATTGTGGTTGCGCAGAAATGAATTTATTCATGGCGGCAATTTCACACACCCGACTCATGTGTTGCTGGATTCTGGCAAAGCTCTGACCGAATTCCAGGCAGTCAACGAGAGAAGTAAGGAGGGGGAACGAATCATGCAAGAGGTAGGCCCAGCACGCTGGCAACCGCCAGTAGGACCTATGGTCAAATTAAATTGGGATGCGGCGGTGGATATCAAAAACAAAACGATTGGGCTGGGGGTAATTATAAGGGATGATAAGGGCAGTTTTTTGGCTGCACTTAGTAAGCGGATACAAATTGAAGTCAGACCAGTCGTAGCGGAAACTCTCGCAGCGCTTCATGCTACTCTGTTTTGCGTCGAAATGGGTTATTCAGAGGCATGGTTTGAAGGAGATGCACTGCAGGTAGTGAACGAAGTTAACTCCACGAAGCCTTGTGATAGCATGCACGGTCATTTAATAGAAGCTATAAAGGAGGGGTGCCAAGGACTGAATCAGTCGCTTTTCACGCATGTCAAGAGGGAGTTGAATGTAGCTGCGCATGAACTAGCGGTTGATGCTAGAACCCATGTCATCGATACAATTAGGTGGAACTCAGTCCCACCATGTATCTGTGGTATTGTAAGGAGAGAGGAGATTTCTCCCTTCCTTTGATGTTTGCTTGTTTTTTCGAGCTTGAATAAAGTTTCTGAATATTTCTCAAAAAATAAAACCGGTTTTTTCTTAAAAAATCGGTCATTAATTAGCGTTATTAATTGCATTAATTATATCTATATATTCATATGGGAACAGGATCTTGTCCATTTCAAATGAAATGGACAATATCCATTTAGTGTAAAATGATGGGTAATATTGTCTTAACGTTAAAGTTGAAGAACTAATTTTACAATATTACCCATCATTTTACACTAAATTGATATTGTCCATTTCATTTGAAATGGACAGGATCCTGATGTCATTAATTATGTTAATTATATTCAAGTATACTCTATGTCAGTAATTGCATTAATTACATTATATATATTTTTTGACATGTTCACACAAGAGGGGGGAGAGGGATTCGAACTAGAGTCCTTCACTTTATTAGGCGTGATCCTATCCGATCAAGCTACCTCTTGAGGAATGATGTGGTGTTTTTAAAACAAAAATTATCAACAATAAAATACCACTCGCAATAGAACGAATATCGTAGGATAGGGTTATATTGAAGGTGTCGAACCTCAAGGACTGTGGGGGTTTCGTTATTAAATTCGAAAGACGAAATTTAACCTAATTAAGCAAAAGAGACTTGGTTGTTTTTATAAATTTAAAGTGCATGAAGTAAACGCAAAATTAAAAGTGATTATATAAGAGAGAGAGTATAGTACCGATTTCACCACATTCTGTACAACAATCGTAATCGTATTTAATTCTAGAAACTTATGACATGTATGTTACAAAAGATCAAGAAAGTACAATATTAAAGGATAAGAATAATTTATCTTTGGTTGGCATGGGTCGTCCACCTAACCACTAAGATGCGGCACGACTCGTCTTCCCTAGGTATAAACCATAAAATCATTTAATAAGTTTTATATAATTAATGGAATAGCATAACCTATTTTCGGTTGGCACGGATCGTTTATCTAAATTACTCTAAACTACGGTGTAGTACGACCCGTCTTTCCTAAGCATGGTCTATCTAATCCTATTAATTATAGGTCTATTAAAACCCATTGCATAACCATCAATCTTATGATCATAGAAAATAAGATTGATTAAGTTCAATACAGGCAAAATAATTTCTAAGACAAGAAGAGAATTTCATAATTATTGATTTTGGAATTTAAGAACAATTGCATTTAATATTAATAACAGAAATCTAGGGTTGCAATCCTCACAGTTATGCAATCAACATACATAAATTGAATTAAATAGAATCAAATACAATCATCATTGTGCTTGGAGAAGTTTACATCGATACCCTACAAAGGGGTTTAGCCAATGATGATGATTAAACTCCAAGGATACTTTACTGCAATTTTCACACTAAGAAAAAGGGACCCCTTTTTACAATGTATAATTGCCTATTTATAGGGACTAATAAAACCCTAAAACCCTAGAGACCCTAAGAAACCCGTAGGTTAGTTTCCCACTTCAATTACGAGACTTGAAATCGGTTTTAAGCTGTCAAAGGCGCCTGCCGTGCTATATGAACCCCGAGTGCGTTCTATCGCAAGGCTACAGCGATCGATCGCACTGCGCTCGATCACAGGGTTGTACGTTGGATCGCACGATGCTCGGTCCCAGGTGCAGCAACAATCGATCCCCAGCACAGAATGGCTCCAACTTGTCCCTTTTTAGTCTAATTTCTAATGAAACTCTTGCATTTGACCTGAAACACAAAAAAAAAAAAACAAAAACAAAAAAATCAAGCAAATAACAACGCTATGGAATTAACATATGTGAGTTATGGGGTTTAAATGTGCAACATTTGGCGCTTATCAAGGACCATTAATTATATTATAATTTATGTATTCTTCTTGCTATTTTTTTTTTCTATACTATTTTTTTTTTTTTGGATAAAATTTGAGATCTGTTATTCATTCATTAAAGAAATAAACAACACCAAGAGCAAAATGCTCTAGAAGTACAATGTCTCGTATAAGATCTGGGGTTTCCTCTAGCCAAATTATGTCCCAACCCTTCTTGATTGCTGCCTTAGCAAGTTTGTGGATAGCCGAATTCGCCTCTTGTCGAACAAAACCAGCCTCCCACTTCCTGTAGATTCGAAGCACCTTTTTTATGTCCTCCATTATATGCCTATACCGACAAAATTCTGAGCTTGAGGAGTTAATCCCCTGAATAACTAGCTTCGAATCCCCTTTAATGAATATATCTTGGATCCCCACATCTCTGCTAAATTCCAATGCACACAAAGCTCCCATGGCTTCCGCCATCATGGAGTCTAGAAAAACCTTCACCATTTTGCTAAGGGCAGCAATAACAACTCCGGTTGCATCTTTTACTAGCACCCCAATCCCCATTCTTTTTTCCAGCAGAATCCATGGCAATTTCCCAATTGGTTTTGAACTCGCTGGAAGGCCCTTTCCACACCCCAGCTTCCAAATCAACCGGATGATCCTTTGTCTCCAACTTTTTCATCAAAGCCTATCAAAATTCTTCCAAGGATAATTTTGCCTCCTTAACCATGTGATCTGGGTGTGGAAACAAGCCCCCATGCACAACCGTATTACACCACATCCAAATGCCTCTACCAATGGAAACCCAACGTTCCAGCTCCTTCGTATCATACCTGCTCAACATTGCCCTCCATAGACCCATGAAATCTCTTTCAAAACATTGGGCTTTTTGAATTTTCCCATCGCAGCTGCCTTAGACATCTTTAGCAATAGGACATTCCCACAAGACATGTATTGTGGATTCCCTTTCAGTTTCGCATATCATACACTTGTCATCTTCAGAGACCCCCCTTCTATGTAAATTCTCCTTCGTATGGAATATATTGTTACACGCCATCCACAAGAAAGCCTTAGTGTGATTTGGAACTTTCAACACCCATATATCCTTCTAGGTATTGCTCCCATCCAGACAAGAAGACCTCTCCCCACTGCATCTTTGTTGTTGGTCTCTCTCTAGGTAGTAAGCACTCCGAACAGTGAACTTACCATTAGTAGTTAGGCGCTAGATCAACTTGTCCTATTGGTTGTAACGACTCAGTGGCATGTTACGTATAATCTCCCATTCTACCACTTCAAAAACTCCTTGAATGAGTGCATCGTTCCAGCCTTTGGTTACCGAGTCAATTAGCTCACACACCATTGCGTCCTTATCCAACACTCTGCATGACATTTGGATGATGTATGATGAAGGTCTTGGAATCCACCTATCACCTCATATCTTCACAGATTGGCCATTTCCAATCCGTCATATCATTCCTTCATGCAACAATTCTTTCGCCAATAAGAGGCATTTCCAAGCATATGAAGGGCGACTCCAAATCTTCGTATCCCAAAATGACCCATGTAGTGACCCAAATTATTAACTAGACATAAGTAGCTTAGTTGGGGGAATTAATTTGGGCTTCGAATAACTAAGGACACTAGAAGGGTAATTTGGACTTTTAGACAGACATACGCTAGGTCTGACAGATGTACGCTGTTGTCTGTAGTGCGGATGTACGGGGGGACCACCGGACGTACGCTCTGCAAACCGTATAAGCGGACATACGTGGGATTACCAGACGAACGCTACTTTTTGAATACCCTCTGGATAATACTTGGACGTATGAGGCAACCATGGAACCACTAGGCAAAAACCACTGGACGTACGCCCCTTGGCTGGACGTTCGCTGCTTTTTTGAGCCTATAAATACCACCCTACTCCCTTCATATTTTGCACAAACTTCAGACACCCTCAAGCTCCCAGAGTATTCTCCAAAGTGTTATGAGTCTTTTGTGAGTGTGTGCGTGATATTTACAAGTTTCGAACTATTCGTAAGGAGGAACTCTTGCGGTTTTGTTTCAAGAAGGTAATATTCAATCCTTAGCTTTTAAATACGTTGTTATACTGCTCATTTTGTGTTTGGTTGTAGTTACTAGCTTAGTTATGCTTTAAAACTTGTTTGGGTTAACCTCTTCATTAACTTAGCGTTGTTACGTTGCATGGAGGTTGCAAATTAGACTAGAAAGCTTTAGGGTGTTCCTAATAGCCCTAGGAGTCAGAGAATAGGTGAACAGTGGAGAGAAAATGAAGTTCTCTCTGAGAACCCACATAGCGGATGAACAGTATCTTGCAGATGTATGGCCCTAAGCCTGGACGTATGGTCAATGTGCGGCAGAAAAACCATATTTTCACCAAACGTTCCATAGCTCATGTTTTCCTTGTTTTAGAGTTATTTTAGATTGAATTAGAACTAATAAAAGGTTTTTCACAGATTTGAAGAACCCAGATCTTTCGAAGTTTTTAGAGACACTTATCGATCCATGTGAGTTTTAACTTACATAATGGTCATTGCTATTTTTCTATGTACTGCACATTTATTTTGTGTATCGAGAAAACATGCATATTTTACAACTCTTACAGTTTGTACTTATTGCATATGAACTTTGTCATTTTCAAAAAAACGTTGTGCTGAACATGTTAACTAAGTGAGATTTGTAAAATGACATACATGTAAAATACAGACAAGATAATTTGTATCGTATGACATGGTACACCGGTACGTATAGTAGTATTGGCAATGAGCTTATTATACATGTTAACTTTATGGTCAAATGTGTGTGTTATATGGGGCTTTGGATTCATTGGTTTCGTGACCTTGATGCAACCATTCCTAATGGTTTGGTCACTACATGATGGACGTCATTAGTTGGTGTGGGCTACTCGAGGTTGGACTCGATCGTACCACTAATGTTGCGTACGGTATGTTATGCAATGGTTGGGACACTGACATTGTATTATAGGTCCCTCAGGACAACATCAACCCTATTGAAAATAAGTAATATCTCGGATAGACCATACTGTTGAACTATGAATATTGTTTACATTATATGCATATATCATTATAATATATATATCACGCATAAATAAACTGTCATGATGAAACTGTTTTTGCTTATTAAACGTCTGAGTTCATTACTAAAATTGGCACGAGTATTATCTACGTTAAAAATCATTAAGTATTAGATTTATTCCTTTTTATTTATGTATTTTTCCCATCATTACGAATGATTGCGTGGTTTAACTGCCCTAGATGGAGATGCCATTGCAGACTACTTGGGTAATTGCTCAGGACCTAATATGGGTGATCTTTGAGGATATGGATCCCGTTTGGCTTAGAACGATGTGAGAAGATGGAGAATCTGATCGTAGACATGATGGAGATTTTGATCTCATTAGCTCTGCTTAAGCTTAAATCTAGGCTTTGATCTATTGATCTTTTGTGAACTATGTTTACAGTTATTTACTTTGGGTTGTATCTATTTTTCTGTTGATGGTCTAATGACCAGTATATTTAGTGACTATTTATAATATTGATGATGTAGTACTTTATCTCTGGTATTATTGTGTGATGTTTCAATTACTGTCTCTTAATCCTATAGTCTTGGTAAAGTCTTCTGTTGCATTTTTTTGTTATGACGAGGAAAGCGATTTTCTGGAGGTCATGTCTTGGAGGGATATAGCTGGTATGGGGTGCTGTGGGATTAATTACTAGTTAATTGATTTGCCCATCTGGCGAGGCGTCACAACCCATGACCGTAATATTTGGCCTTGAGAATTTGGGCTACTAGACTGTTCAAATTTTGAAGGAGCCTCCCACATTGTTTTGCAAGTAATGCCACATCAAAGCATGTAAGATCCCAAAAATCCATTCCTCCCTCCGCCTTAGATCTCCCCATCTTCGCCCAACTCATCAAATGGATCTTCTTGTCGTTCTCCTTGTGACCCTACCAAAATTTCTACATAGTTCCATTTAACTCCTTGCACAAGGTCTTTGGCAATAAGAATATGCTCATGATGTAAGTTGGTATAGCTTGGACAATGGTGTTCAACAATATTTCCTTCCTAGTTTGCCAGAGAAATTTTGACTTCCAATTGCTAACCCTACCATGAACACGGTCAATAATACTTTTAAATTCCCCCATCTGTGACTTACCCATAAGGGCTGGTAAACCCAAGTACTTGTCATAACGCTGAGTGGCAGGGATGCCTACTAAAGATTAAATCAACTCCCCTCTCCTTATGCTTTGTGTTTCTTCTAAAAAATACTACTATTTTCTCTTTATTAAGCTGTTGCCCTGAAGCTGCTTTATATAAATCAAGCAAAGAGGAGAGCCTCTACCAATCCTGCTGAGTGGCTTTGCAAAATATCAAGCTATCATCTACAAAAAAAAGTAAATGGTTAAGCCTTGGTCCCTTGGGGGATGTAGGAACCCCCCTCAAGACACCCTCCCTCTCCACCTTTTGTAGTTGAAAACTTAAAACTTCGGCACATAGGAGAAAAAGATAAGGGGGTATGAGGTCCCCTTGTCTTATCCCCCTTGTAGGGCTAAAGCTACCCATTGGAACACCATTAATGAGCACATAATAACGGACATGTGAAATACACTTCAAAATAAGCTCTATCCACCTCTATGCGAAACTCATTTTCCTCATAACTTCCTCAATGAAAACCCACTCTACCTTATCATGCGCTTTGCTCATATCTAGCTTGAGCACCATACCTTACCCCACATGCGAGTATGCATCGTATGTAAAGTTTCGTATGCTACAAGTACATTATCAGAAATAAGTCTACCCGGTATAAAAGCGCTTTGGTTAGAGATAATATTGGGAAGTAGAACTTTCAGCCTATTCACTAGAGCTTTAGTAATGAGCTTATAAAGAACAGTACAAAGGCTAATAGGCTGATAATCCATAACCTTGACAAAATGTGTGGATTTTGGAATCAAAGCAATAACGGTTTCAGTCATAGCCTCATCTATGTAACCAGAAGAAAAAAGTTGAAAATCGCTTTGTATACCTCCGGTCCTATTGATGAGCAATTTTCTTGATAGAAAGCTGTTGGAATGCCATTTGACCTGGGGGCCTTGAAGGGTGCCATTTTTTTGGTCAAGGGCCTCCTTTACCTCCCCTTCCGTAAAGTCCCTTAGCAGCCATTCATTCATTTCATTCGAAACCAATCTGGGCATCTCCTCAATGCAATCTGCAATAAATGAAGGCGACGAGGTGGTAAACATTTGTTTGAAATAGCCAACAAAAGCTTGCTCCTCTGTTTCAACCGAATTGCAAAGAACTCCATCAGCATTAACAACTACGAAAATTTGGTTGGCTTTCCTCTTCTGTTTCACACAAGCATGGAAATATTTAGTATTTTGGTCCCCATCTTTCAGCTAGTGCTCTTTTTCTCTCTGTTTCCACTTTAACTCCTCTACTCCCATTAAGTCATTAACGACAACTTCAGTTTACGGATTTCCTCCTGATTCGAGACGCCCGATTCCATTTGCAGATTGGCTAGATGAGCCGTCATTGAATTAATCTCATCTGCTTCTGTTTTTTCACTTATCCAATTCCACCGCAGGCACTCACATTTTGTTCTCCATTTTAGTTCGCATATTGTGCCACGAGTCCATTATGGGGATTTTAACCTGCCAAACTTGCTTTATTTTCGCTTTAATTTCCTGCACCCTACCCCCATCCTGCCTCATATTTGAATCTCCTTCGCCCACATGGTCTCATCAACCCGTGCCCATTCAATCTCAAGAATAAAGGCGCATAATCTAAGCTATGGGCCTCAAGCGCCTCCACGTGAAAATCATGAGAACAAGTCTCTCCAATTCTACGTTGCCGTAGCCCTATCGAGTCGTTCTTGAGTGAAATAAGGTTCCCCTTGGCCATTGTTCCAAGTAAAGCGAGGCCTAGAAAAACCAAGGTCTTCAGGCGTGCAAACCTCCAACGTTTCTCAGAAGTCGTCCATTTGCCACCGTGGACATCTTTTATTCCCTTACTTCTCTTCCCCACAAAGAATTTCATTAAAACCGCCTATACACATCCACTCTAACGAAGAATAATTCTTTAAATGCCGAAGCAAATTCCATGCTTCTTTTCTTTTGTTTGTCTTCGAATACCTATAGAACCCTGTGAGCTTCCATGAACATGATAGATCTTTATTAGATACCACAACATTGATGTGATGTTTGCTGTAGTTTTGAATATCCACCCTATATTCCTCATCCCAAAATAGAGCAAGACCTCCACTTCGACCCACACTATCAACCACAAAAACATTCACATACCCCATTTTAACTTTTAGAAACTCCACCTTGGGAGCTTGACACTTGGTTTCCATCAGAAAAACCAAGTTGTGCTTCTTTTCCTTTGCCATCTACAAAGGTCTCGAATTTATCGAGGGTTCCTAAGCCCTCGATGGTTCCAACTAAGGATGCTCATCATGCTTGGGTAGGCTGTTTAACAGCCACCACCTTAACAACATTCTACTCCCCCATAGGACCTTTTTTCCCTTTCCCTTTTTTCTTTTCAACTTCGGCCTATACTGCTCCATCAATTTTCCCAACAGTTCTTTTCCTTGGGCATGCATGAATGGACGTGTTAGCTGGATCCCCTCCCATGTTCTGCCTTGACCATTTCTTCCATGTACACAAATTAGTCATTTGGGCCTTTGCCCCTTGGGCCTACTTCTTAGACTCCATACCCTTCTCCCTTTAACAAATTATTGGCATCAAAAGGCCCACTATTATTATTAAAGTTTCCCCTCTTACCAGCGGATTTAGTTGTATGAGATTCCCCCTTTTCGCCCAAAGAATCCTCACCACAAAGGCTTTCCATAAAAGCAGCTTTTCTCCCTCTAGCCTATCTCCCGCCCATTGCGACATTCTCCTTAGAGTGCGGAGAAAATCCCATAATGCTTCATCATTCTTGCGAGGGGGTTGACTCATAATGTTCCTTTTTTGAAAAGGAAACAATCCCTAATTATCGTTCATTGTGTCCCCTATTGATTGCCAGTCGTTACTATCTTAAAATTAAATTTTCTGGCCAATTCCCTTGCCTCGCCAACGTTGGACTAGCTTTTAGACCCCTTCGTCTCCCCCTCCCAGTACCTCCTTCTTCTCTCAGGCCACCTCGTAGGGGATGAGGCCCTGAGCCAAGGACCATACTAATTATTACTTCCAGCATTTGTGTTTCTACGCCCCCCTGTCGCCATACAACCCCCGACTCCATGACAAATAATTTCGCACTGAAAACAGAACTTAGGTATTTTCTCGTATTGGAATGTAATCCACCTAGAGCTGTCTTTCAGTTGTAGCATCCGCCTTCGAGGGAGTGGTTTCGTCACATCCACATGAATTCGTACCCGTAGGTATTCCTCCCATCCAATCCCTACTTCATTGGTATCCATTTCCTCTACCTTCCCGACTGAGGATCCCAACTTGAACCCCATTTTTCTCCCTATGCATGCAAGAGGGAGTTTGAACATTCTCACCCAAAATATTGCATGGTTGAAATCTAGTTCATCAGAAGAATGATGCCTATTGAAATCGACCACCGAGAACAAAGTTCCTTCGAAGATCCACGGTCGCCTTTCCAACACCCTCTCCTTATCCTAGCTTTTCTCAAATTCGATAAGAAACAAGTTGCAGCCTACCACCTTGAAAGACAAGAAACTTGTAGGTCTCCACCATTGAATAAGCATTGATTGTATAGTCTCTTTACTAATAGTTTGGCCAAATATCAATCTCCCCACCAAGCACAGTTGTCCCTAGCTCGCTATGTTCTCCACCACATCTTCTTGGATTTCGACACCCCCAATCTTGTCGTCCATAAGGGAAAAATTCCTCTAGAGTCTCAAAAGATTGTCCGCCATGTTTGCCATTCTCTCCATTCGACAAAGCAATCTCCTGCTCAAAACAAGAAAATACTAGTTGCCCCACCCCCTGTCAGTCGTGGCTGAAAGACTCCTCCTCCGTTAGTGCTTCTCACGAAACCTTAAGCGAGAAAATTTATACTATTTATTTTAAATCATATATTTTTATTGGAACAAAGATTTATTTATTTGTTATTTAAATAGGTGAAATATATTTTTATATGTCTTTTTAACTTATAATGAAAAATGATGTATTTAAATTCTAAAATTAAATTATAAAGAAGAGTCTCGCGTATAGCACGGGTTATAAGCTCGTGTTATATAATACCATAACATTATCTCACTACTATTCTATTCTATTGTATTGATATGACATTGTTAATTTACCCTTAACAATGAAAAGAAAAAGAAAATTATAATTGGCAATACAAAATTAGTATAGTGGGATAGTGGCATGCATGGTATGTAAGTAGGATTTCTTTATAGGTTGACATCTTGGTCTCATGTTGTTCCTTGCAAAAACAAAAAATCTTCAATTAGAGTTATAAACTTTCTAAATTTCTAAATTTTTAATTGCTTTTTAATTTGGAGCCTCCGCTGTTTGCTCTCATCTATATATATGAATAGATATGTGGCATATGTGTTAGTTTATTCTGATTGACATAACAAGCTACTTAAAACATTGTTACATTAGCGAGGAAAAATGAACGTAAAAAATATGAATCATGAATTCCATTCGATCCATGGCTTTCTTAAGGCCTAAAGAGTACGTGTAGAACACCAATGTATATCTTGGAAAAATCTACCATTAAAGCCCAAAAATGAAGCTTTCTCCCACACAGATTGATCGGCTCTTACTAAGAAACATATCGAGAATTATAGATCCAATGGTGTGGGGGCGTTGTTGAGTGGCCGGTTTGGGCGCCATAAATGTTAACTGGTGAATAACACGGCAACATGTGTCAATCATTTGAATTTGTCTCGAATCCCAATAATAAAACGACAAGAAACGAAGGGAAGAGAGAGATGTAGTTGTATATATCATATTCATATTCGCTATTCATATGCTTAAATTTTACCAACATATATTTACATTGAAGTCAACTATATATATATATATCTTGAACAAACTAATAAATATATATACACACAGTAATATTCTTTATAAAGTACAAAATATCGTAAAGAGAGACACCAAAATCCAAAGCTATCTCCTTTCATTAAATAACCAAACATTCTATCCCCCACCTCTCTTTCACCTCCCTCTCAAATAAATAATAGCCGGCGTCAGATCCAAAGCTACCTAGCTAGCCAACTACAGGAGACCAGCAGACCACCGCACCACCACTGCACGTGCGGTGCAGCCGGCGGCCTCTTTTGTTTTTTTTGGTTCCTCACTTTAAAAAATGTGGCAACTACTACAAGGCTCCAAGCCCCCACATGCTATGCCCTATAGGATTGCTTTGCAATTTAGACACCCATGTATACAATGATGATGCCATGTAAATGTGCACTGCATCTGTTTGCTTTTGCTTCTGACAATACCCTCTGCCATCCCTTTGCTATCCCATGCTCCCTCTCTCATTTTTCTTCAACAAAATTTTATTCGACTTATTTTAATAAGTGATGAGTGTTATTTAATTTTTTAATTTTTTTTAAATTAATGTTTAAGTCCTTCGGTTAATACAATGACAATAAACAACTTTTAATAATATTAAAAAAAATATGTGAGAGATCCGATGTCACTTATTGAAATAGGTTGAAGAAAATTTTTTTTACCATTATTTTTTTCTTTAAGAAAAATGATCCTAGGCAAATGGGTTTTTTACCATCTAAATTATTAACAATTCTGCTTTGGGCGTCAGGACAAATATTTTTTGGTGTCCACACTTGCTTCACAAGGTGTTACATCAACCCTTTTTCCTATTCTTTTTCTTAGCAATCCTTTTTCCCGTTCTAAAAAGAAATGAAAGAAAGCTACTTTGTCTAGTTGCTCAAACGGCTGCCACTCATATATATATCGATCATTTCTGTAAAGTGGGGTTTGAGCTATTAAAATGGGAATCTGCACTCTGCAGCCGCGTGCCCTAAGAGAACAATGGCGGCCCACCATGTCAACATCACAACGCAAATAATTAGAATGGATTAGACTCACAATACGATCGATTTTAATCACCTATTATTTGTCAAAGTTAACTTTTTCTTTGTTTCTCTGACCAACTAAATTGATCCACAAGTGGGCCAAAAATCTAATACAAACATCTTGTTACTTTGTGTGGGAAGTATTAGAATTTTTCATATATAGGAACTTGGTTAATTAGGATATTCAATCCAACATTCAAACGTGCTAAGTTTGATTGATCCCTCAAACTTATTACGATTGATCAAACTAATTCACAAGTATAATACAAAGTTCATAAATGCACAAAAATCTATCATACTAATGCATAAAGATTGATTGGATGTTTGATCAAACCTTCAATTATATATGTCAAGTTGATCGATTAAAGGAATCGAATTAATGCACTTGGGTCAATTGGTTGATCTCATCATGATTGATCGAACTAATGAAGTAAGATCGATCATTGGTGAAATTTATGAAATAATAATAAAACAAGAAAGAATATGTTTTTCAAAAGTTAGCCAAATTAAGCCTCCCACTTTTGTTGTTGTATGCTAAAAACTCCAATAATAGAGAGAGCAATCTGTCGGCATTATTTGCGGACGGAAGAAACGATAGCTGTGAGGGGGGTGTGTGGTTGTTTTATTTAGATTGGAATATTGGAACTTCATCAGCATGGTCCCAACAATTATAAGAATCATATTCTATTATTGAAACGCCAAACAAAAACAGGCTCGATCGGATCATAGCGGGGGAGAAAAAAGAAACAAGGATAAGAAAGTAGCTGCAAAAAGAGCAAAGCTGATGAAAAGGAACCTTAACACAGCCAAAACAAGCCCAAACAAAAAGCACTTTTCCACACACACAAAAAAAAAAAAAGTACGTCATTTCATCAATGCACCTCCCCCCCCATTGAAAAAAACACAAGAAAAATTAATAAAAATACAAAAATTCAAATCATTGTCTGTACAGAGAGATGGGGGAGATCAGTGGCTGGAACTGGAAATGTTTTTTTTTTTTTTGAAGTACATGAAATTTGTTTCATTCCAAAAGGGAAGGGGATGTTAGTTTGCAGATACAGAAGCTTCTTTGAACAGTGCAATCTACAAAGCTTCGTTCTTTTACATGGTAGTAGATGAAGAAAAAGCTGTACATTAATAAACAAAGAAACCCACCTTAATTCCTTCCTTCCTTCCTTCCTTCCTTCCTTCCTACCTCCCAATTTCCTAAAACCAAAAACAGTCAAAAGTCGCATGCAACTTTCTATGCTACCCACCGTCACTTTATCGTCTCTCTCTCGTCCCCCTAATTCATGGCTTCAAACGAATCCACTGGTACCGACCCTCCAAGGGCACATCCTTCACGATGTCATAGTTGTACCTGAAGGAAAAAGGGGAAAGTTTGTTAGTCAGTTAGGGTTCGATTCCCCCATCCACTAAAATGCGCATGTAGAGCGTAACCGCTTATCCTGCGCACTCATACATACGCACGCGCGCACAGAAAGAAACAGTACTCACTTCTCGGCGAACCGCTTTTGCTCGTACTTCTCAGCCTTCGCGAAGAACTCCTCGATCTCCGCCTTAGGTGGAGTCTGCGCCGCCAGAGGCTTCGTTGCCCGCGAGTCCATTTCGTCTGAGTCTTCGCAGAGCTCGCTCGACGGCGTCGTCTCTGTGCTGAGTAGAAGAAGAATATGAAAGAAACGAATTCCGTCACTAAACGTTTCGTTTTGAATTCGAACAATTGAGAGAGAGAGAGAGAGAGGAATTGAAATAAACCTGAGTTTTCTGTTGATATACGTTGAGTCTACGGTTTCGAAACTCTTGGCCTGCAACGGTACATTCAACAAGCGTGAATAAATTTGAAATTTAAAGTGTACTATTTATTACGAGCAATTAAAGTCGGTGGAACCGAAAATTGCGAAGGATACCAGTGAAACCTCGTTTGGTTGCTGAGAAAATACAGGAAAAGAATGTAAACAAGAAATTCTACTCAACTAAGCCTAAATTGACCAATTTTAATTACTAGTGTGAAGCTCGTCATTTTTCTTGGTAGAAAAAGAAAAAGAAAAAGAGAGATCGAAAGCTTAGTTTTCTTTCATTTTCCCCCGTTGTCTCAGCAACCACACACGGAGTAACAGACACAAATTCAAACCGAATTGAACTACTCTAAATTGAGAAATTCGAACTCGAAATTCACCTCCAGATCTAAGAGCCTCAAGTTGTCCCTCACGACCTCGCTCGACTCATTGCTGGAGCAACAAGACGCCGGGAATTGGTCCGTACAAAAGCTCGAGCACAAGTCACCGGCGTTCATTCCGCCAGAATCCATGCACAAACTCTGGTTCTCTAGCTCGACATTCGACGAAGCCAAACCGACAACTCTCCTCTTCTTTGACACCGCCGCGCCTGCGCTTGAGCCCTCCACCGCCGCATTCCGCTTACAGCTTCTCACACAATCATCCATGGTCTCTCTCTCTCTCTCTCTTCTCTCTCTCTTTCTTTCTTTTACCAGCACTATTCTTTTTTCCTATTCCTTCTGGTTTTGCTGTTTTGGGGTGGAGAGACTGGGAGTGAGAGATCCGAGAGGATATTTAAGGGGGCGGTGATGGACGGTTGAGATTTGATGCTAAAAAGGGTGGTTTGTGTTTGTTAATTTTGTTACTGTTATTGGTGTGGTCCCGACTCGGCAATCGGTGACAAGACGACGCGAACGGGAGTGTGCTACAGTCCACCACCAGATCTGGGCGGTTGAGGGATCCCAGGTGCTTATTTACTACTGTTACACTAGGCTGGTGTGTACAAAATCCGCCTTCATAACTGCATTCCGTATATAGTGATTCGAAGAATGTTAGGTGTTTTATTTATTTTTTTTGGTTCTACGTGAATATTATTATTTTAAAAAAAAGTGAGAAAAATAGAAAAATGTTATAGCTCAATATTTCTCCATGTTATAATCATTAACCATCTCATTTTACAAATCAATTATTAGATTTATAGACTTATGTGGAGTTATTAAACCCTATAAATATAATGGTTAATCTATTAAATTTGTGAAGAATATGGACCAAATATGAGGAACTTATTAACCCCATCTAGCATTTCTCAGATAAATAAGGGACTATAAATGCTAACAGTCAATAAGGAACTTATTAACCCCACCATTGATTTATATAAAGTCCATATAAGTCCACAAATCTAATGTATAGTTGACTTTTTGAATAGTTGATTTGTAAGATGAGATAATATTAATCCCTAGCATTTTTCAAAAGGGACCGGTGAGACTAGTTTATTTGTTGTTTTTTAGAAAATAACGTACAAGTACGACCAAAAAAATGCCTAGCATTTCCCGGATATTTTCTGCCATCCAATAAAACTGTAACTGTGGATACGAATGTGATTATTGACAATAAATGCATACGTATTATGTGATTATTACTTTTGAGTAACTACATCTACATAAGCTAATAGTTATCCGTATATCAAATAATGAGTATTTTAGACATATTTTAGTCTTTTGCATCTTCTTTGAACCTCTATTAAGACTTATTTTAAACAACTTTAAAATTTTAGCAAGTTTCACCATTTTTGGGCTAGCTTAGAACCTTGATGGAAATGAGGTTATTTAATTAGCCCATGTAGCTCATTAATTAGTCCACGCCCTTCACTACTTCCATGATCTCTTTGGTTGCCATGGGTTGCGTCATAGACTCACAGTGCAATGGAGGGGGCTGCTGTCTGCTGGTGTACATGTGTTTGTAACAATGTGATGCGAAGTGATCGAGACGTAAGAGGATTGTGACCCTTACTTTTGTGGCGTTTTGAATGGTTGAAGCCGGCAGATATACATGGGAATTTCTAGGATGTTTGAGATATTTTGTGGGTTTTCTTTTTCTTTATGTATATATATAACCAAATCTGCTTACGCTTATGGGGTTGGTAATTTTTACTAACTGGCATTTGCATAAACGGATAGTGATTACCGATTAGTTGTAGTTCATAATCGCCCAATTGTACAGCCCTACCATCCACGGCAGGCGGATACCGCTCATCACCACCCACGGGCGAGCAAATTTTTGGGTCTATCGACGATCATGTACACATCCACATTATGTTATTCGTTAACATTTTCTCAGATAAACGAAAGCCCAATGAGAGAGTGAGAGAAAGTATAATACCCCGCTTAAAACACATGACAAATATTTTATTAACCACATGTTAAACCCACGAAAATTTAAAATATTTTAAATTTGTGCAAATATAAAATTTATCTAATATGAATATATATAATTATAATTGTATATGTTTTCAAATTAATGCCCTACACCGTACTTGATTATCAACCAAACAAGTTCCAAAATTGTTTAATAACTTGTTTGAAATGTGTTAAAAACATGTTTCAAAATTATTATTCCTAGGGTTTCTGCGATCAAAGATTGATCTCTCTCAAAACGATCTATCATTGCAATGTATCACATTATGATCGATCGGTGTCAGCTTGCATGGTTTTGGATAAGATTTTTCACATACATGTGGGAAAGGTCCTATTTAAGGGCATAGGATAAACCCTAATTAGGGTTAGGGTTTATAAACCCCATTTCACCAATTTTCTTAGAGACTCAACCCTATATATATATATAGAGAGAGAGAGAGAGAGAGGACCACCTTAGGACCTCCCAACTCTATGGCATTTAGATCGATCTTATCGTGGAGACTTTTGTAACCGAAATTGTGTTGGTTTCTCTCTTTCCAGCAGTCTCTACACTGGACTACGACAATGCATTGTTAGCTTCAACCTTTTTCCAGTGGTTGTTGCTAATTCCTAGTGGGGTTCAGATAGGTTCGCCTTAATATATTCTCCTTTTGCTTTTGTAACCTTTTAGTGCGACCTTTTGAGAGGAATAGGATCGAGTAACTTGTTTGATCTATTTCCTAAGCTTTATAATTATTTTCAAATTGTTTTAGCTTGTTTTGGGTTTATTGTTAGGGAGCTTACCCTGATTTAGTTTTTAAGATCACCCAATTCTTCTTCCGTTCGAATCAAGAATAAGAAGATCTTCCTTGGTAACCTTTTCCTTATTATTATTATTATGAAAAAAAAAAAAACCCTTAGAGGCCTTGCTGCTAAGGGCTTGGAGAGGCTTCCTCCCATCTTGAGGTATGGAGACTTAACCTAGTCCTAATCCTTGTTATTATGCATGTTTTACTTTGTAAAATTACGTACGCAGTTAATCACTATAAGTATTTGGTTGCTCCGGTACTCGGGAAATTTATAAGATATGATGTTGCTGAAGCTTTAGTGAAGTGAGGAATTGTGTTATCTCTTATACTTGGATTAAGTGTAGAGTTAGATTTTCTGTTGAAATTATGGTGATTATAAAAAATCATAAGTTTAAGTGTGAGATTTTATTTGACCATGAGGTCTTGTGGAAATGGTATTACTGATTTCATAGCTAATATTCTAGTTAGGTAAAATTTGTGCATGTGTTAGTTTGGTTGATCGTATGATATATTAAAAAGAAAATTTTCATTTAACTCTCCTAAATTTTTATTACTTTTATAATCACTCTTTCAAAGTTTAACGACTTTAGTTTAATGTATCAAACTTTAAAAAATTTGCAATCTCAACTCTACCATTAGGGTTTAGGGAAATTAGATAGTAAAAGGTTAAAATGACATTTATACTCTTGTAAATTTTATAAAATTACCTTTTAAAAAAAAATGAGTCTATTGACCCTCGTGTCATAGGGTTGGACCCTCCAGATCAATCCCTCATTTTTTTTATTAAAAAAAAATAAAAATAGGAAAAAAGAAAAATTAGGATATTTGAGAAATTTCTCCTCCTTTATTAGGATTTTTTTGTAAAATCATAACAAGGTGAGGTTTCAAGTTGTTTTAAAGTTAGATATACTAAATTGAAAGTTTTAAACTTTGAGCGGGCTGGGTGATTACAAAAGTCACAAAAGTTTATATAAGATTTTAAAATGGGAGAGAAAGGGGAGGAGAGCTCTCTTCCCTTCCTGAATTCTGGAGGTTGTAATTTTGAGGGACTAGCTTGTCTAAACACATTTTGTATGAGTAAATATAGAATTTAGGTGAAAAGGGAACATCACGTACAACTGTTGCCACTCAGGTAATTAGTAAACACACTCTCGACACAAATGGAAAATACATTTTCTACTAATTAAATTACATGCATCGAGGTAATTATTAAGGTCGAGAAATCTTTTAACTTGTTTATATTTACATGTTTAAAATTATATATGCCTACTCTTTCCTTCCATATTTAATGTCCCATGCGTGGTAAATACACATGCATGCTATGGTTTTTAAAGAAATGCACATGATCGAACATAAAATTTTCATTGTTCATGAAGTTGCACATGCCATGATTATGAACTCTTTGCATGTGCATCATGTTTCATAAGTTTATCCCCACCACACTATTATGACATGACTATGACCGGTCTTAGATCACATGCTGGGGTGAAACTAGAGAAAGATAAGACTTAGCATAGCACCTGTTATTT
Source organism: Carpinus viminea (assembly GCA_013348765.1). Classification (NCBI taxonomy): domain Eukaryota; kingdom Viridiplantae; phylum Streptophyta; class Magnoliopsida; order Fagales; family Betulaceae; genus Carpinus; species Carpinus viminea. The sequence goes on along the minus strand of CP054669.1, from coordinate 16,171,571 downwards.
CTCACGTGGTTTTTTTTTTTTTTTTTTAATATTTGAACAGTCATTTATTGTTATTTTTTTATTGAGCGTACTCTGAATTCAATTTTACTACTAATATTTCAAGGAGATTGAAGTGTATATATATATTAGCAGGGGCGGAACTAGGTGTAGCTTTGCAAAATTTTAAAATTGCCCCTAAATTTCATGCATTTTATGCAATAAGTCCTCCCAAAATTTTGCAATTACCCTTAAATTTTAAAAAAATTTCAGTTATGTCCCCCACAACTCAATGGCTGGTTCCGCCCTGTATATATAGCTGCTGTACTTGAATTGGTAATAAAGATAACTTCAGAATTTCTAAGCCATCTTTAGTCTTTTGATTTGAGTTGGTGATATCATCATTCCTGATGTGGTGGGAAGATGATAACTGCGGTTATAAAGACTAACGTTACCATCTCTCAGTCTCAGCTCTGATTCTGAGAATCCCGCCAGTAAGAGTTTCCATCAACAGTGGGGATGACTGCATCACGGTAGGAAGTAGTGAGGGCAGATGAATTTTAGATACATACAATAATGGGCATGATTAGATTCACAAATGCCTTCTTATCAACAGGTAAATGACTTTAATGCCCTGACCATTAACCAAAAAAGCTGAAGGAGGAAGAGTCACTTGAATGCTAAACTGGTCCCCTTATCTTTGACTTTACTCCTTTTTTTTTTAGACCATGATAAAATGGTATAGAAAATGAAAGGGCAAAGACCATTTTTATTTATTTATTTATTCCTCTCTGGGATGGGGCTAAGAGAAAAAAGTAGAAAACGACAGCAAGCATGTTAAAAACATGTATTTCTAGAACAAAAGGTCTCAGTAGTCCTCTCAATTTTCAAAGCATCTCTTTCTTTGTCTCAATTTTTTAGGATATCTGAAAGTGTTCAAAAGTAGAAGCTTTGCGGCTAACTTTAATTTACATGAAATTTTCATAAAGCAATCCTTTCGATTTCAAGTGATTTTGCAGCATTTTTGCAATATATATATATTTGATTTTTTATAATAAAAAAATAAATAAGTAATTGAGAGTTTAATTTTGAGTTTCTGTAAGATAATTTCAGAACGATAATTTCAGAACGCTCAATAAGTTTTTCTAAAGTTTCCCTAAAGAATTTTGAAGAAAGTTTTGAAAATCACAACAATTATTTTTAGCTTAAATGATTTAAATTTTTTAAAAAATTCTACTTTGAGACTCCTAATCTAAATGGTTTCAGGCCACTCTTTCTGCGACAATCATTCATTGCTTTCAATTTACTTGAAAAAGCTTGATTGCAATTTGCTTTTACTCTTTCAATGTCGGCATGTACATACAAAGCTTGATTGACAACTTTGGAAGATGCTAAGAAAAAGAGTGACCATTATTACATCCAAAAGATTTGTACGATTGAATTTTGAATGCTTTATCATCTAACTAGAAAAGGGCATTTTGATTGTTTTGGATGCTGAGTTTGAGTTGATTAAATTGGCTCAATTTAAGTTTGAATTCTAATCACGTGGTTGACATGTGGGGCGTGTCGAGTCATTTACCTTGTCTTTTATTTTTAAGGAACATATATTTACCCCTCAAACTAACATTTAATTTGCACTTACATTCAAACTATCATTTGAGACAATTGACCTCCTCCGACTATCATTTCTTGTGGTTGGTACTTTCTATAGTGTTTGGAGAAAACCTTCAATCTAGATTGGTACTTTCTATAGTGTTTGGAGAAAACCTTCAATCTAGATTGGTACGTTTGGAGAAAACCTTCAATCTAGATTGGTACTTTCTATAGTGTTTGGAGAAAATCTTCAATCCTGATGTTGCGTAAAACCCTTCTTTTACAGCCACCAATAAACAATTAACACGTCAGCCAAAGACACCACATAGAATAGTGATGAACACATAGGATCTGTAGACCCAAAAAATCTTCCCCATGCAATAATGGTGTTGTCCCAACTTCCCATTCCTCCTCCAGTGGTCTCCGGCACCCCTTCTGGCTCCAGGTAGTACTTTGTATCCCTGCGCTTAGGCACCCTGCCCCATACCCTCTTCGTCGCCAACACCAACTGCTATGTCGCCACCAAAGTTCCTGGATCTGCCTTCCTCGCCCGCCACTCCACTGTCTCCGCCCACAACTACTGCTTCAACTCCCAATGCTAGATAGTCCCCCACCCGCCATGCTCTTGCTGCTACCATACCACCCGATAGCTCCGTTACCAGTACTCCACACCCCTTGCCCCACTACTAGTACTCCTCCCGACAACGATGAACACTAGCGTTGGGAGAAAGGGAGAGAGGCTAGGCCACCCAAGTTCCCGAAGCCCATGATGAGAGTAGGCAAAGAGAGATCAAGAGCGTGGCATTCGGTGCCATTTGGGTCAAGTGAGGCGGTTCCCGACAATGGCTTTCTGTTCAGCGGTGGGTGAATTTGGTTGAAAAATCTGGTGTTTTCATCTCTATTCTATGTGGTGTATTTAGCTAAGATGTCAAACTTTTATTGGAAGCTGGAAAAATAGTGTTTTGCAGAAAGGCCGAATGGAAGGGACTCTCTAGTGTTTGATGATAAAATGGATGAAAAATGCCAAATGAGACTCACGTGCAAATTTTTTATTTGAAATACCCAAGAGACCCTAATTTCAGGAGATGGAGTGTCACATTTGTATTTCAAATAAAATAAAAAATTGGATATACAAGTCACTTGTATAAATTTCGGTCCATTTTAATGTTAAACACTACCAGTTAAAAGAAAATGATAATATGAGGGGATAAAGTGACACATGGTAGTTCATGAGGTTAAGTGTATTTCCCCACCTGTTTAATACTTTTGGGAGGTATTATGCATAAAATGATTTACGGTAATAGCACACTGAAAGAAGAAGATACACACTACAATATCGTTTCTTATGTATTTGTGGGGAATTTGAATGCAAAGTGTTCGAGACTATTTAAGCGCTTTATTTGTAAATTTGGAAATTTGAATGTTAATAATTTCACAATACCCTGAGATGGTACAAATTCCATATTACAAAAGATTTTCCTGTGACCAACTATCACAAAATCTTTGCTTCTGCATAAAAAATTGGAACTTTTTGGACATCTCATACCTGTATGGGGGGGGAATCGTGCAAGTCTTATCCTCGCAGCATTTTTTTTCTGGGGTCTTAGAGAGCTTTCTTTATTTGAAAGAAGTTAGAGCGTTCCTTGTGTGCAGCATCAACATCGTCTGGGGATGCCACTGCAACCACCATACCTTTATCTTTAACTGCCTCAATTGCATCAGCAAATTCCTTGAAGTCCTTCAAACTGTGAGAAAAAAGACAAAAAAACCTTTGGATAAAATACACCATGAACCGAATCTAAGGAATGACCCAACCTTTGCTTCAATACAATGTCATTCAAATTCCTTGTCTATTTATAGATCAATTTCATCATTTTAGTCTGGTTTTCCTAAAAGTAATGCCACCATTTTGAAAATGTTCAAAGCTCATTGTTTAGCCATAATTTTCTTGATTGGAAACAAAAGTCTGTGCACCAGTTAATAAACACCATCTTTTACCTGGTTGACAATATCTCTCCGCGTCTTCTTTGCCTTTCTTCTTCCGTGATTCCCAACAAATAGCGCAACATACTACAGAAAAAGAAAAAAGGCAAGGCATAAATTTGAGTCATACTCATGCTAACAGCAATAAAAGTATGTTTAGAAGCATCCATTTAATATCTGACATTGGCAGTGTGACCTTCCCTATATGGAAGTGTGCCTTTGAAACAAGACATGAAATTACAACTTCACACTTGTTAGAAGAGTTACTGGGGTTAATAAGTCATTAAGTTTGAGGGTAGTTTAGTCATTGTGATATTTCCCGGATCCTATATATTACGATGTTTGTATTAGGTTAATAACATGCTGAATAATACAGCAGCACTCTATTCTCCCTCAAATATTATTACGATAAACCTATTAACATGGTATCAAAGCATGTTTTGATTATTGGTTAATCCTTTGTTTGGTTTTCTCTCGTTGGTGGCAGCACTGCCCATGTGGGCTAACCCACACGAGCAGTGCCTTCATAAAGCTCTAAAAGAGCTTAATATAGTCTATATTAAAGTGGTGTTTTCCAGTGCTGTTTGATCATTTCCAACGTATTTGTGGTGTTTAATGGCATTTTTTGAGTCCCCAAGAGATAGCTCAATCGGCTGTGAACTACGTACGCTTTATAAAACGGAGGTCACAAATTTGAATCCCCTCTCCCCCTACCCTTGAGTGGACATATAAAAAAAAATTGGTGTTTTTTGAGTTCTTCGTCGACCTCTGTGGTGTTCTGAGGTATTTCCGGCAATTGCGGTGGTTTTTGACTGGTTAGTTGTTTTCCAGAGATTCTACTAACCTTGATGTTTTGCAGTGAGATCTGATTAAATCTTGGTTGTTGGTTGTTAGTTATTGAGATCTGACCGACCTTGGTGTTTTTTGATAAGATCCAACTGGCCTTGGTGTTGTGCAATGGTTTCAAACTAGTTGTTGTTTTCCGGCAAAATTCTACCGGCCTTGGTGTTTTGCAGTGTGATCCTATCAGCCTTGGTATTTTTGACAGAGATCTAACTAGTCGTTGCATTTTTTAGCAAGTTTTCGATCCGTTGAAGTTTTGGAAAATTTTCTTGTTCTTCTTATTAGTCTTTGTATGTGTGTTCCAAGCTGTTTCAGCTTAAGTGGGAGTGTTAGAGTATGTTTTTCTATGTGTTTTTCGTTTGCTTGTTTCTTCCAAAATGAATTTATATGATCCAGCTTGAGGGGCAGTATTAGAAGAGTTATTAGGGTTAGTAAGTCATTAGGGTTTGAGGGTAGTTTGGTCATTGTGATATTTCCCTAATCCTATACATTAGGATGTTTGTATTAGGTTAATAACAAGATGAATAATACAGCAACCCACCCTCTATTCTCCCTTTAATCTTATTATGATAAACCTATTAACAATACTCATACATTTTAGATTTTTCAGCAAAGCAACAGTTTTAATTGTATTGAAGCGCATTCATACAAATTACGACTAGAAAAAAAGCCACCTTTTAAATAGTGCTGTCCACATACCTGCTATAACCTTTGGCATCAGGAGCTGGTATGAATCCACGTCTCCAATAGTTCCAATGATGGCTTTTGTGAGAGCACCATCATCCATTACCAACCCATGGAGAAAATCAGAAGTTCCATCATATACATCAAGTGTCTTTAACAAGTTGGGGTCGCGATAAGATAAGAAGGAGAATACTCCTAAATAAGAAACCCCAAAAGCATAAGATTCTGAAATAGCAATTATAACCTTTCACAAAGCATGTAATGACATAAAATTGTACCTGAGTGAGTATCAAAGTCACAAAAGCCTGTAAGCCCCACCACTAACTCGCACACGATCCCATAACCATGTATTACTTATGTATTTTGAAATTACATATGCACTCCCATCAAGTTGATAACCAGTTTCGTAAAGGTTAGCTGCTTTCCCAACATAGTTAACCTGAAGAATGTAAAAAGTTCATAAATAATGACATTGAATCAAGAAATCTAAAGGAAAACAAGCAGGAGGAAGCATATAAATTCTCACCTGCGTAGGTATCACAATGGCTTCATTCTCTGGAGGAAGCCGAGCATTCCAACTAGCTGTTTTAAGAAGTGAGTTGCTGGGAAGCGAATCAAGAAACTTGCTAACAAACTTTTCTGAGTTTGTGAGGGTTTTCCCATCAGCAGTCATATTTATCAAGCAACCATTCCTCGAAAGTAAGGATTTGCGAATCTCCTCAAGAGATGAAGAAATTCCATCCCAATCTTGATCAACATTCTCTTCAAGAGCTTTTAAGAATTCCAGGTAACTACAAGTAGATCAGGAAAATGCAAACTATATCAGTGCCATCATGTTTGTAAATCTAACAGAGTTATTGGATAGTTATTTTTTAAAAAATAAAAAATAAATTTCAGTTAGCAATTCCTTCATTCAAGAGCTAAGCTCCTCTTTTGGCTTTAGAAAGATGCTCATTAAAACAAGATCTTTTATCAGCCAGGTCAGAACAGGCGACATACTCCAGATGAGTGGCTAACAAATTCATTCAACTTCTATCTCACAACAAGATAGCCACCTACTTTGAGAGCCTAGTTGCCAAAAAGAAGCAACAAGGAAGCAATGCTGCCCCCAATAAGAGAGGATTGGAATTTCTTTTAGGTTCCAAGGATGCCTTTCCTTAAGCATTTCTTTTTAGGTCAAATCCATTGTCAATTACTTCTTTTGGGGTTAATCCCCCTCATAGAACATGAACATTTTCAAAAACTGTACCAAAGTGTCCAATAACATCTATAAAATTAAAGTGAAATTACGCAACAAAAATAAAAAATAAAAAAATTTACAGCATTACAATCACAAGGTCCTGGTAATTTATCTAAATTTCTTAAATGAGACCTTCAATCTACAAAATCAGATTTCTAGTTCAATATATGATTATAAGGGAAAGATACTTATTTGGTTGCTAGGGTTTTCAATTGTACCAAACTGATCCTATGAGTATAAAAGATATCTTAAAGAACCTTTGGGGTTAATCCCCCTCATAGAACTTGAACGTTTTCAAAAACTGTACCAAAGTGTCCAATAACATCTATAAAAATTCAAGTGAAATTACCCAAAAAAGGTTTACAGCATTACAATCACGAGGTCCTAGTAATGTCTAAATTTCTTAAATGAGACCTTCAATCTACAAAATCAGATTTCTAGTTCAATATATAATTATAAGGGAAAGATATTTATTTGGTCCCTAGGGTTTTCAATTGTACCAAACTGATCCTATGAGTATAAAAAATATCTTAAAGATCCTTTGGACAAGTCCAAAATGATCCCTGTCAGCTGTCTAATGAAAACCATTAAATGTATGTGGATCCAAATCACAACCCATTGTCAATTGACATGCAGAATAGTTGAAAATTCAGTATGTTCTAAGATAACAATTTTAAACCCCAATGTTTAAAAAAAATACACACACACACACAAAACACAAAACAAAAAAACAAAGAGAGGCCTGCCCCTCAGCAGGTGAGGGGTGGCCTCCTCTAACCATATGAGGTGAAGCCGACTACCCCTTGTATGAAGGGAGGCCACCCCCTCATCTGGTAAGGCGTAGCTGCCCCTAGTATGGTGTGGAGAGAGGTGGATCCACGTATACATTTAATGCTTTCCATCAAATGACTGGCAGCAATGACCATTTTGGACAGATAACTTAGCTCAAGATCTTTAAGATACTTTTGATACCCATCAGTTTGGTATAACTGCAAACCCCAAAGATCAAAAAGGTAATTTTTCAATTTATTATAAATGCTCATTCCCAGACAATATATTCCTTTGATGTAAAGCAAGGAGGTCATTGTCGACTACATGGATTAGCCCAAAACAAAAATCAGTTCAAAACATTTAAATAGTCTAACCTGACACCACCCATCTTTTCAGAAATCCACCTGCAACATTTAACTTAGCATCCATCCTTGCAGCTGCAACTCCATGACCACTACCTCTTAACCGGTTCTGAAAACAGAACACAAATTTTGAGACTCAATTAATAAATATTAATATCCAGTTGAGTTACTTATTTTTCACAAAAATCGGTACCTCCATTCTTGCTTTGCTCTGGGACACAAACTGTTTAAACCGTTGCTGATCCGTAAACCGGACTTCTTGAAGAACACGATTAACCTACAATACATGCATGAATCTTCAGTCAATCTATCATCCACAGGCAACTACTTGTTTGAGAAGTGAATTACAATAATGACAACATGGAGCAAAGTATTAACAAGATTTGGCAAGGGCGGTATGGTATACCAAGGGTGGCCAACAAAACAAGGAAAATAGAAAAGGTGCATGAAGTTGTGGAAGAGGTTTCTTAGTAAGGCATCCATTTTTATAATTATCAATAGAGAGATCCTCATCAATGAAAGAAACATTTGAAAAAATGACAGTCAATCAATAGTAGATCATTAACATGTTTAAAAGAAACCTCTAGCTATACCAAAAGAATAATCAAGCTTGCAGCCCCAAACTAGTTGAGCAGGGACAAATTTAATCTTTGCACGGACAGCAGTTGGAAGACTTGATGCAAAGGTTCCATATAATCCATAATGACAATACAATTCGCCTCAACAAATAAGAAAATTATCCAATGTACAGGATAATAACAATAACCAAAAGAATCCTAAGAGCACTCACATCCGACTCAATAAAATAACCTTTTGACTATTTTGTTGAGCTATGTCATTAAAACACTCTACATTCGGCTCAGCAAAGTAACCAAATGTTTGTTGAGTAGCTACGGTGCTCAACAAAGCTGTCGAGCACTGTAGCTCAACAACGCATATCTGATAATAATAAAAAAATCTAATATTGTTCTCTCTTCTTTGGAATAGGGAAAGTAGATAAATAAATATTATTTTAAATGAAAAAGTGAAAGTTGATAGCTAAAATATTAAGTTGGATGCAGGTGCTTTGAAAAAGTAAATAGCTAAAATAGAAAAATGTGGTCATTTAGCTTTAGCTAAACATTTGTTGAGGCGGATATGTTAATGCTCTAAGATGTGATTAAATAGAGGTGCATTAGAGGGCAATACATAGTTCTCTCCCCCAACTCGTTTGTGCAAATGCTTATGCAATTTATTTTTTTTTAAAAAAAAGTCATCCTCATGAATTTGATATATCTGCCGAAGCATATTCAATTCAAGGCTAGAAACTAGGTCACTCTCAAATGTAGTGAAAATAATGCAAAAATTAAGCCTGATTGAGGAGTAACATGAATAAAGCATCACCAGCAGAAGACCCGTAAAAGAGAGACCATGGTGCACCCAAATTCATGAGAACTTCAAGACATATAACGAATTACTGCAATATTTACACTAATCCGAGTGGTTCAAATCAACAAATCATTCTTGAATTACTACATTTAAAGTCTGAAAAGAACAGATACCAGGTTAAATAGGTCTTCAGTACGTCCTGCCATGGCTTTGCCTCTAACAACTATATGGCTACATGGCTCCTCCTTGCCTCGTACAGGATGATGTGAAAGGAAAAACTGAAATTCCTCCAGTTTTTCTTCCAATTAACTGATTAAGCTGTACAAATGTCAGGTCTTTTGTACCCATCTCTAGCAATGATTGGCTGTCAAGAACATTGTTTCATAGTCAAAAAAATGTGACCTGAATTATCTCTGGAGAAGAGATACAATACACATTAGAATTTATGCACTTTATCATCATTATTAACACTGCTACTACTTCCACATTAACAAATTTTTTTTCCTTCTTTTTGGTGGCAGAAGACTTTGCTCTAGAGAGTGAACGTTCTATAGGTTGCTCTTTCTTTTAGAGAGGATTGGTAAAACAAAAAGACTTGCACTGAAACAAGAGACATCATGCAAGAAGGATTGGACAAAAGAATTCATCTCCCTCAGGCAACCAAAATAAGGAAAAGAAGAATGAAAACCCCGAGTTAAAACAGATTTGGCAGGTCCTAGAAAGGAAATCGTAGCAAGTTAAAGAAGAGAGACTGAACTTACAATATTCAAGGTTAACGTGCACTAAATATAAATTTTCTTTTCAGAACCTATTTGGTGAACCTGAAGGTAACCTCTTACCAAAAAAGTGGTACCAAGGGGATGAGCTCTTGCTTCAGTGAACCCATATTGAAGACAATTTCGGTGTAAAGGACATCATTTGTGAAGAGGTCATGCTGCAAAACTTTTACTCCATTGATATCTCCAACCTACAGTTCATGTAAGAATGCTCAATAAACTCCCCACCAAAGAAGAAACATGCAGTACTTTCAAACAAAAGACAAGTAAAGGTAATGATAACCTGTGTAGGAACATGAATAGGTTCTTTTGGAATGTCATGTAGAGAGAGGCTTGGGACACTTTTCAGAGCTTCTGGTGGGTCAGGAGTTTCCTGCTTCAGTCGTAACTCCTGTGTAGCACGTGCTAGCTCAGCAAGATCTTCCTCTGTCATACTTGATTTAAGTTTCTCTAAAATTTCTTTCTCAACTTCTTCATCACGAGAAGCTTTCTCTGGATCAGGCTGACATAGAAAATAGCCAAGATATAATTAGTACAGAAGATCACATGCACACAGCAACTGACAACTTTTAGGCTAAAATGAATTAGAGACTACCTGCATTTCAATAGTAACTCGATGAGGATTGTTCAAGATGAATTTCTCTATTATAGGAGAAAAAACAGCTTTAGAGCCTTCCTCAGCTATTCTGGCTTTAAGGGCAATTAAGGGTTTCTCATACTTCAATGGCTCAAAGGGGTCCATGTCATATATCCATTTACCCTACAAAACAAAAGGCAAGTACACAAGTAAATAAAAATAAAACAAGAGAAGGATGCCAGGTTTTTAAAACAACAAAAAGAGGGGCATATCTTACAATGGACCGAAGCATCAGCGACAAGCCACGAGGAAATGATCCAGTGTTATTTTCCCTAAGAGAAAACTCAATTGTATTCATGGACGCCTCCACAGCATCTGCATCAAAACCTTCCTCCACTAAATTATTAAGTGTACTCATGACTAACTCTTCTACCTTTTGAATGTCATCTTCAGAGACACCCTTCAATCCAATACTAAATTGAGGCTGAAGCAGCTCATCTTCAACCCCACCACCAACTATGGCATCTCCTAAGCCACTTTCCAGCAAGATTTTCCTTAATGGAGAAGCAGGAGTTCCCAACATAAGATGATCCAAGAACCCAAGGGCAAGCTCAGTTTCCAGATCTAAGGGCTTATCAGAGAGCAACCAATTAAGGCATACCATATGCTTCTTCTTCAGATCCCCACCTTCACCAGAAGGATATTTCTCAACAATCCTGATTGGATCTGAGAATAGTTTTTGTAGTTCAATCTTTGATTCATTGGGAGCTGAACTCGCATCAAACATGTCTAGATACTCTGTGTCAGAGAGATAGAGAGAGTAAGATGCTAAATTTTAAAATAAATTTCACAGAATCCTAAATCATCATTGAACCAGATCAGTAGAATTCAAACTTGACATCAATGCAGGCAGTAAATAATCAATAGCTTTACAGCCATTCATTTTCTTTTCTTGATTTAGTTGCCTGTATAATATAGCTTCTGAAATAAACTGCTCAAACTAATTGAAAAGGGAATTCCTTTTATTCACAATTTTAAGCACTTTCTTTTGTGAAAAAAATAAATTGTGTAAAGTACTTTAATATAAGAAACATCTAGAATGTAGTATGCTTAAACACCAAAAAATTACAATTTTGCAATTTTTTTTTCTTTTGTATATAAAGAACTTACATAAAATTCACTGGAGAAGTTGAGTCATTTTAGGTTTCCTTGGTGTAATGGGTGGACACATCTAGTTTTGCATCACATTTCTTTTGGGACAAATTTATCCATGTATATCATGGAAAGTTATGAGAGGACATATTCATAAAAGTAGAAGTCATTTATTACCACTCAAGATTCGTAGGCGCTCATTTGGATCATCATCTCCATAAAACCATATCCTGGCATTGCTGGGGTGGTAATATTTATGGTGAAATTCCTGTAAATTTCATTCAGCGAAATAGCACAATAGAGTATCATACAAAATATGAATGTGCATGCTACAGAAACTTGAAAGGCAAAACTGATAGCAAATGCATAAAACTGTAAATGTTGTCATCCATATATCAATGTTGAAAGAGCCCTTCTAGATTACATGAGAATAATTCAATTATTAACATGCAAAACTGGATACCAGAAAACTTCATCACAATTCCATAGTCAAAGAGTTGCATTTAAAATAAATAAAGTTACAGTATTACAATAAATAAAAAACCATAATGCTCTGCCAAAAGCTTTAAATTAACTTTTTTTGACAATTAGCATAAATAAAATGGACTGTCCACTATTGAATAAACAGAAAAACCCCATTGACATTTATCATCGACAGGGAAAAAAAGAAACAATAAATAATTATTGAAACCAGAATTTTTTTTTTTTGATAAGTATTGACACCAGAATTTCATTTCAACTTTATAATTTAACAACCTTTTTTTTTTAATGATAAGTAACTATATAGTTCAACAACTATCATGCTCAAAACAAAGAAAGCACTATGTAAGTCCTTTAGGTTAAGAGAATTAATTAGCACCACAAAGATACAACACTTGAACAATCACCATTTGAAAGTTACATATAAATTACACTAGGATAGTAGATCAAGAATCTCAACATATGCACACAACAAACCTTGAATTCCTCGTATGACAGTTTGGGAATAACTTGTGGATCACCTCCACTATCAACACCATAAGTATTGTCTGGGAAAAGAGCCTGTGCCCAAAGTTACATGGAAGACCCATCAATAAAATAATAATAAAAAACAATGAGGAAAAAAAAAAAAATTGCACCGAATCTTTCAAATAATGACCGACATTTGAATGAATTCAAACTAGTAACATTTGAGTCATCTAGAATGTTCCTTCCAGAGCATGCCTAGCCATATGGATTTACTGACCAACTCCAAGAACCATCATGATGCGTTGTAGCAAATAACTGTGTGCCTTAGTATAGAAGTAACATTAATTCTTGCCATGAGTAAGACCTCAACAACTCAATGCACGAGTCACTATGATATTTAAACACATACAAAAACCAGGTTCTCTAAATCATGTAGTTTATCAATTTATATTATGTATGAGTGAAGCATTACATAATATGAATTTTCCTATCTAGTATTTTCCTATCTACTTATACAATCTTGCATAGCATTACCACCTACTACAGTAAAATACAAATAAATGAATAAATCCAGGAAACAATCATTAACACAGTGCCACTTGAGAAAGAGAGACCATCACAATGTGATTGATTCATAATCAATGAATAATAAAAAGAAAGTAAACAAAATTGAAGCCAGTGCAGCATGGTATCAAATATTTTTGACACTCAAATTATCAACACATTGCATAAGAACATCTTTTAGCAGCACTGATCGCTAAGACTTCCCACAGAACAAATTTAATTGAGAATGCACAATTTTTTATGCAAAGGTATCAAAGTGTAAGAACAGAAATAAACAAAAAAAGTGACTTGCCTGTTGAGCGGCACGCCCTAATATATTATCAGGCTGGGAATAGACACCTTTCATCTCATTGAAAACAACACCTGAAAATAAGAACAAATTCATTTAAGATGAACAGAAGAAATGAATTAATTGATAGGAATTAGACAGATTCAATAACCAGGATGCTTGAAGTACTGCTCAAAGGCATAGAATATTCCAGAACCTACTGCAATAGAATAAATGATTGGATAAATCCATCAAGAAAGCAACCTTTATAACATATATCTTCTGAAGGATTGTTGAGCTCGTAATGCCAACCCTCCTGTTGGAAAGTCTGGAAGTCCTCCACACATTTAGGGAAGAAGACAGCATCCAGGTACACGTCAACCAAATTATAGAAATCCTGTTTAGAAAAAGAAAATAAATAACCAAGTATTAAATTCAACCTTGATCCAAGATTCAACACATTTAAATTCCCAATTACATTCCACTGTCAACCCTGTTTTCACCTTTGAATTCGTGGAAGCAACTGGGTAACAAGTCCTATCAGGATACGTGAATGCATTTAGAAAAGTATGCAAGCTCCCTTTCAATAATTCAACAAATGGTTCCTTCAAAGGATACTTTCTCGACCCGCACAATACACTGTGTTCCAATATGTGTGGAATCCCAGTGGAATCTTTTCTGCAGCATAAATTACATACAAAAGGATGATTAAATCTTGAGACACTATCAATTAAAACACAAACGAGAGTAGTTTGAGCCAAAGTTCAAAAGAGTGATTTTCTTCACTAACACTACTGTAGCAATGCTAAACACACTCTTAAAATTCTGTTGAATGTTTCTGAGTATTATATATTTCATATTTGACAACTGACTCAATCACCTCCACTGATTCAAATTTACCAGGCAGCCGATAATTTACTATATGCAAAACTCGATTAAGTTATTACTTACAGGCTTAACTAAGCAAATTTCAAAAAAAAAAAACCGAAAAGAGCACTCACGGAGGCGTGCGAAAGACAATGCCGAAGACCTTGTTCTCATCGTCGTTCGACACCGACATTACCTCCGCACCGGTCTTCTTGTGCTTGAAAGCACAGCTTTCGATTTGCACTCTCCGATGAATTGTTCGGACACTTTCTCGAACCCGAGCTTCTCCGCAACCTCATCCTGCACCCCTGCAAACTCTGCCCCCCACAAAAACCACTCTCAGAGTCACCAAAGCTGTACGTTTTAATCGGGGAAATGAAATGCATTTTCGAAAGAAAAAAAACGTTAGGGTTTAAAGGATACCTGAGGAAGAGTGAGCGGGGGAGTGGCAACGGCGCGCGGGGAGAGAGAGGATAAGCTTCTTCTGAAGTTAAGCGAAGAGGCGGACGACGCCAATCTCTGGCGTAGCAAGGATCGTCTGCTGCTGCGATCGGGAATCAAACGGTGCCGTTTCGGGGCGGAAGACGAGGCGGAGCGAGAGGAGAGGGATGAACAAGGGCGAGAGAGCCGGCGAGCGGAGCGGAAGAAGAATCTGTTGCAGGCGAGAGAGCGGAGCAGAGCCGTTCTGTCCATGGATAACCCTACGCTAACAAGTAAACCAGTGTGCAATAGAGAGAAGAAGCTGGATTTTGCTTTTATATTGGGAGGGAAATATCTTTTGTGTTTAGATAGAGTGGAGAGTGTGTAGCGTGCACGGGTGGTTCGGAAAGTTGCAAATGGTGAATTCTTGCCCAGACAAAGTATTCTTGGGGTGCACGAGAGGGAAAGGATTAATGATCAAGGAAATAATAAATATGCATTATTTAGCGGATGCTTGGTTAATTTTCTTTGAAATATTTGAACACAAGACGTTTTTAATTAGAATAATTTGGATCAATTATGAAAATTGAAAAGTATAATTTTTTTTTTTTATAAGTGACATTCATCAATGGATTTTTATTGATAATTATTAGTAGGTGGATTTGAGCCTTATTAAATTTAAATTTAAATTCATAAGAGCATCTCCAGTAATAATAAATATTATAATTAATCAAAAAGTATAATTATTCATTTTAGTTACTAATTTTTTAATGACAACTTCAACAAATTCTCTATTCTATTAACTACTTGTTTTAAAATATTATTTCTTTTTTTATTATATTATTGCCAATACTTAATTAAAGAAAACAAAATAATATTATATTATATTAAAATTCAATCTAGCAAATAACTATTTACTATAACAATTAAGATATAATAGTTAATCTTAAGTTATTCTGTTGGAACAAGAAAATGATGAAAATAGCTAAATATCATTATTTTTCCATTTTAACTACACTGCTGGAGATGCTGTAAGAGACATAATCAATCATTGAATATGTTATTTAAAAATATATATATCAAAATCAAAATTTAGAACTACAATGTCAACATTATGGGAGATAATTATGAACGGTCAAAAATTTTCTACAAATGGATTGTGTTGTAGGATTTACATAGGTGAAGGTGGCACTCTTACATATTCAATGGCTGATTATTAAAATTAGGACGATGGGAAAATGACGAGAGAATACTAAATAGGATTCTCTTTTAATAGCACATATTTTTCACATGTTTTCTAATAACATTAATAAGAAGCATATTATAACACATTTTTTTTTTTTTAGAAATTGGATTGTAAAAATTCCTATAACCCAATTTGTAAAAAATTCATGTACATTATAAAATAAAAAAGTAATTTATATGTGTTTATTTTTTTTTCCCTTTACAATAATAGTAATATCAAAATCGACATTTAAAAAAAATGAAGTATTTCAACTTAATTCTTTATTTATTGATTTGATTAGATAATAGGAAGTACATTGTTAGAATAGTTTTCTTCATAGTGGATGCACTTTCTTCGAGGTCTTTAATACGTTGTCATGTGTACTGAATCATTACAAAAGAACAAAAAGCGTTTGATGGTATATGGCCTTGTTTGTCAAAGAACCGTCACATTCCCCAACCCTTTATCACTATTCTGAGTTACCAATTAACATACTGCCTGACATAAACAGTAGTGTTTGGTCACGTGAGGGAGTGTGTTGGGAGTTTGCCAAACTTCACTTATGTGTCGTAGACACTCTGATGTCAAAGTTAGAATCCGTATATTCTCTCCCAATAAAATACAGATTAGAGCTCAATTAGTTCCTTTTGAACATATTGAATGATTATGCGCCAAAACATGTTCTTTCTCTTAGAGATTGTCTAACTTTGACATATGAATGTCTTTGGTCCCCCAGAGATCCCCCTTTGGCAATTGCTGTTTTGTAGTGATTGAAAGTTCACAACGACAACGTGTTGTAAATCTTGAAGACACCAAAGAACATGTAATTCACCGTGAGGAAAACTGTTTTAACACATCTTTATAATCTTTGTCCTTTTGTTAAAAATAATTAAAAACATCATGTTTATAAATTGTCTCAAACAATGGATCTGACTCTCCTCATCAAGTGTCATTTTATCTTTTTCACAAATCAACTTTTCTTTTGACACTCTTTCTTAATTTTATTTATTATTATTTTTGGGTACCGAACTATTTCTTAAAGAATAGTTTTGACTCGATGAAGGTCCAATGCCCTAGGCTGGGCCTTTTCTCTTGTTAGATGCATAGGCGAAGCCCAAATGATGCAAGCTACGGACAGTAGCACATGGGTCAACTAACAAAAGGCTTGAAATGTAAAGTTCCATTCTTTTAATGTTCTTTATTGGGCTTATTTATGAATATAGCCGCCAATCCATCCGACAGCCAAGTATGTCTCTCATTTTGTATGGGAAAATGGAAAATGCATTCTATCTCTTTTTTTTTTTTTTTTTTTACATGTCCAAACAAAGACAATATTTAAAAATTAACAATGTATTTTAATATAGTATTAAAAATTTGTAATGTGATCCACCCATTAGTCATTTTCATTTAATTTGATTGAAAATTTCGAACGAGGCATACTTATATTTTTTTTTGTCTCTACTTTCCAAAATGATCCCATATTTTTTTATGAAATTCCAAAAATGGCCCTACAGCTACCTTTTGGCCATTTGGCCACCTTTTTGTTTTTAATTATTTGTTTTTTAAAAAAATATAAAGGCAAATGGGTCATTTCTTTAATTTTTATACCAACACAAATTATTGATGAATAGGTCATGAGAAGTGGTAGGTAATCAAACAAATGAACTCATAAAACGTTTCAAATTAACATGGTAGACCGTGTAATAGATAAAAAGAGAAAATTGTATTTTTTTAACTAAAAAATCTTTGCTATATCAATTTGAAACTTTTTATAGATTTATTTGTTGGGCTCTCTAACACTTCTCGTATGTCATATTAGTACGAATTTTTTTAATATTTTATTATAATACATTACTAATTTTTTAAAATTAAAATCCAAATTACAAATAAGATGAAACATAAAGGGATAAGTGCATTTTTTTCACGTTTTATAAAGCTATGTCTCACTCTAATAATTTGATTCCCTTTCACAACAGCCTTTTGTTCCTCTGTCCCCTCTTTGGACACACAATAATAGGTATCCAATTCCAGGCCACTTTCTCACTTTAGAACCTTTTCTTCCTCCTTTGGTCCTCTACCAGACTACCACAAATGTCATCCCTCAAATTATTTCAAAACCCCCCTTCATCGCTATTTCACTAGCTACCATCTAATTAACCATTATCATTCATCTCCGATGGACTCTTTGAATAACCAAGTACTCCATGAGTTTCGCTTCTTCCGTGTATACAAAGATGGTCGTATTGAAAACTTCCATCCCACCCACAAAATCCCTCCGTCCGATGACCAAATCACCGGGGTGAGATCCAAAGACGTCGTCATTTCATCCGAGCCTGCTGTATCCGCCCGTATTTTCCTACCCAAGATCCATGACCCGACCCGGAAACTCCCTGTGTTGTTCTACATCCATGGCGGTGGCTTCTGCTTTCAGTCCGCCTTCTCTCCAGAGTTCCACAGGCTGGTCAGCTCATTGGCCGCTCAATCCAACGCCATAGCCGTCTCGGCTGAGTACGGGCTGTTTCCGGAGCGGCCCCTACCCGCTTGCTACGAAGACTCATGGGCGGGGCTTTAATGGGTCGCGTCTCATGCCAACAGAAACGGCCCGGAGCCATGGTTGAATGAGTACGCTGATTTTGACCGGGTCTTCGTTGGTGGGGACAGCGGAGGAGGGAACACTTCTCATACCTTGGCAGTTCGGTTTGGGACACTCGGGTTACCGGGCGTGAAGCTTGTTGGGATGATTCTGGTGCACCCGTTTTTTGGTGGTATGGAGGATGATCACATGTGGTTGTACATGTGTCCAACCAATGGTGGGCTGGAGGATCCTAGGCTGAAACCGTCCGCAGAGGATCTGAGGAAGCTAGGGTGTGAGAGGGTGCTGATATTTTTTGCACAAAACGACCACTTAATAGATGTCGGTAGGTCGTACTATGAGGATCTAAAGAAGAGTGGGTGGGCCGGAAATGTTGAGGTTGTGGAGCATGAAGGAGAGGCCCATGTTTTCCACCTTATGAACCCAGATTGTGAGAATGCTATTGATTTAGTCAACAAATTTGGTGCCTTTATCAACAAAGAGTAAGAGACATTAACAAAGATTCAACTTTTCATCAAAAATTAAAAAAACATTGAATTCAAAACATCAATTTTTTTTTTTTAAATGACATATAGAAGAAAAATTGAATCTTTGTTGAATTTATGTTGTGACTTTAACATTATTGAATAATGAGCATATCTATGTATTATCTGTCTTGCTTTTGTGGGAGAAGGAATTTGGTCTCTTCATGATTTATGGCATCTTTTAAGTGTGGTACCAATATTAAAACTCTTTTATTCTATGTTGTTTAATGAATTTATGTTGATTTTGAGTTGAGAATATATATATTTTCAATTGATAAATAATTGTGGTAGCAAACCTTCAAAATTCCATTATTTATTTTTCTTTTTTCTATTTATATTTTGTCTTTATATTCTTATATAATTTTTTAGGAAAATGCTAAGGGTTCTCTTCCTAGTGTTCTCTATTCTTCCAGTCTTACGTAAAACATAATTTAAGAAAAACTAAAATTGTAATGGTCTAGACCATTGGTTTTTTTAGGCATTAGCACTAAATTTAAGATAATCAAATCAATTTTAGGTGATGTCATCCCTAAAGAGTTAACCTTCCACCCTTAGGTTTTAGTTTTGAATATAAAAATAAGTTTTAAAACATTAGAACCTAAATATTAACTCATAAAAATTAATCTGTTGGCAAAAAAACAGTACTATAATTTTATTCTTACTTAAATCATATTTTACGTAAGACTATGAGAATGTCAGAAGAACACTACGGGAAAAATCTCTAGCAAACCCCAATTTTTTATTTTGTATTGTAGGTAACACATGTTCACTACAAAAAAAACATTCATTAGCAACCAAATTATTAGCGGCCACCTCAAAGTGGCGCTAATAATCAGATCGTCATTACCTCAAAGTGGCCGCTAATAGGATCATTAGCGCCGCTTTTAAAGTGGTCAGCTAATGACCCCACTATTAGCGGCCACTTTTAGGTGGCCGCTATTAGTGGCCAGTAATGAAGGGCAAAATAGCGGCCACTATGAGAGTGGCCGCTAATGAGAGCACAATAGCGGCCACTTTCATCTGGCCACTATTGAGAAGAGGAGAAGTGAGTCATGCAAAATTCGAAAGCTCATTAGTGGCCACAAAATTGTGGCCGCTATTTGGGCTAAATAGCGGCCACACCAATAATGGCCGCTAATGATGCTCAATAGCGGCCACTTTCATGTGGCCGCTAATGAGAACAGACAAATAAATACATTAAAAATTCAAAAGCACATTAGCGGCCGCATGAAAGTGGTTGCTATTGGGGCGAAATAGCGGCCACACTAAAAGTGGCCGCCACTTGAAAGTGGCCGCTAATGAGAAGAGAAAAATAAAAAAAGATAAAAAATTCGAAAGCTTATTAGCGGCCACAAAATGTGGCCGCTATTTAGCCAAATAGCGGCCACTTTAATTGTGGCCGCTAATGGGGGTCAATAGCAGCCACTTCTTAGTGGCTGCTATTGATAAGAGAAAAATAAAAAATTCAAAAGCTAAAAAAATAAATAAATTTTGGGTCAATACTATTAACCTTACATATATAATAGAAAAAAGTTATTTTCCAAAAATTCACCTCCAATAATATTTCATTATTTATTTTATATTAATTATTGGTGATTGTTTTTTTTCTATTCTTATATTATATAAAAAAATAAATATTTACTTATTTATTTTAAATAATAGTGCATTGGGTTCCTATTGAAAACAATTTTTCCTGTTAAATTAAAACACTTAGAACATTAATTCTTTTTTTGTATTATTGAAGTTTTATATTTCTTATTGTTATTTAAATGTTTGATTAATCATAATAAGAAGATGTGATTAATCCTTCATCGTTAACTGATTAATCATGGTAAGACGTAAGAACATCATATCGAACTTAGTGCAATAGTATGATTGATCTTTATAAGATTGTATGATCGATCCTAGTGCATTAGTATGATTGATTGTAATATAATTAGTTCGATCAATCGTAATAAACACATATGATCGATCATAGTGCATTAGTCCGGTTGATTTTGATAGGATCATTGGATCAATTGAATATCTAATCGGTCGTCGATCAATCCTAATGAATTAGATCGAGATATGATCAAATGTTTGATCAAACATCTAAACAATCATAATGAATTAGTTCGATTGATCATGATATGATAAAGTGATCAATCAAACATTTGATCGAATATCCGATAGATAATAGTAAATTAGTTCAATTGATCGTGATAGAATCAAATGTTCAATCAAACATTCGATCGATCCTGGTGAATTAATTCATTTGATCGTGATAGGATCAAATATTGTTTGATCGATCATAGTGAATTAGTTTGATGCAAATAGAAATAATCATTAAACGGAGACAAAATAAATAAAATTTGCAAAAACCAATATGCGAACATAGCATCAAGTGATGAAATTTCACTAAATGTCCTTATATGGATTTCATTAACTTAACAAATCTATTATAGGATATTATGGTTTCACAAATTACTACTCTCCAAAATTAAATGCGTTTGATTTGTATTGAACTACTATAGTCTATAGATATCATACATTCATACTAACAATATTAAAGATTCATGCTAAGTGTTTAGTGAAAGATTTTGTTTTATTTTGTATTCATAAAAATATATTTTATATTCATAAATCTTATATGATGATTGATCATACGATTCTTATTAATAATATCATCCTTTTTTTTTCTTAAGTTATCATTAACTTATCAACAATAACATCTCATGCTATCAATTTTGAATTTCAAATGACAATGTCAATACTTAATTTGTGACTATAGGACATTACATGCATTGTTAATTTGTTATTGTCAATTTTGAATTTGTAATTATAACCATTTTATTTAGGATTATTCTAATCACATTGTCATTTAGCTTTGTTCACTTACGGCCATAATTTTAATTAACAATATTTAAAAAAAAAACTTTTTGCCAATTTTTTCTTTTTAAGAAATATATATTTTTAAATCTCAAATTGACCCAATATATATTGTTGGTTGCCGTGACACACATGGGTCACAAGGATCCAGATGAGTCATAAGATGACCCAAAGTGGGTCACCCATGACCCACATGGTCACACGAAATCGTGCAAAAAAATTTTGGCTTAGGAATTAAATTTTTACTGGCAGCTGAAATTTTTTAAGTGTACTTGCCCCAATTTTTTCTTCCCTAGCACCCTTTTCCTATAATCAATCCTAATTTTCTTCAAGAAAACACTCTTACCTTTCCTCTTCTTCATCTCTCACGTTTGGTGCTCACATTGGCAGTCTCTTTGTCTTCTTCGATCTCTCACGTCGCTCGAGCGATCTCCCGTGCCATCAAAATCTGTGAGTTCCCGCACTCTTGGTTTTCTTGAATAGTAAAGTGTTGTCTTTTTATTTCCTCAAGTTTTTTGTCTTTTGGGTTGGTCTTGGATACCCATTGCTTTAACTTCTTGATTCCTCTTTGTTTATAGTAATTCTATATTGGGGTCGTTTGGTTCGAGAAAATTATGGGGTAAGAAATAAGATTGGATTCTCATAATGGTTTTTGGTTTGAAAGTGGGTATTGTAATATGCCAAGTCCTATCATCATTTCATTTGTTTTGTCGGTAATCAAACAAAAGTTTTATTTCTTGTTATTGGGTTTGCCAACGTTGCCTCAACATTTGTTTTATCGGTAATCAAACAATGTTCCTAAAAGTAATTATTTCACCCATTACGGTGGGAGATAACTACTACAGCTGGACCTTAAAAAGCTGCCCTTGCTAGGTTGAGTGCTGTACGGAGCCTCAAAGTCGCCAAATCTGGTGTCAAGAAGAGGAACAGAGCCTTGAGAACTCCTTGTAGGAAGTGAGTTGTTGGGGGTTGATTGATAACTTGTATTTTGTGGGGTTGTTTTCATTCTCGGATTACCATTTTGTTTCAATATCCATTTTGTTTCAAGATCCATATGGGAATTTAAGATATGGATTGGATCAGCCACGAATCATAGCATGAAATTCTGTAGTTTAAACATGTTTATTGTAAGAGTACTTATACTTTGTTGAATATTTGTGCATTTTCTTTTTGAGAAGCCTAGATACCCGTGGTTAACTTGTATGTAAGAGTTTGTGACTTGATTTATTTAGAGATTTATGTGCAAGTATGTATTCGAGACTATTTATGATGGGTTGATCTTGTGCCTCTTAGTACTTAAATTTGCTAATTAAACCATTTTCTCAATTAAAATGAATAGCTCATTAAAGCTTATTTTTTGCTCAATTTTACTACCAATGAAATTTCCTACAAAGGGTGGCCCTATGAAAATGCTCCAAAATAATTTCCCTCATTTAGTTGAATCTTCTCAATCTGCCTTGCTATCTTTTCAATAACTGCTCTTGTTGTCCACATCTTTCCTGTATATTCTTTAGCTTTTTTTTTTTTTGACGGAAAGAAAATGTATGATTTAACAATAACTAGTATGCACGTTCTTTCTTTTCCGTTCAGAGATGTGAAAGTTATATATATATGGTAGTTAGCACTTTGGGCATGGTAACGGGAGGGATAGTTTACCTAGACTTCGCTGGGGACCAAGATTTGGAAAAGACACAAAAAATGGGCCTCCATGTGCTTGTCCCATTTGCTACCAAAGATTCTTCCTTGCCAATTAACATAATAATATCCATGAGATTATTTATCTTATGATTTTCTACATCTTATAGTAATATTATGGGATCTGTTATATGTATTTATCCTTCCTAAGAATACCCATTGATATGCATGCCGGTTGGTAATTGGTAAATGGGATAGTGTGGATGTTTTTTGCATATAGTTGTTGTGTTTACTTCAGACTTATAATCTAAAAATTATTTTTTATCACTTTGGGCTGTCAACAATAATGTATATCATAACTGATTTTTTAACTAGTAGAATGCAGAAGCATTCCTTTAGGCTATTATATTTTTGCTACCTTATAGATTAAAGGCTAAAGCATTCCTACCTTATATTTGGTCAAGAATTTTGGTGCTTTTGTTAAACTTTGTGATTAAATGTAGGTAAGGAGTAACTCGTGATAGTGACATCGAGATGGATAAGAGTTGGATGCAAGAACCTACTCGATGTTCAGATCGATATATAAGAGGTCTTGAAGAATTCCTTAGAATGGCGTCAATGTGTGGATGTAAATGATATTATGAGGTGTCCATGTCGTGATTGTGGAAATCGATATTTTCATCATATTAAATTGGTGGAGAGTCACTTGTATCAACATGGAATTGATCGTACATACACTCAATGGATATTTCATGGGGAAGAAGATTCGTTTAGTGTAAACGTGACTGCCAACTTACACATTAATACAAATGCGAGGATAGAGGAGGTTGATGAGATTGAAGAATTGTTAGGCGATGTTCAAATGGGGACATTTTTTGAGGCCAACATAGGTGAATCCTCTACTTCTTGGGGTCCGACGACTGACAATCATGAACATAGAACCGGTTTTGGTCGATTATGGGAAGATGGCATGGGTGAACTTTATCCAGGTTGTAATAAATTTTAAAAATAGCTTTCATCTTGAAGATGCTTAATATAAAGACGATTTGCAACATGAGTAACAAGGCATTCGATATGATTATTAAGTTGATAAAGGAGGCCCTTCCTGATGGAGAGACATTGCCACGCTCATACCGAGAAGCAAAACGATATTGGACTTGAGTTTTGGTTATGAGTCTATACATGCATGTCAGAATGATTGTGTGCTTTTCTGGAAAGAACATGCTGATAAAGTGAAATGCCCAACATGCAATACTTCAAGATGGAGTTGTGTTAAGGGTAGTGGCAAGAAAATTCCTCAAAAGGTCTTGCGATATTTCCCAATAAAACCGAGGTTGCAACGATTGTTTATGTCGAAAGATTTAGCCAAACATATGAAGTGGCACAAAGATGAACGAAAAGATGATAGCAACACTCTAGGACACCCAGCTGATGGTCTTGCATGGAAAGAGTTTGATAAAGAACATGAATGGTTTGCTAGTGATTCCCGCAACGTGCGACTTGGTTTGGCAAGTGATGGTTTCAACCCATTTGGTAATATGAGTACCACGTATAGCATATGGCCAGTAGTATTAATGTACAATTTACCTCCGTGGATGATTATGAAGGATCCTTTTATGATATTGTCCTTAATTATCCCTGGTCGTACTGCACCTGGAAATGATATTGATGTGTATTTGCGGCCTTTGATTGATGATTTGCATGAATTATGGAATGAAGGTGTAACCACTTATGATTCTTCAACTAAAGAGACATTTCAATTGCATGCCGCATTACTATGGACCATAAATGATTTTCCCGCATATGCGAACTTGTCTGGGTATTCTATGAAGGGAAAGCAGGCTTGTCCAATATGTAACAAGGATACAATGTTTTATAGGTTGAAGTATGGGTTTAAAGAGTGTTACATGTGTCACCGTAGGTGGCTTCCTCCAGACCATGAGTGGCGCCAAGAAAAAGAATTGTTTGATGGTACAAAGGAGCATAGATTGGCACCTGAAGAAATATCAAGAGATCAATTGTTGCAATAACTAATAGATGTTGAACATGTGCAATTTGGAAAACATGTTGGGAACAAGAGAAAGCATCGCACAAGTGATGATATAGCTGAGTCAAATTGGAGGAAGAAAAGTATTTTCTTTCAATTGCCTTACTGGTCAACATTGAAACTACATAATTTAGACGTCATGCACATTGAGAAGAATATATGTGATAGTATCTTGGGTACATTGATGAATATTCCTGGGAAGACAAAGGACACAGCCAATGCACGAAGAGATTTACGTGAAATGGGTATACGTAAAGAATTGCACTTGCAGACAAATGGTGCGACAACCACAATGCCAGTTGCAGCGTACACTTTGACAAGAAATGAGAAGAACCGATTATGTGAATGGCTGAAATGTGTGAAGTTTCCAGATGGGTATGCGTCTAACATTGGTCGATGTGTGAACAAGCATCCTGGCAGGATATCAGAATGAAAAGTCACGATTGTCATGTCTTTTTACAACGCTTACTTCCTGTCGTAATCCGTGGAAAATTAATGCCTGAAATAGAAACAAAAGTGATTGAGATAGGTAATTTTTTTAAGCAATTGTGTTCAAGAACATTAAAAGTAGATATTTTGAAGCAAATGAAGGATGACATTGTCATAATTTTATGCAAGATGGAACAAATATTTCCTCCAACATTTTTTGATATTATGGTTCATTTAGCAATTCATTTACCACGAGAGGCTGAACTTGGAGGACCGGTACAAAACCGTTGGATGTATCCAATGGAAAGGACGCTTGGTAAACATAAGAGGAGGGTGTGGAACAAAGCACGACCGGAGGCTTCAATTGCTGAGGCTTATTTAGTTGATGAGTGTTTGACATTTTGCTCTATGTATCTTCGTGGGATTGAGACAAGATGGAGCCGTGAAGAGCGAAATGTTGACGGCTGTCTGGAAGAAACGGAAGAAGGCCTCGATGTGTTCTCTCAGCGAGTTAGACCGTTGGGTGCGGCAAAATATGTGACACTTGATGAAAATGTTTTTGCGAGGGCTCGATGGTATGTGCTTAGCAATTGTAAGGAAACGGATGCATACTTACAGTAAGTGTATAATTATGGGTTCTTTATCTGATTCTTTTTTGTTTACTCATAACACTAGATTACTAATGACATACTTTTGTACACAGTGAACACTATCTGATGATCGAAAGGGAAGGTGGCCATGACATTGAGAAGAAGCATGAGGCCACATTTGAGCGTTGGTTTCGAGATAATATCTACAGTGGTGAGCGTAATGAAAATGTCCCAGAACAATTATATCATCTTTCACTTGGGCCTGATCGTCAAGTTAGATCGTATAGAGGTTGCATTGTGAATGGGGTTAGGTTCCATACAAAAGAATGTGCAGAAACTCATTACCCAGAATAGTGGAGTTGTTGTTAAAGGTGGGTACAACACCTCAGACGATGAGTACTATGGTGAGTTGAAGAATATTTTTGAATTATGTTATCCTGGCCGAAATCGGGTGTATCTATTTGAGTGTGATTGGTGGGACACTGGAAGTAATACACAAGGAATAAGAAAGGAACAAGGCTTTACAATTGTGAATACCTCTCGTAAATGGTACAAGTCTGACCCGTTCATATTAGCATGCCAGGCTGCACAAGTGTTTTACTTGAGTGATCCCAAATTGGGTGGTAGTTGGAAAGTGGCACAAACATTGACTAATAGAAACACATATTATAATCCAACAGAGGTAGGAGAAGATAATGACAATGACGACCAAGGAACCAACAATGAGGTATACCAGGAAAATGAATGTGTTGGGGGTAATATTGCAATTGTTGAAAATTATACTATGTTACGTAGAGATGATTCGACAATACCCATTGATGAATTATATGTAGAACTTGATGCAAGCATGTTCATTGATGATAACCCTTTGATTGAGGAGCATAATACCAATTCCGAGAATGAAGAAGAGTTAAGTAACAACTATAATACAGAATCTAAACACACAGAGAACTCTGAACACGAACAATCATCCTCAAGCAACAGTGATTCAGATTATGAGACAGAATGACCAACTTGGAATTAAAGTAACATATTGTATGATGCTTTACTTTTCATGTTTTATTTTTGGTTTTTCTTTTTCTACAAATTGTCCACGTATGTGCAGTTAATTAAATTAAGTATATGATTAATGTTTTTTTGTTCAAACCATTTAACATGCAATATTATAGTTATATGACTGATCTACATTTGTTTTGTATTGTTTGTAGATCTATCAAAGCAACTAGAAAATGGTGATAGGCAAAAGCCAAGGCCGTGGTCAAGTACGAGGACAAGGTCGAGGATTATGTCATGTTGAGGACTATGTTAGGCCGACTCTTGTTGATGCAGATGACAATTCGGGCATGCTATCATCGTCGTCCCTATTGGCAGGGGAGAGCCATCATTCACTAGAGCAATCTAATGACTCCCCTTCATTTGGAGTTGCACCTACTGCTAGTTGTAAGAGAATATATAGTCTTTTTCTTATTATTTGTTGCATACACTTTGTAAATTATTTTGCCAGATACAACTAACTATGTTTTTTATATTTTAATCAATATATAGCTAGCACGTCTATTAAACGGCCAAGGGGTATAAACAAGAATTTGAAGTTTAATGCTATGATAGATAAGCATGGTCCGCTCACTTTGGAATTTAAGGATGATGTAAGTACACATTGAAAATCTTTAGGCATGGTCAAGGATAATTTCAAAGATTATTTATAATCATTGTGACCTTCATTATCGAGTTGGAAGAATGTTCCATGAAATGGTTAAGGGTTTAGAAACACGTGTAAAGGTATAAATCTAATTGTGTATATGTATTATGTAACTTGTTGCAAATAATGTGGCAAACTTTTGACCACTGTTTTCGTAATTACTATGTCTCAGTAAGTTTGACCTAGATATGGAGCTAAAATTGCACAAAGATGCCTTAAACCATGGATTATATATGGCCTATAAAGGCATCGCTCTAGGTTGTATCTTGAGAAATACAAAATTTATTTCAAAGATGTAGACAACCAAGATTCGTAGCGATGACCAATGCTAAACTCAAAGGCAAGGCCAATGCTCCAAAGGATATGTCTCTGAACAATGGCTGTAATATGCGATTCATTCAAAGCGTGTGGAAGGTAAATGTATCTTATTCAAATAAATTAAAATTATTATTTTCATATATGTATTCAGTTATAAAAAATAAAATGAATATGTTTTTGATTGAATTTTGTAGGCCAAGTCCGAGCAAAATAAGAAGAATAGAGCAAAAATGGAAACAAATCATACCGCTGGCAGCTCGACATTCCTTAATGTTATTCACAAGAAGGTAAGAATATATAATATTAAGCTTTTATAGTAATGTTCTTTAGTGTAACCGTTAATTATGTATATTATGTGCAGGCAAAGATGAATGATGGCAAAGTCAATCTCATAGAAATATACGAGGAGACGCACAAGAAAAAAAATAGGGAGTTTGTGAGTGAATATGCTAAGAATAAACTTGTAAGTGAATGAAATGAGTACTCATGGATGAATATGTCTAATAAACTTGCATGACTTATTTAATTGAGGTTTATATGGTTTATGCAGAACGAAATGAAAGAAATAGCAGCAAACTCTGACAGTGTTAATACCAGTCAAGAAGACATTTTCTTAAAGGTGCTAGGTGGGCCTCGCTCAGGACATGTCAGAGGAAAGGGTTGTGGTGCCATACCGACCGATCAATTTCCTCATCAGACACACACCTATAACAACCATGATGAATGTTTGGCTAAACAATAGAAAATGAAAAGAAACTAGTCATTGTGGAGGCTGAAATGAAAGAATCAAAAGCAACTCAAGCTATCATGCAAGCACAATTAGAAAGATTACTAAATCATATAGGAGGGTAAGAGAATCTTGCCTATCAATTATTATTATTTATTTAATTTTACACATATCAAGTAATTTTTAGATTATTGATTATGATAAATTCTATTATTCCTAGGCTTGGAGGGAGCTCTAATGGATCACAAGCAAGTGAAAGTAACATCTGAAGGAGTTGTTTTTGTATTTTGTTTAAAAACTTGTTTTACTATTATTAAGATTTGGCACAAATTTGGTTTGTATTCTAGGGTAAGAACTTCAAATAGTTTGAATGTTTAAGAACTTGGAGTAAACTTTTGTTGTACTTAATTTGTTGAAGCTTTGGTTTGTGTTAGAAGGTATGAACTACAAATAGTTTTTTGTTTAAGAACTTTGAGTTAGTGAATCTCTCTTGACATGTTTATCAAGTTGAGTAAACAATGCAAGAGAGTAATATTATATAACAATATTTTAGTTTTAAGTGTGTACAGGATGACACAAGTGGAAGATGTGCAACGAGTTGTGACGCTAAATAACTCAAATAACAATGAGTAAGATATTTCAATCCTATTGTCAAAACATTTATGCCAATAGTTTTCTTAGAGCTCTTAAGAAATTATGCATACACATGGAACATTTAATTTCTTCTTTCTGTGGTTGTCTTATGAATAGGGGATAGAGGCAAAATTTTCCATCATGAAAACATCTTGGGTTCTTTTCACCAGCAATGTCTAGTGAAATATTTGATGTGTTTTTCTTTTAATTAGGATGTTTGACTCTGCAAAAGCTTTGGCTTTCAACAATGTTCCAACTCGAGAAGAGGTGAGTGTCAAGAAGATGATTATTATTCATCATGTCTACTAATCTTAATCCCTTAAGCATTCTTCTTTTGTATGGTTAATCGATTGGGTCTTGGGCAAAGAAGTTTTACTCTCCTGGCTTTTGCATTTAGTTGCTACAAAGTTGCTTGGCTCATCCTCGCTAATCGTTGCATCAATGCAGATCAAAGAATCCATCTTCTCAACTCTCATTAGGAATGGAATGTTTGATAATGCACACATCGATTCTCTAACTCGTGGCAAGAAGGTCTATACTCTCTCTGTGTACAATATCCATCTTCATTTTTATCATGGAGTTATCTATTCTATCATAATTCACAACATTTAAAGGTTGGCTGAAGACAGCCATAGAAGAGGAATGTATTGTAAATCCTCAAAAACATTTACTATGTAGTTGTTTCTTTGTTAAACAACTAATTTTAATCTGGTTTTAAACCTTTACATGGATGACAACTCTTAGAGGGTCCATACGTGGTGATAGGTTTTTAATAACTTTTGAGTCAAGAACTTTAAGCTGCTTCTTTATTTATTTTTTAATAAGGCTTATAAGTACATACTTTCCATGGGGACATTGCCAAAATTTCTTCACTTCATGGTTCTATAACCACGACATAGTTTGCAAAAAATGAGTTTCAATATTTTTTTTTACTGATTTACAATATTCTTAGCTTCTTCAGGTTACTTCTGGCATGAGTCCAGCATTCAATCTTTATGGATGCACCTTAATTGGTAAGAATGAATTCCTAGTCCACTGCAATTATGGCAAAAATCTGCTATATCAATCTTTGTTGTCCAGTAGAAATTTGCATGTTTGGTCCATATCTATAATACCATATATGGAGCATTTTGAAGTGCAAGAGGTTGCTTTTTTGAGAAACCAAAACCTGTTTAAGAGTTTTCATGGCTAAATAGGTTCTCCAAGAGATCAGCGAAGCCAACCACCCAAATGGTTTTTGAGTGAGCAACATGACCTTGAATTTTGAGAACACCTGCTTCATAAAACATGGAGTGTCCAATGAGTTTATCTTCTAGGATTTGGCTGAATTTTGATTAAAATATTTGTTCCGTTATACATAAAAGTTTTTTATGGAATGTATATGGTTCTGTATGGTTAGTATGATTTTGAACTTCTAACAATGTCGGGACCACACTATAGTTCTGACGTGTTTGTTTCACCCTTCTACCCTAAACTGTTTTTTTTTTCCCTCTCTTGTGCATATGTATAAACTTTAAGCAGGATTCCTAAATCACCCCTGCTTGATAGCCTTCGAAACATAGTAAATTGTTAAACAAGTGAAGCCATTAAACAAGTGAAGCCACACTGTAGTCCTAAATTGTTTGAACCTGATTTATTTTGGAAATAGTTTCAACACTTGACTTGGGTTGAATGGACACTCTTTGGGTCAGCAGGGAATGAAGCTCTGACTGAGTCATGGTTTGCAAGACGTTCAATGCCTGCTTTTGTGTGCAATTGACCACCCTATGTGGTGCTCCACAAAGGAAGCATTGGATGCTCTCTCATCTTTTAGGAGGCAAAGAAGCTTTGGAACCTTTGTTGGTTTCAGGCTTTCTTTGTCTCTAGTTGAAGTATTTGTTTTTGAGATTTCATCACGAGTGGATAACGATTCCAACCTGGTTTTCTTTTTCTTGTTTGATTTTCTGCACTTTGAGGCCTTGAGACACCGCTCTTGTATACTTGTATGCTTGGGCAATGCCCTGTTTTTGATTTTACTAATCGTAAAGAAAAATGCATGATATGGTGAACACTAGGCGAGAATGTGGTACTCATAATAGTATTAATATGAACCTTTTATGTTGGGAAATTAATGGTGTTTCTTACAGATGACATGCACTTGATTATTTGTACTCCTCTGATTTGATTTTTCTGTATACATACTCCATCCTTTGGCTAGTTAATGTGCATTTTATAATTAAATACATATTAAATTTTCCAATTTGGCAATAATAGAAGGCAAATCCTATAATAGGTCCTTCTCCTATATCTTCTTCTCCCATCCTTTGGCTAGTTATGCTTAGGAACATCCGTCAAGTGAATTGTATAGCGTAATGGAAGAACATAAATTTGTGTTGGACATGTTTCATGTTCCATTGATATTTTTTAACGTATTATTCTCTATACTTCAAAGGACTGCTTTTCTTGATAAAGCAATTGATTTGGTTGATGAATTTGGTTCTCGGTTCGTCTCCATCATGCACTTGGTATGATGTGTATATCATTTCCGCCATCATCCATCCCGACTTCCACTTTCGTTTTTATGTTGACTCTTGACATGATATGTTCTTTGCAGCTACCGTAAGAAGCTAGAGAACTTGAGAAAGAGCTTAGGCAGATTACAAAGGAGAAGAATGAAGTCGTTGCAGCCAAGACTTTGAGAAGGTACAAAGTTATCTTTGTTGTTTAGTACTTTTGCAGTTTTTGCATTGTTGAGATTTTAGATGACCACACTTTACGCAACTATTTCGTGAAATGTGAACCAAATTGAAATATGATCATTGTTATATGTCCAGAACGAGATTATGTCATGGCTTGTAAGCATAGTGAATGTCTGATAGATGCAGAACAGTTTAAATGCATTCCCATATAAATGATTGTCACACTTATGGAATATTAGAGATTTCTAAGCCATAAAACCTGCTTAGTTTCAGCTACTGTCTTTTTTTCTTTCTGGGGTTAGTGTACATCCTCAATGTTTTGTTTGCTTTGTTTTGCTTACCTGCTGCAGTCAGGTACAGTTGGTATTAATGCTTGTGTGAGTGTCTTCTTTTCCAATAGCTATAAACCTTGTGATGCTCTCTCTCTCTCTCTCTCTCTCCCCTCCCACCCTTCCTTCCCCAAAACTTTTATTGGTCTTATTCTTACATATGGCATTGTTTCTTAAAGGTAATTGGTGTTCTTGATGTCAATAGAAGCAAAGAGAAGGGTTATGGGACCATAGTGAAAGAGTGTTTCGTGATGAGGTTAGCCTAACAATTGTCAAACAGCTCGCCAAACAGTCTAATAGTGGACAATTTCTTGCTAAATTAGGTTAAAAGACTTCTTGAACTTAGGCTTGTAAAGTCTAAAATCTTATTACTTTTGTTATCTTATTGTCAATTTTCTTGATATTTTATCTTTTATCTACTTTGCAATTTATTATGGAATAGGAGTAGTACTAGAGATATCTATTATTTGATCATGTCAATTTGAACTTCCAATAATTATTATTTTACAAATAAAAGTAAGTGTCAATTAATTTCTTAGTCATAGCTTGGAAGTTAAAAAGAGTACCATGAATTATTATTTTACAGCCATGATGTCCCCATATTGGATAGTCCCTCTTCACTATTTGCATATGTTGCCTTGTCTTGTGGTGAGTGCATGTGTGTGTGCACCGTGTGTTTAGACAGTTCACATCCTTTAATTATTTATTTGCTTCGTTGTGTCTTTGTGTGTCTATTGAGTTAGCATCCTGAATTTTTTATTTGCTACTTTTTCCGTCAATTTGTAAAGCTTAGGAGCCCACTCTTTCCCTTGTGCCTTCTTTCCTTTTATTCACACAATTGTAACAGTTCATTGTCTTCAATTTGGTTGTTGGACAGAGCAT
Organism: Carpinus viminea; assembly: GCA_013348765.1. Classification (NCBI taxonomy): domain Eukaryota; kingdom Viridiplantae; phylum Streptophyta; class Magnoliopsida; order Fagales; family Betulaceae; genus Carpinus; species Carpinus viminea. The sequence goes on along the minus strand of CP054669.1, from coordinate 16,138,002 downwards.
CAACTTGACCTCGAGCTTAACTTGACCTCATGCAGATTGCTCTTCTCTCTTTTTTTTTTTTTAAATATCATTAGCGCCACTTCAAAGTGGCTTATTTTCTAAGTTAAATAGCGGCCACTTTCAAGTGACCGCTATTTGATCATCTGACCACTTTCAAGTGGCTGCTACTTAAGTTTATCGGTGGCCACTTTCAAGTGGCTTTGATCTGTCACAGCAACCACTTCCGGTGGCGCTATTTGATCACATCAACCACTTAGAGTGGCGCTACTTGGGACACATCGGCCACTTTCAAGTGGCGCTAATGTATCCCAAATAGCGACCACTCTTAACACAATCAAAATTTTTTACCAAAAAATGGTTATTAATGACCACTTTAAGTGGCCGCTATTTAGAGGTCATTAGCGGCCACACTTAAAGTGGCCACTATTTACCTTTAGTGTCGGATTAGTAGCGGCCACCAAATGGCGGCCACTTGTGGCTGCTATTTGTAAATAGCGACCACTTTTAGGTCATTAGCGGCCACTAAAACTAATGACCTTTTTTTTTGTAGTGTTGCAATATAATTGGTGATAATATGGTAGTTTGATAGTTTTCATTTTGATTGGAAGTTATGCATAGGCCCTATGGACCTGTTTTGAGTTTTTTGCTGACCACATAGTCTCTTGAGTCAATTTTTATACCCTAAATGGGGTTTTCTTTTTTTTTTTCAAATTTTCTTAAAAGAGTTGCTTCAAAAATTTATTTGAGAGTTGAGGTGGAGCTAGAATTTTAGATGTTGAGAGAAGAAATTAAAAAAAAAAAAAAAAATTGGAAGCCACAAAGGTCCTCAGTAGTTTCGCCTTGTAGGGAATCCTCCATACACCTTTTAGGAATATGTATGCCAAGAAGGAAAGAATCTCCCTTCATTTCTACCTATCTTGGGCAATTATTATTATTATTATTTCTAAGCAAATACAAAAAAGGGAAGGGTTATATAGGGGGATCTTCTCTCTATTGATCCTAATAGAAGAGAAGATAGGGAATGGGATCCTCTCAATTTCAAAAGAAATGGAGAGGAACCAGTTAGTGCTTTTTTAAGGGTAAAATGGTCTTTTCATTAAAAAAGTTCTCGTGAAAATACTATTTTGCCCTTAAAAAAACACTAACTGGAGACCTCTCAATTTCAAAGCAAATGGAGAGGATCCTTATCGAGAAGATGGAGATAGTTTTGAGAATGTTTTCAAACACAAGGTTGATAGCGACCCACTCGTGGGCAATTATCTGGAAGTACCATGTTGCCCCGATATGCTTCCCAACATAAATGAGATCAAATTTGGGGAAAGGGTTGTGCCAAGATGAGTGCCTCCAAATTTTAATTTCTTCTCCAATCATGCCCTAAAAATTTTAAGTTCCTTTTAGACCCAAAATCTCCGAGAGTGGTGTGACAACCCAACAGCCCCTGAAGCTCAGGGGGTGGTTGCACCACTATGAGGGTTTTAGGGGCTGTTACAATCACCCTTCAAGGGTTGACAACGTCAATAATCGGAGGGTTTGATGTTGTTGGTGTGATGACTCCTTGTAATCCATGCCATCATCTATATTAAGCTAAGAGGTAGAAGAAAGTTTGGATTTTTAGTTGATGGAAAGGAAATCTAGTTTAATTATTATTATTATTATTTTCTATTCGAATAAGGAAATGGTTACATAAAAAGATTTTTATACTCTTGATCCAAAAGGAAAAAGAGTTGGGTGATCCTAAAAACGAAACAGGGTAAGCTCCTCAACAACAAATCCAAAACATAACAAACTAAAACAATGTGAGTGTGACAATAATTATAAAATATAATAAATATGTCAAACAAATGACCTAGTCTTCTCAAAGGGCCATTCAAGGCGATTTAAAATTTTAATGCACGCCAATATAGCACATTTTATTTAACGAACAACCTGAATTTTTCAATTTGTATGCCCCTTCAATTCGGGAGAAATGCTGGAAACCTGATATAGAAGGAGATGGCATTACAGCAATTCACATTATTGCCCTCATCATTTCTTTCCACACCATTCACAAGGTTCATCATCCAAGATCGAGATTTGGTGTAATTTGTTGTCTGAATTACATGTAATACATGCAACCACATGTGGCTGCCTGCTTTACATACAACAAATGAGTCTCATATGTTTTCAGGGGCAACTCAGTAAAATCGAGGCTCGACAAAAAGTTAGAATCAAATATATTTTAATTTTAAAATATTAATATAATAAAATTTTATATTAAATATTTTAAAAAATAAATTTTCTACCTTTTGACTTGTAAAATCACTAATTAAATTTTCATGCCCAAATTTTGTTAATATATTATTATCAATAGATAATAAAATAGACAATTATAAGTTGGATCTAATTAATTAGTTGTATATTAAAATCAACGACACGCGATGGAAACTATGACTAGCTAAAAATCAGAGGTGTTTTATAGTAAGCATAACATATAAAATATCAAAGAAATAAGAATGATAGAACTAAGAATTAAGAGCTTCAAAATTAATGATAAAAGAATGTAAGAAAAAAAACATAAAAGAAAGAGGGCCATGCTTTATTATAATTGTCCCTCTAAAAATAAAGTGACTTTTAAAATTACAATTTGATTAAAATCCAATAATGATTAATTATAAGCTTAATGGTGATTTTAAGAGTTACATCATTCTAGAGACACAAGAAAAACTTATAGTATTACTCTAAATTTTGACATGACCCGTGAATTCGATACTAACTCAATACAAAATTAGCAGGATTTGAGTAAATTTGGGTCGATATTAACTAACATGTTTAATAAACAAGCCAATACTATGTCAACCTTAACTCGTCCATGACTTGTTTGACCCAAATACTAAAATCTTTTTTTTTTTTGGTTTGTTTGTTCTTTTACATTTTTTTTAAACTAGATCTAAAAGTAAAAGAAAGCGGGTTATGTGGGTAAGATCAAACATGTCATCTATTTATTTGAGTTTGTTTCAAATAATGGGTCAAACAAGTCTTGTTTGGGTCAACCAAACACAATATATTAAATGAGTTATATGAGTCAAGTCTTGTCAGATCAACCCAACACAGATCTGTTTGTGAAACGGTCGTGTTGTGTCACTCACTTATTAAATAGTGGGTTGATGGGTCTAACACGTTCAATTAAAAAAGTCGTGTTAAGATTTATCCTTAACAAATTGGTGAGTCAGTCAACTCGACATGAACCCAACATGTTAACCCAAATTGTTAGCCATGTACCTTAGTCTAAAATGTTTTAAGATTTTACACAATTTTTTTAAAAAAAAATTCTAAACTTTTGTGGAATTTTTAATGGATTTCTCTCATTTTTTTTTAGGTCTTTTTATACAATAGAGAAACATTAGAAGCCTAGAAGCCTAAAACTAGTCTCCAATAGGTAGTTTAATCAGTTGGGATCACATCTAATGAAATAGAGTTTATTAGTTCAAATTTTCCTCCTCTTGTCCTCTTGTGTAGACATATCAAAAAAAAAAAAAAGCCCTGAAACTGGAACTAGGATCATCTGCCCTTAGCTCTGCCTCTATGTCATATAATTAATTATCAATGGAAGCTACATGTGCCCTTTGACTCCTCAGACTCCCCTTCTAATCTTCTGCTATTTTGCCCCCGCCATTTCTTTGTCTCCCTCTCTTTTTAAGTTAAACCAGGCCTCATCCTTCGAATATCAAAACCCTTGATGGACTCTTTGAACAACCATGTACTCCATGACTTCCGCTTCTTCCGTGTATACAAAAATGGTCGTATCGAAACATTCCGATCCACCCATGTTTTCCACCTGAGGAAGCCAGATAGTGAGAAGGCTATTGATTTAGTCAACAAGTTTGCTGCCTTTATCAAGTAATTAAGAGTAATTTGGGCATATCTATTATCTATTTCTTGTTTTTGTGGGAAGGAAATTGGTCTCTTCAAGTTCTATGGCATCTTTAAGTTGTGTTAGCAATATCAATAATAAGTTAAAGAACACTAGTTGGCTAATGCTAAGTGTGACTTAACACATCAATATTAGGGAGCTAGTTGTTGCTTGTGGATCGCTATTCTCAATTCCCATTTGTGGGAATTTGTTTTGACATAAAATGTTTTTTCTAATGGTTGAAATATTTTATGATGTTTTGCTCATATGAAAAATGAACAACTATGTCTTATATTTTCATTCAATCACATTAATCCTTAAATATTCAACTTTTATTCGCAAACAAAATTATCAATACTAACAATAACAATGATTATATAATTTCATATAATCTAAAGAACCGTGAAAAAAGGGAAATACGAGCAAAGAGGAGCTTTTGGAGGAAAAGACCACTCTAACAACAATTAACACACAAGGTTAGGAAAACAAAACTAATTCTTGATCATTAAGAAGCACAGAAGAGAGCCGTACAAAGTCCACAAGAGGTAATTAATTGGGACCACGTCTTATAAAACGGAGGTCACTAATTCGAATCCTCCTCCCACCTCTTATGTGGACATGTCAAAAAAAAAAAAGAGAGCTACACAAAAAAAATACTATAATAAGGATAAGCTTTTATTCTTAAGCGAGCTTTTATTATGTGGCTTGCTATGAAGGATAGACTTTTTTTTTTTTTTAAGGGGAGAGGTCACTCAAATGGGTCTATAAGGGTAAGGCTAAGTGCAACTTTTCCATAGCCAATTAGAAACTCGTGATTATATTTTTTAATGCAAATTTAGCTTCAAAATCTAAATTTTCTGCATGTTTCGTTGCAGAATTGAGCAACTTCATGTGATCTAGAATGATCTTGTGTAGCTAGGCCGTAACAATTGGGGGAAAAATTCTCTTAATTGCTTGTTATGTCGTCTAGTTCTTGGGTCTATTGTGTACAATATTTGGCACACTAGAAATGAGCTTCAACATGCTGGTACTCCGAGCACTGAAGAATGGATTTAAAAAACAAAAATTATGTGAGAAGTTAGAACTCAGATTTGTTGGGAAAGGAAGGTTTCGTACAATTAGGGAGATTCTTATTTTGTGCTCTTTGTGGAATTTACCTGCTAATATGCTTTTGTAATGTTAGCTTGTATGTTTTGTTTTCCTATTTGGTTGGTTTTCTTTGTCTTTGTAAGGGCTTGTTACTATATTTGAGGAGTTACTCTATTTTTTAGCTTTGTTTGTAATAAAATCTCTTATTCATTAACAAAAAACTACAATATTAGAGTCGTATAATTATCTCTTAAGTTGCATTACCGACAAATTCTACCTAACTTCAACATAATTTAAAAAAAAAAAAATTTTCAAGTCTTACTTGGTACGAAAAAAAAGTTACTCAGTTTTTCTACAAACCTAACAGTCATTTTTCGATTGATTGGTACTTGGTAGCACTAATTACAATAATGTCACGATTATTATATGGTTGCATGCATGTTTCACGAGTAACTGAGTGGGAGTACTTGTCAATTTTTATTTATTTTATTTTATTTTTTTATAAAAAGAAAAGAGCACTGAGACTACTTTATGTTATCCTCAAACAAAAGTCTCAGCTTTTCACGGGCCATTGGGTCGATTCGCTCACTTTTTTTTTTGGATTTTAGAACATGTTTTCAATGATACCACCGACTGCTCGAACAATCCAAATCAACATCTAATCAGACCAAGTCCACACCCAACTGTCTCAGTCACTGTTGTTCATTTGATCCAGTTAATGACTTGAGTTTGCATTTAAGAAGGTAAAAGTGAAATTATAAAAAGTTCCTTTAAAAATATATATATGTTTGGTAGAAAAAGTTAAAAATATTTTTAAGAGTTTAAAAAGTTTAAAAATAATGAAAATGTAATAAAAATTTTAAAATTAAGTTTTTGATAAAAAAAATATATATTTTGTTTTTTACTTAAAAATTTTATTCTCAAATACAATTCTAAATATGTTCTAAGTTAAAAGCAGCTACTAGAATTAAATAAAATTAAAATAAAAAAGGAGCTTCGATTATCCATGTTGATCATATCACCATTTCCACCGACACTTTGATCCATGCTCTATCTTGTGCTTCAACTGTGCTCTCACTTGTTTATTGGACATGTCATCACACAGCTACGCAGCCAAGTCATCAAGCTGTTAAGGGATTGAATTATATAGTTAATTGGTTAGCTAGAGGTAGTTAGTTCATTAAAACAGTTTAACCGTTTGTGTAGATTAGCTTACGTATGTAAAGTGTAATTATCTAAGCTTTCATTTAATTGAATGAGATAATTAGTATCAATTTCTCTCTAGCTATTCTTGTTTTCTTTTTGGCTTTTCTTTCTTTTTTAATACCTCGTAAAATTCAACATGTTAGGGTTGGTTAACTAAGAGACCCAAAGGCCATAAAATGAATTATGAGAGCCATTTAGGCAAAAGGGTTGGGGTTGGATTAGACATTATTTATCACAATTTTCTAAAAATCAAATCAAACATTTTTTATATCATATTATTTACTTTTTATTATTATTCAAATAAAAAAATCACTACAAAATAATTTTTTTTTTTTACTTTTCATACCACTTTTTCATTTTTCATACCAAATATTTTATTTTTTTCACATCAACTACAAGTGTCTAAGTCAACCCCTTTACCAAACACTCCCAAATAAAATATAAAGAATCTGTTTTTCAAGGAATATGATGCTCTTTAGATTAGTTATATTTGATGAGTATTTTATTTTTTAACTTTTTGGAGTACTAATTAGAACATTAAACACATGAGTTAAAAAATACGCTATTAATCATAAATGCATAAATGTAAAGGTCTTAAACATGGATAATAGAGAGAAATAATTTTCCTTCAAACTAGATTGGAGGAACTTCCTTCAACCAAGTCTATAAAAATAATCATGTCAAAAAAAAAAAAAGTCTATAAAAATAATAGTGTTATTATTTTTAATAATATGTGAGATGCACATAAGTTTTTAAAATTATTTATTTAAACTTTGTTTATATGAATAAAAAAATATATACATCTCATATATACAAATAACATATATAATTTTTATAGAATGATTTAGAGAAATTTCTCCCAGCCAAATTTCATCGACCATTCAGTACGGTCATTTTTTAGAGGGCCAGTCATTAGAAGTAGTCACGTTGCGACAAATCCCCCCACTACCTCAATCGCCCGTGTCTAGCTAGCTAGTAATAAAAAAAACACACGTAAAAGATTCTAGGACCGGCGATCGACAATATCAACTATATATCAAGAGCTGCATCTTCTTCCCTCTCCATGCTCCAACAATGGATTCAGGGACGGGTGAGGAAGTAGCACACGAATTCCTTCCATATTTCCGCGCATACAAAGACGGGCGAGTGGAGAGGTTCTTCGGCACCGACGTAGTCCCTCCGTCGATCAATCCGGCCAGTGGCGGCGTTTCCACCAAAGATGTTCAAATTGTTGAAGAAACCGGCCTAACAGCACGTATTTTCCTTCCCGGCGGCATAAGCCCAGGCCAGAAGATCCCTGTCCTGGTGTACTATCATGGCGGCGGCCTCTACATGGGTTCTCCGTTTTGCGCAACGTATCACAATCACGTGGCTTCTCTGGTAGCCGAGGCTCGGATAGTTGCCGTATCTGTTGATTACAGATTAGCCCCAGAGCACCCTGCGCCGATAGCTTACGAAGACTCATGGGTATGTTTAGAATATTTTTATATTCTTTAAATTAGGCTTTATCTTTTATCTTTTTATTTTTTTTTTATTTTTTATAAATATTTTAGAGCTTCTTTTTTTGTTTTCTTATTTAGTTTAAGTTTCTAATACTAATGCTCTTTAGCGTTTAGCTTTTAGTGGATTGTTATATGATTATAATATAATTGATAGTTAAAATCAGTATTTGGATCATTAAAAGCTTTAAAAAAAAAAAAAAGTAGTTAAATTTTATTGCTACATTATTTCAATTGTATATTAGTTGTATAATAGTCTATTAAATAATATTTTTTATATTATTATTATTATCATGAGTTATGTCATTTACTATTGCCATATATATATATATACAATTGGGATGATGTGTCAATATATATATTTTTTTTTTAACAAGTGTTAATCTAATGGTTAATTTTCATTATTACATAATCCTAGTTATATAATAGTGGTATGATAGTTTATTAGCTTTTTCTAAAATGTTCTATTTTCTAACGTAATCCCAAAATGGACCTCCCAAAAATTTTATTTGTAATTCTAAGTTTTGTTTGAGAAATATAGTTTAAAAGTAAAAAAAATACTTTTGACAAAAGCTTTATTTCAAAAGTGAGTTTTTATCATTTTTAAGCTTTTTGAACCTTTAAAAGCGCTTTTAATTTTATTTTCCAAATGAGTATTTTTTTTTTTTTTTGGTCAAACAAATTTTTTGATGAGTGTTAAACACACTTTAATCTCCTTAAACAGTCTTCCAAACAGGCCCTAATTCCGGCCGGACCATTATACTCTTTGGCTTTCTATATATATAGACCATTGTAATACTCTTTATCATATACTTCTATATAAGAGAGACTGAGAGAGCCATAATGTTTTTATCAATTTCTCTCACTGTTTCAACTTTCCTTTATCTTTTATATTCTTTTCTCATCATATATTTTTACAGGTAGCACTTCAGTGGGTGGCTTCTCATTGTAATGGTGAAGGGCCAGAGACCTGGCTGAGAGAACATGCTGATTTTCAGAGACTTTTTCTGGCTGGGGACAGCAGTGGAGGCACTATTGTGCACAACATGACAGCGCAGGCTGGTGTTGAAGGTTTGCCAGGAGTGAGATTGGTAGGAGCTTGTCTGGTTCAGCCCTATTTTGCAGGAAAAGAAAGTGCTGGAACAGGTGTGGAGGACCGATCATGGCTTTTTTCGTGTCCAACGACAAGCGGGTTCGACGATCTGAGGATAAACCCGGCCCAGGATTTGAGGCTGTCGAAGCTAGGTTGCTTCAGGGTGCTGATTCTTGTTGCTGAGAATGATGATATAAGAGACAGGGGTTTGCTGTATTATGAGACATTGAGGAAGAGTGGGTGGGATGGGGAGGTGGAGATTGTGGAGACACAAGGAGAGAAGCATGTGTTTCATTTGTTTAATCCTGATTGTGAGAAGGCTCGAGCCTTATTGAAGACATTGGCTTCTTTCATAAATCGTAAACCAGGAGGGGGAGATTAGGTATATGCATTAGCCCGGTGATGACAATATTAAGAATAATTTTTATAGTTTATAAGCTTTAATATGTGGATGCGGGCATGTAGAACTACTTTAATCATTGTGTTTATTCTATTTTCTTTATCTTTGTCATTATTATTATTTCCGTATTATGTGTTTCTATAAATATTACCTTAAAAAAACAACAAAACACATGACAACATGCTCCTAAAATTCGAATGCAACTGTTTTATCCCAGATTGAAGTCATTTACCTATGAAAAATGTGTTCTTGTAGGGAGGAAAATCGGTAGGTGTTAACCATATATACATCACTGACCTCCTTGTCACTGCTTCCATTAAGCCACAAATGGTACACCATTTAAGGTTGTTTATGGCCGAGCTCTGCCATATTGATCATAATGTTTTCCATAAATTAGTCCTTAAGAAGTGGTTAGGCACTAGCATTTCTTGTCCAAGATACCCTTCCTACCATTGCTGAAGATGATGAAGTTGTCACACCATAAGCTATTATGTGCCATCGCATTACTTAGGGCATGAAGAACTATGGGTGGGTATCACGTAATTATCAGTTTGGTTTGGTATAGCCATTTTCGGTCAGTTAATTGAAATTGTCAATTAAATCGATTAATTCACCAATTATATTTTGATAAGGATTTATTTCGAAGGTTTGGTTAATCGGTTAACTGTGTGCTTTTTTAATTGGACAAAAAATTGTTTATATTGAAGGGTCCAAACTTTTTTTGGGGGCTAAAATAACTTATTGAACCAAATAAATTTTAAATGGACCCATTAATTAACATAAAACGAGTCCACCATACATATGTTCTACACTTCTACTAATAAATTAGGCCCTGTTTGCTAACCCGTTTGTGTTTGTATTGTACAGTGCGATTGCACTATACAGCATGATATGTTTGACCGCCTCTCATTTGAAAAACATAGGTCAGTTGATAAAATTACATTTTTACCCTTATTTTTTTAGTTTTCCTTCTCAGCACGGTTTGTTCAGATGAAGATGTACGGTTTGACCCAGTCCAAATTTCCAACATCGTTAAAATGAAAGAAAAACACAAACCCCAAAGATTGTGTGGGAGCAAAGAGTAGGAGATTGCAGAGATCTCCTCCTCGCGAGGAGCCAGAGGTTATCGATGCCTGGGGACTCATGGAGGGTCTTAAAGAAGGAATGCCCATTTCGAATCAAGCCAAGAAGAGCCATGGCGAGCACAGACTTCTGGTTCAGCCAATGGAGTGTCGTTGGCTGGACCGTTGTGACCACGACTCTCGCCAGGAGCACCGCCACTCTCACCACTCTCTTTAGCAAGCGAATCATTTCTATAACGGAATGTGCAACGTTTGCAGTGGCTTGCTCGGCGATTCATAGCGATCACACGCCGGATGATGCGCCATGGTCAAGCCACAGGCGGCGATCATCTGCTCTCGTGCAACGGTTGGCGAGAAGTTAAAGATCGACCACCCATTGGAGGCGGCACAACTTCATGGAGGATGGATTTTGAAGAGTGAAAGAATGGGTTTAGAGAGAGAAAGGAATTTGGTGGAGGGGTGTTTCGGTACTTTAGCATAATGGGTATATATTGTTTGTTGATTTTTTAGGAAAAAGACAAAAAAAATCTACAGTACAAACACAAATAGTACACACACAAACGGTTTATCAAACACCACCTTAGTCTTAGAATATTTATTATCGGTTAACCAATAAAATAATATTTATACCAATGAACCGAACCAAACTGACATCAGTATAAAAATCTTTAACCAATTACTCGACTTCTAGTGGTAGGTGGTTAATGTCGGTTGGGCCACATTCAATAAGCGGTTGGTAAGTAGTAAATAGTTAATATGTCCGCCCCTATGAAAAACCATCGATCCATTGGCAATGGCACTCACTAGTTGATGCCACAATATGGGAAATCAAAGATGATTTGCTTATACATTTTCCAAGGGACAAGGCCAAACTTAAGGAGACAGGAGTGTTACGAGACCCAAAACATGTTTCCGAACATAGGCCCAATCCCATATATAGCGTAGGTCGATGATCATGATCCTACACGTATGTATATGGTTGCAAATAATAATAATAATATTATTATTATTAAATCTCAAAACCAAAGCACCAAGTATCACCAAATTACAAGCTCTGCATCAAGCTAAAACAAACCTCAGAGGCCTACCAACAACCTAACCAAAGACAAAACAACATACTAACTTTGCATAAAAACCACCAACAACATACTCCCACAAACATATGCAAACCTTACAGGAAGCAAAACTATACAACAACCAAACCACCAACAATACAAATTGTAGAAAACTCCTTACATTAGCACATCAGCAGGAAGGTTCCATAAAGACACTAAAGCAGATTCTCTCTAGTCTTAAGAAATTTCCTTTACCAATTATCCTAGCCCTTACTTTCCAAAGAATTCTCCTCGGCAACTGATCTTCAATAAAGGATGCCCAAAATGCTGAAATTCATTCCTGGTACACCAAATATGATAGACAATAGAACCTAACACCAAACGGCAAAGGATGCCTTATAGACTTTTAGATCCCCAATTACTGATTTCCACATGAATAATCTCATCCTAGTGTATAGAAGGGCTGGTCACATTGTATCTACGCATAAAGAACTTTCAAATTCTATAGCTAAAGCTGCATTCAAAGAAGAGATGCTCCATGCTTTTAGTCTGATTATGGCAGTAAACACATTTAACATCTGCTTTATATCCCATCTTAATCAAATGATCCCCTATTAAGAGCATGTCTTACATAACAAGCCATAAGATGAAAGCTTGTTCAGGTATAGCAAAAGGGAACCACACCAATTTCCACCAATCAATTTCCATCTTCTTCTTTCTAAGAATCCGCCAAGTGTCTTAACTAACATCACAACCTTTCTTAGAAGCAGTCCATATAGCTTTATCATGCAGACCTAAGCTTAATGCAAGAAGCCTAGATTGAATCTCTACAAAAGCCTCAGACTTGGCAAGATTTCTAGAACCAATTTCCATAAATGATAACAGAGGAAAGCTTAGCTTCCACACTGCTTTGTGCATCATAAACTATCCTCTGACCAAAATTCTCCAAAAGAATTCTAGAAGGGTACCAAGAATCCAATCACATATGAATATTCTCCCTATTCCCTACTTTAAATTTTAAAAATCTCTTAGCAACATCCCTCAGCTTTAAGATTTTTCTCCAACTCCAAGAGCAAGATTGTGGGATACCAACACTCCAAAAGCTTTTCCTTTTCAACAAAATCTCCCTTACCCAAGCTACCCAGATAGAACCAAACTTAGCAAAAAGACTCCAAACATGCTTGAGCATAGAGGTCTAATTCCAAACTTCCAAATTCTTCAATCCTAGGCCTCCTTCTTTTTTATGATAGCACACATCCTTCCATGAAACCTTTGCCTTGGCAAAACTAACTGATTTTCCATTCATAGGAACCTATTAAATTTCTTCTTAATAGCCTTGATGATAGACTTAGGGAGGATAAAAATCCCAGTCCAATAGACCTGCAAGCTATAAAGCTCAAATGACAGCAGTTGAAGTCTCCATGTATAGGAGAGATTCCTAGATAACCAAGAGTCAATGCGCCCTGTTATTTTCTCCAACAAAACCCCACAATCTCCTATAGATAGTCTAGTAGAAATGAAAGGGATCCCTAAGTACCTGATTGGAAGAATCCCTACATTCATCTTCAAATCATCCAACAATAATTGCTTCATTCTATCCGAAACACCAAACAAAAAAAGAGCTCTTAGAAGGATTAGCTTTAAGGCCAGACAGATTCTCAAACTCAACCAAAGTTGCTTTAATAGTATGAATTGATCTCAAACTAGCCTCAGCAAAGATTAGGAGATCATTTGCAAAGCACACATGTGTAAGTCTTAACTTCAAGCACTTAGGATAGAAGTTAAAGCCTAACCCTTTGCAGTTAAATCAACCATGATCCTAGCAAATACCTCCATAGCCAAAACAAAGAGATAAGGAGATAATGGATGCCTTACCTCAACCACTCTTCCTCAAAATAACCAACCAGAGTCCCATTCAAGCAGATGAAGAATCTAGGAGAAGTAATACATTCCTTAATGCACCTAAGAAATTTCTCAAGGAAACAAAACAATATAGGCTATGCATCATAAAATCCCAATTAATAGAGTCATATGATTCATAAGATCAGCCTTCAAGGTACACCTAGGATTCCTTTTATCTTTGTGATAATCTCTAACAATCTCTTGAGCTAGCAAAACATTTTTAGAAATATTTCTCGTGGGGATAAAAGCTGATTGATTTAAACTAACCAAATCACTCAAAAGAGGGAGCATTCTATTTGAGATGATCTTGGTAATGCATTTATACAGCACATTGCAGCAAGCAATGGGTCTAAAGTCTCCCATAGCAGAAGGGTTCACCTTCTTAGGAACCAAGGTAAGAATAGTAGCATTAACTTCTTTGAGCAGAAAATTAGAAGCAAAAAAACCAATAATAACAACCACCACATCTTCTCCAACTACAGACCAAGACTCCTTAAAAAACTCTGCTGAGTAACCGTCAAGACTAGGAGCTTTCTTCAGAGGCATATGAAACAAAGTGTCCCTTATCTCTTTAGTAGTGACCTCCTTTTCCAACATAGCTAACTTATTAGAGGGAATAGCAGCAGGAATAAGAGATTTGATCTGATTGCTTTCTTTGCTGTAAATTGAGTATGGTTAGTCCCTAACAGTTTCTCATAAAACTTCAAAGCCACCTATTTGATCTGCTCAACTTCCTCCACTCGATTTCCATTCTCATCCCATAAATGAGTGATAGAGTTCCTAGCATTTTGAACCCTAAGAGAACGATGAAAGAAACCAGTACTTTGATCACCTAGCTTTAACCATTGGTTCCCAGCCTTTTGTTTTAAGAAAGCTTCTTCAGCTTTTGTGATAGACACATAAGCATGAAGACACTCCCTCTTCTTAAGCATACAATCAACACTACCAAAGGATTCAATAACCTTCTTTTGAGCTAAATCAAGATTATCTCTAGCCTCTATAACTCTCCTTTGCAAATTCCCAAAACAAACAAGATTTTGTCTCTTCAAGACATATTTTACAGCTTTAAGCATGATATACAACCGGTACATAGGAACTCCATCCACCTGAATATCCCATCCCTCCTTAACCCAACTCAGAAAATCCTTATGCTCCACCCAGTAATTAAAGAATTTGAAAGGCTTAGGACCAAAACTCTGCATCCTGCCTATAGATATAATAGTGGTAGAGTTATTAGAAATACCCCATGGACAAAATTCTACAATAGTTTTACCAAAGTAACTCATCTAGAATTCATTTGCTAGAACTCTATCCAACTTTCTTGCCACAAAACGAGGCACCTCACTTTTGTTAGTCCAAGTATAATAGCAGCCACTGAAATTGATGTCCATAACCTCCAAATCATTTAAACACTGCCCAAACTCAACGTCATAGGAGTTCAACTTATCATACCCCCACTTTTCTACTACTGATTTAACAACATTGAAGTTTCCACATATCATCCAAGGATTACTAGCTACTCTAGCTTTCATAGAAGCTAGATTAACCCACATCAACTTTCTCCTCACACCATGATTATCACTATATATAAAAGAATGATACCACAAAAATTACTCTTAAGAGAATTAATGACACAATTGATACTTTGAGCACTGTTGTCAAGAACAATCACTACAAAATTAGTCTTCTTCAACAAATCCAAATCCTCCCCAACATATGATGATCATAATTGAATTCATAGCCCCAATCAGGGACATTGCTAGCTCTAATTTTATTAGCTTTATGCACTTTAACTCTAGTTTCAATTAAGAACATTAACCCAATCTTATGAAACTTAATCATTCTCTCACCTCTTGCTGTTTAGAGGGGTGATTCAAACCCCTCACATTCCAAATCAAGCAAATCATGTTGTAGGAAATAAACCTCTCATCAATACCTCCTTCATCTTCCCCTATCTTTCCTTTCCCTTTAGCTAGCAATATATTTTCACTCTCCTCATTCAAAGCTTGCTCAATTACTTGTTGAATAGAATTAGTAACAATACCTAAATCCTTTACAAACACTGATTCAAACCTGCCATCAGCTCTAGTGAACAAATGAAAAGAATTGGTCCAATGCTTCTAGGCTATCAAAAATAATAGGTTTAGAAATAAAAGTTCTCCTAGCACTTTTGACCTCATTCCACTGATCCTTACTACAGAACCAAGATTCACATTCCTTGCCCTATTGGCCTTATTAGTAACAGAAACCTTCTATGTAGGCAATTCCTTCTGAATAGGTTCATGTCTCCTAGGAACCCAAACCTGCTTCTCAATCTTAGTGCAAGAATAGTTCAAATGACCAAAGGATTTGCACTTCTTACACTTAATAGGAAGCCAAGGGTATTTAACACCAACTACCACTCTCTCCCCAGCAGCTCCCTCTACTTCAATATCCTTAGGAAACTCAGAATCCACATTCTCTTCAACCAAAACCCTAGCAAATCCTATTCGAAGTTGTTCCTCTGTAATAGAATCAACACAAAGTGGTTTGCCAACACCACCAGCCACATACCTCAAACAAGTATAATTCCAAAATTCAATTGGGAGATTATGAAGCTTTATCCAAACATGCACAATGGACAAAGAAATCTTAAGTAGCTGCATCTAGAGTCCATTTTCTCAATATTAGAGGTTTATTTGCTATATGCCATAATTTGGCCTCCATAACCTCATCCTTAATTCGTTCATCAGCAAATTGAAACAAGTATAAACTATTTTCTAGTAAAAACACCTCAACTTTCCCATATTGAGCCCACAAAGTATCAACAGTGTGTTTAACAATGTAAAAGGGGTGAGGTTTGTTAAGAAATTAACCTACCAGAGATGAAGACCACTTTGAGATTCCTTTTTCAATTGCTTCCCTAGGAGGTTTCACTACAACTCTACCATTCTCATAAGAAGGAGCAAAGTACTGTAACGCACCTAGAGATTTCTCTGAACAAAAAAATTGCCTCCAGTCTTGTGCTATATTATTCTTCTCATCAAGAACAACCAATACAAAAAAATAAAGGATTAGTGACGGTTGATATAGTGTCATTTTAAGAAACCGACTCTAATAACACTATAAGGTGACGGTTTTGAAACCAACACCAATTAACGGTGACAGTTTTAGTGAAACCGACACCCTTTTTTAAGAGGTGTTGGTTTTACAGAAACTGTCACTATTAATTAGTGTTGGTTACTATAAAACCAACACCCCTTTTTAAGGGATGTTGGTTTTATTGAAACTATCACTAGTAATTGGTGTTGGTTTCTTTAAAACCGACACCTCTTAGTAATTAAATATTTTTTTAATCCAAACATCTACTGTAATTAAATTTTTAAATACAGGGGCATTTTAAAGCCGAGCCAAACCCGGCCCAATTATAGCCCAATTCCAGCCCAAAACTCTCGATGGTTCTCACATTATTTCTACACCCTTCGGCCTTCTTAGCAGCTCCTCCATTGTTTACCAAAAGGAGTAGACGAGCAGCGTTCTTCATCCCCGGCGCGGGTTAGTTCTTGACTTTTCTCTACTCTTTTGGTTTTTGTTTTAGGCTTTATTACTTTGATTGGTTGTTTGTATTTTTTTTTCTCTCACGTGTGCTTTTGTTTCCCTCTTTGAAGTTTGAATTGAAAAGCAAAGAGTGGGTTTCAGCTGAAGGGAAGCGGTTTTTCGAGAGCGGTTTTGAGGTAACTGCATCGCGTTCCCATTGGTATTGATTCGATTGTGCATATTTTGTTCGGGTTTTTAAAATTTTGTTTGGATCGTTGATGGTGTTGTGTTTTGCATTTTGAAACCGTAGGAGTCGTCCATCTCCTCTCTCTCGATTCCGGCCGCTTCAAATCCTCTCTCTCACGGTTCAATTGTTTCCGCTTTCTCTCTTTATATTTTGAAATGTTGTTAATTCTATTTATTTTGCCTTTTGTTTCTCTGTTTTGGACTTGTGTGTTTGTTTGAATTAATTGTCAAAGCCATGGCAACTTCCTTGATTGGAATCTGGATTGGGTGGTCTCAACAACCAAAGAATGTTTTCTCAACAACCAAAGAAATTTGTTGCTAAATTTTCGTGAACATATAATTTCCTTGGTGGTTGAAATCTGAATTAGATCTGTCAAGCTGCTAAATAACTGTTTATTATGTTAGATTACTTTATTTATTTGTGAATTGTGATGATCTTGATAGAATGGTTTGCCATGTTAAGTATACATATGTATTTTATATCATGTTTCTGGCTTTATGGTTGGTGCCTTGGTGGTGTCACTGTCTGATCTAGAATGCCTTTTAGTTTCGTTGTTTCTTTCAATTTAATGACATATTTTGATTATATTTTCTGCTATAGTGAATTGGCTGTTTGAAATATAATGACACTTAAAAAATTGTTGTGTTAAAAAAAATTACCAAATATGATTTTTATAAAAGAAATAAAGATAGGATCAATAAAGAATAAAGAAATTATCCAAATTTCTTAGTAATGACATTAGTTAGATCCATGATCTTTTGTTTTCCTATTGCTGGATTTGTATTTTGCGTCGATATGAGTTTTGCCTTTCCGAAGAATGTTAGACAATTTATGCCTTACATTTGTTTTCATTTGTCCTTTTTTTTTTTTTCTTCTTTTTACAAGTTCCAATTATCTAAATATTGTTCTCTGTTTCGTGACTTTTGCCTAAATCACATTCTCGCATAATTTTGGAGGAGATTAAAACTTATATAACTTGAGATTTGTCTTTGTACAACTAGTGACATCCCAGGAAGAAGTGCAGTGTCCTATTTGTCTTGGTATGTTTTGTCTTTGAAATGAAAAATTTATTTTTAGGACATATATGTTGGTGTGTTTCCACTAGATACCAAAAAAGAAGTGTTTCAGCTAGATTCAATTTATAAAGTTGGACACTTGTGCCTACAGATAGTTTTGTATATGGAAATATAAAATTTGGGAATATCATATTTAAGACATACCACATAGAAATGGATCCTGTTATTATTATTATGAATAAAATAGGTCCTATTATTAGTGCTTCAATTTGTTGATCTTGTATGCCTTGGTTACTTGAATCGAACTTAGATGTTGTGCTTTAAAGGAACGATCAACGCATAACAACAATTATAAGCTGTACCAAATTTTCCAGCTGCAACATTTTCATGCTGAGGCGAGGTTCATGCCTATGTGGCTTAATAGGCATTCCCTGCAATAAAGAAAATAAGTTGTGAATCTGTTTATGTTCTCTTCTAGGATCCAATTAATTAGGCTTCTACCATATCAAAAGATGATATAAACTAATCTGGGTGTTCTTCCTACCAGCATCAACAAATGGTGTATTCTACTTAAGATCCAGTTTTTTATGATCTGTCTTTTACTAGATGCGGACTATAGGCAATTCTCATAGTGATTCTTTCTTGGACTTTATTGCTCTTCTGACTTTTCAGTTGTAATTTCTTAAGGGGATAGCATATTTTCTCTTTCTGTACTGATTATTTAATCTCAAATAAACGTTTTACATTACTAATCACAAAAACAAAAAAAAAAGAAAAAGAAAGAAAAGAATCATTCTCAGCCACTATAAAATTGTTGTTGTATCCTTGATTGTTTGGTTGCTTTGTCTGTATATAGATTTAGGGGGATTGATTGTACATGTTATTGTAATGTTCTGTAGAAGGGATTGCAGTTTGTTCTTACTAGCTTTAACTAGAGTATTTCTATTGTTTGTTTGTTAGTAATACAAAAAATTATGCAGAAGGGATTGCAGTTTGGATCTTGCTTTGCAAAAATACTTAGTTTGGATTTTATTTTAGTTAATTATGTTTATTGATGATCGATGTATTGTTGTGTAGATTGAGTTGAAGCTCAAAGAGACAACGACTAGGCTTGAGCAACAGTTGGCAGAGGAGAAAGCAGCAAGATTGAAGGCTGAAGAGCAAGCACGTTTAAATCAAGAGAAATCTAATGATGACATTCTTGAGCTTAGAGAGAAACTAGCTAAAGTGAACTATGATTCTTTGTTCTACCTAAATCTAATATAGTCTAATATAGTTTACTATTGATTCTCTGCATTTATAAAATTCAATTATGTTTACTATTGATTTTAATATAGTTTACTATTGATTCTTTGCATTTATAGAATTCCAATTATATATGTTTAAGATGGACAATTGGTCAGCTTCTTGCATTGTGCAAGAAGCTAGGAAAAAAATTGAAAAAAATAAAGGGAAAAAATATATTAAAAAAAAAAGTGTCGGATTTTTAAAAAACCGACACCTTTTAATTAGTGATGGTTTTTTAAAAAACCGACACCTTTTAAAAGGTGATGGTTTTTTAAAAAAACCGATACCTTTTAAAAGGTGATGGTTTTTAAAAATCGACACATTTTTAAGATGATGGTTTTTAAACTGACACCTTTTAAAAGATGTCGGTTTGGACAAACCGACACTAATTAGTGTCGGTTTTGCCTAAATCGACACTTTCTCCCATTTCGTTATCCTTGTTTAGCTACTATTTGGTACCGTCATTATAAAACCGTCACTATCTTTGTAGTGATGGTTTTTAGCTCTAAACCATCACCAAAAAACGATCACCAAATCTCTATTTTTTTGTAGTGAACAACTGTTGGCTCTTTCTTTCTTATCCTCATGGACATGGACACCAAAATTTTCCAGAATCTCCATCTCAGGACGAACATAATTTACATCCACACCATTAGCACTTACTTTCACAGTAGAAACACTACCAGCAAATCTTTGTGCTTCCAATTCCAAGATCGCATCTTCATGATCCAAAGATTCACAATTCTCATCTGCCTCACTCAATTCAGCTCCACAATCCAGAGAAAGCGAAGCATCCTCAGAACAGCCGAAGCTTCTCGTGCAAGCAATTCCAAATTCTTCTTCCTGCCACGACCCCTGTTAGCTCGCTTAGCCATAAAAAGCCAATTGATCGAGCACTCCACCAGGTAGGGGTTTGTAAGAACCAGAACCTCCGGCAAGCCTTCACCGGAAATACAATCGTTGGAGCAACCATGCGCCCACACAAGTGATAAAAGAAGAGTGCGTAGATCAGAATCGCAGGAAAAATAACCACATGTCTCGGTGTCCAATAGAAGTGAATGCAAATATAGGAACTTTCAACTCAAATATGACCACCACCAGGTAGTGTTGGTCATATGACCACCACAAGTCTATATATATAGTTGAGAGGGAAGTGAAATGAATGATTCATTGTATGGATCTTATATAATTTTATAAATTTTAATTGTTTACATTTAATTTCACTCTCTCATGAAAAACATATAATTAAATTTGGATGGTTGAAAAAATTATAACAAATATTTTGAAATATTTATATGACATTGTACCGTGTTAGATAACACAACAAAACAAAATCATGACCGCAAAATGACTTCACTTAAAATGAAAGAGAATCTTATTGAGTGGATGGGAGATAGGAGTTCGGATCAAGTCATTTTGTATTAATTTATGAATTATTATGAGAGTGGTTGAGTTATCAATCTCCTTCTCTTAACTCTTGTTATGCCTCTTAATTTTTTTTGTCTTCTCCTCCTATAATGCTATATATCATCCCAATCACTTGTTAATGCTTCCGTGACGAGTTCTCTCGTAATGTTTAATGCATAGTGATTAAACTTTTTGATTGAAGGGAGAAATTAATTGTTGTAGGCCTTTGTTAGGTCAAGTCTTACGAGACGGGTGCGTGTACACTGAGTAACTTCTCGGAACCTGCAATGGGTTTGAAAAGTGGAAGGAGAAATTAATTGTTGTAGGCCTTTGTCAGGTCAAGTCTTACGAGAGATTATGTAAGTTGTCGCATTTGGACCAAATCAACTGCGTGAAGCTAACGACATGGAACAAACACAGAAGTCACTGCTTTTATATGTCTTTCAAATTTGAAAGGGCAAAAGTTGTCATTGATTCTGTCAACTTGGAGGAGGCGGCCAATAGTTCGATGGGGCAAAATATTGTAGATATTAAACTGGAGAGAGAGCGAGAGAGACTTGTGGTGGTCATATGACCAACTCCCACCACTTTGGTCCTACTCCTTACCATTAATCTTATCCTCCTATAATTGGTCCGAGGACTCATGCTTTACGGTCCTGTCAGACAAATGAAAGCATACGTGATACAGCCCTGTGTGGCAATGGCCTCGCCAAATACAAAAAGTTGTATTTTAAGTTAAAAATTAGTAGTAAAATATATATATAATTATATTTTAAATAGTTAAAATGACAATTTTTGCTGAAAATGCTCTAAGTGTGTTAAAAAAGAGTAATGCTAGAAGGAAAATTGGAATCATCATTAAGTCATTTCAAATGTTTTTTTTTTAAAAAAAATATATATATATATATTATCATTAAATTTGAAATGAATATTATTAAATCTTGATTTATTGGTAATTTTAAAAGTTGCATCAGATTTGGAAAGACTCAATAAAAACTCTAATCCTCTTTATAACATTACTCTAATTACAAAATTGTCTCAAATTTAAGTAATTCTAAATTTGTAAGAATTTTAGTGCTAAGGTGAAGTGGCCCTTTAACTCAATTGAGGTTTTGGCTCAAGTAGTGGTGCTTCAACCTTCCCATATGGAGAAGTTAATTATGTGGTTAGAAATTAAAGAAACTTATAAAAACGATATATTATTTTTTAATTTTTAAAAGAAATTCATAATATTCTATTAATAATCAATGAATGGAGTAGGTTTCTTTATTAAAATCACATCATAGATGCTACAGGTTGGAGGAGAAATTATTTTTTTAATTTTTAAAAGAAATTCATAATATTCTATTAATAATCAATTAATGGATAGAGTAGGTTTCTCTATTAAAATCACATCATAGATGCTGCATGTAGGAGTTTCCTCGAACTGCTGTCAATGACATATATGACTCACGTATCCAATTTTTTATTGGATGAAAGAGTGAAGAACTGTGCGAATATCATCCATCATTTGACCAAACCTGCACCAGTTACAGGTCGAGGCTTTCACGGCTCCAACTACAAGTTTCGCATCACCTTCCAGCATAACTGCACCGCCTGGAATGCGGCCAGTGCCTCCGCAGCAGTTGGGTCTAAAAGACCCATTTTTGTCTTGCTCCTAGGCCCCTGGCCACTATCACCTTGCCTTCATGGTCCCGCACCACAGCTCCCACCCCAGTCCGTCCATTATGTCGATCAGAGGCGATAGATACCATCTTTCTTTCATAATCTTAAGAAAAAAAATTGAGTACTTTTGAATACTATCAAACGATTTGATAAAAAAGCATCCTTCAAGAGCATTTTGCCCTAAGACCGATAGTGGCTCACAGACCTTAAAAGGACGGATGTTGATTAGGAAGAAAAAGCCGAGCGCGTATACCAAGATATGGCCACTTGATTGAGGATGCAAAGATTTTACTTGCATGTCAAGAGGGGCAAATATGGCTGACTCAATTTTATTCATATTATATGTGCGGAGAAAGCTATGTTTTTTTATTAATGAAATCCTGTGATTTTCACTCCAATAGAAAAGAAAAACAAAGAGAGACATTTGACAGTGCGACGATTGGGAACCAAACTCTCTGTCAAATAAACACGACAGAAACATTTCAACAAACACCTTCTAGTCATTATCGGTTGAAGGTTGGACACCAACAAAAACTAAATACTAATTACTTGCGCAACTGTATAAACAATATCGACAACATGGCATTATAATGATCATTTACTCCTTATTAAAAAAGATGAATCAATAAACCACAAAAAAAAAAAAAAAGCAGGTAAAGAAATTAGTGAACCATATAAGTCACTTTCAGCACAGGATTTGGTATTCGTTACGTCTAATATCTTCCAATGTATGCGTTATGATCAGAAAAAAACAAAATTGGACCCAGAAAACTCATCCAATCAGGCTACAATGGAAAAGCACTTTCATTGATGAAATCTAACAACAACTTTCATTGATTTCTTCTCCTTTTTCCCAATTATTTGTCTTTTTTAATTATTTTTTTTTTTTATTGAATCAAAGCTCAATCATACCGACTGAAATACATGCAAATGTTTCCGTCTTTCAGGGCTCACCCTGATTGATGAAAGAAACAATCCGCTTTTGCAAGGCCACAGAATTTTCGTTGGTAGGGTTAAGCAAATGGAAGACATGATCCTCCCCCGAAGCCACCATGACCTCTGCTGCCCCTCCCCAGCCACTCTTCTCCAACAACTCCCGGTAATAAAAGCCCCTGTCCTTCAACAAATCCTTCTCGGCAACACAAACCAGCACGCTTCCGCACCCGAGGCCCCCAGCTTCGGATCCGTAGCTGGGTTTATGTAAGGGTCGTCACTCCCGCTCGTCGCCGGGCACGTAAACCGCCACAAATTATCGACCATCGCCCTCTTCTCGGGCTCCGCCGATTCGGCCCCAATCGGGTCTTTGCCCCAGAAATACGGATGCACGAGAGCAACCCCTTGTAGCTTAACACCGGCCAACCCTTCCGCGCTCACCCTCAACGCCATCTGGTGCGCAATGTTCGCCCCGGCGCTGTCGCCGGCGAAAAACACTCTTTCTAAATCTGCGTGGCCTTTCAACCACTCATCGGCATGGGAGGCAACCCATTTAAGCGCAGCCCATGAATCGTCATAAGCAATCGGAAGAGGGTGCTCTGGGGCTCTCCTGTAGTCGACCGAGACCGCAACAACGTTGGCTTCGCCGACAAGGGCGTTAAGGTAGTTGTGGTACTGTGGGGAGAAGGCGGTTTCGATGCAAAAGCCTCCGCCATGGAAGTAAACAAGGAGAGGAAGCTTCTTTTGGGTGCTTTTCGGAATGTAAAGCCTGGCGGATACCCCTGTTTCCGATGAGATAACTACATCTTTCGATTCCACGCCGGTTTGGGGATCAAGAGACGGGGGTACGATCTCGGTGCCTGCAATTCGCTCTACTCGACCATCTTTGTAGATTTTAAGAAAGGGAGTGTGGTCGTGGGCTACTTCAGTACTGTTGCTTGAATCCATAGCAAGAGAAGCAGAAGAAGAAGCAGCTAGAATTTGAAGACTGGTAATTTCTCTGGTTCTTGGGAGAGAAAATGCCGGGTTTATATAGAGCAGACGCACGCGCGCTTGTGTGGAGAAGGGCTGGCACTTGAGGAATAAAAAATTTGCCGACGGGGACAGAGAAAGAGAGAGGCGGAGAGAGAGAAAGAGAGAGGGATGGATTCATTTTCCACCCTTCAAAATTTCCTACCGATAAGATAGAAAACTCAAAACTATATAGGCTGCGTTTGGCAGTGAATTGGACAGGAGGAAGTGAATTACTACCGTAATAATTTGATTGATGTAAGAAAAAAAGTAAAAATATTTTGTATAAAAAAGTGAAATTTTTTGTTTTGTAATAATTTTTTATTTGAAAAGTGATTGATGTGATATAAAAAAGTAATAATGTTATGATTGATTTTGAGATTTTACAAAGTCTAGTCCACCTCTAATCCTAGTCCTTACGCAAACATAGCCATAAAGACTTCATTTTCCACCATTCAAATTTCACAAATGACAAAAGTTTACAACCTTGGAATTTTAGCAACTAAAAAGGGATTATGTGATTTGCTTGGCTTCTAATTTATGTTTTGTTGAGGATTATGAGTTATAATGTTGTGGATCTTATGTTGAAAATTATTTAATTAATGTGAGAGTTAATATAGAACCTGCTTGTCTGTTAAGTGATCAAATAATTCAAAATTTATTTGGCATATTAGCTTTATATGAGTTCTCTACTAAAATTGCTAGTAATTTGGTCAGGTAATTATAGTTGATTCCAATCCAACAAACCCATCAAAAGATAACACATTAGTCCATAATTACATAGAGGATAAAATTTGGATTTGTTACCTTTTCTCACTTAAAATAAATAAATAAAAAAAAGCCAGCATCTTTTCAAAACTATTACTAAACAACCTTCTTTCACAAAAAACACTCAAGTATTATTTTATCTTTATATCCCATCAATCAATTCTTATTAATATTTAAACAAAAAATTCACAACAAAACTGTTTACCAAATATACCCTAACTTTCAAATTCAATTTCCTAAGTTTTTATGTAGGTAATTAATTCTGTATTATTGACGGTTTGTGGAACAGTTGCTTGAATTAAAGAAGATAATATCCTCATTTGTTATGGAGAACTACTATACAATCAAGATTCAATTCAATTTTGGAAAAAAAATGCAAAATCAATCTTTGTGGTAGCACTGATTTACAAATAAATTTATATGGTATAAAAATGTTCTAAAAGTTTATGTGGTTTGCACAAATTATGCACCCTACTTCTATGTAATTTTTTGACATAAACAGTTAAATTCTACATTAGCACCAATCATATTAAGACACAATGTCACCATAAGAAGTATTTGTTAATTGACATTTTTCCTAAAAATTTAGACAAAAATTAAGTGCAGAAACCTTTTTTTTTTTTTTGCATACGAAAAGAAGCTTTTAAAACATTTTTAAAAAATTATTACAAATAGCCAAATAGGGGTAAGCTCGTGAACCAATTTTTTATTTCTTTTTCCCATTCAATTTTCATAGATGGCTGATATGATAAAAAAAAAATCTACCAATAATCGAAAGGATACTTTTCCGGTGAAGATACCGTTTGGCAAAGCATGTTGATGTGGTGTAAAATTTTAAATTTTTTGTATTAAAAAATAATAAAAAAGTTTTGTTTTGTATTAGGTTGAATACCTAATTTTAGCCATGCCTAATGAAGTAGATGTTACAAGTTCAAATCCTCCTTCCTCTTCCCTTGTATGGACATGTAAAAAAAAAAAAAAAGGTTAAACACCTAATTTCTCCCTAAGGTTTTAAAATTTTATTTTTTGCTTTTAGGGTTTTATTTAGATCACAAACGAATCTATGGTTTTGATAAAGATAGAGATAATAACTCCGTTAAAATTTCATAAAAAAACTTAAACGTCACGTTAGTACTAATCAAATGTTATCATGTGTCATCATGTAATTAATTTTTTTTAAAAAATAATTAAAAAGATTAAAAATATATAATTTTTAAAAAAAAAAGTGAGAAAGACAGCAATTTTACACTAACAAAAGCAAGGTTACTACTCTGGACCTTTTGCTTTTCAACCTTTGAATGGAAGCATGGAACCTTTGAAGGAAAACATGTCGGTTTGGTCTCCACGCCATTTCTGACTGGTTTATTGTATGAAATTGAGATCCACTCCTTTTCCCATTTTTCACATTTAAAAAACAGAAGTTTTATGCAGGGACGGAGGGAGGGGGGACCAGGGAGCCATGGTAAAAAAAAAATTGTATATTGATCCCCCCATAAAAAAAATACAAAGGTTGGTCCCCCTCCATTTGTTCTGCTAGCTCCGTCCCTGGTTTTATGCAACCTTTGAACTAACTGATACATTGCTCTTCTTTTCCACCATAAAATCTCACCAAGCTCCATCTCCCTCCCTTTCCTCCCAAGGTGCCAAGGAGGTGGCCCATGGGGGCTTGGGGTGGTTCCAGCCACCCCCTTGGCTCCATGGCCACCCCAAATGGAGCAAATTTTCATTTTATATTTTTGAAAAAATATATTTTTTTAACCTTTTTATATATATTTAAAATTAATTATATAATACATGATGATATTTAATTAGTACTGATATAACGTTTCATCTGAATTTTAATTTATGTACCATCTGATTGTGATCCAAATGAAATCATAAGAAAAAGAACCAAAAAAATAAAGTGCTAACCATAAGAAGGAATTATGTATTTAGCTCTTATTATTTAAATAGTAATAAAAGAAGTAAAAATATTTTGATGTTTAAAAAAAGGGTTAAATGCCTTTTCAGTACCTGTGCTTTGAGCCAAAATCAAATAGTTACTTTGATTTTCAAAAATATCACAAATGGTACCTATGGTTATCAAATAAACCTGCTTGGTACTTGTAACATCCCGATATTTCTCTTCTTTTATCTCGTAAATAAATTCGAGTGTTACGCTAAAATAATCTCACACAGCGGAAAAATTTAAAATTTTCAGTACAAAACAATACCATTAAAATACTTTTCTTTATACAAAATACCCACAACTATGCCGAACATGGCATTTAAACGAATCTATCCAACTATCTAAACTCTAGACAAAACTTTACTAACTTGGAATCTCTGAACATCTCAGTATGAATCTCTAATCACAACTGCGTAATTACCTTGATTATCCATTCCTGCAAGCACTACAAAACTGTAAAGTAATGAGTCAATTGATTCCCAATAATATAAATCATTGTTGAATCATATATATATCAAAATGTCATACAAGTTATAAAGCCACAAGAATCCGTATTATTGGATATCAATATCATACTCAATAAGTAAGAATACTTACAGTGAATTATAGGAATGAATCATCAAAAGTAATTACTTGTTGAAACCCATTCTGCTGTAACTAATCATTACCCATAAATTAAATCACTAACTTTTCTCTCTCATGTTCTTCCTTCTCTCTCTTTCTCGCCTTCTCTCTCTCAATCTTTTTCTGATAAACACTCTCTAAAGAAGAAAAAGTAGAAAAAGAAGGAAAATATAATAAGAAGAAAGGGAGAGGAGGGTGAATTTGTGAAGGAGAAATTTATAGGAAAATAAGATACATTCTACCTTTCATTTAAAATTCTACCTCATTTTACTATTTCACCTAATAATTCACGATTTCATCACATTATTAATACATACACCTACCATATTATATTTCATACTCCAAATTATCTTAATCAATCATCATATCATATTTCATATACCAAACATCATATATAATAAGCTCAAATCAATATCTAATTCTTATTCATAAGATCTAATAAATTCCTCAAGAATAAATATCATTACCTATTATCATCAAATAAATATTTTCAAAATAAGACTTTTAAAATTTGGGGCGTTACAATCTTTCCTCCTTATTGGAATTTTGTCCTCGAAATTAAAGCCCATAAATTATAACATATCTTCAAATTTAGCGACCCAATTTAAAAACGTCACACTTAAACCATAACTTACCCAAGTTACTATAAAACCCTCTTTAAAAAAAATCAATCCATTCATGGAATAAATACCATAACATCTTCCATACCCAGGCGATGTGAAACGCCACAAGCACTCTTCTTGGGCACCAGTGTCATCGTTGGCAATCCTCAGGGAATTTCTTCATTCTTGGCCCTTAACTTTTGGCCCTTATACATTTCGTGTCTTAATGACACCTTATAACATAACCCACTTTTGGCATCCCAACGCATGCCCACTAGTGACCCTCATGCGTTTCTACCATCTCAGGGTAATGCTCGATACCATTTGTAACATCCCGATATTTCTCTTCTTTTATCTGTATAAATAAATTAAAGTGTTACGCTAAAATAATCTCACATGGAAAATTTAAAATTTTAGTACAAAACAATACCATTAAAATACTTTTCTTTATACAAAATACCCACAACTATGCAACATGGCATTTAAGCGAATCTATCCAACTATCTAAACTCTAGACAAAACTTTACTAACTTGGAATCTCTAACATCTCAATATGAATCTCTAATCACAACTGAATTACCTTGATTATCCATTCTGCAAGCACTACAAACTGTAAAGTAATAAGTCAATTGATTCCCAATAATATAAATCATTGTTGAATCATATATATATCAAAATGTCATACAAGTTATAAAGCCACAAGAATCGTATTATTGGATATCAATATCATACTCAATAAGTAAGAATACTTACAGTGAATTACGGAATGAATCATCAAAAGTAATTACTTGTTGAACTGATCATTACCCATAAATTTATAAATCACTAACTTTCTCTCTGTCTCAATTCTCCTTCTCTCTCGGCCAAACTTTCTTCCTCACCTTCTCTCTCTAATCTCTTTCTCTGATGTGTCTCAATCTCTCTATGTGGTTATAAAGGAAAATAAATATTAAAATATTGAAAAAGGGTAGGTACATGTGTGAAAGGAGGAAGGTCAAAAGAAAGAAAATAGTAAAAGGTAGGGAAAAGTAGGAAAATAAGAAACACATCGGTGATGTATCTTCCACTAATTCCTCACCTAACTTTCTCACCTAAGTTCCACTAATAATTCAACGATTTCATCACATTAAATCAATCACCATATTATAGTAATCATACTCCAAATTATCTTAATCAATCATCATATCATAATCTCTCATATAAAATCAAACATCATATATAATAAGCTCAAATCAATATTAATTCTTATTCATAAGATCTAATAAATTCCTCAAGAATAAATATCATTACCTATTATCATCAAATAAATATTTTCAAAATAAGACTTTCACCTTTATACATGGCGTGATTCATGGTGTGGTACTTGAGTTTTTGGAACATCAGATTAAATAATATTAAAATTATGTAAAAAAATAAAATAAAAGAACCTGTACTTCCTTAAAAAAAAATCCATCGTCTCTCCATTCTCTTCTCCCCCAACCACTTAGGTTTTTGCAAACCCAAATACCATCTTTGTCATCCCTCCCTCAATGATAATTCAGAGGAATTTTCACAATTATTAATAACATGGTCGACAGATAATCGAGAAAGTAGACACTAAATTAAATAAAAATTCAAGCCCAAGGGTTTCAATTACAAACTTTGTTGCAAACCCCAGCGATTTTGAGGAAGATCTTCCTAAACAAGGTTTCATTAGCAATGCTCGTCCAATTACCGGATTGTCTCGACGGACAAAAGCCTATTCTCCAAATGCCAGTAGAAGTTCTTATTTGAAGGCTAAGGGTACGTCCGAGGCATCATCGACTCCGAACTATGGAGCAGAAAGGAAATCTTCTTCAATCGAAGCTCTATGAAAGCCCTAGCCCAAATACCACGCCAATTCTTCCTGGAGAAAATATTTTCCCCCATTACCCTTCATCTGAGGTAAGTTTGTTTCCCATTGTTTTTATAATTTGTTTTGATAAGGTTCATTGGCAAAAATAGATTAGGGTTTGCAAAAACCTAAGTGGTTGGGGAGAGGAGAATGGTTTTTTTTTTTTTTGTAGGAAGTACACAGGTTCTCTTAATTTTTTTTTTACATAATTTTAATATTATTTAATCTGACGTGGTATTCAAAAACTCAGGTACCACGCCATATGTAAAGATGACGTGGCACTCCGTTAAAAAAACTAACGGAATCCTTATAGAAGTACCAAGTGAGTTTATTTGATAATCACTGGTACTATTTATGATATTTTTAAAAATCAAGATAGCTATTTGATTTTACCTCAAAACATAAGTATTGGAAAGATAATTAACCCTTAAAAAAAAAAAAAAAAGGTGCTGACTTGCATCGAAACAAACATAAGTAACAACAAGAGTTAGCTTTCAAAAGTGCTATTACTGAAAAGCCATTACATGTTTGGTAATTATATGTCTTAAAGTGCTTTTTTAATATTACTGATGTTTGGTAACAAAACTAAAAAAGTGCTTTTAATTGCAAAAATTACATATAAGGACATGTAATTAATTTTTTTAGTATAACTAAAAAAAAAATCAGTACGTGACACAAAATATATGTCATTTTACGTGAAATCATTACATGTTGGTAATGACAATAAAGGCATAAGGTTGGTAATGAATTTTTTTTTATTTTTTTTCCATTTTATACCAACATTTTTATATAAAAATGGTTAATGTTAGCTTTCACAAGTATAAATTATTTTGTAATATTTTATGTAACAAAACGTTAAGATTTTATTTCTTTTGTACTTACATGTAAAAAAGTGATGTCAATCATTTTCATTTTTAAAGTATTTAACACACTTTTTAACACCACAACACTTCATATTAAAAAAGTTCATATTAAAAAAGAATAACATTCAAAGAGATCCTTACAACATTTTAAATTGTTTATAACAAAAAAAACATAAAAAATAGAACATTAACGGGTCATAAGTAGATTAGCAATATGATCACGCTCAATATTCATAGAATTTTCATTTGATGTATCGATTGTTGTATACTTGACTCATCTTGTGCTTCATATCGCTTATACTATCAAGAGAGGTAGTAAATCTCCATCATCGTCATATGGTTGAAACTCAGATCCTTTATTGCATGCTTCCTAATGAAGTTATGAAGAGCCATAGATGCCACCACGATTTTCACTTGTTTATCATAAGGAAAATTCGACATGCAATGTAATAATTTCCACTTATTTTTCCAAACTCCAAATGTTCTTTCAATAGTGCATCTAAGTGATGAATGTGCATGATTAAAAATTTCATGCATACCCCTTGGTTGGCTTCCACGAAAAGTCGTAGATGATACCGCCCCTTTGTATGGCCCCATGTATCCCTTCATGTGAGGATATCCGTATCTACCAAATAATACTTTCTGTAATAAATATGAATAACACTCATAAAAAAATATTAAAATATATATATTTTTAATGTATAATTCATAATTGTCATTTTATTAAATACAAACCTCTAGGAGGGTGTGGAAATCGCAATTCTTCCTTTCGAATAGCTTCCAAAAAAATCCGTGTATCATGTGCAGTGCCTTCCCATCCAGCCCAAACAAAGGTGAAACACATATGAAAATCACAAACAGCCATAACATTCTGAGTAGGAGTTCCTTTTCGACCAATATATGGTATTTGTTTTGATGGAGAAATTTTAACTGGTACATGAGTTCCATCAATGGCTCCAATACAATCTTTGAAGTATGGCCAATACCGCTCATCATCACGAATTTTGCTTGGAACATCCCTAAATTCCCTATCAATAGGATTAATAATGTCAATCGCCATTCTTGAAACGGCCATTAAAACACGAGTAAAATGTCTACTAACTGTTTCTCCTGAATGTTGAAACCTTTCTTGCACTATTCTATTCCCAAACCCATGACCTAAAGTATTCAAAAACATAGCCACCAACTCTTCAACAGTTAAATTTCTAGTACCTCTTAAATGATATTTTTCCTTCAACTCTTTACACAAGTAAAGGAATACGTGTATTTCCATTCTGAAATTTTGTTTGCACCTATCAGGATTACCTTGTAAAATCTCCATAACCCATTTATAACCTGTTTGAGAAGATGTCCTACAAGGTTCCTTTGCAATATATGGCATATAATAGTTCTCAACAAATTCTACAGCAGCAACTGCTAGAATAAAAACATCATTTTCATTTTCTCCTCACCATAATCACTATCACTTGTATCATCTTGAGTACTGCTATAATCACTATTGTCCATGTCTCAGTAAAGAAAACAACTAAATAAATAAACACAACATAAATATATAAGCACCCAAGAAAAAGATATCTACGTAGTTATGAAATATTCTAATATACTCACCTTAGTACACAAATCAACACATAAAAAAAATTAATAACATTCAAATAGATTCTTAAAACTTTTTAAATAGCTCATAACAAAACACAACATTAAAGAATAACAACATTATTCCATGCTACGACGGTTAATTTCTCTATTTCCCATTCGCTTGATAAAGTCAATTTGCAACCATGGCTCTTTAATAGTCACAGAACATCTCTATGCGATCTCTTAAGAAATACCTCAGTTGCAAACTTAAGAATGTCAATATCATTTTCTCTTTCAGCAATCCCCCGAACGACATCCATAACCTCTTCAATATTACATCCAGGTTTATCGTAGCTCTTAGATGTGACTGTATTCCTACTTTCGATTACATCACAAATACGACTCAAATGTTGACTAACGATTTGAACTCCTTTCTTTCTTTTTTTGCATTGAACCGCAATATCAAACTTCTTATTTCCTTTATCCCGCGTATCTAGATCAGCAGTAATATCATCAATGCCATGTGTATTGAGATTTAGTTCATCATCCAAAATATCTTCACCTTCTAGAACATTGTTATCTTCATCAAAGTTGACATCTACACCATTTATGGCACCAATATCATTAGGAACCAGCCCTATGGATGGTGCCCAAGATCCTCCCCAAAGGGCTTATATCTCTAAACAATATTTCACCTTTATAGCATAAGCCAAACGCGTAAACTTGGTTATGCTTCGAACTTCCTGCAATTAGTTATATGAAAAAATCAATAATAGACATTTTATAAATCACTTAAACAAAAACAAATAAATAAAAGTATAATACCTGCAATTTTTTTTCCCACCAATCATCGGGCGCATCAATTGTCTTTTTAACTGGATCCCATCCAAGGCCAGTTTCCTTGCCTATCAATCTCTTCCAAATGTTCCATTCTTTTTTCAAACTATCCCACTTGTTCTTAAGTTGTTTATAGCAATATTGTTTTCCAGTTTTTTCATTAAATTTATTTATCACATTTTTCCATCCTGTCTTATTGAAATGTGTTCCTGGGCGGTTACCAGCATGAATCTCAGTAATACATATATCAAGATAATCTTCTAGCATTTTTTCAGTCCAAACTACTTTCTTTATCTGAGTATAATAGCAAAGCAAAGAACAACGTTGCTTTGGCTTTTTTTACTCATATTTGTCAAATAATAAATAAGCTGATAAAATTATAAATGAAAAAATATGTTAAACACTACTAAAATTATATCTATATTAACATGAAAAGCACGCATATTCACAAACAACAGGCAACAATAAAGAATATTATCCTAAAACAAACAACTAATATTACTTTTGGAGAATTCAAATAAAATATATATATATATATATAAAGTCAACAATGATATAAAATCTACAGTAAAAGAAAAATAAAAAGAAAAACAAATATATTCACTATAGAAACAAATTAAAAAAATAAGTTAAAAATTGACAACTCCCATCGACCCAATAGAAGCTCTGCAAATACCACACAAGACCAGCTACACGAGTTTGTTCTCTTTGCTCAAAACCAATTATATTCACTCTAGAAATTTAAAATATATATATGTTTGAAAATTGACAACTCCTCACGTGAAGCTGTGCAATGTGATTGTTTGAAAAATTGACAACTCCCCAAATGAACAACTCCCCACATACTAGTTTACAATAAAAAATAAAATAAAATAAAAAAACTCCCCACATACTGCACTGCCCATTGCCCAAGATAGCTCTTTACACCTAACGTTTGTTCTAGAAACAATAAAAAAAAAAAAAAAAATTGAAGAAAAAAGCATAGCCATGTGAAGCTCTTCTTTACACCTAACGTTTGTTCTAGAAACAATAAAAAAAAAATGAAGAAAAAAGCATAACCATGTGAAACTCACAAGATCGCCCACGTGAAGCTCTGTTTCACACTGCCCAAAAAAGTTATTACCCTAAACATACAATTAACACGGAAGCCATCTTCTTCCCTTCCATACTTCTTTTCTTCTCTAACTCTTCTTTGGACGATGGGCAAAGAAACCTCCACGCAGAGCCGCATATCTCTGTTCTTATTTTTTCTAATACTATTATTCTCTTTATTTTTTTTATAATACTCTCTCTTTGTTGTTCCATGCTCTGTATTTTTTAATTTATTTATTTTTTCGAATATTGTTATCTGCCGGTCTCTTATATTTTCCAATACTCTTTTCTATGCAGGTCTTCTTTATTTTTCTTAAACTCTTCTTCTCTTTATTTTTTCTAGTACTCTCTTTCTGCAG
Source organism: Carpinus viminea (assembly GCA_013348765.1). Classification (NCBI taxonomy): domain Eukaryota; kingdom Viridiplantae; phylum Streptophyta; class Magnoliopsida; order Fagales; family Betulaceae; genus Carpinus; species Carpinus viminea. Next base: position 16,103,164 of record CP054669.1, on the reverse strand, counting down.
TTTTTTCAATTTACATCTTACAAACTTCTTTTATATGTCAACATTAGAACAAAAGAGATGAAAATAATCAAAATCAAAGGAACTCACCGGAAGGAGATGAATTTCATTTGATCTCTCTCTTGACTCTCAATTGCGGTAGAATGGCCATTCAGTTCAATGTGATGTTTATATATGGGTATGGTTGTTATTTGTTAAAATTGGTATGGGTATTTTTGTCTTGTTTATATATTTCATTAATGAAAACTGCGGCACGCCTTTTTCTTCATAAGTCCGTTTATGCAAAAGCCTCATTTTCCAGCTTCGTTCCAATCGTGATTTTTAGCGTTTGGGGCCTTAGAAGCACTTTCAGAGTATTTTACCAAATATCTATTTTTTTCCTGAAACGAGCTTTTGAGACCTCAAAAGCTCGTTTTGGGTCTGCAATCGCAGACCCAAACATACTCTTGCTGTAGCCTATATTAAGGAGTACTAGAGTCCAGACCACCCTCTTTTCAGTAGGACCATCCTTTTTCCGACCACAAATATCTCGAGTTTCTATTTATTTATTATAGATTTATTTTCTTTTTGTTGTGGGCAAGTTGAAAATTGATTTGCGCAAGTAAAGTCAAATTGTTGCAACGGTCATTTGTATGGTATATGAGTCAGCAACTACCAATTTCCCACCAAACGGAGCGCGCTGTATCTATGGTATGGTAGTTGGGATCGGATCCCTTCGAATTAGAGGGAAATATAAAATTCTCATATTGATATGATTTTGGCCATTTAATTTAATTTAATAGCTCATATTATATCATGTGTTTCACTTAAAATTAAATATTAAAATATTAATTAATTTTTTTAAAAATAAAAAATTTTAAAATTAAAGAAAAAAAACTTGGAGGGGCTGACAATCTCTTTTATTTTAAATTTTAAATTTTATTTTTATTTTTTTAAAAAAATTTAATTAATATTTTAATATTTAATTTTGAATTAGACATGTGGCATAACATGGGCTGTTGAATTAAATTAAATGGCCAAGATTGCAATATGAGAATCTCATATTCCCCTTATAATATGAGGGGTCCGGATCCTGATAGTTGACTATGTTTGGAAATTATAATAAAAAATGTTTTTTATTTTATATTTTAAAATAGGGTTAAATACCTAATTATTTTTTAATTTATTTAAAAAATAAATAAATTTATTTTTTAATATTATAATGCTCATTAGATTAGCGTTATTTTATTTAAAAGTTAGCGATTATTCAAACCACTAATAAGCAATTATAACCAGTTTTTTAAAAATAGGCTTTTGGGTTTTTTTTTTTAATTTATTTTGGGCCTTCATTTTCTATATATTTTGGACTTATTTTGCCATATTTTTTGGGCTTATTTTGCCCTATTGGCCGAAAAATATTATATTTCTTGGGCTTATTTCACATATATAGTCATAATGCCCAAATCTATTAAATGAACCAAACTAGCATGTTTTACCCTTTATTCACAGAAATCACATTATTTTATTCGCATATTATTATTTAGAGAAATTTTGAAAGCATTTCTACCCTTAATTGAATCTATGAACAAAATCTATTAGTTAACATATCATCATTTCTAATAATTTTTGTTGGCTTTGATTCTAATTTTTTAAATACTCATGCAAAGGCATTAAAGTTGCAACAATTGGCTTTTGTTTTCCCTAATATGGCTTGAAAACTCACGTCATTACCTTATGTTTCTTTTTTAAAACTTCAATTCTAGCTGAAAGCTTGGGGTATTCTAGAGATCAGGCTCCCTATACAGTAGCATCCGAAGAAGGGTTAAAGAAATCATAGTATTCATTTGCATAAACTGCTTTCGATAAGCAATGTCCATATGAAAAATCATTTTGTTCTTTGATGAATTACATAGCCAAGCCATGGGATTCAATTGAGTTGTCTAAAGCAAATACGTAAAACCCAGATTCAATAAGCAGAAAATTAGTTACCAAAAAAGAATTAGCAGAGAAATAACATGGGAAGCATATAAATCTTTCCGGGATTTTTGGATTTTTTTTAATATTTAATTAATATATATTTTTATATAATTATATATAAATAAAGGCGTTTAGCGGTTATAATCGTTTTTTCATACTCCTAAAATCGCTAACCGCAACCGCTCTAGGCGGTTAACGGTTTTTAATAACCGCCTTACAAAGCGGTTAACGGTTAGCGGAGCGATTATAACCGCCCACTTGAACACCCCTAGTGGGCAAGTTGAAAATTGATTTGTGCAAGTAAAGTCAAATTGTTGCAACGGTCATTTGTATGGTAGTTGAGTCAACAACTACCAATTTCCCACCAAACGAGAGCGCGCTGTATCAATGGTATGGTAGTTGGGATCGGATCCCTTCGAATTAGAGGGAAATATAAAATTCTCATATTGATATGATTTTGGCCATTTAATTTAATTTAATAGCTCATGTTAGATTATGCGTTTCACTTAAAATTAAATGTTAAAATATTAATTAATTTTTTTAAAAATAAAAAATTTTAAAATTAAAGAAAAAAAACTTGGAGGGGCTGACAATCTCTTTTATTTTAAATTTTAAATTTTAAATTTTATTTTTATTTTTTTAAAAAAATTTAATTAATATTTTAATATTTAATTTTGAATTAGACATGTGGCATAACATGGGCCGTTGAATTAAATTAAATGGCCAAGATTGCAATATGAGAATCTCATATTCCCCTTATAATATGAGGGGATTCGGATCCTGATAGTTGACTCTGTTTGGAAATTATATTAAAAATGTTTTTTATTTTATACTTTAAAATAGGGTTAAATACCTAATTATTTTTTATAATTAATTTATTTTTTTAATTTATTTAAAAAATAAATAAATTAATTTAAAAAATTAAAAAATATATTTTTCAAAAAAAAAAAAAAAAAATACGGGTGGCCAAGGGGGTGAAACCACCCCCAAGACTCATTGGGTTCAATGCAGGCAGAAAAGACACGTTCCACTCTCTTCCTGCACCATCTCACTTCCTCCATGTATTTCCTTTGCAGGCTATGCCATTTTTCTATCAACAACAATCAGAATTATGAATTTGAGACGATAATGAGAAAATGCATGAAATCGTTACAATACTGTTTCGTAAAAGGTGATGTAGTTCTTCATAGGAACCTGTTTGTATGCTCCAAGGTGGCTGAGCTCAACTGGGCCTTGGGGGTGGTTTTGGCCACCCCCAATTTTTTCTTCTTCTTCTTCTTCTTTTTTTTTTTTTTTGAAAATATATATATATTTTTTGAAAAAAAATAAAAAAATTACATGAAAAGTGATAAGATTTAATTGATCCAAGTGTCATTTCCATTAGTTAACTAATGGTCAACGGACGGAAAGACCAATTTGATGCTTTATCAAAATCACAAAGATCTCTTATGATAAAAATCAAATCCTAGAGAAAAAAAATAAAGAAGTGAAACCTTATGGATAATTAAGTATTTAACTCTTTAAAATATTGATTTATTAAAATATGGGATCATATCTAAAAAAATATATTATTTGTGATTTTATGTCGTTTGCATAATTACTTTAAAAATATGTTCTCAAAAAAATGTAAAAAGAAATAAAATTGGGTGGGTAAAGGTTGGCCGCCCTACCGTTCCAACGGCTACCACTGTAGTTGTAACGCCGTCAACCCATTAGTGCTAGGTTCATTTACTTCACCTTTATTAGTTGGAAAGAAACAATCTAAATAAATGCAGTGTAAAAGATGACATTTATTTCAAGTGAAATAATGTAAATGTGTGGTCAAGTTAAATTAGGATTCTCTCCGTTTAAATTAATTGGATGATATCCAATTGAGAGCTTCAACTTTTTTTTTTTTGGGGAAGGGAGAGCTTTTAGGTCCCGGTATAAATCAGCCCATTTGCAGCATTTAATTATCATGTGATACATCATCAATTTGAAAAAAATACAAAAAATAAAAATAAAAATAACTACACCAAATTAAAGAAAAAAAAACTTGTAGCTGATAAGACCTAGGTCAGACCCACGGGTTTAGCTAGCCATGAACGCCTTAAACTTCGCCCCATGACTCGCTTCAAAACCTTTTATAATACTCAAAAACCCATTTCTAATACTTAACAACTTATTTTTGATTCAAAACTAAAACCTAGAGGTAAAAGGTTAATTATTTACTGATTTTATCACCCTAAAATTTAGTGTATTTTGGTTTAAGTTATTTTTGTGTACATTTTATGTTTTTGCTTATATGCCAATTATTGATTAAGAGTAGTAAAAATAGAGTTTTAAGGCTTATTCTAATATAAGTTAAACTCTATTTAGTTAGTAATAATGCAAAAGTATTTTAGTCAATTTAAAAAATAAAAAGAAAAAAATATCCCTCTATTATCATATGAACCGGAGAGAATCATTTTCTGGTCAAGTTCCAAAGAAATAAGATTATGCTTTTAAAGCATTCATTGAATCATTGTGCACTTGCAGTTATTTAATAAAAACTAGGGCTGGCAAAACGGGTCACCTGGCACGACCTGGATGACCCGCGACCCGTTTAGCATAGGTCCAGACATGATCTGTTTAAATAAACGGGTCTAACAGGTAGACCCGTGAATTTTCACAGGTCACCCAACATGAACCTGTGAACCCGTTTAAGCTAAACGGGTCTAGCGGGTCCACACGACCTGTCTGAATACTAACCATTAAGATTCGAACCCACCCAATCCTTTACTCAAAGAAAAATCCCAAATTTTCCCAAACCCAATAATCCTTGGACCCCTCGATTCAACAAAAGCAAAGGTCCTAGACTAATTAATAAACACATAAACCCAGAATTAAGAAAATGAAGTGGTTGAAAAACCCAAAGCGGAAGAGAGAGTGCTTGAAGGATCGTGTTTCGGCGGGGAGCATGGGATCGCTGAATCGGCAGCTAGTTAGACTTTAGAGTTTGGAAAGAAAACTTGAAGTGCAGTGTCTATTGTATTTGCGTGAGTCTTGAGAAGAGAAATTAGGATTTGTTTCATCTTTTTTTTCTTAAACGCAGGTCACCGTGGTGACCGTGTGACACGCACCATTTAAGCAATATAAACGTCGAATTCGCTTTAAGGTAAAACCAAACCCGTTAATTTCATGTCATGTTTGTTGGATTCACGGATCGTGTCAAAATTGCCCCTAATAAAAACTTATAATGTGGATGACTCTTAATGACTCCCCACATCCCGATTACCTAGTTCAAAACAAAACAAACAGGAGTAGAAAGCATTTATTATTTGAAGTCACTTTGCAAGAAATCATTTCTTTACATTTTATAAAAATATAAGTAATGAACAGAAATTTTCTTCAAGTTTGGATGAAATTTTGTCTAAACAACGTAAAATAGTATTAAATGTTTAAGTATTTAACATGCACATTAAATATTAAAAGTCATTAATAACAGTTTATTAATTAATTTTTTTTTCTACATGGGTTTTAAAAAGGAAAATATTAGTTGTTCTTCTAGTATTTTTCTTATGTTCTTCTGATATTCTCTTAACTATGATGTATCTTTTAAAATCACCAATAAATTAAAAGTTAATAATAATAATTTTCAATTCAACCGTAATTTTAAAAGCCATATCGCAGCTGAGAGAATACCAAAAGAACATTAAAAACACTTAGCATTTCCCTTTTAAAAATTAACATTCATGTACACAAAAAGAAAAATGAATTTGCTTACCCTGAATGGAGTGAACGGCTCCACTTCCATAGTTTGCAAGCCATGGGCTTGGTAAGTAGCTAAATCAAAGTGATGAAAAGACAAGAAAAAATGAAGTGAATGATTTAAATAAAAAATTGAAAATGTTAGATAACTCTCTGTTAATGGGATAACTGAATGAAAAAATTAATCAAAATATTATAAAAAACATGAAGGCTTAATTGTTAAAATATAAAGAAAAGTACCTTAATATGATAGCAGTTTCACGTATATATGAAAAAATCCTGATCATCAGCCTTGTTTGGGGTTATTGAAATTTTTTAACCGTTTAGATTTTTTCTTCTTCTTCTTCTAGGCCACCGTTAGCTTCTTTAGTTCTAACATTTTCCTTTTTTTTTTTTTTTAATCAAATATGACGTTAGGTCTTTCCTTTTTAATGTTAGTTTTAACCTTAGTAAAAGAAAACAAAATATTAGTCTAACGTTTAACCAAAAAAAAAAAGAGTTAAACTTAATTAATAAATTGCTATTAATAATCTTTAATATTTAATATGCATATTAAATATTTAGACATTTGATATCATTTTATGTGGATTGGACGAATTTCATCCGAACCAATTTAAAAGAAATTTCTGTCCATAAGTATTTATAACCTTATCTTAAAATGGCCCTTTGCACATCATTTTCGCTCTTGAATGCTAGGGTTGTGAGGTTTTTGCAATCGGGGCAACGCCTGTGGCCACAAACGTGCTTTATAAACCAACCGATTAACTTTTAGATGCATTCAGCTTAGTAAAATGATGGACAAACACGTTCTTGTATACATCTTTCAATAAGTCGCTTTCATGTCAACGCCAGTGCTCTTATGTCTATTCTCTCATCACCTGGCCAAAATATATCATCCTTACACATGCTCTTATCTTATAATTTTTTCCCCCCTTATCTCTTCTCCTTACACGTGTATGAGGGCTTTATCTTAATAATTGTCTTATCTAAAATTTTCCTTAAATGAAATATTTCTTGGATTCGTAAATCTCTAAAAAATTGTTTCAATGTACAACCTTTAGCCAATTCTAATATCCTTGGGTAATGCTATACATAAGGTTTCTTATAATTTTCTTAAAGTCATCCCAAATATGATATGACTTTTAAAATCACTAATATATTATAAATCAATAAATCACATCGCAAATTCAACGACAATTTTAAAAATTACATCATATTTGGGATGATTCTAAGAAAATTCTAAAACCTTATAACATTACTCAATATCCTTTGAGATTTGTCTTTGTGAAGTCTTTATCTCAATAACAAAATGATTTTATCTAAAGCTTTCATTTCAAAAGTTTTGAAAGAGAAATTATTTTATCTCATATTTAGAGCATTTTAAATAGCCTCTATCATTAGATTTTTTTGGCCAAAATAGGTAAAAATCAACTTTTTTAAAGCACTGCCAGTAGGTAATAGACTCATCATTTTAGCTATTTACTTTTACTATTCTATTAAATATTATTTTAAAAATTTCTTTACTCTTTCTCTAACATTTATATTTTTAAATATTTGTATTTCCTTAACGATCATCTTTTTGAATATTTATCATATATATATATATTTTCCATAATGATCATATTTTTCAAAAAAGATCATATGCTCCTAATTCTCGTCAAATGTTGCAGAGAAATGAACGTTTGCTTCGAGTGTGAGAAAAAAAAGAAAAAAGAAAAAGGGAGAGAAAGAATTTATTATTTTTTATTCTTTCGGTAAGTGAACACACTGAACAGTACTCACCTCACTCACCAAACAAAAATCACCATTTTGTTGTTGTATAAGGCGTCTAAAGCCTCTTTAAATTTGGTCTTCAAAATAATCGAATCGCTTTTTGTTATTTTAACGGTATTACCTTTTAGAAAGGCTTTTTAAATCTCTACTTTAAATTCACTTTCACTATTTCATTAAAATATTATTTTTCATAAATTTGTTTATTTGTCCTACTCATTTCCACGGAAAAAACGGCGTCAGGCGTTTGGGCTTTGGAACTAGCTTGAAGGAAAGAAAATAAGAAAACGGTGGAAAGGACCCATTTAATTTGAAATGGTGGAAAGGGATCTGCAAGGCCAACATCGTCCCTCACCCTATGCGATCCTTCCTATTCTCATTTGCTTCACTCTACACTCATCTCCGTCTGCCGTTATTTTTCCGACAAACCTAAGCGGCAAGGGAGAATTGGATTTAGCGCTCTAAATTGCGATGGTACTCGTCCATCGTGTCAATGAAGATACCCTCATTGATCCGTAGAATGTTCTGGGATTGTTTACAAATTTTAACAATCCCATAGAACATTCAAACGAGAATCCAGAATCCAGTCTTTCAAGCCTGGAGCACTTGGATTTAGCAAGGAACAATTTGGTAGGTGCCATTCCTAGTGGGTTGTTTTTGATGAAGAATTTAAGCTATGTTTATCTCTATCATAATAGATTGTCAGGGAGATACCCAGATTGGCGAACTCACCAAGTGACACCACAGGTGTCCAGCATCCTTCTTGCCCTTACACTCCGTAGTCTTCGGATGATGGCGTTGAGAGGAGAAGAAAAAAACAGAGGCTGCGGAAAGAAAAGAAAGGAGAGAAATTGAAAAGGAAAAAAGAAGGAGAGAAAATATAATTGTTTAAAGAGTAGAGAGAATAGTAAATGTTAAGTTTGAAGAATCTGTTTCATGATATTAACTTTTTTGTTAAAATGAAGAAAATTTGAAAAGTGAAGTTTTTAGGCATTTTTGTTAAATTGACTCTTCAAACTAACAAAAAAATTGGATTTGAAGAGCCTGTAGTGAGTGCTCTAAGGATCCTCTCCATTTGGTTTCAAATGGAGAGGAATCGTTGCTTTAAAATTAAGGGTATTATAGTCATTTATATTTAAATGTAAATGCAAAATGACTATAATGCCCTTGATTTTAAAGCAACCGGCTCCTCTCCATTTGAGACCAAATGGAGAGGATCCTTGTCCCATTTTGTTGAGGCTGATAGGGAGTGTTTTTATTTTTATAGTGAAGTCCACATATTTATCTTAAATTACTGCTCAATTGATAATATATTTTTAAACTTTCAATTGGGACAATATTCCATGCCCTCAAACTACAAAAACATTGTCAATGTCCATTCTTAACGTTAGCAAAAAGATAAAAATGTCCCTATGTATTTCTTAATAAGACAAATATACCCATATAAATTCAGAAAATAAATAAAAAATAAATTTTTAATTTTTTTAAAATGAAAAATTTTAATTTGAAAAGAAAGATTTTTTTTTTAAAATATTATTTTTTAAACGATTTTTTTTAAAAATTTTTTTAGAAAGCAATTTTTATTAAATGAATTTTTTTAAAACAATTTTTTTCTTTAAACAGTAACACACTGAACAGCACTCACCTCACTCACCAAACAAAAATCACCATTTTGTTGAGGCTAATAGGGAGTGTTTTTATTTTTATAGTAAAGTCCACATATTTTTCTTAAACTACTACTCAATTGATAATATATTCCTAAACTTTCAATTGTGACAATATTCTCCACCTTCAAACTACTAAAACATTGTCAATGTCCTCTCCTAAGGTTAGCAAAAAGATCAAAATGCCCCTATATATTTCTTAATAAGACAAATATACCCATATAAATTCAGAAAATAAATAAAAAATAAATTTTAAATTTTTTTAAAACGAAAAAATTTAATTTGAAAGGAAAGATTTTTTTTATAAAAAAAAATATTATTTTTTAAATGAAATTTTTTTAGAAAGCAATTTTTATTAAATGAATTTTTTTAAAACAATTTTTTTCTTTAAACAGTAATTTTTATTTAAAAGAAACATTTGAAAAAAAAACATTGTTTTAGAAACGAAAATCTTTTTTCTTAACGAAAATTGTTAATTTTTTTAAAGAAGGTGAAGACATGGTTGACTTTGATACCAAGTTCTTACGAGCTTTAAAAATAGATCCTTCATAATTTCCCTACCATTATCATAAAGAACTAGGGTCGAACATGGTTTTAGAGGGACATCAAGACCTCACAACGCAAGTGTTAATTTACTGAATAGTTCACTGCCAAACCAAACTTTATTCTAAGACTTTTCTTAAATAGAATTTACAAACTGACTTGGACTAGGATTTGGATTCATACTCTGATTTGGACTCTTAATCACAATCTCTGTAACATATGGTTGATAAAGGCAGAAAACTTGTTGACTAAATCAATAGCCTTCTCACAATCTGGCTTCCTCAGGTGGAAAACATGGTTCTCTCCTTCATGCTCCACAACCTCAGCATTTCCGACCCACCCGCTCTTCTTTAATTCCTCGTAGTACCACCCACCCACGCCTCTTAAATGGTCATTTTGTGCTAAAAAGATCAGTACTTTCTCACACCCTAGCCTGCTCAGATCCTCCGCGGACGGTTTCAGTCTAGGATCCTCCAACCCACCATTGGTTGGACACATGTACAACCACATGTGATCATCCTCCGTACCACCGAAAAACGGGTGCACCAGAATCAACCCAACAAGCTTCACGCCCTGTAACCCGAGTGTCCCAACCCTAACTGCCAAGGTATGAGAAATGTTCCCTCCTCCGCTGTCCCCACCAATGAAGACTCGGTTAAAATCAGCATACTCATTCAACCATGGCTCCGGGCCGTTTCTGTTGGCATGAGATGTGACCCATTGAAGCCCCGCCCATGAGTCTTCGTAACAAGCGGGTAGGGGCCGCTCGGGAAACAGCCCGTACTCAACTGAGACAGCGATGGCGTTGGATTTAGCAACCAATGAGCTGACCAGGTTGTGGAACTCTGGAGAGAAGGCGGACTGAAAGCAGAAGCCACCACCATGGACGTAGAACAACACAGGGAGTTTCCGGGTTGGGTCATGGAGCTTGGGTAGGAAAATACGGGTGGATATAGCAGGATCGGATGAAATCACGACGTCTTTGGATCTCACTCCGGTGATTTGGTCATCGGACGGAGGGATTTTGTGGGTGGAATGGAATTTTTCGATACGACCGTCTTTGTATACACGGAAGAAGCGGAAGTGATGGAGTAGTTGGTTGTTGAAAGAGTCCATCGGAGACGAATTATAATGGTTAGATGGTAGTGCAATAGCGATGAAGGATGAGGCCTGGTTAACGTAAACAGAGAGGGAGACAAAGAAATGGTATTTGAGGTTGACGAGGAAGACAGGTATCCGGTTCCCTATTATTTTGTGTCCAAGTTGGACGAAGAGTACTTGCCGGCCGGGCACAGGCACATAGCTTAAATGTTAGTTTGACTTTTTTAATTTTTTAAAAGAAATCTTCTATCACGATTCACGAGTTTTATTTAATAAAAAGTAAGGGATACCTTCCCCCAGTCAGCCGATCTAGGTCATCGGCTGCATCAAGCATGGCAAGCCTCGTAGATGAATACTTTTTCCACTCTTTTATGGAAATGACCCTTCACCCATTTGTGCAGGGCTTAGCCCACCGACAAATATGTCGTCTGTAGGTCTTTTTCTAGTGACCATCTCAAGCACTAGAATCCTGAAGCTCTAAACATCTCCTTCTGTAGATGCATGGGGTTGATCCATAACCATAGTACTCTGCGTTAGAATTTTTTGAAATGTTACAAAGGCTTGTGTTTTCCATAAATTTCAACACAAGTGGTATAAAAGATAGATACTGCAGAAACAAATTTTGGTACTGAGAAACATTACTGGCCAGTTAACCGGGATCATGCATGTTGGTCTAGAAAATGTATTCAAAGGCTATATAACAAAAAAAATGAGTTTATATGGCTCCAATGGAAATATTCGTAGGCTATATAACAAAAAAAATGAGTTTCTATACCCTAAAAATAAGGTCCTAAAAGCCTAAAACACTAGAAGAGGCCTAAAAATATTATCATTTGAAAAGCAATTAGAGATTAATAATCTGTCGGTTGTGGTTAACCGTTAACTGGCCTTGCAATTATGGTTATTTAGAAATAATAATCTCCTAATACGGTTGTGTTTGGGGGCTATGATGATTGATGGAATATCACTTGTAGTCTTGTACACCCTAGCTTTCATTATAATTATTAAATAGAAAGAGTGAGACACTCATAAATAAGATATAGAATAGGACGTTTCAAGATTTTTTTTTTAAAAGGAAAAGAAAGATGGAATATGAGATACAAATAGGGCAGCTTGCTGCAACTATATATATATATATAGAGAGAGAGAGAGAGAGCTGTTTATATTAAATTAAAAAAAGAAGAAGTAAAAGGCTTAAAAAAAAAAAAAAAGAAATGAGAGGAGGGAAATTGATGAACTAAAAGGTTTTAAAAAATAAAATAAATAAAGCATAGAGCTCTCAATTTGAATTGGCATATTGAGTTTGTGTAAGGTCGACCAGCCTAACAACTCATTAAGAATTTGTGTAACACTTCGAGCTAAATATGGTCGGAAATGTAATGGTGACATTCCAAATTAATTACAACTTAATTGATTAATGAGGTGTTACACACACTCTCCTCTTATTGTTTATTTTATTTTTTAAAATTATTTTACAAGTTCAATCGAACATTAGTTCGAACCTTTCTATTCAACCTCGTTCGAATGACTTTTGATCAAACTTTTGACCTAACCTTTCAATTTTGACCTTGATTGAATAAACATACGATCAAATCTTTCTGTTTCAATCTAAATCAAACAAGGGCCACCTTGATCGACTGAGGATATTATTTGTTATACCATTATCTTCGAGTCCCCTCTCTTGGGCCCAAAGCCCATCCTTTATGGAATTTGGGTCTAGTAACAAAAGACCGCACTCATGTCAAGTGGGCCACCAATCCGGGAGTGCCCTATTGCATGGGCTCAACCAACCCGGACACTCCCAAGGCTAGCGCCACCATCATTCACAGCGCGGTTTACCTCATGTGTAACCATTATCTCCTTAAAAGCTCTTCCCCAATCCATGTGATCGGAATGGGGCACAATCTTCAAACGCTTACAACCCACACATAAACACTTTTTACGGTTATGCGCCATTCTTGGAATCCTAATACATGACAGTAGTGGTTTCGCACTCAATGGTAATTGGCACAAGACAAGAACATTGAATTTCATCAAATGTTACGCCCAGATCCTGGATCCTCCACCCAATTGCCATTAACACCTCTACAACAGATGCCTATAAAAAGCCTAATCCCAAAGAATACAGGGAGTTCTCATCGACATTACGCTTTATTTTGAGTCTTATACTAAGCTCATACAAACACAAACTTAGGCATCGGAGGAGGTACAACTGGCCAACCCCAGGTGTGTCCTCTTAACATGTACTTTATTTTGCAGATCATAGAAGGCTAAACTATCAGGCAGCGTCGTTTTGCCCTTGTAATTCACAATATTGGAAACTACATCAATAGTTTGGCGCTGTTTGTGGGAACGAAAATTTCGTTCTTATGAAAACAAAATCCGCGATAATGGTGAATACAAGGTAAAGAAGTCGTGCCCAATGCCAAGACGATTTAGCACCCTAGAGAAATCAATGGTAACCCTTGTTGTCCAATGTCGTGGGGGATAGAGAATAGATCGCCTCCTTGGAAGCACAGGTGGCCTGGCTGGCGCGACAAAATGAAGAGCTCCTCCTTTGGTTACCTAACCCATCCTATTCAGAGAACAACCCGAACGGGCATTTTGAGGAGCAGAGAATTAGAACCACGCCACCGGTGGTCAAGGCCACCAGGAAGAAAACCAAGATCGTTAACGAACGACCACCAAGGTGACAATAGCCGCGTGGAGCGCAATCTGCATATCACCACCAAGGAGGGCGAAAAATCCAAGAAACCGCCAACAACCACCCAGCCAAGCGAGGTCGATAAAGCGTTGGCGGAACTGAAGATGAAGAAGGCCATCATGGATAAGAAAGAGAAACACAAGGCAGTAGTTGTAAATAAGTGGTGGAATACCCACTTCCCAATAAGTTCAAGTCACCGCAGATTTTGAGCTACAGTAGAATTGGCAATTCCCCAGAGCATCCAGAGAATTACTGGAGGCACTTGGCATTGCATGCCACGCCCGATGAAATTGTGTGTCGAGCATTCCCCACCACACTCTCGGGAAATGCCAAGGAATGGTTTTGGAGCTTGATGCCCAACTCGGTGAGCACTTTCAAGGATTTAGCCTGGACATTCCTTACTCACTTCCTTGGCTCCCGAGAATGGAAAAAGCCTTCTGGCTATTTATTGACACTTCACCAAAAGGAAGGAGAAAGCTGAAGGAATTCATGATTTGGTTTAACACCCAAAAGTTGAAGGTTGAAGACCCTAACAAGGGTGTAATTTTCTCAGCCATATATAATGGCATATCTCCTGATGAGCCTGTAGCTCGAAAAATTGTGTAGGTAGCCAAAAGACCTCCAAGAACTACTGGACAAGGTGAAGGACTTTATAAATGAAGAGGAAATGTTGAAAGCCATGAAGCTTGCGTGAAAAACTCCGAAGAAATGGGAGGAAAAGAAGAAGGATCAAATTCGGCCAATTGACCTTGCTCCTTCCCAAAAGAAGTTCAGTGACTACAATTTCACTCCCTTGAACGCCAACATCTCCGATGTACTAATGGAGATAAAAAGAGATCCGTTGTTCCGAAGACCTTCAAAAATTTCTCCTAACAAATCAAAACTTGAGCAAGTATTGTGAGTTCCACGAGGACAATGACCATTACACAGAAGGCTGCATAGCTTTAAGGCAGCTTATAGAAAAATTTATCAAGAATGGTAAGTTGGTCCAATTATTGGGGAATAGAGAAGAGCAGTTTCCCCATAAAGAGATTATGTGGGAAGTCAATTACCGACCAGCGACATACTCAACACCTGGAGCGATACAGAAGTAGAAGCCTAGGTGGGGGAGGTCGATATAGGAATCCTCGAAAAGATCAAGAGAGAGAAGAAGAATACAGGCAAAAATGCAAGCCTTTAACTTGGAAAGAACGCAACCGACCCAACATTCTCAAATCCACACCATTTTTAGGGGATTTACTGGCGGAGGAAAGTCAAATTAGGCAAGAAAAGCTTATGCTCGACAACAGAGAAGTTCACGAGGTCTATACAATAGGTAGACCTATGAAGCAAACAAGGAGAGATCCAATGGTTATCGGATTCTCGGATGAAGACTTTGCGGGTGTACTACAACCTCACACAAACGCCCTGGTGGTCACGCTAATATACAACGTCTATCGTATATTGGTGGATAATGGAAGCTTGGCATACATATTGTATTGGTTTGCATTCAAAAAGCTCGATTTGGAGCAAGAGAAGATCATACAACCAGTTTTCCCCTCATGGGATTCATAGGGGAGCAAGTATAGCCGCTCGGATCAAGCGAACTACCGGTCATGATTGAGACCCTTTTGTAGTAGGCAACCATCATAGTACTATTTCTTTTAGTCGACTGACCATTGACTTATAATGTTATCATTGGAAGAGCTTTGAACAAATTCTGGGTTGTTACTTCAACACGCCACCTCAAGATGAAGTTCTCCAAGGATCACAAAGTTGGGGAAGTAAGGGGAGACCAACAGATTGGTCGACAATGTTACAATGTGCCATTAAAAGAAAGCTCAAAGGCATCGGTACACGGAAGCTACAACAAAGAGGACAAATAGAAACTAAGGGGTGGTGAACCGTGGAGGGTTTGGAAGAATTCCCATTGGCAACTAGAGAAGTTTGTCAGAGTCGGATTACAGCTGGACCCGACACAGAAGAAAAAATTGGTATCGTTCCTCCGTAAAAACAGCGATGTGTTCGCATGGAGTCATGAGGATATGCTTGGTATATCACCCTTGGTGATCGTGCACAAGCTAAATGCATATCTCCATTTCAAAACCCGCAGCAGAGACGAAGGGGATATTCGGTAGAAAAAAGCAAGGTAGAAGAAGTCAAGAAACTGTGCTAGGCAGGCTTCATAAAGAAGTTCAGTACATAACATGGTTGTCAAATATTGTGTTGGTTAAGAAATCGAACGAGAAGTGGAGAATGTGCATTGATTCCACAGACCTCAGCAAAGCTTGCCTAAAGGATAATTATCCACTGCCATGGATAGATTTTCTCGTAGACTCGACTTTCGGGCATGAGGTATTGAGCTTCATGGATGCATTCTTGGGCTACAACCAAATATCCATGCATGAGTCCGATAAGGAGAAAACAGCTTTCATGACGGATAAAGATCTATTTTGTTACAGAGTCATGCCTTTTGGATTGAAAAATGCGAGGGCCACGCATTTGAGGCTGGTGAATAAGATGTTCCATGAACAAATCGAACGGAAAATGGAGGTGTACGTCGACGATATGCTTGTCAAAATGGTCTAGGGTAAGGACCATGTAGTAGATCTTTCCAAAGCTTTCAACACACTAAGACGGTATAAGATGAACTCAATCCTTCCAAGTGTGCCTTCGGAGTAGCCTCGAAGTTCCTTAGTTTCATTGTCTCTCGATGAGGAACTAAGGTGAATCTCAGAGAGTCAAAGACATTTTAGAGATGCAAGCTCTCTAGAACACTAAGCAGCTTCAACAACTGAGGGAGGATAGTGGCGTTAAACCAGTTCATCTCCTAGTCAACCGACAAATGCCTCCCCTTTTCAAAATCTTGAAAAGGCTTTCTCATGTAATCCTGAATGTGAAAAGGCTTTCAGAGTTGAGGCATATTTGGTTAATCCTTTGCTCTTAAGCCAACCAGTGGAAAGGGAATCCCTGTATCTATATTTGGTGGTGTTGCGTATGACTGTTAGCTCAGCCTTAATTCGAGAGGAGCAAGGAGTACAAAATCAGTCTACTTCACTAGCAAGGCATTGCGGAGCAGAAGAGTGCTATTTGAGAATCGAGAAATTAGCCTTCGCCGTAGTCACATTCCCTCAAGATTGAGACCGTACTTCTAGGCTCACACCATCAAAGTTCTTACCGAATGCCCATTGAGAAAAATCCCCCAGAAACCTATCTCTCGCATATTGGTCAATTGGGACATTGAGCTTGGAATTTTACATCAAAATCCACCCGAGGATGTCATTCAAAGGCCAAGCTATTGCCAACTTTATAGTTGAATTCAACAACATACCCAAGGATGAAGAAGGGCATAAAAAAAAACATGGATTGCATATGTGAATGTGTCATCGACAAGAAAAACATGGATCGCATACGTGAATGTGTCCTCGACAAGAAAAAATAGCGGAGCAAGGTCATTCTCAAAGGACCTAACGGGGAAGAGTGTGAGGTAGTAATGCAATTTCAATCTGCCACCACAAACAATGAAGCCAAGTACAAGGCTATGATTGTTGGAATGAACATAGCTCGAGAAATGGGAGTGCACCTAGGTGGTAGTCGGACATATGAAAGGAGAATATAAAGCCTGCAGAGAAAAAATGAAGAAGTACCTGGGAAAGGTAAAAGAAATCATGGGGTCATTCAACAAAATAACTTTTACCAAAGTACTAAGGGAAGAAAACTTCATAGTAGACGCGCTTGCTTGAATCGCCTCTACAATTGAGGAGATTACAACATCAACCGACCAATGCAAGAGTTAACTACGCCTTCATTGGATGGGTATATTAGATAGCCTGCATAGAAAAAGAGCAAGGCAATCCAGGAGTTGGGACGTGACATCTTACTTCTTCCTTAGGATAGGCAAGCTGCCTACCGACAATAAATTGGCTCAGAAAATCAGGATACAGTCAGCATGATACATGTTGGTCAATGGGATCCTATACAGAAGGGGCTATACACTACCTCTGCTCAAATGTTTGTCAAAAGATGAAGCCACCTATGTACTTAAAGAAATTTATGAAGGAGTATGTGGTAATCACTCGAGGGGTAGAATGCTAGCCCACAAAGCAATCCGGTACTAGCTCGAAATGAACAAAGATTTGAGCGATCGTCAAACGTTGTGACAAATGTCAAAGGTTTGATCAAAAAATAACTAGCCCACCCGAAGAACTAAGTCTTGTCTCATCACCTTGGCCTTTTGCACAATGGGGGATCGACTTAGTAGGACCAATGCCAATGGGAAAAGGAGGTTGCAAACTTGTGGTGGTTGTTGTAGACTACTTCATAAAGTGGGCGAGGTCAAGCATTGGCTAGTATCATAACAGAAATATAAGGAACTTCTTGTGGAAGTTCATAGTTTGTCGGTACGGCATACCACACACCTTCGTCACTGACAATGGATAACAATTTGATTGGGAGCCATTTCAAAAATGGTGTGCGTAGAGCTTTATATCACAAATTACTTTTCATCCCTGGGACACCCCCAAGCCAATGGTCAAGTGGAAGCAACGAATAAAACTCTAATGAAGACTCTGAAGAAAAAGATTGGGGATAAGAAGGGAGCTTGGGTGGATTATCTATTAGAAGTATTGTGATCCTATAGAACAACAGTTTGAACGCCTAAGGGAGAAACTCCTTTTACCTAGCCTTAGGATCAGAAGTAGTCATTCCCGTCCAAGTTAGCTTCCACGTGAAACATTACAACCTGGACATGAATGACGAAGGTATTCACTTAAGCCTTGACTTACTATCCGATAGGAAAGGCAATGCATAAACAAGAATGGCGGCCTACCAACAAAGAACAACTAGGTATTTCAATAAAAAGGTCAAGCCAAGACAACTCAAGGTAGGAGATTGGGTACTCAGAAAAGTCAGCATATCAACCCGAGACCCCATAGAAGGCAAGTTAGGACCAACGTGGGAGGGACTTTATAAAGTCATCCGAAGTTAGAGGTAAGGAGCTTATACTTACAAGACATAAACGAAAGATGCTACCAAGATCGTGGAACGCCAAACATCTTAAAGATATTTTTCATAACTCTTATCTTTTAAGAATTCAATTACTTATTATTATTATTTTCAATTGCATGTATCTTTGTCATATCATGAGGCATTTATAAATACACTTACTTGAGCATCGGAGGACCCTTGGTCAAATGACCTCTAGGCCCAATAACGTTTCATTCTTTTTCAAGAATCTTATTCAGGAAAGGGAGACAACCCTTGGCAAAATCATGAGCAAAGACAATGCTCGGGAGCACCACGTCGGATCCCGAGGACAACTCACGGAGAGGGAGAAACCTTTCAAAAAAAAAAAAAATCAACTTAACTCATGGAGAGGGAGAGAACCCTTCAAAAAAACAAACAAAACAAACTTGACTCACGGAGAGGAAGAAAACCCTTAAAAAAACAACTCAACTCATGGAGAGGGAGAAAAAAAAACAAAACAAAACAACTCAACTCACGGAGAGGGAGAAAACCCTTCAAAAAAAAAAAAAAGACTAGACTCAAGGAAATGGAGAAAACCCTTAAAAAAAAACATAACTCCAAAATCATAAGGCAACTCCAACTAAGAAGACATATCCCTGGATACAGAAGAAAGCATGTCAAACCAAGTTCATAATCTAATTAAAGGTAAAATTCAATTTTTATTTTTACTTCAATATAGGTAAAAGATTACAACCGATCCTGTAAAGACATTGGCAAAGCTCACCACAAAGACTACGTAAAGCTACAAAGACAACAACAACTTCAAAACATGCTCAATCCGCATCTCCTCAAGGCTAGACGCTCAAACTCGATTTGGTACTCAATGCCCAAAAGTGAAGTTGTACAAAGAATCACATTTAAGAAGGTGCCCGAGAATATGATGAACAAGAAAACCACGAGCAGTTAAGTTATATAGAGAATCGCATTTGAGATCTATCCCAAATGTTGCTCCCAAGAACTTTCACCCGACACACCATGTTTCTCCAAAGCCCAAGACTTCCACAGTCAGTACTTCCTATGGAGCTTCCAACACTTCTCTTCTTCCTTCAAATTCATTCAAATATCAAAATGCACACCAGCAGACTCTCTCTGACGACTCTTGTGAACACAAACAAGGTAGGCCTTCAAGTTAGCAACCTAATGGTCCCGCAACACAAGTTGCCAATCCTTCAAGGAAAACTAATGATCCTTCATCTCAAGATCACCCTTCATCTTCGCCAACTAGTCAAAGCGCTCAGTAAGAGTCCTCTCACGCGCTTCCACCAACAAGCGTAACTCGACAACTTCGCACTGATACCACAAGGAGCACAAGTATTTGACTCGTTAAACAATCACCTTGAAACATCACCACCACCAAAGGACAAATAGTAGAACCAACAAAATACTCGGTTTCTCCCAAACTCTCAGAGGAAGAAGCCATAGAAATACAAGAAATAAAAGTAAAGAAGAAGTATCTCCAACCATTGGGTATTAATTGCACATGCGTAACATGGAGGAAAGATAATAACTCTCTAACAATGGGAGGGAATGGTAGATAGACTCCGGCCATAAACATGCACTTGTAGACACAAATATCAACAGTTCGTTAATCATCCCGATAGACTTGTCAGGGAAATGCAAAGAGACGGATGGAGGAATGTCGTAGTTGTGATAGAGGACCTTCTCATCCACCGTCATAAAATGAGACCTCTACTGGAGAGGGTAATCCAGATGTCGGGAAGAAGGCAACGTCTCACTCACTAGTCGAACCCTAGTCGATGATTCATCTAAATGATGAATCAAATAAATCTCAAGAGACTAAGTATCGGTGGCCTCACCACCAAAAGGAGAACGAGGTTGAACGGAAGACATGGTTAAGAAAGCAAAGAGGATATGCGTCCACCGATGGAAGCACTTCAGACGAAGAAAGGATGACATTGTGATGGAGAAAATCAGCAATGGCACCTCTATAAGAGAAAAACCTCGGGAAACAGGAAATGCATTTAATGCTAAGAAATCATGAACCTTAGCCACACCTGAACTGAAGGGACTCGAGCAGTCTGTCCATTCAATAGATGCAGCGAAGAACGTCATTCCCAGACTAATATTTGTCTGACCATTCATTTGCACCCAAAATTGACCATCTTTATTGGACATGTGGACGCACAAACTGCGCATTTATGAAGATAACGACAAAGTATCCAAATCAAATCATAGTTAAAGGATAGAGTATCCCGATTGCACACTTCATAAATAGGCAAAACGATTGAGATTCTTGGCCAAGGAACTGAGCATGGCAAAGTGTATGGAAGATATGTTCCTAAGTAAAGAAACGATTTAAATTCTCTTCTTCCAAAGTCTTAGCAGAAGGAATTCAAGGGTAATTGTTATACCATTATCTTCGGGTCCCCTCTCTTGGGCCCGAAGTCCATCCCCTATGGAATCTGGGTCCAGTAATGGAAAGACCATACTCATGTAAAGTGGGCCACCAATTTGGGAGCTTGCTATTGCATGGGCTCAACCAACCTGGATGCTCCAAAAAGACTAGCACCTGCATCATCCACATCGTGGTTTACCCCACGTGTAACCGTTATCTCCTTAAAAGCCCTTCTCTGGAACACTTACAATCCGCACATAAACATCTTTTACAGTATTGCGCCATTCTCGAAATCCTAATAAATGACAGAAGCGGTTTCGCACTCAACGATAATTGGCACAAGACAAGAACATTGAATTTCATCAACCGTTACGCCCAGATCCTGGATCCTCCGCCCGAATCCCAGATCCTCAGCTCGGTCACCATTAACAGCTTTACAACAAAAATGCCTATAAAAAGCCTAATTCTGAAGAATACAAGGAGCGCTCTACCAGACATTACGCTTTATTTTGAGTTTTACACTAAGCTCATACAAACACTAACTTAGGCATTGGAGGAGGTACGACTGGCCAACCCCAGGCGCGTCCTTTTAACGCGTGCTTTATTTTGCAGATCATAGAGGCTATACTATCAGGCGACATTGTTTTGACCTTGGAATTCACCATATCGGAAACTGCATCAACACTATTCATCATTTTTCCCGAAAGTCCATTGCTCAAACAAAATTTTCATAGTTTTTGCACACCAAAACTACATACAACAATGCTAAAACACCATCTACGTATAACTCAAAAATTGCTTCTTTTATTGTCAAACCTCCAACAATCTTCTCTCAAATTTTCTTCCTTTATTTTTTCAAGCCAACCTAACACAAAAATTCAACAACGTACAACAAGTCTCACATACAACTTCAAACACCATATTCAACAACCCAAAAGACAACAAAACATTTATAAGGACAAGAACAAAGCTTGTGTTTTTACCTAGAGCTTTTGTCTTTTCCTCTTGCACCAAGACTTATCCTTACACTTCTCTCTCACTCTTCTCTTCCTTCTCATTCTTTCTTTCCTTCGATCTCATCATCTTTCTTCCCTCTACATGCAACAAGGGGAGCCAAAACAATAAAAATGTTTCTCCTCGGTATTTTATGTCTATAGAGATTGAAATTTCATGCAACCTTGTAGTTTCAGTCAAAATTAATCTTGTTCGATCAAACCTTCATTTATGTTAGAATATATTAAGAATATATTTTGATATTCAGCATAATAGTTTATTTGATATATTTTTCCTAAATATATATGTTAATATTATTTTGTAATATTATACATTAATTCTGTGACTGTATTCCTATTTTATGTGGCCTTATTTAGCTATAAATAGGCCTATTTGTATACAGTTCAATTCACACATAAATATAATATTCTATTTATTCTCATATTTTTCTAGTTATTTTAACATGGTATCAAAGCCAAGTTTTGGCCTTGTCTAGAGAAATAAGAAGTCAATTTCCCGTCCCATCCAGTTTTTGTGTCCACTGTTCATCGGTCAGCATGTGTCACCGTTGTCAACCATCTATGGAAAGAACGCGTCACCAGGAGCCCTCAAACGCCACCACCACCTTGTTGTGGAATTTTTTCCATTGCCCGTGCCATTTTCGTCCACCACGCGCCGCCACACTCAGCCGCTTAAAGAAAGGAATCATGAATTCAGGATCGGAGGCTACCGATCTACCGAACCATCTGGAGCACGTGCCTCCACGTGCTGCTAGTCTTGTAAGTTTATTTTTTGAGCTCACCCATTTACCATACACTCAGCCACACTATATTTTTCCTATTTTTGAGCTCACAGTCTTGCAGTAAACTTTGATACACCGAATTTCAGCCCTTTAACCAAGCTCACATACCCTTTATCATACACTCAACCTCATTGGATCTTATTCTTAGAACAAAGCTCATATCTCCTATCATACACTCGGCCACACCAAATTCCACCCTTTAGCAAGGCTTACAAAACTTATCCTAGACTCAGCCACACCAGATTATATCTACACAAAAAAATGGCCTTACCTTTTACTTCCACTCTCCCAAATACCAAAGATATTACCCAACCTATCCCCATCGTTCTTGATGGCTCAATTACCTCGCTTGGTCTCAAAACATAAGTAGGTGGCTCTAAGGACATTGTCTTTAGGAGTATGTTTCTGGCAAAGAACCTAAACTTCTTGCTGGAATAGCGAAACCCGATGTGGCTTTCTTTACTCGCCTTCGAACATGGAAAAGTATCCATTACAGGATTATCTCTTGGTTCTCTAACACTTGTGCCATCTCCATCAGTATCACCTTTGGCAATCTTGACAATGCCAAAGATGTGTGGGACATGTTAGCTCAACGCTACAACACTACCGACCTTGCTCAGCAGTTTTAGATTGTGACCAAGCTTCATCACATGCGCTAAAAATCAGGTCAGAGTATTATTGATTTTTATACTCAAATGACTCATCTTTGAAATCAATTAGCATTATGTGAGCCAGAGTGGAGGGACAGGAATGATGCCTCTGATTACATCACTTTTCGTGATAGCTTGCACTCGGCTGAATTTCTTACTGCAATTCGAGATGAGTTTGAGAATATTCGGGCTTCTCTTCTTCACCGCTCATTGCTGCCATCCTTGAAAAGTGCTATTAGTGAACTTGTTTTAGAAGAGACCTGATTCTCTACTATGAAGTTGCACACCTTTGAGATGGTCATGGCTACTATATCACGCAATACGCGTGCACCTAATCCTATTCCTGTCGGATCTTTCTCGTCTAATTGGAATATCCAATGCAATTACTGTTAGAAATTTGGCCACAGGTATAGTGAATGTAGAAAAAGGCTTTCTCGTGGGAATCATCAAGCTCCTAGTCATAAGGCTGCCACTGTCACTCATATCGATACATCATATATGTCTTATACAAATGTTGCCCTTGCACCCCAATCCAGTACTCTTTCTCCTGCAGAAATCGAGGCTCTCATTCATCAAGTTTTATCTAAGTCCACTCTTAATACCGCCATGTCCACCACACTAGGTAATTCCTCTTGGTATATTGATTCTATTTGTTGTAATCACATGACACCTAACTCATCCATATTTTCTACAAAATTTGTTTTACCTAGGCCTACCACCATTTACACTGCTAATGGTTCCCATCTTAATGTTAGTCACACTGGGTCTGTTTCTACTCACTCATCAACTATCTATGTCTAATACATATTTAATGCCTAATCTCTCATTAAATCTTTTATCTGTTGGTGAACTTTGTGAACTTGGCTTAGAACTATATTTTTCTAAATGAGGTTGTGATGTATAGGATCCACAGACGGGACAGCTAATTGGGACCGCCTATAAGATTGGACATCTGTTTGAGCTTTCATCTCTCCATCTTCCTTCTACTATGTCTGTTGTTACTCCTTCTCGGTCTCTATCTACCACCCTCAATTTATAGCATTCTCGTTTAGGACATGCATCTATTTCTCGTATTCATTCTTTAGCTACAAGTGGTCAGTTAGGGTTTGTTGAGTTTGAGTCCTTTGATTGTGTTGCTTGTCAATTTGGAAAACAAAGTGTTTTACCTTTTAATAATAGTGACATTTTTTCTTAGGATTCTTTTGATTTGGTGCATTATGATGTATGGGGCCTTGCGCTTATTCCCACTATTTGTGATTTTGTGGATGATTATTCTCGATATATATGGCTTTATATCTTACAAAATGGGAATGAACTTCCAAAAATTTATTCTGAATTTCAATAAGATGGATCGAACCCAATTTTCCCGAAACATAAAATTTTTTCACTCTGATAATGCCATGGAGTATCGTGAATCTACCTTTCGTAGTACTCTTAAACAAAATGGCACTCTTCCCCATTGTTCATCCTTAAATACTTCTCAACAAAATGGTCGTGTTGAACGAAAACAAAGGCACATCTTGGACACTTTTAGGGAGAAGCTGCTCTTACCACTATTTACACCATTAATAGGGTCCTGTCTCCTACTACTTTCAATAGGCCCTCCAATGAACTCCTGTATGGTTCTCCTTCCGATTACCAATCCCTTCGCATCTTTGGCTGTGTCTGTTTTATGCTTCTTCCACCTCATGAACGCACAAAATTAGAACCTCGTTCTCGCCTATGTTGTTTTCTTGGGTATGGCATTGAACATAAAGGATATTGTTGTTATGATCCTATTTCCAAATGGCTTCACATCTCGTGGCATATCACCTTTTGGGAACATAGGTTCTTTTGATTAGCTCCCCGAAACTATTGATCTTGATGCAAGAATGACAAGCTCTCCATACGACATTAGTATAGTCGACCCCAATGCCCCTGCCCCGCTTGTTGATCCACCTACTCTTGAGCTTGATCTCTGTCCCTCGTTGTTATACTCGGGTAAAAACTCTTCCTTCCCATCTTCTGCTCTTGCTACTTTACATGAACCTCACTCTTCCCGTGAAACTCATACTAACCCTTTTTGGCAGAATGCTATGTCCAAAGAACTTAATGCCCTTACCAAAACCCACACCTGGGACTTAGATGATTTACCTCCTGGTAAAACTGTGGTAAGGTGCAAGTGAGTATATAAGATTAAGACAAAATCTTATGGATCTATTGAGCGATACAAGGCACATCTTGTGGCTTAGGGTTTCAATCAGGAGTATGACATTGATTATGAGGAGACTTTTGTGTTGGTGGCACGCCTTACTTCTATCCGATCCCTCCTTGCTGTGGCTTCTGTGCATCATTGAGATCTTTTTCAAATGGATGTGAAAATGCCTTTCTCAATGGTGATCTTAGTGAAAAAGTTTATATGCAACCTCCTCCTAGATATGATCATCTGCCACACAAGGTTTGTCGACTTTGTCGGGCATTGTATGGTTTGAAACAGGCTCCACGGGATTGGCTTGCCAAATTCAGTTCCATTATTGCAAAAATTGGGTTTGTTTCTTGCCCCTATGACTAGGGCTGGCAATTTTGACACGACCCAACAACCTAACATGAAATTAGCAGGTTTGCGTTTACCTTAAACGGGTTTGGGTCGTAAACGGATCAACTCGTTTACAACCTGTTTATCTTGCTTAAAAAGGTCATCTTATGATTATTAAAAAAGAAAAATAATTAATTTTTAACCCATTCCACCTCATCCGGACCTTATCACCTAGGAATTCACCCAATTTAACTTTCAGTTTTCCCACACCATTATCTCCTTTCTTTTTCTTATGTTTTTCTTTTTTTTCTTCCACAACATCACCCACCACCATCACTTTCATTTTTTTTTTCCTTTCTTTTTCCTCCTTGTTCTTCTTGCTCAACCTCGGTGTACGCTTTCACTTCTAACCTTTTTTTTTTTTTTTTTTCCTTTTGTTCTCACATTGCAAGTGCACTGCCCCCATTGATTTTCATCATTTTCTTCTTCCTCCACTCTCCCGCTCACTCACTCTCTCTCTCGCTGCCGCCGCCTCTCTCTCTCATTCTCGCTCTCCTCTCTCTCGATTTTGCACTCCTAGTCTCCATTGATGTTGCATCTTGATTTGGTATGTAGGATTCGTGTATTGGCCCTATTGGATCAGTGAAATTTGTGGATTTTTTGGCCCTTTTGAGTTTTAATAGTCTAAAGTTTATAGGATTGTGTGTTTGATTGGCCTTTTGTGGGGATGATAACATTTAGATTTTGTTTTTGGGTAGTTACATGTTCTTGTATGTGAGTTTTTGTGTGTATTTGGTTTACAGGCTTTGGGGGTTTTGAATTTTTTGGGTTGTAATTGGTTTACAAGTGTTAGACCCATTTATACACGACCCGTTTGACCCATTTAGCTTAAATGGGTTCACGGATTATGTCGAGTGACCCGTGACCCGTCTTAAACAGGTTCACAGGTCGTGTCGGGTGACCCGTGAAAATTCACGGGTCATGTCGTGTTTGGAGCTTCGACCCGTTTATCAAACGGGTCGTGTTTGGGTCTTAGTTAAACAGGTCGCGGGTCACCACAGGTTGTAAATGGATTGACCTGTGGACCCGTTTTTCCAGCCCTACCTATGACTTTGCTCTTTTTATTTGGCGATATGATAGTAGTCTCATTTTGCTCTTACTATATGTTAATAACATGATTATTACTGGAGATGATACTGTCGGTAGTCATAATCTTCAACAGTTTTTGAGTCAACAATTTGGGATGAAGGATTTAGGTTCTCTTAGCTACTTTCTTGGATTTGAAGTGTCTTCTGATCCAAATGGTTACTATCTCTCCCAAGCAAAATATGCTTTAGATCTCATCTCAAGAGCTGGCCTTACTGATTGCAAAATTGTTGATAGTCCTCTAGAGACAAATGTCAAACTTTATGCCATTGATGTTGAGTTACTTTCTGATTCCACTCTCTATTGACAATTAGTTGGAAGTCTCATCTATCTTTCCGTGACACGACTGAATCTTACCTATACGGTTCATCTTGTTAGTCAGTTTATGACTACACCACGCTAAGTTCATTATGCTGGTGTTCTTTGCATCCTTCGCTACATGAAAGGATCTTTGTTTCATGGTTTGCATTTCTCTTCTCACTCATCATTAGACCTACTTGTATATTCAGATGTTGATTGGGCAGGAGATCCCACTGATCATCGTTCCACCACGGGTTATTGTTTCTTGCTTAGTGAATCTCTCATCTCGTGGCGTAGCAAGAAACAATTTGTTGTTACCCGTTCTAGCATTGAAGCTGAGTATCATGCTCTTGCTGACACCACGTCTGAACTTCTCTAGGTCCATTGGCTCCTACATGATATGAGTGTTTCTCAGATTCTCCTATCTTTCGTAACAATTGAAGTGCAATTCAGATTGCGCATAATGATGTATTTCATGAACATATTAAACACATTGAGATCAATTGCCATTTTGTGTGCCATCATCTTTTTCAGGAAACTCTCCATCTTTGTCCTATTGCTTCCACTGATCAGTTGGCTGATGTGTTTACCATGGCACATCCACCTGAATGGTTTCGGGATCTTGTTTCTAAACTCAAGTTGGCATCTACATTACCACCTTGAATTTGAGGGAGATGTTAGAATATATTTTGATATTCAACATAATAGCTAATTTGATATATTTTCTCTGTATATATATATATATATGTTGATATTATTCTATAATATTATACATTAATTTCGTGATTATATTCCTATTTTATTTGGCCTTATTCAACTATAAATAGGCCACTTTGTATACATTTAATTAACACAAAAATATAATATTCAATTTATTCTCATATTTCTCTAGTTATTTTAACATATATTTTGAATATATTCTAACAATTTAATGTACGTCATGTCTCACCTACCCATATGCATGCCATAGTTTTCAACTTCGATCAACGAGCTTGTGTCTTTTTTTTTTTTTAATTATATATATATCTCCACATAAGGGAAGAGGAGGAAATAATCAAATACTTTTTCTTCAATAGACCCATTGAACTCCCTTGGTATGCATTATTTTAAGTCTTTATGACATCATTTGCTCTAATAATCATTTACTTAAGTTTTCCCTTTGAGCAATGATGGCGGGAGGGGGAACTAGGGTAGGCCATGGTCCCCCCAAAATAAGGAAAAAGAAAAGAAAAAAAAAGTAAGGTAAAGTTTTAATTTTAGTCATTTGCCCTTCAAAAAAATTTGACCATATTTTTAGATTTTTTGGCCATATCCAATAATTTTTTTTGGTCCCATTCTTACTTTTTTGGGGCCATACCCATTATTCATTGAGTTTATTTATTTATTTATTTTTTGCCCTTACTTTCAAATACTACATTTTTGTTGACCCTTACGGTAGTGTTTAGTTCATACAAAAAATCAAAAAATATTTTTTTTAATAAAAAAATTTTAAAGAACCCAAATTTTTTCTTGATGCCCTCTCATAAAAATTTATTGTCCTGTCCCTGCCTTTGAGTATCACTTTATATTATGTATGTATGCATTTTCGTCCGTATTTCACCAATTATTTGTACTTAGTTATATACTTCAACGTGCTAAAAAGGATAGCTTGCTTAAAAAAAAAAAATGCTAACAAGGACAAAAGTTATGAAAAGGAAGTCTCGACCACTTTTCTTTTCTGTTTTTCCTTCCTGGAAGTCGATCACTTTAGTTGTAGCAAACAATTGAGGCTGTGTTTTGCAAAGCGTCTCTCCCTCTTAACACTTTTTTTTTCTTAAAAAAAAGTCAATATTTCTTATTCACATTATCAAATAATTTTTTTTTTTTTAAACATGTTTACACAATAAAAGAGAAAGAATTTAATAATGACTTCATTTTTGAGATAATTCATAATGATCAATTACCCATCGGAACGTGTCATTTTTTAATAACATATAAAATGGATATGAGTTTTTAATAAAAATTATTTAAACTTTATTATTGTTATTAAAAAAAACATGTATATCTCACATGTATAAATAAGGAACACATATCAATTTTATAGACTAAATTGAAAAAAATTTCTTTAACCTAAAGGAAAACTTTATCCCTCTTCTCCCACTCGTTTTTTTATTTTCTTATAAAAAGTTAAATTCATTTTTTCAAATTATCAAACAATTTTCTCACAAAAAATTTTAAAACTAATTTTAACTTTATATCCCATTAATCAATTATTTTTCAGTTACATTCGAATTTCTTTCATATTTACATCGCATTGACAAATTATTATTATTAAAAAAAAAATGTCACTTCAATAAATTTTATTATTAAAAAAAAAAAAAACTTTTTCAAATACACTTAAATACCCTTTATCCTTGCGTTACATAAACCCACCAACCTTCCGGGGTTAGGTTACCGGACCTACTCCCCATAATGAAGGAAGCTATCCTTTTTACGAGAGCCACAGCCTTCTTCTGCTTGAGGTCCTCCACATGGAAGCAATGGTCTTCACCTTCGTTCTCTACAATCTCCACACTACCTCCCCACCCACTCTTCTTCAATTCTTCGTAATAACGCCAACCCACCTCTCTCAAATGGTCCTTCTCACCAACAAACACCAGCACCCTCTCACACCCAAGCCTTGCCAGATCCTCTGCAGCCGGTTTCAGCCTAGGATCATCTAGACCACCGTTTTCCGGACACATGTACAGCCACATTTTGTCGTCATCCGTACCCCCAAAATACGGGTGCACCAAAACCGCCCCAACCAACTTCACATTTGGTATCTGGGTCGACCCGGCCCGAGTAGCCATGTTATGCGAAATGTTCCCTCCTGCACTGTCGCCAACAAGGAAAACTCTCTGAAAATCAGCATGATCGTTTAACCACTGCTCAGGTCCATTTCTGTTGGCATGGGACGCCACCCACCGGAACGCAGCCCAAGAATCCTCGTAACAAGCTGGGATTGGGTGCTCCGGGGCTAGCCTGTACTCGACCGACAGCAATGGCTTCAGCCTCAGCTGCCAAAGTGCCGACATAGTTGTGCAAGAGTGGAGAGAAGGCGGACAAGAAGCAGAAGCCCCCGCCGTGGCAATAGAACAACACAGGGAGTTTCCGGGTCGGGTCACGGATCTTGGGTAGAAAAACGCGGGCGGATATAGCAGGTTCGGATGAAATCACGACGTCTTTGGATCTCAACCCGGTGATTTGGTCATCGGACGGAGGGACTTTGTGGGTGGGTTGGAATTTTTCGATACGGCCATCTTTGTATACACGGAAGAAGCGGAATTCATGGGCTACTTCGTTGCTCAAAGAGTCCATACTTGAAGTAGCACAGAAATGGGTATTTTTGACTCGTTGAAGCCTTAGAGACCGGGTGCGATAATAAAGGGATTGCATTTGAGGTGGAGAATTAAAAAGAAGCTTTAAAGGGTTAACAAAGCAGGTAGATTTCATGATGCTTAATTATTAGAGAGAGCAAGAAACACTAAATTAATGTGAAGAAAAGGGAGGAAAATATGGGACCGTGCTAATAGCGTGGAAAGAAGGCAACGTGGGGCGTGAATGGCTACAAGCCTACAATGGCATCGCCTTTTACAGGGTGGAGGGAGGGGATCAGGGCTAGATTTTCGCTTTGCTTTTCGATTGATGTAAAGCAAAATGATTGAAAGGATGCGTATGTTTTGTTCGACTGTCTGAGAGAGAAGGGGAGAAAGGGAAGCAGGAGATTTACGAGTTGCGGCTACTGGCTAGGGTTTTCCCGTTTCACAGTACACGAACCAATTGGTTATCCAAATGTAACTGGCTAGGAGAGACCTGGGGCTGAATGGCCCAAGAAATAGAGAGCAGTTGCAATTCTTCTTTATCTATTGGGGCTAGCCCAATACAAGGAAGAGGATTGTCTTTATATACTATTATAGCATTTACAGTATATACTATAATGAAAGTAATATTGTGTGTCAAGAGGACTTTGAAGTAATAGTTGTGGTAGCACGCAGCCTCTGGCTTATAAGAAACTTCTTTGTTCATGGGGGAGCGTTTAAACATCCGAACCAAACTGTAAGGGAGGCAATGGAATCTCTTTAAGGCTACAAAGAAGCCCAAGTTAGACCCACTATGGGCTAAGTGTTAAAGTAATGGTTAAGTAATTAAATTTACTTCTTTCTATTCGCTTAAACTTTTGGGATAACTGATAATTTAACATGGTATCAGAGCCAAAGGTCATGGGATCGAACTTTGACTCTGTCAATTTATCCCCATTTAAATTAAATATTCTACGTGTTGGGCCTCACTTATTAAAAGGGAGTTTGAGCCCACACGTGAGGGGGAATATTAAAGTAATGGTTAAGTGATAGTTTAAGCTTTTGGGATAACTGGTAATTTAACACTAAGGAGAAGGAGTTTGTGTGGGCCATCGATGGAAGGCTCCATTAGGCGGGCTAATGAAGGTTAATTGGGATGTGGTTGTCAATATGCATAATATGGACATTGGTGTGATTGATCGGGATCTTATATACGAGGTATTGGCTACTTTGTAATCATCTAAAGATGTTATTGTTGATTCAGTTATTGCAAAATCTTTTGCGGCTTTACCATCAATCCTTTTTGCTAAGGAGATGGGGTGGCAAAAGGTTGAATTTGAAGATGATATGCTACAAGTTGTGCAAACGTTGCAAATAGGATGGTCCACATTGGAGTCGATATAGTCATAATTGATGATGCTTGAAATATGCTGATGTTTTTGTCCCACATTCAATAGGAGGCTAATGGTAGGTCAATCGACTGGGATCACACTTATTAAAGTGGAGGTCACTAGTTCGAATCTCCCTCTCCCCTCTTGTGTGGACATGTCAAAAAAAAAAAAAAAAAAAAAACAGGAGGCTAATGATGTTGCTTATTTGCTCGCTAAGCTTGCGGTGTTTGCAGGAAATGAGGTGGTTCATACTAAATATGCTCCTCACACTACAAAAATTCCGTAATTTGGTGATGTGTGAATAGTGAGTCATTAAAGAAAATGTCACTAAATTGAGACTTTACTCTTTAGTGGCATTTAAACGTCACTATTTTATAGTAGCAACATCACTAATCTCACGTGATTAGTGACGCGTAAATAGTAAAACGTATCAAATTTTGAAAATACTGACACCCAAAATTTGAGTTTAAAATAACTACCTACACCCAAAAACTTAAAAAATATATATATATTCACTTTCACTCAACACAACATTTTTTTTGTTGTTGTTTTTTTTTAAAATAAATAAATAAATAAATAAAACACATGTGGCTGCCGACAGCTACACTGGGGGAAAGGGGTGGCCCGCGAGCCACCCTAGAGGTAGTTAGTGTTTTTTCCTGAGTCATTACATGTGTTATTCTCTTATAGAAATGCACAATATACCTAATTTGTACCAAATTCTTATACACGGTTGATCTTAATAGAATTAGTGTGTAAGATGAGGAACAAAGAGTCATTAGCATAATCCTATGATGAGTCTAACTATAATCAACTTGAAGCTTATGACACGTATAACTTGTTTGACATCCGTTAACTGCCCATGACATTCATCATCAGCTGATCACACACAAACGTACACATCCTACATACTCTCTCATTTAATATGATTTGGACACCAAGTATGCTCTTTGCTTAGGGAGATATTTTTTAATTCAAACTAATAACTTATGTTTGATGAGTTGTGATTTTCAGTTAATTGAGCTATCTTTGAAAACATTAAGAGAGATTTTTTGATACAACGTTTTTGTAAAACTTGAGCATTGAAAAAGAAGAAGATTTTCACAATAATAATTTTTTTTAAAAAACGCATTTACCAGCAGTAAAAAATCGCCAATAAACTAAAAGAAACAATAAAAAAATAAAACACAAAAACAAAAAACATTGGAAAAAAAATCTAGGCCTTGCAAAAGAAAGTCAATAGATGCTTTGCTAACTGTCAATTTTATTTTATTTTTTCACAAATACCTGTGTTTTTTTTCCTGGCTTTATCGGCCTTTCGGAAAAAGCTAGCTAGCAATTTTTTCATAAAAAATGGCTAAATTTTATGTATAAAAGAAAATTATTTTTTTAAAATTATTTATTTTCGAAAAAATGCCACTAATTTTATGATGTAGAATTTTTTTTTTTTTTGAAAAACTTATTATCTACCAACAGAAGATAGGCAAACCAGACAAATTGCCTTAAGAAAATTCTTGCTGATTTCGAAATAAATCATAAATGCATTCAAAAAAAGCTTAATAATATTTTCTGATTAAAAGTCATACATAAACAGATGTCCTCGTATAATAAGCATGGTTTTGATCAGATATCCTGTAACATTAACAGAACTCAAAACAATACTGGCACTTTTAAATGCTCAATAAATTTGCTATCAATTTATAATTAGAGTACTGAGGAAGATAATCTATACAAATGTAAAACTTAATTTAGGGTTTATTTACTTTTTATTTTTATAGATAAACTTAAGGAGTGTAACCTATGGTTACCGTTACTCGAAAAACTAGTCGATGTAAATTTAAAAATTCAAAATTTGTAAAGCCCCAGAGTCACTTCCTATATGTAAAGCTACTGCTACTCTGTCAAATTCTACTTGCAATTGAAACGCACTCTCTTACTTCTCTGATTGTCCGATCCTCCGTTTGCTTATTATAACTCTCTCTCTCTCTGGTGCGCTCATTCCAGATTTTCTAGTCTGGAATGGAGGTGGGCGATATA
The DNA here is from genome assembly GCA_013348765.1 of Carpinus viminea. NCBI lineage: Eukaryota > Viridiplantae > Streptophyta > Magnoliopsida > Fagales > Betulaceae > Carpinus > Carpinus viminea. The sequence goes on along the minus strand of CP054669.1, from coordinate 16,069,186 downwards.
TCAGAGGATGGGTATGCGACACCCAAGGTCCAGATTCCGGAAAGCTCTGGTACCCCACAACCGCCGCCGAAGAAAAAACTGGCGAGCTCACCCTCTCGGTTTCGCTCGGCTATTTCTTTGGTGTGCTCGTTCCAGATTACCTGGTCTAGAATGGAGGTGGGGGAGACATCAGACGACGGGTGTACGACGCCCAAGGGCCAGATTCTGCCAACTTCTGTTACCCCACCTCCTCCGAAGAAAAAACCGGCGAGAGGAAACAAGCACACACCTACGAACAATGATCTCCGTGATTTGGGAAAGAGTAGTTTGAAATTTTTCCATGGACTCGCTCCTATATATTTCAGGTGAAATGGTAATTTAACTGGTAAGTTAACAGAGAGAATCCTATCCCGTCTTGTTTCCGATATTCTTTTTCTGCGAATGTGTAATTTGAAATTTTCTTGCTTTCCACTCATTACATTTTATATCTTTATTCCAATTGGAAGGATTTGTAGGTTCATCATGATGCATACTGCACTCTCGGCAAGAGTCCATTTTGGGAAGCTTTGAAGCACTCCCTAGACCACTGTGAGAAGCAGATAATGTAAATTTCCTTTCCTTTTCAATTCTCACATATAGGCTCAATGTATTGGTTGTTGTTTCATGGATTCGATGGGTTTATCTTTTTGGGTGCTTTCTGATATGGTGGATTTTACGTGCTTCGAGATGATAGAGCATCCAGATTATAGTGATGTTTTATCGCTATTTCTGAATTTTTCAATCTTTTTCTTCATGCCATGTGTTTGTTGTTTTGTCCGAGTGATATACTTTTTAGACTATGCGACTGAAGGAATAAGAAACGGCTCCATTTAGTTATTGTCAGAACCCTCCCTACATATGCCGAACTTCAATCTTTCGCCAGTTTTTTTCCGCTCTGTCTCTCTCCCTCGTGAGCTCTCTCTCCCGTGCCTCTACTGACTACGGAGCCTTTAGTTCTCTGCTAATCATTCAACCCGAGCTCATCAGAAAGTGGAAGATTGAGGCAATTCTCCTCTCCCTTCTCTCTCATCTCTCTCTCTCACTCTGTCATCACTCTCTCTCATGTTCTTTCAATTTCTTCCTTTTGTCTCGTTTCGAAAATTGATTATAGTAATGCTGTGGATTCCTTAGTTTTGAATTTTGGGATGATAATTATGAAGTTTGTTGCTTATTTGATATACCCATAGGATGATTTTTATATATTTTCTGTTGATATTGGAAACTTGGGATTGAAAAGCCAAAACCACTTGAATATTCACGAAATCTGTTGGTTGTTGATACAGTTGATGATTTTCAATTTTTATTAATGCCCATGGAATGATTTGTCAATTTTCTGTTCCAAATCAGCTGCCATTGGATCTTTCATTCAGTTTTCAATCTTAATCAAATATAACAAAAAAGTTATTTGAAGCTGCAGTTTTTCCATTTATACATCTTTCTGATTTAACCTCCAGGCCTTCAAGGTAAGACAATCTTTTTTGGACTTTTGCTTTAAATTTTAAAGCATGTTTAGTTCTCATTTTCTTCTTGAACGTTGAAAGTTTTTCAATTTCCTACTCGGGTAGCTGGGGTTTGGATTGTTTTGAAATACGATATGGACAAACTATTATTTTCATGACCTGGGTTTTGATTTTAACTGATGGTTCTGCCGGTTAAGAGTTCAATGATCTTCTTTTCGACGGTTTGCTAGCTAACATGAATAGATTTTAAAGAACTGCTTTTTTATTTTTTATTTTTAAGAATGTGGATATCAAATTATCAATAGTATTCTGCAATTGATTTTAATGCCAGCTCATTTTTAAGGAGTTTTTTTTTTTTTTTTTTTCTTTTTCTTTCTGTGCTCTAGTGTCTGCTATGAATTCTGCAGATAGCAAGTTGTTTCTGTGCAGTTGTGTAGTTGCTGATTTAGCAATCTTGTAATGGTTTGGATGTTTGATATAAAATCAGCTTATTTATCGAAAAGAAAAGGAATGGTTGGGACTGCATACTTGATTATTGTGTGTTCTGTTCTAGAAATTTATGGTCGTTGATGGTTGTTAATCTTTGCAAAGTGGAAAAATGTAGTCAAAAGGATTATATTTACTATTTTTTTTCTTCCAACTAACAAAAAAAAAAATAAAACCGAATATTTAAATGAAGTGAAGCTTTGTCATCAAGATGCATATTGCACTCTCGACAAGAGTCCATATGGAGTGAAGCTTTGAAGCACTTCATGTAAGCTCAATATATTGTTTTTGTTTCATGGATTCGGTGGGTTTATCTTTTTGGGTGCTTTCTAATGAGGTGGATTTTACATGCTTGGAGATGATAGAGCATCCTAATATTATATAGTGATGTTTTCTCACTTTTTCTGATGCTTTCAATCTTTTATGCATGCAATGTGTTTGTTGTTTTGTCCAAGTGATATACTCTTTAGACTATGGGACTGAAGGAACAAGAACAGCACCAGACACTACCGTAATTGATTTTTGTGATAATAAGTTTTGAAGTTTCTCTGCTTTATAACCAAAACACAGTAGGAGGCCCCATATGCTTATCTGAGATTCCATTTTTCTCTCTACCTTACTGCTATGTGGTTTATATTCTTCATTATTTTTGGTAGATATGTGGTTTATATTCAATTTAATGTATCTTCTACGGATGTTTTTTTTTTATTCCCTTAGTGATTAGTAAAATTTATACTGCAATAAGAATGTTTATTACTCTCTCTATGGTTATCATAGTACTTGAATGGGGAATATTAAGAAGTTTGTGTGGATTATGGTGTTTATTGTCAAAATTAAAATAATAGGGTAAATATAAAATAAATCTATGAATAAATGCTTCTTTACATATAATGTTTTAGGATTTTTTTTTGGAGTTGGATGACTTGGATCCAACCCAACGGGGCTTAGTTTAGATCTCCCTGATCCACAAGACCCAAACTAGGCCTAGGGGTTTATGACCCACATGGGTTGTCATTGTGCCCGACCTTGAGGAAATGGTTTGGCACGCTCCCACCAAAGTTGGTAAAGTCATTCGTAGAGCTAGGGAACAATTTGTGGGGCAGTTTGGAAGGAGACATGAAGGACAATCCCTACCACTTTTTTGTTTACCATTAAGCAGAAAGAATGGAGCCATTAAGGGAGTCTACGTAACGATTCAACACAAAGAAGCTGCTAGTGTATACATGTAGGTATTGTTTATCTAGTGGCCAAACATCACCATGTATTGTTTGGCACACTCCCATCTTTGCCTACCTATGGCATATTAGTTGCTTTATTTGCACTGTGATCGTATTCCTCCCCACTTGATTCTGGAGGTATTGTCTTTGATGGCAACATCCGAAGCTCCTGTGGCAAACCCCAATTTTGAGCTGGTTGATGAGCTTGACCTAGAAAAGGAGCATGGGCCTGACAACTTCCTACGGTGGTGATCTTCATTAAGGCTGGGCACGGGTTAGTTTGGGGTGGGTTGCCAAAAAGGCCAAACTCGCCTCATGCCCATTGGGTTTGATCAAATTCTACCCATAATATTCAGTGAAGACACTGAACTCATCGGGGTATTCGGGTAGGACGAGGTGGGCTGCACGGGCAAGTTGGTCAGGCGGGTTGGGTATTTTTGATTGCCACTAGGAAATAAAAATTTCCACCTATGATCTAGCATATAGCCTGTGCTTGAGGCCTCTTGCTGGGAATGGGATGTGAACATGCGAATCCCAAAAGTAAAAGCCTCTCTACTTCATCAACCACATACTCATTGCTAAGCCTCTCATCTACAGATTCTTGAATCTTGCCATCACAATGTAACATCTAGACCCAATCAACCAAGGAATAGAAACGTTGATGGTGATTGATCCCAGTCGTTGGACTTTTCCCACAAACTACCTTAAGTACCACAACACCAAAATCAAATACATCGGATTCAAGTGTAGCTTTCGGATGAAAGAGGAAAGATTTCGGATGAAAGAGGAAAGAAACCTGGGATCAGCGTGACGGTGAGAGAGAGAGAAAGGAGCAATCTCCACCCGCGAGAGGGAGAGGAGTGGCGAGTTGCGACTGGCGAGAATGAGAGAGCAGGGAGATAGCGAGTTGCGGACTCACGGCTGGGGTCTGGGTGTGCGGTTGTGTGAAAAAAAGAAGAGGAAGAGTGTTAGGAATCTAGGGGTTTTTTGTTCTTTAAGTTTGTGGATGTGGGTTAGCGCGGGTCGGGTACCCGCCCCTTTTAAAAAACTAAACCCATGGACCAACCCGACCTGTACGAGTTTGGTGTTTTCCAACCCATAATAGTAAAAAAAAAGAAAACACTAAAATTAGGTTGCTTTGGGCGAATCAGGGCAGGGCTGATTGGGTTTGGCGGGTTTTTGCCTACCCCTAATCTTCATTGTTTGTTTGTGATGGTGAGCGTATTTGGAAGACCTACTTAGTTCCTGAAGATGTGGTGATTCAGATCCCTGGTCTCGATGAGCCTACTTGCCACAGTGACAAATTTCGAGAGGTGGTGATGTATGAGTCAATGTTGAAGTCGAGCTTAAGATTTCCTTTTAAAAAACTAAACCCATGGACCAACCCGACCAGTACGGGTTTGGTGTTTTCCAACCCATAATAGTAAAAAAAAAGAAAACACTAAAATTAGGTTGCTTTGGGCGAATCGGGGCAGGGCTGATTGGGTTTGGCGGGTTTTTGCCTACCCCTAATCTTCATTGTTTGTTTGTGATGGTGAGCGTATTTGGAAGACCTACTCAGTTCCTGAAGATGTGGTGATTCAGATCCCTGGTCTCATGAGCCTAGTTGCCATAGTGACAAATTTCGAGAGGTGGTGATGTATGAGTCAATGTTGAAGTCGAGCTTAAGATTTCCTTTCTAGGCTCCAGTTCATAAGTTTTTATTGGGGTTCGGCTTGGCACATGGTCTTGTAATGTATTCTATGGCCCATGGTCTTATGTTCAGAAGCTCGCCTCATCGTTCATGAGTTTATGAGCTTATACATTGATTTCCTACTCAATGTGTTTGCTATTACGTTAGCCTTGTAAGGATAATAATTGATCTCATAATCATAATCGTTGATTAGTTTCAATCACCTTCTTTGCCTCGTGTTAAGCTCCTTCTAAGTAAAGAAGTACTTTGAGCTCTTATGGTCCATGTAGATCTCGCACTTCTCGTTATACAAGTAGTGCCTCTAATGTACAAATTTACTGTACTTGCAATAGCGCGAGAATTGTACATCAAATTTTGGCGTCGTTGTCGGGAATTGAACCCCTTACCACTATACTATAACAACGGATTGAATACAAACTAAACACAAAAACATATAGATAAATAAAGGTGATAAATAAAGGTGATCTTCAACCTTTATTTATCTATATGTTTTTGTGTCGTTAGTAATATAGTGGTAAGAAAGTTTAATTCCCAGCAATAGCAAAATTGATGTACAAATTTACTGCACTTGCATAACACTATACTACACACGACTTGTGCTATTGCGAGTGAAGTCTCGTGAGGGTTTTTTAGGAATGATACCCATAAACATTTTATATATTATTTTAAAAAATGTAACATTATAAAAATCATGGTTCTCATTCATGAACAAGCTTAACCAAAGAAACACCATATTCATAATTTTTAGGGAATTACAAATCAAGGTACTAACATGGCATTATGAGACATCACAAGATTCAACTTAATGAAAGTGAATTTAACACATAGTCATGGGACTTCAAAAACTAATCTCAATTATGCATGGCTCAAAACTTAGAATTCATTAGACTACCCATTAGATACAATAACCAAGTTATATATTATATTTTTTTTGTGTAGGTTGTATAATGTTTGAATCCTTTAAGCTTTTAAATGACTTATGTAATGAGTGTTGGGCCAGTGACTCCCAAACTAGGAGGTTTTAAGGCACTAGATGTACAGACATTCCGGCTTAATTACTCAAGTCAAAAAGAGTTACAAAGCCTAACTAGCCATACAATCACTTAGCTAAAAATTTTCATCTTTTTATGCGAACACTTATTGCTTGAGGAGGCAAAGGGTCCGGTTACTCGATGAAAAGCTCAACTTATCTCTCCAAATAAGCTACCCAACAGCATTCAAGCTATCAAAACCAAACATGACTGATCCTAGATTTCATACCCCACAAACTACGTCTTAAAGTGCATGTGTAAGTCAAATTGAATCATGCTGTCAAGAAAGTAACACAATAATCCCTTAATCAAGTGATCACATGTTCATCAAGTTAAGCTCACAAATGAAAATTAAACCATAATTTAAAATAAATTGCATAGATAAGAACAACATGTGTACATAGACCCCCAAACTTGAATTGCACAATGTCCATAGTGTGTGGATACAAAAAATAAAACAATGTAATGCAAGGAAGAGTACTCGACACATTACTGCGGTGCTGATGAAGATGCTCCCGAAGTTGGTGGTAACCGTGCTAAGATGGCGCTACATGGCTTGATGTGCATGGTACCGCTCATTAGCTTCAAACTTATCTTGGTGTGCATCTCTCCTCTGATCAGCAAGATCAAATTGAATGTCCACCAAGGTCTGCTGCAAGGCCTGATAATCTGCAGCTTTGATAGTGATCATCTCTTCTTGCTCTGCCTCTTCTTCTTCAACTGCTTCTTCTTCTGCCTGGGCTTTATCCATGTCCATCGGTTTTGCTCCGTTTGAGGCTCTGGCCCAATGCTCCTATGGCATGTGGGAATAGCTCTGATTCCATTGGATCCGGCCGAACTGTGGATGCTCAATGATGGGCCCATCTGTCGAAGTTTCCTTAATGCCCTTCTTTCGGAGCATATAGGTGATGAGAAATGGGAACGGTAATCCCTAGGTTCTGGTGCCCTCAACAGCTCGATGGTGCACTCCCTCCCAGAATTTATACAACTGCCTCCAAATGATCTCAGGAATGGAGCACTTAATAGCCCTTGTGGAATGAATATAGGGCAGTGAGGAAAAGGTCATGTCTTTGCGTCTTATGTCCCAAAGGACACACATTTCGCTAAAGCACAAAGTCCACAAGCTGGAGTTGTGAAGGCAACTTTGCCTTGCTGGTGGCATTCCGATACTGATCGTAGCATCCCTCACACATGTCTTCAACGATCTTCTTTGTAGTGAGCATGGAGGGGCAGGTTTATCCACTGCTTTTCTGCTTTGGGACACTCAGCATTGCACTTCAAAGCTGCAGCTATGTCAGCTACAGTCACCTCAATGTCTCTGTCATCTATGGAAGAGGAAAGGACGTCTGGCTGGTTGTAATCATATGTCAGATTCTCATAAAAAATCTAGACTAGACGTTCATAGGCAGTAGAGGTGACAAGCTTGAACAACCTCTTTAACCCGCGGTGCTTTAGTTCTCGAACCACCCATCTCGTTGCATCAAAGTCTATAAGTCCTTTTTGATGGCAAATGAGGTCTCCAAGATGAGCTTCCTCGTCTGAAAATTGGGTCGGGCTACTGTGGTTTGGGCTCCGGAGGACAGAGAAGAGGAAGCTTGCATTCTAGGCATGATGACAAGTGGTTTAGGCTTTTCGTCGAATACTTGGTGGGCACTCCCAAAACCAAGGGTTGCAAAACCCCTTTCAAATTTTTACCCAACCCCTTGCAAAACAAAAAGAACCAACACAAAAACAATCCGTGTGTGGAAAGGCACCCACATATTGCTTTATACAATAAAAATTTGGGGGAAAAAAAGAAAAATGGGGGTAATGGGTTGTAGTGGAAAAATGGAAGGAGATGGGTGGTTTTACGGCGATTGGGGTGGGGCAGTGGTGGCGTGGTGGAGTCCCAAAACCAAGGGGTTGCAAAACCCCTTTCAAAATTTTTACCCAACCCCTTGTAAAACAAAAAGAACCAACACAGAAACAATCCATGTGTGGAAAGGCACCCTTGGATTGCTTTATACAATAAAATTGGGGGGAGGGGGAGAGAGGAAATGGGGGTAATGGGTTGTGGTGGAAAATGGAAGGAGATGGGTGGTTTTGCTGCAGTGGTGGGGCGGTGGCGGCGTGGTGGAGTGTGTGGTGGAGGTCTGTGTGGATTGGGATGTGTGTTTGGGCAGAGTGAGAGTAGAGATGGGTGTATGGTGCAATGGAGAAAATGAAGGGGAATGTGACCCTTCACGTAAGGCCTCTAAACGAGTGCGATCTTGGTGCACTCGATCGCACTCGTGCAAAGGTGTGCACAGTGTGATGGTGTGTTTGTGCGCCCTTGGGGTGCACTCGATCGCACTTGTGCATATTGGGTATTTGTGCTCGAGCCAACATGAGTGAGATAGAGTGTAAACTCGTGTCTAGGATTGAGCGTATTGTTTATGCGCTTGAGCCTAGGGTGCAAAAATAAATTTTTAAAACAAAATTAAAAAATCAACAACAAAGCAAAAATTTTAAAAATTTTATATAGACAAAAACAAATAAAGCAAACAAATAAAATAAACATGTGTTTTTTCCACACCCCCAAACTTAAATGGTACATTATCTCCAATGTGGCAAGAAATACAATACCGTGGGATGAGCAATCGAAAATGTGCAAAGGCGAAGGCATCCCCCGAACTTGAACACCAAAACACCTGTAAAAAACGAACAACAATCTTTTCTCAAGGAACGAACATCAATAGGTTAATTGCTGTTAGAAACAAAAGAAAATGATTCACAAATAAAGTGCGAAAAAGAAAAAAGAAAAAATACCGCACTTTCCCCGATCACATGGGTATCCAACCAAATTTTTATTGTATAAAGCAATTTGTGGGTGCCTTTCCACACACGGATTATTTATGTGTTTGTTCTTTTTGTTTTGCAGGGGGTTGACTAAAAATTTGAAAGGGGTTTTGCAACCCTTGGTTTTGGGAGTGCCCACCAAGTGTTCGACGAAAAGCCTAAACCACTTGTCATCATGCCTAGAGTGCAAGCTTCCTCTTCTCTGTCCTCCGGAGCCCAAACCACAGTAGCCTGACCCACTTTTCAGACGAGGAAGCTCATTTTGGAGACCTTGTTCGCCATAAAAAAAGACTTTATGGACTTTGATGTAACGAGATGGGCGGTTCAAGAACTAAAGCACCGTGGGTTGAAGCGGTTGTTCAAGCTTGTCACCGCCACTACCTATGAATGTCTAGTCCGGATTTTTTATGAGAACCTGACATACGATTGGAGCCGGCCAAACATCTTTTCCTCTTCCATAAATGGTAGAGACATTGAGGTGACTGTAGCTGACATAGTTGCAGCTTTGAAGTGCAATGCTAAATGTCCTGAAGTAGAAGAACAGTGGATAGCCTGCCCCTCCATGCTCACTACAGAGGAGATCGTTGAAGAAGTGTGTGAGGGACGCTATGCCGATTAGTATTGGAACGCCATCAGCAATGCAAAGTTGCCTCCACAACTCTGGCTTGGGGATTTTGTGCTTCAGCGAAATTTCCTTGGGACACAAGACACAGAGACGAGACCTTTTCCTTATTGCCTTGAATTCATTCCACAAGGGCTATTGGTGCTTCATTCCTAAGATCATTTGGAGGCAATTGTATAAATTCTGAGAGGGAGTGCACCAACCTGGGGATTACCGTTCCCATTTCTCATCACCTACATGCTTTGGAAGAAGGGCATCAAGGGCACTTCAGCAGATGGGCCCATCATTGAGTATCCATAGAGCTATTCCCACATGCCACGGGAGCATGGGGCTAGAGCCGCAAACGGAGCAGATCCGATAGACGTAGATGAAGCCCAAGCAAAAGAAGAAGTAGCTAAAGAAGAAAAGGCGGAGCAAGATCAGAGCTGTAGATTATCGGGCCTTGTAGCAGACCTTGGCGGACATTCGATTCGATCTTGTTGATCAGCAGAGAGATGCACGCCAAGATAAGCTCGAAGCCGATGAGTAGTACCATGCACAGCAAGCCATGTAGCAAGCCATCTTAGCACAATTGCCACCAGCTTCAGGAGCGTCTTCATCAACATCGCAGTGATGTGTTGAGTACTCTCATCCCTTGCATTACATTATTTTATTTTTTGTATCCACACACTGTGGACATTGTGCAATTCAAGTTTGGGGGTCTGTGTACACATGTTGTTCTTGACTATGTAGTTTATTTTAAATTATGGTTTGATTTTCATTTGTGAGCTTAATTTGATGAACATGTGATTACTTGATTAATGGATTATTGTGTTACTTTCTTGACAGCATGATTCAATTTGACTTTCACATGCACTTCAACACGTAGTTTGTGGGGTATGAAATATAGGATTAGTCATGTTTGGTTTTGATAGCTTGGATGCAGTTGGGTAGCTTATTGGAGAGATAACCACGTTTTTTTTTTTTTAAAAAATCATCTAAAGTTATTGAGTAACAGGACTTTTTGCCTCCCCAAGCAATGAGTGTTCGCGTAAAAAGATGAGAAATTTCAGTTAAATGATTGTATGGCTAGTTAGGCTTTGTAGCTTTTTTTTATTCGAGTAATTAAGCCCTTAGGAATGTTTCTATATCTAGCGCCGTAAAACCTCATGGTTTGAGAGCCACTAGCCCAACACTCGTTACATAAGTCATTTAGAAGCTTAAAGGAGTCAAGTGTTGCACAACCAACACAAAAAACTATATAACTTGGTTATTGTATCTAATGGGTAGTCTAATGAATTCTGAGTGTTGAGCCATGCATAATTGAGATTAGTTTTTGAAGTCCCATGATTATGTGTTAAATTCACTTTCACTAAGTTGAATCTTGTGATGTCTCATAATGCCATGTTAGTACCTTGATTTGTAATTCCCTGAAAATTGTGAAGATGGTGTTTGTTTGGTTAAGTTTGCTCATGAATGAGAATCATGATTTTTATAATGTTGTATTTTTTAAAATAATATGGTTTGTAAAATGTTTGTGGGTATCATTCTTGGAAAACCCTCATGAGACTTTACTCGCAATAGCACAAGTTTTGTGCAGTATAGCATTGTGCGATTGCAGTAAATTTGTACATCAAATTTTGGCGCCATTGCCAAGGATCGAACCTGAGTTACCCGTGTAACAGGCGGGAATACTTATCACTATACTACAACAACGGACTGAGTATAAACTAAACACAAAAAACATGTAAATAAATAAATGGTGAAACTTCATCTTCAACTAAGGTTGAAGATTTAGCCTCTAATCATAAAGAAATAAAGGCTTACAAAAGAAATGACGAATGAAAGGCTAAACCATGAGAAATAGAGGAGTTTTGGCTCTTGAGGGCACCTCCCAAAACATAGGTTTTACAAAATAGAAGAGAATGCTATTTATAAAGAAAATAATGTGCTACCAAGTTAGTGGGTGCGCTTGATTTCAGCACCGTACGCTCGAGCGTGAGCACTCTCAACTGCTCAGAATTCCCATGGCGCAAGCACGAAAGTGAGGGGATAGTGCTACACAGGAAACACGGGTATACATGGAGTGCGCTCGATCGCAACTCTTGGGCTCGACCGCAAACGTGCTCGATCACTAGCTCCTTGTGCTCGATCACAGCTCTTGTGTGCTCGAACACGCTAACAGGGACCTCAAGACTACTTTTTCATGTCAATGACCTGTAACACCATAAAACCCCAAAACTAACAAAAATATTAGAAAACAACTAAGCTAAGAGCTTAACAAACATAAATTAAGGGGCTCAAATGTATAACATTTGACACTTATTAGCCTCTAAATCTTCAACGCAAACATGATCGTTGCTAACTCCAAGTCGTGCATAGGATAGTTCTGCACAGAAGTCTTTAGTTGGCATGAAGTGTAGGCAATAACATTTCCATTTTGCATAAGTACGCACCTTAATCCCTTCTTAGAGGCGTTGTTATATACTACAAAATTGTTAGATCTCGCAAGTAATGCCAACACTAGAGCAATTATCTAAAACTTTGGATCTTAAACACATTGATCAGCCTAGTCCACTCCACCACTGCCTAAACCTTCTTCTAGTCAATTGCTACACCTTATCCGAAAATCACGTGTTCGAGGAAAGATGCACTGTCAAACCAAAACTCGCACTTCATGAGTTTAGCGTAGAGCTGCTCCCTTTGAAACCTCTTTAATGCCTTTTCATAGATGCTCCTCGTGCTCCTCCGACATCCCTAAGTAGATCAGGATGTCATCAATGAAAACCTCGGTTAATTGGTCCAGATAGTCGTGAAAGACTTTGTTCATCGTGTCCATCAAGACAACTGGTGTGTTAGTTAGTTTGAAGTACATAATTGAAAACTCGTGGAATGCGTCTTAGGAATGTCCTCTTCCTTCACCCTCACTTGTTGATAACCTGAGCATAGTTCAATCTTGGAAAACATGCGTGGTCCTTGCAGCTGATCTAATAAGTTGTCAATCCTTGGCAAAGGATACCTATTCTTGATCGTCACCTTGTTCAATTCGTGATAGTTGATGCACATCCTCATTGACCAGTCATTTTTCACGAACAACACTAGTGCTCCCCACGGTGATGAACTAGGGCAGATAACCCCTTATCCAAAAGCTCTTGGACCTATTCTTTTAACTCCTTCAACCCTGATGGTGCCATCCTATATGGTGCCTTTGATATAAGATTAGTGCGTGGTGTGAACTTGATTCTAAATTCCACCTCTTTTTGCTGCGACAATCCAGAGTAGTCTGTTGAAAAGACATTTGGGTAATCTCGTACCATAGGGATATCTTGCAGGTTTGACAACGAATGCCAAAAACGCATGTCCTCCTCCTCCAAGAATAAGCTATGGCCCAAATGGTTGAGATAGTTGGAGGTAAAGACCTCACTCGCAAGCCAACATACGTAACTTCTCCTTCTCCCTATGGCCTAAGCGTAACTTTCTTCTGTGTGCAGTCGATAGTCGCCAGATGCTTTGCTAGCCAATCTATCCCGAGAATAATGTCATAACTAATCATTGAGAAAACAACTAAGTTTGCGGGAATAACTCTTTCACAGATGCTAACAGGGTATCCACAAACTACAATTTTGCCTACAGGGGTAGTTACAGAAAGAACAAGTTCCAAAGTTCGTACTACAAGTATAGACAGTCTTACGAACATGATAGATACAAAATTGTGGGTAGCCTTTGAATAAAATAAAATTGAAGCTTCAAATCTAAGTATAGGGATAATACCTTGAAGAGCTTGTGAACCCATGGTGAGGTTCTTTTGTTACTTTATTAAGCCCAAGACTCGATTACCTAAATTGACTTAAATAACTAATCCTTACTACATGCATATACTGGTCAATCACAACATATGAGGGATTTGGTTAAGCAGGAATTAATCAAATTAAGAATCGCAATATGATTATTACAAAGACGCCAATATTGAAATATTAAATAAACATAATTTGGGCTTCAATATAACCCTACTAAGGAATTTAGTTACATATGAGTTTGATGTTAAACACATTCATAAAATAAAATAGAAAGGAAAAGAATAAACCTGAAACTTTCTTAAAGAGCCACAATTATTTTCCAAAATCCAATGTCTAATTCTGTGTTTACAGACCTATTTATAGAGTTCAAGGGAACCCTAGAGGACATAGAACCCTAGAAATCATAAAACAAAACCTAAGCCTATTTCCAAATTAAGACTAGTCGCCACATTATTCACTAGTGTACGACTATGCTCAATCGCATGTGTGGTGTGCTCAATTGCACTTTTGCGATCAATCTTGTTACTTGCACGCGCGGTGCTCATTCCTTGGCTTGGGCATTAGAGCGTTGGTGCGCTCAAGCACAAGTTTGGTACGGTCGATCGCAATATCAAAACTTCTAGCTTTTCCCAAATTTGCTCTTTAAGCCTAATACTTCAAAAAATGCATCATTTTCTTCCAAAAACCTATAAAACAAAGAAAAGACAAAAAGAAAGTAAAATAGCTCAAACTAACAAGACTAAGAAATTAAAAAATGTAAATTAAGGTATCACACCGCCAAACTTACATATTGTTAATCCCTTAGCAATATTAAACTAAAAACAAAATGAAAAACAAAGAACAAAAAGATAAATCCATTTTTCGTGGTATATATGATTGCATTTAGTGTATGCAACAAGCCTTTTAAACTCCTAGGTATTTCTTAGAGAACAAGTGAAGTTTCATGAAAGTTTTATAGGAATGTTACCCACAAATATTATGCAAAAGTTCATGTTATCCAAAAATTAAGGTATCACTCAAAATTACGATTTTCATTCATTAGCAAGTTTTAAAAAATAAACTTCATCTTCTCAATGATTTGAAATATTTTTTAAAGTCTAATTACTTACAAATAATTTTCTTTTCTTCTTTCTTTTATTATTAGGCTCTACACTGTTAGTACCCTTAAGTTTTCTAATTGACCCATGTAGCGAGTGTTAAGTCAATGACTTTTAAACCAAATGGTTTTAGGGCATTAGGTGTAAAGACACCCGTAAGGACTTACTACTTGAGTAAAAAAGGGTATGAAACTAAAATAGCCATAAATTTAATCAAATCAAGATTCTTACCTTTTGACATGATCACTCATTGCTTAATGAGGCATGATATCTAGTTACTTAGTGAAAAACTTATCAATGACCAAAACTTTTTTTTTTTTTTTTTTTTTTTTGGGAAAGTACCTTTAGCCCCAAAATTACCAGGTGTTGGCCATTTGCCCCCACTACCAACAGTAATACCCGACCCCATCAAACTACCTAACTGTAGCCAACAACCCCCTTCTATTAGTCAGCTTCGTTGAAACTCACAGTCAACGCTACATGTGCCAATCATGTGCCACTTTAAGCATTTTGCTTCCATTTTTGCCCTCCTCTTTCTTTTTCTTTTTTCCTTTTCTTTCTTCTATGTCCTTCTTCCTCCTTAGAAAGCAGAGAGAACGTGAGAATGAGAAAGGGAGAGAACAGGAGAGAGATTATAATTTTTGATTTGATTTGGTTTGATTATACCTTTTCTTTTACATGGGGTTTCTTTGTTTTGATTTGATTATATTTTTTGTTCAATTATTTGTTTGTGAATTTTGTGGGTGGATGTGGTGGACGAAAATGGTGAAATCAGGCGGAGTTCCATTTGGGTACCCAGGGAAATCAAACTTGGAGGAGCTTCTGCATTTTTGCTTGCTTCTTCTGTTTCAAAATCACACCCTAAAATCCTTACCCATCAAACCAAGACTTTAATTTTTATTTGGGTATTGATGAATCCATTCTTCCTTTTCTATCTCCCTTCTTCCTCTCACTGGGTACAAATTGCATGACAGCTATAATTTTTTTTTTTTGTTGACAAAACATAGCACAACAACATCAAACAAAATTGGGTTGTAGAAGAATAAAAATGGTGTCTTTCTCTCTGTTTGCCAGTGAATGCAAAAGAACAAAAATGGGTTTCTCTTCATTTCTGGGTTTTTGATGTTAGCAAAAACGATACTTGTGGTTTAATGGGTATCTCATAATTTTAAGCAAAAACCCAGGAACCGAAAGCCAAACCTAGAATTTCAATGGGTATCAACGGCTTGAGCTTGATGATTAATGGGTTTCAATTTCAAACCCAGAATTTCAATGGGTTTCAATTTCGAAGTCAACATTTTCTTCGTTTCCTCGTTTCCCACCATACTGATGCATGACAGAACTTGAATAACCGCTAGCCGATCACCACCATCGTCATCAACACCTTCAGGCTCGATAACGGCTTCCATATTATCGACGACTGGTCTGAAACAGAGCAAGACATGAAAAACACAATAGGTAAGGTTTGAGAATTTTGTGGTTTCAATGTGAAAAAGTATGACATGAAAAACGCAGAAAATAATATAATTTGTTTTTTTTAGGGGTGTTTGAATTTTATTTGTTGAAGTGGGTGTGGATGAAAGCGTGATATGAGAAATGGATTTCGTAATTAATAGCCCTTCACATTCTCTCTGTTTTCTAAGGAGGAAGAAGGAGATAGAAGAAAGAAAAGAAAAAAGGAAAAAGAAAAAGAAAAAGATGGGCAAAAATGGAAGCAAAATGCTTAAAATGGCACGTGATGGGCACATGTAGCGTTGACTGTGAGTTTCAACAGAGTTGACTGACGGAATGGGGCTATTGGCTACGGTTAGGTAGTTTGATGGGGTCGGGTATTGTACTTGGTAGTTTATGGGGACAAATGGCCAACACATGGTAGTTCATGGGGGCTAAAGATAGTTGATGTGAACCCTGTCAAGAATAACGAGACCCAACAACGAAAGGGAACCCAAGATCGTTCTATGGACAGATTCGAAGGGATGACCTCGACCCGTTGTTTATGACAAACAAGAACCTCGGTATAAGGAAGACGCCACAAACGGTGATGGAGTTTCCGTTTGATAAGTCGAGATGAACGCCACGGGAAATCCCGATAAGTTCAAGTAGTTCTTCAAAGAACCAAAGAGAATAAACCTCACAAGTTTTTATCAATCATCAATGTCCCAATGAGTCCATGCTATTTATAATGCATGGTTGAAATAGGAATACAATTTATTAAAGGAAAATACTAAAAGGTCAAATAAAAGAATCCTAAAATTAAGGTAGATTTCGTCTGAAATTAGCTTCTCCTCCAAGAAAAGAAATCACCTATGGAATTTGCTTCTCCTCCAAGAAAAGAAATCATCTATGGAATTTGCTTCTCCTCCAAGAAAGAAATCACCTATGGAATTAGTCCTTCTAGAATAATATTATATTATCCTTCTAGAATAATCCTAAAATATTTCTCGCCAGTTCTTAGCCTTGACCGGATCCTTCTAGAACTTGAATCAAGCTGATGATTCTTTGTTGCCCCTGTGGATCATGCTCAATGGGCTTCAACGAATTTGCTTGAGCCCATAACTCTTGAATGAGTCCATTGAGTACATCCTTGAACTTCTTTGCTCGTGCTCTTGTAACCAGCCCAATTGGTACTTGAATGAGATCCTTCGAAGTGGTGCCTTGATCTCCATCAGTAGTTTCCCCTTTTTTTTTTCCAAGTTTTATGCCAAGTATCCATCCAACAAGTGATCAAGTTTTCACTCAAGACATTAAAACATACACAATCAGATTCACATGTCATACCCCATATACTATATGCTAATTTGCTTGTGTTAGATCGAATCAAACAGATGAATTCTCAAATGCCTAGAGTAAGTAACCAAATTTCAAAACCCATTTATCAGATCATGTGTTCAAAATTTTAAGTTCATCAATGAAAATCAAATCACAATTTTTCTTGATCAACCAAAATTTAAGACAAACATGAATATGCATTTTTTTTTCTTTCAACAATTGGGACAAAGTGTTTGTAAATGTGTTTAAACGTCTCCTATACCCCCAAACTTAAATTACACATTGTCCTCAATGTGTGTAAAATATGAAAAGATCTTATCCAGGAGATGGTTGACACTGGCTAGACTGGTATGGCTCATAGCACACCCCAAACTTGAATGCAAGCACACTTGTTCCTAAAAAATAAAACACTAAAGTAACAAAGGAAAACAAAACAAAAATAAAAATAAAATAAAATAAACAAAGAAAATAAAAAGAATATGTTGTGGGGTGCCTCCCATGAGCGCTAAATTTTACGTTTTCAGCCAAACTATGCTATTGTTCATTGCTGCTCACCTTGCGATGCAGACAATGATGCCCCCGAAGCTGGTGGCAGTAGTTCTAGAATGGCTTGCAACATCTCTTCTTGCTTGCCCATGCGCTATTCAAGCCTGTCTAAATGTTGGTTTCCCAAGTACTGGTCCTCTTGATCCTCCTGTCTAATATCCTTTATCTCATACCGGAAGAAGGACATCTCATCACATAGGAATTCATACTCTGAACAACCCATAGTGACGGGCTCTTCCTCCTTACCCTGCACAGTTGCAGGTGCATCCATATCCATAGGGTCTTCCTCTACCCTTTCAACATCAAGTGCTGGCACCTTAAGTCCTCTTGGCATGTGTGACTGACTTTGGTTCCACTGGATTCTGGCAAATTTTGGATGCACTTTGACAGGTCCATCTGTTGAGGTACCCTTAACGCCTATTTTTTGGAAGTATTTTAGTGAGTGAGAACAGAAAAGGTAGCCCCATTTATTTGCAGTGCCTACTCCTCTGGCATGTATCCCGTCCCAAAACTTATGAATTTGACTCCAGATGAGCGAAGGGATGGAATACCAATAGCCTTTATGACATGCATAAAGTGCTTGAAGGAATAGGTCTCACCTTTGGGTTTTGTGGCCTGAAGGGAATGCATTATGATGCAAGATGGAGTCCACAAGCCAAAGTCGTTGACGTATTTTGGACATGCTGCCAACATTGTTACGCTTGTCTGCAAATTGCCCCTAACACATGTCCTCAATAATTTCTGCAACATAGAATTTGGGAGGTTGCTCCTCAAACTGTGAATCTTCTGGAGGGTGCTCATCATTGCACTTGAGAGCAATGGATATATTAGTTGAGATCACCTCAACACTTTTACCTTGAACTATTGAAGACAACACACCCGGCTTTGTACAATCAACAGAGAGGTTCTCACAAAACTATGCAATTAGTTTCTTGTAAGTAGTGGATGTGGCGGGTTTAAATAGTCTCTTCAACTCACGACGTTTGAATTCTTGAACTACCCATTGAGTTGCTTCAAAGTTCTTGAAACTCCTTCAATATCAAATGTTGTCTAAAAAAGAAGCTCCTGCTACTCAAAAGTGGGTGAAGGGTCTATGTCTTGAGTTTCAAAAGACCAAGAAAACAAAGCTCGAGCTTTAGGCATCTTGTAGGTATCAACTCCTCATCTTCATTCTTCACCATTGTGATCCCACTCTTCTTTGAAACGACTTAAACTGCACTTACCCATTTTCTGTATGAGATGAGGTAGATAATTCTTAACATAAGCTAGAAAACAAAAAGACATCTTTAAACACATTAGGCTAATAAAAACCAAATTATAATAACTTAAGAACTGTTCTCTTGGCCCCAAAGTGTCCTCCACAAGGTCACTTTCCCCCATCATTTTCCCCTCGTGTCGTGAGCACTCCCCACACTCCTTCTACACTCATAGCACTCTCACTATAATGCCCCCAAAATTAGCCTCGGCTAATCCGGTAGAGTCACTGGCAATTTACCCGTTCTAGTCAACTTGTGACCAAATGGGAAATCATTCTTATAAAACTGTCTAAGTAAATGCAAAGGAAGATGAATAAATCTGAGTCATTATAATTGATCAAGTAGGAACATGAAGCTACTAAATAGTAAGACAAACCTATAATTATAAGAAAAGCATAACCAGTTAAGTAGTAGCATCTCTTACCACTTCCATAGCAGTAAACCGGGTTACCTAAAGAATAATAACCGCGTAAGTCAAACAACTTAGTAAGTAAACCTCACACTTAGGTATGACATGAGCTCAATTAATGAAAGTAAACATGCAATTTGAGTATTAACCAAAAAGAGGGCATTACCTCCGCTAATACACCATTTAATAGGTTTTAAGGTTTTCAAAGCTTATGGTGTAAAACCAGCGATAATTACCTAATTGTTTTAATGTAGAAAAGACTAATGCATTATAAGTCATAACTCTCATACATGGTTTACTAGAGATATTACCAATTCCCAGCAGGGTTAGTGCTGTCACGAGACCTATAATACAATGCAGTACCCCAACCATTGTACAACATACCGTACGTAACATTAGTGGCACAATCGAGTCTGACCTCGAGTGGCCCATACCAACTAATGACGTTTATCATATAGTGACCGAACCAATGGGAATGGTTGCACCAAAGTCACAAAACCAATAGATCGAAAGCCTCATATAACACACACTTGATCATAATACACAGTTTATATAGTAAGCCTATGGCCGTTCATACCGCACGTACCGGTGTGCTATGCCTTACGATGTATCTTAATAGTTTAATTAATAAAGTAGTTATCAAGTAATTACAGAAAGCAGGCCTGCTCATATTATACTCGTGGTCAGTCAACTAATATATCCAACGTTTTACAAAAAATGGTGTAAATTTCTACTTACCTCGTGCATTTGAGCAAATTCTCCGACCAAGCTAGTTCCTGTTATAATGGATACAAGACACCGTTATTCTAAGCCTTACAAAACCTAAAAATATAGCTAAGCTTAAGCATACATGTGTGAAACTTAAGAACCGGTGCTTTGCCCACTGACTGTACGTTCGGCCTAGATGGCGTACGTCCACTCAGTGTGTTAAGTACACTGTCTTAAGATTCAGATAGTACATGTTTCTAATGGTATTCATAGACCTCTAAACCTCTCATAAGCTGGCAAAACAACACATGCAACATAAAAAATCACAATACAACGAATCTTTGAGAAAATCCTTTGAAAGCGTCATTATCTTTAAAGAACGTTTATTGAATACTTGGAAAACCTCATTAAGGCTAAAATACATGATAAAATAGTGCTAAACACAAAGGAACAGAACTTACCCCGAAGCTAAGCGCGAACATGGTCTCCCTTTCTTAGAAACTCCTCCTTAAAGCTCACTATAGTGACCCAAATATTTAATTAAGCATAAATAGCTTAGTTACAGGGTTAATTTGGACTTTGAGTCACTAGGATCAACCAAAATAGCATTTTGAAAATTTGTCTTTTGGTTTGTCTTTTAGTGCGGACAAACGCTAGGGTTGACGGACGTACATTCTTGTCTTTTAGTGCGGATGTATGCTGTTGTTCTTTAGCGTGGATGTATGATGATCCCCCATCGGATGTACGCTCTGATAGATAGTACAATCATACTCTATGAATAGTATATCAGACGTACGCTAAAGTGGCAAACATACATGGCACTATTCATAGAATCCACTATGTAATACCTGATCGAATGAAACAGCCTTTAGACCACTATGAAAAAGTATTGGGCATACGCCTTTAGGACTGGACGTCCGCTACTTTTTAGCCCTATAAATACCCCATCGCCCATTTCACACCTATTCAGCCCCTAAACCCCTCTCTTTGCTCTTAGGCTGCTGGTAGACCATTTTGTGAGTGTTTGTGAGGTTTCGTGAGAGTTTCGGTGTTGCTAGAGGAGGAACTCTCGAGGTTTCACTTTAAGGAGGTAATGCTTGGTTGCCTATCTCTTTAGTTACGTCGTTATACTGCTCGATTATAGTTCTATATTGCTAGTTGTAGTTGTTAGCTTAGTTATACTTTAATCTTTCTTAGGCTAGCATTTTGTTAAGAGGCCTTAGGTAGCCTTTGTTAGCCATAAGAGTCGGATAATAGGCAAACAGTGGAGAGAAAATGAGGTTCTCCCTGAAAGATGTCGAAACGGATGTACGGTCTCGTGACCGGACATATGACCCATCGTGGCTCAGTGGATGTACGACCTCGAGCCAGACATACGGCTAGAGTGTGATAGAAAAATCCTATTTTCACCAACCGTCTTATAGCTTTTGTTTCCTTGTTATAGAAATGTGCTTTAGTAGAAATAGAACTGATGATAGATCTTTTCTCAGTATTCAAGGTTATAGAGCCTCAAGGGAATTATATAGAGGAACTTTACGGTTCGGGTAAGTACAAACTGACATGGATGCTTTGTTCTTACTTTTCCTGCATTGCACGTCTATTTTATATATATCAAACATGCATATTTTGAAACTCTCATGAAATACATTTTGGTACGGGGAACTTTCTTTAATGAAAATGTGTGTCTGTTAACAAGATAATAATGAGACTTGTAAAACTGTGCATGTAAAAGACTGATAAGACTAATTGGATCGTATGACATGGTACATCGATATATGCGGTATAATGACCATGGGCTTACTATACGGGTTAGCTTTATGGTCAATGTGTGCATGTGTGGAGGTTTTGGATCCAATGATTCGTGACCAATGCAGCAAATCTCAATGGATGGTCACTATCAGACGGATGTCATTATCAATGTGGGTCACTTGAGGTTGAACTCAGTCGTGCCACTAGTGTTACATATGGTATGTTTCATGCAATGGATGGGGTATCAGCATTGTACTACAGGTCCTTCGGGACAGCGTCAACCCTGCTGAGAAGGGGTAATATCTCAAGTAGACCATATTGTTGAACTATTACTGTTACTCATGATTATAAGCATATATTATATTATATATATCACCTGTATGATAACTGTCATCTCATAATGTTGCATATGTTTTATAAATAAAATAATCCACAAATTAATGACGTACCTCATGTGAATTTCTACCCACTAAGTCGTCGGACTTACCATTGTATTATTTTCTTTTTTTCACAATATGTACGATTATGCTGTTATAGATAGTGGATATCGTGAAACATCTAGTTCTTGTGGAGGATTCGATCCAAGAGATGCTTGAGGATTTTACTGCAAGCTTAAACGGGTACTCATGGTAATTAGTACTTTTGAGTTAAGTTGTAGACATTAGGGCTTGATGCATGCTTGCTTGCATATTAAGGATTAGCATTGATCCCTTGTACTGATGTTATAGTATGATTTCCGATGCTTTGATGATCTTTGGTTAGACGCTCTGATTATACTAATTAATAATTATAGTATTTTACTACTTCCGCTGCTTAGTATCCTTTATTTTTTAGGAGTAGAGGTCCCAAAGGTCTTGTTCGGAGTGGAACGAGGCTGGGAGATAAACTGTTGAATTAATCACCAGTTAATTAATTCTCGAAGCGTTACACTCACTCTCACCAATTTCTCACTCAAAACTCAAGGGAAAGATTTTGGCAACCTAGGGGCATATCAGGGGAAGGAAACAGGCGTGAGAAATGAGAGGTGGGACTCACATCAATGCTTTGTTGTTACTTTTCCTGCATTGCATATCTATTTTATATATATCAAACATGCATATTTTGTAACTCTCATGAAATATATTTTGGAACTAGTAGAAACTCTCTTTTGTGAAAATGTGTGTCGATTAATAAGATAATAATGAGACTTGTAAAACTATGCACGTAAAAGACTAATAAGACTAATTACATCATAGGACATGGTACACTGGTACGTGCAGTATAATGGACATGAGCTTATTATACGAGTTAACTTTATAGTCAAATATGTGTGCGGGGGCTTTGGATCCAATGGTTTCGTGATCAAGACACAGCCATTCCCAATGGATTGTCACTATAGAACGAACATTATTAGTAGTGTGGGCTACTCGAGGTCAGACTCAGTCGTGTCGCTAGTGTTATGTATGGTAGCTGTGCAATGGTTAGGGCACCGACATTATACTACAGATCCCTCGAGATAGCTTCAACCCTGCTGATAATGAGTAATATCTCGAGTAAATCATATTGTTGAACTATTACTGTTATTCATGATTATAAGCATATATTATATAATCACATCCATGATAAACTGTCATCTCATAATGTTGCATATGCTTTATAAACAACTAAGTTCATCATTTAATGACGGGTACATCATGTGCATTTCTACTCACTAAGTCGTCGGACTTACCTTTGTATTATTTTTTTTTTAAATATGTACGACTATGCTGTTATAAATAATGGATACCGTGAAGCATCCGGTTATATTGGAGGATTCGATCCAAAAGATGCTTAAGGACTTATTGCAAGCTTAAACGGGTACTCATGATAACTATTACTTTTGAGTTATGTTGTAGATTTAGGACTTGATGCATACTTGCATATTAAGATATAACATAGATCCCTTGTAACGATGATATACATATTATGATTCATGCTACTTTGATGTTCTTTGATAGATGCTCTGGTTATAATGATTCAATGTTATAGAACTTAGTTACTTCCGCTGCTTAGTATTCTTTGTGTTCGAGGAGTATAGATCTTTGAGTCTTGTTCGAAGTGGAATAAGGCTGGGAGATGAACCGTAAAATTAATTACCAGATAATTAATTCTCTAAACGTTACAATAACCGTTGTCATGGTACTACTAATCATACCCTTAGTAGCCATGACCACAGAGACTCTTCATAGGAGTTCCTTCGTAGTAACCTTCGCTTCGCATGTAATAGTCTTGCGGTGTTGCTCCTCTATAGGCCTCACGATATTGCACTTCATCTTTAGTATCAGGCTGAGGTGGGTTGCTATGTATTCCTCCGCCCAACTGCTCTGGGGGAGGACCTTGGAGTTGGGCTAGGCATTCTAGTTCTTCGTTCAGAGTGTGAGATTTCGGGCACACTCTTGTTTCAGCTCCAGTTACGAGGCCAAATAGACCACTTAAGGGTTAATTGGTTTGGACCATCCTGCTCCATTGGAACGTTTGGGCCTTATTTGAGGTATGGTTAGGTTTCTAGGTGGATTTGAGGGCGTGACGAGTGTAAAGGTGCCCCATGTATCTCTTTGGCCTCTTCTCTCTTATATTTCCTTTCCTTTCTTTGATTCTCGAGATTAGGGTCCTTCTTTCTTAGGGGACCGACACTTTCATAGGGATTGGTTTAAGGATGGTCTCGAATAGTCCCGCCTATTCTTCGTACCGTTAGCATGGCTTCCATCCCGATAATTAATAGTGGGGTGGAGAGTTGACAGAATCCTATCATGAAGTGACAACCCATTCGATGCAGGGTTAGAACGTAAATAATCAAGAAAACAGTAAACAGAATAGATAAATATTCCTAAGATTGTGAGACTATCACAAAATCAAAGAAATCTTCTCTAAACAGTAGATGCTATCTAAAGCCTGAAGGAAAAAGAACCAAGAAACTCAACTCTGAGTATTCTTATTAAACAAAACGAATAATAATAATGAAATGTTTTTCCAAAGGGTCTAAGCCTGTATTTATAAGCTTAGAGGCTAAAGTATAAAAGAGGTTAACATAAACTAGGATTACACATCCTAGAAGGAAAAGTAATTTAAGATAAATTAGGATTACACATCCTAGAAGGAAAAGTAATCTAAAACCGCGTACTAGAAGGAAAAGTAAACTAAAACAATTAAAAGACTAACAAAGAAACCAAATTTAAATAAAAGACTAAAAGATAAGATAGGTCATCCTAATCTACATCATCCTCCCCAGGTTGGAGAGAATTCGCCCTCGAATTCGCCTCCTCATCTAACGAGTCCTCTATAACTTTTTGGGTCCTTGGTAAACCCAACACAAAATCCATGCTCCTGTTTGTCCATGGGTGCTCTGGAATATGAAGAGGCGAATATAACCCAGCATTGGTAACCGACTCTTTTGGTACTTGACATATATGGCCATTCTTCTTGAATTTGTCCACTTCTCTCTACATACTCGGCCAATAGGGCTGTTTAGTTACCAGTTGTAGTGTCTTGTCCCACTCCCTGTGACCATTGTTATGGCATTCCTTGATAAATTTCAGCAATAGACTACTTTTAGGAATGCACAATTGAGTGCCTTTGCGCAAAAGCCCATCATGCCATTTGAAGTCTTGCCGCGCTCTTGTGGACATGTCATACAGAATAGGTTCAAAGTTTAGTTTGAGACTTACATGATAGTGTGGTCGGTTGGAAAGGCTAGGCCCAGACACTAAATCAATTTGGTGTTGAATGTCATGAAGGGGCGGTAGTTCCTCCGATCGGTCTTTTCGGAACATATCAGTGCATTCCTCTAACGAACACATAACTGTCTCTTGTACAATCTCTGTTGGGCTGCATTCTTTGTCATAGAGTGGGGACACTTGATTCGTGTCGGACATCTCTCCTATGAATTCTCGTTTGGTTAGGAGTGTATGGCCCACCTTTTTTGGAGGTTTGTATGCTTCTCCTGGGTTAGGTAGAAGACTAATCTTCACATTGTCCACCAAAAGGCTGTAGGTATTCTTCCGTCCATCGTGGTGAACGTTTCGATCATACTGCCACGGTCTCCCCAGCAATAGGTGGCAGGCATCCATGGCCACCACATCACACCAAGTTTTATCTTTGTATTTAGTGCCAATTGAAAAATTTACAAGGCAATATTTTGAGACTATTACCTCGTTTCCCTTCTTAAGCCACTCTAGGTGATATGGTGTAGGGTGTTTCTCTGTGTCTAGAGCCAGCTTCTAAACTGCTTTTCCTGCCACCACGTTCTCGCAGCATCCTCCGTCAATGATTAGTTTGCATACTTTACCCTTAATGGTACATGTTGAGTGGAAAAGGTTGTGCCGCTGTCCGTCCTCACCTTTCACCTTTCGGGATGTAAGGCATATCCTTCGAACCATTAAACTAGGCCCATTATTCCCGGTGACAAATTCTTCCTCAATGTCTCCGTCATCGTTGAAGGTTGCTTCTTGCTCTTCTTCTTCACCTTGCTCATCGAAGGTGTTTCCCTAGTCAATGAGTAGACCCTTACCATATTTCTCTTCTTTTCGGCAATCCGCCATTTTGTGGCCCGATTTGCCACATTTAAAACACTTAGGCCCATTCGTCATTGTGCACCGGTTAGGTGGTTTGGTTGTGATTGGAGTTCGATTTGGATTTACTGATTGTGTGGTGTTTCGAGGTTTAAACGGCCCGTTGTATCGAGTCGTGTTACCCTCTGTGCCACGCCCAAAGAAACCCATGGATCCCCTGGCTGCCGTTTTCTCCAACAAAAGGGCTCTATGATAAGCCGCACATTACGGATCAAAAGATTTAATGGATCTTGAATTTGTTTTGTAAGCCCCAATGTATCGGGATACTAATTGATCATCCGTCTCGGCTAACTCAACCCGTGTCAAGTATTTGTAGAACTCCTCCGTGTACTCATCCACGGTCTTCGAACCTTGGCTTAAATTCTGTAGCCGCTGATACATGGTATGGGTGTAGTTGTATGGCAAGAAGGCTGGCCGCATGTGCTTCAACAGTTTTTTCCCATTTGTTGATTTTTGATTTGCCTAGCCGAGTCCTGGATTGCTTCAGTTGCTGCCACCATGCTGCAGCTCTTCCCCGGAACATGGTTGCGACCAAAGAAACTCGTCGATCCTCAGATACTCTTTTGAAATCAAGAACTTCTTCAACTGCCGCTATCTAGTCCAAGAATTCCTTGGGTTGGAGACCCTTGTTGAATTCCGGAATATCGAGTTTGAAACCGGATTCCCACCGATTGGCCTGAGCTTGTACCAGAGGTTTTGATGTCTGTGCACTTCGCGCTCCGCAAAAAGGTTTCCATATTCATTCTCCACACGTGCGTCTTCCTCCTCCGAGTCGTGCGGTGAGGGTATATGCCGACGTCTGTCTTGAACATTCTTGATGGACAACTGCCTTGTGAAGACTGCAATTTGTTCCCTCAAGCTGGCAAATTGTGCCTTCGAATGTGCCTGATAGGCTGCCGGTGATTCTTCTCTAACTGGTTCTTCGCGATCATTCCCGTTCTCCGAGTGTGCAAAGCGGTTACCCCTTTCCCTTGTGACTGGTGCCATGAAAGAGACTAGGCTCTGATACCAACTGATGCAGGGTTAGAACGTAAATAATCAAAAATAATAGTAAACAGAAATGATAAATATTCCTAAGATTGTGAGACTATCATAAAATTAAAGATATATTCTCTAAGCAGTAGATGCTATCTAAAGCCTGAAGGAAAAATAACCAAGAAACTCAACTCTGAGTATTCTTATTAAACAAAACGAATAATAATAATGAACTGTTTTTCCAAAGGGTCTAAGCCTGTATTTATAGGCTTAGAGGCTAAAGCATAAAAGAAGTTAACATAAACTAGGATTACACATCTTAGAAGGAAAAGTAATTTAAGATAAACTATGATTACACATCCTGGAAGGAAAAGTAATCTAAAACCGCGTACTAGAAGGAAAAGTAAACTAACACAATTAAAAGACTAACAAAGAAACCTAATTTAAATAAAAGACTAAAAGATAAGATAGGTCATCCTAATCTACATCACCTTTTTTCTTGGTTGGACCCTTACTTTCACTTGTATCGAGGACCTACGGACCATACTTGCAGACTTGAAGACAACGACAAACTTTGTAATGGGCAAACCAGAAGGGATCCGAACTTGTTGTTCTTGCTAACTTGGCCTTCGTGGACAGACCTTAACCTTGAAGGTTCGTTCCGGGAGAGGAGCTAACATGGGAACGTAGCTTGTACGGGGATTTAACACGTGTAGCTTTGAAGTTTGAGGCCTGATACTTACAATCCACTAAACTACTTCACTAATAGCGGCATGCACCTTGGTTGCGGGCAATTTTGGAAGTACTTAAAATCCATACGTGAGATCTATGCTTGTTTTGAGGTGGCTAGGTTCAGCAATTGCTCCTCTAGAGCTGAACCTTGATCTAACAAGTGATAATTTTATTTATTTATTTTTTTTTAAGAAAAAAAAAAAAGAGAGAAAAAGGAGATGTTAGATAAACTTGAATAAAAAATGTGTTAATAAGTAATTTTGTATTCCAAAAAACAAGATAGATGTTTTTTTAAAAAAAAAAATTAAAATATTATATTAAGTTAAATATTATATAAATTTAAAGAAAATGCCTAACTAAAACTTCTTGTCTTAGGCACCAAAATGTATCGAGCTGGCCTACCCTCTACAATGATGTTATGAAGCCAACTTTTAAAAAAGAAATGCTTGCTACTATAATTCTATCAAACATTCATCAAATAATGCAAACATGACACTCTCAAACAATTGTTGGTTTTTATTATTATTTAAAAATGGTTAATCCAAGGATTACATAGGAGTGTCACATTAACATTGTTGAATGAATATTGAAAATAATTATAGTATCTAGCATTGCTAAGTATAGTGTTTTTTGCAATCTACTTATTAACATGGAGAAGTGTTATGCATTCATCTTTTACTTATTTTTTGTCCATCTCTTTTGTAAATTTACTATTAAATTTGTGAGAGCAATATGTGGACTTATAGATTTAATGGTAAATTTACTCATCTCTTATAGGAAGATTGATAAAAAAAAATAGATAAAAGATAAAAATTAAACATTTTCCTATTAACGTGTGTGGCACATGTTCTTTGCAAAGGTGGGGATAAATTTTAGGTGTTAGTAGTGACGATGACAAGATTTTTTTTTTAAAAAAAAATTTCACCGATCAAGTACCAAAATTCATGAGATATAAGGCAATTACCATTAAAATTTCTCATCTACTGTATGATTAATTGTTAAGTACAAAAAAAAATCAAAAATCAAAAATCAAAAGATGAAATATAATGGATAAGGAATTTATATTTTTTTACGAAATCCACCACGCCACGCGTCTCTAGGCGAAGCATACACATCACACCCAACCTTCAGCATGAGAGGCAATGAATTGTACCACACTCGAAACAAGCTCCCCAACCTCAACAGACGCCGTCGTATCGACCACCAATCTCGGAACATCACCAACGTCGTACTCCGTACACCCAGCGTACCCTTCCAACAGTCTCTCGAGGTCCCGCCACGTGGCAGGCTTATGCCAGCCGGCTTCACAATCAGCAGCGCCGGCACCGCGCCGCTCGAGCCTCCTCCTCCATTCGGCCTCATTATTGGGCTTACACTCGACGACGAAGACACGGGCCCCAGCGGAAGACGCCGTCTGGACAAGCCGGTCGAGGTGGGCCCTGCGGGAGAGCGGCGAGTCGAGGACGACGCTGAGCCCGAGCCGGAGCTGGGTGGAGGCGACCCGGAATAAGACGTCGTAGGAGAGGTCGTTGAGGAGAGTGGAAGCGGTGGTTGGGGTTGTTGCAAGGAGGAGAGCGCGTTGGAGAGGTGAGGTGCCGTCACGGACGTCGTCTTTGTCAACGAGAGGGATTCTGAGCGTTGAGGCCAAGGATTGGGCCAAAGTGCTCTTGCCCGTCCCAGGATGCCCTTTCATTGCTACTATTATCTTCTTTTCTTTAATTGCCATCTCTCTTCTTTGCTTTGCTTCTCACCAGGTTTCTGCATGTGCAAAGTGTTTATATTATATATAGCTTGTAACTGCGTGCCACGTGGAAAATGCTGATTAGAGTAAGTCACAATTATCTGTTTGAATTTTTATTAATTTAGGCAAATACAATAAAATGCTTTATAAATGTTTATATGAAATTCACATCTTCGTGTTTGAGAATTGTTATTTCTCAAACATGATCTAAGTCGACAACTTAAAATCTATTTGGACAAATATGTTTAATGTTTTTCATATTTCTTATATCGATGAGAAATGTTATGAGTTAATAAATTTATTATATTTGATTTATATTTTTTTTATAAATTTAATAGACTAATAATTAGATTTGTAATATCTATCATTAATTTATATGAGGTTCACATAAATATAATATATATATATTGACCCTACCATTTTTCTATATTAGCCGTTAACAATTAGGATAAGCACATACATCCTTATCCACAAAGGGCAGTAGGTGGCACTTGCCAATTGGACAATTTTCTTTTGATATTTGTTGGAGTGGATTAGGTGAAATGGAAACGATATCAAGGGAAAGTGGGGTGGGGAACTCTTTATGATGTAGAGTATATTTTATTTAGAAATTATATTTTATAGATGTAATGATATTTATATTATTTTAAAATTTTATAATATTAATTGGAAAAACCTCTTCATGGGACAGCTTCTACTTATTTCTTTCAGCAAATTTTCTGTCATTGAATAATGTAGTTTTCTTCATGAAGAAGCAAGGCAAAAATGCAAAACCAGCAAGGGATGTCAAATAGAAGCAACCCACATATAATCCAAATTAAACTATTTTGGCAATGTGCCCAACAAAGTTTTCAAAATCCTCAATGTAGCCCATTCGTTAGTCATTTCCATATTCTTTGATGGAAATTGCTCACGTGCATTCTTTCTATAAAAACTTTCAAAATAGCCACATGTACATATGTTGAATTCTCAAAATGCCCCATTATAAAAAATAAATTGATTAAAGGTTAGCTCAGCAATTTGGTTGGGCAAATGGGGGTGGAGGATTTGGGGATGGTTTCGGCCACCCACATTTGGCTCCTTACGAGTGGCCAAATCACCCAATGAACCATTTAGGTGGCTTGCCACCCTCATTTCAGCCAGATGGAGGTGGCCGAGTCACTTCCAAAGGGTTTGGGGGTGGGTTAGGCCACCACCCCCATTTGGCACTTCATGGGTGGCTCGCTACCCACATTTTGGCTAGATGAGGATGGCTCAGTCACTGCCTTATGACCAAGGCAATGGCCGACCACCTCCAAATGGCCCATGGGGTGGCTGTAGCTGCCCATTTGTTTTTGTTCTTTTTTTTTTTAGAAAAATGGGGGCATTAATTTTCGTCAGAAAAGAAGGAGCTTACTAACAGAGTAGTTACATTAAAAATTTTAGAAACTTGGTATGTTGCTAAATTTAAAAATTTGAAAAAAAAAAAAAAACCGATGTAAAAGAAGTGGTATAACTAGCGGAACGTTCTAGCCGGCAGGCAAGAGGATGGTAGTCAGACTCATATGGTGGAGATAGGCAATCCGCCTAAATGGTCCTAACTATGACCATGCTCCTAGTCCTAGGTAGGAGAATTGAAATCTTCAACCTTAAAGCTAAGAGCATTTCATAGATAGTCTAAATTTAACTAATATGAGCCAAAATCCGCCACCAACAAATTGTATTAAGGTAATTTAAACCCAACATTTCACGCGATGGAGTTTGGATTTGGAAGGAAGCTGCATGTGAGTGACGAGGGGTTGGAAACAAAAACCTATTTGAGATAGATAATATTTTCCGGATGTATAATGCTCTACATATATAGCCCTCGAGATTTCCCTATTACACAAAAATTGTAAACTTTCAGCAAGACAAACTACAAATTAAGGCATGAACAAAAACCTATTTGAGATAGATAATATTTGGTGTGTTCAAATCCGTTGTTGGAGAAAATTATAACATAATTATTTATAAGGTGAAGAAAGTAGTGAACCAAGCATAACTCAAGGCACAGACAAATAGCTACAAATGAGAGACATACCTTAACAAATAAAAACTTTTCCCCATCATTCTCCATATTCTTGACCAGTTTAGGGCATGTTGACAAGTCAACCCAAAAAAGGCTTGGCAGGTAACATGTATTGGATTCAAATACTTGTGAAAATCTTTCCAATGAGATGCATCCCCCTGCATTCGCCTCTTCTATAGATGGCGGAAGTCATAAAATTTCTTCAAGTTTCTTGAAATCCATAAATATAAGGTGCATCAATTCAATAAACCTTTTCATGAATGCAGTGTTAACAAAATCTACAAGAAAATAGAAGATAATAAGAAAATCATGTTTATTTCTGAAATATGGTAAAAGGTCATTGTGTCTAATGATTCTTTTTAATTCTTCTTATATTAAAAGAATTATGTCTACAACCAAAACATTGATTTTAGATCAGAGATTCATATACATACACAATATATATATATATATATATATATATATAATACACACGTGTATGCATTTCTTCACCATTTTTTAAAGTCAAATATCTTAGTGAGGAAATTTCATAACGCAGTTGCAATCTTTTCGCCTTGAAACACAATTTGTGCTTTGATACTATTAATTTGTAGATCACAATCATAAGATTAGCTACCATTTTGTGCTTTGATATTTAGATAAGCCCTTTTTTTTTTTACTTATCACTTGTGAGATTGTGTTTCAAGGCGAAAGAGATTGCAACTTCATTATGAGATTTCCTCACTAGGAAATCAGATATTTTCCTCTTTAATAATCATTTTCCACCTCTTGTAAGTAGAGACAAAAAACAGAGGAACCCTTTGCTTATCTCAACAGAACATCTGCAAAGCATTTCTCTTCCTGCTGAATTAAACCCCCAAAAAAAAGGGAGAAATTTTATGTTATGTGTGTTTGTGTGTGTAATTTGAACAAACGTTACACCACTCAATAACTTTTTATTATAACAATACTTTGCAAAGCCTCATCATTTGATTAAATATCCTCTCAAGGTTTATCATGCAAACCAGATTTCAAAACTTGATTGTTTTTGTTTTCGGGATTACCCCATTTCTTACCATATTGCACCCTGTAAAAACATTAAAAACTGCCCCAGAAATCAAGTAAGAAGGAAGTGAGAAAACTTCCCAGAAAAAGTAATAATAATAATTTTTTTGGATTTTAGGCTTTTTTTCTTTAGTATGAAAGATTATCAAGAATTTTAGATATTTCAAATTTTGCAATTTTTGGATTGATAAGTAAGTGAATAAAGTATCGTTTTTCGAAATCCTACTTTCTTCATTCTGTGTCTGTCACCAAGCAATAAATGTGTACATGTTCAATAGGGATGATTAAATTGGTAGTGAATTACTAGTTATTATCCCCCTTTTTTAATTTTTATTTTCTGGTGCAAGTAGATTGAATTCAATAGGGATGATTAAATCCCTTTTATATCTACAATGTCATTTTCAGGAAAGAATGGAGTTTTTATGACACTAGCTCGAATTGGTACATATATTGTAGCTTGAAAATTAAAGAGCTGAAGATAACTATGTATTATCAAGGGGTAGATGTCTTATAAATTATGCAATATCACTATCAACTTGAATCTTAATTAAGAAAATTACTAGCTAGACGTTAAACACCCCTCTCTTTGCTAGGGTTTCTTCTCTAGTAGAGAGCGCTGTCGAGGGGAGAACAAACGTTCTCCCCCATCGGCCCTCCACCCCTCTCCCTCTTCTGCCTCCCCGAGATAGCCTATTTACCTAATGCCCCTAGCTCGAATTTTTTTCCCGGCAACTTTCTTTCCCAACATGGTTTTCATTTTGGGTTTCTTGTTTCTTTGTCTTTCTTGTTAGAGTTTGTTTTTGTTTCTTTATACTTTTGCTTTTGTTGTTTTTGCTTGTTTAGGTACACTTTGTGGGTGATGATCTTGGGGTTTCACTCAAACTTCCCCCTCCATTTGAGTGCGCTGCCGATCTCCTCTGCGTGCTCTGTCACTCATCGTCCTTTGCTGGGCCTTTTCTCACACCCCCTTCGCGATGAGGATTTAACACCCCTTTCCAATTTCAGTTTCCAGCGAAATCGTGATCAGCTCTTCTTTCCGGCTGCTGTCATTCGCTTGGTGTGCTTCTTTGTTGTTTATTTCCCTATAATTTAGACTAGCTTTTCCTTTTGGTGTAATTTTTGTTTTGTTTTTGTTTCCCTGTAATCGGTTTTTGTTTTTGCTTGTAATAATGCTCGATCCTCTCTCGCTTGATCTGCTTGCCTGATGCTCTTAGGGTTTGTTGCTTGGGTCCAGACTGAAAATAAAGGGAAAAATATTGTATTGAAATAAACTTCTTGCTTGATTTATTTACAAATAGTACAAGGGTATTATATACCATTAGATATGCATGTAAGTAAAGCAAGGAAATAAATACAAGATAGTAATTGACAAAATATCTTAAGACCTGTTGTACGAGAACAATTTCCTTATGAACATGTGAGTGTGGTGCAAGGCATGGGATCTTTCCTTTCTAATGTGAGTGTACCGCAAGGTGTGAGATCTTCCCTTTCTGATATGAGTGTGCTGCAAGGAGGTTGACTACTCAAATATTGCTTTCCTTTGTGAGATGAGTCTTGTGAGGCAATAACCTTTGAGGATGCAACATGATCTAATGAGGTGGCATGAGTGGATTTATCATCATAATTAGCAACATGTCTTGTTATGTTAACAGCCCCTTGCAAGTGGATGGGAGGCACAACCATCAGCTTGGACCGTAAATAAGCAAAACGAGATGATGATAAACCTTTGGTAAAAATATTCTGCAATTTGATCACCTGTGGAAATAAACTTAATAGCAATATCTCGGTTGACCACCTTTTCATGTACAAAATGATAATTCACTTCTATGTGCTTGGTACGTGCATGATAAACGGGATTAAAAGCTAAAGCCAAGGCATTTACATTATCACACTACAAGGTAGGAACATGGAGTAAAGGGATTTGTATCTCATGAAAGAGCATTCGTAGCCAATAAAGCTCAACAGCAGATAAGGCAAGAGACCGATATTCAGCTTCAGTGCTGGAATGAGCTACAACAGCTTGCTTCTTGGCACTTCATGAGACAAGACAAGGCACAAGAAACACAGCCATCCTTGATGTGAAACGGCGATCATCAAGGTTGCCAGCCCAATCAGAATCATAAAATGCAATAAGTTGTAGGCTCCATTTGGCATAGAAAATGCCATGTTCAATAGTGCCTTTCAAATACCTTAAGACCCGCTTGGCAACAACCCAATGGGTAGAAGTGGGGAGCATGACGATGTTGACATAATTGATTAATAGAGAAGGCAATCTCAGGCCTTGTCAATGTGCAATATTGTAAAGCACCAATGACATGTCTTTATTCAAATGGGTCCATGAGTGGGTCACCATCAAACTTGGACAACTTAGCCCCCATAGCGCAAGGAGACTTTGAAGGCTTGGCACCATCCATGTGAAGTTGAGAAAGCAAATTAGTGATGTATTTTGATTGGCTAAGATGTAAGCCTGCATCGGTGCGTGTAGCTTGGGCACCAAAGAAAAATGAGAGACAACCCAATCTTTTAAGGGAAATTTCTGTTGAAACTGAGAGATAAGTAAGCCAATAAGACGTGAGTCATTGCCCGTGACAATAATATCATCAACATAAATCAACATAAATAGCTTGATGTCACCATGAAGGTACAGAAAAAGAGAGGAATCCACAAGTGATGCTGTAAAACCAATTTCCAAAAGAAAAGTTGACAATCTATGGAACCAAACTCTAGGAGCTTGTTTTAAGCCATAAATGGCTTTGTGAAGTTTGCAAACAAAGTTTGGATGAGCTTTGTCGGGAAACCCTTGAGGTTGCTCCATAAATACCTCTTTGGCCAAAAAAACCATGTAGGAAAGCATTGGAAACATCCAACTGCCTTGCTGCCCAACCAAAATGTACAACCAAGGCTAAAACAATCCAAATAGTAGATGGCTTAGTTACTGGACTAAAAGTCTCAGTATAGTCAATCCCACACTGCTGTTGAAATCCCTTGGCAACTAACCGTGCTTTAAACCTCTCAATGGAACCGTCGGGCCTTTGTTTGATTTTATACACCCATTTGTTCTTGATGATATTGTGAGAACCAAGTCGAGGACATAAATTCCACGTCCCATTGGAAACCAATGCTTCAAACTCATGTCACATAGCTTCCCTCCATCTAGGGTCACCGGCAACAGTAGTGTAGCAACTGGTTCACTATCTTTGAGGACAGAATGAAGCAAGATTAAAGGGTGTTTGGTAACATTATAGAGATGAAAAAAGCAGGAAAGGATTTGGGCTTAAGAGAAATTTTTTGAGACTAGTGGTCATGGTATGTGGGGTAGGAGACGTAGTTGTGGGCACAGTGTGAATGGGATTTGGTAATAAGGTGAGAGCTGGTTCTGTAGAAGTGAGCATGGATGAAGCATGGGCTGATCGTTAGGTATAGGAGAGGATGGCACTGCAGAAGTTGGAAGACAATTTGTAGGGGCTAAGGTTGACTCATGTGTGGATGATGAGGAGGGTATGGTCAGGGACGGATCCAGAAAGTTTGATGGGGGGGACCAAGGTATAAATTTAAAATATATAAAAGTAACGTATAAAAACAAAATGACCTTCAATTCAGTTTTAGCAAAAACATAAACACTTGAAGAAAAAGATACATACATAGTTGTTTCACAACACATTTCAAATTTCGGCTCAAACACTTATCATAAACAACTTGTCGTGCATACATATCCCGAAAATCATCTATAATTGAATCTGTACTAAGTGTCTTAACAATTTCTTTTTCGATGTACAACATTAGAGAATTTGTTAGAAACTCATCTTCAATTTTATTACGAAGCCTAGTTTTAATGATATTCATGGCTAAAATGCTTGTTCTGTAGTTGCGGTAGAAACGAGAAGAGTAAGCAGAAGCACAACAACTCGAAAAACAAGTTGATAGATAGTTGACTTCGGTTCTAACCAACCATTGGCACAATTCGGAAATATTTAACAATCCTTGGAAACTTGAATCTTGAACTACATTATGTTCATAATAGTGAAGTTCTACATCCAATTGTTCTTTTTCAGTATCGGTAAAGTCTTGTAGATAAAATTTATTTATCAACTGACAAATATCATCAATTCTAAAAGACTCACGTGCAACTCGAGGATCAAGAGCTGAACTGAGAATAAGCAACTCCACTACTTGCTCACTAAACCCGCAATTTAATTTTTACAATTGAGAATCTATTGCAGCACAAAAAATATCCACACGATAATGATGCTCAATTGTAAAGACAACTTGTTGATGGCAAGCTCGACCTCTTCTATCAACATAACAGACATTTATATTTGGCACATTTATGTTGTGTTTATTGCAAAATGACTTCACTTTGGTAAGTAAAACTTTTCATTTATCATCTCTATATCCTTGCATAGTTTTTTTAGTGGATGAAACAAGATGCATGGCATTTAAAATGTCTTGAGATTTGGATTGCAATGCTTGACATAGATGATCGGTGATCTGCATAGTTTCTTTTATGAGATGTAAGATGAATACAAATTCAAATGAAGTCATTACCTGATGAATTGAATCAGCTTCTGCTCGTTGGGAAGAAGTAGTTCCCAC
Source organism: Carpinus viminea (assembly GCA_013348765.1). NCBI lineage: Eukaryota > Viridiplantae > Streptophyta > Magnoliopsida > Fagales > Betulaceae > Carpinus > Carpinus viminea. The sequence continues at coordinate 16,031,814 of CP054669.1, read as the reverse complement.
ATCAATGATTTTAAGAATAACTTCACAAGTTGGACTATAAATTTTGATCAAATTAAAAACTGATCTCAAATAAGAACTCCAACACGTATCTCCAGGTCGTTGTAGCATACTAATTTGATTAAGTCCTCTCCCACTCTCCATCTCATCAATTGTCACCATAAAAGCATTTTCAGTAGCTTGAGCAACCCGCAATCTTTATACCAAATGCATGAAGCACAAACAAAATTGACAACATCATTCAAATTTGTAAAAAATTGATGAACAGAAATGACTTCTTTTGATACCACCGTTAATGCCAATTGCAAACAATATGCGAAGCAATGAATGTAGTAAGCATATGAATAATCATTTGAAACCAAAACTTGTAACCCATTCCACCCCTCTTGCATATTACTTGTACCATCGTATCCTTGCCCTCGAATATTTTTAATGTTTAGCTGATGTTTAGATAATACAAAATATATACTTTTTTTCAAGGTTAATGCCATAGTATCAGAGACATGAACAAGTCTAGAAAAGCATTATTGCACAAAGCCATTCTTGTCAACAAATCTTAAAACTATAGCCATTTGCTCCTTTATTGACTCATCACGAGCTTTATCAACAATTAGGCAAAACTTTGCATCACCAATTTCATCATGAATTACTTCTTCACTTTGGTTGAAAAAACATGTAAAATTTGCTTTTGTACCGTTGGTGATATGTAAGTGGCATTCTTTGGAGCTTTAGCAATCACCTCAGCAAGCTTTTCACTATATGAAATCGTCAAACCTAATATCTCAAAAAAATTTCCACGATTTGTTGAACCCACACTTTCATCCCAACCTCTAAAAGCAACACCTTGAAATGCAAGTACTCGAACAACATCAACTAAGGCTTTCAACTGCAGTCAATTGTTTGCAATTTGTTCAGAAGTGAGCTTTTCGAACACATTCTGTATATGTTGAGATTGGTTCTTCAAATCTTCATATGCCTTCTCAGCAATTCGGTGAAATAAATTAGGATATTTCCCTATATGATTGAGAAAAGCACAATATTTTCCATTTCTAACCTTCTTCCAATTTCTGAATCCATCTATAATAAATACACGTTGTGTAAAAAAAAAGCAGGGTAAACAAAAGGTTGCATCTTTCTTAGGAGAATATTCAAGCCATGAAGGAAATAGATTGTACCATGAAGGTTGAAAGCTACAAAGATGGTTTTGTTTTTCATTTCAGGTAGTTTGAGACTGGAGGTCAATACGAACTATCTTTAATGTAAGCTCTTCGAATTTCATCTCAGTGATTAACATCATATTCTCATATCTGATGACGCAATCCAGGATCATACTCCAATGAGCTAATATTAAATTCATTGCCATCAACTCTTTGAAGTTTTTTAGAAGAATTTTCAAAAATTGGAATATCAGAAGCTGGCGATAATGTATCACCAACATTGACAAGTTTGGTAATTTGAAGTTTGGGCATTTGAATTTTGTGCATTTGAACTTTGTACATTTTTTTGTTTCAAAAAATCAAGTATTGTATTTGACTTTTCCATTATCTACAAACAAAATTAGGAGAAAACATAAAATTTAAAAAACAACTTCCACAAAAATGTTTTAGAAAAAAAAAAAAAACCCCATCAAACATATCCGCCAAAATATGAAACATACTAATTCTCCAAAACAAAAGCTTAATATATACATATGCTATTATGTTAATAATGATATACATATATATATGTATATTCGCACACCAAGTAGACACAACAAACATGCATTTATGTATCAATGTATATTTATTGTGCTTTGTGCATAAGAAAACTCACAAATTTATCCCACAAATACTTGGAAACTCTTATAGCAAGAAAATTCACCTAAAAAGATCATGTTCAATATTCATTAAAGTAAATAAAACTCATTAATTATAATCACTTGAAAAAACAAACAGGAAGTCGGAAGTATTTTCATATGAAAAAAAAAAAAAAAGAGTCCACAAATCCAAGTGTATTTTTTTTTTTTCCAACTTAATTCTTAATCAGCTATAAGCCACAATTGACTTCCAAAATTTAATTACCAAACAATTTTTTTTTGTTCATCACTGAGAAAAACATCGTCAAACCACTAATCATTATTTATAGAAAATACAAAAAATCATATCACAATCATAGTATCTAACATTCTAACTTCTAAGAAGAAATTAAATACCCACAACGGCACAACTAGATTTGGCAATAAATTAAAATTCAACATCAATAAAAAAAAAAATACACACAAAAAGAGTATGAATGAAAGATGTAACGAAATTAAAAAAAAAAATACACTTACCAAATTTTGATGCAAATTAATAGTAAATTAATTCAAAAGCACTCACCTTTTGATTTTTTAAGATAAAAAGTAGAGGTTGGGCCCATGAAGGAAGAGAAGGGACAACGGGAAATGGGGGACCACAGTCCACATATGCATAGACAGCATAGCCACAAACTCACAGACAATGAAGAATAGCTGGGTGACGACGTGAAGGAGTGAGAAAGGGGATTGTGAGAGGTAACCTAATTTTTTTTGTTTTTTGTGGGAGCACTTGGACCGGTCTTTGACTCTTTTTCTTTATTTGTTATGTTTATTTATTTTTTTTTTTTTTGGTGTGGGCATTGCGCTGGGACTGTTTTTTTTTTTTTTTTAATGTTTTTTTAATTATTTTTGGTGTGGGGCTGTGGGCGCTGGGAGTGTGGGACGTTTTTATTTTTTTTAAGGGGGAAGTGACTAGGCTAATCAAGTGACCAGCCTTGTTTTACTTTTATGGGGGAAGGGGGGGACCAATGTAATATATATTTTTTTTTACATCTAAATTTTTTTTTTTAACTAGAATTTGGGGGGGACCATGGCCCCAGCCGGTCCCCCCCTCCTCCGTCCTGGGTATGGTGGTGTCTTGGAAAGGAATAGTAAGGTCAAACAATGGAGGACACAAAGATGGGGATTCAATATTTTCAACTGGGGGAGCAACAGATAATATGTCAGAATTATTGGCAGAAGTAAATGGAAAGATAAAAGGAGAACTTATAGAATAGTGAAAGGTACACCTTGTTTGCATTAATATGAGATAGCAAAGTGGTAGCAGGTTGCTCCTTGGTCAGAAAAGTTCTCTCATCAAAGACCACATGTCTAGACAAATAAACCTTCTTAGTAAGGAGATCAAAGCACTTATACCCAGCATGACTATATCCAAGAAAAAGACATGGTTTGGATCTATATTCAAGTTTGTGGGAGGTATAGGGATGAAGCAAAAGATAGCACTTACATCCAAACACATGAAGAGTGTGATAATCTGGTTCTTTACAATATAATTTACGAGGGAGATAGATTATTAAGTGTTGGTGTAGGTAGATTGACAAGGTAAACACTTGTTAAAAAAGCATCTACCCAATACTGATTTGATAAATAACAGTGAGCAAGGAGGCTTAAGCCAGTTTATAAAATGTGCCATAATTTTCTTTCAGCCAAACCATTTTAGGGAGAAGTGTGTCGTTGTTTTTGTTGAAGGTTATGGTCAATGGGCTTTTTTGGATTTAAAAAGACCCGGCTCTAGAAAAAATACTATCAAAGAAAAACACAAGTGCATTACAAGTAGTTCAAGTATCAACCACAAATGAATCACCCACCTTCTTTGGATTGCCCATTTTTTAATATATTTTTATTTTGTATGAAGCTATTGGGTTGAAGAAAACATGTCTACTTTTGTCCTAAAAAAGTTGTAGATGAATGACTGAATCTACAAAAGAGCTCACATGTTTCTTTCATCAATATAATAGATGGATAACTAAATCCACATAACTTGGTTGTTACCTACTTCAATTCAATTTTATAGTTGCTTCTCTCAATATTACCATGTAATTACTATACTTCTTTGAGATTATTTCTAGATTTCCCTTTTTCTAAAGAGAAAAAAATAAATAAATAAAAAAATTCATGTGCTTGCTGGAATTGGTTGAGATTCTTTCAAGGTTTTATAGGTTTCCTCTATTTTTAATCTTATATTTCTCTTGTTGGTTCATTTGACATGTAATTGGATACAATTTTCAAAAGTGTAAGAAGTTGTTCATCATTTTAGGTATTTCTCTTAGAACCTGTTTGAGATTGCGTTAAGTAGAGCTTTTAAGTCAAAAAGAGCTTTTGGGCAAAAGTTTCATTTTTAAGATTTTGCCAGAAGTGCGTTTTAGCCATTTTAATGCATTTTGGACAATTAAATGACATTAAATTTTTTTACCAAACGAATATTTTTTCCTTCAAACAAACTTTTTAAACGTTAAAAACACTTTTATGCCCTTCACATAATATGTGCCAAGAAATTCAATTTTTCTTGCCACATACACTATGTGCCGGAAAATAATTTTCTTTGGCTTTATGGCACATAAATTATGGGCCATTAAAATTTCCTAGCATGTTGTTTATGTGCTAAGAAATAATTTTCCTAACACTGGTATTGCCGATGTACACCTTATGTCACAAATAAATGCGAAGATGAGTTTTCTTGGCATTTAAAACCAGTTTGTTGGCACTTAAAAAATGCCAGTAAGAACTGTTTTTTTCTTCTTCCTTTTTTTTTTTTGGGTAGTGGCCCTCATCCATAAGGTAATGGCGGCTATAAGTTGTCACGGGCAAATATCCACGCTGAATCTTATGCTCACCCTGAGCTCCTACCTCAACTGTGTTCAGATTGAGCTCAATAGCTGCTTCTATTTGCCTGTTATGTCAAAAAAAAAAAAATTATGCATTCCTTTGCAGGGTTGATGTTCTTCACATGAAAGAATTCTTGGCATATAGAAAGACCGATATCAAAAGTTCATGATCCTATCATATTCATAGTCATAGCCAATCATAATTCATGGATATAGCTATTGTTTCAAAAACAAGGAAACTTTTCCAGATTGCTCCTCCATTTATGGTACTAAGATAAGAGAGGAGTAGATAATTCAAGATTATTTAGCTTTATGTATACCAACCAAGTCCACACCTGGTAATAGCACACTTCAAAATGCAAACTTGGATAGTAAGCTCGTGGCTAACATCCCCATAGCCGCCCAAATAAAGTATCACCTCCAATAAGATTAAGAGCACTAGCAACAAGTTCTTCCCCTTCTTCAGTAACAACAAGTAATACCTAATCCCCCATCTTTGATCCCATATCGTGGAAGAACTCCCTTGTTAGATAAGGACTACCCCACCTATGGATGATCAACAGCATATCAAAGATGCAACATCTCAAGCACTCCATGTGATTCAACCAATTTTTAAGACCATACAAGGTGAAAAAAGCATATTGATCACAGTTACATTTCCATTGTAAAGGCCCCCCCCCCAAAAAAAAAAAAAAGGTCAAGGGCAAGGACCAAACTTGTTATCAGTGGTGTTCATGTAAATTTATAAAAGGTGTCCCAGTACCTTGCTTGCCAACGGAAACATAAAGATATTAGGGTAAGAACTACCAATTATTTTTCTACCTAACCCAGTAAATGAAGAAGATCAAAGTTCAAACTTTGCATTGCCACACAACATAACCTAAGATGATGTCTATTACTCTACAATGAAAGGAGAAGAGTTAGAACCAACTCATCTAGAATCAAGCAACCTGGAATTTTATCCTATTGTCCTTTCAGAGCATAAGGATCTAATATCAATTGTAACAACCCCGATGGGCAAATCAATTAACTTATAATTGACCCCATGGTTCACCTCCCAACCCTATCCATCAAGGGACAAGACTCAATGATCACAACCTTTCATAAGCGAGAGACCTTAGCAAAAGACTTTTAAACTATAGGAATAGAGAGTAATAATAAAGCAATCACACATTCATACATAAGAGTAAGCGTAATACCTCATGATATAAAAATAGTCACCAAATGTATCGGTCATTCGACCATCATCAAAAATAAAGATTACATCCTATAACATAATTGTTTCTCAAAAGGATCAACAGATCAAATCCTAAGTTTAAGCAATACCAGAGAGATAATAATCTTAATCATGTCTATTTGGGTGGTTCCTTCATCATCCCACATGTACTTCAACCAAACTGAGTCCATATCCTAAAAAATGACTCTTATCAAGTCTTGCGCAATCACCCATGTTTGATCCGAAAGTATACTCGTCTAGGCTAGCTAAACCACGCAATTATTCATAATGGATGGGAAAACATAAAATAAAAGGGTAAGTTTAACAGCTTGGTGAATGTGTTAGCATATAATACCCATGCCAATTTAGTAATGAACTCTATTTTATAAAATATACAATAGTTCCATCATGATAGTTTTTCATAAGCGTGATATAGATATATGATACATGCTTACCATTAGGATTTACAATGATAGTTCAACATCCAGTATGGTCTACTTGAGATGTTACCCCTTCTTGGAGGGTTGGCACTATTCCGAGAGACTTGTAACAAAACACTGGTGCCCCAGATATTGTATGCTACTGTCCATAATACTAGCGACACGACCGAATTTGACCTCAAGTGGCCTCCATCACTAATGACCCGAGTCCAACCTTGGGTAGCCTACACCACTAGTGACCACACGTTAAGGCTGCGCCAATCACGAAAAAATCATTGGATCCAAGGCCAATATAGCACACACATTTGACCATAAAGTTAACATGTATAGTAAGCCTATGGCCACTACCCCGAACGTATTGGTTAACCATATTATACGATGCAATTAATCTTGTCCGCATTTCACAAAAAGCTGGAGTTCATGTACAACAAAGTATATATTGTGAGAGTTATAAATATGCATGTTTTGTAACACAAAATAGTTGTGCAATTATAGGAAAATAATTACAAGCATTGTGTGAGTTAAAACTCACTTGGGTCAAACAAAGTCTTTGAATATTCATCCAAACTGTCCAAGTTCTCCAAATATGTGAAAAACCTTCTATTAGTCTAAAGTCTAGCTAAAATAGCATTAGAACATGAAAACAGGAGCTATTGGACAGCTGGCCAAAATAGCATTCCTTGGAATGTTTCTAACTGTACATCTAGGCTTGAGGCCTTAACCCATAAGGTTTTAGGTGGAACCTTATTTTATCCATGCTCCCTCATATCCTCCTAAATTGCTTCTAAGTCTATCTAAATGAATTTCTAAGACCTTCTATTGAAGAAAAAAAGGGTTCCATGTATACAAAAACACGTTTGATAACGATGAAACATTAACTCGCCAGGATTAAAGCATAAAAAGCATTAAAAGAACATAACGGCTTAAAAAACAAATAGAGCTTAGTAGGTTACCTCCTCAAAGCCAAAGAATCACCTCCTTTCTCCATAAATCACTCAAATTCACAAGAACACACTCATACAAAGTTTCAGGGAGCCTGGGGTGAGAAAATGGGTGTGAAATGGTGAAGGGTATGGGGTATTTATAGGTGAGTAAAAGTTAAGGGTGTTGCATGCTATTTTGAAATGCAGTATACGTTCGGTACTACTGGGGCATACGTTCAGTATTGCTTACCTAGTGGTCCAAAGGTTGTAGCATACATCCAGGTATTATCTAGGGGTTTTCCAAAAAGTAGCATACGTCCGAATAGTCCCCAGGAGTTCATCTTTGTACTATTTATAGGCATACGTACGGTGGTCTCTCTGCATACGTCCTTTATTGAAGACAAGAGTATACATATGGTACTGTTGGGCGTACGTACAGTCAGAAAGTCTAAATTCCTAAAATGTACCTCTAGTTGTCCTTAGTAACCCCAAACCCAAATTAACCCTATAACTAAGCTTAGGTAGCTTAGTTAATTATTTGAGTCACAATATTGCCACTTGTATAGATCCTCTAATACTGTGCATAACGATGAGTCTTAATTCGTTATAGCAGGGATTTTGTGATGTAAGTAAACCCTTATGAACACTTTCCTTAAAAACATAGGATATGTCAGTTGACCGACCATGCGTATGATATGAGCATGTCTACTTTTATAATAACTTGGTAATTGTTTCAATAATAACATGTTAATAAGATGCATTGTATGACATGATACTTAGGTATGTGCGGTATAATGGCTACGAGCTTATTATATAGACTTCAATTTATGGTCAAACGTGTGTGTGATATATAGGCCCTGGATCCAATGGTGTTTGTGACCGATGTAGCCATTGCCAAATGGTTGGTCACTATAAGACGTACACACTAGTAGCGTGGGACACTTAAGGTCGAACTTAGTTGGGCTGCTAGTGGTGGTATTGCGTGCAATGGTTGGGGCACTGACATTGTGTTATAAGTCCCTTGGGACAATGCCAACCCTACTGAGAATGGGTAATATCTCAAGTATGTCCATACATGAAAGTTACAATATATAAAGCATTAGTTTTCCTGCATTCAAATATTTAGGCGATTACTGCTGGGAGTACACCACCCTTTATCAAACTAAATTATACTTTTATGGTATATTAACGGATAAAACACCTCTTTTAAATGTTTACCAAAAACTGGACCTTTATTTCTACTTAAATGAGCTCATGTCATGCTCTAACATAAATCTTACTTACTAAGTCATTATACTTACACTATTATTACACTTATAGGGAACTTGTCACTAGGATCCAAGAGTAGCGCAATTGCCACCATAGCTTTTATATTAAGAACTTCATACTATTATCAAGTTTGCTTTTTTGCATTATCATTAGTTGCTCAATGACTTTATTTTGAGGAATATACTTATCTCTTTAGCGATTTATAGTTTTTCTCAAATTTATTCCATCTTCCTATGCATTAACTCTAACAATGCTGAGAAGGATGATTCCTCATATAGCCACCAATTGGTTTAACTGGATAATTGCCAGTAACTAGGTCAGGATGGCCAATGCTAGTTTTGGGGTGTTAGAGGTTGCCCTTTGTTATGGCCAAGGTAAGTGGCGAGGTTGGACTCCCAAATCAAATTTTTAGTCTCCACCTTCTTGAGTTCTCCTCTGCCCACGACTTAATTTTACCGATCTTGGTGCGACTTGTCTAAGGTTGAGGAAATAAAGGCCAAGTGACTACTTCAAGGAGGAGATCCTCTATCTGAGGAAGCTAATTGAGGACTAGTAGGAAATGATGGAGGCAGAGATTCGTAAGAGGAGAGATGCTGAAGAAGGGGGAATAGGGAGCGCCTTCATCTTCAAGAGATCTTGAAGGACGCTGAAGCCTAGATAAAATCTCTAAGAAGTGAAGTCGAGGATCACCAAGCTCCCTAAGCGGGATTGAAAAGGACCTTGAAGGATATGAAGGCAAGGGGAGGAACTTGCTAATCTGAAGGCAAACTTGGACAAATATGAGGAGGATTGGCTCGCCGACTCTGACAAAGTGTCGGAGGAGATGGCTAAGGCTTTGCCGAAGGTCGAAGAAGAGAATGCGACAATGTTAACCAAGGCCGCTAAAGAGAAGTCAACGCAGTGTGAAGCTCGATGTTAACCATGCTTATCATGGACATCTCGACACCTTTCTTATCTGTGTTGTCTTGCCACTCCTCCCCTATCATTGACCTCTATCTCCGGACTTCCGAACCCTCAATCGAGTTCATCCGCACCCATATGACTTGGCCATTGTAAACTAACCTTAACCTCGAAGGTTCATTCCGGGAGAGGAGCCAACAAGGGAACATAGCTTGTATGGGGATTTGACATGTGTAGCTTCAAAGTTTGAGGCATGATACTTACAATCTACTAAACTACTTTGCAGCAGCGTGCACCTTGGTTGCGGGCAATTTTAGAAGTACTTAAAATCCCTACGTGAGATCTATGCTCGTTTTGAGCTGAACCTTGATCCAACAAGTGATAAAAAAAATGCTTTATATAATGCAAGAGAGGTCATTGAGGAGAGAGGAAGCAGTGGTTGGGGTTGTTGCAAGGAGGAGAGTGCATTGGAGAGGTAAGGTGCAGTAACGGACGTCGTCTTTGTCAACAAAAGGGATTCTGAGCGTTGAGGTTGTAAACTTAAGTAAATTGTTTTGGTTCTATTTCTTAACTAAAAACAACAAGACACTTGTGTATTTATATAGCTCCAGGGATTTCTACAAGAGAGAAGGACAAAGAACAACTTTTATACTTTTACAGTAGACTAACTTTACAGAAACCAAAAGTATAGGCTACTCCAAGACAACTGAGAGAGAGAAGACAGAGGAGAAAACAAGAAGTGGTTGACATCTGTTCAAGGAGGAGAGTGTTGTTGTGTGGGCTGCTTGGGCTGTTGGTTGCAGGAAGGACAACTGCTTGGGCTACTAATTGTAGGGGAAGTACAATGACTTTCTTCTGGTCATGAATGAACTAAAGTGTCTTCTTCTAGTTATATAGCTGGTTGGTTGCTTTAGAGACTACACGAACCTTTTTTGTGTATCTGACTCATGTATTGGCTTTACCCTTAACACACCCCCACAAACTCATGGGAAGAACAACCATGAGTTTGTCTCGAAGGTAGCAGAATCTAGCAATAATGTGTCCTCTAGTGAAGATGTCAGCCACTTGGTCAAGTGTGGATAAATGTTTGAGTTCAATGTCTCGATTAGTCACCTTTTCTCTAACAAAATGAATGTCAACCTCAATGTACTTTGTCCATGCATGATGAACTGGGTTGAAGGCAAGAGCTAGGGCTTTGAATTATCAACAAACTCATGAGGAAATGTGGATAAATGTTTGAGTTCAATGTCTCGATTAGTCACCTTTTCTCTAACAAAATGAATGTCAACCTCAATGTACTTTGTCCATGCATGATGAACTGGGTTGAAGGCAAGAGCTAGGGCTTTTGAATTATCACACCTGAGGACATAAGGAGAGGGAAGGAAAACTTGGAGTTCCTTGAGAAGCATTCAGAGCCAAAACATTTCAGCAGTAGCTAAGGACAAAGCTCTATATTCTGCTTCTGTACTTGATCTGGAGACTATGTGTTATTTCTTGGCAAACCAAGAGATCACATTGGAGCCAAGATAAATGCCAAAACTAGTGGTGGATCATCTATCATCAGGGTTGCTTGCCCAATCTGAATCACAATAGGTGGTGATGGTAAGAGGCGTTTATGATATTGGAGGCCATAGTTAATGGAGCCCTTGAGATATCTTAGGACCCTTTTGGCTGCTGTGAGATGAGTGGTGGGAATATGCATGTGTTGGCAGAGTTGGTTCACTAAATATGCAAAGTTTGGCCTCATAAGAGTAACATATTGGAGTGCTCCCACAATGTGTCTATAGGCAGTAGGATTATGTAGAGGTTCTCCATCAAATCTGGACATTTTTTAACCAGTGAGGCAGGGAGCTGGATATAGTTTTGATTTAGTCATTTGAGTGCGATCCAATAGGTCAAGAATATATTTGGACTACCTAAGATGAAGACTTGCAGAATCTCTGGTGGCTTAGATGCCAAAAAATTAACTTAGAGAGCCAAGATCCTTAAGGGCAAAATCAAGTTGACAGCTTGTTCACTATGCACTGAATGGTAAGTTGATGATTTCCATAAGGATAATGTCATTAACATAAACCAAAAGAAAAATGTGAGCTTTTGCAGTGTGATAGGTGAAGAGAAAGGGATCCAATTGAGAACCAAAAAAGCCAATATCCAGTAGTGCTTGGGACAACCATGTAAACCAGGCTCTTGGGGCTTGTTTCAGTCCATAAAGGGACTTATGCAACCTGCAGACATGATCAAGATAGGCAATATGAACAAACCCTTGAGGTTGTTCCATGTAAACTTCCTCATCTAGGATGCCATGAAGGAAGGCATTAGATACATTCATTTGTTTGATATCCTAGTCAAATTGGACAGCTAGAGCTAGAACCAATTGGATTGTAGCAGGCTTGATGACAGGACTAGTGTCATAGTAATCCACACCACTTTGTTGATCAAATCCTTTGGTAACAAATCTTGCCTTGAATCTGTCCACACTCCCATCTACCTTTTGTTTTATCTTGTACACCCATTTGTTTCTCACTACATTGTGGTGGAGGGGTCTAGGGCATAAAGACCAAGTTTGGTTTGACAAAAAGCATTGTACTCAATTGCCATTGCATTCATCCACTCAGGTTTGGTAACAGCCTGTTTGAAGGTTGAAGGTGTCGGTAGGATGAAGATAGCTAGTGAGGTTAAGATGGGATGTTTGGTGATATGAATAAGTTTGAAACCAAGGACTTCCTTTGGTTTCAAGTGACCGATTTGAGATCTGGTAATGATACAATTAGAGGGTACTTCAAGTAGAGGAGGACTTGGTGTGTCTAACTGTGAAGGGGTGTGAGTGGATGGTGCAGGTGAAAGGGGACATGTTGTATCAAGTTGGCCATTGTTTGGTAAGGGATCAAGCTGGTCTGGATTGGTTGTTGTAGCAGCTGTGTGTGATGTAAATGGTGTAAGGATTGAGTGTGATGATGTAAGAGATGATTGTGTAGCTGAAGTGAAATGCTCAATAGGAAAATGAGAAGGGATCATGACTAAGGAGTTACCTAGAGTTGCTGTAATTTGGCAAGAGCCTTGTGAAAGTGGAGTACCCTTAGCTAGAAAGACAGTTTCATCAAAAACCACATGCGAAATGTAAATTTTGTGAGTTTAAGGTTCAAGACAACGATAGCCCTTTTGATTAGTAGCATAACCAAGTAGAATGCAGGGTTTACTTCTAAATGATAATTTGAGATTTGCATAAGGTCTTAAGAAAGGGTAGGAAAGGCATCCAAAGGTTCTTAGAATGGTGTAATTAGGGGATCTTTTGAATAGTTTTGAGAAAGGTGATTGATTTTTCAACACAGGAGTGGGTAGTCTATTGATTAGATAAATGGAGGTTAGGAATGAATCAACCCAGAACTTGGGAGAGAGTCCAGCTTGGGCTAGAAGGGTGAGTCTCATTTCCATGACATGTTTGTGTTTTCTTTCAGTAATTCCATTTTGATGTGATGTGTGTGGGCAAGTGAGTCTATATAGAATGCCATTTTGGGTAAGGAAGTGTTTGAATTGATTTGAGACATATTCCCCACCATTATCATATTGAAATTGCTTGATTTTAGTGGAGAATATGTTTTCATCAAGGAGTTTGAATTTGACAAAACATTGATAGACATCACTTTTATTTAAGATAGGATATAACCAAGTAAACCTGTTGTAGTCATCTATGAAGAGAACATAAAACTTACAACCACTCAAAGAGGAAACAAGGGATGTCCATACATCTGAATGGATAAGTTCTAAAGGACCAGTAGAAACCCTAGTGGACTCAAAAAAGGGTTGTTGTTTGGACTTGCCAAGTTGGCATGATGAGCAAATCTTGGTCTTGTCTATTGAACAGTGAGAGGTAGTTGCTGGTTCTTCAAAATGTGCTAAAAGATGGAGAAGGAAGGGTATCCGAGCCTTTGGTGCCAAACCATGTCTGTGGTTTTAACTCCAAGATAAGTTGTGAACCCTTTCCATTTATTTAAGGACTTGTGGTGTAGAGGAATAGGGTACAAACCATTCTCACTTGGCCCCTGGAGCAGCATAGCCCCTGTCAAGTTGTCCTTCACCAAAAAAAAAAAAAAAGAACTAGTGAGTGCAAACTAGCAATTGTTATCTATGCAGAATTTATTAATGGAAAGAAGGTTAGTAGAGGCATTAGAACAATGTAATACATCTTTAAGAAGGAATTTATAAGGGTTAAAAGAGTTGGAGAATGCCTTTGACATCCAAACTTGCTCCATTACCTACTCCACGGTTTCTATTCCACCAAGGGGCTGAGGATTGTTGATGTTGGAAGTATCAACAATGATGTGGATGATGGCACCAGAGTCTACAAGCCAATCTTGAGCTTTAAAGTCCTCATTCACTTGTGCAGCCATGGCTGCCAGTTGTAGAGGTGGATGCCTACCTTGGTAGGTGTAGTCCATTCTATGGTAGCAATCAAGGGTAGTGTGATTACTTTTTCCACATATTTGGCATGCAGGGCGAAAGGTTTGATTAGTGCTCATGGTCAAATTGCCTTGTTGATTGGAGTTGCCTCTGTTAGAATTTATGGGAGGAGTGAAGGGTGTAGGTTGATTAGAGGTTGAATAACCACCATTACCTCTTGGAGAGTAACCATTGTTGTTTTTGTCAGCAAAGTGTTGGCTGCGAGGATTTAGTCTTGGTGGGAATCTTGGCTTTTTGAGATTGGCAGGGTTGAAGTTGGAAGGCCTTGCTTGTTGGTATATAGTGCAAAAATGCCGGTTTCAGGTGTGACAATTTTGTGCTGTTGGTTCTCTAGTAGCACCTCATGATTAAGAAGCTCAAATTGAAAGTTAGCAAAAGGCATTTCAGTGTTACGTGCAATAAAGGAATGGATAGTGACAAAGGTATTGAAAAGTGAATTCAAGCCACTTACAACGAAGGAGATGAGATCATCATCTTCAACTAGTTTTCTCATAGCAACTAGCTCATCTGCTAATTCTTTCTTCCCTATTGCAAGCTTTGTAACTGCCGCTTAAGGTGGGAGACCCGTGATTTGGATTCAGAGGCATATTTGGCTGCAAGAGAGGTCCATGCTTGGTGTGATATATCCAGACCATACATTGAGGACACCAAAGATAGGCTAAAGAAGCAGATGATCCAGCTTAAGAGGAGCTGGTCTTTCTTCTACCATGTAATGTAGGCAAGGTTTAGGGTTTGAGTGTTACCTTCATCAGTGAGGAACTGAGGAGGGCATAAATCAATGCCTTCAATCAGTCCTAGGAGATCATTTCCACGGAGTATAGGTTGAAACTGAGCAACCCATCATAGGTAGTTGGGGCCTTCTAGTTTGAATAGTTTAGAGAAGTTAGCTATAATTGTAAGGGTTGAGTTGGTTTCAGTTTGAGAATTGTGAGACAGCAAATGAGGAAGAGGAGCTAGCCACGGATTTGAGCATTGGCTCTTAGAGAAGCTCTGATACCATGTAAACTTAACAAAACTGTTTTGGTTCTATTTATTGACCAAAAACAGCAAAACACTTGTGTATTTATATAGCCAATGGGCTCCAAGGATTTCTACAAGAAAGAAGAACAAAGAACAACTTTTATGCTTTTACAGTAGACTGACTTTACAGAAACCAAGAGTATTGGCTGCTCCAAGATAGCTGAGAGAGAGAAGACAAGCAGCCAGAAAACAGGGAGCAGCCTGACATGCAGCCTTCAGCCTGTATTGAGAGTGTTATTGTGTGGGCTACTTGGGCTGCTGATTGCAGGGGAAGTACAATGACTTTCTTTTGGTCGTGAATGAACTAGAATGTCTTCTTCTAGTTGTGAATGAACTAGTTGGTTGCTTTGTAGTGCACTACACATAGCCTATTGCTGTGTATGCAGCTTTTGTGTAGCTTTACCCTTAATAGAGGCCAAGGATTGGGCCAAGTGCCCTTGCCCGTCCCAAGATGCCCTTTCATTGCTACTATTATCTTCTTTTCTTTGCATCTCACCAGGTTGCGTGCAAGTGTTGATATATTATATATAGCTTGTAAGTGCGTGCCACGTGGTAAATGTTGATTAGAGTAAGTCACAATTATCTGTTTGAATTTTTATTAATTTAGGCAAATACAATAAAATGCTTTATAAATGTTTATATGAAATTCACATCTTTGTGTTTGAGAATTGTTATTTCTCAAACATGCTTCTAAGTCAACAACTTAAAATCTATTTTGACAAATATGTTTAATGTTTTTCATATTTCTTATATTGATAAGAAATGCTATGAGTCAATAAATTCATCATATTGGCTCATAATTTTCTACAAGTTCAATAGATTAATTATTAGATTTGTGAGGTCTACCATTGACTTATATGAGGTTCACATAAATTCACAAATTTAATAATTGATTTGTAAGATGAGATGAGCCAAATATATATATAAACACAAAATATTGACCTCTACCATTTTTCTATAGGGGTTTGATAGGGGTCTTCACCTTAGTGTTCTCCTAACGTTCGCCCAATCTTACGTAGAACATGATTTAAGAAAAAATAAAATTGTAGTACCTTTTTTTGTCAACAGAATTTTTGTGAGTTAATATTTAAGTTCTAATACTTTAAAACTTATTTTTGGATTCAAAACTAAAACCTAAGGGTGAAATGTTAACATTTAAAGATGGTATCACCCAAAATGGATTTGATCATCCTAAATTTAGTGTTAATGCCTTTATTTTGGTGCTAATGCCTAAAAAACCAATAGTGGAGGCCACTACAATTTTATTTTTTATTAAATCATGTTCTACGTAAAACTAAGAGAACGTTAGGAGAGCACTAGGAGGAAAACCCAAACATTTTCCTTTTCTATATTACTCATCTATATTAGTAACAATTAGGATAAGCACCTGCACCCTTATCCACAAAGGGCAGTAGGTGGCACTTGCTAGTTGGGCAATTTTCTTCTGATATTTGTTGGAGTGGATTAGGTGAAATTTTGTTTTGAGAGTTTAGCCCTAGGGCCATGGGGTGGTTCGGCCACCCCTTTCATTTTTTTTTTTAAGATTTAAATTTTAAAATTAAATTAAAAAGATAATATTTTAGTAAGGGCAAAATAATACGTTTAACCCTAGTTAACGGCAGTTATCAAAAAATTGACAGCAGAGAGTTTATTTTCATTTTCATGGATTTAGAGAGTAAATTTTTGGGAAAAAAAAAAAAAAAAAACTTAAGAAGTTTTTAATTTTAGAGGGTTGACTTAGGGAGTTATTATACATTTTCCCTATATTTTATGTAGAAATTATATTTTATAGATGTAATAATATTTATATTATTTTAAAATTTTATAATATTAATTGGAAAAACCTCTTCATGGGACAGCTTCTACATATTTCTTTCAGCAAATTTCTGGTATTGAATAATGTAGTTTTCTTCATGAAGGCAAAAATGCAAAACCAGCAAGGGATGTCAAATAAACCACCACAACGACCCACATATAATCCAAATAAAACTAATTTGATTACAGACATTCTCATGACAGAGATAAACAACGATTTATTCTCTCATGTTACATTTTCGAAATATTATCAAATGTCAAGTGAGCTAATATGAACAACAACCAGAAGCCTTTGATCTCCGTCAACACAATTAAAGGGATTTGATGTTGAATGATTTCTATTTATGTGTTTTAATATATTGAGAAAAATGCATTTTACACCTCAAAATTTTACCATATTTTTACTTTTGTCTCAAATATTTTGGCAATGTACCCAACAAAGTTTTCAAAATTCTCAATATACCCGTTCATTAGCCATTTCCGTATTCTTTGATGGAAATTGCTCATGTGCATAGAGTTGTTCATGCAGTTTTTATTAATTGCTTTAACTGTATCGTTAACCGCATTAACGGTGCCTAATCACTTTTAAAAGCAGTTAATAAAAACCTAGCGGTTAGTGGGTTTTCAAAAACCGCTAACCGCTTTATTTATATATAATAAATATATATTTATTATATTTTTATAATATATAATTATATATAATATAACTTCTATATATTCAATATTCATCTCATTCTAATCCTAAACCTAGTTTATACAAGTTTTCAAATTTTCTTAGCCTCTGCCTCCACTCAAGCCTCACCCCTCACACCTTCTCTCGTCGCGCTCTCTCTGCCGTCCTCGACTCGGGACCATCCTCAACTAGCTGTCTCTCATCGCTCTCTCGTTGTCGTCCTTGACCCGTCGTTTCTCGTCTCTCTTTTAGTGCAAGCTGCTTTGTCTCACAGTTTCTCGTCTACCATGATTCTTTCTCACCTCCATGATGAGTTGGAGGATTTTTTTGAAAACTGTAATGATATAGATAAATGCTTTTAAATTAGTTATTTTTAAATTTATTTACTTTTCATTAATTATTAATTCATTTAATTTGTTCTATTGTAGATGGCCACAAGCTTCAAGTTCAATAACCGAATTTGACCCAATCATCATTTTTTTAATTGTCATGGTAATTTTTTGAATGAGACCAAATGGTGATGGAAGTAGAATTGAATATTTTTATGTTCCTTGTTTAGATATCTACTCTTAAGGCTTTTTAACAACTGAGTTTTTCTTGATTTTCATATTTGTGTTACTTTAGGTTAGGAATTTGATCATCCTGATGATTTCATATAATTATGTTCTTTTCTTTTCTTTTTTAATGTTGATAGCTTTTGGGTATTTTTAGGTAGTAGGTACCCTTTACATTTATATATATATATATGGCCTCATTTTGGAGAGCCTAATGTGGTATATCGCAACCTATATGATCATTAAATAGTGCATATTTGGATGCCAAAAAGGCACAAAAAGGGGCAAAATAAGCCAAAAACTGAAATTTGACCAAAAGGCAAAAAAAAAAATTTAAAAAAAAAAAAAAAAGTTGAATAAAAACCATTTAAAGTGAGCCTAGAAAAAGTCTAATTTTCAAATTTGGCCAAAAAGAAAGCTCAAATAAAGCCCAAAAAGGCAATTATCCTAATGCGGTTAACCACTAACCGAGCAATTAGTATAAGCGGTTAGCAAAATGTACTAACTGCAACTGCATAATTACCCCTACATGTGCGTTTTTTACATGAAAACTTTCAAATAGCCCTGTGCACATGTGTTGAATTCTCAAAATGCCCTCATTAAAAAAAAAATGAAAAGATTAAAGGTGGCTAAGCAACTCCATTGGGCAAATGGGGGTGGAGGATTTTGAGATGGTTTTTATCACCACATTTAGCTCCTTACGAGTGGCCAAACCGCCCCATGAGCCTTTTAAGTGGCTCACCACCTTCATTCCAGCTAGATGGAGGTGGTCGAGTCACATCCAAAGGGTTTGGGGGTGAGTTAGGCCACCCTCATTTGGTCCTTCGTGGGTTGCTCGCTACCAACATTCTGGCTAGATAAGGGCGGCTCAGTCCGCATTGTGGCCAAGGGGTGACCAGCTACCTCAAAATGGCCCATGGCTACATCTTTGTTTGGGGCATTAATTTTCGTAAAAAGCAATTACATTAAAAATTTTAGAAACTTGGTTGGTGCATATTGTTAAATTTAAAACATTGAAAAAATAAATAAATAAATAAGAGGAAAAAAAAAAGTTCAAAAAAAAAGTGGTTCAACATGACAATAAAATTTATTTTGGCGGCCTATCTCTTTCTACCATATCTCTTGCTAAATTTAAAACAGTGGTATAATGGTCATAAGTTTATTATATAGACATAATGATATGATCAAATGTGTATATATTATATGGGCCTTAAATACAATAGTTGTTTTGTGACTAGCGCAACCTTAATGAGCGGTCACTACAGGATGAATATCATTAGCAGTGTAGGCCACTTGAGGTTGGATTCGGTCATAATATTAGCGTTATGTATAATAGCATACAATAGTCGGGGCACCAAATGTTAGTGTTATGTATAATAGCATACAATAGTCGGGGCACCGGCATTATATTATAAGTCACTTGGAACAACGCCAACTCTACTAAGAATAGATAATATCTTGGGTAGGCCATACATAAAAGTTACAACCTATAAAAGCACTATTATTTCTGCATTAAAATACTTAGGTAATTGCCGCCGGTAGTACACCATACTTTGATAACCAAAACGTTACTTTATTGTGTATTAACAAAGACAACACTTCCTTCTTGAATGTTTACTAAAACTACACGTTTATTCTTGCTTAAATAAGCTCATGTCATACTAAATTGTGAGGTTTATTTACTAAGTCTTTATACTTACGTTGTTATTGCCATTATAGGGAATCTGTCTCTAGAACCCAAGAGTGGCACAACTACCACTACAAATGTTGCTTAAAATTTTACATGCTATTATCATATTTGTTTATGATATTATTAGTTGATCCATATCTTGAAATTTGAGAATTTTACACACATATTAATGAGAGGATTTTTCTAAAAAATCGTGATATTAATTTTACGCACATATTAATTGCTATTAATTTTACGCACATATTGTGGCTTCTATATGGCAGTACACGAATATTAGTAATTTAGTACGAGAGATCTTGGCCTTCCATTTGACAGCAACAAGCTCATGCATAAAGCTACCTAGCTCTCCTTGTCTCAATTTCTGATTGGCCTTTGCTTTTAGGTGTCTGAAAGTCTCTAATTTCCCACTTTAGTAACCAGTCTTACTCTTTGAGACTTAAAAAAATAAATCATAATTCTTTTAATTTAACTCTAAAAACACAAGTTTTGTCTTGAAATTTGATCATTCAAAGGCCTACAACATATTCAAAAATCATCACAATCCAAAATAATTAGATACCTTAAAGGTTCATACAAATCTATTTAACCAAAATTTATGTTTTGACATTTGTGCCTTTTAAAAATCATAACCGTTCACAGTCGTCTAAAATTATAAAACCACTTTTAAAATCTCTATTTTACATGTATCTAAAGTTATGAGACCTAAAAACGGCTTCTCCTCCTTCCTTTGACACGCTAAATCTTTAACTAATTATTCTCATCATGTTTCAAGTGAACCAAGTCAAGTCCATTCTACCGAATTCAATATAAATCTAGAAAAATTGTAAGTTCTTTTTTATTTTTTAAATTGAAATCACATCTATTGTATAGAGTAAATTCTGATATATTACTAAAGAAATGGGTAAGGAATTCTAAAGAAGTAGCCATATAAAGCTAAATAGGAGAATACGGCTTACAAGTGAGACCCGTAAATAAAAGTATTCCTTCCCCCACTGAAAGCAGCTTTATAAATTCGAAGCAGCTTTTGTTCCATCTGTTTGTTCGTTTTACAAAATGTATTTCTTTTTTTAAAAAAATAATTGTTATACCTACAAGTCATGTCCACTGTTTCTAAGGTTGAACAATGAGACGAGAATTTCGGTTAGTTATGACTATTAGATGAAACCAACCAAGATCACAACCCATTTCTTTCATAAAAATTCACACTTTTCCTCGCAATCAAACTTGAGAATCAAATCATGACTGATTTGTGTTATTTACTTTAATTTTTATTAATATTTTAGTGGGATTCAATCAAGAAAGCATCTATAATTTTGATTGTTTAAGTCCTCGAGAAATATTTCAATGTTGGAATAGCGTCCAATAAAGTAAAGATTCTTAATTAGAATCTCTCCCTTTTGCTGACATGTCAAAAAAAAAAAACATTTTGATTGTTTAAACATTTTTGGAGTAATTATCTGTTGTCCTATGAATTACAACGCATTGGCACCTTCTCCATGAACTATCAACTATGGCATTTGACCTCATCAAACCATTATCTTTAACTTTTCCCCTTTCGTTAGTCAAAAAGGTTAAAATTAACGGTCAACAATCATCTGACTTACATGTATCATTTTAAATTTTTTTTCTTCCACTTTTGCCCTCACTTCTAATTTTTTTCATGTGTTGGAATAAGGTTTAGAAGGGTATAAGTGTCATTTTATTGATTTGAAATGAGAACAAAAGTGGAAAGAAAAAAATTTAAAATGACACTTACAAATCACATGACCTTTAACCGTTAATTTTAACTCATTGACTAACGGAAATGAGAAAGTGTTATAAGATAATAGTTTGATTGAATCAAGTATCATAATTGATAGTTTATGAAGGAAAAACACTAAAGTATTGTAGTTCATAAAAGTAAAAGATAATTATCCCAACATTTTTAATGCAATTCTCAACGAGTAAATGCTACAGGATTTAACTTAAATAATCACAATTAATCTTCATTTCATATGTTTTTATTTAAAATTAAAAAAACAAAACAAAACAAAACAAAATTAAATCTTTCCCTTGATCTCAGCTTCCACCTAATACATAAACAAACTTAAAAAACCCTCACTCTCACTGCCTCTCTCTCTCTCTCTCTCCCCACAAAAGATACGACCAACGAAGCACCAGTACACTTTCCTTATTTCAATGGCCTCCAGTGACTCAGAAATCACCCAAAAGTTCCATTTCTTCGATGTATACAAAGACGGCCATGTGGTGCTACACCGCCCCTTCACTGAGAAAATCCCAGCCTACGATGACCCGCTCACCGGTGTCCGATCAAAGGACGTCATCATCTCATCCGACCCCCCGGTATCCGCCCGTATCTTTCTACCCAAATCTGCTGACCCGACCCAGAAACTCCCTCTCCTGTTCTACGTGCACGGCGGTGGCTTCTGCATGCAATCCGCTTTCTCTCCCCAGTACCATGATTTCGTCAAGACATTCGTCGCGGAAGCTAATGTCGTCGCCGTCTCGGTCGAGTACGGTCTATTCCCGACCCGACCAATACCCGCTTGTTACGAGGACTCCTGGGCCGGGCTCCAGTGGGTTGCATCCCACAGTGATGGAAACGGACCCGATCCATGGCTGAACGATCATGCAGATTTTCAACGAGTTTATGTCGGCGGAGATAGTGCCGGAGGCAACATATCACACACTTTGGCGTTTCGGGTCGGTTCGATCGGGTTACCCGGAGTGAAGTTGGTTGGGGCGGTGCTGGTGCACCCGTATTTTGGAGGAACGGAAGATGATCACATGTGGCTGTACATGTGTCCGACAAACAGTGGGTTGGAGGATCCTAGGATGAAGCCGAACGCCGGGGATCTAGCCAAGTTGGGGTGCGAGAGGGTGTTGATCTTTGTGGCTGAGAAGGACCATTTAATGGATCCGGGTAAGCGGTACTATGAAGAATTGAAGAAAAGTGGGTGGGCCGGATCCGTGGAGATTGTAGAGAATTTAGGGGAGGAGCACTGCTTTCCATTTGTTCAACCCCAAATATGAAAAGGCAGTGGATTTGGTTAAAAAATTCATTGCTTTTGTTAAACAAGATTAGAGATGCTATTTGGTCTTTACTCTTTAGCTTTGATGGTTTATGTAACGGTCATGTAATTTTCAAATTTCGTGTGGTCGCTTGGTTGGTAATTATGTTTAATAAAGAAGAAGTTATTGGTTTGAATTCTCTTTTTAATTGGCTAAATCATGTCTAATAAAACGAAATCAAATTTCGTAATATACGAATATATATTGTATGTATGCATTTTTGCGAAAATTACAATAAAATTTGTTCTGCTTCGTGTGACAAATGACAATATATAGGAATATGATTTGAAAATTACTTTCAGCACAACTAAAAGTTATAGTCCTCAGACCATAAACCACGTACGTAATTCTATATATATATAAACAAACCTATGCATCTTTTTGTAAAAGTGGAACATAATCTGAAAAGAACAAAAAGTGTATGATACTTGCCAAACACTTTTGTTCTTTTCAGACTATGTACGTTCAATATCTAACGTGAGATGTTGGAGCTGCTGAGTACTTGAAAGAGAGTGTACAAATTTTGAAAGGAAGACAATGATGGAAATGGAGAAATTTATCAATTGAACCTGTGACTGTGTCTATTTATATTTATATAAAAATATAAATTTGTATATATTATAAATACATCAAACAAGAACTACTACAACAACAACAAAATCATAAAAAGCCCAATAACATATAAAATAAACAAAATAAAAAAAAAAAAGAATGCATCTAATGAATGGCGGTCCTATATATATATTCTTGGCATAAACACTAAGAAAAGTGATTGTAATACAAACGATTAAACAAGGTACGGGTAGGGCATGACTAACAAAAACCCTTCAATTCTATCCAAACTCTTAGAACAGGAGGACATAGATAAGACATGGCCCTCAAGATACATTTTCACCCTACTCAAATACTTCTTGGATAACAATTACAGCAAAAATGTAAAAATAAAGACGAAGATAGAAAATTAAAAACCAACAAAGTTACCAAAAAATAATAGAAGTTGCTAAGGAAGGCCGGCGCGTGCAAGTCACTTGTTGGCACATGAAGACCATGCAACAATAACCAACAACAGCTATCAATTTATGAGTAGTGATACTCGTAATGCTGGCGTGAGTGAATAGTCACTCACGCCGGCTTTTTTTATAATTAAATATTATTAAAAAAATAATGAACAGTAATAATAACAATATTTAATAATATCTAATTATAAAATAAGCCGGTCACTCATGCCGACGTTACAAATATCACTACTCCCAATTTACTATTAAGCAATTGGGTGGCCAATTTAACGGTGGTGATGTTTTCTTATTAAAATCTTAATACTTGGTTTTATGGTGTAAAGAAGAAGGGATACTAAAAGATTTTAAATTGGAACTAATGGTTTGGCCAATTATGGCCACCCACTTAAGTCTTAGTAGAAAATTTTGAATCTTTGTCTTTCAAGTTTCCTTACTGTGTTGTAACTCTCATTTAATGCTTACCACTTATTTATTCAGTAAGGAATTATAGAGAATTTTATAGCTTGAGCTCTCTTTTTTTTCTTTTTATCTTTTTTATATGTTCACACAATGATAGAAGAAGAAAATTGAACTTTATAACCTCCGTTTTATGAGATGTTGTTCACAATCGATTAAACTACCCTTAAGACATGAAGCTAAATTTTTATTCTCTCATTCCAAGTCTCCTTTTTAAGTTATAAATTATGAATTCAATATTGTTGGACATATTAAGGTTTGGAAATTGTGTTTTAAAGTTTACCTTTTAAATAATGTAGGTAAAAATTTGTGTAAATCTATACTTTTGCTTTTGCAGAGATTCAATCCTATGACTTATGGTGATAAATTGTTGATGTTGCTAATCACTCACGTAAACCAATCTAATCATTCAATATAAAATTCTAAAATTAAACCCTTATTTATTGGTTATTTGTGTTTTGATCCATTTAACTAAAATAATACGATCTAATTAATGGGCTTGCGCTCTCTAAGCCCGTATACATGAATTAGACCTACCGTTGAAGTTAACCTAGGATAGGATAGAGTCTTATAACATTTCACACTTAATCTAACCGACTTTTACAAATTGGTAGGTGAAAATGTTCCTATTGCCACCAACCAAACCAACGTTATACTCACAATGAATATTCCACCTACCGAACGTCTGAGATTAATATTCTCGCCCTACCCTTAGTTCGAAAAAATACAACAACTGGTTGAATTTATTTTTTATTATTATTATTATTTCTAAGCAATTTCAGGGAAAAAGGAAGAGGAGAAGAAAACAAACACAAAAGGGCTGGTCCGTTCAAAATTATGCAGTGACTGGGACCCAACGTTTACCACGTGGACCTTCCTCTTGAGTTTTACCTCAGCTCTGAAGATGGCAGTTGTAAATAGTAGTAATATTTGCTTTTTTTTACATTAATAAAAAAAATAGATAGTTTATAAATAAATCATTAATTAAGAATCAAATTATTAAAAAAAAAATTATTAAAAAAAAAAAAGATTTTTGAGACACCATTTTACTGTAACGCGCCATTCCTCTTGTGGTAAGCTTCGCTGTGTCATTATGATGGATGAAACCACTTTTTCCATAGAAATTCTTAGACTTCTCCGCTTACACAATCAAAATTAAAGCAAACCTTGGAAACTCTCACTCTCTCTGCCCACAAAAGCCAAGAGCTTTGCTTCTTTTCAATGGCTTCCAGTGACTCAGAAATCACTCACAAGTTCCGTTACTTCGATGTATACAAAGACGGCCGTGTGGTGCTACGCCACCCCATCACTGAGAAAATCCCACCCTCCGATGACCCGATCACCGGTGTCCGATCAAAGGACGTCATCATCTCATCCGAACCCCCGGTGTCCGCCCGTGTCTTTCTACCCAATTCTGCTGACACGACCCAGAAGTTCCCTCTCCTATTCTACGTGCATGGCGGTGGTTTCTGCAAGCAATCCGCTTTCTCTCGCAAGTACCATGATTTCCTCAACACATTCGTCGCGGAAGCTAATGCTATCGCAGTCTCAGTCGAGTACGGTCTATTTCCGACCCGACCAATACCCGCTTGCTACGAGGACTCGTGGGCCGGGCTCCAGTGGGTGGCATCCCACAGTAATGGGAAAGGACCCGAGCCATGGTTGAACGATCATGCAGATTTTCAACGAGTTTTTGTTGCGGGAGATAGCGCCGGTGGGAACATTTCGCATACTCTGTTGGTTCGGGTAGGGTCGATCGGGTTACCCGGCGTGAAGGTGGTTGGGGCGGTTCTGGTTCACCCGTATTTTGGAGGTACAGAATTTGATCAAATGTGGCTGTACATGTGTCCAACGAATAGTGGGTTGGAGGATCCTAGGATGAGTCCAAATGCAGAGGATTTAGCCAAGTTGGGGTGCGAGAGGGTGTTGGTTTTTGTGGCGGAGAAGGACGATTTGATGGATCCGGGAAAGCGGTACTACGAAGAATTGAAGAAAAGTGGGTGGGCCGGATCAGTGGAGATTGTAGAGAATTCAGGGGAGGAGCACTGCTTCCATTTGCCCAATCTCAAGTATGAAAAGGCTGTGGATTTGATTAAAAAGTTGGTTTCTTTTGTTAAACAAGACTAGATACATAGCGTGGATGCATGGCTTGGGTATATGAATCTTGGCTTTGTCTTGTGTAATTTGGAAGCACTTGTGTCTTTGGTGCTACCATCTCTCTTCTCTTCCCTGTTCAGGGCAACAGACAAATGAAAAACTAATTAATAGATAAATAAATGATCATCAACCATCTAATTATGTGTGTAACTTTTACATAACTAAGATGAGCAAGCTGCCTGCAAGCATATGGTAGCTGTTGATTACTACTTGTTTGCCATCTGAAGAGCTATATATAAGCTGATCCTACTGGTGTTTTTTTACGGATTTTTCCCATTACTTCTTAACATCTTTTTCTTGGGTGGTTGTTGTAGTAGGGTATGGGGATTCCTCTTCCTAGTGGCTCTCCTACTTATTGTGATCATGGAAATGCTATCAAGATTGCCGATAAGAGAAATACTATGGTTTCTCTTGGTGTTCTCTTAATCTTATATGAATATTATTTTTAATCTTATATGAATATTATTTTTTAAAAAAATTTGTGAGAGACTAATAGGATCAATTTTTTTCTATTTTTTTTTTTATAAAACAGTATCCAAGAGAACACATTGAATTTAATTGTCATTTTATTTATCATCTTGTTCAGCACGGCACTCTATATTTGCTCTCTCTATATCTACCTGTTAATGCCTTCACCAAATCTCATCCCTCAAGGTGTCTTTATGATATGATTCTCAAACTTATTATGGTTTTTACTTTTTACCTAAGCACAAAGAGTATGCGAGAGGAATTAAGATCCTCTTTATCCAATTAGTTATATTAGATGTGTGCTTTTGTCACCTGAAAATATAAAAAAGAGAAAAATTCACTTTTAACCCATGAAGTTTCAGTATTTTTTCAATGTTAATCCCAAAGTTTAAAAATTTGCAATCCATCCCCATAAAATTTCAAAAACTTGCAATGTTAACCCCAAGGTCAATTTAGCCATCAAATTGGATGGATTCCATCCCACATGCACCTCAAGTGACTGTTTAGGGTTTGGCCTTCCCGTTTTACCCTCAACCACACCCACACGTCATCGTTTTATCATGGCATATGTTTTTTTTTCTTCTTCTTTTTGTTAAACTATGGACACACAGAGAGAGAGAGAGAGAAAGAGAGAGAAAGAGAAAGAGATTAAGGTGAGGTGATGCCGCTGCGCGAGGGCGCTGGCGAGGGCGAGGTCCAACCGGTGAGGTGTGGTAGTCTAGCGGCCTCGGCGAGGGCGAGACAAGGTTTGGGTGCCGCGGCAAGGCAAGTTCGTGGAGAGTTCGGTGTCATCAGTGGGGTTGTGGCACGCTGGTTGTAGGCGAGACAAGTTCAGTAACAATGAATTTGTTATTATCTGGGGATATCAAAGAGAGTTTGAAAGGCGGCTGTATTAATTATTTAGAAAAATCAGAATTAAATAACTAAACAAATAGAAATCATTGAACTGAAAAAATGAAAGTGAGATATGAAGTTATATCCTCTCTTTGGTCTATATATTGTTACCTCCTCACATGTCTTCCAAACTCTATAACAATTAAGCTCGAAAGTGCCTTAAAATGGAGAATATGAAGAAGAGCTTCTTCCTCCACTTCTTCTGTGGGCCATGGTTCATGGTGATCGCTTCTTTCATAATCATGTCCACCGGCACACCCTATGCCTTCAGACTATACTCCGATGTCCTCAAGTCAGTGCTCAGCTACGACCAAATCACGCTCAATTTGGTCAGCTTCTTCAAGGACGTTGGAACCAATGTTGGCATTCTCTCCAGCCTCCTCGCAGAGGTCATGCCGCCATGGTTCATTTTATCAACTGGAGCAGTCATGAACATGTTTGGGTACTTGATGATAAGTGTAACACTCAATGAATTTATTAAAATGACTTAGAATGCTTTAATCTAAATTGTGATTTTTTTTAAGTTAAATCAATTATATTGGAGAAAATATGTTTGATGTCTAAATTACAAATTATTTGGCATTTACCTAATTAAATGCCTAAGTGTTAATAGTAATGAGGATATTAGTATATTAAATAATAGTTTGATTAGTTTATATATATATTAAGAAATACTTGTATATATATATATATATATATATATATATAAGGTAATAATTATCTAGATGGACGTGTAGTAGTGTTTAGTATATATAGATATATATATATATATATATATATATATATATAAGGTAATAATTACCTAGGTGGACGTGTAGTAGTGTTTAACATATATATATATATATATATATATATATATTATATGGATATATAGTGATGAGATAGAACCTGGAAACTTCATGATGAAGTTCCCTCTTTTAATTCATTAGATATATATATATATATATATATATATATATATATATATATATATATATATATATATATGTAGATGGGTGAGGAAAGCTGTCAGCCGAAAACTTACTCCAGGAGGTTTTCTACAAAAAAAACTCTAACCCATGTGAAGATGAATGAATGCAGTAAATAGAGTAGCCTGCCACTCGGTGCCTGCAAGAATTGAAGTTTCGGCGCAGGGGTAAAATTCCACCGATTAGGCTTTAATGAAAATACCAACCTTGTCCTCAATGTTCTCCTATAAATTGGACCAGTCGCCTTGATTGTTAGTACAAGCGAAATCTCTCCTGGCTCGTCGCTCAGTGAAGAGAAAAGAAAAAAAAAAAGAGAAAAGAAAAGAAAGTGAGAATATACTTATATTTTTAGTAATAAGTTTTGAGCAACTTTAAGTGGAATTGCTAGATATAATCTCTTTTATCCTTAGTTTATGTCAATTATAATTATTTATTAGAATTTAAATTATGTTAATTCTAGTTATTAAAATTTAAATTATGTCATTATAATGCCTAAATTGCATAGGAAAGGATGATTGAATAAAATATCAGTCGAAATATTCAATCACACTTTCATGCAATTTAGGCATATATATATATATATATATATATATATATATATAATGAATTAAAATGAAGTTTCCAGGTTCTATCCCATCACTATATATTATATATTATATATATATATATATATATACAAGTATTTCTTAATATAACTAATCAAACTATTATTTAATATACTAATATCCTCATTACTATTAACACTTAGGCATTTAATTAGGTAAATGCCAAATAATTTATAATTTTGACATCAAACATATTTTCCCCAATATAATTGATTTAACTTAAAAAAAATCACAATTTAGACTAAAGTATTCTAAGTCATCTTAATAAATTCTTTGAGTGTTACAATAAGGCTTGCGGTGACGGGAAAAATGGCAAAGCCGAAAGTGTGGATGATGTGCATGTACATAATTCAAGCTTTCACCAACACGGAGCGATTCACCTACATCAAGAACTTCCTTGCGATCTTTCAATTGCATAATACAATATATCTCTTTCATTCTCTAATGGATCTTTTGTGGAGGTAATGCATTCTTCCACACAGTTAATACCATTGCCGATTAAGGATTGCATATAAGAAGAATTTTGAAAAGGATAGAAAATCGTAGGATTCACTTCCTCTGTTTCAGAACATGAAAAACAGGGGTGAACAAAGCATAAGAAAATAAGTGAAATAAATTACTTAAAAATCTCTAGGCATTTTTTTTTTTCATTTTTCTCACTCTTTCATGAGAGCCAAACAGAGTATTAAACTTTCTGAAACACGAATCTAAGCAAGCACCTCTCTAACAAGCTGTGACATAATGCGTTCAAGAACAAGCTGGGAAGTGGTAGAGGAAGCGAAAGAGAACCGGTTCCCAACTGAATGTGTAGTCAGTGGAAGCTCCTCTGGCTCGCCGGTGATATATTCAGGTATAGAATTGGTGGCGCAAGTAGAAGAGCCACTGGCTGACTTGGAAGCCATGCCCGAATAAGAAGATGAAGAAGAATGATGGTGATGGTGATGAGGAGGAGGAGGAGGAAGAGGAGCCAGAGCTTTGGAGACTTCAAGAGCCGAAGCACTCCATGATCTGGACAGAAACTCCATAGGCAATCTTGGGCTCTTCGACAGCCCAGCCACCAATAGCGTAGCCATGGCCACAGGTGGAGCTCTCTCTCTCTCTTCTCCGTGAATATCATCTTCTTCCTTTCACTGTCTCTCTCTCGAGTACCTGGTTCAACGCATACCACCGGCAGTCTTTGAGGCCTCCGGGGAACTCTTCCCACTCGTAGGCATTGTCATCGCAGGGGATAAACTTGCGGAAAACCCACTTCCCGTCGTTGAACCCGCCAGTTTGGATTAGAGTCCCATCGGAGTCGACGGTGCCGAAGGAGCACCATGTGTCAGTCTTGAAAAGGAGGGGACGGAAGGTGTTGGAAGCGATGTCGTATAAGAGGGAGTGAGCGGTGCAATCTAGGGTCTTGTTGTTGGGCCTCAAAATGCAGTAGTTTCTGGGGAGAGAGAGGTTGGAGGGTCCCATCTCCATGCAGCCGCAAAGGACAACGTCGTTCCGAATAGAGGTGAAACAAAGTTGGAGCCGCAGAGGACGACGTCGTTCCGAACAGAGGCGAACCAGATGTTGGGGCCGCAGAGGATGGCGTTGTTCCGAACAGAGGTGAACCAGAGGTTGGTGCACCCGAGCCTTTCCTCTCTCTCTCTCTCTCTCTCTTTCTCTCTCTCCATAGTGTAACCAAAAAAAAAAAAAAACATATGTCATGATAAAACGACCACGTGTGATTGTGGTTGAGGGTAAAATAGGAAGGCCAAACCCTAAATAGTCACGTGAGGTGCACGTGGGATGGAATCCATCCAATTTGACGGCCAAATTGACCCTGGGGTTAACATTGCAAGTTTTTGTAACTTCATGGGGGTAGATTACAAATTTTTAAACTTTGGGGTTAACATTGAAAAAGCACTGATACTTCATGGGTTAAAAGTGAATTTTTCCTATAAAAAAACAAAAATACATCTCAATGGCAGAGATAATATAATATATTGATAGGAAAATTATAACTTAACCCCCAAGTTGTGTGCATTTTTAAATTTTATCTCTAATGTTTAAAAATTAACAAAGTGCCCCCCGAACTTCACTGAAGACTCACACTTTTACCTATTTTGAAATACCCCTAAATTTAAAAAATTCTCAATTTAGTCTCCTGAAGTTTCAATTGCTCTCAATTTAGATCCCCGTAAGATTTTAAACATTACATGATGTCTATACCCCTGACTTTTGTATAAAATTCTAACTTTCAAAACGTTTTTTTTTTAATTTTTTTTACAAAATGAAAATCAAGGATATTTTGGTATTTTTTTATTTTTAACGGCTAAAATTGACGAAGTTGTCTAAATTGAGAGCAATTAAAAGTTCAGGATGACTAAATTGAGAATTTTTTAAGTTTATGGTGGATATTTCAAAATGGGTGAAAGTTCAAAAATGTTCAATGAAGTTTTCCCTTAATGTAAATTAATACTTATTTACATTTAACCATTTTTCTACTTGATGCAAGATGGAAATAATTAATAATTCGGATAATTGTACAAGCATCTGGAAGCATATACCTGATTCTTACAATATGTTTTCGGGTGTTTCTCGATGGGATTGAACGAAAGGAACTAAGAGAAAAAGAACAATTCTGATGTTGTGCAACAAGAGTTTCAAATTTGGGAGAGTTACATTAATGTAAATCATTCTTTTTACAATGTTTCTTCGTTAATATTTTAATTTTTGCAATATTTCCCAATTTAGTGTGGTACACTCCTTTAATTTCGATTAACCGCACTTCACAAACACAATGCTTAAAAGTCTTTCGGGCTACTCTTATGCCCAAATTAGTTTAGGCTTTTTGTGGGGTTAGGAAAGTATATCTTGTGTAATGGTGAAAAGAGTCTTAGATTGTTACCGGGTTCTAGTCTTATTTATATTTATATCTTTTGAAGTTGCTTGGGGTTTACAATTTTAAATAAGAGGTTATCATTTAATCAAAATTCAATAATAATCAATCACAAGTCAATAGTAATTTTAAGAACCAAGTAAACGGCCAAAAAAATAACATTACAACCCTAATGCATGGTAGATTAGAATAACACCGCAAAAATTAAAATATCCAAGAAACAATGCACATAAATTAAATAGTAGTTAATTAGAGGAAGGAAAATATAATTTCCACTTAGGATGTATTACAAAGCCGAAAAAAGTAAGTAAATATGATGATTAATTATAAGAACATAACCATCCACTAACATGTCCAAAACATTTATTTAAATCATATCATGCTCTCATAAGACAGCAGGTGATAATCATCAGGCTAATCCTGATTAAAGAAAGCAGCCATTTGTTTCAAGAGGGCCAGAGCCTTCTCACACTTTGGGTTAAACAGATGAAACACATGGTCCTCTCCTTTTGTCTCCACAATGTCTGCCACCCCACCCCACCCACTCTTCCTCACCGACTCGTAATAATTCCATCCCCTATCCCTCAACTCATCTTTCTCAGCAACCACAACCAGCACCCTGGAGCACCCCAGGCTCCGCAATTTCGGATCCGGCGCCGGGTAGAAACTCGGGTCATCCGGCCCGCTCATTGTCGGGTAAATATACTTCATCAATTTGCCGGGCTCACCGTTCCCGAAAAAAGGGTGGACGATCACCATCCCTAAGATATTTAACCCCAGCAGCCGCTCGTCGACGCCGGCCCGCCGCGCCATGCTGTGCGCGATGTTGGCTCCGGCGCTATCCCCAGCCAAGAAGACTCGTTCGAAATCCGCGTGACTATTAAGCCAAGCCTCGGGCCCGTCGCCCTTGCGGTGCGCGGCAGCCCATTGGATGGCGGCTAATGTGTCGTCGTACGCAATCGGAAGAAGGTGCTCGGGAGCTCTTCTGTAGTGGATGGACACGGCAACGACGTTCGCTTCGGCGGCGACGGAGCTGACGTAGCTGTGGTAAAGAGGAGAGAAGGGGGTTTCGACGCAAAAGGCGCCGCCGTGGACGTAAATGAGGAGGGGAAGCTTACGGTCGGGGGTGGTGTTGGGGAGGAAGAGGCGGGCGGACAAGCCGGTTTCAGGGGAGATTGTGACGTCTTTGGAGTGGACGCCGGTGAGGGGATCGGTGGTGGGCGGTAAAATTTCGGTGCCGAGGAGCCTCTCGACTCTGCCATCTTTGTAGACACGGAAGAAGGGAGGGAAGTCATGGGCTACTTCATTGCTGTGAGGATCCATTTGTAAGAGAGAGAGTAGGGGGGAATTTGATATCACTGCTGCCTCCTTTGTCTATCATATGAGAGATGATCGCGTCAAAGAGTAGGAGAGCAAGTCTTTGGTCAATGACTTTTTTTTTTTTTAAGAAAAAAAGAAAAAGAAAAGAAAGAGTCTTAGTAATGATGTCATATCGTGGTAAAGGAAATAACAAAAACAAAAACAGAGAATAGATATGTTGGCTAAACAGAGTGTTAGATGGAAGAAAATCCAGAATGCATTTATGATTGATAAGATTTGGATGGAAGAAAATTCAGAATGCATCAATGCTCTGCCTCTTTGATTGATTTATCGATGATAGGCAAGTTTATTAAAAAAAAATTGGGGAAATTTCGGAGAATCCTTCCGAATTTTTATCATTTTTGAATATCTCTTTTGAAATTTAAAAATTTTTAATTTATCTTTTTAAATTTTCAATTGCTCTTAATTTAAACATCTTCGTACATTTTAAGATTTAAAATTTTTGAAAATGATCAAAATATTCCTGATTTTTATTTTAAAAAAAGAAAACGTACTGAAAGTTAAAATTTTATACAAAAGTCACTATTTAAAATTTATCATTTAAAATTTCAACTTTCAAAACTTTTGTTTTTAAATAAAAATTAGTATTTTGGTCTTTTCCAAAAATTTTAAACCCTAAAATGTACGGAATAATTCAAATTGAGAGTAATTAAAAGTTCAAATGGATAAAATTAAGAGTTTTTAAATTTCGATAAAAGTATTTCAAAAATAATGAAAGTTCAGAGAAATTCTCTGAAATTTCTCCAAAAAAATTATAATGGTAATGAACATCTCAAAGACATGAGGGAACAGCTTCCACGTGCCTTCAAAACATGTATCACAATCCAAAAAATTAATAATAATGATGTCATATCAAAATAGACAATTATAAATAAAAAATTAATTAAAAAAAAGTAACGAAGTATGGGACCCTCTCTGATGTTCCCTCCGTACTTAAAAAATAAAAAATAAAAAGTTTTTTGGAGATGCGTTCCGATACTCCGTCGCTCGCATGCTATGGCAAACAGTTCAACGAGCTTAAAAAAAAAAAAAAAAAAAGAAGAAGAAGAAGAAGAAGAAAAGAAAAAGAAAAAGAAAAGAAAGTTAAATAATAATATCCCTTAGATTTCTTTTTTTTTTCTTCCTTATAATTTAATTTTTATTATAAGAAATTCTTATAATTTTGATAAAAATCAAATTAATCCTTCTATCTATTGACTGTTAATTAACTTAATGAAAATCTACTTCATTGATATATGAATTAATTAAAATTTGACATTTAACATAAGTGACCACATCATCAAAGATGACTCGGCTATCTAATTAATTTTAAAAAAAAAAATTGGGTGGCCATATTGGCTCCATGAGGGTAGCCTAGCATAAATGGCTACATCATCACTAATAACGGACCACCTAATTAAATTTTTAAAAAAAAAATTGGGGTGCCCCTTGGCCATTTGGGGATGGCTCATGGAGCCAATATAGCCACCCCAATTTTTTCTTTAAAGTATATTTTTTATTCTTTTTTTTTTTTAAATAAATAATTTAATTAGGTAATAATGGCATGGTTACTTATATCAAGTGTTAAATTTTAATTAGTCTACATGTCAGTTATGTGGACTTTCGTTAAGTCAACTAACAATTAATAAATAGAATAACTAATTTGATCTTTATTAAAATCACAAGAACCTCCTATAATAAAAATCAAACCCTAAAAAAATAATAATAATAATAAAGAGATGAACCCTATAGGGTATTTAGTATTTAACCAAAAAATAATAATAATAATTAGATTGCTCATCAGTAACGTTAGCGTAAAAGAGTTGGCAATTTCCAAAACAAATTAGATCCGGGTTAACACAATACACGGGCCCATATAATGTCATCTCAACAATCCGGGTCCCAGCCATATTAATACGTTTTTTTAACAAGACCATGCATGAGGTTTATCCATCTTTTTTTTTTTTTTTTGGAAGGAATATTAAAGAATATTCATTATTTCAAAGAAAAAGATCCGGGAAGATCACACAAAAATGAGAGATTTATCTCTCCTTACAATATCACCAATACTTGGTGGGACATTCCCCAACCAAGTAGACATAGTGACATGGGTGGTAGCCAACTTTGTAAGCGTATGAGCCGCAATATTGGCATCCCTCAATACATGAATAAAACTGGCATTATCCAGCTATTGTAGTTCCTTTTTGATACACTCAATCAAATGACCATAACTTCTAAGACACGGGCCCTCTGCTTCAATGGCTTTGATCACATTCAGTGCGTCACCCTCAAAATGATATTTGTATGGCCCAACTCCTTGTAGAAAATTAAGGCATGGACCACAGCAAGTGCTTCTGCTTTGGGAGCATCGGTTTGGATTTCAAGGGACATGCTTCTTGCAGCAAGGCAATTCCCAAAGTGTCTCTAATAACGAACCTCAGGCCCACACGTCCTTCCTTTACATTCAGCCCTGCATCCCAATTAAGCTTGACCATATTGCTCGGTGGGGACCTCCACTTCACAACATCATTCACCCTTTCCGTCTTCTCTCCAGTGCTACCACTATTCTGGAGTCTTTGAAAATCATTGAGAGAGGTCTGAGCATCACCAAGTAACCGGGGTTGGATTGGAGAATTGCTCTCCATAGATAATGGAATTTCTTCTCAACCAGATTCTCCTTGCAATGATTGCAAAAAGTTCAAGCTTTGAAATATCACATCTCCAACGAATGTCTTCAAACAAATCAGGAAAGCAGATTCCAACCCTACCTATTTTTTGCAAGCGTCTTAGGCCTACACCCCACACATCGGCTAATGTTGGGCAGCTCCATATAAGATGCATCACCGTCTCCTCTTCCATTGCACAAATAGGGCATAAAGTGTCTTGGAGAACCCCTTTTTTTAGCAAGGTTTACCCTTGTGGGCAGCAGGTCATGAAGTGCTCTCCATAAGAAAAGCTTTACCACATTAGGGACATTTAGACTCCAACACTCTTCCAAATCACCCCTTCCACAGGTTTAGATGCCTCACCATGCCGAGCTTCAGTTTTTTCAACTTCCAAAAAATAGGCACTACGAATAGAAAAAATTCCGTTTTTGGTTCCTCTCCATATAATGCGGTCCTCAGCTGGGAGTGGGCTTAGAGGTATACTTCTAATAATTTTTGCTTCATCATCCAAGAAAATTCTTGAAATCATATCATCCTTCCACCTTCGAGTGTCGTGGTCTATAAGCTCTGAGACTCGAGCATTTCTATCAAGTTCCATCCTTGGCGAATGAATCTTATACGTGGTTGGCTTAGGTACCCATCTGTCAGTCCATATTCCAATATCATTGCCATCTCCAACTCTCCAAATAAGGCCATTTTGGAGAACCGGTTGGGCAGCCATAAAACTCCTCCAAACATAGGATGGGCGATTACCCATACTTGCTTCCAAAATAGAGCAAGATGGGTAATATTTTGCTTTTAAAATTGTCGCTGCCAAAGAATCCGGATTCTGCAAAAGTTTCCAAATTTGTTTTGAGAGCAAAGCTTTGTTGAAGATTTCCAAATCACGGAACCCCAAACCACCTTTGACTTTAGAGTGACCCATTCTTTCCCAACTCATCCAATGAATTCTAGAGGTGTTTTCCTTATGGCCCTACCAAAAGCGTTGCATCTTCCCTTGAATCTCCCTACATAATGCTTTAGGTAATAGGAACACACTCATACAATAGGTGGGAATAGCTTGCGCTACCACCTTTATAAGGATCTCCTTTCCGGCTTGCGTTAAAATTTTGTCTTCCAATTGTTAAGACAATTCCAAATTTTGCCGTTAATGCCCTCAAATGCTTGCATACGAGATTTGCCAACCATGGTCGGGAGCCCTAAATATTTGTCATAACTTTGAGTAACTTGTAAACCCGACAATTGAGATATTTCCCTCCTTTTCTCAGGACTTGTGTTGCGACTAAAATAGATAGAGGTCTTACTCCTGTTTAGTTGCTGCCTAGAAGCTGCTTCATATTTTTCTAGAATTTTGGTTAATCTTCGCCATTCAACCGAATTTGCCTTGCAAAAAATTAAGCTGTCATCTGCAAAGAAAAGGTGACTCAGTGTAGGACCTTTTTTGGAGGTCGGCACCCCAATCAACACCCCATTCTTCTCAGCACGCGTTAGGAGAGCACTAAGAGCCTCAGCACACAAGAGGAAAAGGTATGGGGACAAAGGATCCACTTGTCGAATTCCTCTAGAGGGCTTGATATGTCCAACTGGTTGTCCATTTACAAGGATAGCATAAGAAACAGAACTAACACATCCCATGATTAAAGTAATCCACACCTCCGGAAATTCCATTTTACGCATCACTACCTCTAAGAAACTCCACTCCACTCTGTCGTAGGCCTTACTCATATCCAACTTTATTCCCATATAGCCTACTTTCTCCACATCCTAGATTGCATAAAATGTAAAGTTTCATAGGCTGCAACAATATTGTCAGTGATTAGTCTCCCCAATATAAAGGCACTCTGACTAGCAGAAATAACATGAGGGATGACCATTTTAAGTCGATTGGCCAATAACTTTGCAATGATTTTGTAAATCACATTGCAAAGGCTGATGGGTCTGAAGTCAGTAACACATCTAGGGGCAGTGTTTTTCGGTATAAGAGCAATATATGTTGCATTTATTTTCTCATCCAATTTAGACCCATTCAAAAAATGCAAAGTAACCTTACATACCTTCGAACCCACTGTGCTCCAATGTTGTTGGTAAAAATCGGCCAAAAACCCATCCGGACCTGGGGCTTTGATGGGTGCCATCTGCATTAAGGCCTGGTGAACCTCAGCTTCTGTATAAGTGGTGATGAGATCATTTTTCAGGGAGGTTGTCAGACGGCTTTCCACTGCATCTGTACATGCATCAATATCTTGGGGCATAGACAACGTAAATAAGTCTTGATAGTACTCCACAAAAGCTTACTCCACCGCTATCGAAGTATCACAGGTTCGTCCCAATTTGTCCACAATACGCTCCACCCGGTTTCTACGTTGTCTCTAACTAGCACAAGCATGGAAATACTTAGTATTTCGGTCGTCATCACGCAACCAATTCTCCTTTGCCCTTTGTCTCCATTTAAGTTCTTCTTGCTCTAGCATGACATATAATTCTTCCTTAAGCTCCTTCTCCACCTGCATATTGAGGGGGTTGTCTTCTTTTTGAATTGCAGCCAATTTCGTTGTTTTCTCTATGATAAGCTTCTTCATCAGAGGTTGTGATTTCTTAACCCATTTTTTGATAACTCTTTGACTCTTGTGGATTTTCTTTGAAGCCCACCCACAGGTCATGTGATGGACCCCTTTCACCCCAAGTCTTATGGATTAATTTTTTTATCTCCTCATTTTTTGCCCAGCCAACTTCAAACCAAAAAGGCCTCCTCCTATTTTTAACTTGGCCTCCACTTCTATTCAAAGAGAGTAAAAGTGGCAGGTGGTCCGAACTACAGCAAGTTAGAACCTCTACCCCCACTGCTCTCCACGTTTCACTCCACTCCATATTTACTAGGCCCGATCCAGTCTTTCCATAGTGAACTCATTCCCTAGCCTACTATTATTCCAAGTAT
Source organism: Carpinus viminea (assembly GCA_013348765.1). NCBI lineage: Eukaryota > Viridiplantae > Streptophyta > Magnoliopsida > Fagales > Betulaceae > Carpinus > Carpinus viminea. The sequence goes on along the minus strand of CP054669.1, from coordinate 15,992,735 downwards.
ATTTTGGGCCCATGAACCCAAGGTCTTGGAGCCTAGCATCCATCAAACCCATTTGAAAGTCCTCCATTTGCCTTCTATTTCAAGAGTTACTACCCTCCTTCTTTTCTGAGAGATTCACAATTTCATTGAAGTCCCCAATACACAACCATGGAGTCAATTGAAATGTATTGAGATGCCTCAGTAAATCCCAGACTCCTTCCTCTTTGCAGCGTTTGGGTGCCCATAAAATCCAGTGAATTTCCAACCCGAATTAGTTCCATGTCTAGCAATAACGGCATTAATGTGACGACGACTGTAATTTTGTATCACAACATTAAAATCTTCTTTCCACATCAAGATTAAACCCCCACTACGTCCCACACAATCCACACAAAATAAATAATAAAATCCCAATTTTATTCGAATAGGATCACATTTTTTATTATTCATTTTAGTTTCCATTAAGAAAACTAAATCAAGCTTCTTTTCCTTTACCAAACGGTGAAGGTCATGAACTGTCTCAGGGTTCCCAAGCCTTTGATAGTTCCAACTTAATACACTCATTAGAATGGGGGATCGTATCTCCGCCGGAATCATATTTTGACAAAGAGTCTTCTTCCGCCGCATAAACCTCTTTTCTTTCAATCTCTTCCCTTCACCATAGGTTGCACGTTACCACTCACTGGCTAATATCAGGGTGCCCCACTGCATGACATCTTTTTTCACCCACCTTTGAAGCAGATTTTTTATTTTCCACGTGGAGGCTACTCTTGGAACGTTTTGCTTTTACTTCCTTCATTCTCAGTTTTTTGGACAACTCATTGGTCTTGGTGTTTCCCCTCTCTCCACCTTGGACCATGACATCCATAAAGTTCTCAATTCCCTCCTTATTTCCTTCCATAAGATTCCATTCCATTCTCTCCTTAATTTGGTTCCACTAGCCAACGTAGACACTGCCCTCCTTCTGAGATTTGTGTTCCCCACTTTGACAGACCGCAATCTCCTCCACATCCCGCAAATCTTGCTCAGCTCTCTTTGGCATATTATTCTCCTCAGGCGTTTTGCTGCCCAAGATCCCCTCCATACTCCTATCCTCCCTTCCATTTGCTTCCCTTTTCCAGCCAAGATATCATCATTTTTATTGCTATAATCAGTAACAGGCGTAATTTGGCGTACACCCAAAAGATTCTCCTCCCCTTCAGATGGGATATTTTCACCTTCGTCTTCTATAACATTAAAATCAAATCCCCCGAAATCACTCCTATCGTAATCCTCAGTTTCCTTATAGGGGAACTTATTGACTTTAGTGAAAAGACCTTCATCTCCTTGTGCCTCCTCCACCGTTGCACCGTGCCAAACCCACCTTTGTCTTCTTCGACCACCATCATCTTCTTGTTCTGATTCCCTCCATGACCAGGTTCCCATGGTTCCTCCTGAAGATTGACCATGGTATGTAGGTTCAAAATTTTTGTTTCGAGGCTGCCCATTCCCTTGACCAAATCTTCTTTTTGGCGATGGAACCCGAAGCCATGGTCCGAACTCCTTAGTCTCCTCCACTCTCTGTGTTTTCCAACCTCCATATTCACCACATTTTTTACTGTTGTGCAGAACCACCCCACATTTGAAGCAAAACCAGGGAATTTTCTCATATTGGAAAGCCACCCATATCTCCTTCCCTTGCAGCTTAATAACTTGCCCCCTTACCAATGGCTTTGAGAGATCAATACGGATTTTAACCCGTAAAAATTCTCCCCATCCCACTCCGTCGTCCAAGACATCCATGTCTTCTACCTGCCCTACCGTCGAACCCATTTGCATTCCCACTTCACGCCCCATACAAGCCAAAGGCAGCTTGTACATTCTGACCCAGAAGGCTGCTTTACTGAACTCCGGATCCTCTATTGGCGTAAGTCCATTAAAGTCAACAATGGAGAATAAATCTCCATCAAAAGTCCAGGGTCTGTCCCCCAAAATCTTGTCCTTGTCCCTCCAATTGTGAAAATCAACGAGGAACAGGTTAGGACCTAGCAGCTTAAGGACACACTCCCAGTTGGTTTCCATGCCCGAATCATCGAGGTCTTTAGGACCTCCTTGGTGATGAATCTCTCCGTCAAAACCTTTCCCACCATGCATGAACATCCCCTTTGTAATAATGGAGAAAAGGACTACGACTCGATCACTATACCAAGGTTTTCATCATCCCGCAACGTGAGTTTTCCCCACTGTCTTGTCAAGTCTTCTGCCGTGTTTCCTGACATCGTGACCTCTCTTGCACCGTTTCACCCCCACACAAATCTGCCTATCACTCTCCACCCAAAGGTTCAAGAAACAGACTCTACCTCCAAAACCCTAGGGTCGGCTTAGGAGAAGAGAAACAATGTCTTTATTAAATTTTGTTTATCTATCTTTTGGACACAAATTTTAAATAACCTCCAACTTATTTAAAATAGTGTTTAAGTGTTTATAAACAATAATGGATTAGGTAAGTCACTTTTTTTTTTTTTGAATGTCTTAATTAACCATACGTATTGGATTAGTAGTCTCAAGTGAATAAACCACTCTCAAGAATAAAGTGTTATCAAACAAAAGATTAGTTATACTTAGTGTTAACTAGTCCAATTTAATGGTTTAATCTGCGACTCAAACGAGACCTTACTCTAAGTTAATAAATTGCTATTAATAACCTTAATAATTAAATATATTTTAAATAATGTATCATAAATTTTAATTGATTTGCACAGTACTTTAGTTGTGTGGAGTAAGGTTTTTTTTTTTTTTAAGAAAAAAAAAAGGTTTATTAAATAAGCAATAAGCATATATAATTTTTTTTTTTTTTTTTTAACATGTTCGAACAAAAGAGGGGATGAGGACTTAAACTAACAATCTTCGTTTCATTAGACGTGGTCCCACAATTGAACTATCTATTGGAGGCATATAAATGTTTACTTGTATACCTATGATTGCTTTTATTATATTAAAGCACTATCAATAGATGCCTATATGTCATTCTCTTCTCTATGTTTAGGAAAATTTCCAAAAAAAACCACAAAAATCTACTCATATTAGATCTTTCACATTTAACCAACCCTCAAGAGTTATTACAATATTTCCCAATATGTAGAAAATCAAAAGTAGTTTCCTATATATTATTTTAATATAAACATTTATCTTTCATCTTTTTATCTTTAACTGAGAATTGTGTTAAAATTTTATGAAAAAGTGATGGTAGGTAGGGAACTTATATTTTGTAAAGAAATAATAGGGGTAATTACATTTTGTTGTTGCCATGAACTACAACGTCTTGACACTTTCCTCCCATGAACTACCAATTATAACACTTAATCCAATCAAACTATCATCTTATGATATTTTTCTCCATTTCGTCAGTTAAAGGGGTTAAAATTAACGATCAACGGTTATGTGCTTGTATGTGCCATTTTAAATTTTTTTTCCTTTCACTTCAAATCAGTAAAATGATGTTCCCACACCCTAATCCAACACATGAGAAGTGAGGGTAAAAGTGGAAGGAAAAAAAGTTAAAATGGCACATGTAAGTCACGTGACAATTGACCGTTAATTTTAACTATTTTAATTGATAAGATGATAGCTTGATAAGGTCAAATGTCATAGTTGGTAGTTCATGGGGAAAAAGTGTCAAAGCGTTGTAACTCATAAGGAGCAAAAGGTAATTACTCCAAAATAATATTTTAATAGTATAGAAAAAGATAAAGAAAATTATTATGAAATATATTTTCATAGGGAAGCAAAAAATAATTTTATTCCTTACACTTAAAGGAAAATCAAAGAAAAATTATTGCTAGTGCTCTTATGCACATGTAAGGTCCTTAAATTACATTGAACGTGGTGTGAATAATGAGATTATCATATTTAAAATCTAAGTCATAGGTTCTTCTTGCTTCTAAACCATCGTTCGTAGTCCTAGATGAAACTGGACGTTCTATCAAGACTATATATAACACATCAACACATGATGATCTACCTTGATCATTTGAAGTAGAGACTTTGAGTTAATATGTTAATGCAGAAGCGTGGAGATGCAATGCATTGAACTGGTGTGAGTCACCATTCTTTATTTAATATTATCATAAAAATGATGTACACTCACAAATTATTTATAATAGTTATTTTAAATCCTGAGAAAATATAAGTTCACTTTAATGTATTTAAGAGTGAAATATTTACGATAATCAAAATCTTTAGGCATTAAGTGATCACATGTAACATTGTAAGAACACTATCTTTCGAGAATGAATCCCGAGACTTGTGAAAATCAAACCAATAGGAAATATTTCTTCAATATAAATTTAGTTTCTGAAACTATTAGTACATGGTGAAATAATCCACGAATTTACACACAGCCCATCAATCAACGTGTAAACACATCATCTAATAATCAAACACTAAACAAACAAACAGAAACTAACATGACAGACAAAATAACTCAGTCCAGATTTATGAAATCAGCCATGGCTTGAATCAGGGGCTCCACCTTGTGACTCCTAGGATTCAACAGAAAAAACCCATGCCCCTCTCCTTCCGTCTCATAAGAACGCAGGGTCCCACCCCACCCACTCTTTCTCAAAGCCTCTGAATAATCCAACCCTATATCTCGCAACGGATCTTTCTCCGCCACACAAACCAGCACCTTCCCTCCGGCCATACTCGGCAAATTTGGATCCACTTCCGGGTACAGTATCGGGTCACTTAACCCGGCGCTCGTTGGGCACATAACACCGTACATTTTACTAGGCTCTTTACCGCCGAAAAACGGGTGAACCATGAGTAGCCCGAGAATGTTAGGGCCAGCCAACCCGCTCGCGCCAGCCTGAACAGCCACGTAGTGTGCTATGTTGGCGCCAGCGCTCTCCCCCGCCAAGAAAACCCTCCCGAAATCCGCGTGCTCGTTCAGCCACGGGTCGGGTCCTTGACCATTCGAGTGGGTAGCGATCCACTGCAGTGCGGCCCACGAGTCCTGATGCGCGGTTGGTAGAGGGTGCTCCGGGGCAAGCCTGTAGTCAACGGAGATAACAACCGCATGCGCCGCTGAGGCGAGAGAGAGAAGAAAATTATGGAAGGTCTTGTTGAAAGGGGATCCAACGCAGAAGGCTCCACCGTGGTAGTGAACGACGAGTGGCAACTTGTGATCTGGGCTGTTGAGTTTTGGGAGGAAAAGGCGGGCAGATACGCCGGATTCGGAAGAGACGACGACGTCTCGGGATTGCACCTGGGTTTTGGGGTCTAGACCAGTAGGAAAACAGTCAGGGACCCCGTACCTCTCTACGCGGCCATCTTTGTATACTTTGAAGTAGGGTGGGAATTCATGGGCTATTTCGTTGGTGCTGGAATCCATTACAAACTATGCGTCTGAGGTTGTGAGAGAGGAGAAATAAGCTTACCAAACGAAAGAGAAAATGAGATCAAGTTATAGACAGGATTTTACCAACTACCAACAGGTAATGTGTTTGATTTCATTTACAAGTAAATATTGTTTATTGGGAGTGAAGATACGATTAGGCTGCCGTATCCGGATAAAGACAGCTCATCGCTATCCATGGTCAATCCTTGCTCGGATCGAACGTCTTTGTCATAAGGTTAAATGAGACGGAGCCGGCCATAATGTGGTTTCGGCCTATGGTTAACTTAAATATAAGTTTAAGAGAAACCTTGAATCAAGTCATGCATGCAAAACACCACTTTTACAACACCCACTCACAAACTGACACCTAAGTAAAAACAAAATAATCTCACAAAAATATCATAAACCCACAGACACCATATTTTGAGCTTATTCATGTTGGGTGGCATGTCAATGGGCGGGTCACGGCTAGACCCATGGGTCTGGCCATGGAGTCATCTTCTCCAACACTGGAGTCATTTTTTCTGGCGTTATTTTTTTCGGTGTTAAGGTAATAAAATCCTCTATGGGTTAACCTTTCTCTTCTAAGTTTTAGATTTGAATCAAAAAATGATTTTTGTAGCATTAGAAACGGATTTTGGACATTAGAAATGGGTTCTTTATGCTGAGTTTTGTGAGTGTTTCGGGTTTTCCACCGGATGTGATGCTGGGCGGCCAAATCTCCGGCGGAAGAGAGAAAAAATCGTGGAAGAGAGAAGGAGAAGAGGCGGAGGAGCCACGATGCTGTTCGCCGAAGCTCGCTCGCGTCAGTCCTCGCCACCCATGCCTGGGTCTAGCGAGACCCACGCTATTCTCCAAACCCACGCCAGACGAAGAGAGAGAAAATTGTGGAAGAGAGAAGAGGAAGAGGCGGAGGAGCCACGATGCTGTTTGCCGGAGCATGCTCGCGCCAATCCTCGCCGCTTGTGCCTAGGTCTGGCTACGAGACCCACTGTGGGTCTCTCCAGACCCCGGCGTGGGTTTGGCAAGACTCATAATGTGGGTTTTGCCAGACCTAGGCAGGGGCGTTTTGGTCTTTCTCTTTGTGGGCTGATTCGTTATTTTTGTCTCTCTTTAATTTTTTGCAATTGGTGATATGTCAAGATGGGATTGGAGGCTGCAAAAGGCACCTTTTGCAAATGGTCCGAACCTAAGGGGCTTTCTAAGTTTAATTATTAAACACGACAGAATAATTTCGAAAGGGATTTGGCACAAACTAATTTTGAAAGGGATTCTGCCTTTTTTTCTTTTTCTTTTATATATATATATATATATATATATATATATCCACACAAGGAAAGGGAGATGGGGTATTCGAATTAATGACCATCGCTTCATTATACGTGATTCACAGCTAATTAAGCTATCCCTTGAGGACAATTCTGCCTATTTTAATAGGTGACAAATGCCATCTCTCACATAAATTTTTTTTTTTAATATTTTTAAAAGTCATTTATTGTCATTCTACTAATCTAGGAACCTAAATATTAATTTTTGAGAAACCTAAAAAATGTTGAATAACACTTCTTACTTATTGAAATAGGTTTGAGAAAATTTATGTCTTTTTAATTAAAAAAAAAAAAAACCAAATTTTATCTTTTATATTTGATTTGTTATTTATTTCATGATGTTTTTGAAGATTGTGGATAAGGGATAGATTTGGTATTTTCATACACTAACTTTTGTTTTTATATATTGATGTGTCATTTTCGGAACATGATCTTCGTATAATGTCCTACCCTAAATGATATGATATTGTCCGCTTTGGGCCAAGCCTGCACGGTTTTAGTATTCGGTTTATCCCAAAAGACCTCATATCATTTAGAGATAGCATATTTTATATAAACACATTATCTTTTCCAGACCTAAGCAATGTGAGACGTCACAATCACCCCTTATTAGGACTCAGCGTCCTCACTAGCGACCCCTATGAGCTTGTGCACGCTCTCCCATCTCAGGTTGGGCTAGGGCTCTGATACTATATGTAATGCCATGTCCTAAATGATATGATATTATCCGCTTTGGGCCAAACCAACACGATTTTAGTATTGTGTTTATCCTTAAAAGGTCTCATATCATTTAGAGAGAGCATATTCAATTTAAATACATCATCTTTTCCACACACAGGCAATGTGGGGCGTCACACTTCTCCATTTCAAATAAAGAATATCTAATTAGTTATATTTTAGGACAGCCCTTACTATCAAGTCTAGGTGTGAACCAGTCATTTTATAGCATCCAATCACCATATAACACATCATTACTTTAAGAAAAATGCAAAAAAAAAAAAATTGAGAACAAAAACAGCAAATTAAAATGACAAAAGAGAACAAAAGCACACCTAGCTGCTAGATCGTGGGTTTGGCCGTGACCCGCTTCAAAACCCATTTTTAATGCCTTACAACCTATTTCTAATGCATGCCTCAGAACTCTTTTTTTTTTATTCAAAACTAAAACCCAGATATGGAAGGTTAACCCTTTAGAAATTTTACCACCCTAAAGGCCAAAAATCACTAGTGAGAAGCAACATAAAGAAAGGAATAGGGATAGAAGAGGAGAGGAGGGGGTGGAAAGAACCTGATCAGGCATTCTTCCCACCCCTAAGTCCTTCTTTTCTCTTTGGAGGCGCTAGAGAGAAAAAATAAAAAAAATAAAACTAAAAACTAAAGAGAACCCTAATCTAGTGTATTTGGTTGCACTTTTTTTTTTTTTTTTGCACTTTTTATGTTTTTGCTTATGTGTCAATTATTGATTGGAGCTGTAAAAATAAGGTTTTAAAGCTCATCCTTAAGTTAAACTCATACTTTAAGAGTACTTTTGTCTTTTCATTTTTTAAGGGAACAAATTTATCATGTTTTCTATACAAATTAATGGCTGTGAACATATAATATATAAGTTCGACTCAACTAATTAGGTTAAGGTTGCATGTATATATATATACATTTTTTTTTCCTATAGGTTACATCTTGTTTATATATACAAACAATGATATGCAAAAAAAATCAATAAATGAAAGTAAGCAGAAAATAATCAAAAGGAAATTTTAAGAGTAAGCATGAATTTGGAGCGGATAAAAGAGTAAAAACAATCAGATTTAATAAGTGCAAATTTATTAATAACTCAAAGTAAGACACTTACAGAAATAGTAACTTGGAAGGAATACAAGGAAATGAACTAGGAACAAAGCAAGATACAAAGGCGATAGTAAGGTAAGCAGAGAATGAGTTCATTGTTTGGCTAATAGTTTCTGTGTTACAATGGAGATGAGTCGTCCTTTTATAGAAGCATTCCAATGGGTAAAATATGATTACAATCTGAAAAGAAAATTATAATCAGGAAATCAAATAGTGAAAGTAGATTCTTTAGGATACTGTTGAGTTGGAAGACAAATGTCAAACAGTGAAAGTAGATTCTTCAGGACACTAAAGTAGATTCTTCAAGATACTGTTGAGTCGGAAGACAAATTAATGTCAAAAAGTGAAAGTAGATTCTTCAGGACACTGTTAGGGTCTTCACAAATCTTGATGAAAATCTTGAAATAGTAAAAGTAGTCTTCAGAAATCTTGGATTCAGGAATCTTGACAGAAATCTTCAGGATTCTCAACGAAAATCTTAAAATAGTAAAACTAGTCTCGGGGTGGTCTTTAGAAATCTTGGGAAATCTTGAATTCAGGAATCTTGACAAAAATCTTCAGAAATCTTGAAAGGAAAATAATTCAGGAATCTTGACAAAATATTCAAAAATCTTGAAAGAAAAGTTAGTCACAAATCTTCAAGTCTAGGAAAATAATCTTCAAGGCTATAACCAGAATTTCCAAACCATTCTTGTTTGGGATCAACTGTAGCTTCAAAAGATGCCTCAGAGTTATCTTCTTCATCTTTATCAGAACTATCATTGAGGGATTTTAAAAATGCTTTTAATGTTTCTTTCTTTTTCGTGGAGGATTTTTTCTGGATCGATCCCAAAAAACTCTAACTTACTTAACATCCCAAACAATTTCGATTGTATTCCACTTGTATCGGCTCTACAGTTTGGAAATCTAAAATTGACTCGCCATCTGTATTTTGTCTCTCTGCCACATCAAACATTAAGCGACATCAATGCTTCCACGGCTCTTTTCCATTTCATATATCGAAAGAATTTTGGTGAGGACGCTAGATCTAATTATTTTATCTTCTTTTTTGGAATATTAAATGATCATTTCCATTTTGTTAATTAATTATGTCTCTACCGTACAACACAATTGATCTTGCTCTGCACTTGCTCCACATTTGTCCAGCTTCTACTATTGTTCCAAACAAGTATGGTTCCCTCGCTTTGAAGGCATTTGCTATGAACCATTATGCATTCCCGAGTGGGAACCAGCTCGTGTTTTGGAAAAGCTGGATCTACGCCTGTGAGTTGTCACTACTCACTACTCACCAGGGACCTAAATATTATGGTGCATCATTAATTCTCATGTATGGTTCATCATGTCTTATCCTGCCTAGATTTTGTGCATGCCCTGTAGGTCCATGTCTCTCTCTCTCTTCAAATGTTTATGTAAATTTAAGTTCCTAATTAAACCAAGACACCAACAAGGCTTCATAAATAACATATATATATGTATATCTTAAGTTAAAATTAAGGGAAAAGTACGGATCACCCCCCCTGAAGTTTGGGGTGATTTTCAATTCGGCCACCAATGTTTAAAAATTCACAATGTACCCCCCTCAAAGTTTCAAAATTTCTCAATGTCGGTACTCCGCCAGTCAAACCATCGTTGACCAGCGGAAAAGTGGTCACATGCATCTCACGTGACCACTGTAGCCTTCATATTTCCCAAAACGCCCCCATCTCATTACAGTTCACTCCGAAACCCTAATCAACAGTAATTCGGCGATACCCAGCCGGAATCCGGCCAAAATCCGGTGAGCTTTTTTTTTTTTTTTTGATGAACAGATTTGGGGGCCGATTCGTGATTCACCGGCGCGGTTTGGGCGATTTAGGGGTGATTCACCAGCGCAACTTTGGGCGATTCACTGTCTCTCTCGCTCGCTCTCCCTCTTACACTCACTGGCTCACCGGCGGTTTGGGTAACGCCGCTTGGTCGTTCGCTCTCTATCTCTCTATCTCTCGCTCACTCAATTTCCCTCTCACACTCACTCTCGCTCGCTCACAGTCTCCCTCTCACTCTCTCTCTCGCCGAAACTTCCCCCAAGGCCGGCCCCGGATGCGCAAATTAGATCAGAGAGAAAAAAAAAATCGTCGGATTCCGACCAGATCTCGCCAGAATCCGGCGGGGTATCGCTGGAATTACTATTGATTAGGGTTTCGGAGTGAACAGTAATGAGATGGGGGCATTTTGGGAAACATGAAGGCTACAGTGGTCACGTGAGACGCACGTGACCACTTTTCTGCTGGCCAACTGCACTTTGACTGGCGGAGTACCAACATTGAAAAATTTTAGAACTTTGAGGGGGTACATTGTAAATTTTTAAACATTGGTGGCCGAATTGAAAATCACCCCAAACTTCAGGGGGGTGATCCGTACTTTCCCCTAAAATTAAAGAACATGATACTCTTTAGTTTATTATAGTTGATAGGTATTTTTGTCTGTTTACTTTTTGAGAGAATACAAAAATACTCATTTATTATAACTAAACGTCTAATTGAATATTCTCCAATTCAAATGAACAAGAAAATATTCAAATTGTAAAATTTTTGAAGGGAAAATAACTCATTCTTATTCCAAAGAACTTAAGAGCGAAAGTTCATATAATCACAGGGCATACCTTGAAGTAACCATAGTCTAAGTTACAAAGTTACAAAGTTACAAGCAAAATCTGAAACAAACTAGGCAACAACGGCCAACCAAACAACCAAGTGCAAAAACCATCCGCTACCCTATGACTAACACAGCAGGATAAACATTCAAATCTGATTGGCAGGTTCAAAGACAACTGAACCAAGCAAACGCCAATAGCTGCACAAGAAGCGTTTTTTTCACAACCCTAAGAGGTAAAACCTCATATGCCGCGACTCATCCTCCTTGACAGTTAAGCCAGGATTTCTATTCATCCACGACACAGAAGTCTGGACCATTTTTCCTCCTTGACCCGAAAGACAGGGTAACATACACATCCACAACACATAGGTCAGGACCAAAGGGGATTCAAAAGAACCAATGAGGCCAGAGCATTATTACAAGCAAATAACAAAACAAAATACAGGAAAAAAAACAGCAAAACTAAATACAAACAAAAAGAAATACAGGACGTTGACCTCGTACAAAAGAAAAGCAAATCGCGGTGGGGCACAAAAAGCCCAAGAGGTGGACGAAGAGCGGAAACAAAAAGTGGAGAAGATCGGCAGACTGCCAATACAAGGAAACCAAAAAAACAAAAGATCAACCGAAGGTAAGCCCAGACGTGAACTGGCCGAAACACCGCAGCTAGAGGTGGCGATGGAGGCTTGATGCGATGGGGGCGCATGACAGACCTCCAGCAGGCAAAGGACAGTGAGTCGTTAAACGCTGGAGACCCAAACAGGGAAACCTAAAAAAAGGGAAAAATCGATCTCAACCCAAGCGGCATGACAGACCCAAAGCAAAAGATGGGATGGGCTCAAACGAATCCGATAGAGAAGGGGCGGGCAGGTGGCGGCGGATCCAGGCAAGGGACGGAGACCGATCCAACACTAGACCTGACACAAAGGGAAAAACTATTCAAAAGGGGCGGCCAGGGAAGAAAAAAGCAAAGGGGAAAGATAAAACCCGCTGGGGTTAGATCTAGGGGTGTAAAGACAATTACGGTTAGCGGTTATTGGCGAAAATCGCTAACCGTTACCGCTAAGGCGGTTACTAAATTTCACTAATCGCATCCGCTAGGCGGTTAGCTGATAGCGGCTAGTGGTTAGTTGACGGTTAGCGATTAGTAAAACAGTTAACCGTCCACTATAACCGCTTTTTTAAAATTAGGCCTTTTTTGGCTTTTATTAAGCACTATAGCATTTTTCACTCTCTTTTTTTCTTTCTTTCTTTTTTGTATTTTTAGTGTCTTCTTGGGCCAAATTGCTATAAAAATAGCTCATATTGAAAAATAAAAAATATTTGACCTCCTTTAAATTTTTTTTTAAAAAAAATCTTTAAATATTAAATCATAAGTTCATAACCCGTTAATTTAAAAAAAAAAAAATTTAAAAAACATACATATAAAAACAAAGTTCAACACAACATATAAAAAAATATTAAAAAAAGCTCAATAAAACATATAAAAAAAAGTTCAACACAGCATATAAAAAAAATTTTAAAAAAAATGTTCAAATAAAACATTAAATGATACAAATAAAACATTAAAACTGCGAGATAAAGAGAGTCAGAGAGAAAGAGGCGACGAGAGAAAGACGGTTCAGAGGTAGAGTTTGTAGAGAGGGATGGCCGACGGAGTGAGTGAGATAGGGAAGGAGAAGAGAATAAGATGAAAATCTCTATCCTAACCCTTAATGCCTTTTTCTCTCAAAACTGACATCGTTTTGATGTGAAATTCAATCTTATTATTATTAATATAAAATAGACAATATATATATAGAAAAAAAATAAAAAATAAAAAATTAATGCTAGAAGATATAAATATATACAGTTTCAAAAATATTTTATTCAATTACAAACTTATGTCTTTGACATTATATAATCATATGATCTCATTAAATTAGATCATATGATTAATGATTTAAATTATTATCATATTTACTTATAGTATTTTTTTTTTAATTGAACTTATTATCTAATGATAATGCTCAAACTCGTAAGTACTAAATTCCTAATGATTTAATGGCCATACACTCATACTTAAATTATATGATCATATTATCTCACAAATCACAATTCATATTAATATAATAAAATTATCTTAGATCTAAGAATCTAAGAAAATGTAATATATGTTTTCTAAGTATAAAATATCTAATAATACTTTGATTCAATTGTGGTAATAGGTAACATATTGTTTAATTTAATTGTAAGTATCATACTATCATTATACATGAATAATATGAATCATATGATTAACTTGTAGACTTATGACTTATGAGTTATGTCATATTATATATATATATATATATATATATATATAATTTGTTGTTATATAATTAAATGATTTAATGATCAATTGATCATGTGATATAATCATATAAATTATAGTAATAATTTATTAATACTCAATTTGTGATTTAATTATTGAAAACAAAAATGTGATTTAATCATTAATGATAAATTGATTAAGTTATATATATATATATATATATATATATATATATAATTATAATTATCAAAATATATTATATAAAAAGCGGTTAGCGGTTAAACGGTTAAGCGATTAGCGGTTATAGCGGTTAGCGGAAATATATTATATAAAAAGCGGTTAGCAGTTAAACGGTTAAGCGATTAGCGGTTATAGCGGTTAGCGGTTAGCGGGCTATTATTTAACCGCCCGCCTTTACACCCCTAATTAGATCATCAGGTAAATAGTTAGACCCTATGGGTGGAAAGACGGTTGTAGAAAGAGGAGGCGGGGAAGAGGAAAAGAGACGGGAGGGGCACCGGGTCTAAGGACATCAAATAAACTACTAGAACTCGATGCGAAAGGGAAGTAGGAGCACCATCCCTCCTCCCCTGCAATTATGGTGTATTGGGGGAGGGTGGTTGGCTAAAGCGAAGAAACCCTATGGGAAGGGGAGATGATGGTTGACGCAGGGTAGGGACTATTTTTATTGAAATTGATAGTCCCTTATTGAAATTGATTCAAATTATGATGGTGTAGTCAAATTTTTATGTAAAAAAAGCTTTCTAGGGTTTCTTAGCTTCAGCCTAGCCGCCATCCCCCCTCCTAGAACGCCGTAACTACAGGGGAGGAGAGATGGCCTCCACCATCCCTCCTCCCCACGTCCCTCTCGCACTAGGCACTAGTAGTTTACTTGATGTTCCTAGACCCAGTGCCCCCGTCCCTTTTCCTCATCCTCCTCCACCATCCCAGTTTTTGTTTGGTGTTTTGCTGTATTACTTTTCTATCATTTACATGTTTTTGAGTTTTTTACAGTTTCTTCGATCTTCTCCGCCCATTTAGCTACCCTCCGTCCATTCTTGAGCTTCTTTCAGCCCCCACCGCAGAGCTTCCACCATGCTCTTCTTTATCTGGGTCAACATACCAATCGGTTTCTTTCCCTGTATTTTTTTTGCTTGTATTTAGTTATGTTGCTTTTATTTTCCCTGTATTTCATTGTTATTTGCGTGTAATAATGCTCTGACCTCGATGGTTCGATTGGATCCCCTTTGATCCTGACCTGTGTGTCGTGGATGAGTATGTTACCCTGGTTTTCAAGTCGTGGATGAATGTGTATCCTGGCTTAATTGTCGAGGAGGATGAGTAGCGGCATAAGAGGGTTTACCTCTTAAGGTCGTGGAATAAACGCTTCCTGTACAGCTGATGGTGTCTGCTTGGTTCAGTAGTCTTTGAACCTGCCAAGGAGATTTGAATGTTTATCCTGTTGTTTTAGTTATGGGATAGCGGATGTGTTTTCAAATTTCGTTGATTTGTATGAGATTTGATCTGTGACTTTGTAGCTTAGGCTACGGTTACTTCAGGGCTTCCCCTGTAATTGTAAAAGCTTTCACTTTTGAATTCTATGAAATGAGAATGAGTTCTTTTCAAGAAATTGATTCAAATTGTAAAATTAAAGAATTGTTGTATATATCATAAATGAGGTCTATTAGACACCTACTATTATTTTAAAACTGTTTTTTAAATTCATTATTGAATTAAACAAAGGAAGAAAAGTAGCATTTTTGGGTTTATTTATGTCAGCTATAGATTATTATTATTTTTCTTCCATTTACAACTCACACGGCACTATATACGTTGCATTTGAGGTTGCCCGGGTTAGTTGATAGGGCAAGATGTAGGGGTGTAAAACCGCCCACTAACCACTAACCGCTATAACCGTTAACCGTTAACCGTCTTAACCGCTAACCGTTATAACCACCTAACGATTAGCGGTTAGTGGTTATTAGGTTTAATAACCGTAACCGCTAACCGCTAACCGCTTTTTATATATTTTGATAATTATAATTATAATAATATTTATACATATAATTTAATAAATTGATTATTAATGATTAAATCACAAATTGAGTATTAATATATTATTACTATAATTTATATGATTATATCATATAATTAATTGATTATTAAATCATTTGATTATATAATAACAAATTATATATATAATATGACATAACTCATAAGTCATAAGTCTACAAGTTAATTATATGATTCATATTATTCATATATAATGATAGTATAATACTTACAATTAAATTAAACAATGTGTTACCTATAACCACAATTGAATCAAAGCATTATTAGCTACTTTATACTTATAAAACATATATCACATTATCTTAGATTCTTAGATCTAAAATAATTTTATTATATTAATATGAATTGTAATTTGTGAGATAATATAATCATATAATTTAAGTATAAGTGTATGACCATTAAATCATTAGGAATTTAGTACTTAGGAGTTTGAGCATTATCATTAGATAATAAGTTCAATTAAAAAAAAAAGACTATAAGTAAATATGATAATAATTTAAATCATTAATCATATGATCTAATTTAATGAAATCATATGATTATATAATATCAAAGACATAAGTTTGTAATTAAATAAAATATTTTTGAAACTGTATATATTTATATTTTCTAGCATTTATTTATTTAATTTATATATATACATATATATTGTCTATTTTATATTAATAATAATAAGAATGAATTTCACATCAAAACGACGTCAGTTTTGAGAGAAAAACGCATTAAGGGTTAGGGTAAGGATTTTCATCTTATTCTCTTCTCTTTCCCTATCTCACTCACTCCGTCAGCCATCCCTCTCTACCAACTCTACCTTTAGACTGTCTCTCTCGCGTCACCTCTTTCTCTCTGACTCTCTCTATCTCACAGTTTTAATATTTTATTTGTATCATTTAATGTCTTATTTTAACATTTTTTTTTTTATATGCAGTATTGAACTTTTTTTATATGTTTTATTGAACTTTTTTTCATATTTTTTTATATGTTGTGTTGAACTTTGTTTTTTTATTTTTTTCTTTTTTAAGTTAACTGGTTATGAACTTATGATTTAATATTTAAGGATTTTTTTTTTAAATTTTTTTGAAGTAGGTCAAATATTTTTTATTTTTCAATATAAGATCTTTTTATAGCAATTTGGCCTAAGAAGATACCAAAAATACAAAAAAAAAAAAATGAGAGTGAACAATATTATAGTGCTTAAAAAAAGCCCCAAAAGGCCCAAAAAAGCCCAAAAAGGTCCAAAAAGCCCAATTTAAAAAAAAAGCGGTTATAGCGGGCGGTTAACTATTTTAATAACCGTTAACATAAACTAACTAGCTAACTAGCGGATCTGATTAGTGAAATTTAATAAGCTAGGATTTCTGATTAGCGATTTTGCCAATAACCGCTAACCATAACCGCCTTTATACCCCTAGCAAGATGCCTGAAAGGTGGTGTTACACAGAAGATTCTGTTGTTTAATCCAGAAAAAATCCTCCAAGAAAAAGAAAGAAATATTAAAAGCATTTTTAATATCCTCAATGATAATTTTGATAAAGATAAAGAAGATAACTTTGACGCATCTTCTGAAGCTACAGTTGATCCCAAACGAGAATGGTTTGGAAATTCTGGTTATAGTCTGAAGATTTGTGATTAACTTTCTTTTCAAGATTTCTGAAGATTTTGTCAAGATTCCTAAATTACTTTCCTTTCAAGATTTCTGAAAATTTCTTGTCAAGATTCCTGAATTCAAGATTTCCCAAGATTTCTAAAGACCACTTCAAGACTACTTTTACTATTTCAAGATTTTCATCAAGATTTCTGAAGACCCTAACAGCGTCCTAAAGAATCTAAGAATCTACTTTCATTGTTTGACATTAATTTGCATTTTAACTCATCAGTATCTTGAAGAATCTACTTCAGTGTCCTGAAGAATCTACTTTTGCTGTTTAACATTTGTTTTCCAACTCAACAATCCTGAAGAATTTACTTTTACTATTTGATTTCCTAGTTGTAATTTTCTTTTTAGATTGTAATTTTACTTTACCCATTAGAATACGTCTATAAAAGGACGACTCCTCTCTATCATAACATAGAAGCTTTTAGTCAAATATTAAACTCATTCTATGCTTACCTTGCTATCTACCTTTTAATCCTGCTTTGTTCCCGGTTCCTTTCCTTGTATTCCTTCTAAGTTACTATTTCTGTAAGTGTCTTACTCTGAGTTATTAATAAACTTGCACTTATTAAATCTTATTGTTTTTACTCCTTCATCCGCTCCAAATTAGCGCTTACTCTTAAAATTTCCTTTTGATTATTTTCTGCCTACTTTCATTTATTGATATTTTCTGCATTTCATTGTTTGCAACCTGCGCATCCATACATTGGTATCAAAGCCTTAAGAGTAGGCTTTGATACCAGTGTAGGGTTTGCATACTGGGTATCAAACCCTGTATATATAAAAGCATAAATAGTAATATGCTACATAAATATAATATTGTAATATTTATTAAATAGCTTCTCCTTCGTTTATATTATAGTTTAATTACCACAAAATCGACAACCAAAATAACTCAGTCCTGATTTATAAAATCAGCCATGACTTTAGTGAGTGGCTTGATCTTATCACTACCAGGATTCAACACAAAAAAGGCATGCTCCTCTCCTTCTGACTCATAAAACGACAACGCCCCACCCCACCCACTCTTACCTAATGTTTCAGAATAAGCCACCCCTGTATCTCTCAACGAATCTTTCTCTGCCACACAAACAAGCGCCTTCACACCAGCCATGCGCGACAAATTCGGATCCACTTCCGGGTAGAGTATCGGGTCACTGAACCCCCTACTCGTTGGACACATAAAGCTGTACATTTTATCGAGCTCTTTACCACCGAAAAATGGGTGCAATATGAGTAACCCAACAATGTTAGGGCCAGTTAATTCGGTGACACCAGCTTGAACTGCCACGTAGTGGGCTATGTTGGCCCCAGCGCTCTCCCCCGCCAAGAAAACCCACCCGAAATCCGCATACTCGTTAAGCCACGGGTCGGGTCCTTGACCATTCGAGTGGGCCGTGATCCACTCCAGTGCGGCCCACGAGTCCTGATGCGCAGTTGGTAGACGGTGCTCCGGGGCAAGCCTGTAGTCAACGGAGATAACGATGGCGTTGGCCTCTGCGGCGAGGAGTAGAAGAAAATTGTGGAAGGGCCTGTCGAAAGGCGATCCCTTGCAGAAGCCTCCACCGTGGTAGTGAACGACGAGTGGCAACTTGTGATCTGGGTGGCTGTTTTTCGGGAGGAAGAGGCGGGCTGAGACGCCGGATTCCGATGAGACGACGACGTCTCTGGTTTGGACGTGGGTTTTGGGATCTAGGCCAGTGGGAGCTGGGTCAGGGACGGCGACCCTCCCCAATCTCTCCACGCGGCCATCTTTGTATACTCTGAAGTAGGATGGGAATTCGTGGGTTATTTCGTTGGTGCTTGAATCCATCGCCAAATGAGAAAAGAGACAGAGACAGGTACAGAGAAAGAGAGAATGGTGGGGGTGGTTGTACCGAATAAATGATAGAAAGTAAATGAATCAATTTATAGGGAAGGAAAAGAAAATTCAGTCCCAACAAAACGGTCGTATATGCCCTTGAACAATTGGGCGTCATGTGCCACCGCCCGGGGTTGATAATTACAAAAAGGTGTTAATTCTGACGCAATGCGTTACGTAGATCATACTCTTCAATTATAAAGGATAAAGATAAATATTAAATATCTATTACAATTTAAAAAATTTCTATTCTTAATTATTTTCTTTTTTTTATAAGTACAAGGACAACAAACAAACAACAACAAACCAAACTACAAAAAGAATTAGTCCCACTCTCTGGTGATGAAGAGAAGGGGGAGGGATATGAAAAGGAAATGCTTTTGAAATGAGATCTGGTTGTAGCCCAACGTGCCATTAAGTAAACACAAAAGTTTACACTTCTATTAATCTTTTTAACTTTCCAAAAGAAAGTAGAAGAAATACAATTTATTGAGTCTAAAATAATGAAAGAGATCCTCTAGTCTACTTCTGATAAAGGATTGTTGAGAACCTGGATAACCACTACAGAATCACCTTCAATAATAAAACGGTCCATATTTAAAGAGCGTGTTAATGAGATAGCTAATCTAGCTGCCAAGGCTTCACCCATGTTAGGAGAGTAAGATGAACTGATTAAAGAAGACATGAATGATACGACCATCAAAATTATGGCATACAGCTGCCTAAGCTGAAAAAGAGTCACGGATAGCCATATCAAAATTGATCTTGACCCAATTAGGGGCGGGCGAAATCCATTTTTCCATCGGCTTAGCAGATGCAAAATGCCAAGCTTGGAAATACTCAAGAGAAATTTTGTTAACATGCGTAGAAATATTACGAGCATCAAAGGTGGTTCCATCATGAAAAGCTTTATTCCTGTAAAACCACAAAATATCACATGCCACAGAGGCAAATATTTGAAATTTATGGCAGTCTTCCTAAGGAATGCCAAGAGAGCTACTTGGACACAGAATTAATTTGATCCAGTCTAACATAGATGAGAAGTGGAAAGTTGTAGAATCCAAAGGCCAAAAGGAATGACGCCAAACAACTCGAGCAAAAATACAATTAAAGAACAAGTGTTGTAGAGAGTCATCCGCCACCTTACAAAGAGGGCAAGAGATGTTAGAATTGATATGAAATAATTGTCCCGGTCTCTCTTGCGTAGGTAGAATATTCCAAGCAATTTTCCATAGAAATAATCGGAGTCTGTCGTTGAGATTTAGCTTCCATAAAGAGTTCCAGAACTGAAGAGTAATGGAATTAGAAATGATGGGATTGGAGGCGATAATAAGATTATAAGCTGAAGAGACAGAAAAGCGCCCAGAAGTCGAAGCAATCCATAGATAAGTCGGGTCCTGATCTAAGGAGATCCTAGTTTTGAGGATTTCTTGAGCCGAAAAAGGATCAAACTGAGAAAAGAGGGCTGCTGGCTTCCAACCAGAAAG
This sequence comes from Carpinus viminea, assembly GCA_013348765.1. NCBI lineage: Eukaryota > Viridiplantae > Streptophyta > Magnoliopsida > Fagales > Betulaceae > Carpinus > Carpinus viminea. The sequence goes on along the minus strand of CP054669.1, from coordinate 15,972,204 downwards.
GATAGGATCGATCAAATCCTTTATTTGTAGGGACTGGAAGTTTCGATTAGAGGGATATTTAGGCCGAGGCTTGAAAGAAGGAATAGATGGGACCCAATTTGTAGACCAAATAGAAGCTGAAGAAAATCGAGAGACCTTAAGACACACCCCAACACTGATTATAGGTTTTATACGCTAAATGCCTTTCCAAAGCCAAGAAGCTGAGGAAGGATTCGGTGAAGATACAAAATTCCCATATTTGATATATTTCTTCTGAAGTTGATTAACCCAGAAACAATCAGCATTTGACAGAAGTTTCCAGCCCAATTTGGCAATAAGAGAAAGATTGAACTCGTGCATACGGCGAAAGCCCAAACCTCCTACATCTTTTGGTAACAAATAGAGCTTCGTGATTTCAAAGATAGCATTTGGGATTTCTTTGGTCATAATCGGCTACTCAAGGAACAAAAATCATACTTTTATTGCTCTTATTCCTAAACAGTTGGGTGCTTCTACTGTGCATCAATTCAAACATATTAGTCTGTGCAATATTATTTACAAGATTATTTCAAAAATTCTAGCTAACAGGTTCAAAGAGCTATTGCACCTCTTTATTTCTCCTTATCAGTCAGCTTTTGCACCCTCCAGGAACATTCAGGATAATACTATTCTTGCTCATGAACTCTTCAATGCATCAACTCAAAAAAAAGGTAAGGGGAGGTCTCATGGCCATCAAAATTGACATGGAAAAGACATTTGACCATATGGAATGGAGCTTCATTCTGGCCATTTTATCTAAGCTAGGTTTTCATCCAACTTGGATTAATTAGATTTGAATATGCATCTCCTCTTCATCCTTTTCTCTCATCATCAATGGTAGTCCATTTGATATCTTTTCTCCTGAGAGAGGTCTTCGTCAAGGGGACCCCCTTTCCCCTTTTCTATTTATTCTAGGAACTTAAGTCTTATCTCGTCTCTTTATACGTCAAGAATCTCAAGATCTTCTGAAAGGCATTAAAATAGCTCGTAATTATGCTCCAATTTCCCATATGTTATTTGCAAATGATCTTATTCTTTTTACGAAAGTCACTTCCACAAAGGCCGTCATTCTTAATTCTTGTTTGGAATTATATTGTAGTTGGTATGGGCAAGCTATCAATATCTCCAAATCTTCGATTCATTTCAGTAAGAATATGGCTCCTTCTACCATCAATAGTATTAGTGATATCATTCCCTTCAAAAGAACATCAATTTCCTCCAAATATCTAGGATTGCCTCTTTTCTTTGGCAAATCTAAATTTGTAGCTTTCAAAGATATTTTGGAAAAGGTTTCGGGGAAAATTAAGGGATGGCGTACTAAAACTTTATCTCAAGCTAGACATACAGTTCTTATCAAATCGGTGGTTGTAACTATTCCTTCTTAATGCTATGAGCTCATTTTTTATGCCAACTTCTTTCAGTAGTTCTTTGAAAAAAAAAAATTGGTGGGGTTTCCTTAAGGATAAATTCTTAATTCTAAAATTATATATGCCCTTCTTTGTCTGAACTGTTTGTAATATTAATGACACTTTATGACAATTATGAATATTCTTATCAGCTTATTTTTCTGTGATATTTTTTCAAGCATAAAATTGTATATTGATTTTAAAAAAAATAAGTTTTTTTCTTTAAAATGAAGAATAAGATTTTTGAGAGGAATTTTTTTTTTCTTTCTTTTTTACCGTTCTTAACAACTTATCACTTTTTTAATAGGTTGTATTTTTTAAGTGGTCTATTATTTTTTAAAGAACAAGCTTTTTGAGAGTTTTTTTTTTTCTTTTTCCCTCTTGATAACATATCACATTTTTAATAAGCTTCATTTTTTAAGTCGTTTGATTAATTTAAGCAATAATCTAAATTCTATAATTTTATAATTTATAATTTTAAAAAAAAAAATTATAAAAGATCCTAATTTAATTTTGATACGACTCGTTTATATAAATAAACAACACAACACAATCCACATATTCTGAATTTAAATTTTTCAAAGACAAAACTAACTGTTAAAGTATATCAAGCTATCAAGGGCTCGAGCGCCAGTTCCCCACGATTGAGCGCAAGCAGGCCCGCAAAGGATTGAGCGTACATTTCGTGCGCTCAAGCAAGACTCGTATGCAAACAATTCTAGTAACGGCAATAAAACAGAGAATCAATATGGAGAGATTTGGAGCACTTTGCGACCACCTATGACAGCATACATTGAAGATTCTCTCAAGAATATAGCTTGTAATCAAATCTGTTCTAGAGGGGAAGCTGCACCATAAGAGAATAACTTGGACAACAAGGAAAGATGCTAGAAGAATACTTTGTATAGAATATTTTGTAATATTTGATTTTGTCTTGTATTATTCTGAATTAGGGACCTGCACTATTTGCTCTCAATATGACAATATATAGTGCTGAAACACTACATGACTAAAAGAAAGAAAAAAAATAAAAATAAATTTATTGAAAAACTTAACCTAGCTGAAAAAAAGCTCCATTCTCTCTCCTTTTCCTTATGAGCTGAGATACTTTTCTCTAGAGATTTTTCTAGATCTATCTATCGTCTATGACGATTTATTCCGGACCCTCACAAAACAGCAGTCGCAATGGTTCGTCTCTTACCACTTCACCCCTGTCATGGATTGTCTCTTCCATCACTTCATCAGTTGTATTTGTGTTGGTTTGAAGATTGGCCTTTTTATAGTCCGATATCCTCTTCTCTATCAACCCCATCCAAAAACGCGTCTCTCCTCCATCATCACCAGCTTTTCGGCAAAGCTCTCTATGGCCCCATTCGACTGCCATGCACCAGGGCTTGGACCACATGCCGGCGCGTGGGTACCGCTACAGCTACTTGTTTTTTGAGTTTTTCCTATTGTTTTGTGTAAAAAATTTTGTAATTTTATGTAGCTTTATGCCTAAGCTTTTAGCTTGGTGTCTGTCCAGCAACCTTTTTCTGCTTGATTTGTTACCAAAAAATAAACACTGCATGACTGTTAGATAATTAACAATTGATAAAGTTTAATAATTACATACTATACATAGTGTTAGTAATTACAACAGTGTTGTTGAGACTGTCATGCACTTTTAAATGCCTTGTTAAGGCGACTCCCTCCTAGCGGTTAAGGCGTTAAAGTGTTCCAGGCCTAATTGGAGCCCATACGGGTAGATCATTGAGGATGCTAGGGGTATTCTATTTACAAGAAGAAGCTGGATGATGCAACATTTGAAGAGAGAAGCGAATATGGCAGCTCATTCTCTTGCCAAATCCGCTCTTTCAACCCCTCAGGAGGTGGTTTGGACGGTGGAATGCCCACCTGGTTAATAACTGCTATTGATGCGGTTATTACAATTATTGAAAACCATACTATTGACCACTTATCACATACCTTTTGGGCCTATTTTTGTGTTTTGAGTATTCTTTGGACATCTTTTTATGGCTTATTTTAAGTTACTTACGTCAATAATTTTTTTGTATTTTTTCTATATCATCATAGAAATTTAATAGATTAACCATTAGATTTGTAAATTCATAAGAACTTTACACAAATTTAATAATAGATTCATTCATTCAATTCATTATGAAAATGATTAAGAGATAGTTGAAAAATGAAAGAAATGTATCATTTCTCAAACTAATAACATTATCGTATTGGTCTTGAGTAACTTATTACTCATAAGTAATTATGTTAGACAATATTTGATATTTATTAAATTCGATTGGTTCATATTATATACTTAAATTATTCTACTTAAAAAAAGCAATTTATAAAGCATAGAGTAAAACATGTGAAACCAAAGAGCATTACTTGGATGCTACTATATGGCATTTGTAGACTACATACTAGATAAACATGTCATTTGTAGAATAAATGTCACGGTACCAAGCTCAACAAACAAAGACATATAATATTTATTTTATATTATGGTTCAACCATAGTAGATATTTAGTCCTGGTTTATAAAATCAGCCATGACTTTAATCAGAGGCCCCACCTTGTGACTGCTGGGATTCAACAGAAAGAAGCCGTGGTCCTCTCCTTCCGTCTCATAAAACGACAGGGTCCCACCCCACCCACTCTTACCTAAAACTTCAGAATAAGCCACCGCTCTGTCTTTTAACCAATCTTTCTCTGCCACGCAGACCAGCACCTTCGCCCCTGCCATACGCGACAAATTCGGATCCATTTTCGGGTACAGTATCGGGTCACTGAACCCGGTACTCGTTGGACACATATAACTGTAGATCTTATCTAGCTCTTTGCCACCGAAAAATGGGTGCGCTATGAGTAACCCAACAATTTTAGGGCCAATCAATCCGGTGGCACCAGCTTGAACTGCCACGTAGTGGGCTATGTTGGCCCCGGCGCTCTCCCCCGCCAAGAAAACCCGCCCGAAATCCGCATACTCGTTAAGCCACTGGTCGGGTCCTTGGCCGTTAGAATGGGTAGCGATCCACTGCAGCGCGGCCCACGAGTCCTGATGCGCGGTTGGTAGAGGGTGCTCCGGGGCAAGCCTGTAGTCAACGGAGATAACAATGGCATTGGCCGCTGCGGCGAGAGATGCAAGGAAATTGTGGAAGGTCTTGCTGAAAGGCGATCCAATGCAGAAGGCTCCACCGTGGTAGTGAACGATAAGTGGCAACTTGTGATCTGGGTGGCTGATTTTTGGGAGGAAGAGGCGGGCCGATACGCCGGATTCCGATGAGACGACGACGTCTTTGGTTTGAACGTGGGTTTTGGAGTCTAGGCCAGTGGGAGCACGGTCAGAGACGGCGAACCTCCCCAATCTCTCCACGCGGCCATCTTTGTATACTCTGAAGTAGGGTGGGAATTCGTGGGTTATTTCATTGGTGCTTGAATCCATTGCTAAATCTGCGTATGAGAGCGAGAGAGAGTTACCAAGAAATCAAAGATAATGAATCTCAAGTTATAGGAAAGGAAAAGGACAATAGAGTAAAAGCATCAACTAGGAGGACTGAAGGAGACGGTTGGTACAATACAATGGTTTGGTAAACGTCTGGAAGACTGGAAAGTCCAGCATTCATTTACACCATTACTGCACTATGAATAGACTCCCGATAGCCTCTTTTTTTTATTTTTTTTTTTTATGTTTTATTTATGTTTATGTTTATGTTCAGAAAAAATTTTAAAAAAAATCATAAAAATCTACTCGCATCAAATTTTTTATATTTAATATACCCTCAATAATTGTTACAATATTTTCCAATATATAGGGAACAAAAAGCGATTTCTTATACATTATTTTAATATAAATATTTATCTTTCCTATATCTTCTTTCATCTTTTTGTCTCTAAGTAGATCTTATGTTGAAATTTTGTGAAAAAAGTAAAGGTAGGTTGAAAACTTGTATTTTGTAATTAAATAATATTTTAATGGTGTAAGAAAATGTAAGAGAAACTATTATAAAATATATTTTCATACGAAAGCAAAAAGTAATTTTATGCCCTAAACTTGAGAAAAATCAAAGAGAATCTACTGCTAGTACTAAGCATTAGAAACAGACTCCTTATAGCCTATTCCCTTCCTTATATTTAGGAAATATTTCAAAAAAACACCTGCATCAAAAGCCCCAAATTTAACAACATCAAAGGACATCTATAGTGTTTCCTAATACATAAGAGTACTAGTAACAGATTCCCTATAGCTTATTTCATTCCCTATGTTTAGGAAAAATCTAAAAAAAACCACATCAAAAGCTCCAAATTTAACCAACATCAAATGGCATCTACAGTGTTTCCCGATGCATAGGGAAACATTATAAAATCTATATGTATTATTAAATTATAAAACATCTTATTCACTCTCCTCTCTCCTTCACATGTCCCAACAATTCTCTCATCTCTTATTAGTTGCAATGATAAAAAGAAATAATATTTAATTCATATAGAGAAAAATAAGAGAATCTATTATGAAATGTTTTTTTTATAGGGAATCAAAAAGTAGTTTTATTTTCTACATTCAGGAAAAATTGTTGGAAATAAATATGAAATAAAATAAGAGAATTTTATTGTGAAGTGTTTTTTTATAGGGAATTAAAAGTAATTTTATTAAAGTTGGTAAGCGCCTTTCAAGAGAGGGTTGAAAATAAATATGAAATATGCTTGTTTTTGGAGTCATTAGTGTTAGGGTTTCTTAGCTTCAGCCAACCGCCACCCCCTCTCCCAAAACGCCGTAATTGCAGGGGAGGAGGGATGACAGAGGCCATCCCTCCTCCCCACATCTCTTTCACATTAGGCTCTAGTAGTTTACTTAATGTTCCTAGACCCGGTACCCTCATCCCTTTTCCTCTTCCCCTGCCTCCTCCATCCCGGTTTTTGTTTTGGTGTTTTGCCGTATTACTTTTATGTCTGTTTCTATGTTTTTTTTTTTTTTTTTTCCAGTTTCTGCCGATTTTCTTCGTGTCGTTTTCACTTCCCTCTATCCATTGCTGGGCTTTTTTCGCACTCCCACCGCAACGAGCTTCCACCGTGCTTTTCTTTGTATGGGGTCAACGTATACGCGATCGGTTTATTTTTCAGTATTTCTTTTTGCTTTTATTTAGGTCTGCTGTTTTTCTTTTTCTTGTATTTCGTTTGTTATTTGCTTGTAATAATGCTCTAACCTCGATGGTTCGATTAGATCCCCTTGGATCCTAACCTGTGTGTCGTAGATCTGTATGTTACCTCGACTTTCGGGTCGAGAAGGAAAAATGGTCCAGACTTCTATGTCGTAGATGAATGTGTATCTTGGCTTAACTGTCGAGAAGGATGAGTAGCAACATAAAAGGGTTTACCTCTTAGGGTCGTAGAATAAACGCTTTATATGCAGCTGATGGCATCTGCTTGGTTCAATAGTCTTAAACCTGCCAAGCAGATTTGAATGTTTATCCTGCTATTTTAGTCATGGGGTAGTGGATGTGTTTTCAAATTTCGTTATTTGGTTGGCCTTTGTTGCCTGATTTGTATAAAATTCTACCTGTAACTTTATAGTTTACGCTACAATTACTTCATAACTTATCCTATGATGGAATGAGAATGAGTTTTTTAAAAAAAAAATAAAAAATAATTTTATTCTCTACATTTAGAAAAAATAGTTAAAAAAGATGCTGTTATTGCTTTTAAACCGACCGGTCTATGTCTCTTTTACTTGAGCAAATGCGTCCTACGACAAAACGACCACGAGATCCCCATTTATTTGCTGTCTATTCCGTTTGCTGTCCCTGTCTGTCGTAAATTATTTTAATGTTTGCCTATTGTTGTTGCGTAAAGTTGTTTGCTAGCGTCGCCAAGAGGCTAGCTACCATAACAAGGCACCCAATTCAGATAGATTTTCTCATATTTGGTGTGTATTTTATTACTCCCATTAAAGAAAGCCATTAAAGCTTTCTTTAATGGCCATAATAAATGGTTGAATGTTAAAAAAAAAAAAAAATCATAAAGCTTGTTATGAAGGTAAAATTTGTTAAAATTAGTTTTATTATTATTATTAAAACAGTTTTTTTTTTTTTTAACATGTCGAGAAATGAGAGGATTGAATCATGACTTACGTAAGGCGTGGTTCCGATTATTCTAAACTGTTTTGATAGTGTGAAAGGCACTTTTTTTATAGGCATTGCTGATCTTCCTTTCATGTTCTTGATGCTCCGTCAATAGCTGCAAGATAATAAAAGCGTCAAAAAAATTAGCCCTTACTATATTCTTATTTGCGTTGTTTTATAACAGTTGAATTATGATCCTTAAAATAATCATCATCAAGGACAATTTCAATATTCCTAGTGATTTTTAGGTCATACTCCGAACAATTAAAACCCTTTTTATTAAACACATGGCCTTAATAATCGAACAGAAATATTAAAAACATGGGAATAAAATGTGTAATATTCTTTATAAAAAGGCTGATCACGTGGGTAACAACCAGAACTGCAGCAACCCAAACTCCTCTTACTGCATAAGGAACCATGGCTTGTGAGGGAGGATAGCCGTTGGAGATTTTGTTTTGGTGCTTTGTCAAAAGACCGGATATTTTTAATGAGCTACATGAAATTTGCTGTAGGATTCAGTCCATTTCTTTAATTGATAAGGTTTGGGTGGATAGTCTAATCCTCCATGAGAACTAGTGCGTTGTGGCCTTGTGGGCAACATTTTCTTTTGATTAGGCATTTTTGGAGCGTTGTGCTTTTATGGGAATAATTTTGTGGTTGGGCTATACGTTGGAGTGTTGATGTAGTTTTTATTAATCGCTTTATAACCGTTAACTGCACTAACTATTAATCACTATCTTTTTTTCAATATAATATATATATAATAAATTATATATATTAACTTGAAATGACATTGTTTAAACACACACCGCTTGCTTAAACACACCCACTTATCAATCTCATCCAAAATTGCGGCAAAAACACCCTCGTCGCTAGAACTCCACCATAAATCCAAGTGAAAATGATCGAAAACTCCCACTTCCTACTTGTTCACAGCAAGATTATCTAAGAAATACATAAAAAACTCTCTCTCCGAATCCATCTCTGTGTGCTTTCTCTTTCTCACTTGGTTTTTTGGTGTGTTTTTTGAGTTTTCGTGCTTGACCAGTTGACCTCATCTCCCTTTGTCTTACTATTCTTGTATGTTCACATCACACTCTTACCCTCATCTCTCTCTCTCTCTCTCTCTCTGTGACGATTTTGATGTTATCTTGGCCGTCAGATGATAATTGAAGCCTATACTTTGGGTAAGCTTCTGGAGAGGGTGGAATTGCACCGGAAGAGGTTAGGTTGCTTTGTTAAAAATATGTTTGTCCCACGTTGAGAAAAGCTAAGAAGATGACTCCTTCAAATATCTATAAATTGAACGCCCACTTGTTCGTGGGAAAGGCATTGGCCAACAAACAAGAATCACAAAAATGTTCTTGATTCTAGCTAATTGAGGGGTTGTTCGGCAACTTCCGTTGCTTTCCCCAATGCCCCAGGATACTGTTCAATGGACAATATCTGCTGCTTTTGCCAAGTTGCTTGATGTGCATTAGGCCTATTTGTCCGTAAAAATGACTATTATACCCTCTATTTTCTGAGTAAGTCCAAAAATTGCAGTTTTTTAATTTCCCCCTTAGGCCTTTGCTTGAAGGTATTATGATAATCTAACGGAAAGACAACCTGACGCACACGTTTATTGAAGCAGTCAGAATCAATCCACATTGTTGCTACAGTGCAAAGGGCCACAGTGCCGTGTTGCAGTTGTAGTTTGCCGAACACCACTTGAGTTAGCTAAGCCAAGCAGCTGGAATAAAAAACAAAAAATTGAGTTGAGCGAGCCAATGGCTTGATAGCGCTCTCTACTCAATTTTTAAGCTGGCTTTTTAAGTTCAAATTTTTTAATTTTTTTTTCTTGGTTAATTGCTAACTGTTTTATTAACCGCTAATTGGACAGCAGTTTTAGTCATTAACCGCTAATTGTAACGACATGATCACTTCTAACTATACATCATCTTGGTATGGAATTATTATTTATTTTTTTTAGCGGAAATGCTAAATGTAAGGGACAAAGAAGTGGTTAAAATAAAATGAGTTGTATCATTAGACAACCATCAAATTACATCTAATTGATTGAAGATATAAAAACTTTATTGAATGGCTTCAAAACATAGTTTGTTGGGCACATTATCGGTTACTGTTTATTAATTGCCTTCACACCCTAATAACCGTTAACTTCTTTTTTTAAAAAAAAAAAATTAAAATTAAAAGAAAAACCAAAACAACGTGGTTTCTTTCTAAATTTATATATATATATTCGTACATATTTAAATATAAAAACGATGTCATTTCATATATATATTACTAACTGTAATTAGCGATTTATCCTAACATTCTCTAAAAGTAATTAATTTAAGGGTTAAATACTCTATTAATCCATAAAGTTTGAAAACTTTATTTTTTTCCTCTCAAAGGTTTGGAAAGTGACCAAATTAATCTTTCCGTCAGTTGACTTAACAGATCGATACGTAAACCAATTAGAAATTGACACGTGACCACCTAATTGAATTTTTTATTTTAAAAAATAATTTTTCAAAAAATAAAAAAGGGAAAAAACTGGGGGTGGTTTCGGCGACCACCAATGGTGGCTTGGGGATGATTTAGGCCACCGGCCCCCTTGGACCCATAGGGGTGGCTGAAACCACCCCCAGGGTGGTTTCAGCCACCCCCTTGGCTTCATTGGGGTGTGAGCCTATAATTGGTGCCTAAGTGGCTACGTTTTTTTATCTCTCCTTTTTTTTTTTTCAAAAATATGTTTTTTTGAATATTAAAAAAAAATTAGGTATCATATCAATTTCTAATTAATTCATATGTCAATCTGTTTAACTAATTATTCAACTGACAGAATAACTAATTTGATTATTTTTCAAAATTACAAAAATTAATTTGGTCACTTTTTAAACTCTAATAAAGAAAAAAATAAAATTTTAAATCCCAAAACTAATAGAATATTTAACTCTTAATTTAATTAGCAATTAACCGCTTGCCTTTTCCCCTTACCTATTATAAGCGAAGGCTATGAAGCTAACAAAGCAACTTTTTACTAATTGGTGAAAAAAGTTCTTCACCGACCTCTAGAAGAAGTAAAAATAAAAGAAAATTTTTATTTTTATTCAAAGTATTGAAGTTGCCGAATAGGAGATAAATAAAAGCCCGAAAATGTTGATATAAAAACAAATTAGGGCAACATAACATAACAAACAAAATAAGTCAGTCCCTCTGATTTATAAAATCAGCCATGGCCTTAATGAAAGGCTCCACGTTGTGACTACTAGGATTGGTTAGAAAGAAGCCGTGGTCCTCTCCTTTCGTTTCATAAAAAGACTGGGTCCCACCCCACCCACTCTTTCTCAAAGTCTCACAATAAGCCACCGCTACATCTCGCAACGCATCTTTCTCAGCCACACAAACCAGCACCTTAGCACCAGCCATACCCGACAAATTTGGATCCAGTTCCGGGTAAAGTACCGGGTCACTAAACCCGCTGCCCGTTGGATATATTAAACTGTACATTTTGTCAATCTCTTTGCCACCGAAATATGGGTGCACTACGAGTAACCCGACAATGTTAGGACCAACCAATTTGTTGGCACCAGCTTGAACTGCCACGTAGTGAGCTATGTTGGCCCCAGCGCTCTCCCCCGCCAAGAAAACCCGCCCGAAATCCGCATACTCGTTAAGCCACGGGTCGGGTCCTTGACCATTAGAGTGGGTAGCGATCCACTGCAGCGCTGCCCACGAGTCCTGATGCGCGGTTGGTAGAGGGTGCTCTGGGGCGTTTCATAGACAACGGAGATGACAATGGCATTGGCGTCTGCGGCGAGAGATGAAAGGAAATTGTGGAAGTTCTTGTTGTGAGGGGATCCAATGCAGAAGGCTCCACCGTGGTAGTGAACGACGAGTGGCAACTTGTGATCTGGGTGGCTATTTTTTGGGAGGAAGAGGCGGGCTGATACGCCGGATTCAGATGAGACGACGACGTCTTTGGTTTGGACGTGGGTTTTGGGGTCTAGGCCAGTGGGAGCAAGTTCAGGGGCCCCGAATATCCCCAATCTTTCGATGCGGCCATCTTTGTAAAACCTGAAGTAGGGTAGGAATTCGTGGGTTATTTCATTGCTGCTTGAATCCATTGCTGAATGGGCGGATGAGTTTCAGAGAGAGAGAGAGAGAAGAGAGAAGAGGAAGGTGGTTCCGGGTACAATCAAAGAAAATGAATCTGTACTTATAGGGAAGGCATGCAAATGGAGAATGTGGTAAAAGCATCAAAAGTCGAAGGAGACGGTTGGTGCATGTCTGGGAAAGTTCTACACATTTTGTTTGACATGTCAACGTTCGTCCTGCGACGGAACCAACACGAGGTTAGATTAGACTTGGCTTGTTTTGCTGTTCCGTGCAACGACTGCTAATCCAAGGTGTGAATGTTTCCACGATGTTTAGAAAAACAAGATGAACACTAACTCTGCCAGGGTTGAAATGTTGCCCGAAAAGGAAGTGGCGAGGGATATGGGTTCAGATGAAAGAGGAAGTTTGCCGTACGTTAAAGTTTACGTTTTCTTTTTGAGTATGTTAATTAGCTATTTAAAGATGCTGCAAATTTTGCACCTGATATATTTTTAAAAAAAAAAAAAATCTTAGTCATGAACTGATATTCTCTAGCTCAAATAATCCTGACAGAATCCGAATCATTATATGTAACTAGGCCTGTAAATGAGCCGACACACTCGACAGGCTCGCTCGAGCTCGGCTCGATTAAGCTCGAATCGAAATCGAGCTCGACATCGTCAAATTTCTCACATCGCATAAGCTCGCTCGATTAGCAAATGAGCCAAGCTCGGCTCGCCCGACTAAACTCGACAAGGGCTCGTGAGCTCGACTCGTGAGCTCGATTTCATTCATAAATGAGTAGATTAAATGATTATTAATTAAGTAACTAATGTATTTCTTACCATTTATAAATTATAATCACATTAATGTATACAAACTTAAATGTTATATTAATTAATTGTATAAAATTAAATTAGTTTAACTTAGTTTTATACTTATAAATTAATAAATTATAATATATATTTATATATGATATGTTTATTATCTATAATATATGATATACATCATATACTAACTTAACTTTAACAAATAACAACTAACAACTAACAAGTATCAAGTAAAATATAGAAATAAATTATATCAGTACTTGATATGAATATTAAAATAATCTCAAATTTAGTAACTATGCTCTAAGAATCTAAGCAATTAAAAAACATAGGTGACAATTAGAAAGTTAGTCAACAATGTGCACTTAATCAATGTACGTTACTCTTTAGGATGTGACAAATGACAATTGACATTATATTCAATAATACAAACTTAAATGTTATATTATATAAGATAAATTATATGAATATAATAATTATACTATATAAATTATAAAATTAACAAGTGTATAAATTATCTTTTAAGTTTATAGTTAATATAAATTTATTTAAATTATAGGAACAAAGCTCGGTTCAAATTTTCTAGGCTTACTGTACAAGCTCGACTCTGGCTACTATCGACAACTACCGAGCTCTAAGCTCGACTTCGGCTCGGATCGTTTACAGGCCTATATGTAAGATATTCCATTTAAAGTGTGTCCCTTATGTTACATAATTGTGATTACGGTGTTTAATGACTTATTCCAATTAAAGCGAAATCAAATATTCTGAATTAAATTATTGATTTAATTCTTGAGGAACAAGTAATTCTTGAGGAACAAGTAATTTGATTTCATGGAATCAAATATGCTGTATTGATTAATCATTTGGTTTTATTCCTTGATGGGAGGAATAATTAAGGTAACAGCTCTAATTGAGGGTCCCTGACCTACCTATAAATAAGGCCTGTGTATTCCATCAAATGGCACTCACTGGTAGGCATAGGTTAGAAGAACTCCTCAATATTTTTCTATTTTGTTTTCTGAGTTTTGTAGATATGAAGCTGTTCTTCAACTGGCTTGAGCAAAGCATGGCTAGAGGTATTTATATAATTATTTATTCCGCTGCTAATTTTATTATTAATTAGCATTTAATTATATATAGAATTCTTACATGTGGTATCAGAGCCACCTCTAGGCCATATTTGTTCAGTTTTATTTGAGATATGCCTGCTATGACATTTATTTTTGTTTCAATAATTTTTATTTGTTTATTTGATTATTGAAACAAAATTATGGTGAAGATCACGGCTATGTTGTTTATTATGTTTATTGTCAACATTGTTTAGTTTTATTTCTATTATGAATATGCATATAACTAAACATGTGTGTTTGACCATATTGCCCTTGTCTCCATGGAGAAACAACTAAAACTCACAGCTGACCCAAAAGTTGTGAACCCATTACCCAAGCACCGTCATGACCACTGCCTAGCCACCACCCACTGGCACTGAGCTCCATTCCATTACCTCACAGTAGCGGCGTTGGCTGCATAAGGTGAGCCGGACGGCCAGCAAAGGCAACTGCTACTGTTGCTTGTGGGTAATGGAGCAAAAGTTCCTGTCACAAGGCGATGAGGAACGCAGGCAAAGGTATGAGGAATTAGAAGGGGCGGCAGCTAGGGTTTTGGGTATTTTCGGGTTGGAGTGTTAAGGATCCGGGTAGGGTTTTAACCCATAAAGAAACCGGGTTTGGAGTTTTGGGCCACTAGGTATGGGTTTATTTTTATTAGCCCAAGCCCGATTCAGTTTTAAAAATATATGCAATGATTGGGTCATTAAGTGGGCTGACCCAGAAGCCCAATCCGGATCAAGTAGCCCATTTGTCTTATATATATATATATGGGCCCATGTGGGATTTCAACTTGGGCTCTCCAGGTATATAAAAGGCCTAAGATACTCTCTTGGACCATTAAGCCATATATCTCTATATGCTCTTATGTTGCAATTTAATATTTGTTATTATTTGAATTGTTTTGCATTAATGCATGGGCTTGAGATTAAATTATTCTTATTATTTGAATATAAATTGTCGATGCACGGACCTAAGAATAATTAATTAAACCATATATGTTGGTGAATATTTATGGTACTATCCAATGTTGCGAAAGGGTAATTCCTGCAAGGCGGATTGGGATTTATGTGCCATCAGCGCCCCTCACGGCCCGGGACATTACCCGATTGTACTTTGAAAATTACTATTTACCCAGATGTGTTGGTTTGTTAATTATTATTGGGAACTTTATTTGGCATCTATACTTATTTGATGTTAATGAAGTCATGGACTTCATAAAGAAAATTAACATCATATTGTAATTAATTCATAAATTTAATTACTAATCCCCACAGGACGTTGTTATTTTTATGACTTAATTAGAATAAGATAATAAATTTGACATTGAAAGTAAAATTTCTCTTAGGCCACAGTGCACGGAAAATTTTATTTATTGATGCTAAATTTATTAGTCTTATTAATAAAGAGTAAATTTCATGCGTGATGCAACCTTTGCCCATAGGTAGGTTGAAATTTACTATTAAATTAGCATTGGTTAATTTAAATTAGTTAGATGTTAATGAAGTCGTAATTATCATAATAATTTTGGGAGAGCCACAAAGATCCCAATTTTTGAATGATAATTGCATCAAGATTATATATATGAACTTCATATGGAAATTTAACATCGTGTTGTAATTAATTCATAAATTTAATTGCCAATCCCACGAGGACGTTTTTATTTCTATGAGTTAATTAGAATAAGATAATAAATTTAACATTAAAATAAAATTTCTCTTACGGAAAATTTTATTTATTAATGCTAAATTTATTAGTCTTATTAATAAAGAGTAAATTTCATATGTGATGCGACCTTTTGCCCGTGTAGGTTGAAATTCTATTAAAATTAACATTGGTTAATTTAACATCAAGTTATTTCATGGCATTCAAGTATATTATTTTTCTTGGTTATTGGATGTATTCCTCTGTTTTAATTATTAGTATTTTATGTTCCAAAATTCATAGTGGTAATTTTCACTGAAAAGAAAATGTGCTTTTCACTTTGGGGTATTTGGAGACTAAGTTGGCGGTTCGTATGGACTTAAATCAAATGTACGCCACATGAGATTATTAAACATGAATGATTGTAGTGATTTAATCACTTAAGTTTCAACGCTTATGAAATCTCATATTAAGGAAACATTAGGGTTTTATCCTTAATGTTTTAGGGTCAAAGAAAAGTCATTGAGGAACATTTAGTGAGTTCCAATAAGGCTTTGGCCAACACCCTAATAGAAAAGCTTTAAAGCAAAACCTTTATAGCTTTCAAATGTGCCTTAGCACATTATGGAAATGAAGGACATAATAGCTCATTATAAAGTCCCTAAAGGTTGAGGTTTTTGAGTCATTTTTGGTCTACTTTATTTTTGAAATTATCTCATCTAAATATGATATTTTTTTCAAATATCTTGTAGCACACATAAGGATAATTGATCAATAAAGAAACTTTTGATCATGTGTGTTCAAGAAGATGAGAGATTAAGACATGAGAATCAAAAGGTTACTCATGTTAAAGGAAAGACCTTGATAGGCAATCATGCCCAATAGTTCATGTATGAGAACAAGGTGCCAGCAAAGTGCTTTGGTAATTAAGATACTTGTTTCTCTTGCAATAAGGAAAATTATGGGCATATAAAGAATGATTGCATAAAGTATCATAAATGACTTGAAATAAAGGTAATCTCATACATTTACTGTGTCATGAATCTCTTTTATTGACTCGTGTGGATTGAATTTGGTTTAGCAATCCATATTGTCAACATAATGCAGGGTTTTCTAAATAATACTTGTTTACAATTGAAGGTTGTTGGGACCTATAGATTAATTTTAAAAATTCAGTTACATTATTAATAATGTTTTATTCCACAATTTTTAGAAATTTATTAAATCAAGTTCGAATATTATTTTTGGTGGAATATTAAATTTATAGTCTATTGATCTAATCCCAATTTTTGAAAAACTAATCCTTGCATATAAATGTTGACATAAAGTCTTATAAATGAGAAAATCCTCTATGTTATGGCATTAGAGATTGAAATATATCTCTATAAAGAATAAAAGATCGATAAATGATAGAGTTTTTACAACTCTTGAATTTTACTATCTTTGGTATTTATGGGGATGCATTAAAAGCAGGCCAACTATACCATAAGGTGCCAACAAAGGGTTTATGAGATTCTTGAGATCATGTACAAGTGTAGACCTTTTCCATACTTCTTGCCTAAATGGTTAGAGATATCTTATCTCTTTGGTAATAACCATACAAGGGTTTTTTGTATCTCTATAAGGTTGGAGCATTAAATGCTTTTAGTACCTATAAGATAGACGTAGAGAAACAAAAAACAAAAGGGAAGTTAAGATTATAAGATCTGATAGAGGCAGATAGTATTATGGTAGGTACATGAAAAGGGACATGAAAGGTAATACTAATATTCTATTCTCCTAATGGAATGAAGCCTTGAAAACCACTGTGTATACATTTAACTAGGTTCCATTCAGGGTTGTCCCTGAGACACCTAAATTAAGGAATGAATGGAACCAAGTTCAAATTGTTTACACATATAAGGTTGTCCTGCTAATGTGAGGATTTATATCCACACCTAAGGAAGTTATATTAAATGACAACTAGCAGAATTTTATAGGCTATACAGTAAGCTCCAAGGAGTTTAGTTTTTACTGCCCTTCATTTTGATCATAGAATTGTTGAGTCTAGAAATGCAAAATTTCTAGAGGATGTTGAACTTAGTGGGAGTGCTTATCCTCAAAGGATTGAATTAGAGGAAGCACGAGAGTTGACTGAAGCTCCTTCATATGAAGCTTGTTTGATTGCGTTTAAGGAAAATCAAATTGATTATCTTGAACTACAATCGCTTTCAGAATAGTCAACTCATAAGGAACAAGTTCATAATGGACCTACTCAAACTTTGCCAAATGTAAAGGGAGTAGGATTAAGAAGATCCTCTAGAATAAGGTGACCAACAATTTCTAGTGATTATGTTGTATACTTTCGGGAGTCTGATTTTTATGTCAGACCTAAGGACGATCCAAAAATTGTTTTCACAAAGCCATGAGTGGAGATAACTCCACATTCTGGTTCAATGCCATGAAGAAGGAGATAAAATCCTTGGCTAAAATTCAAGTCTACAATCTTGTTAACTTACCAAAGAAAGTTGTAGCCATAGGCTGCAAATGGGTTTATAAAACCTAAAGGGATTCTTCCGGGTAATGTTGAACAATATAAAGATAGACTTGAAGCCAATGATCTTACTCAAAAGAAAGGCATTGATTATCATGGTATAAGTAGCTCATTTTTGATTGAGAGCTATATCAAAAGGATTGGAAAAACAATTTTCATAGGATCTTAAGGAAGAAGTGTACATAAGACAACTAAAGGTTTTATTGATAACAGTCGGAAAGCTTGCAAATTATGGATATCTATTAATGGGCTAAGATATTCTTCTCACTAGTGGTATATAATATTTTACAAGGTTATTACCTCACATGGTTTTATTGAGGACCTTGTTAATTAATGTATATACCTTAAGGTAAGTGGGAGTAAAGTTACATTTCTTTTAGTCTTATATATAGATAATATTTTGCTTGCAAGCAGTAATTTAGGTTTGCTACATAAAGTTCCTCTCAAGAACTTTGAAAATGAAGGATTTGGTTGAAACCTCTTATGTCATTGACATAGAGATTCACAGAGACAAATATTAAAGAGTATTAAGATTGTCTTTGAAGACCTACATTGAAAAGTTTTGAGAGATTCAGAATGAAGAACTATGAATCTTCAAGCACCTGTTATTAAAGGGACAAATTCAAGATAGATTGATGTCCCAAAATGTATTGGAACTAGAGCAGTTGAAATATATTCCATATATATGCATAGGTCTACATTAGACCTAACATTGAAATAGTAGTTGGACTATTGGATCAATATAGTATTGTGGAATATACAAGGAACTAAGAACTAAAGATACACTTACCATTGGGTAGTGTTTATTCAAGTTTGATTTTGCTAAATGTGTAGATAGTAGAAAATCAACTTCGGTTGAAAGGCTATATACTGAAGATGCAAGAAGCAAATTACAGTTGCTACATCTACCATGAAAGCAAAAGTCATTATATCGTGAATTTGTTACAGTGCATTATAGTTGAGACATTTGGTTAAGGTCTCAAGGTTGTCGATTTTATAGTTAGACCCATAAAGATCTTACGAGTAGAAAGAAGTATGTATATCGACATAAAGTATCTCAAGAGAACATTAAGTGACTTGAAGTGTCTATTGAGCATATAAGTATTGAATTAATGATTGTGAATCTCATGACTAAAGGTATACCGATAAAGAAAGTATAGTCATGTGGAATATATGAGATTCATTAATTCATTTATGCTTAGTTTCTCTTTAATTGGTCTATAGACATAAAGTTAATGTTATAAATATTTTTGTGCACATATATTATGGTTATCCATGGGGATAAAATTAAAGTTGGACCCGAATGACTTATAGGAAGTTCATTCATAAAGTTTGATTACCCATATGGTACTCATTTAGGGAATATTATATATTGTGATGCATGGAAGGGACGACTTACTATATAAAAGTTTTACCGCCATGATTCATATGTAGTATTCCTTGAATGAGTGGGTGGATTCCATGAATGGTTGGAATAAATAAAGTAATGGCCATATCAGATAATTAAACACCATAAGGAATTTATGTATCATAAGGGCCAAGTGGGAGAATGTAAGATATTCCATTTAAAGTGTGTCCCTTATGTTACATAATTGTGATTACGGTGTTTAATGACTTATTCCAATTAAAGCGAAATCAAATATTCTGAATTAAATTATTGATTTAATTCTTGAGGAACAAGTAATTCTTGAGGAACAAGTAATTTGATTTCATGGAATCAAATATGCTGTATTGATTAATCATTTGGTTTTATTCCTTGATGGGAGGAATAATTAAGGTAACAGCTCTAATTGAGGGTCCCTGACCTACCTATAAATAAGGCCTGTGTATTCCATCAAATGGCACTCACTGGTAGGCATAGGTCAGAAGAACTCCTCAATATTTTTCTATTTTGTTTTCTGAGTTTTGTAGATATGAAGCTGTTCTTCAACTGGCTTGAGCAAAGCATGGCTAGAGGTATTTATATAATTATTTATTCCGCTGCTAATTTTATTATTAATTAGCATTTAATTATATATAGAATTCTTACATTATATACATCTCTTGCTCTAAGCCGAGTCGCGCAGATCCTACAGAAATTTTGAAAAGACAAAATTTATAAGGTAGTTTCTTAAAAAAAAAAAAAAAAATTGATGCCCTCAGCCTTTCTCATACCACTTAAAATTTTATGATTTAGGGTTTGTTTTGAATTGTAATTTCAACAAATAAGATTTTAAAATTTGTGTTTTTTAAGACTATTAATTTTTAAAATGACAATGGTGTTAAAAAGTTTTTTTTATCAAATATTTGTTATGTAAAATTATGATTTTGGTTTAAATTCGCACATTTTCAAATGAGTACTTCTAGTTTGCTTAAAGAAATCGCAAATTTTTTTATTTTTATTTTTAATTAAGTATTTTTTAAGGGGTTTGTTAGGGGTTCTCCCTATAGTGTTCTCCTGGCGTTAGGTCTTACGTGAAACGTTATTTAAGAAAAAATAAAATTGTAGTCCCTTTTTTTGTTGAAATTAATTTTTATGAGTTAATAGTTAGATTCTAATCTTTAAAACTTGTTTTGGATTCAACTAAAACGCAAAAGGTGAAAGGTTAGCAATTTAGGAATGGTATCACCCAAAATAAATTTGATCTTAATACCTACAAATTTGATCTAATGTCTAAAAAATTGTGGTGTAAGTATTCTGATTTTATTTTTCTTAAATCGTATTTTACGTAAAAGAGAACTAAACCATGGGGAGAACTCTAACAATTTTCATTTTTTAAATTGTAATGCCAAACATTTTACTTTTTGGGATATATTTTAAAAACGCAAATTATTTTTAAGAAATCGTAATTTCAAATTCCCCCTTATCAAAAGGCCAAATATTTAAATATATAATGAAAAACCATATCCAAAAATAAAAAAATAAAAAATCATTCGTTAATGGGTAAAGCATAGTTAACAAGATATCATCTCCTCATTGTTCTACTCACCTACATTAATTAATAAAATCAACAAACTTTTTCATCAATGACGTGGCATTTTCACCCTCTGCGTTGAACAAATGAAAGCAATGGTCCTCTCCTTTTGTTTCCACTAGTTCCACGCCACCGCCCCAACCACACTTTCCCAAACTCCCAAAGTAAGCCACGCCCCTGTCTTTCAGCCAATCTTTCTCTGCCACGCACACAAGGACCTTAGCACACCCTATCCTTGGCAAATCCGGATCAACTTCCGGGTTTAGTTTCGGGTCATCATCACGCCCGGTACTTGTGGAAGACAAAAACTTGTACATTTCGTCAGTCTCTTTGCCCCCGAAGAAGGGGTGCACCATGAGTAACCCGACAATCTTCAAGCCAGACAATCCGGTGGCACCAGCTCGGACTGCCACGTGGTGGGCTATGTTGGCCCCAGCGCTCTCACCCGCCAAGAAAACCCGCCCGAAATCCACATACTCCTTCAGCCACGGCTCGGGTCCTTGCTTGTCAGAATGAGTAGCGATCCACTGCAGCGCGGCCCAGGAGTCATCATATGCAATCGGAAGTGGGTGCTCTGGGGCTAGCCTGTAGTCAACGGAAACGACTATTATGTTGGCCTGAGAAATCAGGGATGTGAGAAATTTATGAGAAATCGAATCGAACGGTGATCCAGCGCAGAAGCCTCCACCGTGGTAGTGGACGAGAAGCGGCAGCTTTTGATGATCGGAGCCGTTGATTTTGGGGATGAAGATTCGAGCCGACAGACCGGTTTCGGGCGATATGACGACGTCTTTGGATTGAATTCCGGTGTGTGGGTCCAGGCCGGCGGGGACGTGGTCGTGGGACATGTACCTCTCTATGCGACCATCTTTGTAGGCTTTGAAGAATGGAGGGAAATCATGGGTTATTTCATTGGTGCCTGAAGCCATGATCAATTGCAAAGTAATTCAGAGAGAGAGAGAGAGAGATAGGGATCTGATTTCTAAAGATCTACCAGGCCAGGCCATGAAATAGAGAGGTCTGAAACTAGAAGTCATAGGAGGAAAGGTAGGTGGAATGTGGGCAGCCATTGCGTCTTCTCGAGCTCGTGTTTTGTGGAAGATTGGGGTGAAAAATGCCGGTAGAATTTTTATTATTATTATTGTTTTTTTTTTTTTTAATATAAAAATTCATTCCAACAACTTATTCGTAAATTAATAATTATAATAATAGCGCGAATGCAGATATTGTTAATAACCATATCTGGATTTTCACAAGAGACTAGAATGTTGGACCAGGGTTGGGCGTCACCCACCCAATTCCGGAACAGGATCCTTTTTAATCCAATTTGGATTGGTGAGTTATGGTCAAGATTTTTCTAGAAAAATCTTGAAGTCATAAATAAAAAATATGTCCCATTAATATAAATAATGATAAAATATTATTTATACTTTAAAAATAATTAAAAATTAAAAAAATATTTTCAAAAAACTAAGGGTGATTCAGGCACCTCCAACGGCCAAACTAAAAAATAGAGAAAAAAAATTGTTTGGCCATTGTGGGTAGAGGTGTCAACCCGGTTCGGTTTTTGGTCAAAATCGGAAACCAGAACCAAGGTACCCTAGTTCTTTGTTTTTGGCACCCAGAACCAAAATCGAAACCCTGGTAAAATCGGGGTCTCAGTTACTAGCCGGTTCCGATTGTACCCAATCCGGTAACCAGTTTTTAAAAAAGACTTAGAGGTAGAGGTCCACCACAGGCTGGTCAAGGAAAGAAGTGTCATAATTCTCATGGCTCAAGTTGTTGTTTAATTTACTGCATACAATTGATTCATGCGGCGTGAAGATCACGTCTGGCCCGACCGTTTTATAGCTGAAAAAAAAATAGATAAATTAATTAAGAGCATAATATATTAAGAATCATTGGATTAAAAAACAAAAAACAGAGAGAGTACAAAGAGATATTCAAGAAGAATATCCCCCATTTTTTATGGGGTCAAAGCAAGAAATATGTCGGCTTATTGGTGTCGATGTTTGGCTTCGTTATTTGCATGCTATGTTGATGACCAATTTCCAGCATCAATATCTCCAGCTAGCCTGTCTTGTAATATTTCCCTTCTTGGATTACACGATTGATCTTTTCTTCCTTAATTTGCCATATGATCTTAGGGACAGGAGACATGAACATAAAACACAGAGGATGGGTATTGAAAGAGATATCACTCGAGAAAGAGAGAGTTAGAGAGAGAGAAGTTGGGTGATGGCACAGATGTGAGGATGAAAAAATTAGGGTAGAGGGGAATCTGTATTGTAAAATGTAAAGCCCTAACTAAAAATAAGAAATAAAAATATATATATTTAACTCGTAAAAATGGTTCCGGTACTTAAGGTCCCGATTCTTGATTTTTCGGGCCCGATTCGGTTCGATTTTTTTTGACACCCCTAATTGTGGGTAGCTAGACCACCAAAATAATTTGTTTGGCCGTTGGGAGTGGCCAGCCATTGGAGTGGCTCTCAAGCCACCCCCAGCTAAAATGGGGTCTAACCACCCCCTATAGCCAAGATGGGTAGCCAATCACCTCTTACTTTTTTATTATTTGATTTATTTTTTCTTTTATCTTAAATAATTTATTATTATTAATTTTTGTTAGTTAGACAAGGTGTCTCATTTGTGGATCTAAGATATCCGAAAAGAAATCGCAACCGTAAATTGGATACCCTTTAGCTCAATATGAATTGGAGAGGATCCTATTCCTCCAATTCCGCCCCAATCCGATATTTTCGGTAATAAAAATTGATTGATATCGAGTGGGGCAGAATTTCAAATCCACATTTTTTGGGCCTCAATAACGGATTGGCTGGGCTGGGCTGGGCAAAGCCCATGTTTCACCCACCCAATTCCGCCCCAATCCGATATTTTGATGATATCAAGTGGTGAAGAATTTAGAATCCACATTCTTTGGGCCTCAATAACGGATCGGCTGGGCTGGGCAAAGCCTGTGTTTCACCATGTCCTTTTGGTGTTGGGCTTATAGCCGCATGAACCTCTGGGCCAGGTACCACGTTTTAGAGTACCTTAACTCCTGACTTTCGCCTGACCCAACGTGCAAGCATCACGTGATTGAACAAAAAAAACAAAAAGAAGGCAGAGCAAGCATCATCATGACGTCATAATTTTAGTATACCAATATTGTTATTGTTGTTGCATAATTTGAGAAAATGACTAGAGAGTAGAGAAGACAAAAACTACAGCGTTTTTGGTTCATGATTTTAGTAGTTCAACATCAAATTAGTTACTCTCTTCATAATTATGAATCAAATCATTTACCGAGCTGATCCATATCTCACTACAAATGATGTGAGAGTTATACTAAATTTGACTATTATCAAATTACAAATTTGACATGATCATTTGTGATAATGCCAAGTAGAACATGTAATATCCATTTAACGCATGAAATGAAAAAGATAATTTGTAAATCTTTTGGAATAAAATTGGAGATGTGATAGTCATAATTTAAACTCAACAAAATTCTAGACTTAATTTCTCTCTCTTCTAGTTTAAGCTCTTTCTTTTTTCTATAGTTATTTTTTTTTAATAAAAATAAAAATTATCACTCAATAAAAAAATTGAATTTTAATTGATTTAAGTTATGACTTTATTTTTTTTTAAAAAAAATCATATTATTTCCTAAGCCCTAAGCCCCCTAGCAGGTTAGCACTTGACCTAATCTAAACCAATCGTACTAAAGACTCGTAAAACCTAGAAATATGCACACACAAAAAAGTATCTAGATATGAAAAGTTTCACCTATAATACAAAATCATTAAAGGCATTGTCTTTATTACTAACAAAGACCAAAACAATATAAATCATACAACAGGGACTCATAAAAGAGAGCTGCTTTTATATGGCAAAAAGTAAGGGCCTTCTGTCCGCCACTCACATCTTGATATATCAACAATTCAAAAAAAATACAAAAAACATATACATTTACAAAACACAGGATTAATTGTCACAAATTTGAGCCACCGTTAACCTTCATTGCCACCATGCCCAGATGATAAGGATCTCCTCAGTTAGAGATCAATTGGAGAATCATGTTAAGAGATCTTGCGTTAATGAAATTCAACTAAAAAAATGTAAGCATTTTGGAAAATAGTGTACAATAAATTTAATTTTAAACTTTTATGTAATCGAGGCGATAGAATTAAATTTTGCACGTTTCCAAAATCGCTTACACTTATTTTTGCCATTGGATTTCATTAATGGCCATGATCCTCAATATGAGATTCTCCAATTGATCTTCAACTGGAGATCTGATCTAGACGTCGTTGCTTGTGTCTCTCTCTCCGCAGTCCTCGTGGGCCACCCTAGATCTTGCCGGGGGTGGCCAACAAAACACCCCTAAGCAATGGTTTGCCACGTGCCACCCCAGATGTGGCTGGGGTGGCTTGCAGGCCACCCACAGCCATCCTGTGGCACCCCCACGGGGTCGACGAAGAGTGAGAGAGGGAGAGAGGCTGTGGGCGGCTACAATTTTGAGGGCAGCTATAAGGTTGCTGAATTGATTGTGTGGAGGAATAATCAAGTATTTTGTTCTCATTTTATTTTCTTGCTCCAAACTGATTTGTCATTCATTTAGTAGTTGGCAAAAAAAATATCCACATTTTTTGCCACAACCATATTGAAGATATTGCCCTCATAAAATCACATGAAATCATAAACCTTTCTTTTGCAAACAAATCATAAGACAACACATAAAATCACAATTCCTTTTTTAAAAAATAATATATGAAATAATTGAAAGAAAAGATAATTAAATAATAATAGCATAAATAAAATAGAGACACAAAGATATTACATCATTCAGTTTATAACCCACATTCACAAGATAGCTATATTTTGCTTTTATTCCTTGATAAGTTTACACTACAAAAGGCTCGCTTATATGTGAAATATAATCTTAATCAAATCCCTTCATTTAGTCAATTGGATAGCCTTCGGCATGATGGTAACCCGCTTGGCATGGATGGCATTGGTGTCCTCAAATAGACCTACCTGTTAAGCCTCGGCCGCCTCTTGAAGAGCCAAGGCAGGATGGCTTTGGAAACGCATATCAGTCTGCAATCAAAATATCTCACACAACAAATCATTACCCAAAACAGATTTAACCAAACCCATCTACATAACAACGCAGAAAAGAGAAAATATCACCTTGACGTCCTTGGCAATTTCATGAACAAGCCTCTGGAAGGGAAGCTTTTTATTCATGAGCTTGGTACTCTTCTGATACTTACGAATTTCACTACATAACAATGAACGAAAATCACGTGCTAGACTAGACAAATGCAATCTTATACCCATAACACAAACTCACTAAATAAGAGCAAAGAATGGGAAAACTAACTCACCGAAAATCAACAGCACCAGGGTGGTAACAATGGGGGTTCTAAGGTTCTTGACACCACCAGTGGTGGGAACAGACTTACGGGCAGCCCTTTTTTTCTTAAAAAAAATTAATTATTATTTTTTGTTTATTTATTTATATTTTTTTTTATTAAGAGTGACATGTGTCGTCATTTTATTGGTGCTGATGTGTCATTTAACGAAATTCGTTAAATGTTTTAACAGAATTTGACTCTAGGAACTAAATTATTTTTTTAACAAACCTTAAAGACCTTTAAATTCATTTTAAAACCACATGGAGCGACTTGTAATTTGGGTCAACCACAATAACTGATTTTGCATTTATCCCTTACAATTTCTTTCCTTATAAAAATCTGTTTCTCAAAATTTAAGTTTTTATTAATCGCTTTATAACCGTTAACTGCACTAACTATTAATCACTATCTTTTTTTCAATATAATATATATATATAATAAATTATATATATTAACTTGAAATGACATTGTTTAAACACACACCGCTTGCTTAAACACACCCACTTATCAATCTCATCCAAAATTGCGGCAAAAACACCCTCGACGCTAGAACTCCACCATAAATCCAAGTGAAAATGATCGAAAACTCCCACTTCCTACTTGTTCACAGCAAGATTATCTAAGAAATACATAAAAACTCTCTCTCGAATCCATCTCTGTGTGCTTTCTTTTCTCACTTGGTTTTTGGTGTGTTTTTGAGTTTTCGTGTTGACCAGTTGACCTCATCTCCTTTGTCTTACTATTCTTGTATGTTCACATCACACTCTTACCCTCATCTCTCTCTCTCTCTCTCTCTCTGTGACGATTTTGATGTTATCTTGGCCGTCAGATGATAATTGAAGCCTATACTTTGGGTAAGCTTCTGGAGAGGGTGGAATTGCACCGGAAGAGGTTAGTTGCTTTGTTAAAAATATGTTTGTCCCACGTTGAGAAAAGCTAAGAAGATGACTCCTTCAAATATCTATAAATTGAACGCCCACTTGTTCGTGGGAAAGGCATTGGCCAACAAACAAGAATCACAAAAATGTTCTTGATTCTAGCTAATTGAGGGGTTGTTCGACAACTTCCGTTGCTTTCCCCAATGCCCCAGGATACTGTTCAATGGACAATATCTGCTGCTTTTGCCAAGTTGCTTGATATGCATCAGGCCTATTTGTCCGTAGAAATGACTATTATACCCTCTATTTTCTGAGTAAGTCCAAAAATTGCAGTTTTTAAATTTCCCCCTCATGCCTTTGCTTGAGGGTATTATGATAATCTAACGGAAAGACAACCTGACGTACACGTTTATTGAAGCAGTCAGAATCAATCCACACTGTTGCTACAGTGCAAAGGGCCACAGTGCCGTGTTGTAGTTGTAGTTTGCCGAACACCACCTGAGTTAGCTAAGCCAAGCAGCTGGAATAAAAAACAAAAAATTGAGTTGAGCGAGCCAATGGCTTGATAGCGCTCTCTGCTCAATTTTTAAGCTGGCTTTTTAAGTTTAAATTTTTTAACCGCTAATCGGACAGCAGTTTTAGTCATTAACCGCTAATCGTAACGACATGATCACTTCTAACTATACATCATCTTGGTATGGAATTATTATTTATTTTTTTTAGCGGAAATGCTAAATGTAAGGGACAAAGAAGTGGTTAAAATAAAATGAGTTGTATCATTAGACAACCATCAAATTACATCTAATTGATTGAAGATATAAAAACTTTATTGAATGGCTTCAAAACATAGTTTGTTGGGCACATTATCGGTTAGTGGTTATTAATTGCCTTCACACCCTAATAACCGTTAACTTCTTTTTAAAAAAAAAAATTAAAATTAAAAGAAAAACCAAAACAACGTGGTTTCTTTCTAAATTTATATATATATATATATATATTTGTACATATTTAAATATAAAAACGATGTCATTTCATATATATATTACTAACTGTAATTAGCAATTTATCCTAACATTCTCTAAAAGTAATTAATTTAAGGGTTAAATACTCTATTAATCCATAAAGTTTGAAAACTTTATTTTTTCCTCCCAAAGGTTTGGAAAGTGACCAAATTAATCTTTTCGTCAGTTGACTTAACAAATCGATACGTAAACCAATTAGAAATTGACACGTGGCCACCTAATTGAATTTTTTATTTTAAAAAATAATTTTTCAAAAAATAAAAAAGGGAAAAAACTGGGGGTGGTTTCGGCGACCACCAATGGTGGCTTGGGGATGATTTAGGCCACCGGCCCCCTTGGACCCATGGTGGTGGCTGAAACCACCCCCAGGGTGGTTTCGGCCACCCCCTTGGCTTCATTGGGGGTGGCTTGGTGCCCAAGGGGGTGGCTACGTTTTTTTATCTCTCCTTTTTTTTTTTTGAAAAAATATGTTTTTTTGAATATTAAAAAAAAATTAGGTAGCCACGTATCAATTTCTAATTGATTCACATGTCAATCTGTTAAGTTAACTGACGCTCAACTGACAAAATAACTAATTTGATTATTTTTCAAAATTACAAAAATTAATTTGGTCACTTTTTAAACTCTAATAAAGAAAAAAAAAAATTTAAACCCCAAGAACTAATAGAATATTTAACTCTTAATTTAATTAACGATTAACCACTTGCCTTTTCCCCTTACCTATTATAAGTGAAGGCTATGAAGCTAACAAAGCAACTTTTTACTAATTGGTGAAAAAAGTTCTTCACCGATCTCTAGAAGAAGTAAAAATAAAAGAAAATTTTTATTTTTATTCAAAGTATTGAAGTTGCCGAATAGGAGATAAATAAAAGCCCGAAAATGTTGATATAAAAACAAATTAGGGCAACATAACATAACAAACAAAATAAGTCAGTCCCTCTGATTTATAAAATCAGCCAAGGCCTTAATGAAAGGCTCCACGTTGTGACTACTAGGATTGGCTAGAAAGAAGCCGTGGTCCTCTCCTTTCGTTTCATAAAAAGACTGGGTCCCACCCCACCCACTCTTTCTCAGAGTCTCACAATAAGCCACCGCTACATCTCGCAACGCATCTTTCTCAGCCACACAAACCAGCACCTTCGCGCCAGCCATACCCGACAAATTCGGATCCACTTCCGGGTAAAGTATCGGGTCACCAAACCCGCCGCCCGTTGGATATACGAAACTGTACATTTTATGATTTTTGTCTATCTCTTTGCCACCGAAGTATGGGTGCACTACGAGTAACCCGACAATGTTAGGACCGACCAATTTGTTGGCACCAGCTTGAACTGCCACGTAGTGAGCTATGTTGGCCCCGGCGCTCTCCCCCGCCAAGAAAACCCGCCCGAAATCCGCATACTCGTTAAGCCACGGGTCGGGTCCTTGACCATTAGAGTGGGTAGAGATCCACTGCAGCGCTGCCCACGAGTCCTGATGCGCGGTTGGTAGAGGGTGCTCTGGGGCAAGCCTATAGACAACGGAGATGATAATGGCATTGGCGTCTGCGGCGAGAGATGAAAGGAAATTGTGGAAGTTCTTGTTGTGAGGGGATCCAATGCAGAAGGCTCCACCGTGGTAGTGAACGACCAGTGGCAACTTGTGATCTGGGTGGCTATTTTTTGGGAGGAAGAGGCGGGCTGATACGCCGGATTCAGATGAGACGACGACGTCTTTGGTTTGGACGTGGGTTTTGGGGTCTAGGCCAGTGGGAGCAAGTTCAGGGGCCCCGAATATCCCCAATCTCTCGATGCGGCCATCTTTGTAAAACCTGAAGTAGGGTAGGTATTCGTGGGCTATTTCATTGGTGCTTGAATCCATTGCTGAATGGGCGGATGAGTTTCAGAGAGAGAGAGAGAGAAGAGAGAAGAGGAAGGTGGTTCCGAGTACAATCAAAGAAAATGAATCTGTACTTATAGGGAAGGCATGCAAATGGAGAATGCAGTAAAAGCATCAAAAGTCAAAGGAGACGGTTGGTGCACGTCTGGGAAAGTTCTACACATTTTCTTTGACTTGTCAACGTTCGTCCTGCGACGGAACCACCACGAGGTTAGATTATACTTTGACTTGTTTTCTGGGAGGACGACCGAAGAGAGAAGTATGGGAGAAAAAGATAGTAAAAAAAGAAAAAGCAGTAGTGGGTGTATTTACTATTATTAAAAACAAAAATAATAAAAAAAATTTAAGTGGAGTTGGCTTAACGCCCATCACGTAGCATTACTTTATCCTTTTTCTTAAAAGTTGTTATATTATATTATAAAACAATAATACTTTAGATTTTTCAAGACAAGTGGGCAATTTGTTCAAAAAAAAACAGACAAGTGGGCAAGAGTTTGTCGGTTTTTGTTTTTGTTTTTTTATTATTTCTAAGACTTATAATGGGATTATTAATTTGGGCCTTACTAAATTAAGGCCTAAAATTTTGATTAATTTTTTTGGCCCAAATTTCTTTTTGGAGCCTTAATATATTGGAGCCCTAGGTAAGGGCTTAACTCGCCTAAGACTTGAGCCGTCATTGTTTATATGGTAATTAATATATCAATTTAATATATATTTATAAAATCAAATAAATATATATTTTGTAATATATATATTGTGGTATAATATTTGTTTTTTATTATATTTATCATATTATAATAAAAATATAATATATAAAGAAAAATATATATTTTATCATTATATTTTATTATTTTATTGATATTCCTGGTAAAACAAATTCTTTGGATCCGCCACTTGCCAGGGTTGAAATGTTGCCCGAAAAGGAAGTGGCGAGGGATATGGGTTCAGATGAAATAGGAAGTTGACGTACGTTAAAGGTTACGTTTTCTTTTTGAGTATGTTAATTAGCTATTTGAAGATGCTGCAAATTTTGCACCTGATATATATATATATTTTTAAAAAAAATCTAAGTCATGAACTGATATTCTCTAGCTCAAATAATCCTGACAGAATCCGAATCATTATATACATCTCTTGCTCTAAGCCGAGTCGCGCAGATCCTACAGAAATTTTGAAAACACAAAATTTATAAGGTAGTTTCTTATTAAAAAAAAAAATTCGATGCCCTCAGCCCTTACTCCTATTCTTTATTCTCGTTCTTGTCTTCCTCCTCTTTACATATCTTCTTGTCTTCCTTTCTCATACCATTTAAAATTTTATGATTTAGGATTTGTTTTGAATTGTGATTTCAATAAATTATGTTTTTGAAATTGTTACATTTTAAAATAGTAACGGCGTTTTTTTATTAAATATTTGTTATACAAAATTATAATTTTGATTTAAATTCGCATTTTTTTAAATAAACATTTCCTAAACTGCTTAGAAAAATTGCAAAATTTTTATTTTATTTTAAATTAAATATTTTTTAAATCTTAATATCAAACACCTTACTTTTTATGATATATTTTAAAAACATAAATTATTTTTATGAAATTACAATTTCAAACGTACTCTTATCAGATGGTCAAATGTTTAAATATATAATGAAAAACCATATCAACAAACTAAAAAAAATCATTTTCATTCGCTAATGGGTAACAACATTAAAGCATAGGTTAACAAGATATCATCTCCTTATTGTTCTACTCACCGATGTTAATAAAATCAACAAACTTTTTCATCAATGACGTGGCATTTTCACTCTCTGCGTTGAACAAATGGAAGCAATGGTCCTCTCCTTTTGTTTCCACTAGTTCCACGCCACCGCCCCAACCACACTTTCCCAAACTCCCATAGTAAGCCACGCCTCTGTCTTTCAGCCAATCTTTCTCTGCCACGCACACAAGGACCTTAGCACACCCTATCCTCGATAAATCCGGATCAACTTCCGGGTTTAGTTTCGGGTCATCATCACGCCCGGTACTTGTGGAAGACAAAAACTTGTACATTTCGTCTGTCTCTTTGCCCCCGAAGAAGGGGTGCACCATGAGTAACCCGACAATCTTCAATCCAGACAATCCGGTGGCACCAGCTCAGACTGCCACGTGGTGGGCTATGTTGGCCCCAGCGCTCGCACCCGCCAAGAAAATCCGCCCGAAATCCACACACTCGGTAAGCCACGGCTCGGGTCCTTGGTTGTCAGATTGAGTAGCGATCCACTGCAGCGCGGCCCAGGAGTCATCATATGCAATCGGAAGTCGGTGCTCTGGGGCTAGCCTGTAGTCAACGGAAACGACTATTATGTTGGCCTGGGAAATCAGGGATGTAAGAAATTTATGAGAAATCGAATCGAACGGTGATCCAGCGCAGAAGCCTCCACCGTGGTAGTGGACGAGAAGCGGCAGCTTTTGATGATCGAAGCCGTTGATTTTGGGGATGAAGATTCGGGCCAACAGACCGGTTTCGGGCGATATGACGACGTCTTTGGATTGAATTCCGGTGTGTGGGTCCAGGCCGGCGGGGACGTGGTCGTGGGACATGTACCTCTCTATGCGACCATCTTTGTAGGCTTTGAAGAATGGAGGGAAATCATGGGTTATTTCATTGGTGCCTGAAGCCATGATCAATTGCAAAGTAATTCAGAGAGAGAGAGAGAGATAGGGATCTGATTTCTAAAGATCTACCAGGCCAGGCCATGAAATAGAGAGGTCTGAAACTAGAAGTCATAGGAGGAAAGGTAGGTGGAATGTGGGAAGCCATTGCCCTGTTTGATAAACGAGTTTGGGTTTGTGTTTGCACTGTGCTCGTTTGCATGCACAGATGGTAGAAATACAATTTTACACTCAGCCCATAAACATACGTTTTCTCCTTCTCCAATCTCATTTTTTGCCATACCCATGCTTCTTCGCATACAAAAAAAGTCCAACCGGCTTCTTCTTTGTACATCTCCGACGGAACACCTCACCCATTCCCCTAGATCACAACAATCATTCCAAAAATTTTGGCCAATTACCATAATGGTTTTCAATCCAATATTCATGTTTTCGATTTTATTAATTCAAACATAAAAAAAAAAAAAAAGTCTAAAAGAAAACCCAATTTGCCACCCAGTAAACAAAAGAAGAAGGAATAAAGAGAAAAAAAAAAAAAAATCATAGTGCAATGGACATTCGCAGGAGGCCACCGAGACCTCAGCAACAGCAAACCACCGCACAAAACGTGGGGACCCACCATCACACACAAAACGTCGATGACCGTACCCCTTGCATTGCTCCTCCATTACCCAAACTGCCTGACCCTGAGGTTGTAATTCCAACTTTGTCCTCTGAAGAGGACGAGGAGATTATCAATTCAGTCGTCAGCGGTACAATCCTATTGTACTCGCTGGAATCGAGGCTCGGGGACTGCAAGCAAGCAGCTTCAATTCGGAGAGAAGCGCTGTAAAAAACCCAATATTCAGGTAAACAAAGTAGAGGATGAAGATGGCGAAGGCAACGCCGACGTGAGCGATGTAGAGGGCGAGCCGAATCTGGGGTCCCCGGAGAGGGGTTTTGAGGTTGTGGTGGCGACGGCGATGCGTTGGGTTGGGGAGTTGGTGATGGGGATGGGGTTTCGAACAGTTGGGCTAGGTGGAATCTTTTTGGTGTGAGATTTGCATAGAAACGGAAACAATCGGACGAAGAACAAGAACAAGAACAAGAACAAGAGAGGGTTATTTCGGTGATGTTTGAAGATTTTTTAAGTAAAAGACAAAAAACGTATAATACACACGTGCACAGTACAAACGCAAACCCGTTTATCAAACATTCCCTGTGTCTTCTCGTGTTTTGTGGAAGATTAGGGTGAAAAATGCCGGTAGAATTTTTTTTTTTATTAATATTATTAGTTTATTTAATATAAAAATTCATTCCAACAACTTATTCGTAAATTAATAATTATAATAATAGTGCGAATGCAGATATTGTTAATAATCATGATTCATATCTACATTTTCACGAGAGACTAGAATGTTGGACCAGGGCTGGGCATCACCCCCCCAATTCCATAGTGGGATACTAGTTCATTTTAGACCGAAGAATATTTAATTAATGGTCAACATCTCTCTAGAGAAATTAAAGCCATAGATGAAAAATATGTTCCATTAATATAAATAATAATAAATTGTTATTTTTACTTTAAAAATTAAAATAGAAAAAAATTTAAAAGATATTTTAAAAAAATTAAGGGTGATCCATGCAACACCCGAAAAAGCCTACATAAAATAAGTGGTTTATAAAGATAGCCATAGGCGCTAAGTTCTATATTGCCTAATTACTAAGTGAAACTAGAATTTATAATGAATTATATGAAAGTTCTAAATTGACTAGTCTTTTTAAAGTAATAGCGCAGATGTGAATAGCATTTTTTATAAATCGTTACAATCCAAGCACCCTAATGGCTAAACTAATAAAATAAAATAAAAAATTCTTAGGCCATTAGGGTTGGCCGGACCACCAAAAAAAATCGTTTGGCCATTAGGGGTGGCTGACCATTGGGGTGGCTTACCACCCCCTGCTAAAATAGGGTGGTCCGACCACCCCCTATGGTCAAGATGGGTGGCCAGCTACCTCTTATTTTTTTATTATTTTTTATCTTAAATAATTTATTATTATTT
The DNA here is from genome assembly GCA_013348765.1 of Carpinus viminea. Classification (NCBI taxonomy): domain Eukaryota; kingdom Viridiplantae; phylum Streptophyta; class Magnoliopsida; order Fagales; family Betulaceae; genus Carpinus; species Carpinus viminea. The sequence continues at coordinate 15,937,609 of CP054669.1, read as the reverse complement.
TTTGTTAGTGAGACATGTGTCCCATTTATGTTTCTAAAATTTCTAAAAAGAAATATTAGCTATGAACCGGGTATCCTCTAGTCCATTATGGACTGGAGATGATCCTATTCCCCCAATTCCACTCCGATCCGATATTTTCGGTAATAAAAATTGATTGATATCAAGTGGGGCAGAATTTCAAATCCACATTTTTTGGGCCTCAATAACGGATGGGCTGGGCTGGGCAAAGCCTGTCCTTCAACCACCCAATTTCGCCCCAATCCGATATTTTGATTGATATCAAGTGGGGCAGAATTTGGAATCCACATTCTTTGGGCCTCAATAACGGATGGGCTGGGCTGGGCAAAGCCTGTGTTTCTCCATGTCCTCTCGGTGTTAGGCTTCTAGCCGCTTGAATCTCTGGGCCAGGAACCACGTTTTAGAGTACTTAACTCCTGACATTCGCCTGACCCAACGTGCAAGCATCACGTGATTGAACAAAAAAAACAAAAAGAAGGCAGCAAGCATCATCATGACGTCATAATTTTATTTTATTATCAGTGTACCAATATTGTTATTGTTGTTGCATAATTTGAGAAAATTACTAGAGAGTAGTATGAAATTAGTTCTATAGGAATTAGGTATGATTCTTCTCTATTATAGTGTGTTTTATAAACTAGTCAATGCTCCCTTTTATAGGCATGGAATAATGGAAGGTTAAAGAATATGAAAAGGGGAATATAAAAAAGTGGTACATGAATCAATTGGCTACATCAATGTATACATGAATGTTATAGGAATTCTAAAAGGTTACATAAATGTGTAGAATTTCATGAGGTAAAACCAAATGGTCATCCACAAAATGCATAAATGCATTCATAACACTTTCCCTTGGATGACCATACACTAAGAATAAACCTCGTTAAAACCTTGTCAAGGAAAACCTAGTGGGAAAAACCTTAATGAATGAAAAAGAGTACAATCAGCATATTACTCCCCCCTCATTAGCATGAAGAGCTTCAATTGTTTATGATGAAAGATCATTTAGTCGACGCATTCCAATATTATTCACCAACTTCTTGAATGTTACAATTAGTAATGTTTTAGTAAATAAATCTAACAAATTGTCACTTGATCGTATATGTTTGACATCAATTCCACCACTCTTCTGGAGCTCATGTGTGTAAAAGAACTTCGGTGAAATGTGTTTAGAAAAGTTTTTTTTATCAACTATTTGTTATGTAAAACAATAATTTTGGTTTAAATTCGCATATTTTCAAATAAGCATTCATAGTTTGCTTAGAAAAATCGCAGATTTTTTTTTTAAATTAAGTATTTTTTAAATTGTAATATCAAACGTCTTACTTTTTATAATATATTTTAAAAATACAAATTATTTTTATGAAATCGTAATTTCAAATGTACCCTTATCAAAAGGCTAAACATTTAAATATATAATGAAAAACCATATCAAAAAAAAAAAAAAAAAATCATTCGCTAAAGGGTAAAGCATAGGTAACAAGATATCATCTCCTCATTGTTCTACTCACCTACATAGGCTACATTAATTAATAAAATGAACAAACTTTTTCATCAATGACGTGGCATTTTCACCCTCTGCGTTGAACAAATGAAAGCAATGGTCCTCTCCTTTTGTTTCCACTAGTTCCACGCCACCGCCCCAACCACACTTTCCCAAACTCCCATAGTAAGCCACGCCTCTGTCTTTCAGCCAATCTTTCTCTGCCACGCACACAAGGACCTTAGCACACCCTATCCTTGACAAATCCGGATCAACTCCCGGGTTTAGTTTCGGGTCATCATCACGCCCGGTACTTGTGGAAGACAAAAACTTGTACATTTCGTCTGTCTCTTTGCCCCCGAAGAAGGGGTGCACCATGAGCAACCGACAATCTTCAGGCCAGACAATCCGGTGGCACCAGCTCGGACTGCCACGTGGTGGGCTATGTTGGCCCCAGCGCTCTCACCCGCCAAGAAAACCCGTCCGAAATCCACATACTCCGTCAGCCACGGCTCGGGTCCTTGGTTGTCAGAATGAGTAGCGATCCACTGCAGCGCGGCCCAGGAGTCATCATATGCAATCGGAAGTGGGTGCTCTGGGGCTAGCCTGTAGTCAACGGAAACGACTATCATGTTGCCTGGGAAATCAGGGATGTGAGAAATTTATGAGAAATCGAATCGAACGGTGATCCAGCGCAGAAGCCTCCACCGTGGTAGTGGACGAGAAGCGGCAGCTTTTGATGATCGGAGCCGTTGATTTTGGGGATGAAGATTCGGGCCGACAGACCGGTTTCGGGCGATATGACGACGTCTTTGGATTGAATTCCGGTGTGTGGGTCTAGGCCGGCGGGGACGTGGTCGTGGGTCATGTACCTCTCTATGCCACCATCTTTGTAGGCTTTGAAGAATGGAGGAAAATCATGGGTTATTTCATTGGTGCCTGAAGCCATGATCAATTGCAAAGTAATTCAGTGAGAGAGAGAGATAGGGATCTGATTTCTAAAGATCTACCAGGCCAGGCCATGAAATAGAGAGGTCTGAAACTAGAAGTCATAGGAGGAAAGGTAGGTGGAATGTGGGAAGCCATTGCGTCTTCTCGAGCTCGTGTTTTGTGGAAGATTGGGGTGAAAAATGCCGGTAGAATTTTTATTATTATTATTGTTTTTTTTTTTTTAATATAAAAATTCATTCCAACAACTTATTCGTAAATTAATAATTATAATAATAGCGCGAATGCAGATATTGTTAATAACCATATCTGGATTTTCACTAGAGACTAGAATGTTGGACCAGGGTTGGGCGTCACCCACCCAATTCCGGAATAGGATCCTTTTTAATCCATTTTGGATTGGTGAGTTATGGTCAAGATTTTTCTAGAAAAATCTAGAAGTCATAAATAAAAAATATGTCCCATCAATATAAATAATGATAAAATATTATTTATACTTTAAAAATAATTAAAAATTAAAAAAATATTTTCAAAAAATCAAGGGTGATTCAGGCACCTCCAACGGCCAAACTAAAAAATAGAGAAAAAAAAATTGTTTGGCCATTGTGGGTAGGGGTGTCAACCAAGTTCGGTTTTTGGCCAAAATCGGAGACCAGAATTGAGGTATCCTGGTTATTTGTTTTTGGCACCCGAAACCGAAATCGAAACCCTGGTAAAACCGAGGTCCCAGTTACTAGCCGGTTCCGGTCGTACCCAATCCGATAACCGATTTTTAAAAAAAACTTAAAGGTAGAGGTCCACCACAAGCTGGTCAAGGAAAGAAGTGTCATAATTCTCATGGCTCAAGTTGTTGTTTAATTTACTGCATACAATTGATTCATGCGGCGTGAAGATCACGTCCGGCCCGACCGTTTTATAGCTGAAAAAAAAAAAGATAAATTAATTAAGAGCATAATATATTAAGAATCATTGGATTAAAAAACAAAAAATAGAGAGAGTATAAAGAGATATTCAAGAAGAATATCCCCCATTTTTTATGGGGTCGAAGCAAGAAATACGTCGGTTTATTGGTGTCGATGTTTGGCTTCGTTATTTGCATGCTATGTTGATGAACAATTTCCGATCAATATCTCCATTTGCCTTGTAATATTTCCCTTCTTGGATTACACGATTGATCTTTTCTTCCCTGATTTGCCATGTGATCTTAGGAACAGGAGACATGAACATAAAACACAAAGGATGGGTATTGAAAGAGAGATCACTCGAGAAAGAGAGAGTTAGAGAGAGAGAAGTTGGGTGATGGCACAGACGTGAGGATGAAAAAATTAGGGTAGAGGGGAATCTGTATTGTAAAATGTAAAGCCCTAACTAAAAATAAGAAATAAAAATATATAGAATCTGATAAAAACCGAGTACCGTAATCGGTCTCCGGTTTCTTGATTTTCGGCCCAATTCGATTCCTGTTTTTTTTGACACCCCTAATTGTGGGTAGCTAGACCACCAAAAAAATTTGTTTGGCCGTTGGGAGTGGCTAGCCATTGGAGTGGCTCTCAAGCCACCCCCAGCTAAAATGGGGTCTGACCACCCCCTATAGCCAAGATGGGTAGCCAATCACCTCTTACTTTTTTGTTATTTGATTTATTTTTTCTTTATCTTAAATAATTTATTATTATTAATTTTTGTTAGTTAGACAAGGTGTCTCATTTGTGGCTCTAAAATATCCAAAAAGATATCGCAACCATAAATTGGATACCCTTTAGCTCAATATGAATTGGAGAGGATCCTATTCTCCAATTCACTAATCCGATATTTTCGGTAATAAAATTGATTGATATCGAGGGCAGAATTTCAAATCCACATTTTTTGGGCCTCAATAACGGATTGGCTGGGCTGGGCTGGGCAAAGCCCGTGTTTCACCCACCCAATTCCGCCCCAATCCGATATTTTGATGATATCAAGTGGTGAAGAATTTAGAATCCACATTCTTTGGGCCTCAATAACGGATCGGCTGGGCTGGGCAAAGCCTATGTTTCACCATGTCCTTTTGGTGTTGGGCTTATAGCCGCATGAACCTCTGGGCCAGGTACCACGTTTTAGAGTACCTTAACTCCTGACTTTCGCCTGACCCAACGTGCAAGCATCACGTGATTGAACAAAAAAAACAAAAAGAAGGCAGAGCAAGCATCATCATGACGTCATAATTTTAGTATACCAATATTGTTATTGTTGTTGCATAATTTGAGAAAATGACTAGAGAGTAGAGAAGACAAAAACTACAGCGTTTTTGGTTCATGATTTTAGTAGTTCAACATCAAATTAGTTACTCTCTTCATAATTATGAATCAAATCATTTACCGAGCTGATCCATATCTCACTACAAATGATGTGAGAGTTATACTAAATTTGACTATTATCAAATTACAAATTTGACATGATCATTTGTGATAATGCCAAGTAGAACATGTAATATCCATTTAACGCATGAAATGAAAAAGATAATTTGTAAATCTTTTGGAATAAAATTGGAGATGTGATAGTCATAATTTAAACTCAACAAAATTCTAGACTTAATTTCTCTCTCTTCTAGTTTAAGCTCTTTCTTTTTTCTATAGTTATTTTTTTTTAATAAAAATAAAAATTATCACTCAATAAAAAAATTGAATTTTAATTGATTTAAGTTATGACTTTATTTTTTTTTAAAAAAATCATATTATTTCTAAGCCCTAAGCCCCCTAGCAGGTAGCACTTGACCTAATCTAAACCAATCGTACTAAAGACTCGTAAAACCTAGAAACATGCACACACAAAAAAGTATCTAGATATGAAAAGTTTCACCTATAATACAAAATCATTAAAGGCATTGTCTTTATTACTAACAAAGACCAAAACAATATAAATCATACAACAGGGACTCATAAAAGAGAGCTGCTTTTATATGGCAAAAAGTAAGGGCCTTCTGTCCGCCACTCACATCTTGATATATCAACAATTCAAAAAAAATACAAAAAACATATACATTTACAAAACACAGGATTAATTGTCACAAATTTGAGCCACCGTTAACCTTCATTGCCACCCATGCCCAGACGGATAAGGATCTCCTCCAGTTGGAGATTAATTGGAGAATCTCATGTTAAGAGATCTTGGCCGTTAATGAAATTCAACGGTAAAAAAAATGTAAGCAGATTTTGGAAAATAGTGTACAATAAATTTAATTTTAAACTTTTATGTAATCGAGGCGCAGTAAATTGAATTTTGCACTGTTTCCAAAATCTGCTTACACTTATTTTTGCCATTGGATTTCATTAATGGCCATGATCCCTCAATATGAGATTCTCCAATTGATCTTCAACTGGAGGAGATCCTGATCCTGCCCAGACGTCGTTGCTTGTGTCTCTCTCTCTCCGCCGTCCCTGTGGGACCACCCCTAGATCTTGCCGGGGGTGGCCAACAAAACACCCCTAAGCAATGGTTTGCCACGTGCCACCCCAGATGTGGCTGGGGTGGCTTGCAGGCCACCCACAGCCATCCTGTGGCACCCCCACGGGTCGACGAAGAGTGAGAGAGGGAGAGAGGCTGTGGGCGGCTACGATTTTGAGGGCAGCTATAAGGTTGCTGAATTGATTGTGTGGAGGAATAATCAAGTATTTTGTTCTCATTTTATTTTCTTGCTCCAAACTGATTTGTCATTCATTTAGTAGTTGGCAAAAAAAATATCCACATTTTTTGCCACAACCATATTGAAGATATTGCCCTCATAAAATCACATGAAATCATAAACCTTTCTTTTGCAAACAAATCATAAGACAACACATAAAATCACAATTCCTTTTTTAAAAAATAATATATGAAATAATTGAAAGAAAAGATAATTAAATAATAATAGCATAAATAAAATAGAGACACAAAGATATTACATCATTCAGTTTATAACCCACATTCACAAGATAGCTATATTTTGCTTTTATTCCTTGATAAGTTTACACTACAAAAGGCTCGCTTATATATGAAATATAATCTTAATCAAATCCCTTCATTTAGTCAATTGGATAGCCTTCGGCATGATGGTAACCCGCTTGGCATGGATGGCATTGGTGTCCTCAAATAGACCTACCTGTTAAGCCTCGGCCGCCTCTTGAAGAGCCAAGGCAGGATGGCTTTGGAAACGCATATCAGTCTGCAATCAAAATATCTCACACAACAAATCATTACCCAAAACAGATTTAACCAAACCCATCTACATAACAACGCAGAAAAGAGAAAATATCACCTTGACGTCCTTGGCAATTTCATGAACAAGCCTCTGGAAGGGAAGCTTTTTATTCATGAGCTTGGTACTCTTCTGATACTTACGAATTTCACTACATAACAATGAACGAAAATCACGTGCTAGACTAGACAACTGCAATCTTATACCCATAACACAAACTCACTAAATAAGAGCAAAGAATGGGAAAACTAACTCACCGAAAATCAACAGCACCAGGGTGGTAACAATGGGGGTTCTAAGGTTCTTGACACCACCAGTGGTGGGAACAGACTTACGGGCAGCCCTTTTTTTCTTAAAAAAAATTAATTATTATTTTTTGTTTATTTATTTATATATTTATATTTTCTTTATTAAGAGTGACATGTGTCGTCATTTTATTGGTGCTGATGTGTCATTTAACGAAATTCGTTAAATGTTTTAACAGAATTTGACTCTAGGGACTAAATTATTTTTTTAACATACCTTAAAGACCTTTAAATTCATTTTGAAACCACATGGAGCGACTTGTAATTTGGGTCAACCACAATAACTGATTTTTCATTTATCCCTTACAATTTCTTTCCTTATAAAAATCTGTTTCTCAAAATTTAAGTGTATTTTTTAAAACAAAGTTAAAATCAATATCCAATAAAATCACACGTCATAGATAATATGCAAATGAGTGAACTAAATAAAAGATATCACGATTCCATCATCCATAACATGTCACGCATATGATCTAGCAAAATTGGCTCTCACACTCGAGTAATGCTATAAGATTTTTAGAGTCTTTCCAAATATAATATGGTATTTAAAATCATCAATAGATTCAAAATCAATAAATCACATCTTAAATTTAATAGTAATTTTAAAAGTCACATCATATTTGGGATGACTCTAGTAAGCCTTAAAACATTACTCCTCACACTCACATGCACAAGTAAAAGCAACAAAAGTATGAATAAAGATCCCCAAAAATCTCAACATGAAAAAAAGTGGTTATGTGATCATGATGAGTTGCTCCGCACAGTCTACTTTCTCTCTGTTAAATCACTACTTGTCTCAAAAGTTTAAGTTTATAGGAAGAGTTAATTAATTTAATCACTTAGTCTCTGTTTGTTTCAATGTAAAATTATTTTCTGTAAAATGGTTTCCCTATTTGTGTGACATAAAATAATAGTCTTAATTAGGACACTTTCAAGACCTGGTTGGGACATTTTCATAATTTAGAATTTAATATGATTGAATGAACATATATATATATATATATATATATATATATAATATTTTCAAGAAATCATTTTTCATAAAAATGTTTACGTCGAAAACAAACAGAACATTAATCATTACTTTAAAACTCTCCCTCATAAGTGGACTCAAACTCTCTTTTCATAGGTAATGATATGATCATACTCAATATGTGAAATATTTAATTTAAATAGGGACCATAGGGTCATTTGACGGAGTCAATATTCAAACTTAAAACATTTAATTTTGATACTATATTAAATCATATCTTCCTATAAACATAAACTTTTAGATTAACTCATAATTTAAGACTCACTTGCCTTTGTTGTCCCACATTTCCTATGAATAGAGTTATATGGCTTGAAAGTAGAGTTTGAAACTAAAAAGAAAGTCTTCTTTTTTTTTTCCCCCTCTTACTCTGTTTTGGTGTTGACATCGACAAGAATATGAGATTGACTTTGCTTTATTGGTGTGTTTGGTAAGGGGCTTGGAAAAAAAAGTAAATTGGAACTATAGTAGATTTGATTGATATGAAAAAAGAAAAAAAAAAAGTAAGAATATTTTGTATAAAATAGTAAAAAGAAATTATAATCATTTTTTTAATTTGAATAATAATAAAAAGTGATTGATATAATATAAAAAATAAGAATGTTATGGTTGATTTTGAAATGAATTTTTGGATTTTTGGTTATAGGGTGTGGTTGGCGAAGGACTTGAAAAAATGAGTAGACTGAAACTGTAACAAATTTGATTGATGTAAAAAAAAAAAAAAAAAGTAATAATGTTTTATATAAAAAAGTAAAAAAAAAATTATTTTGTAGTAATTTTTTTATTTGAATAATAATAAAAAATGATTGATGTGATATAAAAAAATAAAAATATTAGAGTTAATTTTGAGATAAATTTTTTGAGTTTTTAGGTCTGATCCAACCCCAATCCTTTGGCAAACAACTTCAGAGAAGAAAAACAAAACGAGTGAGAGAGGGATATATGACTGTAAAAAGAGCTTGAATTTAAAGAGAAATAGAAACCTTTTTTTTTTTTTTTTGGAGAGATAGAAACCTATTTCTAATGAATGTTTTAAAAGAATTTGAGCAGGCCGAGAAATTGCTTTAGCCTAAAATTACGGTAGTTACAAGCATCTAATTGTCGGCCGTGCATTTATTTTCGTTATTAATAAAAAAAAAAAGCTGTTAGATTATTATTATTATTATTTTACTTCATAACTATACATTATAATTTCTGCTGGCTAATAATAATCTCCGTAGAGAATAACTTCAGTTTGATTGTGACAAAAATTCCCTATTGTTTGCCCACCAATAAAAATGTGACACCTCATCATGGAACAAGTTAAACATCTAATTTGTCACCGTGCATTTATTTTCGTTATTAAAAAAAGGGTTAAATACTTAATTAGTCCTTGGGTTTGGAAACTTTATTTTTTCCTCCCTAGGGTTTGGAAAGTGACTAAATTGGTCCTTATGGTTTTAAAAAGTGACCAAGTTAGTATCAAATCGTTAATGTTAGTTGACTTAGCGGATTGACATGACCAATTAGAAGTTGACACGTGGTCAATTAATTATTATTATTTTTATTTTTAAATTTTTTTTTTAAAAAAATATCTTTTAAAAAAAAAAAAAAAAAGAAAGAAAATCGGGTGAGCCACCATTTTCTTTTTTTTTCTTTTTGAAAAATATATATATTTTTAATTTTTTCAAAAAATTAATTAATTGGCCAAGTGTCAACTTCTAATTAGTCATATGTCAATCCGTTAACTAATCAGTAACCGACGATCTAACTTTGGTCACTTTTCAAAACCAAGGACCAATTTGATCACTTTCCAAACCCTAGGGAGGAAAAAATAAAGTTTCCAAACCCTAGAGATTAATTAAGTATTTAACCCTTAAAAAAAACAAAAAGCTATTAGATTATTATTATTATTTTATTTCATAACTATACATAATAATTTCTGCAGGCTAATAATAATCTCCGTAGATAATAACTTCAATTCGGTTGTAGCAAAAATCTCCTATTGTTTACCCACCAATGAAAATGTGACACCTCAGCATGGAACAAGTTAAGAAATTAAAACCAAAACACCAGATTTCTTCCTAATAACAAAACCTCAAATGCATCCAAACCTCAAACCCTTCCCAACCATCACCGCCCGCCACCGCCAGGTCACACCGGTGCTGCTCATCTCAAATTGCACTGCTGCCACCCAGTCTCCACCATCACTGCTTAGAGCTACCGAGAAGAGAGAGATGGAGAGAGACTGAAAGAGAGAGAGAAAACCCACACAAGACCAAGAAGGGCAGTGTTGAGGCCACCTCTGGGCTTTTGGGTGGCCTCACACCACCCCCAAATTGTTGTTGATTTTACTTTTTTCCATGTGGGTTCGACTTTGATTGCGAAGTGAAAATAGTGTTTTTCTTTCCTTTTGATATTTTTTCTGTTCTATACTGCTTGGATTTTGGCCTATGTTTTTCGTTCTCGATTATGAAGTAATTGTGCATAAATGTGTGTGAAGGTGTTGGAATTGGCTGGAAATGCAAATCGTGACAACAAAAAGAACAGGGCAATTCCAAGGTATGTTCTGTTGGTAGAGAGGAACGATAAAGAGCTTGGGAAGTTGCTTGCAGGTGTTACCATTGCTCTTGGTGGTGTCCTTCTAAACATCAACCCTATTCTATTGCCCAAGAAGACAGCGGAGAAGGCTGCCAAAGAGCCCAAGTCTCCAGATCTGTCTCGCTAGCCACCCCTTGGCCTAGTGGTGGCTCGCCGGTAGTAGTGGCCCCCTCCAATGTGGTTGCTCCTCCCCATTTGGGACCTTCCTTCCTCCAATTTTTTTTTTTTTTTTAATATTTTAAATAATAATCAGGTGTAGGTATGTTTATTATGTGAGCTTAAATTTGATGGGACTAGGTTATGTGACAACTTCTTATTGGTGGCAAAAATACCCTCATTTCTGCCATAACCGAACAGCAGCACCTCTAATCTCCGTATCTACTATTTGCACTTATCCGTTCATGCGGATAGTGGATAAGCCTAAAATTATTTATTTATTTTTGTTTTGAGGTAAGTCTAAAATTAGGGTAATAGATAAGTGTGGATAACAGACACATATTATCTTATATGTTCTGCTTATATTATTATTTTTTCAAATATTTTTTATCATTATCAATTAAAAAATGATAAAGTCACAATTTAAATTCAACTAAAATACAACTCTTTTCTTAAGTTTTTTTTTTTAAATGTCAATAGAGGAGAGAGAGTCTTAAATTAAAAATTAAGTTTAGATCTTAATTGGGTTTAAGTTGAGGCTGTGTCACATCTCTTATCAATTATAGATAAATATATGTTTCTAAGAGATAGCTCAATCAGTTGGGACAACACCTAATAAAGCGCATGTCACTAGTTCGAATCCCCCTTATCTTCTTGTGCGAACATATCAAAAAAATATATATAAATAAATATAAATGAAGCTAAATAATGTATGAGATGCAGATTTAATAGCAAAATGATTAGCAATAATTATTCAACTATTAATAATGCCTCTTAGTATTTACTATAAGCAACAATTATAACTTTAACGTTCAAAACTCTTGTTATCTCATATAGGAGAATTATGATGCTTTTCGTTTGAATTTGAGCATATTCAGTTTGTTATATTGGAGATGAATTTTTATCCATTTAAAAGAGGAAAATGGTAAGGGTTCTCTCCGTAAAGTTCTCATGGCGTTCTCCTACTCTTACGTAAAACATAATTTAAGAAAAAAATAAAATAGTAGTAGCCTCCACACTGATTTTTTTAGATATTAGCATCAAATTTAAGGCATTAGTACTAAATTTAGGATGATTAAATCCATTTTAGGTGATATCATCCGTAAAGGATTAACCTTCCACCCTTAGGTTTTAGTTTTGAATCCAAAAATAAGTTTTAAAGCATTAAAATCTAACTATTAACTCATAAAAATTAATCTGTTGGCAAAAAAATAGTACTACAATTTTTTTTAAAATTATATTCTACATAAAACTGAAAGAATACTAGAAGAACATAAAACTGAAAGAACACTAGGAGAACACTACAGAAAAAACTCATAGCAAACCCTTTTAAAAAATGAAAAGATAAAAATATTCTTAAATGGAAAATTCTAGGGATTCTCCTTATAGGTTCTCCTGGTGTTCTCTCAGTCTTATATAAAACATGATTTAAGAAAAAATAAAATTGTAATGGCCTCCACCACCAGTTTTTTAAGCATTAGCACCAAATGTGAGGCATTAACACCAAATTTATGAGATATTAGCATCAAAATTGAGGCATTAGCATCAAATTTAGGATGATCAAATCCATTTTGGGTGATATCATCCCTAAAGGATTAATCTTCCACCATTAGGTTTTAGTTTTGAATCCAAAAACAAGTTTTAAAATATTTGAATATAACTATTAACTCATAAAAATTAATATGTTAGCAAAAAAACGGTACTACAATTTTATTTTTTCTTAAATCATGTTCTATGTAAGATTTAGGAGAACGCCAGGAGAATACTACTGAGAGAACCCCTAGTAAACCCTTCTTAAAATATAACTAACGGGTGGATAATAATTGTATTTATTAACCATAATAACTGCGTGAATTTAGATAGTAATGGTATAATGTGGATGCGGATACCAAAATTATTATCCGTATTTTCACCCCTAAATAATAAATATATAAGAAGTCCTTAATTTATTAAATAATTTAAGTGTTATAAAAAATCAACTATGAAGTGAATAATGGCCTACCAATCCTAATAGGACGACAGTCTATCATAGTTTATATGAATACATAATTATGAAAATATTTGTTCTTACTAAGTAGCGGAGTTAAGTAGGAAAGAAAGAATCTTTGCATCCTAAAATAGGTGCCGTACAGGACCACTTAGATTGGCATTACATAATCAATGAGGTAATGAAAATTATATTATGAAAAGACTTTCAAAGAATTGAGAAGGGGGATTAATCAATACACTATTTGCATTATTATTATTATTATTATTTCATTTCAACCGCTAAAGTCCCATCAACTTAAAAGGAATACATTAAAATATCTAATATCTATCTATTCAATTCGATTGGAAATAGTGCTTTTTAGTAAAAATATAAATATATTATGATAAACAATTCCAAATAAAAATACTCAAAACTATTTGGAAAAACTTTAAATAAATTTTTTCTAAACTTTTATTTGTTTGGACCTATCAAAGTTTAAAAATTCTTAATTCTTGCGTAGACATGTCAAAGAAAAAAAAAAAACTCTTGATTAAGGGTATCGAACTTTTAATTTCTTTTAGGGTTAAATACTTTATTAGTCCCTAGGGTTTGTAAAATTTATTTTTTCTTTCCTAAAATTTGAAAAGTGACCAAATTGGTCCTTGTGATTTTGAAAAGTGACAAAGTTAGTCATTCCATCAGTTGATTGCTAGTTAATTTAACGGACTAACACGTGGACTAATTAGAAGTTGACAAGTGGCTACATAATTATTTTATTTTTTATTTTTTTTAAAAGTAAAAAAAAAAAAAAAAAAAACCTTGGGGTGGCCCTTGGGCATCAAGGGGTGGCTCGGCCACCCTATGGGCCCAAGGGGGTGGCCGAAACCACCCCCAATGGTGGTTTGGGGGTAGCCACCCCAATTTTCTCTTCTTTTTTTAAAAAATATATATATTTTTTAATTTGTTTTAAATAAAACATTTAATTAGGTGCATCAACTTTTTATTGGTCCATGTGTCAGTACATTAAGTTAACTAACAGTTAACTGACAGAAAGACTAATTGATCACTTTTCAAAATCACAATGACTAATTTGGTTACTTTCCAAACCCTAGGGAGGAAAAAATTTAGTTTCCAAACCCTATGAACTAATGGAGTATTTAACTCTTTCTTTTAAGGGAAAACTTTATTTACTCTCCATGAACTTACACATTTTGTAAACACCCCTCCAATATTCAAATTCTCTCATTTTGATGTGTCGAACTTTTGTTTCGTTCCAAATACCTTCTACCGTTAAATGTTGCAATTAAATTAAACGAAAAAAATGAATAAAAGGCCTAAGGATATTTAGTAATTTCACACCTCTCCGTTAAGATTTAACAGAAAATCCTAACGGGATGAGAAAAGTGAAAGAAAATTAAAATTCGATACACCAAATGAGAGATTTTGAATATTAAGAGAGTATTTGCAAAATACGCATAAGTTCATAAGGGGTAACTGAAGTTTCCGCTTCTTTTAATTACCCAATTTCGTTAGGTTTTACGTTAATTTTTGTCAAAATATCAATTTAAAAAATTTGCAATTTTTTTTTTTATAAAATAAATAAATAAACGTTGAATCTTTACAATTTTTTTTAATAATAAAAATTGTATTTTAAAAATTTTGACAAGATTTAACGAATTTTTTATTATTGGAATTAAGTAATTAAAAGAAGTTGAAAGTTCAATACCCTTATGCTATGTGAATGATTTTTGCAAACATAAATAGCTGACATAGATAGATGTTAGGTTATAGGGGAATTTATACCTTAGATTTTGAAGGAACTTAAACCTTTTAAATTATAAGGAAAACTAAAATCATTTTTCAAACACAATGTTTGGATTTAATTCTACTTCTCTTTATTAACTGAGACTACATTGATGAAAGTAGAAGACTTGGAAATAAACTCTTACAAATTTACAATCACTTAAAGATAAATTCCTAACCTTATTATGAGATAAACTATAAACTCCTATTTTTAATAAACTAAGGCAATAAAGACTTATAGCCATAAAATTCTGCATCGTAATGCCATATACTAAAACTCTTAATTAAAATAAATAATTGTAGAGATGACATATCTCACATAGTATAATATTATCATAACACCTTAATTAAAAGTTTTTGAACTTCGATGATAATTTCAAAATGCGTAAAATTTATGAGAGTTTTATGAAGTTTCTCCAAACTATATTTTTATCTTTATGTTGCATTCATAATCCTTTTTTAATAATAATAATAAAAAAAAACTCAAGTTATATTAAATAAACCATATTCTATCTTCAAAAAGAGATTTTGAATAATATTATCTCTTTTCCATCATCCTAGGCCCATGTCATAGAGGACGAATTATACACTTGCATCATAATAATTAGTAGGCTTTCATATTGTTGTCATTCAATTACGATGATTTTGTAATAAAAATTAGCTATAACTTTTATTGATCTTGAAACTGATTTTTATTATTATATTATCATAGTTGTATGAAATTGTATGAGAGCCTATTAAATAGAATTATTCAATTCTAAAACCTTAACCTATGATACAATAATTAAAGTAAGATTAAGATAAAAAATAATTTCTTGGTCTATGCCAATGTCAATGATTCAATTTCGTTATTATTTTTTTTTAAGGGTTGGAAGAAATTTATGCTTTTTTTTTTTTTTGGTTGGCCTTTGCTACAACTTTAAAATTTTTGACTTTTTAGATAGTAATAATAATGGGGATGGATGATTATATTCTAAGCAAAGATTAAAAATAAATAAAAACACAAGTCAAAGCACGCATGTCATGGGTTGTTAACTAAACAAACCTCTGCCACTCCAATAATTGAAGCCATTAAAACCTTCCAAATAATCCGTCAACGCCATGCCGTTTTTGGTGGGGGGGAAAAAATTGTAGGGCAACGAACCCAGAACGACACCGTTAAGCCGCCTGTTTTCAGTATTCTCTTTCTTCACCGTGTGGGTTCGAGCCGTACACTATTGCTTAGATTGCGCACAATCTGAACGAAAGGAAAAACAAAAGCCAAAGCGGAGAGAGAGAGAGAGAGAGGAGAGAGAGAGAGAGCGTGCAACGGTCGAAGCATCTAATCATATTGTTCTTCACGAGAAAAAGCTTATACCCATCAAACCTCTCTATCGCTTTCCTGTTTTTTTTTATTATTTTTAATTTTGGGGTTTTGATTGACGAGCTAAAATGAGAGATAACGGAAAAGAAAACTACAGGAAAAGAAATTGAGAAAGCATCTGCCAATGCCTTTTCCTCTGCTTCCTTTTTGAGCTTCAAAACAATGGCCGACGATCTCTGTTCCTTCACCAAGGTCCGTGACTAATTGCCTCTTCGAAGCCTTACACAAACTTTATTATGATATTATTTTCTTTAATTGCATGTGGGTTTGGTTTTTTTTAGATTACTTTACTGATTGTATTTTCTTCGCGATTTAAGATTCCTTGTGTTCTTATTATTTTTAATGTGCAACATTTGAACTGTCCGATCCGTGTGTTGAATAATCAAACTCTTCTTTTCTTTGTCAAAACATTGAAGCTGAAGCAAACCCAGATTTTATTTTATTTTATTTTGTAAGAGTATATTCGGATTGATACAAAAAATGTTGACTTGCATTAATGCATATACTATTTGTCTTCTATAAAAAATTGAGCTTTTATTATAGTTCAATCGTGTTGGATTATCGATCCTAGGGGTATTTCATTCAGACCCATATCATAAATTCTTGTGATGGACCCTTGTTTAACATCTGGGTAGCTCAATCAAGTGGGATCCAACTTAGTCCATTTCCGTACCTTTAATTTTGGGGTGTGAATAAGCTTTTTAATGTTAGTTATTAATTAATTACAGGATATTTTTGTTATAAAGGTACCCAAGAAATCTCCATTGGCGTTGAGGATGATTGTCTTGGTCTTTGCGATGGTCTGTGGCGTGTATATATGCTCAATTTGTGTGAAGCAAATTAGCACACACAGCAAGGCCGGATTTCTGAATATCCCAGTGACCCAAAAGCCGTGTCCAGAACCATATATTGAACCATGGGAAATTCCTTATGTGCACTACCCTAAACCTAAAACTTATAGCAGGTAATTGCTAGTTTTAATTGTCTTCGGTTTTATTTACACTTTTTTTTGTTAAGTAAAATACCTAGTTAGAGAATTTCAATTCAGTGATGGATTTTTTGTTTGTTTGTAGGGATGGATGTGCATGTAATCCCGTGCGGTATTTTGCCATTTTGTCAATGCAGAGATCTGGGAGTGGATGGTTTGAGACATTGTTAAACAATCACACTAACATAAGCTCTAATGGAGAGATTTTCTCTGTTAAAGTTAGGAGAAGTAATATCTCAACAATCGTTGAAACTTTGGACAAAATTTATAAACTCGACTGGCTCAGTAGTGCCTCAAAGAATGAGTGTACAGCTGCAGTTGGCTTAAAGTGGATGCTTAATCAGGTGACTGCCGCCCCATAAATTTCATTTATTTATACTTTCAACAATTTAGATGTGCACGCGTTTTGCCGGTTGAGGAGTGCCATAGAATGCATCTATGTTCATTTGGTCTTATATGAAACTCATCTCTTCTCTGTCACGATATATAAAGTTTCTGGCTTAATCTTACTTTTAGCTCATTTGCTGAACAACCATGATTAGACGGATGCATCCTCCTTTGTGCTTTTACATATGAAAGAGAAAAATCATTCATTGAATGATTAACCCAATTTCTGTTTCTTCACACTGTGGGCCCTTCTTCCTGCATCCTACCCAATCCAGCAGAAGCTTTTACACCGGCTGCCAGCTAATTCACTTAGTTGATCTTTCTGGTAGGAAGAGACTACTGTACTCCTTAATAATATCTTTATCGTTAAGATGCATTTTCAGCTATGGATGTGAGGTGTTGAGCTAAATTTCATCAAGCTCATTCAAATTGTTAAGTAATCATTATTCCAAAACATTGATTTTTCGATGAAAGAAAATCTGAAGAAAAGAAGTGTTCCCAACACTAAGTTGCTAATTTATCTTGTAAGAATATTTGTATTTTGGCGATATATATCTGGCCATCTTCCCCTTTCTCTCTTTGAGGTGGTTTTTCAGGCAATCAAACCATTGCTTAAGAATTGAAATAGAGTTAGATGGAGCCTAAATGAAGCAGGATAAGTGCTGTTTCTTCTGAATAGTGGTAGTAAAGGACAAAACTTGATAGGTTCACGTTTTAATATCTTTGACTGTCTTGGTGTCAGCATTTGATGAGTGTTTGCATACAAAAACTATTATACATTCATATAAGTGGAGTATCTGCTTGAATGGATTAATGATTTAAATTGGTCAATAAGGATGCAGACTTAGATATAAGGTTATTATTGGTTGAAAAGCAGTGTCACTATTTATTGAAGAGGCATTTTACAATAATGAATAGAAAGGTAGCAAGTACCTCATGTGTAATTTCTCTCGATGAAGCTTTTTTTAGATCAGAGGTGGAAACCTTTGAGGCATGTAGTCAATAGCTAACAGAGTAAACATTGAAATCTCCTAATGATGGGGGAAAAAGGAGGGAAGGCAGGGGGAATAGTCAATAGCACAACCCGGCATTGCTTACCAACAACCTCCTTCAAGTTGAATTGAAGTACCTGTTTCAACTTGGAAGTTAGCCTTCAGCTTAGCTAATACGAGAATTTACTAGCATTCTGCAACGCATTGTCTTAAAGGGTTAAATTTTCTCGGATGAGTGATAGGCGTGGATGTTTCTTAGTTGTTAAGTTATTTTCATTGGGTATTTTAATTTTGGGAGTGATCAATGTAGATATTAGGTGCTCTCTTTAGTAATGATGCATGCTTAGACTAAGATCCATGTTGTCTGCATGGAGAGAAAACTTATCTTGATAAAAATATCTAAAACGGCTTGTTTCAGGAAATAAATACCATCCCATAAATCAAACATATATGAGCATGATGACTGAACATCTGTCAACAAATGCATCTGCTATAGTTATAATTTCAAAAGGAGCCCAATTTTCTGGCTACATTCAGGTTCCTAATCGACTCTGTTCTATTTGTACAAATGCTCAGTTGTAATTACTACAATTTTTGAGTCTTCGTCCATTTTAGATTCTCCATAATGGGAAGTTGGTTTTTTAAACGAACAGTTCAATATGATTATGACATTCTGATCTGTTTCTGTGTTTTATCTTTGATGAAAAAATCTTCTCTTGATCTGTTATAGATGATGCAGTATCTGTGCATCATGAAGTAGTACTTATAACACCAGGACTATTGATTGGCGTTAGTCGTGCCCAAGAGATTTGAATTGAATTTTACCTGTTGATTTTCCCTGGTAATATTATTTCTTTTCCACAAAAGTAAAACAAATTGTGTTCCATTTACATTTTTCTTGCCCTTTCTGGCAAGTGAATGGACCTTTTCTCCTCATGATTTTCTTCCAAATACCAAATGAAAAGCCCTTTTGATTCTTTTACTTCTCAAGTATTTCATTCTTTCCTAATTCCTATTGAGCAGGAAAAAACTGGTAGGCAATGAAATGTGGGAAAGAGCCAATGAGTTTTGGCTCAAACTACACTCACCTTGTGAATATAGGGTAAAGGGTAAGGTCATGGGTTTGAAATTCATTAGGTGCATTTTTACAAGGGAATAAAGTTTGGACAATTGGAGTAGTATCTCTCTCGTGCAGTGAATCAAAATCTTGGAAACAAGGTGGTAGATATTCCAGATCTTGTGTGCTCGAAGTAGTTGGGTGTAAGAGTTAATTCAGAACCATAACTCGATAATAAAGTTTCCAATGTTTGTTTTCTTTTGGGGTGTATGGATGTGTGTGCGTTTCTGTGTTGTGCTATTCTGGCTGAGTTTAATTGTACTCACTAATAGTTGGCCTGGTTGGAATTTCCTACTTTAAGCTGGCAAGAATGTAAGCAATATTATTCTGCTCTGTTTTACCATAGAGTTTACATTGCTCTCTTATTGCAGGGTCTGATGCAGCATCATACAGAAATAATAGATTACTTTAACACTCGGGGAGTTTCGGTTATATTTCTCTTCCGAAGGAATCTTCTGTAGGATGATTTCAGTACTAGCGAATTTATATGATCGAGATGCTAAGCTATTAAATGGAACACACAAGTCTCATGTGCATTCACCCCATGAGGTCTCCCTCTCTCTCTATTTAGGTTTTCAACTTGGAACTTTTTTTCTTTCTTTTTTACCAAATGGTTTCATATGTAAGCCTTTTCAAATGGTTTCAGGCAGAGATACTTGCAAAGTACAAGCCTATACTCAATGCAACATTGCTGATACCCAATCTGAAGCAAGTAGAAGAGACGACTGCCAAAGCTTTGGAGTACTTCAAGAGCACCCGGCACATCATTCTGTACTACGAGGACATAGTTAAAAACCGCACTGTAAGTCCAGCTAACTGAACACAAAGCTGCCTTGTATGCATTACCAAATTCTATACATGTCATCAAAATCGGGTTTGATATTTGCCCCCTCCCCAAAAAAAAATCATAAAAATAAAAAACAAAATGAAGAGAGTATAAGTAACCCTTTAAAGTCGTATAATTTTATGTGTTTGCAGATGCTAATAGATGTTCAAGATTTCCTGAAGGTTCCTCATAGGGAACTAAAGAGTCGTCAGGTGAAGATACACAAAGGCTCTCTATCTAATCAGATAGGGAACTGGGATGATGTCGAAAAGATGGTCAAGGGAACTCGTTATGAAAGTTTCCTCCATGCAGATTATTGAAAGTATAGCACTGGTGATATGTATATAGGATACTCCGTTCTTTAACCCTTTTCTTCTTATCCTTAATTTTTTCTTTTGCCACAAGATCCAACAGGACACCACCCTGTTGAAATTTTGGCCGTGGCACTTGTATTTTGCTTTCAGCTTTGTTTTTCTTTTTTCCCTTACCATCTAATATTTTATTGATTCTTTTCTTTTTCCCCTTCCTTTTTGTACGAACTTTGAGCCGATCAAGAATGCAGTTTCACCCAGGAATTTTTTTTGTCTATATATACTTGAAGATATGACAAATTGTTATTTGGTTGCAAGTGATAATTTGTTCTTTTTCTTTTTCTTTTTCTTTTTCAGCTAAGCAATGCAATCATAATTGTTATTTGCAGTGTAGTTGTTAAAACTTAAAACCGGGCAGACAGACCGACCATATTTGAAGGCAAAGCAATATAGTATCATTTGATAAGATCCAAGTGTTTATTGTGAACAGATTTGAGGATTTCTGTTCTTTTCTTGAGGGCTTCAATTACATCATAGAAAATGATTTGCTAAACAAATTTGAGTAATTTTACTAAAATGACTTGAGCAGTGCTGTACTCTTAAATAATGTTGTGTCACCATTCCATAAAATTAAGAAATGTTATGATTCCTCCAAATGTTTTACTAAGTCTAGCAAAAAAATAAATTACCCACCAGTCTATCATATTTATATATATTTTTTAAAAAATAATATCCATGTAGGATGAGGAGAATACTAAGAGAAATTATAGTATTTTTATAAAATTTATTATTTTAGAAAATGTGTTACAAACTTATGGGATGACGACACAGTATTTGAAAACTAACTTTTAGAAGAAAAAAAAAATAGCAAATGTAGTACTTTTCAGATATTTTAAGTGATTTTTTTTTTTTTTAGTGGCCGACATAAAATGTTACTAGAATTTACGTAAGCCATTGAAAATGTGCAACATCAAGCAATATAAAATGGGTATGATAAATATTTGAATATGTCTAGGTTCTTTCATTTTAGTTAATTATTATATTTAGGATAATCTAGTTGGTAAATCTGCTGAGTTTGGGTTTACCGATTCAATGCATGTGGGTTGTATTTGTATTTGTTTGACCCAGTATTTATTAACGAAATTTTGGAATAATAGAGTAATTAAAAGCCGCGTGGATGTGGAGTCAAAGTTGTTAAACAGCGACGTTGACTGGTAAACTCGACACGTTGGGTCAAAGTGGCCATGCTTTGAGATTGATTTGAGAGGACCACGTGAATCACAAGCGTTTGTTGTTGTTTGTGGGCGAGGATGAATCACGACCATGTCGAGCGGTCAGAGGTTTCCGATTCGGGAAAGAAACGGATCTGCAAGGCACCCCACTCTTTATGCATCTGCTGCAATGTTGTGAACCATAGAGCTATAAATGCGATCGGTGAGATAAAAAGTTCGAAGAAAAAAAAACACTTCATTATTGACCAACGGACTTCTACGCGATTTGACAAAATCTTAAAATTTTATAATCTTTCACTTTAAATTCTTGAATTTTCGATTGCTCTTAATGTGGATCTATCCGTCAAATTTTAAACGTTATATAACGTTTATATCATTGACTTTCGTATAAAATTCTAATTTTGAAAACATTTTTTTTATTTAAAAAAAATAAAAATCAAGAATATTTTGATTTTTTTTTTAATATTTTTAACAGCTAAAATTAACAGAAGAGTTTTAATTTAGAGCAATTCAAAGTTAAGGGATCCAAAATGAGATATTTTTAAGTTCAGGGTTTGTCAAATCACATAAAAATACAAGAGGTTACAATGAAATTTCTCCAAAAAGAAAAGAAAGAGAAGCGGACCTATAAGCATCACTATCGTCCATTATCCATAAGTATACCATATGATCATTGTCACTGTCTAATTTTTTTATTTTTTTTATTTTTTTTTATCATTGAAGAATTCTAAATTTATTTTTTTTTACCAATTAATTCAATCACTTTTAAAAGCAGTTGAAAATAACAGAAATCGACTCTACCAGTTCAGTTACCTTATATTTTTTTTTAAAAAAAATAGACTAAATTAAACCCAAAAAGTAGGTATAATACCAAAAATAGGTCAAAAATACCCAATTATTTAAAATACCTAGTTACTGCTCTAAATAACTAGTTATCCGTTACTAGTTTTAAAAATTAGCCAATTGTCTATCTCAGTTCCGATTAGCAATTTTAATCAATAATCACTAATTGGAATTGGATTTACACCCCTACTAAATTTTAGTTTCGTCTCTATTGCTTAATATAGTATTAGTTGAAGAAGGTAAGAAATTGTGTTCGGCTACAATGGTAGTTATCTCGTGAGTGAGCTCTTTTTTTTTTTTTTTTTTTTAGTTGGAGTATTTTCCTGCACTTTGTTGATTAAGGAAGGGGTACTTTTGGCGAATTGATTTGATTTCGTAACTCTCACTCCATTATGAGAACGTCTCACCTTGAGAATTAATAAAGAGTTTAAGTAGCATATGTCATAATACTATACATATAACGTCTATATAGCGTTTGTGGATCCTCATGACTCATTTGGAATGAGATTTCAAATTCATAAATCTCAAATTTTAAAGAATTTAAATGTTTTAAATAAGATATGTTTAACATTTTAATGATAAAAAATAAAAGTTTTATCAATGAATTTAAAAGTCAAAGTTTTCTTATTAAATTTTGAATTATTAAAATTGAAAAGCCTTATAAGATGAATAACTAAAATTTATGAATTTAAAATATCAAATTTAAAGTAATCGTAAGTGATCTGATTTGGATCACTAACTCTAAGTTAGAATTATTTTGAAGTTATTCTTGGGCACACCAATCATTATTCAATGAATCACGCTATTACTCAGAGATTGGAATCTCTTAAAATTTTCTCTAAATTTGCAATCGATAGAATTTTATTTAAATTTGAGATTCTCAAATTCATAAATCTCAATAATTTATCTCATTTACATGTTTTAAATAAGATATGTTTTAACATTTAATAGAAAAATTTAATGAGAAAACTAACGTCAATGAATTTAATAAGCCATGTTTTCTTATTTAATGTTGAATTTTTATTGAATAGATAAGATGAATAACTAAAATTTATGAATTTAAAAATATCAAATTTAAAGTAATCGTAAGTGATCTCAATCCATCACTCAATATAATTTTAAAAAATTATTTTGACGTAATATAAACGTAAAAAGTACTTATTTAATACATATTTTTTAAAAAATTATTATAGATTATTTATTAGTGCTTTAAAAATAAATTTTAATTTTGAATATATATATATATATATATATTCAAATCATTATAAAACCAGACCGTTATGATGTTTTCTCGTGTAATCACAACTTCGGAGATAGTGATTTGTCCCACATGAGTTTTGGTTTCTAATTATTTAGCGCTAATTATTATAGACGGCTTAATCAGCAATACGATTGTCAGTTGTAACTAAAAGAATTATGATTTAAGAGATTTCGGTTTTCGTATGAAAAAAAGGGTTGGCCTACTCTTATATCATTTTAGATGGTTTTTAATTATACATTTTCATTAAATTATAATTTAAAACAAAATAAACTATAAAAGATATCTTTAATGATTTAATAAAAATCAGTCATTAAATTAATATTTATAAAAAAAATAAAATTTAATAACTAATTTTTACTGTCATACTCAGAGTATAATTGTAAAAAATTATATAAAATCTGTTAAATATTATTTAATACTCGAAAGAAAAATAAAAGTACAAAGTTATAATTTGAGTTCGTATACCTTAAATTATAATTAATACCTATAATTAGCGAAGGGTAATGATTACTACAAAGGGTGCGAAGGTCTCAACCCTACAAAACAAACCCTGCAGGGCCACCCAAAAGAGTTCAATTTAAAAGTCCACCGAGAATGCAAGTTGCATCATGATTGGATCTACACCGTCCATTACGTCGGTGGGGCTCACGGAGAGCGGGTCCCACACGTCACGAACGGCAATCGTGTCACTGACGTTGCAACCGAGGGTCTCTCTACTGTCTACCACCCAGAATCCCAGATGATCAGATCCGCCGCCTCCTTTTAAACCCCACCGTAAACCATTTTTCAACCCCTTTCTCTCCTCCCTCCTCTCTCTCGCTCTCCCTCTCGCGCCTCAAAAACCCTAGGAGAGAGAAACAGAGGGAGAGAGCAACAGCGCCGCACGAAATTAGAACAGAGCAGAGAGCATGGCGCAGCAAGCGAACGGCGGTGATGTGAACACGCAGCAGCAGCCGCAGCAGCAGCAGCAACATCAGCAGCAGTGGATGCAGCAGTCGCAGCAGCAGCAGCAGCAGCAGCAGCAATGGATGGCCATGCAGTACCCGGCGACGGCGATGGCCATGATGCAGCAGCAGCAGCAGCAGATGATGATGTACAACTACATGCCGTACGCACATCCTCATCCTCACGCTCATGCTCATCAATATCAGCAGCAAGCTCAGGTTCAGCATCAGCATCAGAAGCAGCATCAACAGCAGCAGATGGCGTCCGCCGACGAGGCTAAGACGATCTGGATCGGCGACCTCCACCATTGGATGGACGAGACCTACCTCCACACCTGTTTTGCTCACACCGGCGAGGTCTGCACCCCCACTCTTCTATATCTATATCGCTATCTATCTATGTGCACCTGTGTATGCATGAATGAAGGAAGAGTGTGTGTATTTATTGTTGAAAGTTCCAATTGTGGTTTAGTTTCTAGCTTATTGGTGCTTTAATGCTAAATAATGTTGTCAATTTTAGGTTGACTGGATATTTAAAATGATTAAAGCTTCTTGGGAAGGAGATAATCGTAGTCTGTGTTGTGGACGATTAGGGTCGTTTTACTTTTTATTCTATTCTTGTAAGATTCAGATCGTATTGAAACCTAGCACAGAAGATTGCGATGTGATATGGAAATCATGATGTAGTGTATCTCGTATTTTTATTATTGTTGTGCTTGTATGTTCTACTATTTGATATATGGAATTTCACCCACTGTAGTACTGCTAAATTTACGAATTTAGAGAGAGGAACTTATTTGAAAAGCTGTGAACTTTGCCATTTTCTGTTGGTGAAGAGAGAATTGGATAATTTGTGATTCTCAATTTGAGCACTAGCCCTTGTCATAGTTGTACCCAAGACATTTTAATTTGCAATGATCTAAGGTAGCATTGATTCAGGTCTAATAATATTGAAGATTTTTCAGTGTGAATTGGTTTCTTTATCAAATGTCTTGAGTGAAATCTGTTTTGTATATATTGGTGTGCAAGCTTGTCTGGTTCCGCTTGATTGTACCACATCTAAGAGAAGACATCATCTACCAATGCTTCAAGGGCCTAACACCACCATATTATCCGTATTGTTGGCATTTCTTGGATTTCTTACTTAAGTTTGTTATGTGCAACACTTCCCCTTGATTGATGGGTCAAATATAAACCTGATCTGTATTCAGATTTTGCTTAGATGGTTATGTTACAATGTGTTAACTAATGGCCACCATCTCATTCATAGGGACTCAGAATTTTGGTGGCTATTGGTTCTTTATGATTTCTGGCTACTAAATTTATTCCATGCATCTTGAAATATGCTCACTTGATTTTAGAATTTAGCCTTCATTTTGTATTTTCTTGATGAGGTTGCTTCCAAATAGCTTACTTGCATCTGAGTATGATTTGCATTAGAGTAATTCTATATATTACCTCATTATCCCCATAGTTGATGTGGCAGGGGCCCTTGAACCAAAAAACTAATTTCTGTGCGCAACATGTTATAGGGGACCATGTCACATCTGCTTTAGCCAGGGGGGATAATGGGTTGATGGATAACATTACTCTTTGCATTAATATGTTTACTTGACTTGTTATTTTGTGCATTATCTTGTTACAAGCTGTTGATTTAATCGCCTTTAATGTCACTTTTGGCTTTGTATTCTCTCTCTCCCCCCCTTCTCTCTCTCTCTTTAATTGTATATGTGGACAGTTGCTTTTGTGTCTCCTTTGGAGATTATTTATAGTGATTTCTTTGTTCTTCTGGCTACTTCTAGTTGGTTTTTCCTTGTGTACTTAGAGGTACCTTATGCTTTTATTAATATCTGACTATTACTTATAATTTTTTTTGAATGAGATGACTTCCCATCACCTCCCATGATGCCCTTGCTTTCTGACTTTTTGTGATGCAAAAAATTTTCAGGTCTCATCAGTAAAGGTTATACGCAATAAGCAAACTGCTCAGTCAGAGGGATATGGATTTGTTGAGTTCTATTCTCATGCAACCGCTGAGAAAGTCCTGCAGACCTATAATGGTGCTGTGATGCCAAATACAGAGCAGCCCTTCCGTCTAAATTGGGCGACCTTTAGTACGGGTGATAAAAGATCAGATGTTGCTTCTGATCTATCCATATTTGTAGGGGATTTGGCTGCGGATGTAACTGATAACATGTTGCAGGAAACCTTTGCTACTAGATATCCATCTGTTAAGGGAGCAAAAGTGGTTATTGATTCAAATACTGGTCGTTCAAAAGGTTATGGGTTTGTTAGGTTTGGTGATGAAAATGAGAGGGCAAGGGCTATTTCTGAAATGAATGGCACGTATTGTTCAAGTAGACCCATGCGCATAGGTGTTGCAACCCCCAAGAAATCATCTGGATACCAACAACAGTACTCTTCACAAGGTATCTTGTAAACCCCCCATCTGATACTGATGCTTCTAAGCTTTTAAGGCTTTATGTCCTTGATGTTGGTTGTTGATGGTGCCAATGTTTCTTGCTATGGTAGTTTTTTCTTAATCTGGTTATTTTCTTGTCAACTCACTGTCATCTTCTCTTTCACTGGTTTGTATATTGTTATGTGCTTGTTTGCATAATTGTGACATCCCCCCTCCTTTAAAATGGTTCAAACGGTGAAAAAGGAGAGAGACAACCAAGCTTGTTTATTTTGTTTTGCTTACTTCAGCTGCTCCTGCTTTTAAACTGGTTCATACCCTTTCTGTTTTCAAGAAAATACATGCTAGTTGGTCTTCTGTTCCATAAATGTTCGCTGTTATTATTTGACATGGGGCAAGCTTAGTGGATCAGAAAGGATCCTGAGTTTTGTCATCATAATCATCATTGGTACTTAATATTTGACTTAGACTTGATGGCTGCTGCCTCAACTTTTTTGTCTTGCTCTTGGTCCCCTTCCACAACACAACTCACTCAGCTCAATAAAGCCTTGATAACCAATTAGCATCAGCCACATGAATCAGCGTCCAAACTAAGTCCTCTCCAATTGGCTGAAAATCTTATGAATGTAATTTGTATGGCCCTGATTGTTTTCTTTCCAATGCTGACAGTATCGCTTGTGAGAAGGTTTCAAGATGTTGCCAATTCCATCCTTTGGTACTCATAGCATCCTTTATTACTGATAATTTATCTTCTCTTGCTCAATCACCTATTGCAACAACAAGAGATAATACTATTAGTACCCTTACTATTGCTTTAAGGTGAAATAATATACTCTGATGGTGCTCCATTTTGAACAAATAAGTTAGTTCTTTACCAACAATCATCATTTTTCAAATGATTTAGCTGCTGTTATATGATATGTAAGTGATTTTTGACGCCTCAAGAAGTTATTCCCACATTGGAAAAAGGAATTGCCCACATTGAGTGGATGGATTATAAAGGTATTTATGAGTGCATGTTCTACATTGGTTCTTTATTAGGTGAGGCTGCGCTTTGTAAGTGATTCGAATGAGCTCTTATTGTAACTTGTGTATTCCTTTTGGAATATTGTGCAAATGTGGTTAGCGTTTTTACTGGGTTGTTTTTTTTTTGAAAAGTCAATAGCATTAAAAAGAGCGCAGAGGGGCGCAACCCTTGGTACACTGGAAGTATACAAAGGGGTTAGGGGAAAAGGGAAAAGAAAGAAAGAAAATCAGAAAAATTAATCACACGTGGAGCTAGCCACCCCGCAGTCCAAATGAAGAGGGTACGGAAGAACAACTGGAGCAGCTCCTCAAGAGACCTCGACTTGTCCTCAAAACACCTATCATTACGCTCCCTCCAAATGCACCACATAATACACAAGGGAACCATTTTCCAAACAACCGCACTCCTCGATCGGCCACCCGTCCACCAACTGGCATATAGATCTTTGACCGTGCTAGGCATGACCCAACAAAGGCCAAATCTAGAGAAAAAAGCATCCCACAAAGCCCTCGCAACCCCACAATGAAGAAGGAGATGGTCCACCGACTCCCCATCCGCCTCACAAAGCCAACATCTATTCACCACCACCATCCCCCTCCTTCTAAGATTGTCCAAAGTGAGAATCTTACCCCTAGCGGCTGTCCACGCAAAAAATGCCACTCTCGGAGGAGCCTTTGATCTCCAAATGCTCTTCCAAGGAAAAGAAACGGGACCGTGGCCCGAGAGGGCTCGGTAGAAGGACTTAACCTCGAAACCCCCTTTGCGCGAAGGCGCCCACCACAACTTATCACCCCCATCCTCTCTCAAATTGCAAGAGTACAAGCAACGATATAAAGAAGCCAACACCTCCACCTCCCAATCATGAATCAACCGCGTGAATTGGATGTTCCATTGGATAGCACCATTAGATCTCTCAACATTGTCCGCTATTGACGCTTCCTTGAGCCTGGCAATGTTGAAAAGCCCAGGGAACGCCTCCTTAAGAGGTCTATCCCCACGCCAAACATCATCCCAAAAACGAATCCTAGAGCCCTTTCCCGGATCAAACCGAAGGTGCCTCTTGAAAGTTTGCCACCCCATACAAATTTATTTCCAAAGACCTACTCCATGAGAACTTGAAATAGCTCCAGTGTGCCAACCTCCCCAAACCGACCCATACTTGGCAACCAAAACCGACCTCCACCATGCCCCCTCCTCATGTGCAAAACGCCAAAGCCACTTGCCCAACAGAGCTTGGTTGAACCTCCTCAGATTCCGAATGCCTAATCCACCCTCATCAATGGGAGAACACACTTTGGCCCATTCAACCAGGTGAAATTTGGTCTCATCATTCATACCCCCCCAAAGGAAATCCCGTTGAATCTTTTCAATACGCTTAGCCACATGAATCGGAATAGGAAAGAGAGACAACATATAAGTAGGCAAATTTGAAAGAGTGCTTTTGATCAAGGTAACCCTAGCCCCTTTGGAAAGATACAACCTTTTCCAAGGAGCCAACCGCGCCATCAAATCCTCCAAATCCGCCCACATAGCTTTAAGCTTGAAAGAGGCCCCTAGAGGAAGGCCCAAATACTTCAGCAGCAGATCACCTATGCCACAACCCAACATACCAGCTAACTGATCCACCTCTCCCTGCAACCCAACCGGAATCAACGCGGATTTCGACAAGTTTACATTACTGGGTTGTTACAAATGGTATTAGAGCAATCTAGTAACATCATGTGGTGCTAGAGCACCGCATGGCATGAGCCTTGACAAAGATGTTAGAGATTCTAGTGGGGGAGATTGTGACACCCAAGAAAGTTAATCTCACATTGGGGAAAATAAATTGTCCATATTGAGTTGGTGGATTTAATGGTACTTATGGGTGTAAAGTCTCATATTGATTCTTTACTAGGTGAGATTGAGCTTTATAAGCGATTTTAGGAAATTCCAATTGTAATTTGACTAATCCTTTTGGGCTAATAACGCATTGTAGTTAGCGTGTTTTTTTTTGGTTGTTTAGATGCACTCAATGGTAACCAAACCCTCAAACCTGTTCTTATTAGGGAAGGTGTCTTTGGAGTTTCTCATTGGCTCTTCTATATCTTTAAATTCATATGGATACTTGCTTAATTTTGGATTCAAATGCCTTCATAATCTCATCTTTTTAAGCCCTCACTCATAGGTCCCAATCAGAAAACAGAAACACAACTAATATTTATTACAATTGAAAGATAATACGCGATACCAATCTCTACTTACTGCTGGAGTATTACCACAATACAAATACATAAACACACCTTACGTTTTGATACCCCTAGTGGGTCCCGCTCAGAACAAGATAAACACGATAGTACTCCACTTTGGGTCGGAGTTGGTCCACAACAAAACTATAATTCGACACTAATCATAACATAACATAAAGACCCTTAAATACTTTTACTCCTAGCAGTTACCTAATCTTACATGATAACAAGTCTGACACTACCACTTCTCTCACACTATAACACGTCTCACACCACAACATATAACCGCCCATACTAAATAACCTCCCAGTCGTTAAGTAAACTTCCTACTAGCTTCATTAACCAAGCCACGTTGCCTGTCATTTGCCACATCATGCTAATTAACTAACGTGACCTAACATTCCTCCATTCTTCTTCAAGCACCTTGTCCTCAAGGTGGAATGTGAGAATTTGAAGTTGAAGGTTTGTAACCACTCTCCAGATAAAGTACTTTGGTGGCTGATGTTCCCATTGGATCAATGTCTTCACTTTCCTCATTTTTATCTTCTTCCAATTTTGCCATAATAAGCTCATCTCTTTCAATTAGAAAAGCTTGCACCATGTTGCATCTGTGGCCATGAACAAATTTCTCATTGCAATAAAAGCACAAGCCCTTTGCACGTCTCCTCTGCATCTCATCTCAAGATATTTTCTTAACAGTTGATATATTGGTTGCAATTCTGACTCGTTGGCCCTCCTTTGTCGACACAATTGGTCATCTTTCATTTGAGTCAAGCTGAGAGCGTCTTTGAGCGTCTTGGGTTTGAACATTCGAACTCCTCCTACAATCTTTGGTTTAAGACCCCCAAGGAAGTTGCCTATCAGATGCTTTTGAGTTCACCCTTGAACTTTGTTCCCCAATCTTTCAAACTCTTTTTGATAATCACGTAAGGATCTTTCTTGTGCTAGTTTTGTCAGAGACTCATCAAAATCTTCGTAGTTAGTTGGCCCGAACCTAGCCCATAGTTCCATTTCAAATATGTCCCTAGTAACCAGCGTAGCTTCTTGTTGAGCCTTCTGCAGCCACTACCACCATTGGTTGGCCTCACCTTCAAGATGGAAAGATGCCAGCACCACCTTCTGCTCTGGGGGTGTCCCATGATAATAAAAAAATTGTACTACGCAATTAAACTATTCGGTAGGATCATCTCCTTGATAACGTGAAAATTCTATTTTAGCATAACATGGCAACACTGCTTGTTGCCTGGTTGCCCCTACTTGATGAAAGCCTCTTGAAGGACCACCCTGCTCATATGTGCAGTATGGTTGACGTCCCACTAGCCCGTGTTGCATTGAAAGAAGGGTTGAGATTTCATTTAAGGCTTCAATTCTTTGCATGCGATCAGCGAAGCTAGTTGCTCTTTCCTCCAAGTGTTGAATGCCTTCCTTAACAATATGTCTGCCTCCAAAGATTCAATCCTCTCACGATTAGTAGCCATATTCATGGGCTCTGACACCAATTGATAGGTCCCAATCAGAGAATAGAAACACAACTAATATAATCACAATAGAAAGATAATACACGATACAAATCTCCACTTATGGCTGGAGTATTACCACAATACAAACACAAACATACCTTATGTTCTAATACCTCTAGTGGGTCCAAGTCAGAACAAGATAAACACGATAGTACTCCACTTTGGGTTGGGAGTTGATCCACAACAAAATTATAATTCTACATTAATCATAACATAAAGACCCTTAAATATTTCTACTCCCAGCAGTTGCCTGATCTCATCTCCCATGATAACAAGTCTGACACTACCACTTCTCTCACACTATAACACATCTCACACCACAACACATAACTATCCATACTAAATAACCTCCCAGTAGTTAAGTAAACTTCCTACTAACTCCATTAACCAAGCCATGTTGCCTATCATTTGCCACATGGTAATTAACTAACGTGACCTAACACTCGCATCCTAGTTTTCTATTTGTTTTACATGTTCTTTAATCTTTATGGAATTATTTCCTGTACACTAACCTATTCCTACAAATAATCAATGCTTAACAAATTGGTTGTGGCTTATCCAATATCTATTACTAGTATAGTATCTAGAGAAAAATTCTCATCTGCTACTAATAATGGTAAGTTCTGCATTTGTTGTTCAGTCAAAGGGGCATCAATAATATTTGTGAAATCATTTATAGCTAACTACTCGACCTCTCATGTACAAATTAAGATTGTGTTGCAAGGGTGGTCAATGTTATTATTTCATACTTCTTATACACATGAAATCTTCATTTTTATTACTTTGTTGCAGCTACTATTTCTTTCCCCAGATGTGTCAATGTTGTGTTATATAAATCGGTTCCCTCCCTAGATGAACATGTGCTTTCTTTTCTTTTTTTTTTGGTGTTTTCTCGCTCTTGTTGCCATTATATCTTCTGATTTAGTTTACTACTGTAGCTTGATAAGATTATTATTAAAATATAGTGTGCTTCATATCTTACTCAATTTGGATTTTGATTTATTTGATTAAATAGCTTTGGTGTTAGCTGGTGGGCATGCATCAAATGGTGCTATCACCCAAGGTTCCCAATCTGAGGGCGACTCAAATAACACAACTGTGAGTCCATTTCAGACCCTTCTGTAAACTATCTTTGAACCCTATCTGTATATCACTAACCCATGTTTTATTATATAGATATTTGTTGGAGGACTAGACTCTGATGCCAGTGATGAAGATCTCAGGCAGCCATTTTCCCAATTTGGTGAGATTGTCTCAGTGAAAATACCAGTTGGGAAAGGATGTGGATTTGTGCAATTTGCTAACAGGTGCTCTTTTGTCTCTTGTAGTTTGTCGTTGGTGTTGAATTATAGAAAAATCCATCTGTTAATGCTTTTTAGAGGTGCTTTTTGTTTGAAAAAGACATAAAAGTGAAAATAGTTTTGTATTTTGGGTTGTTTGTTAATGTTTTTGTTTTGAAAAGAGAAAACAAAAAAGGAAGAAGGAAAATGTGTTATCAAACAAAGCCTTCCAGTATCAAGTAAATAATCTTAATTAATTTTTGTCACATTATGTTCTTGTGGGAATGTACTAAGGAGTACGTATATTCAAGTTTATGTACAAAAGATTGAAGGTGATGGTGAAGTTCATAAAGCTGTTTGAATGTAACATTATATTAAGTCTTCA
The DNA here is from genome assembly GCA_013348765.1 of Carpinus viminea. Classification (NCBI taxonomy): domain Eukaryota; kingdom Viridiplantae; phylum Streptophyta; class Magnoliopsida; order Fagales; family Betulaceae; genus Carpinus; species Carpinus viminea. The sequence goes on along the minus strand of CP054669.1, from coordinate 15,903,984 downwards.
CCAATTCCTTGTAATGATCCCCTTCTGTTTTCTCTGGTCATAGAAAAAGTGCCGATGATGCGTTACAAAGTTTGAATGGGACAGTCATTGGAAAGCAAACAGTTCGTCTTTCGTGGGGCCGGAGTCCAGCAAGCAAGCAGGTAATTTTGCTTAATTTTGTTCAAAAAGAGTGATATTTCTCAGTTGAGTTATATATATCATAAGTTGTTGATGCTTGTTTTGAATGACTTGTCAACATGCTTGAAACCACCTCCCACTCCTCTTTTTTTCTGTGTCAATATTCCTCTCACCAGTTTATATTTATCATCTGATTTCTTAAATTCAATGGGACTTGGCAGTGGAGAGCAGATTCCAGTAACCAGTGGAATGGGGGACATAACAGAGGGCAAAGCTATGGTGGGTATGGATATACTGTGCCACAGACTCAGGGTGTAGGCATGTATGCTACAGCTGCAGTTCATGGAGCTTCCTGAGAAGTTGTAGCTATTATCAACAGCAGGTATTCTGAACTTACAGGAGTGAGTGGCTTTATAATTTAATTACCAAAGACATGATTGAATTTAGGATGGCTTTAGCTGCACATCCTGTAGCTGGATTAAATTTTGATATCTTGGTCATGTTTTAAAATTGTAATAATACTTTATTTACTATGGGTCTTGGTCGAAGGATGTCTTGATGGATGAATTTTTTTTTTTTTTTTTCCTTTTTCCTTTTTCTCTGATTTTTTTTTCTTCCTTTTTTTTTTGGTTGGGGAAAGAGTTCTGAATTATTAAACTTCCTGGGAGAGAAATGTTGAATGAGTTTGAACACCTATTGGATCGTAAATCAGTAGAAAAGAGTGAGGTTTTCTAAAATCATTGTGTTTAGACTTCTAGTATTATTTGTTAATTAATCAGCTTGAGAGCAACACTAGTTCATAAACGTGCGAGTATCTTTAAACTGAATATTGGTGATTTCTGCATCTCTTAAAAGTCTATTGCTTTTTTTTTTTAATGGATAGTGATAGATTCATTTCTGTCTGCTTCTTGCAAATATGCTCTAGTGTTTGAACGGTTTTGGAGTTTTAACTGGTGAGAAAACTACATTGGCCTTATTTCTTTTTCGATGGGTAATGTAAACCTGTTGAACTAATTTATGGAAATGGGGAAAATGTGTTAAGCTACACGACTAGTATCCATTTGAGATGTGGCAGTGAAAATTTACCATTGGAATAGTAATGAAAATGATAAATGTTACGAGAGCTGAAAGTCTTCCCAATCATACCCGATATAATTAGTTATGCCAAACTGGATTGAAAATTAACATTGCTCATAGATTAGAACATTTTTATGGCAGCACGGATCTGATTTTTCTCTCGAGTTGTTTCATTCTTTAGGGATAAACGGATATAAGCGACAGGATGTCGCCACAGAAGGGAACAATCATTCAATAATACTCAATAGTCTAAAAAAAAGTCTGCAATATTTGCACTCGTTTAATTGCAATTACTATCCATCGAAGGCAAAGCTTCTAACTCGTATAAATTACTCGACGATTATTATTGGTTCTTTCTCATTTCCCAAAAACTCAGCAAAATAAATGCTTTCATTTAACTTCGTCGGAAATTATTACCATCTTCATACATTTATGACCTCATACTTGGATGGAGGCTTGGAGCCCGACAAAGTACTGGAGAATAGGATTGAAATATAAATGTTGAATTTAAATTAGTATGAGGTAAATTTTAGTTGTTACTGAATTGTATATAGTGATCATTTTTTTTATTTTCATGGAATTTCGCATTACCCAATATTAGCCTTGCCAAAACGTTTTATCGTCCAATTCAGATTTGGCTTACATGCTGTTATAACAGTATGCATGTTTTAGTTTAAGCAACGATTAAGATTGAATATCAAAATTATCTTATTTTTAGAAGCTTTTAATAAGAGAACGAAAAGAGATTTTAAGAGATTTAATTTTGATCATTGCTTAAACTACAGTATGTTAGCCGGATCCATCCAATCATCATCTCTAATTCAAATGAAGTAAATAATATTCGATATTATTTAAAACTGGAAAGAATCATGTTCCTCATAAACCATGAGGTCCAAGACCAGACTAAAGATCTATAGACAAACTCAACAAGAAAACAAAATAAAACATGAGTAGTGTTATATATATAGAATGCGGTAATTGAAACTGGCAATGGAGCAATATTGAAAAATGTAAAGAAAAAGTTTAATCATATTGTATTAAGTAAAATAGAAATTAAGGGGAAAAAAACTTATCCCTTTCATGCTAACCCTCTTTTTGCATATATACCCTTAAACTGCCATTTGTATAGATACTATCATGTTATGTTGGTAAACATAATGACTATTCCACTAGCAAAAAATGAATAGCCTTAATTGAAAGGAATATGCATTCCCTCATGGACCCTGGGAATGGATATTTCAAGCATTAGAGTATATGTATACTTTAACACATAAGCTATTTCATTTCACCTTCTATTCTTTAGGAAATGTGTTTTTCTTTTTCGTAATGAAATATTTATTTCACATACTAAACGTACCAAAATTTTAATTTTAATTTTTTTAACAATGACCGGTCCAATGGTTTCTTTGGAATTGAAACGTTAGCATTGTGAGATAAAAATGTACTTTGTAACAATGGTACCTTGTGTCACATCAACTTTGTAAAATATTTATAAAATTTAAGAGACCTACAAATCTCAATCAAAAACTGTCTGAAACTTATTGTAGGATAATTAGGCACTGTAAACGATCCAGGTCGAAGCTAGCCGAGGAAGCTTAGAATCCAGCCGAGCCGAGTCGAGCTTGTACAGAATCGAGCTTGTGCCGAAATGAGCTTGTATAGTAATCGAAGCTGAGCTCGAGCGAGCTGAGCATTCACTAATTTGCAAGCCTAATTTTCCTATAATTTAAATAAATTTATATTAACTATAAACTTAAAAGATAATTTATACACTTGTTAATTTTATAATTTATATAGTATAATTATTATATTCATATAATTTATCTTATATAATATAACATTTAAGTTTGTATTATTGAATATAATGTCAATTGTCATTTGTCACATCCTAAAGAGTAACGACATTGATTAACTGCACATTGTTGACTAACTTTCTAATTGTCACCTATGTTTTTTAATTGCTTAGATTCTTAGAGCATAGTTACTAAATTTGAGATTATTTTAATATTCATATTGATATAATTTATTTCTATATTTTACTTGATACTTGTTACTTGTTAGTTGTTATTTGTTAAAGTTAAGTTAGTATATGATGTATATCATATATTGTAGATAATAAACATATCATATATAAATATATATTATAATTTATTAATTTATAAGTATAAAACTAAGTTAAACTAATTTAATTTTATACAATTAATTAATATAACATTTAAGTTTGTATTATTGTATATAATGTCAATTGTTATTTGTCACACCCTAAAGAGATACATTAAGGTCATTTAAGTTTGTATACATTAATGTGATTATAATTTATAAATGGTAAGAAATACATTAGTTACTTAATTAATAATCATTTAATCTACTCATTTATAATATTGTGAAACCATATCGAATCGATTTCGATTCGAAGCTTAATCGAAAATTTAGAAGAGCCTACAAATTCAATAAAAACTCATTTGTCGAACCTAAGGATAATAATATTATATATTACATTTTTATCCCAGGTATCTTGTAAATGTGAAAATTTCATCCAATTCTTTAAATTTTTTGTTTTTTTTAACAATAATTAATACAATAGTAAGTTGAAATTGTCGCTTTAATATTATAACAACGGCATCTTGTCACATCGTTCTTTTCGAGATAATTATAAGATATTAATATGGTTTCCTTTTACCATTAAAGCCCCGACATTTTGAAGCCAGCCAGTACAGAAAATTAAGGAAACCCCAGACCTCAATCAAGTAAATGTCTGGTTTCTCCAAGCAATAAACAATATCTCCATTATTATATTATTATTTCTTCCACTTCAAGTTACCTTGTACGATATATCTCTATCACTTTTAACAACAAACCATAAATGATAATTTACAGATCTTGATGCTGAGATCGACTGCCGACGACGACCAAATCAGTTGAGGCGAACGAGATCCTGGTCAGTGTTTCAGACGTTGCTGCGTGTTTGAAGCAAAATCTCAACGTCTTTTCTTCTATTTTTATATCTCCCACGTGCATACTTCCATTATTTGTAGGCGTAGCCGCCGACATACGGAAGCCAGTGGAAAAGGGTTAAGCAATATCTATACGTTTAGAGATGACCATTTTTAACGGTATTAGCGAATTCGATTCCAACTTAATTCTAACTTAACGGGATAAGATTAAAAAGTTTGGCTGGTTTAAATAAAGAAAAAATAATAATAATAATTATGTGATTTAATTGATTTACATTTGGTTCATTGTGGTATGAAAATGAATTAATAAATTATGATTGAGGGTTTGACTAATTTTAATTAAATGAATCGAATTATAATTGATTTATATAGTTTTATACTTATGTATCAACACACAACATTTAGAAATTACAATATATTACACGACAGGTTAAAGGGTTTGATTTGTTTAATAAAATGAATCGAGTTATAGTTTGACATAATCTAAACCTAACACACAAACATAAATTGTTACCTCTGTTATACGACGCTTATGAACGACGAAAACAGTTACGAGATTGCTGCTCTATTTTAAACAATAAATATAAGGTACATGCACGTAGACATGCAATTTGAGTCACATGGTTGAAATGGATTTTATAAAATGCTTTTCCTTGGATTAGATAGGATGATAATATAAGTGTCAAGATCATTTGTAAACTAGTTATAATTTATAATTAAAGTCGGCCTCCCATAGTGAAAAGTCAAAGAAAACAAAGGGATATATAAAAGAATATTTGCATCATTCTTATAAGAAGTAGTTAAGAGCTATTGTACACGAGTTTTTTGATTTTTGTATACCATTGACAATGTTCTCTCTAGAAGAGCGGCGTATGCAACTTGTTTTTGTCCAAATCACAAACTGAAACATCACCAACCAGCCTCATGCCAGATTTCAATTTTTGATAATTAAAAAGGAAATAAATTAATTATAAATATTCATTTAATTGGTGATTAGAGATGACCTCAGCCTCATATATATCTATCTAGCCAGGGTAATAATAAAAAATCAAGATTAATGAATGTGACTTGGATCATGGATATGTCACATTGAGCATGAAAATTTAGAACAAGATTGTGTCATATATAATACAACAAATCTTAATTAATTATGCGTTACGTTATGAAATATAGGCCACAGACTGAACACAAGAGAGAATAGAGACCGGTGGTATATCTATTTAATTATTTTTAAAATTCTAAGATAAATACCTAATTATATCTTTACACAACAAGGAGTTATAAACATTGCATGATAACATGTTAGGGCATTCACAATAGAAGAGCTAATTTTTATGTAAAATAACTCTTCAAAACTCAATTTATTTAGTTTAGTTAATGACTTTTAAAGGCCTCCTACATTCGATTAGTTATATTTTTATGTATATCATTTAATTTTTAATTTTTTATAATGATTGCATTTTTCTTAAATATCTTATTTTTCAACTTTTGAGAAAAAGGTGATGTGGAGAGAGAAATAATAGGAGAAAATTTTGAAAAAAATGAGATGTGAAAGAGAAATAGTAGGAGAAAATTTTGAAAAAAAAAAAACAATAGGTGAGAAACAATAAAAAAAAAAACATGGGAAGAAAATTTTGGGAGAGATAGTGGGAGAAAAAAAGACGTAGAAAGAAAATTTAGGAAAATAGCTCTTTCAATAGTGCCGCTACATGTAATTTTTTTTTTTAGCTCATTTAATAAAATATCTATTTTACATTTTTTTTTTAACTTTTTTAATGTAGAGGTATTTTATCAATTTAAATAGTTATTTTAGATAAAAGTGTCATTTAACTCCTCCATTGTGAATGCTTTTAGAATATAAATTGAAGGGAAAACTTTACTTACTATTTCTGATCTTTCATTACTTTTGTAATCGTACTCTTAAACTTTAAAGTGTTATTTTAAATTTTAGGGTTATCATCTTTCAAAAGTTAGCAATGTCAACAATCCCTTCAAAATTTAATGTTAATCAAATAGTAGAAAAGGGAAATTTTCAAAATACCCCTAAGATATTTATAAAATTACAAAAATACCTTAAATTTAGATGAAAATATTTTGGGGATTTCACTTCTTTCGCTATGATTTAACGCTGAATTTGGATAAGAAGGTTGACACTGCAAATTTCTTAAAGATGATAACTCTAAATTGACACATTCTTAAAGTTTAAAAGTAGAACAAAAATGATGAAAGATTAGAGATGGAAAATGAAGTTTTTCCTAAATTAAATGAATACACTCATTCCTTCTCATGAGCTTGATTTTTTGGATAAGCAACGAAGAACAAACGTTTAAATTCCAACTTTGCCTCCGATATTCACAGGAACCAGGGACCGAGAGTAGAAATTTGGTGGTTTAACATAACAAATTAAACATAAATGTAGCCCAACACCGGTGGACAGAGGCAGCTAGCTTTAGTTTTAATTTATTTCCTTTCTGCCCAAAGCAGGATGGAGAGATAGCAAGTACCGATCGAGGGGTCAAGGGACAAACAAAGGGCTGAAATCAAAAAGACAATTTTTTTTGGTGAATTGAATGTAATTTGGGAAACATGTACGTACAGCTAGTCCATGTTGAATGTTGATGATGATATAATTAAGTGCAAGTCTTCAATTTTGGCTGCAGATAAGATTTTTTTTTTCTGCCGACTTGACAAACATCATCAACTGTGTCAGCTGACAGCCACTCTCTTCTTAAATTGCTTTAGAAGATGTGAAACCGGTTATCTATGCCGCCTAGTGGGTTTTATTCTCTCTCTATAAATATCAAGTGTATTAACAAAAAAAATTCTAGCGGAGTAGAATATTGGAAAAATAAATAAATAAAGAAGAAACTTCATCAAAGACTTGTAAATTTTGAGATAATTTTACTAACTTCTTAAACTTTAGCCACTTTTGTAAACACTCTCTAATATTCAAAAACGTTCACTTACCCTCATCCGTACAAATTGGGGCACAAATTTTTTGAAAAAGACCAAAATACCCATATTTTTTATTTAAAAAAAAATAATATCTGGAAGTTGGAATTTTATACAAAAGTCACCGTTTAAAATTCACTATTTAAAATGTCAACTTTCAAAATGTTTTTTTTATTTTTTTAAAAAAATGAAAAATAGGGGTATTTTGGTCTTTTTTTTTTTAAATTTTGTGCCCTAATTTGTACGGATGGAATCATGGAGGTAAGTGAGAATTTTTGAAAGTTCAAGGGGGGGTAAGTGAGAGTTTTTGAATATTAAGGGGGTGTTTGCAAAAATTACTAAAGTTTGAGGGGGGTTAGTGAAATTATCCCTTTAAACTTTTATCCGTTTTAAAATATCTATTTTAAACTTTAAAAATTTTTAATTTAGTCTCTTAAACTTTTAATTGCTCTCAATTTGGACTACTCCATTAATTTTAGCCATTAAAAATATAAAGAAAGACTAAAATATTCTTGATTTTCATTTTTTTTAAAAAAAACCATTTTGAAAGTTGGAATTTTATACAAAAGTTAGAGGTATAAACGTCATGTAATATTTAAAATCTAACAAAAGAATCTAAATTGAAAGCAATTGAAATTTCAGGAGACTAAAGTGAGTATTTTTGAAATTTATGAGTGATATTTTAAAATAAGTAGAAGTTCAAAGGTTTTCAGTAAAGTTTTCTCAAAAATAAAAGTTAAATATCTTAAATTTAGAATTTTTGAACATTAAAGGGACAATGTGAAAATGTGTGAAAGTTCACGAAAGTTTTGTAAAATTTGCCATTTAAAATTTTTGAATTTATATATAACAAAAAAGATTAATACGTATATCTCACGTGATAAAGTAGTAACTCTTGCATAAACCCTTGTTAAAAAAAAAAATTGTTCAAAGACTAGTAAACCTTGTGACATCATATTTTATTAAATATTTTTGTAATACGTAGTATAATTACTCAATAGAAAAACCAAAATAAATAGTAGACTAATATTTATGAGTGGTAATATTCGTCAGGTTAGCGTAGATAAATAGTATCAACACTAGTGTTGACATGGATACTATTTACCTTGTTTAGTCACACTAATCTTTAAATAATATTTTTATATTATTTAAAGGTCGACGTTGATACTATTTACCCAAGCCAACACGTTACATATCACTGCTCAATATTTATAGCTTTACGTAGCATTTGTTTTAATATATTCCTAAGCTGGGGATAAGGGCGACAGCTGCAACACGCCAGGAAGCATGCTTCATTTCATTTCCATTATTCTCCTTCATGTATACCTATCTAATAGATAACACGTGGCCATGCACCAAATTGGAGAATGACACCTGGCCATATAGTTATGTAATAGGGGAATGCTAGCATTTTTTTTTTTTTTAAAACAATATTCAGGATGAGGAAAACATCAGAAAGAACCATGGAAAGAACAGTAATATTTTTCTATGTAATATAATGTAAAAATCATAGATATTTTTCACTGGCACATTTGATAAGTCTCCGAGCTTACTCGTATTTTTTTTTTTTTTTGACATGTCTATGCGAATGATTCAACTCATGACCTCCGTTTATAAGACGTGCTCATAACCGATTGATTTATTTGAGACTTACTCATCTTCTTAAATGCTCTCCCTAAAAAGATGGAAATATATTAGCTGGAACAAACATAAATTTATTTTGTGTGCCTCATTACTCCAATCATAATCATACATATATTAGGTCTATAACTATTTCACTATATTAATTATAAAAAAAGGACACTAAAAAAGAGAGGAAAACTTCACAAAATCTCTTAAACTTTTACACGTTTTGAAATTACTTATCTAATGTTCAAAAATTCTTAATTTAAGGCATTAAACTTTCAATTTTTTGCAATCCCTACTGTCTTGTAACATTTTGCATCATATTTGAATTGCACATTAGGCTCCACAAGTAGGATAGTTTTTCTTTAAATTGGATTGATGAATTTCTTTCAATCAAATCTATAAAAATGATGTGTTTTTTTTTTTTTTAATAATATGTAAGATGCATATAAATTTTTACTATTATTTATTTCAATTATATCCCTACTATTAAAAAATTATATGCATGTCACATGTTTAAATGATATATATTATTTTTATAGACTGAATTAGAGAAAATTCCACCAAACTGAACTTTGTCCCCACGGGTAAGCCTCCTATTGGAATGAAAAAAAGAAAAAGAAAAAAAAAAGGCTCCTCTCACATATTCAGCAATATATATATATATATATATATATATATATATGTAAAACAAAATGTCAGAAAAAGAGGACTAGAGGAGGAATCCCACAGTTGAGTTGCAGGGGATCCCAGCCTTGAGGTAGCTTACCTTGTTTTGTAGGGACCTCATAGGTAAATGGAGAGCAATTGATTCACTTGATCCATTCTGCCACGACATATAAATAAATAAAGCTAACAAAAAAGTCAAAATTGTTGGTGACAAGGCCAAATCCTGTCGGTAAAAGTTCTGTGGACTCTACTTCAACCCCCATGAAAGTAAGACAATTATAAAGATAAAATTCAAGAAAAAAAAAAAGAAAATATACAAAATTAGTTTCATTTTAAATGGTTATATTGATTTGCAATAAAATTATTGTGGTATAAAAATAATAGAGTGTTACCAAATAAAGGATTAATTATACCTAATGTTAGCTAGTTCAATCAAAGAGTCTAATCTATAAACCAAAAGAAACCTAAAAATCTTAATGAATTTCGTTAATATTTTAATTTGAAAGGATTTCGTCAAAAAATAAAGGACAAAATTTGTATAAAATTGAACCCAAAAAATAAAAATGATTTGACATAAGAGATTTGAAACACATTTTATACCTTAGTTATCGATGTGATACAAGTCTAATCTCAGTGATCAGTTTAATATCTTTTCGTATAGTATATGAGGAGTACCGCTAGTCTACTAAGCATTTTAAATTTGTTTTTTAAAAATTAGTTTTTAAATGATATATCATCATTTCATAAGTTTTATTATTTTGAGATGTGTGTCACTAACTTATAAAATGATAACGTATCATTTGGAAAATAACTTTTAGAAAATAAATTTAGGAGGTGTAGCATTTCTCATAATATATTATAACATCATTCTTCCTACTCATTTTATGCTGACATATTTTAAGTAGAATGAATGGTTTTTTTTATTTAAAAATAACTAACACAAGAAGTGACTTAAAACACATCAAATCAACATCACATCAACCAACGTAAAATATATGTGATAAATTAATGTGAATTGTAGCATTACTTTAAGAAAAATATTAAAAGCTACATTTTTATTTCATAACAATCATACAATATTGACTTAACAGTTTTAGCAAATTCTTAGATTAATTTATTTAAAAATAATAATAATAAAATATTTCCCGTTTGCATACAAACAAAGTCACGTAGAATATCAATTATCCAAAATTCAAATACACAAGATTTATATCTCATTCACATATGGTTCAATAAATATTTAGCTGGAAAATATATTTTTATATTTTAACTATTTATTTTTATTTTTATATTTCAAATATTCTTTTTTATTTTCAAAGAAGAAAGATAATAATAATATTATTATTTAATTAATATAACTAGGAATTTGTTGAGCTATAGTTGCTACAATTTAAAATTGTGAAGTATTTTTTACTACAAAATTAGCCAATTTGTTGAACCAAATGTTAGGGGGAGGGCAAACAAAAACCCTCTAATATTAAAAAAAAAAAGGAAAAAAAAAAAAGCCCAACAATCCCATAAAAAGAAAAGAAAAACATGGAGAGAGAGAGAGAGTGAGATTTATAAAAGGGCAGCTTTTGATGACCAGTTCTCTTTGTTAGTATCCTAGTCAAAAATCCCTCCTCCCTCTTCTTCCCCTCTCCTTCCTCCCAACTGCTCTATCTCTTGTGCGCGCGCTCGCACGCTATAAGTTCTCACAGTTGATCAATCCTTCACTTCTCGATCAAACCCACAGAAAGCTGAGCAATCCGATTATGGAGATGGAAGTGGTTGTTCCAGTCCCTACTCCGCCTCCGGTGGACTTCAACTTCGACAGCAACTGCTCCTCGCCATACATGACAGCTCCTTCCAGCCCTCAACGATTCGGCAGCATCATCTTCAGCGCCCCCACCAGCCCTTCCCGCGCCTCCGCCTTCTACCGCGAGCTCAACGAACTCTCTCTCCACGACATGATTCCCAGGAAGTCCGCCTCCTCTGTCCCCTTCAACTGGGAAGAAAAGCCCGGGATTCCCAAATCCAGACCCACCAGCAATGGCGAAAACAATAACGATAGCGATGATGGTGACGGTGACGGTGTCGGTGAGGATTTTGAGTTCAATTTTAGTGGGCAATTAGAGCGAACTTCTCTGTCCGCGGATGAGCTCTTCGACGGCGGCAAGATTCGACCTCTAAAGCCACCGCCTCGGTTGCAAGTCGGCGCCGGAGCTAATGGCTCGGGGTCCAACGTTTCCTCTCCGAGGTCTCCAAAGTCTCCGAGATCTCCCAGATCGAGAATTTCACAGGGAAAGAAAATGGTCCAAGAAGCGCTGTCGCCGCGTCACAAGAAAGATTTCGATCCATTCGCGGCGGCGATAGAGGAAAACCGCAGAAAAGAAGAAGAGCGAGAATATGAACAAAAGCCGCGGGGGAGAGAAAGGTCATCTTCATCAAGTTTTCTACGTAAAGGAACAAGATCTCTGTCTCCTCTGAGGGTCTCTGACATTGTTTATGAAGGGGAAGAAAATTCACAGGCGAAAGTAAATCCTTCACCAACAAACAACGCTAAACCTCCCACTTCCCCCACTTTTTCTTCAACGTATTCTTCATTTCTATCATCCATTTCTTTCTCCAAAGGTTACAGAAAATGGAGTCTCAAAGATTTTCTGCTATTTCGGAGCGCGTCTGAGGGACGTGCAACGAGGAAAGATCCATTGACGAAGTATGCAGTTTTGTCGAAGAACAGGGCGAATGAAGATGTCAAGAACTCGAGCTTCCGGTCCACGGACAGCTCCGGCTCGGTGTCGAGCCGGAGAAGAGGACCGCTTTCGGCCCATGAGTATCATTACACAGTGAACCGGGCGGTTTCAGAGGAGATGAGGAGGAAGACTTTCTTGCCTTACAAGCAGGGCCTGCTGGGTTGCCTGGGGTTCAACCCTGGTGTGCAAGAGATTTCCAAGGGTTTGGGATTTTGACACGTGGACGATGCAGATATCTCATCTGGGTGGGTCCCTTCAATGAATTAATATATATATATATATATATATCTTAGTAATTATATATGTTTAGGGTTTGTAATTTTATTGGCAGCTTGGTATATTTGTTCTCTGATTTGTCTCTATTCATGAAAGGGACCGAAAATGTATGAAAATTGTTACAGCAAGACATTAGAGATTACGTGCACATAGTGTTTAATTGATTGCGTTTATTTAGGTAAAAGTGAACGCTTTCTTTTCCTTATGGTGAGGTGCAAGTAAGCATTAATTAAATAGTTAGAAACCTCTGGTCAATCTAATCACCTTAATTGATTGATTCTAATTAAATTTCTAATTTCATATATTAATGACACTTTGAAAACTATATATAATATTGGACATCACCTCCATCGTCATCGGCTCAGTTTTTCTCGATGCACTTGTTTTGGGTTCAGTTTCAATTGGAATAAAATGCGTGTTCTAATCTCAACGGACAAATTTAGTAGACTTAATACTTTTCATAAAGGCATACTCTTTTATGAAATGTCTGAGAATGATGGCACTGGATGGATTTGGCAAAAAATATATAAAGAGATTAGGGAAAGGGGGAAAGGGTATTAGGAGATCACATGCAAGGAAAGGAAAATGTAAGAGAAATCATTAGTGGTAATGATGGTGTACAGTAGAAAGTTGTGTGTGATTGGGTTGTTGGCACCAATGGCGGAGTGAAGGTGGGCGAATTATGAATTTGAAATTTAGAAAAAAAAGGAAATTAAACAAACAAAATTAACCTTTTTTTTTTATTTTCATTTGGGGCCATGTTTGTCCAATCCCTCCAAACTGCTATGATTAGGGACCGGTTTGTACAACAACAGCTGTAATTTGAAATGTTTTTGCCCCCAAGGCATGTGTTGTGTCTTCATATTTGTACTTTAAAGTTTCAAATGATAGGGAAAGGCAAAAAAGAAGAAGAATAAAAGTAGACAAAGAAATTTCAGACAAACTAATTTATGCAATTTGGTTGGTACACTGTCTTATTATATATATTTTCTATTTAATAATGGGATAAGGGTCATTAGGGCAAACACAAATAAAACGAGATGAGTTCCCTAACAACATAACTCAAACAAAAAAGACAATACAAAGATGGTAATAAAAACAAACGGTAAGCAATGAAACTAGAAAGGATTTGGACCTCTTCAAGGGTCACACGAAGTGGCCTGGTATATATAGGCAAAAAGGCTTCATAAGAAGCCCCATGCAGTTAAGGCAACAACCACCATTAGTAGGGAGAGTATTGCCAAGAACCAAGTAATATCAAGTATTCTCCTACCTTTGAGAAAGGAATTAAGCCCTTAAGTATCAAGGAAAAAAAACAGATAAATTTTAGTTTTGAATCATCAGAAGCCAGTCAATCCAATGTTACAAAGTTCAACTAAGGGATAATTGTTGATTAATCATGGGTTTGAACCTTCAAAAATATGATTAAAGTAACAATAATCATCACTTAAGCCCCTTCGCTGTTAAACCATCGATTACCGCTTTATCTCGATCAATTGTGCATTGACGCATACCCACTACTAAAATTTTTGTTTACATCTAAAATTTGAATCGTGTCAACTTTAATTCATTAATTTTGTGTTAAATTATTAAAATTTATCCGCCCTTTACTTGGCGTGTTGTGTTGATTGCATCATGAGTTGTGCTTTAATTAAATGCTCATATTCCTTTACGGGAAAGAGGGGACGATAGCAGCCATGCATGGAAAACTAGCTTTATGTAAAGGCTAGCTATGTCGATAATAGAGGAGACCCACGTGCATGAAACTAGTAATTGTGTCACCTTATTTATCTCTCCTTTATTATTTAGAGTGAAAAAAGTAAAATAGGAGATGTGGCGGTCGTGCATGATACAGCATACATTTTTGCATACAGGCTAAAGCTAGGAATGTGTAAATTATCCGTGTGTAAAGTAATTGTTTATCGCCAGTTGATTATTTATTAATCGTGATCATCAAATTGTCATTGATTGACAATTAACTTTCTGCAGTCTGTAGATGAAATTAAAATATTGTTTTGACATTAATTTGGCTCGATAGGTGGTATAATTATTTTTTATTTTTATTTTTTTGTAGGTTAACCTATTTTTTAAGTAAATTTTAAATTTTATCTTGTAGGTTTTTTTTTATTGTGTTTGTCTAAGGGGGTGTTTGGTAAAAGCTTTGGCTTAGACATTGTAGCTAATGTAAATTGATATGAAAAAAAAAAAGTAAGAATGTTTAGTATGAAAAAGTAAAAAATTTTATTTTGTTGTGATTTTTTTATTTGAATAATAATAAAAAGTTAATTATGTAATATAAAAAATAAAAAAGTTATAATGTTTTGGTAATGATTTTTTTGGGAAATGGTAATGAATAGTAACAAAGGAGACTCCAACTCCTTTAACAAACAAAGTTAATTGATTTGTGGTTGTCCTTTTTGTCAGAGTTCCATGAATTTACTTCTTCTCTCTTTTTTTTTTTTTTTATTTAAAAAAGCATATGCTTGGTTGATTCTTTAGTTACAAGGAAATTGATAAATTTTAACATAAACTTGTAACCAACAATTCACCGACAACCTATTAATTGACTAACCAAAAAAAAGTTGAAACTATTCTTTATCGATATGAAGTCAATTAATTAAATGACTTAGTAGATTTTCACGAGTTTGTAAGCAAAAATACTCTTACTGACACCAATCAAACCAATATTCACCCCTAAATGAACTAGGGAATATTTAGTTAATTATACATAAAGAGTATTTTTGTCATGTTATATTTTGAGATAACAAAAATATTACTCTACTATAACTAACTAAATATTCAACTAATTAAATATTTTGTTCAAAAAAACTGGATATAATCCTAATTCCATACCGGCATACAACATACAACGTACATCATACAACTAAAGTCTATATATATATATATATATATATATATATATATATATATAAACTTGATGGCTTCAGAGCCATTACAATTATATATACACAAAAAGTTTGTCTCATTTATGTGTTCATAATTATTATCATGATGGCAATGACAATGATGATGCCATAGTTATTTACATACAGCAGCCGTAATGCGTGGTTTTTGGCGATAGTTATGATGATGGCCGGCAGTCGTTCTTGATGAGTGCATGCATGTGTAGTTTAACAATTTCATCCCTGCTGCTGCAGCAAAAATATAAGTATATGTAATATTCTATATATAAACAGGCCACCGACTGCAACATATAATCTGACCCACTGATCATTTTCTTCATGGGTTTTTCATTTTTTTAATGGGCGGAAAAAGAAAAAAGAAAATTAAATTAAAGCATTAAAGCACACGTAAATAGGCCAACATCCGGCCTCTTTTAAATACAGAGGTTGCCGGCCTTCTGATCTGATCATCGGTGTTCTTTGTGCATATATATATATACGTAAAAGATTCTGTTTCTTCTACAGAAATATTAATGTAGATCTATTAATTGATGTACGTATACGGTCAGATGTTTTGTTGGTTGTAGTGCTGAATCATATCTGTGCATACAAATTTGTTGTCGTGGTAAAAATGGGAGAATCTCATGGTAAAACTTTGATTTCTTTTCCCGACATGACAAAGATACATAATAATTTTGCTATTCGAATGGTTAATCAAACCATTGTTAGTAATTTTGCTGTATTCTAAACGACAAATGTAAAGAGTGCTTGAGTTTTTATAGAATTATTTGTCCGGTATATAATTGAACAACTCAAAATTTATCTGATTAAGTGGGGGTCTTATATATATATATATATATATATATATATATATATATATCTAATCAAGTCATTCAATATAAAGATCGATGATCTTCCATTGGATTCTTGTAAGTAGTAATGGATGTAGGTATTTAAAGCGAAACCACTTTGAATTTGGTGTTCTTTTTCGCTTCTGCTTTTTCACATAAATCTTATTTTATTTTATTATTTTAACAGAACTCTTACTGTTCTTGAGCGTATGGAAGCATGCACCTTTCTTGCTTGAAAAAGAAAGGCATTATCTTATACTTTACTATCAAGTTTACCTAATCATTTATACTCAATATTTTCCTTGATTAGCTTTGAATGCAGGCCTTTGACTGATTCCTTTGAGATTTTCTTTAGATAATTAACAATGAATTGATGTGCTTGAACTTGAGAGTAAAGCATTTGGGATAAGATAAGGACATGATTTTAAAAGTAAATAATTAAACAAAGACTTAAATCAAAAGTAGACTATATAAAATAAAACAAAGAAAAAGATGAAGAAACAACCACCCAATATGTCTCTTGCAAGCCAGTTGGATTGGCAAGCTTCGAGCTTCACTTCATGGAAGTTGCAGTGTAGAAAACCAAGACAGACAAAATTAATGAGATATAACTCAATAATAAGAAAAGGAAAAATAATAACAATTTCCGTGCTTGAGGGACTGAATTTAGAGTGAGAAATTTTAATGGAATTATTTGGGACTAGAGACTCTGAGGCTCTATTTGGGGATGGACTGGACTGGACCAACCAAAATTCCAAAAAACTTTTCAAAATCAACCATAATATTCTTATTTTTATATCACATCAATCATTTTTTATTATTATTCAAATAAAAAAGTCAATACTAAACAAAAATTTTCATTTTTTTATACAAAACAATCTTACTTTTTTCCTCACATCAATCAAATCTATTATAGTATCAATCAACTTTCTCAAGTCCAATCTATTACCAAACACAGCATTGAAGTCCACAATAGTCCATGTATTGAAAAGAGGTGTTGCTTAGAAAAAAAAAAAAACAAAACAAAAAAGAAAAGAGGGTGTTGAAGATGGTCATGATGGGTCCTTGTAACTTGTAAGGCCAATTATGTACAGTCAAAATGGTGGGCACCCTTTACATAAGTAGAAGCTACCTTAAATTATGTTGCCTGCCTCTTCCTTTCTTTTTAGATAAATGTGGTTTACTTGGTCATTTAAGCAAACAAAACATCTTCCTACTTTTTTAATTTTATTTTTTAAAACCACCTTAATTCCATTTTGATTTTTTATTGGTGTTTTGGTGAGGCTAAGTTAGATTATAGTTTAATTAGACTTAAGAGAACGCTCTATAATTCCAACAAGTAAATACTATTATGATTATGCTCAAATAAATAGTCATAATTAATCTCTCTCCCTTACCCTTTTAATTAGAAAAACACCTCATTTTATAAGAATGTCAAATTTCCCTACGGCCAATATGTCCATCAAATCTAGGTGTTTTATGATTTCATCTGGCCTGTGGTCTATTTCATCTTATTCTTGATAACGGTTAAAGTGTTAATGAAATAATGAAATTTATTGTTTTAAATTTATTTAAATTTAAACTATTAATGAAATTAATATTTTCCAATAATAACAATAACCCTTCATAAAAATATAAATAAAAATTTAAAAATGATCAAATTTCCCTTTTTTAATTTGTTAAGATTAAAATGCCGGGTTTTTGCACGTTTTGATCCAAAGGGTCTGACACCATTTGAAAGCAGAGACATGAGATGTCCCAGAAAAGTCCAACACCATACGTGTAACCAAAGAAAGGCCCTATAGCCGCTCGCCACATGGTCAACGAAAGGACACCGCTCACAGACGTCATTCTCTTGTTTAATTGCTTTCTTCTTGCTAAAGCCGAAAATTTTGACAGAAGAAGTGATTGGACAGACCAAGTCAATAGTACCGGAGGTCCACGTGCTACCTCCACTTTAGCTCTCTCTTTTCCCACTACAAAGTCTACAATCTTTTATCTTCTTGTGGTGGTCGGTGGTCGGAAGGCCGTCGAGATCATCGTGGTCCCAAAATTTCTTCCCATTTTAAAAGGCTGGTCAAAATATGCAACATCCATATAATTAGACGACAATGAAATCATTCTCATGATTAAAATTTATTCAGCTTATGAGTTATGGCTATACAATAGGAGGCAGTGCTTTCATTTTCTAAGAAGTGTTGATGCATTTTTTCTGTCAACAGTCTTTGATTGGTGTGATCTTTATATTTTTCGGGCCTTCTCTGTTCATTGATATTTAGATTCCTACAAAATAATAAGAGCATCAAAGGGAGTCCCCATAGAGGACAAAGCTAGCATTGTATTCCATAAAATAAGCGAGCTTGGTATTGTACGAGAGATGAATGATCCCCTTTCCTGATGCATTGAGTTCCCTTTATAGGTTTTATGCAGAACTACTTCCTTGATTTTCTCTATTTTAAATGATTGAGGGATCATTTAAAATAGTAGAGAGATAATGTCAGGTAGTTGAGATAATATGACTTTATAAGATAAATGAGAGTTGCTAAGAGATAGTGGAACCCACTGTAGATTTTATCCCCAACAAGAAGAATCTCTGGTTCTTGTAAATTTGATTTGGCCCCAAGCAGGGGCGGAGATGAAGCATAAAATTAACCAACTTAATTTTAAAAGCTTCCTTAAAATTATAAGTTTTTATGACATAAACCCTATAAAATTGTCCCTTTTTTTTTTAATTTAATTTAATTTTTTATTTTCACCTCCATAAAAAGTTATTGATATTTTGGTTTTGTCATTGTTAAGGGTAAATATTCCAGCAAGATAATCACCGATGAAAGGTCTATTCAATCTCAAGTCTTATCTCGATCAACAGGCTCAAGAAGATAAGAAGCTGTAACATTTTAGATGAGGATGATTACATATTTGAATATGTATAGATAGGTTACTTTATCTCAAGAGATGTTTATTTGAATTGTAACTCTTCATGTTATAAATATAAGGAAAAATTTTACTTTATACTTATGAATTACTACTGTTTTTTACAAGACTTTTAAAATTTAAAATTTCTTAATTTAAACTATTTCACTTTTAATTGTAGTCAATTTGAATTCCTCTATCAGTTTTTAAACGTTAAAAGTGATACAATGATGTTTATACCCCAAATTTTTATAAATTTTTTTTTTAAAAAAGAAAGAATGAAAGAAAGAAAAAGGGGTATTTTAGTCTTTTTAGGTACTGCCGTTAGAAGTTAATGATTAGAACTAACGGAAGAATTCAAATTGATTGCAATTAAAAGTTGAGAATTCAAATTAAAGGTTTTGAACTTTCAGGGATCTTGTCAAAATGGATGGTAATTTAGAAGTTTAAGGTGAAGTTTCCTTTAAATTCAATCATTCAATCAACCTATGCTAGATTACATGCAGTAAGGTGGAAAATAATATATTCTCTGGGTTTACATGGTATCAAAGCTCCAAAAACACTAAAGTCTTTGTTTTTTTCCGCAATATTTCTTCCGTAACATTATTTTCTTTCTGCCGAAGTATCTTCCAATGGCAGTCGAATCCACCCACTATCAAGTATCAACCCTCGACTTGTCACCTTCTCAAATTTTAATCTTGTCAAACTTACCCAACATCAACTATCCTACTTGGTGGCCTCAAATAATCCCACACCCTAGTGGGGGGAAATCTTTTTGGCTATGTTGATGGATCTTTCCTGTGTCCACTGCCCACCATTGCCACTGTGAAGGACAAAATCTCCTCCACCAAGCCAAGGGAAATGGATATATAGGATCCCATTCCTGCAAATATTTGGTGTTGAAATAATAAAACTCTACATCCTCCAACAAACCAAAAAGTAGATGATAAACACACGGTCCCAACTAATTCTCCAATGAATTGGAAGCTAAGAAATGTCTTCGTTTCACATTTTAGTTTTCTGTGAAATGAATGAATGCCAAGGGAAACGTAAGAGAAGCATACATCACTCAAATGTGAATGTTATTTGAGCACCAACCTTTGTTTTGTTTGCATCTAATAAACGTCAATTGAGAGTTGTGTATGAGAATTTTTTAATGATATAATTAATAACACTGGATGTGCTTGGGGAAGACAACACTGTTAGTATTAGCACCGTTTCTTTAATTAATTTCGTAGGACCATTCACGTACATTTGTTTCAATCTACACAAAAAATGTGAACCGAAGTGATAAGATTAAGATTAAACACCACATCATTTATTGCTACCTCTTTCTGGATCTATTCACTTACGGAAGATTCCCTAACTAGAGAGTTTTTTCAACACAGGCTTAAGCAGCCTCATCTGAAGAACAAGAACTTCACCAATTTGAACTCTAATTAAGAAAGTATACATAAATGGGAGGTGAATTAGAGAGACAATATATATTAGAAGTCAAGACCTTTGTTTCAATACTACATTAAATTCCTGCTTATTTTAAAATGTTAAGTCGATAAAAACAATTATAAATTTAATTAATAATCTACCCAACAACACCAAAAGAATGATATTTTGATATGTCATAGGATATAGGGCTAATGCCAGAGCATTAAACTCTAATTGCTGAAATAAAGACTAAACGAATTCTAAAACAATATTGTGGCAAACTTACAAATGAAATTATTTGGTAAAAGCTATATATTAGGACGAGAGCATATCACAATTAAGCTACAAAGAATTACAAATTAAGTTGTGATACATAACTCCATTAGAGCTAAACTTCCGTTGCATGTGGGACTTTCAAGATAGATTGCAATTAACCAAAGGATTTCAAGCATGGTAAGCAAGAGAAGACCTGTGAGAGATTGATCAGTGATCACTTATCCTTTGAATTATAAGCAAAACACAAAGATTAAAAATTAAAACATAATAATCACTTTTATGTCACATCATAACATTTTTTCAAATAAAAATAAAAACTATTCAAAACACATTAATAAATATATATAGCCTAAATTCATTAATTTTTTGTTTAATTTTTGTTTCCCTGAAAGTCGAATGGTAAGTAACTTGTATTAAAAGAAAGACCTTAAATCAAGGCCCCTTTTCGCTTCTCCCCCGTATTGCATAGGAAGAAAAAAAGTCTTAAATTGAGAAGATTTTTTTTTTTTAATAATTAAGATTAAGTTTTATAGAATTAATAATAAATATGTTGTCATATTATTTTAAAATTTTAAATAAGATGCTATCAAACAAAATCTTGATCATTAAATGGATAGTATTCATTTCACTTGAAATGAAGATAATCCTACTCTATACTATAGACAACATTATCCTTGTAAGATAATGCATGTTGGCAAATAAAAAAACATATGGACATAAATTTTCTTTAAACCAGTATAGAAGAAATATCCTTAAACCCATTTAAAATAATGCCAAACGTTTATAAACATTTAAAACGTTAGTCTAAGTTAGTAAGCCGTTATTAATAACATTAAGAATTTAATATATATTTTAAATATTAGATACTTAACATTATTTTAAATGGATTGAAGAATGTTTCCTCCAAACTGATTTGGAGGAAATTTCTGTCCAAAAACATTTTACTTTGTATTGGCAAATAACCTGCTTTGTAAGAAGACTTTTAGATAGTGTAGTATTGAGTGAAATTCTTCTATTGGCAAATTTGGTTTAAGTGCTGTAAAAAAAAACAATAATAATAAAAATACTAAAATACAAAAACTTGGTGTATGTGTTGTGACAAAATAAGATGCTGGATTTCATGATCATGCATTAAAATTATCAAACTATATATTAATATATTGTCATCATGCATGGTATGGACATAAATCATCATGTCCATATAATTCTCTCTTACTCTTAATTATAGTAGGAGAGAATTTTAGACGCGTTATATATATATATATGTTTGTAAATGTCGCCGAATTGGGTTGAAACTCCTACAGTCTACTTCAATAATATATAAATATATGGACATAAATCATCATGGCCTTACCCAAATAGCACACTGCATGCATGGCATATATATAAGTTTGTTACTTAATTGGCAAACAATCAAGCAACTCCATCAGGGATCGCTAGCAGTTTAATTTTTTATATTTTTTTAGGGTTAAATACTTAATACTCCCTTAGAGTTTTACAATTTTATTTTTTTCTCCTTAGGGTTTGATTTTTATCACAGAAAGTCCATGTGGTTTTAATAAAGGACCAAATTAGTTCATCTTTTAGTTGACCGTTAGTTGACTTAATGGACTGACACATGATCGAATGAAAATTTGACACTTGGCACAAGTGGCCACCTAATCAATTTTTTTTTAAAAAAATTCAAATATTTTTTTTTTTCCAAAGAAATAATAAAAAAAAGGAGAAAATTTGGGGTGGCCGCACCTTGGGGGTGGCTTGGCCACCCACATCTGGCCAGATGAGAGAAACCAAGAACCCACAGGGAAACTATCCAGCCACAGCCAAGATGGCGCCGATGTTGCATACCCATCACGTTTCAGGTTTAGACGATATTTGTCATCATTGCTTCGCAATTTTTCAATCTCGATTGGCTCGTCGATATTCTTCAACAGAGTAATCACTTGCCTCCTCCTCTTGCAATCAACACACATCAACACTTTCCTTCTTCGATGCCAACCATGTATGAGCAAACCTTGTCATCGCGAGAAGGCTTGTTGTCTTTTATTTCTCCTTTCTCACTCAGATGCCCCACCTCCCCTCGCTTCTTCACCCAGTACAATTTCCCAAAGATGGACCATTGCATTCTTAATCGGCCCAAATTTTGTTCCGAATTTTGTCTCATTTGGGGTGGCACAATATTTCAAGGCCACCCCAAGGTGCCAAGGGGTATGGTTTTTTTTTTTTTAAATAAAAAATTTAATTAGGTGGCCACTGATGATGTGTTCACTTGTGCCAAGTGTCAACTTCTAATTGGTTCACATGTTGGTCCGTTAAGTCAACTAACGGAAGGATTAATTTGATCACTTTTCAAAATCATGAGAATTAATTTGATCACTTTTTAAACCCTATGAGTAAAAAAATAAAGTTTTGAAACCCCAGGGAGGTATTAGGTATTTAACCCATTTTTTTTATTGAGTATTTTTGTCATTTGAGAGACTCTGTCGTTAGAGAGAACATTAATGCAAGTAATATTTAATTGAAAAATAAGATTAGAAATGAAATGGTAATTTGAAATAAATGTGTATTTTCGTAAATACTTTAATTCCAAATTTCCAAGTAAGGTGCAAAGAAGAAAACCTTTGGTTTGGAGTCCCACCAGCACCGTGACTTGTTTAGGATAGAAGTTGGTAGTCAACAACGTATTTGCGCAAAAATGAGTTTTTCCTCTCATAATTAATTCCCTCTTCAAATATTGTCCACAAATTAAGAGGAGTGGTCTTCTCTTCGATCTGTTCCACGTACTTTCTTAGTATGTCTTGTTGGACACGACAAAACTGTTGACAATTAGAGGAATGCCATAAAACATGTGGTGCATGCAATTATTCTGTCTTGTACAAAATTAAAGGTTTTTAAAGCTCAAACTACAAATTAATTCGAGAATTTAATTTTAAGTATTTTCTAAGTATCTTCTTACTCCTCAAATCCCAAATCAAGAAACTCATATTTTCTTCTCTGTTTCTCAGCATTTTCATCATTAAGTTTCTTTGACCTTGGATGCATTCTATAGGGTGTTAAAAGTCAGGATAGTGCTAGTGTTATAATCTGTCGTAGTCAAGGAGCTTCCAAGCAAATACCATATGGTTCGCTCCAACTTCATCATGAATGTAAGCAGGAACATGCCAATTAACGTCAGAGATGGTGACGACATAGTTAGAATTAGAGTCATGTTACTTAGTAAATTGATATATTTAGAATTAGAGTCATGCTACTCAGTAAATTGTTATAAGACTGTTTTACAATGTACCTTCATTTTTTTTTTTCCGAAAACTAATTTTTACCGTCACATTATCAAGTTGTATAGTACTTATATAACATTACACTAAATAACATTACTTATAGAGAAATGATTCCCAAAAGTTTAGGCCACACTATATAACTCTAAACTCTCACATGACCGCACCGTCATACCTAGGCGTCAAAGAATGCAATCCGAACTTAGTTAAGATAGTTGCTTGATAATTCAAACTTTTTACATAATGAGGGGTTAACGAAACACATTCAAAAGCAACACACTTAAGCCAAAAAGTCGCGCTTTTCTCTCTCATGAAAACATATCTGCCACTTGAGGAGGAGGGTAAACCCTATGGTTTCCCTCCTCCTCCCCCCTCGCTTATTGTTTGATGCCTTTTCCTTTACCGAGTTTCTCTCTTTATGAGGAAGCTCTTTTCTCTCTAGAGTTTTCTTTAAATTTTCTAGTCTCTTACTAGGCTTTATCTATCATCTTTGACGATTTATCCTCGATCCTCTAAAAAACACAGCAATAGTATTTCCCCCACACCAACCATACCTCCCTCCTCGCTAGTTAGTCGCCTTCTCCACCACATCGCCCGTTAAGTCTTTGAAGTTTTAAAATGGGTTTTTTCAAAATTAGATCTTTTCTCCACCAATCATGTCACTGCCCTCATCAACGTCCTAGCTTCCCGGCGCCATCATTTGCACCTCCCCCCGACATCCACACGCCGAAGCGTGGACCACACGCTCCTGCACATGTATCTAATGTGTAGTCACTTAGATCTCATGCACCGGACAGTCTCGTCATGAAGCTCTCCTTCGTTGAAGTTGCTGTTTTATAAGTTATTTTCTATTTTTTTTTTCTATTGTTTACATATTAACCCAAATTGTTTGGGCTTCAGACCATTTGTCTGTGTTGGAGATCCCATTTCCGCTATTCCTGTTCTTCTTAATTTATTCGGTTTCCTTGAAAGCTGAATTAGATCTAAATTGTCATCTCTTAGTCTATTCAACTTCTTTGGAAGTCGAATAAGACCAAAATTTATTATGGTTCTTTTACTCTCAATGATTTTATCCATCATAGAAGGCCACAACCATCAAAAGCTGCGTTCCCAAGTGACTTTCACCTTTCGGAATTTCCTTCATAACTAACTCCGAGGTGCATGCAGTCCATCTTGATTGGGTTTTTGTGCTCTCTTATTTTTCTTTTACCTTTCCCTTTTCCTGTATTCTGCAAGTGCAACTTGTTTTGTTATTACAATGAAGCTGTACTTATATATATATATATATATATATATTATGATTATCATTTCATGTGGTTATAAACTATTTATGAAGGACATCTCGAACAGAACCAAAGGAAAGAAAAGAATTTGTTAAGTAGAAAAGCCATCATCCTTGCAAATAGAGCAAATCCAAACGATTCGAAATAATTTGTATATTTCGCGCTCGGAAGAACCCTTTTCTCTTGATAATATTCTCTAGGCGGTGCTTTTTGCTTTTTAAGTTAAAAAGATATTCTAACATAACCTAAAGGTGAATGCTGTTTTTCCGTGTTTCGTATTTAAATTTTTTTTTATTAATCCTATAACTTTTTTGCTAAAAGGCAAACCCAAAAATCATTATCAAACAAACCTTTATTTTCAATTGCAAACTTGCAAAGGCATCCGAGCCCGCTAATGTACAAAATCCGTATATCCAAAAATCAGAGATAAACAATCTACAAAGACTAACATAATCACAGCACACCTGGAACTGCATACCAGCTCATAAATCTTTTCTTATGAAATTATGATGGTACTGAAGGATGAACTGCTCCACTTTCTTACTGAAATGTAACTAAAATTCCATCAGTCATATTCAGAGAGACGAGAAACACAGGAACAAAAAAAAAAAACCGAATGGTATGAGGTTATTTTCACCCAAAGATTACAAACCTGGAACCCATCATTCGAGACAGCACAACTATGAACATATTCATGACAAAAGCTACCAATCAGTTCATAACAATTATACAGATTATTATATTGGGTTTTTCCTTCATTCATTACATCTCCCCATATTAAAAGCAATATTCATTAATAAGAGAAACTGGATCAGAAGTCGACATTTTGGGCCATGTTTTGCAGGGAAAAAAAAAATCTGGGTTGAATATGCCCTTCTTTTGTCAAAATGACCTCTTGAAACAAATTACGTACCTGCAAACAGAACGCAGAAATGATAATTTTAAGTCAAATCAACTGGTTTGTATATTCAATTTCAATTAGAAAAATGTGTTGAAAGGAAATCTCTACAAATGAATTTTCCAAAAATAAATTATGGACTCTGACATTTGTTACAAGAGCCCCTGCTTTCCTGTTAAGGACATTTTTGTAGCCAATCCCCATTAAAAATTATGCAAAGTAGTTACCACCAAATCCCAACAATGTAATCTCAGGGCTGTATTTCACAATCCAGATAAATATTTGTAGATTTGATTCCTGAAATTGTGACACAAGTCAAATGAATAACTCTGCGATATCGAGCTATAGGGAAGCATAAATTCTCTCCGTCTCGACCATGTCTCAGCCCTCAGGTGAGTTCCATTGGATACATCCCTCCCTTAATTTAATTGCCCCCACAACATTTATCTTGTGAGGTCTATTATCAGTGGAATTTCCCCTTTTTTCCACTCAGGTCATTTCATTTGCAAATTATATTTCAGCACTCACATCGTTTATATTTGGGGAGTCAATTAATAGTGGTTAAGTGGTGCTTTATCAAACCCATAATCATGAAAACATGATTGTATGGAGGATGATTACCAGGAGGGAAAGATGTAGTTGAGAGCAAAAATTCTGGTTATTTTATCTACCACCAGGAGTAGCATGTCCACTTATATATTAGAATTTAAATTGAGATGGAAATATGGCTGAAAAGAAAATATACAAGCATACCCGTTGTATCAAGCAGAGGAGCTTCAGTGTCCAAATCAAAGAGGCCTGTAGAGACCAAGCAATGGTTTCTCTCTATCTTCAACTCTCTTCTTTGCTGCTGCCCTTGCTTTAAGTGCAGCTGCTTCTTCTGCGGATATAGCCTTAGGCTTCCCATCTTGCCTCTTTCTCTTCCCAACAGCAAGCGATGATGGAGCACCTTTAACAGATCTCATGGGGTTTAAAGAAGTTGAAACAACAGGCCCAGGTGCTGGCCTATTTTGAACTTTAGCAGCACCTTTATTTTCTGTAATGGGTCCTGCCACTGAAGCTGCTGGTGGCTTTTTTGAAGTGGGTTGTCTATGTTTAGAATTTGAGGAAAACTGAGGCGTGGCATATGCCTCTTCCTGTGTCACCCACTTGCCTGTTACATTCTCTCCTTGTTAGTATATCACTAACAACATAGATCCTTAAAAAATTATCTTTATAAGAAAGGAGAACAACATAGCACTAAGTAAAGAATCCAATTCTATGGCTCCGTACCTATTGCATCAGAATAGTAAAAGCCTGAGTTTGGGTCATAGTAGAAACCATTGCTTTGGTTGTAATAGTAGCCTGAAGTGCTATCATTCTCCCATTCTGTCATCATTCACAGCTGTATCAGTTTGAAACAGTGCCACAATCAAGAAAAGAATGATTCATGAACTGCTAAAATAATCATGCTCGTTTATAATAATAATAATAATAATAATCATGCTTGTTCTAAGAAAAGGAGAACTAAATTCCCTATTTGGTAATTTGGAACAATATTTTTTTTTTGATAAGTGGTAATTTGGAACAATATTGGACTGGAGGGAGATGAAACTTCTGTTAAAGGACATATCTATTTGGCCCACTCATCATATAGCAACTGGAATGTTAATCATGATCTTGCTGGCTTTTTGAGCGGTGATGAAAGAAAAAGCCTTAAATATGAAATCTAAGTTGATTTAAGAAACTCAAGTTTATTTCACATAAGCAGACATTGCTGGTTGATTGTTCGCTCTCCTGAATAGCACTTATAGTTGCTAACCTGCCCAAGAAGAGAAAAAATGAGAATAACCAACTACGGTCAAGGCAAGCTGATAAATAGGCTGTTCTAGCTCAACTTGTTCGCATTTGAGACATGCCAAAATTGGACCATTGGTCCAAAAAACTCTAAGCTGCTTCCCGGTCTAAATGAGCCTGTAATCAGATTTTTAAAGTATAATCTAGAGTTCGTATCCTTCTTAGCGCAAAATAGTTATAGAACACAGTCCAGAGTCTTACTGGCTTAATAGTGAATCAGATTGTCAATTATATGTTCAAGTATATTCTACGGTTAACTATCTTATAGAACTATGGAATTATGACATTACAACTGCATGAAGTTTACATCAACAATCCAGGATCCTAATCAAGATGAAACTAGTATTTATGATGGTTGGCTTGTTAAACAATCAAGCCCTTTACTGTAGCTTGATCCCGTCTTGTCTAATCACAATACCTGCCTAAGTAGCTTAATTGAGAGTTAAGCTCAAGTAGTTGGGTTGTCTATGAGCAGCTTAGTTCATTTGATAGCCCTACCCGACTAAAAAATAAAATTCAGGACCATGCCATACACCTTGACAGCTAATGACTCAAAAGCTGACCTTTTAGGCTTTTACTTCAGAAAAGCAGATCATATTGCCAATGACATCTTCACAGGCAGGGCTTCTCCTAAGTTGGTAAATTCCCTATCATGTTAATGATGAGTAATCACATCATCTAACACCAAAAACAGCAACTATACTAGACTAAAATCCAACACCTCAAGAAATTGTGAAATCTATGCACTTGCTCTCGTTACCTTCATCTTGAGCATTTAATGCTTGGGCATTAGATTCTCTGGCCTCTTGAAACTTTGCGATATCCTTCTGATAGCTACGTTTAGCTTTCTGCAGACATTCAGGATGAAAGTAAAACAATAAGCAACATTGGCAGCATATAAATTACCATAACAAACCGAATCAATAACCACCACCATCCGAAGAGATGTAACAAGATATATACATAATTACTTATCAATAAAAGCAAATGGTGTTCTAAATACTCACGGCTTCGATTTGCTCAATGGCATGGGCTGCTTCTTTTTGTGCCTTTTCCTTGGCAGCGCCCTCTTTTCGCATAGAATCAAGCCTCTTGGAGACATTATCCTTGTGACGTTGACCAAGCTCATGATTTCGAATGCTGGATGGATTGTTTGATATGAAGATTTTGCAAAGTCGCACCATTTGTTGCCCTGGCTAACCCAATACTGGAAATCAAAGAAGAAACAAACAATAAAATCAAAATATTAGTGGCAGCCAGGCAGCCTTATATCAAAATGTACAGCCCAAGCTTTAGAAAACATTAGCGAAAACAAAATGGGAAAAAAAACAGAGACAAAAAAGAAGAATTTTCAGAAAAATGAAAACGAAAAAAAGAAAAAAAAGAAAAAGAAGCAATGATAAAACCCTTAAGAGACATCCGAGTTAAATTTGAAAACACAGAAGAAAGACACAAACTTGCCAATAAATGCAAGGGATGTATCTTGTTGGGAAGTATAATCATAAAGTGTTTAAGTTCATGATAATAACCACGTCTGAGAGCATTAAACAAAATTAAATCCCCTAGGAAGAAATCCAAAAGGAAAAAACTCAAACTTCGTACTCGTAATCGAAAATCTCACTCTTTGTTTTCCCAATCAATGTTCTAGAATTGCATTACAAGCAAGACAAAGTACAATTACTACTACTAAAAAAATTTACAAGTAAACCAAAGAGCATGTAATCAAAGAAAATACATTATACCTCAGTCATAGCTGCGAATTGGAGCTGGCGAAGGTGATAGGAGAGAATTGGAAATGTCTGAACCCTAATAAGGGGTAACCGTTTGCCAGCCCGAGCTTGCAGATAATTCAAATTGTAGGATGGGTAGCCCTAATTCATTACTTGTAGAATTTGAAAACAATCAAGTCGGAATGGTTCCGTTCCATACAAATTAAACCCTAATCTCTTCTTCCTCTCTCGGGTCTGGGAGGGTTCTTGCTTTTGCTTTTCTTTTTGCCTTTGTGTTTTGATAGTTTATATTATATTATCACCTCAAGCAGCTGGGCCGGCGCTAATTCTAAAGTGGCCCGATTTTTATGAAATACAATTTTATTATATTTATTGCTCATTTTTAATTTTTTATTATGAGAAATTCTTTCTGGTATTCTTTAACCCTTTTCCAATTTTTTTCATTTTAAAATTCAGTCATTGAATTATATGGGTGTGAATTCTACGAATTTAAGCCCTTGTTGGGTTCGCGAAAAAGTAAATATTATTAAGAATAAAACTGAAGTTAAAAAAATAAAAAAAAATAAAACCACATTTCTTCCTTAAAAAAAAAAAAAAAAACCTCAAATTCTTTTTTTTTTTTTAAAAAAAACCTATTGAATTGCAGTGGGTGGCCAACCACCAATTTTTTTTTTTAATATATAAAACAAATTTAAGGGTCAAAAGAAAATTTTGAAAAAAAGTTATTTATTTATTTATTTATTTTTAAAAAGAAGAATAATTATTTCTCTTCGGAAGGGAATACTTATGAGATAAGCTATTAGGATTATATCTACTTTTCCTGCAAGCATTTATCTTCTATAAATAAACTGGTTTGTAATGTAATAGACTATTACAGTGTTGTTATGGATTTAGCACCGTAAATGGAAATAAGTAAGAAAAAAATGAAAAGATCAAAGAAAAGAAATGGAAATTTGAGAAGAAGAGAGAATTTTTATTGAACAAATGAGCAACTTCGAGGGTTACCCAACCTCTTAAACATATTCGAGAATACTAATCTTCATGTTCATGATGAACTACAATCAACAAGTTCAATATTACGAAGGAAAATGAATTACTTATAGCTCTTCTCTAAACTAACCACCTTCTAGCTGTATTACAACTTTCTAACAATTCATAACATAATCAACTAACACTTTGCATGTGGATGAATGTAACTGCCACCTTGCTACCATCTTCATGTATCTGCTAGCTCATTAGCATGTGACAATGCTCCCCTGTTTCAAAACACTTTGCCCACAAGGTGTGGATAGGCCCTTTTCAAAGCTTGAAATTCCTCCTAAGTTGCATCTTCTATAGATTGTCTTGCCCACCTTATTAAAATTAAACTTCAATGATTGCATTATTGTCTTGAGCTCTAAACCTTTTTTCCAACACAACCATTGGTTCAGGCTGAATAAGATACACAGGATGTATCTTAGCATTGGTTGGCAAACTTAGTTCATAAGCTACTTCCCCCACCTTCCTAATCACCGTGAAAAGACCATAAAATCTAGGAGATAATTTCAAGGCCCTTCGAGTAACCAAGGAGCCTTGTCTATAAGGCTGCAACCTGAGATATTCTTGTTATCCAATGGCCAAAGTCCTCTCTGACCTTCTCAAATTAGTATATTTCTTCATTTGCGCTGTTGAGCATATTGAAGATTATGCTGCAACAGGGCTAGAATTTCCGCTCTAAACTTCAAAATTTCATCCACAGCTGCCACCTAAGTAGTACATAGTACATATGTTAACAACCTAGGAGGTAGTCTCCCATACACAGCCTCAAAGGGTGTCATCTTGATAGATCCTTGCCAACTAGTATTATACCAATATTTAGCCCAAGGTAGCCAAGTTATCCATTGCTTAGGCCTATCATGAGCAAAACACCTCAAATAGTTTTCCAAACTCTTATTCACTATCTTAGTCTGCCCATCCGTTTGTGGATGATAGCTTGTACTCATCTTAAGTGTGGTTCCTTGCATCCTAAACAATTCCTTCCAAAACACACTAGTAAAAGTAGGATCCCTATTAGACACAGTGGAAGTAGGCATACCATGGAGCTTAATAGTGTGATTAACAAATAGTTGAGCAACTTTAGATGTAGTATAAGGGTGAGCCAAAGAAGTGAAATGAGCATACTTAGACATCATGTCCACCACCACCAAAACTACAGAATGTCCATTGGAGAGGGGCAATCCTTCTACAAAATCCATGGCAATATCAGACCAAATCTATAGTGGAATTGGAAGTGGCTGCAGCAACCCAGAGAGAGGTGTTCTCATGCTTCTTCTTTTAACAAACCTCGCATTCCTTAATAAATTGTTTAAGGTCTCTTTTCATTCCCTTCCAAAAGAAATCCCTTTTAGCTCTCTGCATTGTTCTCTCATAACCCAAATGACCTGCGATCACTATGAACAAAAGATAAAACTTAAGCCTTAATGATTGGATCCTCACCAATACAGAGTCTATTTTTATAGAACATCAAACACTTTCTGTAAGCATACTTGTCAGTATTCAACTGATTAGTCAGCCACATAGTAACTAGCTCTTGCATTAGTGCATCTTCCTTATGATGATATTTCAATTTAGCAATAGAGATCTCTTCTGTCCACCTTTCTCTTCTAGATAGAGCATCAACCACTCTATTATTAGTGCCATTCTTAAATTCAACTGTAAAATCATACTGATGAGTGCCTAAAAATGCCTATTTGGACCCCTTCATTTATATTAGTTAGGCTCTTAGTTTTGTTAATATCTAATGGTTTAGTTTATTTTAGTGTTTTGTTGTGCTGTAGGTCCTTGTTGTGAAGGCGTGGTTTAAAGGGAAGATTTGGACTAAAATTAGTGAAGCCCCTGTTGGTGTGCTCGATCGCACTACATCTGCGATCGAGTGCAACTGCAATAGCGCTCGCCTGTGCTCGAACACTTGTGCTATCGAGCGCATCATAAGCGATCGAGCGCACTCCACGTAGACCGTTTTTCACGCGTCACCCTAGCCGCCATCGCTTCATGCCTGCGCCGTGGAATTCCAGAGCGGTTACGTGCGCTCGATCGCACACCTCATGATTGAGCGCAGCCTATGAGATCGAGCGCACCTAACCTGGCAGCAACCCTAATCTTTTCATATAAATAGAACATTTTGTATATGGTTTTTTTTTCACGCTTGGGAGACGGGTTGAGGCGCCCTTAGTGGCTCAAAACCTCACTGCTCTTCATTGTAAACTCTCCTAAACGTCAATTTTATTTAAATGTTTTCATTTGTTTCACTTTTATCTCTTATTTCCTTCACTATAGATTTGTGTATATATTTTCATGTTTAATTTATATTTTCTGTCTTTTAATTTAACGTTTGTTCGATTCAATCACAATCTGTGACAAGATTGTGATTGGTTGTTGTTTATGGATCATTTTCCGTCAATATTTGTTGTGATTTATCCGGTTACATCGGATGGTTCAACCGAGTCCAATATCCATTGTAACGACACATCGGATGATTCGATCTCGCTCAACATCCGCTATGTGACCGTTATGGGTTAATACATCAAATGATTAGACTAGATTTCGTAAAGGGCAAAAGAACATGCGAGAGCTAGGCCGACTGACGGTGTGTGCACTATTGTGAGAATAGGACATGCATTTTAGCCTAATTGAATGATGGATGTTTGAATTAGCATGTTTATATATTATGAATTTATTGTGAGGTTGATTTGGGACTTAGTTATTTTTATTTCTTTATTTTATTGCATTTTTAGCTTAGTTTATTTTCTGCACATTACTTGTTTGATGTTGGGACTAGGTTAAGGTATTTTTAGTTTAGGCATTTAAAAGTTGATTTTTAGCAACACCGATTCTCTGTGGGTTCGACCTCGCACTTGCACGCCCGTTATATTACAATCGACTCGTGCAATTGGCGAGTACTATTTTTGGTACAACCACATACCCGAATAGCTTGGTAATCCACTTTTGTTAGAAATGAGTTCCAACCTTCTGTTCCAGCAAGAACTTCAAGCTTTGTTGGTATGTTTTCACCACAAAACTTTACCCCAACAAGTAAGGTCCCCACTTCTGAATTGCAGTCACCAAAGCCAACAACTCGTTCTTATAAGTGGACATGAGAAGAGCCCTTCCCTTCAAAGCTTTGCCCAAATAAGCAATAGGTCGATTATTTTGCATTAAAACTACTCCTAACCCTACTCCACTTGCATCACATTCTATAACAAAGGGTTGAGCAAAGTTTGGCAATGCCAAAATAGGAGAGTGAGTTACTACAGTCTTTAGGTTTAAAAAAGCCTTATTGGCCACTTCATCCCAAATGAATGCATTCTTCTTCAACATAGCAGTCAATAGTGTAGCAATTGATCCATATCTCTTGATAAACCTTCTATAGTAACATGTCAACCTCAAGAAACCTCTTAAAGCTTTGATGTTAGTTGGAAATGGCCACTCAACCATAGCTTGAATTTTTCCTGGATTAGCATTTGCTGAGACAATATGGCCTAGATAATCCACCTTTGTACATCCAAATCTACACTTTGACATCTTGGCAAATAACTTGTGTTTCCTCAAAATGTCTAAAGTCAAGTGTAAATGTTTTTTGTGGCTACTTACATCCTTACTAAAGATAAGAATGTCATCAAAGAATACCAAAATAAATTTCCTAAGATAAGGTTGGAAAATATGATTCATTAAGCTTTGGAAGTAAAAGGTACATTAATCAAACCAAATGGCATAACCAAAAATTCATATGACCTTCATGTGTCCTAAAAGCAATCTTAGGAATATCCTTCTCCACCATTCTAATCTAGTGATACTCAGAAATCAAATCCAATTTAGAAAAAATTGTAGATCCAAACAGCTCATCCAACAATTCATCTACAACAAGAATTGGAAACTATTTTTAATAGTTACCTTGTTGAGAGCTTTGTAATCTATGCAATCCTCCATGTTGCATCAGCCTTCCTTACTAAGATTACGAGAGTAGAAAAAGGACTAGTGCTATGTCGAATCAGACCAGATTGTAGCAGCGCTTTGACTATCTTTTCAATTTCCTTATGAAAAAATGGATATCTGTAAAGCTTGACTGAAATAGGCTGCTCACCTTTTTTTAGGATAATAGTATAATCATGTGATCTGGATGGTGGTAGCTTAGTAGGTACTTGAAAAACATCCTTAAATTCCTCAAGAATATCACAGAACAGACCATCTTCCTCCTTCTGAACCATCTTCTCTTCCTATTCTTGCTTGTCTACTTGACCCCCCTCATTAATAAGTTGTAGCATAATTCCTTTGCTACCTTTCTTCATCCATTTATTAGACTCCCCATCCTCCAAACTTAATTTAGGACCTTGCTGCAATCCTTTCAACAAACACCTCACTCTACCATATTGAAACTTCATAGTCAAGTGATCAAAGTCTCACAAAATTAGGCCTAAAAACCTCAACTAATGTATGCCTAAAACAGTGTCACAACCAGCTAAGGGTAAATTATACAAATCCACCCTAAAGAAATTCCCTTGCATTTTAAGACCCAAGTATGTACTCCTCTCTGGACTACTTACTATTTGACCATTAGCCACCCTTACCTTGATAGCATCCCTGTTTCAGCTCACAATTCCCATCCTTGCAGCTAATTGAGCATCCACAAAATTATGAGTACTCCTTGAATCAATGAGAATAATCACTTGCTACCCTTTTAAAATTCCCACAATTCTCATTGTTTTTGGATTTGGAGTTCTTGTAATAGCATTAAGAGATATCTCAGGTTCTGCATCCAGAAAAAATTGACTTGGATCCTCCTTTTATTTGTCAGGACTAATCACTCCCATAACCTCTTTCAGCCCTTCCACTTCCTCAATTAATAATAGTTTAGGCACAGTACACACATGCCCTCTACTCCATTTATCATCACACGAGTAACACAATCTCTTTTTCCTCCTTTCATCCATTTGAGCATGAGAAATCTTATGAACTGGAACTATTGCCTTAGGATTGTCATTAACAAATCTTTTTGACTGATTGTTACCTTCAAAACCCCCTAGATTTTGCCTTAGTGAATTATAAAATTGCACTTTATTCCCAAATGAATTTCCACCCTTGTTGACTCCATAACTACCTTCATTTCCCACTCCTTGATTCCTCTAAATAGATTTTCCTGACCTATTGTTATTTACAAGACACTACTCTTACATTTTTGCTAAAGCATAAGCATCATTCAAGGTTATGGGATTAAACATCCTCGCAGGAAATCTAATATCATCCCTCAAACCCCCAAAAACATACTTAGTTTGTGAGAATCAATCAACAATAAAACTCTTATTTGCTAACATGTCAAACTGAGTTTTATACTCATTTAAAGAACCAACTTGTTTCATCTTTGATATGTTCTCCATAGGATCATCATATGCACCATTACCAAATCTAACTTGGATAGCTATCAAAAAATCCCTCCAACTAGACAGACTATGAGTATTATGTAAAAGCATGAAACCAAGAAAAGCCTTTACCTTCTGCCTTTCTTGAATGTCATAAAAAGCAAAGAATTGCTCATATAACACCAAGAATTTGGATCCTCACCATTAAAAGTAGGAAATTCCAGTTTAAGAGCTTTGGTGAAAATTCATTTCTTGCTTGTTGACTCTTTTGCAAATTGCCTTTCCCACTGGCTTGCAGCAACATCACCCTAAACTTTAGCAACCTCCAAACTTTGCTGCATAGGATGTTTCTGCTTGGTTAAAGTTGTAACCATTCTCATTAAGGCTTTCAATGTTGCTTTCGTGTCCGAGTATTCCACAATCAATTGATTCATAGTTGATTTTATCTCAACATTATAATCCTGAAGACCTATGGTTGATTGAATCATCATAACTTTAGTTGGGATTTCTTTTAACTGCCAGCCATGTTCCCACTATGTTGTTTCTTCCGCCATGGAGGACTTTGTTCTCATATAAAATAAAGAAAAAATAATAACAACCAAATCGATCAAGGGCTTTGATACCATTTGTTACAGTGTTGTAATGGATTTAACACTGTAAATGGAACTAAGTAAGAAAATAATGAAAAGATGAAAGAGAAGAAATGGAAATTTGAGAAGAAGAGAGAATCTTTATTGAACAAATATGCAACTTCGAGGGTTACTCAACCTCCTAAGCATATTCAAGAATGCCAATCTCCATGTTCATGAAGAACTACAATCAACAAGCTCAACATTACAAAGGAAAATGAAATACTTATAACTCTTCTCTAAACTAATTACTTTCCAGCTATATTACATCTTCCGAACAGCTCATAACAGAATCAGCTAACACTCTGCATGTGGATGAATGTAACTACCACCTTGCTACCATCTTCATGCATCTACCAACTCATCAGCACGTGACATAGACAAACTCAATTGAAGTATTATAAAGTCAGATAATTTTTTTTACTTATATATATATAAAGTCAGATCATTTCTCACAAACACTATGTGAAGTTTACATTTCTTTTAAGCATGCGGGTTTGTTTTATCTTTTTATTAGAAGGCGTTGATATAGCTATAGAGTATAGACATTGCATTTAGTATATTAGGGTGGTTTTCAATTAAGTCTATTGAGACAAGAGTTACAAGAGCTCTAAAGACAATGGTTACAAGAGCTTAAAAGACAATGGTTACAAGAGCTCAAGAGATCTTGGTTACAAGAGTTCAAGACATAATAGTTATAAGAGTTCAAGAGACAAGAATTACAGGAACTCTAGTGACAATAGTTATAATTATGGTTGTTAATGTAGAAGTAAAAGAGACATGTAACATTCATATTATTTCTCTATAAATAGAGTCTTGTATACAATCAAGTAAAAATGTAGCAATGAAAAGACTTTGATGTGTGGACGTAGGCCATAGGCTGAACCACCTAAAATCTATGTTTGATCTATTTTCTTTCTCTATTTAGATTAATTATTAGTTCTAATAAAGTCCTACCTCTACACTAATTTGTTTCTTCCCTCCAATATCCAAAAACACTAATTTTGATTTACTATTACATTAACAAAATAAAGCTACAAAGGGAGGGTGGGAATCCTAATAAACAACCCAAACATAGTCATTACATTGCTATAAACTAAGACTAAAATAAAAATGAAAAATGGATCTAAACAGATTCATTCTTATAGTTCTTTTACCAAAAAGCCGTGGAGAGGCCATATATGTAGTGTTATCTGAAGACTATATAGTTGGATTGCGTTGAGGTGGTGGATAAAGATATCTTTTTGCAATAATTAAAGATAAAAGAGAGAAGCAATCCCACTTTATTAAGAAATGAGGCAGGGATAAGCTTGAAAAGAGAAGATTTATAATTAAACACCAAAGGCAAGAATAGGCTTGAAAAGGAAGAGCTATAACTAAACACCATACGAGAGGGCATTGCATGTGCCTCATGCGTTGGTGGAGAGGTAGGCGGACGGTAGATCTTGGGGTCATAAAGAAGCCAATGGAAAGGCACGTGTGGTTGAGGTGAACATGCTAGTAATGTGCGACATTAATGGATTTGTCACTCACCCAAAAAAGAAAAAAAGAAAAAAAAGGGCAATACCTTTGCCCGCTACAGCCGGCCCACCGGAATCAACTCAACAGCTCAAGCCATTTACAATCAAACTAGTAAACACTCAAAACCCTCCTCTCTAGCATGGAGGCGACCCTTTGTCCTTTCAAAAGCGCAACACTTCCTT
This sequence comes from Carpinus viminea, assembly GCA_013348765.1. Taxonomy (NCBI): domain Eukaryota; kingdom Viridiplantae; phylum Streptophyta; class Magnoliopsida; order Fagales; family Betulaceae; genus Carpinus; species Carpinus viminea. Next base: position 15,865,464 of record CP054669.1, on the reverse strand, counting down.
TCCGCTCTTTACAGCTGCTGCAACAAATCGCAATGGCTCATTTTTCGTTCAAACTAGCCGCCAAATTTAACAAAGGGAATAACTCAAAAGATTTTAGTAATTTATAATTATGAGTTTCAATGAGTTATAATTTGGATAATGTAAAGTGTAATTTGTGGACATGACTTATGTGATATAAACAAATTACATTTGAAAAGAAAAATTAAATGAGCATTATAAGAGCATTTGGTCAAAAACAAATTCTTTGAACACAATGTCATTCTCAAAAATAATCTTTTTTAAAAAAAGGAAGATAAGTTTCATTTAATTAAGTTAATTTTCAACACACTCAACTCAAATAACTCACCATTGGTGTTCATTTTAAATTCCTATTTTTATGGGAAGTGCTCACTTTACTCCATTTAATTTTAGAATTAATTATATATACATTAATACTTCCTCTTCTTTAATAATTCCGAAGTGGTCTGAAAAATATTTGCAAATTGTTAGTGGATTCGCCACTCACCAAAAAAAAGAAAAAAGAAAAAAGAAAAAAGAAAAAGGGCAATGCCTTTGCCCGCTACAGCCGGGGAACCGGAATCGACTCAACGACCTAAGCCGTTTACAATCAAATCAGTAATTAGTAAACACTCAAAAACCTTCTTCTCTGGCACGGCGGTGCCCCTTTCTCCTCTCTGCAGCCGCTGCAGCAAATCGCAACGAAACGGCTTACAGGCTCTAGCCGCGATGCCTTGCTCTTGATATCTCGCTGGAATTTAAGAGGAACAGATCTCAGAGGAAGGATTGAGATGGATCAGTCATTTTTGTTGATGCTATCGAATCTACTGCACCTGCAGAACTCCCTGGACCCAACCACCTCGTTCCTCTCCTCCACGCTCTCCACCTCTTCGTCCTCCTCTGCCACCGCCGCCACCACCGCATCTGCCACCCCCCCCGGATCCGCCGGCTCCCCAACCTCGCTGCTCTCGACCTCATCCTCCGCCGCGCCTCTCCTTTTCTTTACCATCGCCTCCGTGCTCTCCTTCCTCGCCTCGTCTCGACCCAAGAACCCTTCGCCCTCCTCTCCCAACCGCTCTTCCCCTCGTCCTCCTGCTAGAGCCCAGTCGTCCTCGGCTGCGGATTTCTCCGTCTCGGCGTTTCGGGCTCTCTCCACGGAGCACATCTGGTCCCTCGAGGCGCCACTCCGCGATGCCCAGTGGCGGTCTCTGTATGGGCTCTCCTACCCAGTCTTCACCACCGTCGTGGACAAGCTCAAGCCACATATTGCCCTCTCTAATCTCTCTCTCCCTTCTGATTATGCCGTCGCAATGGTCCTCTCCCGCCTCGCCCATGGCTTCTCTGCGAAAACCCTCGCTGCCCGCTACTCGCTCGAGCCTTATCTCATCTCCAAGATCACCAACATGGTCACCCGCCTCTTGGCCACCAAGCTCTACCCGGAGTTCATCAAGATCCCTGTTAGTCGTAGACGGTTAATCGAGACCACGCAGGCTTTTGAAGAGCTTACCTCGCTTCCCAACATGTGTGGAGCCATCGATGGGAGCCCCATCAAGCTCCATAGCCTCCCCAGCGACCCCAATTTGGGTGCTAATTACAGATGCCGATATGGGTATCCCTCGGTTCAGCTTCAGGTTGTGGCTGATCACAAGAAAATCTTCTGGGATGTCTGCGTCAAGGCGCCTGGTGCGACCGATGATGCCACGCATTTCAGGGATAGTCTTTTGTATAAAAGGCTTGCTTCCGGGGACGTTGTGTGGGATAAGGTTATCAATGTAAGAGGTCACAATGTTCGGCCGTATATCGTTGGGGACTGGTGCTATCCGTTGACGTCATTTTTGCTCACACCCTTCTCCCCAAATGGATTGGGCACGCCCGCTCAGAACTTGTTTGATGGAATGCTCATGAAGGGGCGGTCCGTGGTGGTTGAAGCAATTGGGCTGCTTAAAGGCAGGTGGAAGATTCTTCAGGATTTGAATGTTGGACTTAATCATGCACCGCAGACGATTGTTGCTTGTTGTGTCTTGCATAATTTGTGTCAGATTGCAAGGGAGCCGGAGCCGGAGCAGGAGCCTTGGAAGGAGCCAGATGAGAGTGGGCCTCCGCCTAGGGTGCTTGACAATGAGAAGTCATTTTACTATCATGGGGAGAGCTTGAGGCAGGCATTGGCTGATGATTTGCACCAAAGGCTTTCTTCAAGATAAGACATTAGATGTCTGGAAAGAAAAAGGGATGATATTGTAACACCTTTGCTTCTCTATGAGAATGTTGTACTTTTTATCTAGTTCTAACATGCTTCTGATGTTTTGTTTGTTCTCTTTATTGCCCTTTCCCCCTTTTTTAGTCAGCGCTAGAAGTAGATTTTTGGACTAGTTAAATTCAAATGTAATGCCTCCATTCTAATAGATACTTATCTAGTTCTAGCATGCTTATGATATTAGTGCATGCACCATAATTTTCAAGAGAACTCTAATAATTATATGTTGAAACTGAAGAATGACTTTCCAGCAATTTTCAGGAGGAATCCAGTATGTTGATCATATGTTGAGTGTATTTTTTTTTGGAGAGAAGATCATATGTTGAGTGTTAGTCTTGCACTCTTGATTCCAATGGCAAAGGTCGTTAGATATGTTGATACTCTGAAATTGCTTAGGGAGGAGTTTTCTCCATGATTACCATTTTAATTTTTTATTGCCCGTCTTTTCCTTGTTGCTGAGATTCTTATGCATACATAACATTGCTTTTGTTGCAGTGTGATACTCTTACCCATCTATTATTGAAGTTAGATCTTTCTATACTTCCTGCCTGTTAAACCCATATTTTCCCATTTTGAGAGGAAAAGTATATTGTAATGAAGACCTGCATATAGATTTTTGTAGGTTTACATTTACAAAAAAGAAAAAGAAAAAAAGAAAAAAAGAAAAAGAAAAAGCCATGTAAGCATTGGAGGGCTCTCTCTATTGTTCTCCCATATAAAACAGCTGAAGTGCACGGTATCCACTCTCTAAGCTGCCATATAAGTCATTGTATTCACATATCTATACAACAGCTTCGACAAGCACAGGCAAGCGAGGTTCTGTATTACAAAAAAGAAGTTCAATTTCAGCTTCTACACATCCAGCGGTTGCAGACTCCCAAATGGCCACTGCCCTGATTATCACTCTTGCTAGTAGCTCTTCCAACATTGAGCTTTCTATTCGTATTGCTGATCATCATACCCTTCTTAATGCTGCCTTCCCATCAATATAGCCTTCTTGGGATGAAATGAATGACATTCAATTACGACATAATGATACCAATTGCTAAACTGAATCTTTAACTCCAACTGAATACCCATTGTATAACATGTCAATCGAATATCTATAGTAATAAGACCTACACAGATTAATAGACTTGCATCAGACAAATCAAGAAAACCTTAGACAGAAAACAAGATAAATATATCAAACAGCAGAGAGAGAGAGAGAGAGAGAGAGAGAGATAAATATTAAAACTCAGTGACACCACCGGGACTGAGTTTGCATTTTTCTCAAAATTAGATTTGACTAAACCCAGTAAACCCCACAGCAGGTTTTGTATGTACTACCTAAGCAAGTATAGTTCATATTGCCACTTACTTTTCAGACGAGTTGCGCCAAGAAAAGGCAAATGCGGTCACAAATAAGTAGTGCAAATGGCACTATAAGTAATTCTGTCAGAACCGTGAGGAAGAATGCAGTGAAAGAGAGAAGGTTCCCTTGACAGAGCTCTTCCTAGCTCATTGAAGAATTAAACATGAAGTTAAAAGGGACCAGCGCGCTTCAGCTTGCTTCTTCATCATGTCCTCTACTGAACATAAAACATGTGCTCAGTCATCTCGCTATAACACTTATCTCAACCCCCAGCATAAGTGGATCTCCCACCATTTGGAAGGAGGCCATCCTTAGCCATCTCAGTAAGCACATTAAATACTGCATCCATGTTCCCTTCTTTAAGGTTAATTTCAACAAGTACTTTCGCAAGTTCAGCATCAGTGAGCCTACAACTTCTCAATATGTTCACTATGACCTCACTCAACTCCTCATTCATCCCTTGTATGAAAAGGGCTTTAACCAGAGCAATAACAGTCACAGTATGAGGAACAAAACCAGAATTCAACATTTCCTTGTACAGATTATATGCCTTCTGAACATTTCCATTTCTAGAATGCCCATGTATAATAACATTATAAACTGCTTCGTCAGGCTTGTGGTTCCTCTGAATCATTGACTGAAAAACTTGATCTGCTTCATTCATCAAACCCTTCGTACAAAATCCCTTTACAAGACCAACCACACCCTTAAATTCGACGTTACTACAGTTTTCTATCAGAGTATCATATGTGACATCATTTGGGACAGACTCCTCATAGAACAACTTGAGCAGAAGCTTTTTTGCTTCCCTTGTCCGAGCCTGCCTGTTAAGTCCATTAATAAGCACGCTGTAGCTAACAGCATCAGGTAGAAAGCCCTTTTGTATCATCTCATTGTGCAAATGAAGTGCCTTATGTAAGTCCCCTTCTACACAATAGGCATTTATCAAAGTTGTATAAGTAAATTCATCAGGGCGCAGACCCATATTCAACATCTCTTGGTAAAGATCACAAGCTTCAACCAGTCTCCTTTGCTGGCAGAGACCTTGAATAAGTGTTGAGTAGGTAATGGAATCAGGTAAAAGACCCTTCTCAACCATCTCCAGCTTCATTTGAAATGCCTTCTCTACCTCCCCATTTCGGCAAAACCCAGATATAATAGTACTATAACTTACCACATCTGGAGCCAACCCTTTCTCCACCATATCTCCTATCACTCCTCTGGCCTCCTCCATCCCCCCCAAAATGCAGTGTCCATTAATAAGGGCATTGTAAGTCACAATCGAAGGTGAGAATCCTCTCATGGTCATTTCATCTAGAACCCGGTAAGCTTCACTCAAGAAACCCTCCTGGGAGAACCCATCAATCAATGTCGTATATGTCCTCTCATTTGGTCTAAGTCCTCTAACGTGCATCTGATCAAAAAACTCCATCGCACGATTTAAATTCTTAGACTTGCACATATTATTAATCAATGCCGTATAAGTAACAACATTTGGAGACAATCCATTCCTCACCATCTCCCCATGCAGAACAAGCGCCTGGTGAAAATTACCTTCCTTACAATAACCATTGATAAGTGTATTAAATGTCACCTCGTCGCAAGCTAAACCCTTCCTACTCATCTCTTCAAGTACCTGACTCGTCTCCTTCATCCTTCCCTCCCTACACAACCCATTGATCACCACATTATATGAAATCAAATTCGGCTCCAAGCCCTTCAATGCCATCGACCTTAACAACCGGAACGCCTCATCAACATTCCCCAACTTACAATTCGCATCAATCAACGTATTATATGTAACCACATTCGGCAAACACCCATTCCTCTCCATTTCGCCGAAAAATCTCAAACCCATTTCCAAATTCCCCGCCCCACAAAAACCTCTAATCAAAATATTATAAGTATACACATTCGGCGACACTCCAATCCTAATCATTTCACCAAACACCTCCTCTGCAAACTTAACCGACCGTTTTGCCCTAATGACCGCATCGAGAATTGCATTATACGACAAAATACCGGGCATAAAACCATGGTTTTTCGCTAAATTGACAATGTTCAAAGCCTTGTCAATCAATTTCACGCGGGAATAGGACTTTACCACCAAGTCGAAGACCGCCGAGCTGGAGTTGCAGGAATGGTACGAGTCCTTGAGGCAGTGAAAGACCAAATCGCCGGCGTCGTCGACGGTATTGAAGGCGACGTCCTCGGCGAGGGTCTGGGCAGTCTTGTAGAGCTTGAAGCGGGTGAGAATGTGGAGGGAGAGGCACTTGCAATGGACGTTGAAGAACTGGTGGGGTTTGGCCCAGTTGAGGAACTTTAGGGTTAGGGTTTGGTCGAACTGGGACCTGAGGAGTAAATAGGAGGCCGCTTCAGGGGTGAAATGGGAAGAGAGAGAGTTGAGCTGGTGGGTGTGGCGTTTGAGGTATGTGATCGCTTTGTCAGCGAGGACGGCGTCGGAGGCAGAGCAGAGTGAAGAGAGTGGACGGTGATTTTGGGGTTTCAGGAAGGGCATTTCGGGAATAGGCGAAGCTAGCTAGGGTATGGTATATCAGAGACAGACACCGGAAACACATTGGAGACGACCTTAAGTGCGGCACTTCAGGAACTTCGAGTGAGAATCGGCATTTGTTTTTTTTTTTTTTACGTGTCCGCACAAAAAGGGAAAGGGATAGAGGAAGGAGAATTCGACAGCATTTGTATTTTTTTTTGTGTTTAATGGTTTTTTTTTTTTTTGTACGATGAGTTAACTTTTATAATTATCATTTGATTAAAATTTAATAATGATTAATTATAAGCTCAATAAAAATTTTATAAGCCATATAAGAGCGAGTTCTAACATTTCTTGTTGAGAATAGAGCTGTCAAATGGTGGTTGTACTTTGCGGTCATGCATTTGGATATAAGACGATAAATACTACGTGTTTTTTTTAGTGTTTTTCATGTTTTAGATGTAAATTATTTTTTAAAAATTGGGTGAGTGAAGTAATTGCCAATTTTATTTATACTTTTTTGAAAAATAATATTTAATTAGATCCAAAAGAATATCCAATATTTTCTAAGTTCGACCCATTTAATTAAGGATTAAATAAATTTTGACTCCCTCAATTTAAGTGTTGTTTTATATAAAGTCCCGTCAAATGACAGCTATAATGCTTAAGTCCATCAAACTTTCATTTTGTTTTATATAAAAAAAAATGATTGATGTCAATATTTCTCTCATATTATCTTATAAATCAGCTCCACGAATCAACATCTATTGACATTTTGGTCAATCAAACTATCATTTTATTTATGACATTTTGGACCACAATCAAACTGTCATTTTATTGCATTTAAGTTCCTTCGTTGGCGTTGACCGTCGTTTAAACAAAGTCTTCCAATTTGGGTGGCCGAATTGAATGGATTAAATCCATTTAATTAAATGATTTAAACCCCTATATGAGTTTTTTTTTTAGAAAAAAAAAAAACCAAGTGTTTATTTTTCCAATTAAAAAACATGGAGGCAAACAGGAACCTATCATGTTTTGAAGGCAAATCAGAGAGCACAAGTTTGAGATGTGATAAATGAAACATGTATAAGTATAAATCATCAATAAGAAATTATAAAGACAGTATCGTCGCCTGTTCAGGCAAACTAACTACCACTTTACACTGGAATACAAACGGTAACTAACTCCCATGGCCATAGAAATTAACCAATACAAAGCGCCTGCAAGTTTCTACAGGGTTCAAACTCCTCTCGAAGAACACTCTCAAGATAGAAGGCTCATCATCTCTGCCGATGTGGTGGTCGCCTGAAATCTAAACCTTCCAGATTTAATCAAACAGCTGAAGTGTGTGTATTGACAAGTCCCATGAATTTCATTTGGCTGAAAAAGCATGTATAGAAGCTGTCATTCCCGACAGATACTACTGCATTATTATTATGTCTTCATTGAGCCTTTGCATGGGTTCGTGTAGATACACCGTGCAACAATTTGACAAACCCCATAAAGCTTAACTTCCCGTCGGTGTGCCTTATCCAGTCGTTAAGAACAGCATGAACGGGAATGGAGGGACCAAGGCCAAGCTCCTGAAACAGTGGTCACAGTTCTAATGAAAGACTGAAATGTGACATCACCACAAGAAAATTTCTTAAAGAAATACCAACTTACTGAAGCAAGTTCTTCAATGACAATTGCCCTGTTACCATCCTTGTCGAAAAGTTCAAATGCACAACGGGCGTGCTGTTCCCAGTGATCAAGCGCCTCCAGCTGATGCACACTTAATGCAGCTGCACAGAACTCTTCAAAATCCATTCTTCTGTATTGAAGTGCATTCAGCTGTCATGGCATAAAAATTCAAAAGTAGGAACTTTATATAAGCTATAAGCATATAACCATATAAGATCATTGAGCATCTACACAAACAATTAGCAACTGGATTATTACCGACGCAAGAAAATCAGTGATGCGAGACTCCTTCATTGCATCCGTAGCATTTTTCATCAAGGCCTGTCCAGAACATTTGACCAACAAACACTTCAACTATCTGGTTATTCAATCTGCTGTGTGTGTGTGTGAGAGAGAGAGAGACTGACCATCCTAATATTGTCGAACGTTATGCTGCCATTTTTGTTTGGCTCCAATAGAGCAAATTGCTCCTTCAGATAAAAGAGTTCATCTACAGTCAATGTCTTAGCCAGGGCCTGCAAGAGGGACAAGGATAGATGGTAAAGGTTTGTTAAAATGTATGCAATCAAAATCCAGAATTTCGAATATTAAAACATGTTCTAATGTATTAATTATAAAACATCTTCTGATGCATTAAATAAGGCCCTGGTTTCAGAACTCTAGGAGTCCATAAAAAGTTAATGCTAACATTGCATAGGTATGGAAGAAAAATGAGTAGTCCCTCCATCCCAAAAAGATAATAACTACTATTTTTCTTCTTCTTTTTAGGTGGGGGCTTGTCATGCCAGCTTTAAAAGATAGTAAATGACATTTTAGGAATAACGCTATTTTACCTTTTCATTAATAATCGAGTTCTTTCAGACCACATTATCTATTTTGAGACAAGAGGAATGAATACATACATACAATGTATATATAGGTAGCTCTCCTACTTGTCCTGATACTCTCTGTGCTTCGGTAATGGTGAGCAACCAAGTTTGACATAATTATTTTTGTACTACATGTAAAAAAGAGAGATAGAACATGTTCCTTGATCACATTGGTTGTCTTTAAGGTTTTAATCTAATTCAGCATTACAAAATAAGTGCAATTTTTCTACAAGATTAAATAAGAGTGATATGAGCTTAGGCAAGTTTAGAGTGCTGTACAAGTAGTTGTCAAATCAGAAGCAGGAACGTATAACCGTCTTAAATGACAAAAAAAAAACGCAGTTTAAAGAGATAGTGATTATGCATTCTATTAATAATGCAATGGAACAAAATATAAGAAACAAAGATTTTAATTCTAGAATTTTGACTCGTAGAAACAATAGCTTCATTCATTTGAAAAGGATCAATTACTAATTCAATCAATTTGGTAAGAAATTTAAGCATGAAGTACTTTCATTCCAGCAGGGGAATGGCCTTAAGAAAATAAGGTTTTATTTTTTCATCAGTATAAACATATACACACCCTTAAAGCAGCCTTACGCAGGGGTGACGATCGCATATAAGCCTTCATAAGCCTAAATATTAATATGTCAAGAGGGACTTTTACATCACTATAAGTTCGGATCCAAGGATGACCTGCAAACAGAAAAGAAACAAGAGAAAGAAAGATTATGGTTAGGAAGATGATGCTAGAAAGTAGAAACCTAATCATTTTAGTACAAAATGAAAACTCACTAAGTGCCTGAGCAGCTGTCATTCGTTTTCGTGGGTCCTTATTTAACAGCCGCTTGACAAAGTCCTTTGCTTCTGAAGATAAAGAAGGCCAAGGTGCTTCATCAAAACTTGGATCAGCTTTCAAGACCGCCCGAAAAATTCCAGATTCAGTCCTAGCCCAAAATGGCCGACTACCACATAATAGAATATAAGCTATTACGCCTATACTCCATACATCAGCCTCTGTAGTATAAGACCTATGTAGAACTTCAGGGGCAACGTAATATGCACTTCCGACAATGTCATTAAGCCTTTCATCTGTAAGCCACCATAAGCATTACAACTCCATCAAAATTCTCAGGGCTGGAAGATTGGTAGTAAATAGGGACTCATATGAATTGACAAACCTGGTTTGACAAAATCTGATAAGCCAAAGTCTATGGCTTTCAACTTGGAGTTCTCATCCTTGGAAGTATACAAAAAATTCTGATCCAGGAAAAAGCCATGTTTTAGATGGAAATATAAAATTAAAAACAAAAAACAAATCAAAGTTTATCAGCCCAGATTCAGTTACCGATTATCTACCAGAAAAGGAATTGTATATTATGTTATATGGCCAGGCAGTATGATCAATTTTGATATCCTTTTTCGGCATCATAATAGTGCAAATTAGCAAGGCCATCCTAGCGGAGTGTAAAAACATGCATGGATTTTATCTTTGCTTTTCAGTTTTTAACTAAATGATATATCAAGAAGAATGACAGAAGGCAGATACAATAATCATGCAAGTAAGAGCAAGTAAAAATTTGTTAATAAGATTGTCAAGCTACTCAGTTTAAGACAATGAGTAACTCGACTGTAAAAGTGGCTTAAACTGGCACTTGGAGCAATAAAGGATAAACAAAAACTCTAATCATTTAATTCTCTATGGCTTTGAGGATTAGCATATGGAATATCTCAAATTTTCTAAGACAGCAGTGTAGGAGAAGATATAGTACTCTTCCCTGTAGTTCAGAATGCTCTACAGAAACCCAGCATGCTGCGTAAAATATAATTTTAAACTGGCAAGTACATCATGTTCATTTTTCATTATTTTTGATACATTCATCACAAAGCAAGCTAGTCACAGTACTAACAATACTAAGTCTAGTGAACCCAAAAAAAAAAAACAATACTAAGTCTAGTAGTGTAAACTTAATACCACTTATATATCTCAGCTAAATATGCTCTTCTGGCACTTTTATGCAGTTTCAAACTTACATGGTTCGTATTACTGAGTACAAATCTGCAGCAAAATCTGTCAGAGTGGTCAAATCATATGAGTAAAAACAGGTAGTTCACTTTTCTACATTTGACAGGGGCAGGCAGACAGAAGTTTCTTTGGCAGGTACAAGGTTACATGACTTTGGCTAAAGATCTGATTGCCATGGTAGTACACAATCCAAAATATACAATTACTTAAGCTTTTCAATTATATACCAAGGTACATATTAACTGCTAAATCACAAGGCCTGTCAACTAGTTTATAATAGACCAAGAAAGAGATGGGAGTAGACAGTGAGGAGTTGGTCACGTAACTGATGTTCAGATGATATCAAGCATATAATTTGACGAAAACATGCAGGTAACAACTTGAACATACAAATTCATTTAGCGGCCTTTTGAAAATCCCAAAAACATAGTCAGCTGAACATGTATCGACCAGCTAGCTTTTGATTCTCTTAGTTTGGTAAAGGCAAGCATGCTGTTTGAAAGTTAATAATTTTGTCAATGTAATAGATTTTTATTTACTTATCAAAAAAAAAAAAATTTTGGCAAAATTGCATTGCACTAAAGACAAATCTTAACTGAGCTCAAAGCATATAGCGCAATGAATGAGAATGGAAACATTTGGTCCACCACCAGAAATCTCCTAACAGACCCTTTATCAGGCCAATTCTTAGTCTAGAAAACTTTTAAATCAGTATCTCCATCAATACTTGCATTCCCTACAACCATCCATTTTTAATAAATGCAACCCTCAAGTATGCATCTCATGATATAATTGCATGAAAAGGAAAAGAATGGAAAGCGTTCCACCTCCGGTTTAAGATCTCGATGCACCACACCCTGAAGATGACAAAATGCAACCACATTCAGTATCTGTACCATGACTGCCTTTGCCTCATCTTCTGAGTATTTTCCACCCCTACAAAAGTAATGGAATAACTAGTTGACTACTACAGTGATGCACATCAGAAAGCCCCAGAGAACAAACCTATAAAAATAAAGAAATAAAGCAAATGACTACCTTGAAAGTATTCTGTCTAGAAGCTCCCCTCCTTCACACAACCTGAAATATTCACAATACGAATTAAATTCCTTAAGGTTGAAGGTCTAGTACAATGCAGTGAGCAATCATTCCAGGGACTTCTATGTTATAAAATCATATTTAGACAGCCACAATTACAGATACTATATGCTTGTATTTGAGAGAGGCACAAGAATATGGGTAAATAAATAAAAAAATTGTTATAAAGCCCTCATGAACCATCCATGAAACATAAATTCATCATTCGGTCAACCAGTTATTATTTATATGAGCTGCAGTAAAACATTTGATGTCAAAAAGCAGAGTCTGTTCCAAGCTTACTCCATTACTATGTAGACATTATCGTGGTCTTCAAATGCATCATAGAATTGTACTAGATTGTTATGTCCTGTCAAGGCTCGCAATATTTTCACCTCCCTTCGCACATCCTCAATCGCAATTGCTGATGTCATCTGGCAGCAAGGATTAGAACATCATGAAAAAATAACAATGAACTACCCAAAAATGAGCACTATAAAATTTTGTTAAATACTTCAAATATCCAGTTATCACGAACTCCCAAAATTTTACTAAACTGAAAGAAAAGACCATGTGAATACAATTTTGGAAGCTAACCAAGATGTAAAGAATCAAAGCAGACCAAAAGGTTATAAGAAACCCTTAACTTATCCGCTAAAGAAAAGGTCATTAGAAATTCTAAAAGACACATCATATCAGATCAATACATCGTTTCCACATCCTTCTGTACTGATTCAAGTGCATCACATCTTCTATTCCTTTTTAATTTATTCAAGCAGGACCTTAAAGTCATTTTCTGTTTAGCATTCCATCAGATGCTACCAGGTCTAGCTTGGACTTCATTTTCAGCCAACAGGATCATGCATCTCTTCTTTCGCTTTCATTTTATCTTTTAGCACTCACAAAAATGAGGTCCTACTAATGCCAATAGATTCAAGGGCTGTCTTCTATTAACGAAATTTCATTATAAGAGCTAAACTATGTTCAATGGAGAGTCTCAAGGATTACTTGGAATTTCAACTCTGTTATCCTAAACGAAAAGATTGACTCTCTACTACCAAGTAAATACACTATTCCCGAATGAGCTCATCATCAAAAATAAGTTTCTTTTACCAATCTCTTTACATTAACAATCTTGGGTATCAGCTATGCTTACCAGCTCCCTATTTTCATTATTCCATTGACTAGCCAAATAAATATCTGACTAAATCAAAACTACACTAATTCCAACGAAAAATTTATCTCCTGATTATAATTGCCAGCTGCCAGCTGCCATCTCTGATTTCTTTTTGATAAGTAACTGCCATCTCTGATTCAGAATAGCTTATAACAGAAACCCAAAACAAAGAAGGTCAACTCCGGAGAATTGTCAGTTGATCACTCATTTGCATTGGCAATTAGCACTGAAATTGTGGATTGAAGTTTTTCTTCTTTAAATTCCATTAACATTGGCATGGTCCAGTAAGCTGCTCTTTGGGTGGTCTAGTTGCCCCAGAAACAGGAGTTATTTGATGTCTAGCAAAAATTTCCACACTAGCTTTTGGTGCATTTGGAAATAGAGAAAGCGAAGAACTTTATATGATGTAGAAGTTCAGGTTGTAAAGTCATTTTGCTCCAGTAGCTACTTTTGCAGCCAATTTCAGGGTTCTTGAACTGGATTATCCTTTCAAACAAAATTTCATACATCTTAGATTGTTGTTGTAATTAATGTAACTTGTGTGTGTATATGTTGAGCTTAGACAGAGTTTTGATTTCCCAATATCCAAATATCATTATCAATGAATGAGGAGGGAATAACCATGTCAATCGTAAAATTATTCTGGATAAATTTGTTTCCTATTAACACTAACTAATCTTCAATGGTTTGAGAGAGGAAGATATGGCAAACGATCAAAATCAAGAGCATAGTGCACCAATCTATCTTATATATTTACGTACATTTTTGTCTAACGATTGTCAACTAATTGCAATATGTGGCTTGTTAATTCCGAATTGAATTGAAAATAATGAAAACGTCAATTTAGAAATGAGACCAACAAAACAATAATATCTGCTTTTATAATAAAGCTGCTAAGAATCCATAAACCCATAATTTATTCTAAAACCATCGCAATCAAGTGTATCAAAGGAAATTCCTAAAACACATGCATGTCTATTAAAGATAACTCTTATAAGAAAAGGACAATAATGTATTGTTCCATTCTAAGAACTGTTTTGTGTGCTTTATTCCATAACTTTTAGCTGTACAATGTGAACATAATACTCCCTCAAATATTTTTCATTTTTTCATTGGATCATGACAACACTGTCAATGGACAAGGATCCTTTCCATTTTATGGTCAGAATTTAAAGTTAGTACATCTAACGGTATACATAATTCCATATTATTCAAATTTTTAAAAGATGTGCTGATATTGACTTCATATACACTGTTAGATACACCAACTATCCATTTTATTTGAAATAGAGAGAATCTTATTCCCACTGTCAACACCATGAAACATGTGGTTGAAACCAATTAAATGGATTGAACTACAAGGGAGGTGGAGTGCAGTCCAATTACATGTTCACATATTCTGTTCCTCCATCTAGAAATGGGACAGTTGACTGATTTTCTCCCTTGATACAAAGCTTTTGTCCTTTAATTTAGGTTAGCCCTTTGTTCATACAATAATATTCCCAATTATTTGTAACCACCTCATCTTTCACATTGATCAGATCATACACGATTCAAGAGTTGATGCAATGTTTCTCTTCTTTTGGAGAAGGTTCAAATCACCACAAAAGGGATCTAGTTGCTAACTGACACTTACAAGCTTAACGATGTACCTACTCCAGTTCATGCGTGTGACCAGATACCAGCTTTGGCCAGTTTATGGCAGCTGTAAGTATGGGCCGGTGGTGGGCATTCAATGACTGATTGTGCACATGATTTATCTTAACTGTAGGCCCTTCTTAAGACCCAATTCAAGACCATGACCCTTTTCAATGATTAGGTCCTCCCAAACCATTTGGGTGCCGGCTTATCTTGATCCTTTATAGGAGCAGTCACATCTCGAGAGCATCGACAAATTGCCATGGAAAGAAGCCACCGAAAAGAGAAAAAGAAAAATAAACTATAGTTTCATTCCTAATCACACTGTATAGCTTGGCCATTAAAAAGAGTACTATTGAAGGCCAAATGTGATTTAAAAATAAAATATCCCAATCAAGTCCCATTAGGATAATAACAAACAACTCAGGCCACTCTGGTGGGCCAAGTGATCATTTCTTACCATTGACCAAGAAAAGAAAAAAAGGTAATAAACAAACAAGTTGGTCACTTTATGCGTCTCCTACTCGAAGTTCAAAACAAATGGAGTCCAAAGAAATTATAATTATGCCTAACATTCCCCTCTAGAAGCCTTTTTTCCTAAAAAGTAAATGCCTTGAACACACCACCGATTCTCTTAGCATCCGCCTAAACCCGCAAACCCCATTCAAACTAAAGACTTCAGGATTTCCCATCAAGAGAAGTGCTACTTTAAGAGTAAGCAATTGACGTGAGAATGAAAATCACCATTAAATTTTGGACGCGTTAATCTATCTTTATATGATATATCAATAATGATTTTCAGTACCACGTCAAGACACTTGGAGTCACGTAGCACACCCCAGAAAATTAAATTTTAAAAAAATAAAAATAAAAAAAAAAAAAATAAAAAGAAGAAGACCCAGCGTACAAGCAAAGGATTCATCCACCAAGAACAACATAGGCAAATGGAATACAAAAAATGCTACAAAATTAATTAACTCTCAACTCAAGAACTAAGACAGTCAAAGAATCCAAGTTAAGCAAACAGACCTTGGCTTTGGGGATGACCTTGACGGCGACCTGGTGGCCCTTGAGCTCGCCCTTCTTGAACCTGGCGGAGCAAGTGTAGCCAAAGTGACCTCTCCCAACCTCATCTCCAACCTCCAACCGGCTCGTGAACTCCTTGGAGAACCCGAACCGCTTGTCCAGGTCCACCTCACCACCGTCCTCCTCATCCCCCTCCTCCGGTATCGCCGCCGCAGAGGCCTTCGTTCTGCGTCCCTGACGCCGCAGCAGAACGGCCTTGATGTGCTTCGCAGGCGACGGCGGCGGGAACGGCCGGAAGAACCGCCTCGGCGTCGAGCTCGCGCTCTTGAGGAAGTGCGCCGGGCTTGGGCTTGGGCTGGGGCTATAAAATGGGAAGAACCGGGACTTTTTGCCGGTGAGCACGTCGTTCCCGGGGGTGAGAGGAGGGAGTGACGGTGGCGGTGATTTGGAGCGGTGGGAGAGGGCGTCTTGGTCATTCGGGTCTTCCCTGGAAGCGTAGGGGTTGGGCTTCGATGGCTTGGAGGTGCAACCGCCCATGGTGGCGTCGGAAGCTGGTGGGATTGCTTTGGTTATGGCATTCTGACGGTGAAGTATTTGAGGGAGTGTGTGTCGGGTTTGGTGAAAAAGAGTTGAAGAACTGACGAAGATGATGGTGAGCTGTACAATCTTACTGGACACGTGGCATGCACGTGAGCTTTTTTTCTCTTTTACTGTTCTTTTTAGTGGGGAGGGGTGGATCCAATTTCTGATTTGTGAGTGTGAGTGGGAAACATTAATTTTCCTTTTTATATTGCTCTCAGGATTTTACCATAATTTGCAATCTCATTTAACCATTAATTTATTTATTTGGTCTGATTTTTAATTAACTTTATATAATAAGATATTAATAGAAAGTTAAAAAGAAGGAGAGTTGGTTTTTTTTTCCAAGCATAAGAGAGTTAATGAATAATGAATGAAGACTAGAAATTAGTTAATCCAAGTTCTGATATGGAAAGTAATTAGTAAGTTTATAGCAATAAAATTGGGTGAATTTAATTATGACAGAACGCAAAATTAAAAAGCACTTGCCAACAATAAAACGAATGATAAGAAAAAATAATTTGTTTTTATTTTTTGTTTTTTTAAAGAAATTTATCAATTGAAGAGGTTGTAAACTAGATTGCAAAAATGTAAATATGGTTGTTATATGAGTAATGCTTTATACTCAATTCTTGCCGTACTTTTATTCTATTGAGCACATGTGACAGTGAGATGGGAGTATAATATGAGTTGAATATTAGAATTACCCGTGTTATATGCGTAATGTTTGAACAAGAATTGATCCAAGTGTCGGCTGAAGATGCTATGTCAGTATTGTAAGATAATTGTAGGATAAATATGTGGTTTCTAAATACTACACAAACTCTTACTCTTAAACTCTCGAGTGCTTGCTTTCCAAATAATAGTTGTGTCTGCTTTTCATTACAACATTTTTAATCTTATCTACTTACTCTCTTTCTCATGCAAATTAAGAGTAAGAGTATGATTTCTTTACATACAAGTAACAATAATTATACGCTAGATTTTTTTAATATAAAATAATATTAAAAAATAAAATATATAATATTTTTTATATTAAAAAAATTTGGCATGAATGAATTGTTCACTCACGCCAATCACTCACGCTAGTTATAAGAAATCATTACTCTAAGAGTAATGTTAGAAACTACAATTTTTATTTTAAAATTATCCCATAATATTGACTATATAATTGATTTTTATTTTAATGATACTATAAGATATGATTTTTTTAATTTTTTTTAAACAAAAAGGCAGGGCTGGGAAGGCAGGAGGGGTCATGTCATTTGTATTGCAATTTGCTGCACGTGTCAGCATTTTATTAACATGCACGTAACTTGAAAAAGATTTGCATAAACAAATTAAGTCGGCGTTGACGTACCATCCAATGTGCCCATCCCCTAGCTCCCACCCACACAATCACTAATTAGCAATTAAATCTCTACTTTGTCCCACATCCACTCATGATTTCCCATCTACCATGAACCCTAATTTTTAGTAAATGATCATCTCATGACTCAAATATGTGATCCAAAATAATATTTGAAATTTAAACTACCATATTTTTTTGGAAATTTTAGTCGGTCAAGAAGATGAGGTGTCTTAATGCATTAATAATAGAAAAATATCATATCAATTTAATCTACCACGATTTTTTTTTTTTTTTGTGGCAAAATTTGTTGGTCAAGAAGATGAGGTATTTAATGCAATAAAAAAAAATAATGAGTTTTTTTTTCCTCGTTATTTTTCTACTTAAATTCTCGATTAAGTATGATGCATTTTTTATAATAGGAATAAGATGATAGAATATAAATTAAATAATTAAATTTATATTTTTATCATGGTAAAATTTTGGACTAAACTTGTAATCTCAACTTCCAACTCCATATATATAAATTTCTCTAGAAGCCGTCTCTCAGCCTTTCTCCTTAGAAAATGGATTTGATAGGACTCTTCATTCACTTTCTACTCCCCACTCCTACCCTACCCCTCCCCCTTTTGGTTTTTTAATTTTTAATTTTTAATTTTTAATTTTTAATTTTTAATTTTTTATGTTTATAGGTGTTCTCCATAAGGCTATAATCGAGTTGAGCCAAGTTAAGTTTTAGAAATTCCAAGACTGGCTCGTTTACGAAGATACTTATTCAAGCAAAACTATAAAATATGTGGAATGCTTTTAAAATTAGAGTTCGAGGCCGAGCTCCACTTTCGGCTGAGCTCACAGAGCTCACTCGAGCTAAGTTATTAAATTTTTTAATGTATGATCCTAACAAAGTTTAAGCCCGAATTTTAAAACAACTTATAGATATTTATTTATAGTATAAATTAATATAACTAATTTTAGTAATATATATACAAGATTGGAAAAGCTAACTAACTAGTTAGTATGTTAATTAATACATGCACATATAAATATTAAATAACCTATATAACATATATTATTTAATTACAAATATACAAATTTATATAACTATTTTTTGTAATATATATATATGATAACGAGCTGGACGAGCCGGATGAGCTCGACTTAAACGAATTGAACTCACGAGGTCCCGTCGAGCTTAATCAAGTGAGCCGAGTATGTGTCACTAGCTAATCGAGCAAGTTTCTAATAAGTGTGCTTATACAGTGTCGAGCTCGAGTTCGGGTCGAGCTTAACCAAACGAGTATCGAGCGAGTTGTTGAATATGTTGACTCATTTACCGCCCTAGTTCTCTAACTAGATTAGCAACTTCGACCTTTTCGCTATGCGTCCGTCCACCTTCCATTGTGTTGTATCATTCATCTCTTTCTCGGTCGCTGCTTATTGGTTATTTGTTTGTGTTTTTGTTTTGATTAAGAGGTTTCTTCTCTTTAAATCTGCCCTCATGAGCAAGGATGAATACTTAGGTATGAAGGTTATTTCTTATGGTCTAGATAATTTCGGTGTGGAGGGTTATCTCTCATGACCGGTTTAAATAAATTTTGTTAGAAAATTTGGCTACTCATGCCTTAAATCTAGTCTGCTCGGAGCATATCTACTTTTTAACTATATTTATACATGGATTAACGGAATAATGAAGTCATATAATATTTGATTGGAAGAATTTTTGTTTGTATTTATGACTTTATAACCTTATAGTATATAGCTATGATTTTGCAAAATTTTTTGTTTTATTTTATAAGAGCTTTTTACTCTACTATGTAAAAACATTATGCACGTAATTTTTAATCAAAATGAAATTCTCATACAAATTTCTCTGAAAAGTAAATATAAAACAAGAATACTATGAAAACTAATGTTTTCTTCCGTACGTACTTAAATATTTGACAACTTGCCCCACAATTTAGGTGGGCAGTTGATGATCTTGCGTGATGACACTCGTCAACTTAGGTGCTTTCTTCTCTAAGCATTATCACGTGTCATCTTTTTTATTTTTAGGACCTCCACGTTAAGTCTACTAATTTTTAACACGACTTATAAAATTAATATAAACTCAAACTTGATATACAAACACAAAATTATCAACCTACTCCGCTTAGGCTAGGCAATATGTTATTTGTTATAGAGAGAAAAAAAGTGACATATAGGTAAAAGAGCCAGACAATCTTTTCCCCTTTTTTTGTGTTCTTTTCTTTTTTTTAACGTTATAAAAGAATGCAAGGAGACAAATTCAAAATAAATAATGTTAAAAGTTGCACACATGTTAATTAGCTTTATCTCAATCATTAATTAGTTTAGTAAATAAATAAATCAAATATGATAATTAGACGTTGATAACTAAACGTGTCATCAACCATTAAAATGTTTTTTTTTAATTGAATTAAAGGATAATCACAATTCTTTATAACATTTGTATAGAATTAAAAAAAACCCACCCCGAAGGTTCTTGCACGAATTTGTTGGCCACCACCCTCCCACCTTACTCAACAAAAGGACACGGATAAAGAGCACAAATTTGGCATCCCAATGCATATTTTTGACCAAACACAAATCTCTATTATTTTACTCCAAATCTTCTCTCTTTCTTTTCTCTAGGGCTTTTATTTTTTTCTATTGAAGTGGGAAAAGGTCTCTAGGGCTTTTAAGTAGTTCATTGACTAGTCTAATATTTCTTTTAGACTTTTTTTTTTTTCGTTGGACTCGTTATTTCCAAAAATTTATTGTGAGAGTGAAGCATGAACCTTCACAATCTTGGAACATGATGTTATGTAAGGAATATGTTATCATGATGATATTTATCTAAATAAATTTTGAGTTATTTGACTATATATATATTTGATGTTAATAATTTTTGTTAAAGTATTGATTAAATTATTAAATTAACTTATTTTCTTATCGATTTCAATTTTTAGGAGAAGTAGTGATTTAACATGGTATCATAGTAAATGTATTGAGTTCAAACACTATCTCTATCAATTTATCCACATTTTTAATTAAATATTTCACGTGTTGATTCGACAATTTGCTAGAGATCCTTATCTTCATTTTTCAATAATCATCTTCTACCTTTCTTAAAGAAAAAGAAAAAAAAAAAAGTTCCACTCCAAGATTGAAAAGCTATTCCTTCTTGGCTAGGAATATGGATTCTGTCAATTTATTGTCTGAATTGTTACTAACTTGAGCAACAAATACAAGAGAATTGTTATAAGACTTACTTGTCCCAACAAGTGAGTGGATGGTCTAAAACCTAGTCAAACAAGCAAATTTTATAAAAACTCTGACACATTTACTATCCGAATTACCACCAAAATTAGTGATCATCTCTGATCTGTATCTGGAAGGAAGCTTTATGGTGGGCTCAGCTACGTTATTGTTTCTCAAAATTGGTTGCAGGAAAATGCACAGTACATTAAAGGCCACGAGGACCCTCAAATATAAGGACATGTAAGAAACCAAAGCTGCCTTTCACTGCACATAACTTGACCATTACCCTATCAACCCTCCCCAAAAAATGATCATTAAGAGCACCATGGGAAGCACTCCCACGCACAAAAGCTTCACCCACTGCCATCCAAAATTCAAATGGTCAAAAACTGAGCCCCCAAAAAGAATGATGGATTTGAATGGGACTATCTATCTCTCAACGGTGGTCTTCAAATAAAGCCAATGCAAAACCTAGTCTCCACAGAAACCAGCACCATCCTTTAATCTTTCCCTCTTCCCTCCTCTCCTTTTCCACCCTTGTTAATTGCCACCACTTTTTTGTTTCTTAAAGGGTCCTCAAAATTATTCAATTCCAAGTTAAAATATTATCTTTCTCCTTGTACCATCATCATTGTATACCCATATATATGAGTGGGTTCCCCACTAAATGTCATTTTTAGGGTTTACACAATCTCTTTCTCATCAAGATGTTTTTGATATTCTACCCAAAATTTGACCTACATCCATAGTGTGTCTACTTAATCAAAGCACTTGGTTTAAAAAAAATGATTTATTGCCTCGGGGTAAAATATTTCTTGTACGTTGGTTCCATTAAGAAGAAGGACCTTTATATATAAATTTCTTATAAATTAGGTCAAGGGAATTCTTTCAATCAAGCCTTTAAAAATGTCATGTGAGAATAAAAACTTTTTTTTTTCTTTTAAAAAAAAAAGTGTTTCTCGCATGTTAAGAGATGCAATATATTTTAAGAGACGGTATAATTTGAAGAATTTTCTTACAACCCAATTCATAATAAATTTTTGCCCTTTTTCTTTATTTGGAAAAAAAGAAAAAGAAAACTAGATTTTGAACTTAAAATAGCTAGATATCCCAACCTAATATGAGCCAAAGCCTTGGCTCTGAATAGTTATCACACTTATGTCACACCGGCATGTAGTTATCACACTTATATCACACCGGCATGATATGTTTGTGACCTGTTCTTAAACCTAAAGCGAAAGGTCGTCATTGGACACTTGTGGTTGCTATCCAAACAAAATATGAGAAAAAAGTAAAAGAGTAATATTATTTAATAAACTGCTATACGATTGATATATAACTACGAAGATATAACAGTAAAAATCAATCATTCATATATATTTTTTTCTTGAATAATATTACATATTCAACTCTCATCCGGTCATCTCAATCCTAACCTAGTACTTGACCAAAATTCGAGAGCTGATGAGCACCACTACATCAACTCATTAGGATAAAATTAAGATGAAAGATGAATATTTAATATTATGACTAATTTTACTACCATATCAAATCATGAACGGCAGAAGAGATCGCTTTCGGATCCTCAGTCGTCTGTGTTAGGCATATATACCCCATAAAAGCACCACGAGAAAAAGAAAGAAGAATTAAAGAGGGCAAGGGTGACAGATGCTTGACCTTTAGGAAAACAACCACCACCACCTCCCACAAATGAACAACTAGAGCAGTCCACATCCACTTGATGATCAACGTTCAAAATGTCCACCAATGGGGCCCCTCAATGATGGACATACGTGTGATCCACAAACCCGCGTAAATTACAAATCACAGCAAGCAATTAAGAACAAATTTAATTATTCCTACTTGATAATCAAACACTCTAGTTCCTAAAGGATAGTTTAATTGGCTACAGACCACACTAATTTAAATGTATGCCAAGTCAATTTCTCTTTCCTTTTTCTTGTATGAACATTTCAAAAAAAAAAACACTCTAGAAAATACAACATAATAATAATTCAATAATTTGCAAAATTTGAATTAGTAGGAAACCCAATTCACAAGTAGTTAAGGTGCATAAAACTCAATAATAAAAAAAAATTAGTCAATAATATTTAGAGCCTATATTTTACTACGCTGATGTGACCAGGTTTAGTAGCATTTGAATCAATTTTTTAGGTTGACGTGTACATTATCATAGGCTCTATATCGATCAAATGGGTTTTATAAACTAAAACCTATTAAAAAAAATATTATAACAATTTTAACTAATTTTGAATAGATTTGGGATTATGTTGGCAAATTTTGCCAATAGAATAAGTCTGAAAAAGCTTTTTAGAAAAAAAGTTTTATTTTTAAGTTTCCCTTAAAATGCAATTTTGAGTTTTTTACCAAGTAGACCAATTTTTACTTGCCACAATTTTTACATTCTAAAAATACTTTTTAATTTTCTTATTAAAAGCGTTTTTAATTTTTTAACTAGACAAGTAATTTTTATTATTTTTTTTTTCAAATGGACTTTTTGAATGTTAAACACACTTTTAGACCTCTTAAATACAATCCCAAATATATCCTTAATGTAAAAACCCCAAGAATAAGGATGACTTTCTCCACGCTATAACTCCATATAAGTTTTTTTTTTTTTTGAGCGATCTAAATGAGATCATAGAATGTGGGTGGATAGATCTTTCTTAGTTTCTATCCGTACAAATGGAACATATAGTATGGAGGCCCATAACATTTCTGTATGCTTAATTTAATAGAGGCAGCCTCTAGCTGGACAAAATGCTATAAATGGCTCCCATAATTGACCGTTCGATTCCACTCTCACAACTTGATAGGATAGTCTACTCCACCAACAACAAGAACTTAGGGCAAATCTCTCTCTATTTTTTTTTTTTATTTTTAAAGCAAAGACAAGCGGATGCGATCAACCGTAGCTATTCTACTTGAATAGCTAATCCGCTCATAGCCACACAAAAGGAACCCAAATGGTGGGAGCCCCATCCGCTCTTTTGAGTTCGAATCCAGTGAATATATTCAATTTCCATAGAAAGATTAGATGCAAACCCCATTGGCAATGCTTTCAAAACTACAAATCCAGTGAATATGGCGGCTTACACGGTTTCTTGATACTGTGATAATTTGTTGGAACCTCAACATACGCAGCATCGCTGCCCAGCTAGCTAGTTAGTTTGCTTGGACTAGCTTAGCTAGTTGAGAAAACTTGGCCACAAATTAAACTGAAGTTGCGCCTACGTCTTCAATAATCACATATGGTCCCATGTATATTTTCCGACAGCCAACAAACGAATAGACTTATTTAGATTAGACGTTTCGGATATGAAGTATGATATTTCGTGGGAAAACGACAACTATTCAGATTGTACGCACTTGACACTTCTGTGGTTGTAATGTAATATGCACCCAATTCATCGAACCCAACCAGCACAAGAAAATGACATCATAATTTTTTTAACGGTTCAGATCTAATTTGAATTGTTTTTTTTTTTAACGGCACATAAGTCAAATTTGCTTTATCTCGACCTCTATCATCTTTGGTTAGATTAATGGTCTAATGCTGTAATTAAATTGATAATCATTGGAGATATTATGGGTGCCAAAATCAACTAAAGTTGGGATTAATATAGTATTTAATTCCACAATCTCTACAAGGTAGTTAACCATTTGGAAATAAATTTTGGAGCAAATCTATTGAAATTATAAAAACTACAAATATAAAAGAGCTTTTGGGGTCTGCTTCCTTATTGCACTGCTTGCAACAACTGCTCGGGAGTTGCTTTACACTTTTAATGATATCTCCAAAAAACCGCACCACAACACGTGCTAGAATTGATGTGATACATATAACTGGGTGCAACACCTTCAAAGCAAAATTCTCTTTGGGACTGTGCATCATGCAAGTGGATACATGGTAAATCAGGTCCCTGTATTTGCAGGAAGTCACTGCTAATCAACTGCTTCAAGGCAAATCAGCGTGGAAAAAATTCGTGTTCCAGATTGTTCAGTAACAAAGCTAGCACTCAGTTTGCAAACTAGGCCCGCCATTCTTGATCATGATGATCAAATTGCATGTATCAGCTGCAGCCTTCCAAAATACTTTCAACCAAGACATATATTTGGATCTTCTTCATCAGAATCGAACTCAACCTGCAAGCAAATATTAACAGGCATAAATCACTACTCTTGACATCATGAAAATGGAAATCTTCAGAAAAAGCTAGTCATATCTGTTAGTTTAGCTTGGCTCATTGGGTTTTATGTTTGTAATCATTTGAAAATGAGGTTTAGCATGAAGAATTGAAATTTCAGTCTAGTGCGTCTGAACACCCAGAAGACAGGTCCGTAAAGCAATTCTAGGAGACATCCACAATGACTGACGTGTCCAGACAGGGTGCGAGCAAGTCTAGACACTGTTTCCAGGGATTTCATTTCAAAAGGCATGTCCAGAAAGCCAGAAGTCGTGTCCGGACAGGATTTCCAGGGACTTCATTTCAGAAGACATGTCTGGATAGCCAAAAGACATGTCTGGACAAGATTTCCAAAAAGGTTGCATTTGCAAGAAATGTCCGGACAGCCAGAAGCCGTGTTCAGACATAAATTCCAGGAAGTTCAATTTACTTGACATGTCCAAACACTGGGATGTCATGTTCGAACATGGAGGGTTTACATATGTAAAACGTAGTCGTGGCTTGCTTGTCCAGTACATTGGATTGTCAAGTGCAAATGTTCTGTAAGTTTGACATTGCGTAAATTCTTGTTTGTCTATGATGAAGTGATTTCATGGGTTTGATTGCCTTGTAGAAGTTTTACATTTAGAGAGTTCTCTAAATGATTTTTTCTTCGTAACCAAATATCTGAGTTCTTTACGATTCATTGCATGTTTGTATTTGATTGATTAATCTATGTTAGGTCAGATCTAATTCTGCATATTATTTTGTTAAACACCTATTCAATCCTAATAGGTGTAAATTGGAGTCAATTGGGTTTTTCAATAGACATGACCCACAAGCAGTATCAATAACATTGCCAGCATATATAGCTATAAAAGTTTGAACCATTGATTCAAAACATACTCACATTTTCATCTCTGAACCACTTCCCATGACCATCACGCTTCCAACCTGCAGCTGTAAACTTTAGTTCCCTCTCTTGACGCTCCCGGAGATCCAAATGCTGCTGCTGCTGCCCAACCACCTTGTCAGCCACTTCAATTGCAGGACAAGACCTATGCTGACTCAAAAGAGAATTCCTATTCGTAATGTGATCCAAAATTAGTTGTACATCACGGTTTGCATTACTAGAACTCTGCTGAGGCTGAGGAGTTTGGTCACAATGTATCTCTGAAGCGACCTTTCGTGACTGTTCAAACAATGGTTTTTCAACTGGCCTGAAATTTTGGTGTCGACTAGTACAGTTTGTGGTGCCAATAGAAGAGCCTGACAATGCTATTCGCTTATTTATCTCATCTTGTCTCATCAACTCTCGTTCCTTTAGCTTCAACTCCACAGCACGGTGGCTTGATCCCTTGCAATGCATCTGCAATATGGATTTCCACTTAGGGACAACTTTATGG
Organism: Carpinus viminea; assembly: GCA_013348765.1. Lineage (NCBI taxonomy): Eukaryota > Viridiplantae > Streptophyta > Magnoliopsida > Fagales > Betulaceae > Carpinus > Carpinus viminea. The sequence continues at coordinate 15,839,091 of CP054669.1, read as the reverse complement.
AAAAATAAGGAGCATATATTTACACATCTATATAAGTACACTGTACATGCTAGAAAAGCCCTCAACAGAACAATTCAACTGGTATATATGAGAAATATTCACACAAAGATAAAATCATTTACTATAAGAGGATCCAAAAAGATTCCCATATGATTATTAATCTCAAAAACCCAACAACTATCATCTATAACATGTTTCACAACTGATATAAACTTCAAGTAAGACTATCCTTGAAAATTGACTTACAAGGATTGGGTACCTAAGAGCTTATATATGCATAATTAAGATTGTATTTAGTCATGTGAGACACTTAGAATATAACATACCACCACCCTTCATAGCCCATGTACAAACTAGAAAAGTCCTCAACAGAACTATTAAATAGGTATATATGAGAAATATGCACAAAAAGATAAAATAATTCCCTATAAGAGCATCCAAAAAGATTCCCATACGATTATTAAGCTCAAAAACCCAACAAGTATCAACTACAACATGTTTCACCATTGATACAAACTTCAAGTAAAACTCACTTTTGAAAACTGACTTGAAAGGAAAGGGTGTTCAAGATCTAATATAAACATGGTTAAGATTATTCTTTTGTCATGTTGGACACTTCAGATAGTAACATACTACCACGCTCTATAACTGATGTTCACAACGGTCCACTCTATCAACATTGACTGATAATAGTCTTTCCTCTTTTGGCGCTCCACTCAGCTATTAGTTTGATAGCGGGTGAAAAAAAAAGATAACGTGCTTGTGTTGGAAGCGAGTAAGCAGGTGAACGAATCACCAACCAAGTTAGCCACTCGGTGACTAGTAGCATCTCTTCATAGCTGTGATGCTTCGAGGATCTAGGCCTCGGGAACCAGAATTAAATCTCATGATCTGAGTGTAGCAAAGAAAGAAGATCAATTTGTTGCAAGTGAGAGCCTTATTGCTTTACTTTAGGTCAAAAGGCTCACCTATCAGTATTCAACGACTTAACACTATGCTCCTACATAGTACCAAGACATTATAATCCAAACTATAAGTCACCCTTTCGTGACTCGATTATAAAGTTGCATATCGTTTGATCTCATACTCAACAAGATACATCCAATTCCATTACAGGGTGGCTGAATTTGATATAAAATGATACAAAAATCATTGCAAACTTGATGGATCATTTCAATTGCAGAACAACATGTTTAGACCACGCCCAACACAATCACATCATCAATTAAAAAAAAAAAAACTGATGAAACAAGGACTGGAGAATGAGGATGACAAAGGGATTTTGTACGGAGAGCCATGAGAAGACCCATCAAGTTGTTCCACCGCCAGATCGTCCACTCTCCGCTTCCTCTGTTGCGCTTCTCTTGCCCAGCTATCTCCCCCGAACACGCTCATCGCTCTGCGTCGGTCTGTCTCCTGACCTGTGTTTACACATCCCGTATGAATTGGAACTCAGTCGTATACACGACATGCCGTTTTAAGTAACAAGCCATTCAGTCCATGGAACCCAACGACACGCCCTTTCTTTTTGACGATAATTAATATTTTTGGGAAATTATCCCACGAGGGTCTATTAGGGTGTCAAAAAAAAAAAAAAAAAAAAACCAGAAAACTGGACCAGAACTGAAACTGAAAAACCGGAAAACTGAAAACCGGAATCGGACGCATATATATATTTATATTATTATATAGAGTAATATACAAAAGAGCTAATGCTTCTATAATAGTAATGGTGATGTGTATTTAGCTATTTGGTTTGTTTGTTAATGAAGTTGCTTAATACTTATTCATACAAAAATCAAGAAAAGGAAACCTTCTTCAATTATGGGGTGATTATTAAACAATTAAAGAAGATAAATTATGGAAAAATGGACAAATAGGCAAATTGGATAATTTAAAATATATATATTGGACAAAAAAGCTAATATTTTTTTTTAAAAAAAATGGGCCAATTGTGTGCAAAAAATGGGCTTATTTTAGGCCCAATACCTAAAATAAGCCTAAAAAATAATTTTTTAAAAAATCGGTTACCGGACCGTACAAACTGTAACCGGCCGATAACTAGGACCCAATTCTTGGTTATGGTTTTCCAAAACCAAGAATCAAGATGCCCGGTTTCGTCCCAATTTTAGCCAAAAATTGAAAAACCGAACCGGATTGACTCTCCTAGGGTCTATGATAAATAAGAATCTCATTCTCAAATTTTAAATAATTAATGGTTTGAATTTTTTTCCTTGTGATAAATAGGCCCAATTGTAAAAAGTGGATAAAAAAAATCATTTCCTTCTAACTATGTGTTTGTGAATGTGTTTTTTATTATTATTATTATTTTATTTGCCTTTTTCTTAATTTTTGCATTTTATCGATACGAAAATATGATAGGAAATCTCAATAAGAGCTCTTAATAAATATGTTTTATGAGATGGAGGTCTAGTTTGAATTCAGCGAGTTTGGGCAATGGACACGGATGACCCGGGCCTACCCCCAAATCCTCCAAAAAAAAATTTTAGGAATTTTTTAAATTATTTAAAGGCATTTGGTCCTAACAAAAAAAAAAAATAACCCATTCCGTACATCCCCATCCAACTTTAAATCCATCCCTGTTTGAATCCCTTCTCTTGTGTAGAGATATATAAAAATATATATATATAGAGCCCCTATATGCCCGAGCAGGAGATGTATCTAGAGTCTCTTACACCTCAAGATGAAAGAAATAATCAAAACTGTTGTTAGCGGTGCTGGTTATAGTAAACCATGATAGTAATTGTGAGTGCAACAAAAGACACCAAAGGGATTCTTAATTTCACGGGCAACTGCAAGAAGAGGTAGGCACTCAATCAGTTTGAACCTCATATGCAGAAGCAATAACCAAATGCTTTTGGGAGAGGTTGGGGTTTCCTTTATATATCACAGTTAAAAGTTTCTTGACGCTGTTTACATGAAGAATGATTTTCTTTAAAATGAGGTTAATAATTACGCACTGTTAGCTGTTCATTTGATTAGTCAAATATGGATGATCCCCGTTGAAAATGACACTAATGCTTTTGTTTGAAAAATGTCCTTTTTTTCTTTTGCATAATTGAATGACAATCTTCACTAAAATTTGAAGAAAATATGCCCCACATATCTTCAGGGTCTCTTTGATGTTGTATGGCGGCCGGTTGGATGACACATAGTTTTATTTCTTTCTTCCATCATGATGGAACGTCGTCTTTATCCCTGAGGTCCAATGTATCATGGCTAAAATAGCACCCGATATTTGACCAGAGGGTTCCAGAAATAACAACTTACTCTATGATATAAATAATTAATTTTAATTTTCAAACATCGAATACAGGTGTATCTTTCTTTGATGTTGAAAGAAACTACACGTCATTTCAATAATATTATAGTTGTATAGTAATTTATCAAATAATTCACACTAATATCTAAATTCTTTAGACGGTGTTCATATTACCCCATAAAGCTCCGGAGGTAGGCGCGGTGTGACGAGAACTTCAAGTGGGGTGGCTCTGATGGTTGTTAATCCAAACCTCTCATTCATATCAACCGGTGCATTAGAGGGAGTTGAGATCTCGTACATGTGCAAAAAACTAGCGAGTGCTAAGCACACCATTTGAAGGCCAAAGGATGCTCCGGGGCATGCTCTTTTACCACTTCCAAAAGGGATCAATTCAAAATGTTTACCACTCCTAACGTCAACATCTTTGTGGGTGCTGGTGAGAAATCTCTCTGGCTCAAACTTCAACGGATTTGACCATACGCGTGGATCTGTCTGGATTTTCCATGTGTTTGCGATCAGTCGGGTGCCTTTCGGGACATGGTAGCCTCCTATGGTGCAGTCCTCCAGAAATTCGCGTGGTGATAATGGCGCTGGTGGGTATAAGCGTAACGTCTCTTTTACTATTGCTTGGAGGAAGACTAGGTTTCCAATATCCGACTCGTTTACAATTCTTTCCTTGCCCACTTGGCTGTCAAGCTCATCTTGGGCCTTTTTCAACACATGCAGGTTGTTCAACAACAGTGATATTGCCCATGTTATGGTTACCGTGCTGGTGTCACTTCCTCCTGCAATCATACTCTACAAAGTGCAGTTTTTGTTAGAGTGATATACACTCTCCAACAAATGATTTTGATTACTTAAAAAGCAAAGCTCTGCTAACATAGTCATCCTATGGCTGCATTTGCATGTTAAAATATAGGTATAAGATTATATAAGTTAATCTTAATCTAATCCATTTAAGTTAAACGACTGAAACCCATTAATACTAATATATGTAATGCTAAATAGGTGTGAGAAATTGAGAGAATATGTGGCATTACTCGTTTCTTTTAGATTCATGTCAAATTTGTCAATAGTGTCGAAATTAAAATTATCAAACTTAAATGTTATTTGCCGAGTTCTAGTCGAGACATAGCATGAAACTAAAACAGATAAATGATAATTCGAATGGTTCAATTAAAGAGAATCGTTGTTCTCAGTGAAAATATGTACCCTCAAGAAGTGAAAAAAAGGGGAAATTATACGTACCAGAGATGTGGCTTTGATGATGGTATCAGCATCATAACCTGCAAGGGCTTCGCCATCGAGTACAGAAAGCATCACATCCATGAAATCGTGCTCCCCTCCGGCCATGCCGCCTGAACCTCTCTTACGCTTATGTTCTTCCAACCATTCATCAAGAAAGCCATCCAATTCCTTTGCAGTTTTCTTCATCGCCCTCTCATGCCCACCAATATCTAACCACCCAAGAAAAGGAATGGCATCCGACACCACAAACAACCCGAGCAAATGGAATAATTCATCCAGCGCCTTTTGGAAGCGCCGTGCCGCGCTCGAATTCTCATCATCCACCGCACCGGCTGAAAAGTATCGCTTTCCGGCAACCATTCTAAGAATCACGTTGAGACTCATATCCCCGAACCATTGCTTCAGCTCCACCAAAATCTGGCCCGATCCGGACCCGTTCTTCTTCGCGGTCCAGAGCTTGTATAACTCTGCTACGGAGGCCTTCACTTCGGAGACTCGAATGTAGGAAAGAAGCTCCAGCCGGCGGTTTGACAAAAGCTCTATGGTGACTATTTTACGCAATTCACGCCAGTAGGGTCCATAGGGCGCGAAGCCGAACATGGCGTAGTTATAGCCCAAGTGTTTGACGGCGACGAGCTTCGGCCGCGACGACACCGCCGCGTCGTTGGTGGTGAAGCACTCCTTGGCCATCTCCCAACTGCTCAACACCAAGGCATGATTCAACCCAAGCCGGAGAGTAAAAAGTGGTCCGTACTTGTCGGCCATGGCTCCCAAAGCCCGGTGGGGAGGTTCGGTTCCTGCCAGCAGAGGGAGGTGGCCGATTACAGGCCAGGCGCCGGCAGGGAAAGGTGCCAAGTTGGGCGAACGGTTTACTCTGGACCTCCTTAAGAGGAAGAAGCAAAAGAGAAATACGGAAATTACAAGTCCAGCCATGGAAGAATTTGGGTAAGGCGAAAGAAAATCCATTTGGGCTGATCAGATCTTTTGTTGTTGGTGTTTAGAGGTTTCCAATAGGGATTTTATGTTGAAAACGGTGAGGGAGAAGAAATTGATTTTGGGGCCATTGTGAATGCTCTTAAGAGCTACAGCTTTTCACCTTACCATCCCGAAACGTGAACAAATCCGTGGTTGGGAGACGATGAACAGTCACAACCTTAATTACCATCTTTTTGCTGTACTACTTGGTCTTGGCCCTCTTGGGGGTCCCTTTCCTTGGATAATCTTTTACCTATACCATAATCACTGCATATTTTTTAAATTAAATTTGACATTTACAGGGAGAATGAGTAAGTTTACAACTTAAAGGCTATGTTTAAAATCGCTTTTAACACAAAAAAAATATTAAAAAAAAAATTCATATTTTTAAGGATAAAAAGCCTTAATAAGTAAGCAAGCTTTCAAAATAGTATTTTTCGTTTAAATAAAGGTGTTGATCATATAAAAGGGCTTTAAACATCATTTTCCTTTTAAAATACTCCCCGTTAAATAAAAAGATTTTCTTTAAATAAGTGGTGGATGAGGACTTTGAAAGACACAAAAAAAAAACCAATAATATAAAATTTAACACGACAAAATTGTAACTACTCTGTTTAGTCCTTAGAGTTGGGGTTCAACCCCAACTCCCTATGTGTTTAGGATTGTATGTATGAGTAATTCTATAAGTCCCTCTTATGTCATTCTTGTATCATTTTAATAATGATGTGGCTCTTAAAATTACAATTTGAACAAAATTTAATAATGATTAATCATAAGTCCAATAGTAATTTTAAGATCCATATCATTTTTAGAGGGACATAAAAAAACTTGTAGCATTACTCTAACATGCACACTTAAGTAAAAGTCCTTGTAAGAGCATTCACATTTAACTTAACAAAATAGTAAAAATGTTATTTTGTTGAACCAAATAGCAAAAAAGCTTCCCATCTGGCTCAACAATGGGTCATCAAAATGTTGAGACTGAGCACTTAGGTCAACAATGCATCTCATATATTAATAAAAAATTATTTTATTTCTCTCTCCTCTAATATAAAACTATTTTATCACTTTCTGGTTTTTCTATAGCTTCATATGCCTCCTTCACCTTCTTTCTCTTCCCGCCTCCATCCCCTCCACGCATCGTGTAACGTCTCGATATTTGAATTAGCAAGTATCAAAATCATTATATTGCAACTTTAGAAATACAATTTTACAGCGAAATATATATATATTTCTTTTTCTATGGCCTAGGAATAACTTGGATAACACAATTAAGCAAATTGAAATACTTTGAGGTGATATATTATTTAATGAAAATATAAATATGGTTTTATTAAAATATTTGTACACACTAGGTGTACCAAATATATGAACAGGGAGAAAACGTCGCTATTTTTTAGCAAGAACACGCGACGGGAAGCTAAGGAGCATATTATCTCACTAGCAGGAATTAACTCTACTTGATGGTATGAGAGGTATCTTGGGTTACCATCGCTGGTAGGCAAATCTCGGATGGAGGCTTTTGTGGGGATTAAAAATAAAATTTGGGAATGGATTAACAGATGGAAGGAAAAAATTTTGTCCCAAGCCGGCAAAGAAGTCTTGTTAAAAGCAGTTATTCAAGCTATTCCGACATACACGATGAGTGTCTTCCAACTCCCAAAGCAATTGTGTTCGGATATAAATTCAATGATGTCTAAATTCTGGTGGGGGCACAAAGGGAATGATGCGCGGATAGCTTGGATGAGTTGGACAAAATTGGGTAAAACAAAGACCAAAGGAGGGTTGGGGTATAGGGATTTGGAGAATTTCAATTTAGCTTTATTGGCTAAGCAAGGCTGGAGATTGCTTCAAAATCCTCAATCTTTGGTGGCTAGGATTTTCAAAGACAAATATCATCCAGGATGTTCATTCTTGGAGTCCGATTTGGGGAATAGACCATCTTACGCATGGCGTAGCATTTGGAATTTAAAGAAGCTCCTTAAGAAAGGGTTGATATGGAGGGTGGGAGATGGGGAGTCAATCTAGGTGTGGCATGACCCATGGTTACCGGTACCCTCAACATTTAAGATTAAAACACCGGTAAACACTATATCTAGAGATGCCTATGTCAGTGATCTTATTGATAGAGAAACTGGATGGTGGAATATATCCATGATTCATGAAATTTTCTTAGAGGAAGAAGCCAACATGATTTGTGGACTTCCTATTTGTCCCGGGAGTCAACGTGATAGATTGGAGTGGATGGGTACGAAGAATGGCATGTTTACTGTCAAAAGTGCATATCATTTGTCAAAAGAGTTATGTGATTCTACTATTGGTAGCTGTTCAAATTCTGATTCCAATTCCGAGCAATGGAAGAATGTTTGGCGCATTAAAGGGGCCCCAGTGGTGAAGACATTTTTATGGCAAGCATGCAATGAAATCCTGCCCACCAAAGCCAATTTGTTTCGGAAAAAAGTAATTTCTAGCCCTCTGTGTCCCATCTGTGAACTCGAAACAGAGACCACTGCACATGTGTTGTGGGAATATCCTGCGGCCAAGGATGTGTGGGTTGATTCTTTGAAGGCAATACATAAATGCTCCTTTATGACTGGCAATTTTGCAGCAATTGTGGACATGCTGGTTAACCAGTTGGAGGAGGATCAGTTGCAGTTATTTGTAGTTACTGCACGATTACTCTGGTTACGCCGAAATAGTTGGGTCTTCAATGGCGAGTTCCAGGCCGACATTTGTGGTGAGCCATGCACACGATCAGCTACGAGCGTACAGGGATGCGGAGTTGAGTAGACACGTTCATAGTCCTGTAGTGCTGAAGCATGTAGTGCAAGTTTGGAAGAAACCGCCATATGGAATTATTAAACTGAACTGGGATGCAGCGATAAGTGCGGAGCGAAAACTAATGGGGTTGGGTATTGTTGGTCGTGATTCTAACGGCCAATTATGCCTAGCTGTAATTGATTGCAGAAGATACATCATGGATCCCAGCACTCTGAAGCCTTGGCAGCTTGGAGATTGGCTGAAATATGTGTCCTTTTGGGGTTTAATGAAGTTATCTTAGAAGGAGATTCTTTGGAAGTTGTTCAAGCACTGAACAAAGAGGAACCAGTTTGGGGTCGATACGGGTCCTTGGTTAATGATACTAAATGAATTCTACAACAAGTTCATAGTTGGAAAGCTTGCCATGTGCGACGTACGGCAAATATGGCTGCCCATACACTTGCGAAATTTGCTCTTTCTTTTGGTGAGGAGAGAATATGGATGGAGGATTATCCTCTGTGTATCTGTGAGATTGTAAACTCTAAATCATTATCTCATCAATGAAATTTGACATCCTTTAAAAATATATATATATATATATATATATGCCACTGACTACACCAAATTAATATAGTAATATTTGTCAAGTTCAAACACATTACAATATGTAATAAAAGCGATTAACATAAATGAGACTTACTTCATAGAGTAAACATCAATCTCGCAGCAGATGATTTATCAATCATCAAAACCAATAAGAGGATCATCGTCCTCACTCTCTATTCCTGCATCAAGGTCTATGTAAATATGACGTTATCATGTTTACATAGACAAATAAGTGAGTAATTTATTTTCCTAGAAATAAAGACTAAAAGACTAGTTTAAGACAAAGTAAAATTAAGGAATAAAATATATAATAATGTATGAGATGCGAATGTAGCGTAGCGACATATTAGTTTGTGTTTTATGATAATATTTGTTTAGACCTTTCGTCATGGGATCTGACTTACATGCTGTTATTGAAATAACAGCACGTATGCTGTTATAAATTGAATGGTCAAGATTTGTCATAATAAATAATAGAAGTAATTAAAGGGTTTAGATTTATCATAATAAATGTTAATAAATAAATGCAGTAATGAATGAGAGAGAAAGTTGATATTTATTATGACAAATCTTTCAATTATTTTTTTTTTTAGAAAATGATAATCTTCATTCATATAGATAAATCAATAACAGAGGACAAAACCTCCAATACATCTCGTAAAAGAACAAAACAACTTTCCAGATAAAAACTCGATGTCCCACCCAACCAAAACACAACCTCTCCCTGGTGGTTTGGAATAGTTAGTAGCTAGCGCCACCTTGAAGGCTACACCCACTACTAACCCCATCAGGTTTTTTGAGATTGATATTTGGCTGAGGCAATTTATTATTTGCTGCAATAAAAAGATCCCAAGCTTCTCTAGCCTGTTGAAGCAGAATTTTCGGATGCATAAAGGGGCCATCGTGGACAACCTCATTTCTTCTAAACCAAATTCTCCGTGCAATACTAATAAACCGGCACAATTCCTCTTCACAGATTTAGAACATCTCGGCTACTAGCTGCTTGAAGGTTTGGCCATGAAAAGAACTCTTCTGAAATTTTTTCAAACTTCCACTTCATACATCCCTAGCAGAGGGGCAGTCCCACAAGATATGGAAGCAAGTCTCCTCCCCTATTCCACATATGGGACACAACTTATCACTAACTACCTTTCTCTTATGTAAACTTACCTTGGTGGGAAGGATTTCATGGCATGCTCTCCACAAAAAGTTCTTCTCATAATTAGGAATTGGGAGCCTCCACATTGCACCCCACATCTGAAGGGGTTCATCTCTTCTAGAACTCTCAGCCTGCTCCGGATTTTCCTTCATCTTTGCCATATGGTATGCACTTTTGACCGTGAACGTGCTGTTCTTTGTACCCTTCCAACACAACGTGTCTTCGCGATGTGGACTTATAGCAACAGACAGAATTGCCCTCACCTCCTCTGAAAAAAACAGAGTTTCCAACAAATTTCTGTTCCATCCATTTATGTCTCTATCCAGAAGCTCAACCACCTTGGCCTCATGACTAAGGACCCGAGGTGGAGAGTGGATAGTAAAAGTAGTTTGGAGAGGGACCCATTTATCTCCCCAAATCTTAGCCTTTTCCCCATTCCCAATCCTCCAATACAAACCCTCCTTGAGAAGATCACAGGAGCTCAATATACTCCTCCATGCATAAGAGGGATTATGACCCATTTTTGCTTCAAAAATGGATCCATTTGCGTAGTATTTTCCTTGCATGATCCGGGAGATTAAGCTTATCAGCTTGCCACACAACCGCCGATTGCTTAGCAAGAAGGGCCTTATTAAAACATATAAGATCCCTAAAGCCCATTCCTCCGCGAGATTTAGATATCCCCATTTTGCTCCACTTCATCCAATGAATACCCGAATTTTCCCACCAAAATTTTTGCATAAGGGTATTAATTCTAGAGCACAATGTTTTAGGAAGCAGGAACACACTCATACAGTATGTTGGGATGGCTTGTATAATTGCCTTGAGCAAAATCTCCCGACCTGCCTGGGATAGAAGTTTGAGTTTCCAATCTTGGAGACGCGACCACACTTTGTCGACAATGCCCTTGAATTCTTTAGTGAGAGATTTTCCCACCAAAGCTGGTAACCCCAAATAAGTATCGTATCTTTGGGAACTCGGGATGCTTGACACATCAAGGATTTGTCGTCTCGCCTCTGGAGGTGTATTGCGACTAAAGTATATAGCTGTCTTGGAGGAGTTTAGTCGCTGTCTTGAGGCCAATTCATAAGTATGAAGAAGAGTGGATAATTTGTTCCAATGATCCAAATCTGCCCGACAAAACAGTAAACTGTCGTCAGCGAAGAATAAATGATTAAGTCGTGGCCCCCTCCTAGATGTAGGAGCCCCTTCCAATACACCCGTTCCATCAGCTCTAGACAACAAAGAACTTCACACTTCTGCACACATCAAAAATAAGTATGGCGAAATGGGATCACCCTGTCGAATACCCCTTGTGGGGACAATACTTCCTGTAGGTATACCATTCACCAAGACAGCGTAGTGCACTGAAGAAACACACATCATCACAAGCTTTATCCATAATGGCGCAAAACCCAACCTCTTCATTACCGCCTCCAAAAAGCCCCATTCAACCCTGTCATATGCCTTACTCATGTCTATTTTAACTGCCATATAACCTTTCTTACCCCTCATACGAGTTTGCATTGTGTGTAGTGTTTCATAGGCAACCAAAATGTTGTCTGAGATCAAACGTCCAGGAATAAAGGCACTCTGAAATGGGGAGATGATGTGGGGTAACACTGACTTGAGTCGATTAGCTAGCACCTTAGAGATAATTTTATACATGACATTGCACAAACTTATGGGTCTAAAATCCGTGACAGAGGTTGGATTTTTTACCTTTGGAATAAGTGCAATATATGTGGAGTTCAGTGCTTTGTCAATCACAACATTATTAAGGGAAAACAGAATAGCATTGCAAACCTCAGTTCCCACGATGTCCCAGTGTTTTTGGAAAAAACCGGCATTGAATCCATCTGGACCTAGGGCTTTTAGCGGGGCCATTTGGAAGAGAGCAGTCCGGACCTCCTCCTCCACAAATGGTTGTATAAGGGACTCATTCATAGTCTCTGTAATTCACCCCTCCAAAGCTCCCAAGCAGTCTTCATAATCTACCTCTCCACTAGTTGAGAACAGGCTTTGAAAATAATTGGCAAAAACCCCCCCAACCTCCTCCTGAGACTCCTATAGCCTACCACCTTCATCTTTAATTTGGCTAATATTGTTCACCTTCCGACGTTGGTTTAACTAAATCCTTACCATTCAAATTTATAACAGCATACATGCTGTTATTTTAATAACAGTATATAAGCCAGATCCCTCGTCATGAGCTCTCAGCCCATTCACATCCGTTATATCTCTCACACTTTAGAGTTTTACCTGTTTGGTGCTGGCAGCTACATCACCCCAGCTTAGTTATATATTAAGCCTATTGGACAATTATATACCCTCATCCACTGAGATATCGACAGTTCCTTATGGCAATCCACCCAGCTTGTTCTTAAGGTGTCTATCTTATCAGCCCATATTATTATACACATTATGCAACTATTATAATGTAAAATTATATCAATAAGACAAAATAAGAATTCCTATGACAATAAAACAAAGCTAATACTCAGTAAGTACATCTATACTTACACTCTTTAGTGTAGAATTCTGCTCTAGTTCTGCATATAAATACATACATACGTACAAACAATATTTACATATTAGTTTATTCTCAAATAATATCATTGTTTAAAGACCCTCATCTTTTTATATTTATTCACTATCCGTCACTTCATCTTTACTTACTCATTTTATTATATAAATCTAAGATAGTCATTTATAAATAGCTTTATTCCCGAATTTCTTTTTTGTGACGAGGTTGATGGCTAGTATCACTAAATAAAAACTAGTATTATAAATAATATATATAAAGCATGACTCATATTTCGGGGATGAGACCAATGGTTCGTATTGCCAAAAATATGAATTAAAATTTAAATGACAATAACAGAAATAACTGAAAATAAATATTGAATTCATATTTCGGAGATAAGACCGATGGTCCGTACTGTAAAAAATATGAACTAAAATTTAAATGACAATAAAAGAAATGACTGAATATAAATACTTAATTCATATTTTGGGGTTGAGACCAATAGTCTGTACTGCAAAAAATATGAATTAAAATTTAAATGACATTCAAAGAAATGACTGAATATAAATACTGAATTCATATTTCAGAAATTAGACCAATGGTCCGTACCCTTAAAACTATGAATTAAAATTTAAATGACAATAAGAGAAATGACTAAATGTAAAAGCTGTAAAGTAAATAATATACGTAATAAATATAGATAATATCATAAGCCTTTAATCGATTTGTCCATGAACTCATTATCATTAATTCATTTGTATCCATTACTCTATTTTACATCATAAGCTTATTGGGTTTTAAACAATTATATGAGAACAAATAATACAAACAATAAATCATTATATTTACACAAGAAACACTTACCCAATAAACCTTGAAGTAGAACTCCACCAAATCTTCTCTAAGTAGCTAGTTTAGAAAAGTGAGAACACTTGAACACTATAAGAAAGATTTAGGCCATATAGTTTTTGACTTAGAGCTAAGAAAGAGAATGAAAGGAAGAGCAAGCTATCTTTACTTACTAAGAATGTAAAAGAGCTCAAGTGAAAAATGAATTTACTCAGGCTTCTATTTATAAGAGAATAAATGGTTAGGATTCATTTTCACACTTTTGATCTAAGGGTTAAATACAAGTTTCTATCTACAAGAGAATAAATGGTTAAGATTCATATTCATACTTTTGATCTAAGGGTTAAATATAAGCTTCTATCTATATGAGAATGAATGGCTAGGGTTCATTTTCATACTTTTGATCCAAGGGTTGAGATGTATTCAACCAAAAAAATGAACCTAATCCACTTTAGCATTTTCGTCCAAAATGAGGGCAGTGTACCCCGATCCATTTTTTTTTATGTCCAAACGTACTTTGATTGACATGAAATTTTGAGGATAGATAGAGAACTCCGAGACAAACATTTTATATTCTTGGTTCGACTTCATTCGAGTTTGTTTGACTCTATTTTTGGCCCGTACAAAGTTTCCAACTCAATTAGACTTTAACTACTTGCATTCCCACTTGGCCACTTGGCCACTTACCTTATTAAATGATCATGATATTTCTAATAAACTCATTAATACAAGACTTCAAGCTTTCAACAAAAGTAGCTAGCCTTCGTACCTTTTCTTAGTAGTTTTAATCTTTATTAGACAATATGAAAATTAAGATACTGCTTTTTAGGCAAAAAAATTAAAAAGCTTCAAATTAATTTTTTACTTCACCAAACATTAATATAAATAATGTATTTACTAAATTGGGTTTAATTATGCTCATAAACATACTTATGAAGCTAAATTTGAAAATTAAAGTGATATTCAAAAGAGGTCAACAATTAAGGTAATATATACCTTTAACACCAAATAGTTATTTAATATCATTAATTCATATACCATTGCTCCAATTTATTTATTATCCTTTTAATCTATTTAATATTATTTCAATAAGTGTTTTAAAATCTAGGTCGTTAGACACCGCACCTTTTCTCTACCTTTTTGGATCTTGATTCTCAGTTGGGTTTGGAATGGGTTTGTGTTTTTGGGTGTTCTTGACAATTTTTGCGTTGTTCGGTTAACTAACGAGTTGGGATTAAGATTTTATTTCTGGGCTATTTTGATGACTGGTTAATGTTCTGCTCTTTAGCGTCAATTTTCTGTGTTGATTCGTGGCTATAGCTAAGTTTAATTTTGAGTTTTTCTTCTCTTATCGTTACGGTTTGGGGTGTTCTTGGAGTTGGATTTTTGGGTGTAAATTCCGGGTGATGGTAGCAGAAGTTTTTTGATGAGTTAGGGGATTAGAAACAGGAGTATGCTGAGAAATAATATTTAAATGATAGATAAATAACGTTTAAATAAGTGTACAGTTAAAATGTTGAGCCGGATGTAGGTACTTTAAAAAAGTGGATAGTCAAAGGTGGTATTTTGGCTAAAATTTAACCAAACATTTGCTGAGCCGGATGTAAATGCTCTAATGGCTCACAGCTTCTCAACAATCCTCCATTGTGGATTATATGGTGCCTAGAGATCCAACTCTAGAAAATACTTGTGTCTTTTTAAGAGAATCACAATATACGATTACAAAAAAAAAGAGGAGAAAATTACAATATGTTCATACTTGCAAACTTTCGAAATTGACATGCTTTGATACTAAACAAGTGACTCACTTGCCCATTACTCCATAAATTCTTTAGACAGTCTTTAGGCCATAAAGGTCGGAAGGTAGGCGCGGTGTGATGAGAACTTCTAGTGGGGTGGCTTTGATGTTTGCTAGCCCAAACCTCTCACTCATATCAACCGGTTCATTAGAGGGCGTTGAGATCTCAAACATGTGTAAAAAACTAGCTAGTGCTAAGTATACCATTTGAAGGCCAGAGACGTTCCAGGGCATGCCCTTCTACCACTTCCAAAAGGGATCAATTCGAAATGTTGACCCCTAACATCAACATCTTTTTGGGTGGTGAGAAATCTCTCTGGCTCGAACTTGAATGGATCTGACCATATGCGTGGATCCGTCTGAATTTTCCAAATGTTTGTGATTAACCTGGTGCCTTTTGGTACTCGGTAACCTCCTATGGTGCAGTCCTCCATAAATTCACGTGGTGCTGATAGGGGTCCTGGTGGATATAATCGTAATGTCTCTTTTACTATTGCTTGGAGGAAGGGCAACTTCCCAATATCCGACTCGTTTACAATTCTTTCCTTGCCCACTTGGGTGTCAAGCTCATCTTGGGCCTTCTTCAACACATGCCGGTTGTTCAACAAGAGAGATGTTGCCCATGTTAGGGTAGCCGCACTGGTGTCACTGCCTCCTGCAATCATACTCTGTAAAGTTCATGCTATTTTTGTTAGAATGATATACACTGAAACCAGCAGATTAGTTTATTTTATAGAATTCACGCCTATCTTGTTAGTTAAGTGTGAGAATACTCTAGAACCTTTCCTCAACCCTTATATATACGTACCCTAGGCATGTTTTCGAATCTCTCATTTCATCATATCTCATCAAAACTGTCTCTTATGTTGTGCAAGTGTGGTCCAACACAAGTCTTTTCTATTGATGTAATATTTCATTCATAAGAAATATAATTTCCTATCTAGTTTTGATCTTTCTTCTACTTTTAGTTGCAAGTCATTGGACTAGTGTAACTTTGTTGCACTACTTGAAAATCAGTTGTTCCTAATTTTTGGACACTGTATTTGATCTTGCCTAAACTTACCCTTCCCCCAAATTCTGTTTTTGATATTCAAACTAGTTTTTTTGGCCAGCCAAAATGCTAAAAGGGCTTTAAAAATCTCTTGATCCACTTCAACAAATTCCTAAACTACAAATTGTGTTTATATTTCCCCATAAACTACCAAAAGATGTCTGTAAATTTCAAGGCATCCTCTAGAGAAAACACATTGATCTTCCCTATCATATCCCCCCCAACTTGCCACCAATCTAAACCAAATGAAATTTTAGCTGTTTTGAGGTATCTTAAGAGGCCAGGCGCCGGCCGGCAGCCAAGAAGTGCGTACGTACCAGAGATGTGGCTTTGTTGATTGTATCAGCATCGTAACCTGCAAGGTCTTTGCCATCATCAAGGATAGAGAGCATCACGTCCATGAAATCTTGCTCCCCTCCTCTGCCCACGCCTGAAGCTTTCTTACGCTTATGGTCTTCCAAACATTCACCAAGAAACCTATCCAATTCTTTTGCAGTTTTCTTCATCGCCCTCTCATGCCCACCAAAATCTAACCACCCAACAAAAGGAATCGCATCTGACAACACAAACAACCCGAGCAAATGGAAGAATTCCTCTAGCGCCTTCTGGCAACGCCGCGCCTCACCATCATCATCCACCGCACCAGCAGAAAAGTACCGCTTTCCGACTACCATTCTAAGAATAACGTTGAGACTCATATCCCCGAACCATCGCTTCAGCTCCACCGAAACCTGACCCGACCCGGACCCGGATCCGTTCTTTTTCGCGGTCCAGAGCTTGTATAGCTCTGCTACGGAGGCCTTCACTTCGGAGACTCGAATGTAGGAAAGAAGCTCCAGCCGGCGGTTTGACAGAAGCTCTATGGTGACTATTTTACGCAATTCACGCCAGTAGGGTCCATGGGGGGCGAAGCCGAACATGGCGTAGTTATAGCCCAAGTGTTTGACGGCGACGAGCTTCGGCCGCGACGACACCGCCGCGTCGTTGGTGGTAAAGCACTCCTTGGCCATCTCCCAACTGCTCAACACCAAAGCATGATTCAACCCAAGCCGGAGAGTAAAAAGTGGTCCGTACTTGTCGGCCATGGCTCCCAAAGCCAGGTGGGGAGGTTCGGTTCCTGCCAGCAGAGGGAGGTGGCCGATTACAGGCCAGGCGCCGGCAGGGAAAGGTGCTAAGTTGGGCGAACGATTTACTCTGGACCTCCTTAAGAGGAAGTAGCAAAAAAGAAATATGGAAACAAGTCCAGCCATGGAAGAATTCAGGTAAGGTGAAAGAAAATCCATTTGGGTTCAGATCTCTGGGGCTCAGGAGTCAGGGACACATATGTTTTAGTTTTTGTGTGGAAAAAGCAGCAGCTCTAAAACAGAACTCGTCTCGGCTGCAGCACTAGAGACTTTTAAGACACCAATATGAGTTTAGATTTTTTAAGAAACCTTGTTTGATAGTTCTGTTTTTGTTTTGAGTTTAGATTTTTTAAGAAATTAATATGAGTTATTTGTTTTGCTTGAGAATTTTGAAACCCAAATTTTGTAACATTAAAAGCAAAGTCAAACTTGAGAATCTGAAATAGGCTTATTTCAAAAACAAAAAAATTTGAAACTGAAAACAAAAACAAAAATTGACATATCCAAACAAGGACACTGTCACGGAGTGTGACAAGATGATAGATGTCTTTTTCAAAAAGTCGCATAAACACTTTTATAAAGTTTTTTGCTTTTAATAGTAATTAAATAAGAGAAAACTTGACCATTGAAGTTCTATTTGTTTTGAAATACACCTAAACTTAATTTTTTTTTTTCAATTTAACCTTTTAAAGTTTTAATTGCTCTCAACTTAGATCATTATGTCAGATTTTAAACATTACATGATGTTTATACTCCTAACTTTTATATAAAATTTCAATTTCTAAAATGTTTTTTTTTTAAAAAAAAAAAAATGAAAATTAGGGATATTTTAGTCTCTTTTTGTATTTTTTAACAGCTAAAATAGACGGATAGATCTAAATTGAGAGCAATTGAAAGTTCAGAAAACTAAATTGAGAGTTTTTGAAGTTTAGGGAGTATTCATGAGTGAAAGTTCGGGAGTCTTCAGTGAAGTTTCCCTATTAAATTAAAAAAACCAAAACAGTTCTCCTAAATCGGCTAGTTAAGCCATTGAAGTTGAGAACTTTTGGTAAGGTGTTCAAGTGAGCCACTTATAACTGATCCACCAATTGATAATCGATTATAACAGTAAACCGATAACTGCTAATTGATTTGGTAGTTGGTTATTAAAAATCGCTAACCGATTAAAACGCTTAGGAAAAGGATGTTATAATTGATAACCGCCTTTATTTATATACAATAATATAGATATATATTAATAAACTATTAAGTAAAACATCTAAAATAATGGATGAATATATAGATTTGAGACTTGTCTTTTTAATTTTTTCATTTGAATTTGAATTAATGGATTTGGACTATGTTTTTTTAGCCATGTTTTTGGCTATAAATTATTTGGCCATATTTTTTGGAACATTTTGGCATGAAACCCTTAAAATAAGATAAAAAAATATCAAATTAAAGGTCCAAAACATTTAAAAAGCCCAAAAGCTCATTTTTTTTAAAAAAAAAACGGTTATAACCGCACAGTTATTGGATTACATATCCGCTAATTGTCGATTATAAAATAACCAATAACAACCTATGTGATTGCAGTTATTGAAAATCAATAATCGCTTAAGTCGGTTGTAGTTACGATTATATCTAATAACCGACAATTATAACGGTTTCAATACGCTTAACTTTTAGGCAAAGTGAAAAGGACTTTAAACCTTGGCGCCAGCAGGCTCGAGAGAAGCAAGCAAAGTGGAAGGTCTGGCAGTAGCAAGACGACCCCATTGCTCTTCCATTGATCGTACAATCATTTGCTGAAACTTTGGATTAGTGCTTGTGAACTTCCGTTCACTCACCAAAATATAAAAAATACATTAAAATTACTCTTCTCTCTTCCTCCACTCGACGCCCCTTGCACGACGACACAGTCACACAGATGCTGGACGGAGCGGCGAATTTCTGGCCCAACTTCGGCTATCTCAAAAGTCAAAACTACTCCATTTGGGTCTTTTTTTTTTTTTTTTTTTATTAAGGTTCCATTTGATTTACGAAATAGTCTCTTAGAATTGAAACGTTTATTTCTATGTAATAAAAATTCTTTTGTTAGAATTGTTTTGTAAGGATATATTTTCTAGAAAAGGAATACATATTTATTTAAAAAAAAATTAGAGAAATAGCTAATCGTACATGAATAGACAATAACTTTTTAAAAAAACTCTTACATTATTTTTTTTTTAAATTAAAAAAAAAATTTGCAAAAACAATGGATAGCCGACCAACCATTGGGGTCACTCCGGAGGTGATGTGACCATCACCGGACGTTTGAGCGGTGGGTAGTTGGGCACCCACAACATTTTAGCAATATATTTTATTTTAAAAAAATAATAAATTTGAGTATTAACAAAAAAATGTAGGGTTTTTTTAGTAACTTTTGTTCCATTCCAATAAAAGAATATGAATGAATGAGTCCAAATCCTCTCAGATCTGCCCTTCGCGAGTGTAGATTTGGAAAAGGAAGACCAGACTTGTCATGAATGAGTGCAAATTTGTTCAAATTAATTTTTCAAATCTAGAGAAGAAGAAGACCCCATCAGCCAAATCTAAATCACTTAAAAGATGAGAAACTAAGAGCCTTGTTTGGGAATTCGATTTTTTTTTCTGTTTTGAACTTAATTTATTTTTGATTTTTGATTTTTTTTTTGTGAATATGAAGGAGAAAAAAGAGTGGAGATTATGTTTGGATGATAATTGATAAAATTAAATAAAAATTATAAAAATATATATAATTTAAAAAAGTTAGGGACAGTTTTGAATAGGGGTGGCTGGGCCATCACTGAGGGGTGGATCAGCCACCCTTAGCAATTACTTGGAGGTGTTTTGCCACTCCCAAATTAGACGAGGGTGGGGTGTCCATTATATTCGGCCCTTGGGCCGGGAAGGGGTGGATCAGCCACCCTCAAATTCTTAGAAGTGGTTCGGCCACCACTCAGAGTGTTCTGGCCACCCTATATATCTTAAATTTTTATTTATAATTTTTATTAATTGGGTTTAAAATTTTGGACAAAGTTTTCCTCCAAACAATTCCTCTAACCTACTCTATAAAAAAGACATGTGTCCATTGAACATGTAAAATACACATATTTTTTTTAATAGCATGGATAAAGTTGGAATAAATTTTATGAAAAACTCACGTGCATCTCAGATGCTATTAAAAAAAGAAATACATGTCACTTTTATAGAGTATGTTGAAGAAATTCTTTCAATCCAGTTTGAAAGAAAACTTTGTCCTAAAATTTTTGAGTTAAGTCAGAAATTTTTTGAGTTGAGTTGATTTGAATTTAAAAATTTGCCAAACATCAATTTAGAAAAAAATGAGTTTAAATTTCCACAGACGCCGCTAACTACAAAAGGAAATTTTCGCACGACTGGACCAAATTATAGGTCACTTCCTAGACAAAAAGATGGACCCGGCTTCCATGCGGTTCAAAAAAGAACCTTTATCTACGGTAAAAACTACAATGGACCAAATTTAGAGTAAAGTGTTTTGGCTGCCAAGTGGCAGCATAGCGTCTGCTATGTTTTTTTTTTAATCGAATGAGAAAGAGGTTAGGGGAAAATGTTTGTCAAATTTAAAATTGAAAATTATTTATCAGAAATTAATTAAATTATATATTAAATTCATTAACTTCTATGCATCATTGATCAGAAATTGGTATCAGTAAAATTATATAAAACTAAGATAGTATTTTGAGACATTAACACTAAATTTAGTATGATCAAATTACTTTAGGATCATACCATCCCTAAAGAGTTAACTTTCTACCTCTAGGTTTTAGTTTTAAATCTATAAATGAGTTTTGAAGCATTAGAACTAAATTTAAAATGATTAAATCCCTTTAGGGTTATACCATCCTTAAAGGGTTAACCTTTCACACTTAGGTTTTAGTTTTGAATTCATAAATAAGTTTTGATGCATTAAAATCCAAATATTAGCTCATAAAAATATAGCTAATATTACTCAAATATCTCAAAATACAATTCAAAACATTTCATCAAATATATAAAATGCAAAAAACATAAAATAATCTGTTTAGAAAAAAAAAAAAAAAAAAAGATTGACGCTCGTCCTAAAAAAAAAAAAGACCTACGCTAGGCTACCGCATAGCAGGGCTCCTAGATTTAAGAGCAATTTATTTAAACGTGAAACCCACAGACAACGTTGGAAAGAAACACACACCGCTCAACACCTCCATTTTAAGGAATAAAAGGGTATTAAAATATTCTAGGAAACATTAAGGGGAAGGGGAAAAAAAAAACACCTTCCCGTATCTTCTTCTTCTTCTTTCTTGGTGGCTATTGGATTCAGCGAGGAGCATCATGCTTCTTAAACTCTCATAGTATCAAAAGAGTTAGGACCCGCCTCCGTTGCTTGAAAGCTCATGCAGCCCAGTTTAACGATCTTTGGAGCGTCGTTCAGGTTGTTAACAAGTAGATCATAGTATGACATGGAATGTAACAACAAAATCCCACGTTGAATTGGAAATTTCTTTATTTGGCTTTCCTGTTGTATAAAACAATGAGAGGATTGAGTGGTAACCGTAAATCAAGTCGTTTCAATGCTTTCAGAGGGATCATGGATGTAATATTTGCGGAGATCGTGTGTTCTGTCTCAATAAGAATGGGTTTTAGATTTGATGTACATTTTTGCTATACGATATGTAACAGTGCTGAGATGAATGCATTGTTACTTAACTCAAAATAAGAAGAAAGAATGTAAAAAGAGTGAAAGGTGAGAAGAAAAGAAGACTTTTTATTGAACAAGCAATTTCGAGGATTGCTTAACCTCCATGAACATTTCAAGGATGCTCCCCCTCCAAGTTCAGAATAAACTTACAACAATTCAAAAGCTACTAAACAAAGAATTAACTACTAGCTTTATACTCTATAATATCTTGCACACCCACTAACTCACTGTTAACAAACTAACAGCAAACTCACATAACAGCAAGCAACTAACTACTAACAGATAACTGTCAAATAGTTGTTGTAGCTCTTCCCTGCCTCTCTAATCAATTGCCAGCTGTCTTTCATACCAGCTGCCACCTCATCCCTTCACTTACAGCCTTGCTGCACTACTCCCCTGTTTTAAAACACCTTGCTCACAAGGTGTGGGTAGGCCTCCTTCAATGCTTGAAATTCCTCCCAAGTAGCCTCCTTTACAGATTGTCCTACCCACCTAATCAACAACTCAATGATTGCATGATTGTCTTGAGCTTTGGACCTCCTATCCAACATTGCCTCAGGTTCTGAATAATTCCATTTACATCCACAGGCGGCAAGGTTGGAAGTGCAACATTGCTTCTTCCTATCTTGGCCTTAAGTTGAGAGATATGGAAAACGGGATGAATTCTAGCTGAAGCTGGTAAATCAAGCTCATAAGCTACCTCTCCTATCTTCTTAATCACGTAAAGGGTCCATAAAACCGTGGAGACAATTTCAAAGCTCTCCTCATCACCACAGACCCTTGTCTATAAGGTTGTAGCCTGAGATAAACCTGTTGTCCAACCTCCAAAGTCCTCTCAGATCTCCTCAAGTTAGCATATTTTTTCATCCTCTGTTGAGCATGCTGTAGGTTATACAAGAGTGCTAGAGTTTCCTCTCTAGACTTTAAAACCTCATCCACAAGCCACTTTAGTAGTACCAGTATATAGGTTAACAACCTAGATGGTAATCTGCCATACACAGCCTCAAAAGGGGTCATTTTGATAGATCCCTGCCAGCTCGTGTTATACCAGTATTCAGCCCAAGGAAGCCAAGATAGCCACTGCTTTGGCCTATCATGAGCAAATCATCTCAAATGGTTTTCTAAACTTTTGTTAACCACTTCAGTCTGGCCATTTGTTTGTGGATGGTAGCTAGTACTCATCTTAAGTGTGGTTCATCTGAAAAGTTCTCTCCAAAAAGCACTAGTAAATATAGGGTCACGATCAGACACAATAGAAGTTGGTATGCCATGTAACTTAATGATGTGAGCTACAAAAATCTAAGCAATCTTGAAGAAGTGTAAGGATGAGCCAAATAGATGAAATGACTATACTTTGATAACCTGTCAACCACCACTAAGATTACTGAATGGCCATTGGAAAGGGGCAACCCTTTTACAAAATCCATAGAGAAATCAGACCAAATCTGAAGAGGAATTGGGAGAGGTTGCAGTAATCCAGCTAGAGATGTATTATCATGCTTAATCTTCTGGCAGGTTTCACACTCCATAAAGCTTCAATTCCTTCTTCATTCCTTCCAAAAAATCCCTCTTGGCCTCTCATAGTTCTTTCATAACCGAATGACCGCCATAGGATCACTATGAACAAAAGCCAATACTTGGTCCTTAATGACCTTGCAGCCACCCAAATACAGCCTATTCTTATAGAATAATAGACCATCCCGGATAGCATACTTGGCTGAATTCAAAGTCTTGATCTGCCATTTTTTAAACAAAGACTTCAGCTCCTCATCTATCTTGTATTGCTCTTTAAGTTTATCAATCCAATCAGGAGTTGGAATAGATAAAAGAGAAAGAGCCACCTCTTCTGCCTAACCTTCCTTCTAGATAATGCATCGACCACCTCTCCACTCCCTTTTTATACTCTACTGTAAAATCATAACCAAGTAGCTTGGTGATCCATTTCTGCTGAAAAAGGTGTACCAACCTTATGCTCCAACAAAAACTTTAAGCTTTGTTGGTCAGTTTTAACCACAAAACTTTGTCCAAGTAGATATGGTCTCCACTTTTGAATAGCTGTCACCAATGCAAACAGCTCCTTCTCATAGGTAGACATGACAAGAGCCATTCCTTTCAAGGCTTTACTCAAGTAAGTACTAGGTTTTCCCTCCTACATCAAGATTGCTCCAATACCCAAACCACTTGCATTACACTCAATTACAAAGGGTTGTGCAAAGTTTGGTAAAGCTAACACAGGTGCTTCAGTCACTGCAGCCTTGAGATTTTGAAAAGCCTCCTTGCAAGATTCCATTGAAATGCATTCTTCTTCAACATTGCTGTTAAGGGAGCAGCAATTGAACCATAGCCTTTTATAAACTTTATGTAATTTCCAGTCAACCCCAAAAATCTTCTCAAAGCCTTGATGTTGGTTGGCAAAGGCCACTCTACCATAGGTTTGATTTTTTCTGGATCTGCTCTCACTCCACTTTCAGCAATGATATGACCCAAATAGTCCACCTCTTTACAGCCAAACCTACATTTTGACTTCTTAGCAAATAACTTGTGACTCCTCAACACTTCTAGGGTCAATTGTAAATGATTTCTGTGGCTGTCTTCATCTTTGCTAAAGATAAGAATGTCATCAAAAATACCAAGATGAACTTCCTAAGATAAGGCTGAAAAATATGGTTCATTAGACTTTGGAAGGTAGAAGGTGCATTTGTTAAACCAAAAGGCATAACCAAAAATTCATAATGACTTTCATGTGTTCTAAAGGCAGTCTTAGGAACATCTTCTTCAACCACTCTAATCTGGTGATAACCAAAAATCAAATCCAACTTAGAAAAAATAGTAGCTCCCCACAATTCATCTAGTAATTCATCTACAATAGGAATTGGAAAACAATCTTTAATTGTTACCTTGTTAAGTACTCTATAATCCATGCACATCCTCCATGTAGCATCAGCCTTTCTAACTAGGATAACTGGAGAAGAAAAAGGGCTGTTGCTATGCCGAATCACTCCTGACTTCAACAAGTCCTTGACAATCTTCTCAATTTCTATTTTATGGTAAAATGGGTACTTGTAAGGCATGACAGAAACAGGCTGCACCCCTGCTTGCAATTTAATTGCATGATCATGTGCTCTTTTGGGTGGTAATTCAATAGGTACCTGAAAAATATCCTTAAACCCTTCAAGAAGATCATCCAAAAAACTAGAATTCTGAACCATCTCTGCTGTAGCTATACTGTGTTCTTCTTCTGAGCTATCTCCTGCTTCAATTAGCTGTAACACCACTCCTTTATTCCCTTTCTTTAACCACCTAAATGAGCTTTCATTTTCCCAACTCAATATAGGACCCTGCTGTAAACCCTTTAAACTACATCTCCTTGTACCCCATTGAAAAACCATTGTAAGGTCATCAAAGTTCCACAGAATTGGACCCAACAACCTCAACCATTGGATTCCCAAAACTACATCACAACCAGCCAATGGTAAGATATACAAATCCACCTGAAACACATTCCCTTGCACCTTAACAGAAAGAGCTTCACATTTTCTAGGGCTACTAATTTGTTGACCATTAGCAATTCTCACCTTAATCACATTCTTACTTGTGCTTTTTAACCCAATCAACTTGGCCACCTGTTCATCCACAAAGTTATGAGTGCTCCCTAAATCAATGAGAATTGTAACCTGCTGACCTTTGATAATTCCTATCATCCTCATAGTCTTTGGATTAGGAGTCCTTGTGATGGCATTTAGTGATATTTCTAGTTCCTGGTCCATAAAAATTTTTCCAGGATCTTCCTCTTCTTTTTCCACAATTTCTTCCACTATGATGGAATCTTCATCAACCTCTTCAATCAGAAACAGCTTAGGAGCATCACAAACATGACCTCTACTTCATTTAGCATCACAAGAATAACAAAGCCCTTTTTTCCTCCTCTCATCCATCTGAGCAGGAGAAATTTTCTGAATAGGCACAAAAGCCTTTGGATTCTCATGAGAGGAGCCTTTTTGTTGATTATTGCCTCCAAACCCTTCTTGGTACTACTTAGGTTGAGAATATTGCATTCTATTGCCATAAGCATTCCCACTCCTCACAAAAGCAGCATTGTTTCCACCCCCAACTCCCTGATTCTTACTAGAATACCATATTGATTTTCCAAATTTGAGGTTAATTGCAATGCACTCCTCTTGAATCTTTGCTAAAGAATAAGCATCGTTCAAGGTTTTAGGGTTAAACATCCTAACAGGTAATCTTATATCATCCCTTAATCCTCCCAAAAAACAGCTTAGTTTATGGGGATCAATCAACCTATGGACTCGATTTGCTAATATTTCAAATTGAGTCTTATAGTCATCCAAAGAACTAGTTTGTTTTAACTTTGACAAGGTCTCCATAGGATCATCATAAGACCCCCTACCACCTCACTTGAATAGCAATCAAAAACTCACTCCAAGTAGAAAGATTATTAGAGCTACGTAAAGCTTGAAACCATGACAGGGCCTTACCTTCTATGTGAAAACCAGTAATGCTTAGCCTCTGAGCTTCAGGAATATCATACAACTCAAAGAACTGGTCTGCTCTTTGGCACCAAGAATCGGGATCTTCCCTATTGAAGCATGGAAACTCCAATCTCAAGCCTTTAGTGTAAAGTCCCTCACCAATGTTTGATGACCCTCCTCTTGACTGCCTTCCCCATTGAGTTGGCTGAACATTAGGTTCACCAACATTCTCTTCATCCTGATGCATTGCACCCTTCTGTTTAGAGATGACGTCTACCCTCTGGCTCATTTCATCCATTTCCTTCCTGAAACCACTCATACCAGTAGCCAAGGATGCAATATTAATCTGCATTTCTCTCATCATCTCCATCATCTGCGGTTCTTCTGCCATTGCAGACCTGGTTCTCATGAATAAGGAAGAAAAGAAGAAAATACTCAATGGATCAATGGGCTTTGATACCACTTGTAACAGTGCTGAGATGAATGCACTATTACTAAACTCAAAATAAGAAGAAAGAATGTAAAAGAGTGAAAAGTGAGAAGAAAAGAAGACTTTTTATTGAACAAGCAATTTCGAGGATTGCTTAACCTCCATGAACATTTCAAGGATGCTCCCCCTCCAAGTTCAGAATCAACTTACAACAATTCAAAAGCTACTAAACAAAGAATTAACTACTAGCTTTATACTCTACAATATCTTGCACACCCACTAACTCACTGTTAACAAACTAACAGCAAACTCACATAACAGCAAGCAACTAACTACTAACAGCCTAACAGATAACTGTCAAATAGTTGCTGCAGCTCTTCCTTACCTCTCTAATCAATTGCCAGCTGTCTTTCATACCAGCTGCCACCTCATCCCTTCACTTACAGCCTTGCTGCACAATAATTGAAGTTTGTGTGTGAAATGCTGTTTATAACTAATGCCCATAACCTGTTTGATAAGATGTCGCACAAAGATTTGGTTTCCTGGACGTCATTATTTGCTCCACGAAATGAGGGTAGAGTTTGAACCCAATGTAGTGATTACGTGTTACAAAGGTGTTGTGCTACTGGAAGTTTGATCCAGGGAAGGCAAGTTCATGGTTATGCAATGAAGAACGAAGAATTAAGATGGAAGTCTAAAGTTTTTTCAGCAAGATTGACAAAAAGCATTAACGTTTACTGGATATTTTAATTCCCTTTTATTCCTTAAAATGGAGGTGTTGAACGGCGTGTATTCCTTTCTAAAACGTTGTCTTTGGGTTTCACGTTTAAATAAATTGCTCTTAAATATGGTCCATTGAAGTTTTTATCGCAGATATGCGGTTCTTTTTCGAACCGCATGGAAGTCGGGTCCAAAAAGATATCCACTAAAATTGTATAGCCCCGGCTTAGGGCCTATTTTTGGGAAATAGGGTGATTAAGAAGATTGCAATGGAAGTTTTTTAACTTCCACTTGCTCTACTGATCAGGAGTTCGCCTGATTTTTCGTACATGTCAAATATCCTAAATTGTTTTCTAAAAAATTATTTTATAGAAAATGTTTTCTGCGAAAAATATTTTTTGAAGTCAATGATTTGACCAAGACCTCACCTAATTTTTTGTATATGTCAAATACCAGAAAATGTTTCCCAAAAAATCATTTTTCAGAAAAATGTTTTCCGCAAAAAATATTTTTTGATGTTAGGGATTCGACCGAGACACTGCATGATTTCCATACATGCCAAATACTGAAAATGTTTTCTAAGAAATATTTTACAGGAAAATGCTTTCTGCCAAAATATTTTTTGGTGTCGGGTCCCAGCAGGTCCTGGGTGAGATTTCGGGTGGGTCTCGGTTAGGAGTGTTAAGTGAGCGAAGCGCTTCGCGAGCAAGCTCGGGCTCGGCTCGCATAAGCTCGGTTCGGCCTCGACTCGAATATTAAATGAAGCACTTCATGAACACAAATATTGGCTCGAATATTAAACGAAGCACGCTCGGCTTGGCTCGACTCAACTAAGCTCGTGAATCAGCTCGTATAAACTCGTATATATTATATATATTATATATTCATATAAATTATATTATATACCATCGATGATATATATTATATATTTATATTTATATAAATTATATTATACTACCGATAATAAATATATATATAATATATATTTATATTATATACCACCTTGGTTTCAGGCTATCAACCCGTGGTATTAGCCCTTGGTTTTACCCTTGGGCCTTGGTATTAGTCAGGCTGTCAGTTTAAACGGAGATTGCTTTTACTCTGTTTTTTTTAGTTCTTTTTCTCTCCTGTTCATTTACAGTCGCCGCCAGCCTCTCTCTCCCTCTTACTTGTTTCCTACTTTCCTCTATACCCATAAGCTTCATCTTCCTCTCTTCCTCCGTCGCACCTCACTCTCTCTCTCGTTCTCTCAATCTTTCACGAGCTCTGCCTTTGATCTACTTTTTGTGTGTGATGTTTTTGGATTTGTTATTTTAAAAACTAGATCTATATGCTTCAGGAGTCAAATCCATTAACGCACCACTCCATCGATCCCGGGCCTTCCAGCTCTCAGCCACCACTAATTGTGCCACCATCCGACCACCAGAAGCCAGCGCATGTTCTTCACGCGCCAATCGGAGCTCTTCCAAGCCTTCGCTTTTTTCTGCTTTTCGTTCTTGTTTTGTTGTTTGTATTTACTTTTTTTTAGAGGAATCGAGCTTGAGCTTTGGGCTCGACTCAAGCTCGAGTTTGAGGGTTCGAGCTCGAGCTCGATTCTAACCTTGTTGAGCCGAGCTCGAGCATTGAAGCCAGGCTCGACCCGAGCTCGAGCCTGGACCAAAAATAAACGAATCGAGCCTGGACAGCCTAAGCTTGCCCAAGCTCGGCTCGTTTACACCCCTAGTCCCGGTCAAGTCTCGGGCAGATCTTGGACGAGTCCTAGCAAAATCTCGAGCAAGTTCAGGTGGATCCTGGTGAGGTCCCAAACAGATACTAGGTGAACCCCAAAACTTTTAGTTTTGTGGGGGAGAGGGGGGGAAATTTAATTTTTAAAGGTCTATTTATTTAAAAAATAATTAATTTTTTGGAGACCTATCCCCTCAAGCCAAAGGATGGTTCCGCCCTGGGAATAGCTTATCCTACATGAATAGACAATGGTTTCCTAAAAAAACCTCACATTATTTTATTTAAAATTTTAAAAGAAGAAAAAACCTACAAAGCATTGGGTAGCCGACCACCCATTACAGTGGCTGGCCACCCATAGCAAAAACTAGCCACCTATGGAATGCCTCTCAGAGGGCTTCTGAGGCGTTCTGAGGGTGGTGTGACCACCCCCAATGCATTTCGAGGTGGCCAAGACTAGCTCTACTAGGCGTTCTACCGCTCTTTCTTTGCCTATTCCACTTGTCAATATTGGTATCTCTAGATTGACTAGCTACCATCTCTGATTTTCATTGGAGGTGGCTGCGACTGCCCCCAAAAAGCCCCATAGGTGGTCTCTAGGGGTGGTCGCACCATCACCAGAGTACCTCAAGGGCTACTGCGAGGCACTTTAGAGATGGTATTAAAAAAGAACAAAATAATTTAGGATTTTATTTAGTAATTGTTTTTCAATTCTTAGAAAAGCATATATGTTGTTACTGAATTAAGGAATATGAATAGTTATTATATTTCACCTTCTCTCATTCCCAGTCAATGGCGGATCCAAGAATTCATTTTTCTAGGGACGTCAATAAAATAATAAAATATAATGATAAAATAATTTTTTTGTTCTCTTTATATATTATATTTTTATTATAATTTGGTAAATACAATCAAAAACAGAAATTATATCACAATATATGTATCACAAAAAGCATATTTATCTGACTTCATAAATATGTGCTAAATTGATATATTAGTTACCATATAGGCACTAGTACAAAAGTAAAAGAAAATACAAAATACAAAGTGCCAAAAATTGCATTCTAATGGTCTTAGAGAAATAAAACCATCAAGTATCAAATCTGAATTGAAACTTTTAGCAATTTCCCTTTTAATATAAACAAATAAATTATCTCTAAGAAACTTATCTTCCATTTTGTTACGAAGTCTTGTTTTAACAATTTTTATTGCTGAAAATGCTCGTTTGGTAGTTGCTGTAGACACCAGAAGAGTCAAAACAAGACGAATCAATCTATTAATAAGATAATATGTATTTGATAGGGGTGTCAAAAAACCGAACTGAATCGAACTGAACTGAAACTGGAAACTGAAACCGGGGTCCTGTCTGCCCGCTTGAAACTAAAACCGGTACTGTTCCGTATTCGGTTTTGGTACCGTTTTACCGGTTACCGAACGTGTTAAATATATATTTTTTATTTATTTTTTTAGTTATGGCTTTACATTTTACAAATATATATTTCTTTACATTTTTTTTTAGTTATATATATATATATATATATATCTCTCTCTCTACTCTTTTCTTTCTCTCCCGGCCGCTTCAATACCCAGCCCCTCTCTCTCTCTTTCTCTCTTTCTCGAGTAACCTTTCATGCTCCACTGCTCCGTTGAGTCGTTAGCTTAATTATTGAATGTTTCCTAATATTTGACATTGAAGAATGGAGGAGTGAACTTGAAAATCAACTTCAAACCTACTTTGGCAGTGTAGTTAAGGACATGTGGTTGCTTGAACAAATTCTATGGTTAGGATCCTTGGCATGTTTGAACAAATTCAAGAATTGCATATTAATTAAATTAATTACCAAATTTCAATTAATTAAATTTGGCCATAAATAAATGTTGAAAATGCTATAAGATTATTTGGAAAATAATGTAAAATATTTAAAAAGAACCTATATATAAGACTAAAGTTTTTTTTTTTTTTTTTTAAAAACCGGTTACCGGACCGGGTAAAACCGGAACTGGCCGGTTTCAATTCCGGTTTCCCAAAACAAGGAACTGGTATTGTTCGTTCCCTTTTGGCAAAACGAAACCGGACCGGGTTGACACCCCTAGTATTTGATTTTCCTGCCTGCATCAATCCTCGACATAATTTCACAATGGAAGACAATTTTTGTAGTTTTGATGATTAAGCATATCAACTTTAAAATGCTTCAACTGAAATATCAAAATAATTTTTTTTTTCTATTCAGAAAAATCAAGATAATAGTACTTCTTTGTAAGATTACATATATCATCAATATTAAATGATTTATAAGCATCATTTGGATCAAAAGCTAAACTAAGTGTTAAGAGTTCTATTGCTCTTTCACCAAATCTACAATCGAGTTCTTGCAGATCATGATGACTTTTACATGAAGCACTAACCACATTGATAATGAAATTCAAATTTGAGAAGAACTCATGAACAACAATTACCTCTCGAGATGCAGTAACTAATGCTAATTATAATTGATGTGTAAAACAATGAACATATGCACAAGAACATTCATTAATAAATAATGCCTGCAATCCTTTTAATTCACCACGCATATTACTAGCATCGTCATACCTTGTCCACGAATACTTTAAATACTAAGACAATTTTGAGAAAGAACATCAGATATTTTATCCCTTCAACTCAATGCCGATGTATCTTTAACATGGACAATATCAAAGAAGCGCTCTTGTGTAAAACCATTTTTATTAACAAATTTCAAAACAATAGCCATTTGTTCTTTTTTAAATTCATCTCGTGTCTTATCAATAATAATGCAAAATTTTGAATCACCAATTTCCTCACAAATTGCATTTCGCACCCTTTTTGCCAAGACGTAAAATATATTTTTGAACATGATGCAAAGTATATTTTACATTTTGTGGAGCATTTTCTAAAACAACCTTTGCAACATCTTCGTTGAAATTGAGCACAAGTTTTATCAATTCAAGAAAATTGCCACGATTTTTAGAATCGGAACCTTCATTATGACCTCTAAAAGCATATCTTTGATATGCTAAATATCGAATAGATTCGATTGAAGTCTTCAATCGCAATCAATTGTTCAATTTTTTTTTTTTTCTAAAGTTTGCTTATCTATCACCTTATCAATATGTTGAGATTGATTCTTCAAATTGTCACAACACTTAACGGCATTATTATGAGGTAAACATGGCCCATTTCCCATGTGAAAAAAAAATAATGCGTACTAACATTAACTTTCTTCTAATTACGAAATCTTTCAATAGTAAATGCACTAGCTCCAAACTGCCTTGTTGGCTTTTTAGCAAAAAGAAAGTAGGGTAAACAATAAGCAGCATCTTTATCCTCAGAATATTCTAACCAATCAAACATCTTATATCAAGATGATTGAAATCTTCGTGGTTTTTTCTAGTTCCCGAAAATGGATATCCAGAACTACTAGAATGAATGAACCTATGCGAACCGACTTTAAGATAATCACATCTAATTTCATTCCGTTGATTAACAGGATATTTTCATATTTGAGGACATAACCTAGATTAGACACTGAATCCAGTAGGTCTCCACCATTGAATCAGCTTTGCCCGTAAAGTTTCCTTACTAATAATCCGATTAGACATAAGCCACCAAACACAGCTGTCCCTGACTCGCAATATTCTCCACAACATCTTCTTGAATTTCAACCCCCCAATCTCGTCGTCCCTAAAAGAGAAATTCCTCTAGAGTTTTGGGAGATCTTCTGCCATGTTTCCCATTCTTGGAATCTCCATTTGAAAACAAACTCCTCTTCTAAACTAAAAAAATTGGTTGCATCACCACCACTGTCAGTTGTGATTGAAGACTCCTCCTCCGCTAGTGTTCCTAATTACAAAGCCCAAAGCAAGAAAAAAAATTGTTATAATAATATTGATGATGGTCAACACTACTTTGTTTTTTTAACATGTCGACATAAGAGGGGGGAGGAGAGATTCGAACTAATAACCCCCGCTTTATGAGGCGTGGTCTCATCCAATTGAGCTACTTTTTGGGGACGATGGTCAACACTACTTGACCATGCGTTAAGGACAAATAGTCTTTAATGTAATGAAATCAATTAACCAATGGTAAAAGGAATCAACGGTTATAAATATTTCAAGGACTAGGACGGTCATAAACCATAAAGATAGATGATAAAATCTGTATGGTCATTAATCGTAAAGATGATAAAATCTCATGAAAATATTTTAATGTCAAACGGTAAAACATTAGGAATAACTGAAAAATATGGTTAAAACCAACGGTGAATAATCCTCCACATATTACAAACATGTGGTTTTGTTTACATTGATTTCGTGTTGTAGGCTTTGATTAAGGGGTTCTTTGTTTTGAGTGATTTCTTTTCTTTGATGTTTGCTATGAAGGTTGAAGGAGGGTTTCGGTCTAGGTGTTTTGAGTTTTCCTTAGGGGATTTTTTGTTATTCTCATTGAAAGGGGTGAGGGAGAAAAAATTGATTTTGGAATATTTTCAAAAATAAAAACACTATAAAATTCAATATATAATAAATCACAAAACCACAAACACATTTTTAAAAGTACCAAAACTTATAAACATAAGAAATCCTCGGTGTCATTTAATATTTTTTTTTCTCTTAATTAGCAATTACAAAGGGAGAAGGGGAAGGTGGAGGGAAAGACCTCAGTTTCACTTCTGGGGTGACTCGTGCCAGACACCCTAGATGTGGCCAGCGTCAACCCTGATCACTTTTGGGGTGGCTTGTAGGCCACCCCCTCGCTATCAATTTGGCAGCAAACCAGCAACCACATAGCTTCTTTAGTTTTTTTTTTTTAATTAATTTAATTTTTATTTATTTATTTTTTAAAATTAGTTTTATGTTTGGGTAAAAGACGAGAATTTTTGAAGTTTTTTGGTGTAGGTGGTTGTTATAAATGCAAATTTTGAACGCCAATATTTTAAAAATTAGAGACGTTTAACTAGTAACATATTGTTAACACACAAAAGGTGACACGTGAACAATATATTACTATTCACGCGTTGCCTTTCATACGTGAATGGTAACACTATTCAAACATTATT
This sequence comes from Carpinus viminea, assembly GCA_013348765.1. Lineage (NCBI taxonomy): Eukaryota > Viridiplantae > Streptophyta > Magnoliopsida > Fagales > Betulaceae > Carpinus > Carpinus viminea. The sequence goes on along the minus strand of CP054669.1, from coordinate 15,804,560 downwards.
ATTTTATGAATATGGACGTTTGAATAGTAAAATGTTGCATTTTATTGATGTTTTCCAAAAAAGTCACTAATTGAGTATTTTGTTGTTGTTGTAGTGTGACTCCTAAATCATTGTCTGTTTCATGTCATATATGAAACCATAAATTTAAGTATGCTAACCTCTAAAATTGTCAGTTATATTGATTTTTATTTGATTAAACTTTTACCTTTATGGCGGACACGTTAAAAAAAAAAAAAAAAATCTTCCAGCTGTCCCTAGCTAAATCAACCGTTGTATGATGGAGACTAAATTAAGGGTGCATATATATGCTGCATGTGCCATTGATGTGCACCCAATAAAGACCTTGATGGCCGGCTTTTGCAGCATATATAATTATATATAATACCATCTAAATGATTAATTTGTACCTAGTTGGATAAACGTACCTTGTACTCTGCAAAAGTTTAGGAGATCAATGAAATATATATATAATACGACTCGTGAATCATATCCACATATATAATTTCTATGGTATTATATATTTATAGAGCCTTATTCTTTTATCATTTCTATGGTATTATATATATAGAGAGAGCCTTATTCTTTTATAGATAATCTGTGCATGATTCACGAGTCGTATTATATAATACGACCTAGAAATGCAAGTATACGTTTGACAAAAAATGTTTTACACAAAACTCAATTTATTTTGCATCTCGATGGCAGTTAGACAAATAAAGAACTATATCCCAGCATCCATGAGTTCTGTATAAAACTACGTTAGAATTAATTTTGATGGATTAGATCTGGAACAAACTGTGCCCTCGCATAGGGTTTCATGATAATAATAGGACGGTTCAGTAGTCTCAAAATAATCTTTATAGTAGTTGGACATATAATAAGGTGAAAGTTCAACTTCCAAAATAAAAATTTTCAATTCTATTAATATTAGTTGCTTTCAATTCTATGAATATCTTGATGAGACTGAATCAAACGATAACTCAATCAAACGTGAGAGAGTACTTACGATTCCTACCCTCTAGACAATCCCTTTTGTGCAGCTACTATACCAGCTAGCAGATGCTCCTATATGATTGTCAAATATCTACGATTGGTATCTTCCGCATATCTTTTTTGTTAGAAAAAAGCACGTGCTCCATGTCTCTCTCTACCATATTTTATTGCATATTCCTTTTTTATTATTATTAAAGATATATAATTGACTTCATTACATTATGCTCCATTCACATCCCACTTCAATTTTGGGGCCTTATGAGTTGCATGCCTATAAATACCAACGTGGGTTGCCATCTTTCTTCATTCAATCTAGATATGGCTATAATTTCTTTCTCTTTCTCCCTTATAACCAGGGTTGCCATGCTCCCCATTTTCATCCTTCTCTTGTGCATTCCTCCTCCTGTGGCCCTTTCATTAACCTTTGAGAAGCTTCCATTGCCAACAGGTGTCACCGGTCCTTCATCCTTTGCCTTTGACTTATTACGTGGAGGACCCTATGCGAGTGTACAGGACGGTCGAATTCTCAAATATGAAGGAGCCACTGCTGGCTTTGTAGAGTTTGCCTTCGACGCACCAACCAGGTTGATTTGGAATTTTTCCACTACCTTATATGTATAATATTTAATTTAAATGGAGTGATTTGACGGAATCAAAATTCGAGCTTAGGACATTTTTGCTTTGATACCAAATTTAACAACTTAAGAATTACTTTTAACATTTTTGTTGAAAATGTGATTCAGGACAAGTGCGGCATGTGATGGCAAAACAAATTATGATGATTTGGGATCCACCTGTGGGAGGCCATTAGGTTTGGATTTCAACCATTTAACGCAGCAGTTATATGTAGCGGATGCATATATTGGGCTCATGGTGGTGGGACCAGAGGGAGGGCTGGCAACCGAACTCGTCAGAGGTGTGAACGGAGTGCCCTTCCGCTTCCTTTACGGCGTAGGCCTCGACCCTTTAACAGGAGACGTTTACTTCACAGAATTTAGTAGTGTTTACTCGCTAAGGTACTTCTAATTAACGCATATATCTCGCCTCAAAAAGAAAGAATTGGAAAATGTTTCTCCTACGTATGCAACCCATATCAACCAAAATAAGATAAAGAGAAATAATTAATGTCCGTATTTTTCTCATATATATATATATTTCATCTTCTTCATCTCATTTTATAAATCAACCATTAGATTTAAGTTTACAAATATAATGATTGATCTATTGAATTTATATCCAATAATTTTTCATGGTCACATGGAGATATACTTTCTGCAAAGATATATACACCAATATTGCTCTAACGGGTACTTTCTAACATGCAGAGATATCACTCTGGCAGTAGATAATGGCGATGCAACAGGAAGTTTATTAAAATACGATCCATTGACAAAGCAAGTTAGTGTGTTGCTGACGGGGCTTTCTGGAGCGTCTGGGGTTGCAGTTAGTGCTGATGGTACATTTGTTCTTGTCGGAGAGCTTATAGGTAACAGAATTAAGAGATTTTGGATCAAAGGTCCTGAAAGAAATACAGCCGAAACTTTCGTAGAGTTCCCAGGAGGAAGAGTAAATAGAATAAGGAGAACCATATTGGGAGAGTTTTGGGTGGCAGTCAATGTACAAATAAGTCCGTCTAGCACTGTCACTCTGCCCAATAGGATAAAGATTGATTCATCTGGAGATGTTTTGGAAACAGTGGCACTTGACAAGGAATATGAAAACACGAGAATCAGTGAAGTTCAAGAGCATCTTGGGAAATACTATATCGGGTCTCGAAATGCGACTGTGAATTTTGTTGGTGTTTATCACGCCATCTAAAAAGTCTTGAAATATTGGCACATATTTGCATCTATTGGCAACCAATGTACCACTACTAAATAAGAGTTGCACTTTTATAAGTAGTTATCAAATAAACAAGACATTTGTATTTTTAAATTGAAGAAAGTTGTTTATTTACTGATTTATTAATTAATGAGCACATATAATTTATTCACTATGATCATTTGAATCAATCAAAAACTGTTACATTGTCTCTAAGGGGAAGGGGAAAAATTACACACAAAAATAAGAAACCAATTAACTCTGGTTATTAATTTGAGACGACACAAACATAATTAATATCAATACCAACGGAGCATTGGCATGACAAAGAACTTCATCTGTCCAACGCTGCAATGAATCCCATCGTGCTGCCCACAAGCAAAGTAGTGAGGCTTCCACTTTTTGAGCACAAACTCGAAGCCTTGCCCGCCTCCTTGCATCACGTCGGCCAACATCTCCGCTCCGGTTAAGTTGCACGTTATAAAGCTCCGAAGGTTTGGTAGCAAGTATACGCTGTGAGGGATTGTTGTATTCTCTGTTGGAGGATCATACTTGAAAACTGCATGGAACATTAACAATTAGGACCATATGTATAAATTAATACACGTTAAAGAATATATATAGATGCATGCATGATGGCTAGAAGAATGGGAGGAACATGTAATAAGCAACTCTCACCTAAAGTATCATTTAGGTAAAAGGGGCCATTTTTAAGAGCCCAATTAGTGTAGCTAAAGTTGAAGTGCCAGCCCTCCGATCCACCAACAATGATCTTGTTGGGGGTTTTTGCATAATTCGGGTGCTGATAGGAGCCCGATTGCCACTTTTTGTTGGCCGTACAAACTGCCAATGTGGAAGCAGCCACAACCAGGATGAGACACCTTGCAAAACTGAAACCACCCATATCTTCTATATATCACAGTTCAACTTAAAGGAAGATTGAAGTTAAGAGATGATGATTCACAAAGATAGGCTATGAGGTATTTATAGAGGGGAGAGGAGAAAGAAAGGCTCGTGCAAAACGGCCAAATTGATCTTTTTTCTGGTTTGGTAGGTAAGTGTTTGAAAATACAATGTGAAGCTCATTTTTGTGTTCGATTTTCCAACACATTTATAATAAAAATCTTGATAAATGGGTTGGTAACAACGGAAATAAAGGGGTCAGCCAAAAATGGTATATTCATTGTCCATTATCTTTCGGCTGGAGGTATGAAATTGACCAACACAAACACAAACTCAACGCACAAGGATATTATTTAGAAAGAGTGGGTCACTAACCGAATTAGATTTACTACTCATTATACTTTGGCTGACTTAATGGTGATAGTTTCATTGCCCTTTATCATTTTTTTTAAATAAGTAAATAAATAAATGGGCATGTTTAGAATAGAGAAATAATAAAATTTATTCTATCAACCATCTTTGAATTTGTGTGGGTTATACATGAGTTCATGAACCCAATGGTTAATCCAATATTAGATTTCTAAAAAAAACCGATGGCTAAAATTAAAGATGGTTGGAAGAATATATATTTCATATTAAGTCAATTTATTTTCTTGAAAAATGAGAGAATTTATTCATTTTCAACCATCTTTATAGTAAATGGATAAATCTACAATTGAATTTGCATGAGACCCACATAAATTCACAAATTTAATGGTTGATTTATTGAATTTATAAAAAATATGGATGAAAGATCACTACAAAAAAATAATTTTCTTTTTATGGCCCATTAGCTAGTGACATGTCAAGCTTGTTGACATGTTACTAACGTTTGTAACGTGTCATTAGCAACGTGTGTGGCAATTTAACAAATGAGGTTTAATACAGTTACAATTTAAACCCAACTTTGGCCTAACTTCTAAACCAAATTTCTCTCTCTCTAGTTTAAGGCTCTCTCTCTCTCTTTCATAGGCAATTTTTCTTTTGAACTTAAGAGAAAAGTTGGGTCAAAGTTAATTTAAATTATGTTTTTATCATTTTCCTTAACAAATTAGATGTCATTAATGGAACTTTAGTAACGTGTCAATTTTTGACACATCACCTCATACGTTATTAAAGTTTACAAAAATATTCTTTAAAAAGTCTTTTCAATTTTTTTTCAGAATTTTTTCTTTTCAAATAATATCATGAAAGACAGCCCCTACTATTAAGTCCATCTTGATAACATCCATTTTGTAGCCTTCAATTACCGTATGACACATTGTCAATTTAAGAAAAAAAAAAAAAAAGTGAGAACAATTACACCAAAGAAGAGGGAAAAAAAATATTTGTAATGCCCCAAAAACCTGTTTTTAATGCCACAAAACCTATTTCTAATGCATCAAAACTCATTTCTAATATCTTAACACCCATTTCTAATGCCTTAAAACTCGATTTTTGATTCAAAACTAAAACTTAAAACCCTGAATAAAAGTGAGAACAATTACATCAAATTAGAGGAGAGAAAAAGGAAAAAAAAAAAAAACTATTTTCTAATGCCTCAAAACCCGTTTTTAATGGATCAAAACTTATTTCTAATGCATCAAAACTCATTTATAATGTCTTAATACCTGTTTCTAATGCCCCAAAACTCGTTTTTATATTCAAAACTAAAACCTAGAAGTAGAAGGTTAACCCTTTAAAAATTTTATCACCTAAAATCTAGAGTATTTTGGTCCAAGTTATTTTTGTACACTTTTTATGTTTTTGCTTATATGTCGATTATTGATTGGGAGCTGTAAAATGGGTGTTATCAGGGATGGTCTTGATACAATGGTTAATCTGATTTTCAAAAATCGAAACCCAGCAACATATCAAAATTTAATGAAAAAAAAAAGCTCTTGGTCAAACCTAGCAGCAAAAATCCAAGCCCAGCAGCAAAAATCAATTTAAGCAAAATTTTCCAAAAATTTCAATAGATCAACAAAAGTTTTGAACTTGGAATCTAATTTTACTACTCACTCACTGTGTGGAGTTGGAGAGTACCCAAAATCAGAAACCTGCAACACCAAAGAACCAGAAAAATCAATACTTTGAAAAGCTAAGACAAATGACAGAAAAATCAACCACAAAAATCAGAAAAATTACTCATTAGAGTATGCGATGTTTGTTCTCCAAGTGGATTCAACCTGAAAAATCAAACCAAACCAACCAGAAAAATCAAACCCATAAAATTTCAGACACCTAAACCCAGCAGCAAAAACAATTTCAAAATCCCAAACCCAACTGAAAAAAAAAAAAAAATCAGATCTCTCTTCTTCATTTTCTTCTTATCTTCTCTTCTTTTTCTCTTCTCCCTTTTTTTTTTTTTTCATCTAGCATGAGTGGTATATTGGGCTTGAGAGTGCAGAGAGAAAAAGAGAAGAAGAAAGAAGAAGGTAGCGCATGGTTGGGAAGAAGAAAAAAAAGGGAAGAACAAAGAAAAGAGAAAAAGAGATCGGGAAGCAGCTGGCGCTTGTTCCCAATGCCCACTGGTGACGTGTGTCCAGTGGCATGTCACCAATGGGGTTCTGTGCCACGTCACTAGTATCTTAATTTTAGAAAAAATAACACTTTCGTAACTTTAGTAACCTTTCAACTTTGATATATTATCAAATCAAAAAATGAAATAAATAAATAAATAAAAATTTGACAACTTTATTAACATGTCAAAGTTGACACATCTCGAGTTCTCTCTCCTAGAAAGAACTTCTCCTAAGAAAATCTTCTTTGATCTTTCTTCCTCTGTTCAGCAGCAGAACTCTTTGTTCTTCTGCTACCAGCCTGCTAAATCTTGTTCTCTCTTCTGTTCTCGGTTTCAGAACATCTCCTAAGGTCCCTTTTTTCTCTCGTTTCTCTTTCTCTTTTTCCTTTTCTGCTCTGTCCTTCTTTTCTCCTTCTGGTCTTCGGCTCAGCAATTGTCTTAGTCTGTTCAAAATGGATGTCTCTCCACAAGATATTGATGATCTTATAGCCCAAACAGCAGCCCTGACTTGGGAGGATCCTTCCTCTCAATTAGAAACTCTCCCCATAGATACTGCCAAACCAGAACTCCAGCCTTTGGTTGGCCAAGTTATCTCTCAAAAAATTCAAAATAACCAATCTGTTAATGCAGCCTTGACAAAATCCTGGTTTTTTGCTATCCCTTTCTCCTTTACAGTAGTTGGTCCAAACACTTTTCTGTTCAAATTCTCAGTTAAAGACCACATTTCCAGGATTCTCAAGCAAGTCTGGAATGTGAATGGTTTCCTTTTGTCAGTGCAACCTTGGTCCCCTTCTGCCACATTAGGTGAATTGACTCTCAAAGAAGTTCCTTTTTGGGTTCAAGTTCATGATGCGCATTGAGAACATGTCGATTAAATACTATCTCCATTGCAAAGGCCTTGGCAATCCGTCAAGATTGAAGACCCCGATGGTCAGCGAAGCTACTGATGAGAGCTACCTGGTGAACATTGATGTTGGCAAACCATTGAATCCGGGTTTCTCTTTCAATCGTCGATGGCTCAAATATGGATCGATTTCAAATATGAGAGATTGGATATTTATTACCTTGTTGTGGGAGGATTGGTCACAAGCAGCCTCATGCCTTTCGACAAGTTAATGATTTCCTTCCGGTACTTGATTTCCCTGAAAGTTACAATATTCTCTAATATGCTGCCCTCCTTCTCAAAACCCCCAAACCCAGATTTTCATGAACCATCTTCTTCTTCAACCTTCAGAAACAAAGTTAGCATGCCATTAATGGAAAGCTCTCACTCTCAAGCAAACCAGAAAATATCTCAATCACGACACCCTCTGACTCAAAACAGTACCACAATCCTGCCCCTTACCCCTATGTCAGAAAGTAAACTTCCACAAGCAACCTTTTCTGCCCCTCTTTCAGCTGAAAAGGTGGACTTTCCAATCGAGACAACTTTAAATGCCCTTTCACTGTTCCAGAAACCCATCAAGCTATTCTCTGCAGCCAAACCCCTAGAAATTAGTTTGCCAACTCCTAAATCCTCCTTACTTCCTAACTATGTGGACCCCTCCCCAAAAAGGTTGCCCCATTGCCCTCCATCTACTTTTTTAAACCCAACGGCTATAATTTACCCAAACCCTCCCCTTGTCCCCGCCAAAGCCAGTAGCTCTCATACAAAACAAAACAGAAAATCTCCATACAACACAAGACCTCCAAAAAAGCCTTCCATACCTTCATCAGTAGAAGAAATTCCCCCAGATACTATCTCCTTTGCCCCCCCTCTCCTCAAAACATGAGGAAAAGGGCAAGCCTCACTGAACTGGTCTCTCCTCCAAAAAAGGGACCGGCTGCTTTTCAAGTGAGTGAAATCCTTCCAGAGGTAAATCTAACCATCATTCCAACCTTCAACCCTGGCCTTCCTGATAAAGCTCCAGCTAGAGCTTTGATAAAAGCTGCTAGGAAAGGGAAAAAAAAGCTTGTTTCAGCTGTTGCAGCTACTGCTTTAGAAACTGAGAAAAAGGGGGGCTTAGTTAAGCCTCCCCAGCATCAATGAAAATTCTTTCTTGGAACTGCAGGGGGCTCACAAGGCCTGCTGCAGTTCGAACCTTGAGGAGGCTTATTAGGGTCCATTCTCCTGATATTCTCTTCATCTCTGAAACCAAATCCTCCCCCCCCCAAGTTTCTGCTACTTTGAATAGGCTTGGCTTCTTTCTTATGTCTCATGTTGCTGCCACTGGCTCTAGTGGTGGTCTGGTGCTCTCTTGGAGACCTGGTATAGACCTTGAATGTTTTGTTACTACTAAGAATATTATCTCTGCTTGGTGTTTCTCTGATCCCCCCTCCTCTCCATGGATTCTCTCCTGTGTGTATGGTCCCCAAGCAGAGTGAAAGAGAAGTGTTTTGGGACTCTTTTGCTGATTTTGGAGGGAGTTTTGAAGCCCCTTGGTGTGCATTGGGGACTTCAACTCCATTTTGTCTCAATCGGAAAAACAAGTAGGCTGCCTTGCTAGTATTTCTAACTACGCCTGAAATTTCATAAATAATTTTGGAATGATTGACTTAGGATTTCTTTGGAAATCCTTTCACTTGGAGCAACAATAGGAAAGGGTTAGAAAATATTAAAGAAAGGTTGGATAGAGTGCAGCTTCCCCCTCTTGGGTCCATCTGCATCATGAGTTCTCTTTGATCCATCTTCCAGCCACCATCTCTGATCATAACCCCATTTTGTTAAACACCAATTCCTCCTCCTGTTTTCTTCCTAGACCTTTCAGGTTTGAGGAGTTTTGGACCAAAGACCCCTCTTGTGGCCAGGTCATAGAAGAAGCTTGGCAGGAGTTTGTGCCTCCTTCTCCTGAATTTTGTCTCCCAAAAAAGCTTGATAATACCAAGGTAGCTCTGCTGAAATGGAACTCCCTGCACTTTGGAAACATCCACAGAAAGATTAAGGAAACCCTCTCTCTTTTAGACTTGGTGCAACAGAAACCCCCTTCTCAGTTTAATTTTGATCAGGAAATCAGCTTGAAATTGGATCTGGAAAGCCTTCTTGTTAAGGAGGAGATTCTCTGGAAGTCTAAATCCAGAGAATCATGGCTTACTTGTAAAGATCTCAATACCAAATACTTCCACACCTCAACCATCATTCGAAGGAGGTCTAATCGTTGAATTTTCTCAAGTTGGATTCGAGTTTGGGTTTCTTCAAGAGTGAAATAGGTGGAAATTTCTCCTCTCACTTCACAAACATCTTCTCCTCCTCTCACCCCCATTGATGCTGAAATGTTGGACCTTTTCTCCCTATAATCTCGAGAGGAGAATGTTATCTTATCTTCAATTCCTTCGAGTAGAAGTTTTAGAAGCTCTAGCCACTGGGTTCCACAAAGCTCCAGGGCACGATGGCTTTACTGACTTTGTTCTCTGAAAATCTTGGGACTCGATCAAGAAAGAGGTCTTGGTGTATTGGGACTTTTTCCAAGACAACATTCTGCCAAGAAATCGAATCACTCCTACATTGCTTTGGTTCCCAAACTTAGTGGTTCTCACTCAACAAATCAATTTAGACCCATAAGTTTATGCAATATTGTCTATAAGATCATTTCAAAATTCTGGCCAATAGATTGAAAGTTCACCTTCATAAGATTATATCTCCTTTACAATCCTTTTGTGCCTAGTAGAAACATCCAAGACAATTTGATTTTGGCTCATGAGCTCTTCCACTCTTTCAAAGCCAAAAGAGGAAAAGGAGGTTTTATGCATCTTAAATTGGATATGGAGAAGGCATTTGATGAATGGAGTGGTCCTTTCTTTTGGCTATTTTGGGAAAGCTTGGGTTTCAGCCCCTATGGATTTCTTGGATCAAAACCTGCATCACTTGAGTCTCCTTCTCAATCCTGCTGAATGGTAGCCCTTTTGGCCATTTCTCTCCTGGAAGAGGATTGAGACAAGGTGACCCCCTGTCCCCTTTTCTCTTTATAATTGGCACTGAAGTTTTCTCTAGGTTGTTGTTCAAAGAAGAAAGGAAAGGTTGCATCAATGGCCTCAAAATTTCGAACTGCTCACCATTCATCACACCTTTTCTTGATGACTTGCTTTTGTTTGGGAAAGCCTCTGTGAGTGAAGCTGCGGTTTAAGGCTTGCTTGGATAAGTATTGCTTCTGGTCTAAAGGTCAATCTGTTAGTGCTTCCAAGTCCTCCATTCGGTTCAGTAAAAATACCAACCCAGCCACTTCAGAATCCATTCTCAATATATTCCCTTTCTCCACAAACCACTCCAAATCCCTTTATCTTGGCCTATCTTCATGGGGAACTCAAAATTAGAGCTTTCCAAAGTATCATTGACAAAGTGCTTAGTAGGATTGAAGGATGGAGAGCTAAGACTCTCTCCCAATGGCGGTAGTTCTGATTAAGTCGTGTGGCAGCTCTCCCTTCTTATGCAATGAGCTCCTTCTTGTTACCTATCAGCTGCTGTAATGCTCTTGACAAGGCCTTTAAAAATTTTTTTTGGGGTTTCCCCTCCAAAAAATCCAGAAACCTTTCTCTAAAGTCTTGGGATTCCCTGTGTATTCCAAAAGCTCTTGGCGGTTTGGGCATCAGAGAGAAGTCAATTTGGCTCTTATCTCAAAACTTGGCTGGAATATTCTCTCAAATTCAGGCTCCCTGTGGGTGACTCAGCTGCAAGGTAAGTATCTCCATTCAAGATCTTTTCTCTCCCCCCCATCCTTTTCTTCTTCTTTCTCATGGCTATGGAAAGGCATTCTGAAATCCCACTCTTTCATCTCCAAAGGTGCCTGCAACCTCATCCATAGCTCCTCTTCTCTCCCTATTTGGAGCTCCCCATGGATTCCTACCATAAATTCCTTCTCCCCCACTCCCTCCCCTCTTCTTTAGCAGCCTTTCCCCGATCTAATTATCTACTGATTTGTTCCTTTGTAAATCCTTCTATGCCTCTTTGTCTCTTGGAATATACCCTTTGTTACATCATCTGTTTGACTCATCTAGCATCAGTGAGATTCTTAAGATTAATTTTTCTTCTATTAGTGAGGATAAGCTCATTTGGACTCCTGCTGCAAATGGTTTGTTTTCGACTAAATCTGCCCACAAACTCATTAAGTAGCCAGAGAATTGTTCCCACTGTTATTCCCCTATCTCCTTCTCAATGGAAGCTCTTCTGGAAATTGAATTTAAATGACAGATTGAAACTCTTTCTTTGGAAAATTGCTTGGGACATTGTCCCCTCCAAGTGTAGATTAAATGTTGTTTTTCCCATCCCTCCTTCCAACTTAGTTTGTCCTTTATGCAATGTTGAAGAGGACTCTCTTTCTCACCTCTTCTTCAATTGTTTTTTTGCTAGGATAGCTTGGAGATCTTCTTTTTGGCCTCTAGATTCACTGAAATGGTCTCTTCTTTCTCTGTCAGATTGGATAAAAGGGATTCTAACCCCAAATGTCTCGTTTGGTATTCCCTTTGCAGATTTACACTTGTTTCAAATCTTTGCAGCTGTTCTTTGTGATCTTCTGTGGCTCTCCAGAAATCAAGCTATCCATAAAGGAGTGATCCCTGATGCTTTAAAGCTTGCTGACAACATCAAACGAGTCTCTAGTGAACACTTTGCAGCTTGGTCCTCAAAGAAAAAGGTGGTTAAGGAGAAATGGTGCAGCCCTCCTTTAGGTTTTTGCAAGGTGAACTTTGATACAGCTATCCGGGAAGGTTTCTCTGCCCAAGCTGCTGTTTGCAGGGATTCAAATGGTGTGATCCTCAAAATTCTCTCCCAAATCAGGCCCTCTTGTAGTCCAGTTGTAGGTGAAGCCCTTCGCCGACTTGCAAGTGTTCAGCTACCTCTATGAAGCTTGATTGAGTCATCCTTGAAGGGACTCTTACATTTTTATTTCTTCTTTACAAAATCCTTCTTGTGTAATGGATTGGAACATTGATCTTATTATTAAGGATTCTCTTTCTATCTTTTCTTCCTCCTTTTTGTGGGAGGCAAGAAAGATAAACAGAAGTGCTAACTTCTGCGCCCATTATGCGGCATATAGGGCCGCAGCAAGGGTTCTCCCGGGCTGCATTCCCTCCTTAAACTCTCCCCCTAGCTCCATCCCCATTTGTAGTGGAAAAGATCCACCTTCCCCTTCCCTTTCCTTTCCCCTTGGTTTGTAGTTCGCTGGTTTTTCTATATATGGTCCGTTTACAAAAAAAAAAAAAAAGTTGACACATCTCCAAATGGTGATGTGCCAACTTTGACACGTTACTAATATCAAAAATTGAAAGAAAAAAATTTTAAAAAAAAATTTACAACTTTAATAATGTGTCAAAGTTAACAGGTTTCTAAATGGTAACATGTAAGAAATTGCCACATCACCAAATGGTGATGTGTAAAAAAATCATGCATTATAGACCTGTAACAAAAAACACCTTTATTTTTTTGTAGTGGATTGTTGTGTAAAATGCTTCTATTTTCCTTGTAAGAATATTTCTCATTGATTTGATTGCCATGTTGTATTTTGTTTTATATGAATATTTTGCCTATATTCTCTTACTAATTTAATAGATCAACCATTATATTAAATATGTTGTATTTTTTTTATATGAATATTTTGCCTATATTCTCCTACAAATTCAATAGATCAAACATTAGATTTGTGGAGCCTACCATTGATATATGTGAGATCTACATAAGTTCATAAATCTAATGGTTGATTTATAAGATAATATGTGTAAAATATTGACACCAATAATTTATTAAGACTTTATTCTTTATTCTTGCCCGCCACGCCCCAACCCCCACCCCCCTCCCCTTGCCTCCATGTGAATAAAGATCATTGTAATACAGTTTGACATACTTCAATACTTAACTCTAGCCTTACTTGTTTTTCTCTCTTTCTCTATTTGCTTCCACTATAATTCTTACTTTTTATATAAAATTCTACGTACATGGTATCATGAGAGTCACAGCTTTCTTAATGCCTCTGATATATATACCTCCATTCTCCAACTATACAATTTCTCATTTAAGCTTTTCTTTGGTGTTTTTCATTGCAGTAGCAGTACACCAAATGCTTCGTTGAGCTAGGTTAGTTTTTGCATGCACTTGACAAAAATTTGGAGTTCATCTAATTAATCCTGCAAATATGTGAGTATCTAGGACACCATTAATTAGAAGAGCTTGTTGGATCTGACTTCATATCAGAGGAAGAGGAAGCTGGTTCGCAGGGAGAATCAATGGACCTTTGGCTTTGAGTGAAGATCTAAAATTACCTCATCTATTTTTTCATGACTTATGTCCAAGTCGATTTGGTTGTGGTTGATTTTTTTTTTTTTTTCTTTCTTTTTGTTTTGTTTTTTTTTTATGCAGACAAAAACTGTGATTTAAATCATTGATACCAAAAAACAGTGTAATTGGCAAAAGTGTTTTTTTTTTTTTAATAAAAAAACATATTATCTCCATCTCCGGTCGCAAGTTACCCCTCCCGGCCTTCCATGCTTTGTAATATCTAATATGTATAGTAAGTAATACAATAAGAAATAGCAAGGATGCATGGACCCGTATATATAGGACAACGTACTTGTGCATTTATTCACTACTCTCATCTGATTCAATCAAAAGCTTTTACATTGTCTCTAGGGGGAAGGGGAAAAAACACTCAAAAATAAGAAACAGTTATTAATTTGAGACGACAAACATATATAAAATAAAAAGAGAGAGTAGCAAGTGTCTCGTGCATTAACTATCTAAACCAACGGGGCATTGGCATCACAAAAACTTCATTTTTCCAAGGCTGCAATGGATGCCATCGTGCTGCCCGCAAGCAAAGTAGTGAGGCTTCCAATTTTTCAGCACGAACTCGAAGCCCTGCCCGCCTCCTTGTGTCACGCCGGCCAACATCTCTGCTCCTGTTAAGTTGCACGTCAAGAAGCTCCGAAGGTTTGGTAGCAAGTAGACGCTGTGTGGAATTGTGGTATTCTCTGTTGGTGGATCATATTTGAAAACTGCATGCAAAAACAATGTCATATAAATACACGTTAATATTATATTTATCATACATATATATAAGAATATAGATCTCTGGCAAAATGGTGGGGACATGTAATAAACTCACCTAAAGTATCATTTAGATAAAAGGGGCCATTCTTGAGCGCCCAATTAGTGTAGCTAAAGTTGAAGCGCCAGCCCTCCGATCCGCCTACAATGATCTTGTGGGAGGCTTGTGTATGTTTTGGGTGAGGGTACTCTTTGTTGGCCATACAAACTGCCAACGTGGAAACATTAACAATCAGGATGAGACATTGAGCAAAAGTGAAACCACCCATGTCTTCTTCTATTAGCGTGAATTAAGTAGTACGTACTTAATTAAGAGATTGATGATTCAAAAAGGAAAGATTGTAAAATCAGATGTTGGCAATATTGACAGAGATGGGTTAAGAGGTATTTATAAAGGGGAGAGGAAAGAGGGAGAAGAGAAAGAGAGGCTCGTGCAAGACGGCCAAATTGACCTTTTTTTCGTGATTGGTAGGTATAAATGTTTGAAAATGCAACGTGAAGCTCATTTTTCAGTTCCATTTTCCACGAGGCCTTTTGTTATTATTATTTGGGCTTCTTTTACCTCCTAGCTAGATGCTACTTTCCTAGCCTGCAGCGATTGAGGAATCAGTAGCCGAACACATTTTATATAAATGGGTCGTTGGTAACAACGGAAGTTAATTCTTCTTTGAACCAAAAAACGTGGTCAGCAAAATATGGTATGATCATTGTCCATTATCGTTCCGAGGTATGAAATTGACCAACACAAAGTCAACGCACAACTGAAATTTACAAACACTGGGGCTTTAACCGAATACGATTGACAAACGTACGTTGGTGAGGGCTAAGGTAAAGCTGAGGAAACTGGTTATACATTGGCTCACCTAATCATGACAGTTTTGTTGCACTATCATTTCTGTTTAATGAGTCAAACTACCATAAATAAATGGGTTTGATCCTTTGGCTGTTAAAACAAGCTACTCAACCGTCCGAGATAGGGTTCCATGTGTCACGATCAAATTTTTGACTGAAAAATCAATGGCACAAATAAGGATTATTCAGAATGAGGATCCACTCTAATTGATTTGAACATGAAAATATATGATTAGTTACATTAGTTACATTGAGAAAAGTAAAAAAAAAAATACTCTTCAAATATAACAAAGTAAATCTTCTTCAATTCAAAATTTCATATTGCGTTGGCTACCTCTAGGGGGCTAGCGGGCCACCCCTAGGGAGATTAGGGGGTGGTTAGGGGTGGCGCGTGGCCACCCCTAGAAACCTTTGGGGGTCGCTCGCTCGCCATCCCCTCCTTGGCAACCACCCTTCTGTTTTATTATTTTTTATGTGTGGGTGAGAGATGGAGAAATTTTAAAGTTTTTTGGCATATGTAGATATTATCAATGCAAATTTTGAGTGCCAATTTTTTCAAAAATTACTTAGTGTCGTTTGAACAGTACTACACTACTCAAAAGACACATTCGAATGTAAATAGTGATATGTGAATGGTAATACTATTCAAACAAGCATTGTCTTGCATGTGTAAATTGTGATGCATAGTCTCCAATAGGTAGTACAATTTGGCTAGGACCATTCCTAATGAAGCGGAGATTACCAGTTCAAATCCTCTACCCCTCTTATGTGGACATGTAAAAAAAAAAAAACCAGTGACACGTAAATATTAACACTATTTAAACTTTTCCTTTCAAAGCGTGAATAGTGAAGCATTAATATTAACATTATTCAAATGTCTCCTTTTACGTGTGAACACTATTGAAACGGCGTCTTTCAATAGTGTGAATAGTGATGTGCAAGTAATAATACTATCCAAATGTCACTAGTTTATGAATGTTGATGTTTGAATAGTAAAACACCGCATTTTAGTGACATTTAGAAAATGGTCACTATTCCAAACGTCACTATTTTTTATTTTTTATTTATTTTTTTGCGTAGTGCTGGTTTTATGAAATTTTTTGCATATGTTTAAAAATACACTTTGACCTTGAAAAATAGTTTTTCAAAAGAATGAGAGTGAATTTAAGGAAAAATTGGCTCACAAGTCACATCAAATATAAATAGCAGTGTCCCCAAGAAGTAGTTTAATTGGCTGGGACCACGCTTAATGAAGTGGTGGTCACTAGTTCGAATCCCCCTTCCCCCCTCTTGTACGGACATGTCAAAATATATATATATATATATATATATATATATAAATAGCAGTTCGGTTAGTTTTATTGCTGAGTCATGGACTTGCTTTTCAACCTATAAAATTGTGAATGTTATAGAAATTGTTGAAGAGGTTGATGAGGATCCCTATGTGAAACTAAATTTCAACTTGCTTTTGTCCTCAAAAGATAGTTAATCGCTTGGAGACCACGCCTCATGAAGTGGAGGTTATTAGTTAGAATCTCTCTCTTGTATGGACATGTAAAAAAAAATTCTACTTGCTTTTCAACTTGTAAAATCACAATTTTACAAATATTGTCGAGGTGGATCCCTACATGAGTCTAGATTTCTACCCATGGGTCCGGAGAGACCTCAACATTTGAGATCCGGATCCCCTTCAATTGTGAATAATTGGAGAATCTCATAAATATTTAATATTTGATATTTTGAATAGCTAAGATTAAGCTTATGCTCCTTGCTTCTTTTTTTTTTTTTGAATAAATCTAATAAATATTTTTATTATTTGATACAATCAGGTGTGTTAGGTTTGTTTTTGAGTTTATGATTCTAGATGTATTTAGACCCTTGGATATTTTGAATGGCTAAGATCTCATAAAATGAGATTCTCCAATTACTCACAATTGGAGGGGATCCGGATCCCAACATTTGATGGGCTTACTTTCATTTATATGAGCCTTGGTTATGAATGTCGTACGTTTTTTGTGGCGTTTAGAGTTTGTACAAAAACAATATCGAGGCCTAGAAGATGAGGTCTACCAAATAAATTGGGCTACTAGCTGGTAGCAATCAGAGCTTTTTGGACAGACCCAAAAAGAATTTCGAAATTTTGATAACTAAAAATAATTTTTTACTTGAAAAACTATAAATGTTTTTATTTAAGAAAATAAGGTTTAAGGTGATTGAAAATCATAAGAAATTAAGATTTTGAAAAAAAAAAAAAAGAAACAAAAAAGTTTTTGGACTAAATTTCAAATGTGTGTATATATAAAACAGAGGATCAACAATTTTTTTTTTTTTTTTTTTAACAAAGATGATTCTTATTCATTAACTCAGAGAAACAAAATGATCACAAAAAGAGTGGAACTTCTTCTCTCCTTACGATACCACAGATACTAGGTGGAATTTCCTCCGACCAGGTATAATATGTGACATGGGTATTGGGTGGTAGGCTGGTAGCCATCTTTGTTAGCACATGAGCAGAAACATTGGCATCCCGTGATACATGGATAAAACCAATGTTCTCCAAGGCCCGCAGTTCTAATTGTGTACCCTCCACCTACACGTTGCCTAAGATGTTTAATGAGAAGTATGATTAAGGCACATGTGTGGAGAGGTAATTTTGGCCCCAAGAAATGTTTAAAGATGAATGCTCACTCAATATCGATGTTGGGATGGAAGCACGTACAACTACTCAAGGACATTGGCGTGAAGGTGGTAATCCATCATAATGTTATGTTGCCATGCTGAGTGAACCTAAGTTAATCGATGTATAGTTTAGAGATCTCTTGTGTCTTTCTTGGATTTTCGGTATGAAGAGGTTAAAGACTTGTAACTCGATTTGAATAGTATCTTTCTCCAATTTAAACATTGCACAATGAATGTTATGAACGAACAAGATATTAAAGAATTGTCAATATATAAAATCATAATTATTAACATGAGCCTTTGCCATGTAAAAAAAGAAAAGAAATCTTTTGTTACAATCGAAACTAAAGTAATGCGAATTATTTAAGAATTGAAGTCCATCTAATTCATAAAAAGAATATATCGATAAACTTCGATGAATTGGTTTTGTAGGATTTGGCCATCTGTCTTGATTGCGGGATATAATTGAGAAATATGAATATCAAAAGTTTAATGATTGGGGTTCTTTCTTACCCTAGCCTTGTTTTATGTTTTGTTTTTAGGTTAATTACAAGCATAGGGCTCTCTTATACTTTTTTTAACTCTTCTAGTGAGTAGACCTTTATGTCGATTGGGCCAAAAACTTTGAACCCAAAACTTATTTATGGTATAACCACAAAAGGTCCGCACAATTTGTAATATGTAAGGTACGAAATATAATAAGAAACAACAAGAGCGCGTATATACGTATATAGAACATAAATACCAAGTCACTGGTGCATTTATTCACTCTCATTTGAATCGATCAAAAACTACCATATGGAAAAAAAAAAACAGTAACAGATTAATTAACTCTCGTTGTTAATTTAAGACGACAAACACAAAGTTAAAAAGAGAGTAGCAACTAAGTAGGCAGTAATTTTCCCGTGTCTCGTTTTCTATTATCTATCAATACCAACGGAGCATTGGCATGACGAAGAACTTCATCTGTCCAACGCTGCAATGGGTGCCGTCGTGCTCACCGCAAGCAAAGTAGTGAGGCTTCAACTTTTTCAGCACGAACTCGAAGCCCTGTCCACCTCCTTGTGTCACGTCGGCCAACAACTCCGCTCCTGTAAAGTTACACTTTAAGAAGCTCCGAAGGTTTGGTAGCAAGTAAACACTGTGAGGAATTGTGGTGTTGTCTGTTGGTGGATCATACTTAAAAACTGCATGCAAAAACATTGACGTTGTCATCGATCATCATATAAATACATGCACCGTATATTTCTCATAATATATGTAATGGGGGGACATGCAATGAACTCACCTATAGTATCATTCACGTAAAAGGGGCCATTTTTGCGCACCCAATCAGTGTAGGTAAAGTTGAAGCGCCATCCCTCTGATCCGCCTACAATGATCTTGTTGGGGGTATGTGTGTATTTTGGACGACGGAACTCTTTGTTGGCCGTACAAACTACCAACGTAGAAGCAGCAACAATCAGGATGAGACACTGAGCAAAAGTGAAACCACCCATGTCTCTTCTATCAAAGTGAATTAAGTAGTACTTAAGAGGTTGATTCAAAAGGGAAAGATTGTAAAATAAGATGTTGGCATTAGAGATAGCTAGGTTAAGAGGTATTTATAGAGCGGAGAGGAAGAGGAAGAACAGAGAGAAAAGGTTGTGCAAAACGAAAAAATTGACCTTTTTGTGGATTGGTGGTAATTGGGTAAAGAAAGGCTCATTTTTCAGTTAATTTATAAATCGAGTGGAAAATGTATCCAACAAAGGAAGTAAATTGTTCTTTGAACCAAAAGTTGGTCAGCAAAAAAAGCTGTAATCATTAATGTTGTTGATTATGTTTTAGGTATGAAATTGACAAACACAAAGTCAATTACGGCACAACCCAAACTTACAAATTAACAGTGGGGCTTTAACCGAATTCGATTGACAAACGTACGTAGGTGAGGACTGATTGAGATGTAACTAAGAAAACAGACTATATATACTTTGGCTGACGTAATAATGATTATATATATACTTGGGGCTTCAAAAGATTTTTAAAGCCAATATTGAAAGGGAATTTAGAAATTCAAAATGCATGAATTTTGCAGGGTGATAAATTTAGTTTAAATCAATTTCTAAAAAATGCTTTGGAAAAGAAAAAAAAAATGGAAAAAAATTTTCATTATGCATCTGTTGTTGGTAGGTGAAGACTTGATATTGCATATACTGTAGGAATGTAATGAAATGTTGAAGAAATCCGAGAATTGAATACTGGAAGGCGACTAGAAAATTAATGAGATATTTACAAGGAACCAAGAATCATATATATATTGACTCATAAGCATGTTTACCATCTAGAAATGGTTTGATATTCAAACGCAGACTTCGTTTATTGTCAAGACTCTAGAAAGTCATTTTCAGGATACGTCTTTATGTTAGATAGGTGCTGCTATGTCATGGCCGGAAGAGCGCCTAACATACCATAATTGCGTTGTCTACTAAGGAGGCAAAGTATTAGCTCATAGCATACTAAGTACAAAGTTTATGATTGTAGATCCCACGACAAAAGGCTAGGACTCTCAATAATGATATTTTTGAAACATTTATAGAACGTGGGATTAGTGAAATTCTTCTTGTTTACAATACTCTCGTTCATTGTTAAAGAAATATTTTTATTTGTGCACATCAAGTATTTTCTCCTAATATAGTATTTAAACTTAGCATGACTTATTGGAAGTCATTCATAAAGAATCATATATACCACATAAGGAACTTATTAAGAGAGATTTATACATTGTGTAGCATCCCAACTTTACTTAATGAAAGGCGAAAGTAAAAATTTTCAATTCCTACTAAGCATTATTATCTCTTCCTTAATATCATAAGAGATTACAAGAGTTTGAAAATGGACTCCGACAGATTGGCACGATGTTGTACAAAAGGGTTGATGCCTGTGCACTCTGTGCTCCGTATAGGGGTTCCTAGATCCATTCCCATGTACTACCCTGAAAATTAATTAACTGGTAATTAACTCTATGATTTGTCTCCCAGTTTAATCCATCGCAAGACAAGACTAGCTTAGGACCTCTACTCCTCGAAAACAGATGATACTAAGAAGCGGAAAGTATTAAAGTTTTATAAACTTTAATCATTACAACCAGAACATCTACCAAGGAACATCAAGTACCTAAAATCGCACAATACACATCATAGTTGCAAGAGATTTATGCTATAACTTAATATGCAAGCATACATCAAGGCTCCTAAGTCTATAGCATAATTCAAAAGTACTAGTTATCATGAGCATCCACCTAAGCTTGCAATAAATTCTCAAGCATCTCACAAGTCGAATTCTCCATAATTTGAAGAAGCATGGAGTCCAACATCGGGTGGCCTATACTACTAGTGATGCATGTATTGTAATGACCAATCATTTGGTAATGGCCAGCCATAAAAACCACTAGATCCAAGGCTCACACACACACATTTAACCATAGAATCATGTCTATATAGTAAGTCTATGGCCATTATACTGCACATACCGGTGTACCATGTTATACAATACATTTTATTAATATGTTATTAAAGCAGTTACCAAGTTATTATAAAAAGTAGACATATTCATATCATATATATTGTCTGTCAATTGACATATCCAATGTTTTTAAGGAAAGTGTTCATAAGTGTTTACCTATCTCGTTCACTTGCTTGCATCCTCCAACATCACAAAACCTTGCTATAATGAAAAACGACACATTCTTATGCCTAATACTAGAGGATTTCTATGAGTATGATACTATGCCCTATCTAACAAAAGGGTTGCTAGACTCTAAAGTGCACAAGTGAGGCTATGGGTGGACACTTGGCTCCATCGTCATATGTACGGCCTTGAGAGTGTACATTCAGCCATTGAGTTAGGGATTCTAGCCAAAAGCTCCAAATTGTGTTTATAAGGCTTCTATGAAATCTATTGGCTACTATATCTCCTTCTAGGCTATTAAATAAATATATGCATATTAAGAAACTCAATATCATACAACACAAGGAATCAAAGTGGTGCTCTAAGGTCCTTTGAAAACATTTATTGGTTTTGTAAGAAAAGGAATACGAAGCTCATCATAGTGTCTTTAAAACTTACATCATTAGGAAAGGAATAAGAACGACAAGAAAGTTATAAAAATGGGAAGAGGGTTACCTTAGAAGATGGCCAACTCCTCCAATCTCTTCCTTCCTTCACAAAATCACTTCTTACTCTAGGTTTTAGGGTTTCTAGGGTATTATACATCCGATCATCTCCCACTTTTTTTTTTTTTGTGTGTAAGTTTTACGTTTAGTTTTTTTAATATATATATTTAAAATTTTAAAATTTTTAGTTTAGGTTTAGTTTTTGGTTTATTATTATTATTATTATTATGGTTATGTTTACACTTTACCGTATTTTCAAAGGTTTTGGTTGATAAAGGTCATGTGCCATGGTTTTCATTCAAATAGATGGATGATATTTTTTTGCCAACATCATATACATTGTGGGGTTATTCATTGATTTTTAAACATTGGGCGTCAAAACATAAATGTGTGGATCCTTCAAAGGGGTCAAATTTCTTTTCCAAAAAAAAAATCCACCCTACCAGCTGTCCCCTAAATCGACCATAGCATGATGGAGGCTTAAGGGTGCATATATAGCATATCGAGTGCCGTTGACTTGCACCCAATAAACACATTCATGCCTTTTGTAGTATATATAATACCATTGAAATGATTAATTTGCATACTCTGCGAAAATTTAGGAGATGAAATATAATACGGCTCGTGAATCATGCCCAGGTCTATAAAACAGTATGGCTCTATATATAATACCATAGAACTGATGTGGGCATGATTCACGAGTCGTATTATATAATACCCTAGAAATGCAAGTATTTGACAACATATTCACACAAACTCAATTAATTAGCTTTAATAATTTGTTGGATTAGGCCTCCAACAAGCTGCGTCACCATTAGCTTTAATAATTTGTTGAACATAATACTCCTTTATGTTCATTCAATGATAATAAAAGGACCATTCAGCAGTTTTAAAGAAATTTTTAAAGTTGTTGAGCATGTAATAGTATGAGAGTTTAAATTTCAAAATGGAAGTCTTCAATTTTATTAGTATAAGCCGATTTGGGTTCTACTAATGCCTTGATAAGGCTAGATCAAACAATGACTCAATTGGTCTTAAGAGACTGTCTGCGAATAAACCTTCTAGATCCTCCTCTTCTATGGCTACTATGATCACGCCTACGTAAAATACCTACGATTAATATCTTTTGCATATCTTTTTTATTAGAAAAAAAGTCATGCTCTATGTTTCACTCTACCACATTTTAGGGCATATTCCTTTTGGGCCTAATGAGTTGCATGCCTATAAATACCAATGTGGGTTGCCATCTTTCTTCATTCAAGCTAGATATGGCTATAATCTCTTTCTCTTTCTCCCTTACCAGGGTTGCCATGCTCCCTATTTTCATCCTTCGATCTCTTGTGCATTCCTCCTCCTATGGCTCTTTCATTAACTTTTAAGAAGCTTCCATTGCCAACTGGTGTCAACGGTCCTTCATCCTCTGCCTTTGACTCATTAGGTGGAGGTCCCTATGTGAGTGTTCAGGACGGTCGAATTCTCGAATATAAAGAAGCCACTGCTTGCTTTGTAGAGTTTGCCTTCGACGCCCCAACCAGGTTGATTTGGAACATCTTCCATGCATTACCTTCTATATATATATACAGGCTCCCATACTACTAGTACATATAATAATGTTTACTTATAAACTCAGACAAAGATTTATATATATGTATATAGATGAAGATCTCGTTAACCTATGTATTTTTGTTGGAAATTAATGTGATTGATTCAGGTCAAGTGCGGTATGTGATGGCAAAAGTAATTATGATGATTTGGGATCCACCTGTGGTAGGCCATTAGGTTTGGATTTCAACCCTTTAACGCGGCAGTTCTACGTAGCGGATGCATATGTTGGGCTCATGGTGGTGGGACCAAAGGGAGGGCTGGCAACCAAACTCGCCGGCGGTGTGAACGGGGTGCCCTTCCGCTTCCTTTACGGCGTAGGCCTCGACCCTTTAACAGGAGACGTTTACTTCACAGAATTTAGAAAAGTTTACCAGCTAAGGTAATTCTAATTAATTAACGCATATATCTCGCCTAAAAAAGAATTGGAAAATATTTCTCCAACTTACATATGCAACCGGTATCAGCCAAAATAAAATATAAAAAAATGATTGATGTCAATATTTTTTTTTATATTTTTTTTTTCATCTCATCTTCCAAATCAACCATTAGATTTATAAACTTATGTAAACCCTACAAATCTAATGATTAATCTATTAAATTTATAAAAAGTATATGAAAAAATTGTTAACACCAATAATTTCTCATGGTCACATGGAGATATACTTTCTGCAAAGATATATATACCAATATTTTTATAACGGGTACTTTCTCACATGCAGAAATTTCACTCAGGCAGTAAATGATGGCGATGCAACAGGAAGTTTATTAAAATACAATCCATTGACAAAGCAAGTTAGTGTGTTGCTGACGGGGCTTTCTGGAGCCTCTGGGGTTGCAGTTAGTGCTGATGGTACATTTGTTCTTGTTGGAGAGCTTATAGGTAACAGAATTAAGAGGCTTTGGATCAAAGGTTCTAAATGTAATACAGCCGAAACTTTCATAGAGTTCCCAGATGGAAGAGTAAATAGAATAAGGAGAACCAAATTGGGACATTTTTGGGTGGCAGTCAATGTAATAAATCCGGCTACCAATTTCATTTTACCCACCGGGAGAAGGATTAATCAATTTGGCACTGTTTTGAAAACAGTGAGAGTTGACAAGGAATATAGCAACACGAGAATCAGTGAAGTTCAAGAGCATCTTGGGGAATACTATATCGGGTCTCGAAATGCGACTGTGAATTTTGTTGGTGTTTATGATGCCATCTAAAAAGTCTTGAAATATTGGCATATATTTGCATCTATTGGCAACCAATGTACTGTTGAAAAATGACTTGTATTTCACAAGTCTACCGAAGACCCAAATTTGTCATGGCTTCATTATTCTCACTTGCCCATTTGTCTCTTCATTATTAAGTGGTTAGCCAGTTTTAATTTTAAAGTTCAAGAGGTGCTTGGACTTGTTTGTTGTTTGTAGCTTTGTGATTTCCCGTATTGGTGGTGGAGGAGACGTTAGAGGAGATTTGTATTTGACACTTGATGAAATTCAAGTCAAGGTGGAGATTATTGAAAAATGACTTATATTGTTAGTGAATTTCTCCTGGATCGTCTCCGCCAGTGGATGTAGGCATATGGGGTGAAGTCATGAC
Organism: Carpinus viminea; assembly: GCA_013348765.1. NCBI lineage: Eukaryota > Viridiplantae > Streptophyta > Magnoliopsida > Fagales > Betulaceae > Carpinus > Carpinus viminea. The sequence continues at coordinate 15,779,415 of CP054669.1, read as the reverse complement.
AAATTTGGGTCTTCGGTAGACTTGTGAAATACAAGTCATTTTTCAACATGTACCACGACTAAATAAGAGTTGCACTTATCAAATATATTCAAGAAAGTTGTTTATTTACTGATTTATTTAATGAGCATATATAATTTATTCACTATGATCATCTGAATCAATCAAAAACTGTTACATTGTCTCCAAGGGAAAGTGGGAAAAATTAAACACACAAAAATAAGAAACAGGTTAACTCTGGTTATTAATTTAGGACGACACAAACATAATATCAATACCAACGGAGCATTGGCATGACAAAGAACTTCATCTGTCCAAGGCTGCAATGAATCCCATCGTGCTGCCCGCAAGCAAAGTAGTGAGGCTTCCGCTTTTTGAGCACAAACTCGAAGCCTTGCCCACCTCCTTGAGTCACGTCGGCCAACATCTCCGCTCCGGTTAAGTTGCACGTTATAAAGCTCCGAAGGTTTGGTAGCAAATATACGCTGTGAGGGATTGTTGTATTCTCTGTTGGAGGATCATACTTGAAAACTGCATGGAACATTAAAATTATGACCATATAAATTAATACACTTTAAAGAATATATATAGATGCATGATGGCTAGAAGAATGGGGGGAACATGTAATAAGCAACTCTCACCTAAAGTATCATTTAGGTAAAAGGGGCCATTTTTAAGAGCCCAATTAGTGTAGCTAAAGTTGAAGTGCCAGCCCTCCGATCCACCAACAATGATCTTGTTGGGGGTTTTTGTATAATTCGGGTACTGATAGGAGCCCGATTGCCACTTTTTGTTGGCCGTACAAACTGCCAACGTGGAAGCAGCCACAACCAAGATGAGACACCTTGCAAAACTGAAACCACCCATATCTTCTATATATCACAGTGCATCTTTAAGGAAGATTGAAGTTCAGAGGCTGAATACAAAGATAGGCTATGAGGTATTTATAGAGCGGAGACGAGAAAGAAAGGCTCGTGCAAAACGGCCAAATCGACCTTTTTTTCTGGGTTGGTAGGTAAGTGTTTGAAAATACAATGTGAAGCTCATTTTTTTGTTCAATTTTCCCAACATTTATAATAAAATCTTGATAAATGGGTTGGTAACAACGGAATTAAAGGGGTCAGCAAAAAATACTATAATCATTGTCCAGTATCTTTATGCCGGAACTATAAAATTGACCAACACAAACTCAACGCACAAGGGATATTTTAGAAATAGTGGGCATTAACAATTAGATTGACAATTACTCTTTATACTTTGGTTGACGTAATAGTGATAGCTTCATTGCATATTATTATTTGTTTTGTAAAATATTTATAGTAAAATAAATGGGTATGTTTAGAATAGAAAAATGATAAAATTTTATTATTTTAACCATCTCTATCTAGTGAATGACTAAATTCATCAGTTTATATTTTGTTCATATTCTTTTACAAATTTTAATAGATCAATTATTAGATTTATGGGGTCTACCATTGACTTATATGAAATTCACATAAATTCACAAATCTAATAATTGATTTATAAGTTGATATAAAAAAAATATGGGCAAAATATTGACACCAATCATTTATTAAGGTTTGACAAATGTGGCATCAAAGTTACTGTTTTCTTAATGCGTCTGATAAACCTCCATTCTTCGGCTATATATGCAATTTCTCATTTAAACGTTTCTTTGGTGTTTTTCATTGTTACAGCAGTACACCGGTACGTACAAACGCTTTGTTGAGGTTAGTTTTTGCACTTGAAAAAAATTTGGAGTCCGTCTAATTAATCCAGCTTGCACGCGTCACTTACAATCTATGTCACTGCCTTCGTGTGCCACACGCGCCGCTGTGTCTCCTACATTTGATAAAGCAATTTCTACAATCAATTTGTTAGCCGCAGAAAGCTTGAGCAAATATGTGATTATCTTGGACACCATTAATTAATTATTATTTTTTTAATTATTATTATTTTTTTTTTCTAACAAACCAATATTCATTCAACCAAGAAGAGGGCCCAAGGCCTTACAACAAGCCAAAGAAAGAAAGGGGTGGATCTTTTCCACTACAAATGAGATAAGATGGAGGGGAAAGTAAGTGGGAATGCAGTTAGAGAAGACTCTTGCCGCGGCCCAAAATGCTACATGATGAGTGCAGAAGTTTGCACTTCGATGAGTTTTTTTAGCTATCCACAAAGAGGTAGCTAGTAACATGGACAAAGTATTGGCAATAATAGATTCAATATGCCAATCTAAAGTGATAGTAGGATTGTTGAGAGCATAGATGACCACTATTGAATCCCCTTCAAGACTAAAATTTTCAGATGCAAAGAGGCTGCTAGAGAAGTAGCCAATCGAGCTGCTAAAGCCTCTCCAAAATTAAGATCACAAGGAGGGTTGGTTTGAGGAAGAGCATTGATAATCTTTCCTATTGAGTCCCTAGAAACAGCAGCTGTACTAAGAAGTTTTCTTGGATAGCAATGTCAAAGTAGTTGACCTTGAAAGAGCCTGCAGGAGGAGGAGACCAGAACTCTTTGACAGAAGAGGAAGTAGACTGCCAGGTTGCAGCATGATCCAATGTAGTTTTCTTGATAGAGCTAGCCAGAGTAGTGATATTAGGGATCAAGCCTTCATGGACAGCTTTGTTCCTAGCAAACCATAACAGATCACACAAAGGCCCTGTCTGATAACCGTGTTTGCGATTGTATCTTGTGCGTTTGTCTTCACGTTTTTGTGTGACGATTTTACCTTCCAATATTTTCCCAAAATTACTCCTCTACCCCCTTGAGCCAACCGGATGACGACGATATAGACACGGAGCCTAGTCTCCTTCTTCCTCGGTGGACCTGCGCTTAGCCCACCTGACTCGCATCCCCATTCGTTTCGACCTCCGTCATCGCTTGGCTCGGCGTCGTCCACATGGTCGAGGCATGGCGGGCTTATGAGGCGCCCTCATCGAAGGCCTCAGAATCGGCCGATTCCCCATTTTGTCCAGAAATTAACTACTTCTTTTAGTTCCAAAAGCCATAGATTCCTCCAAGTAAGAGAGAGCGAACGAGAAGGAAAAGTGGTCATGGGAGGGAGCATAGGCAGTCACGCACGCAGCTCATTTCATTTGGGTGGGGCGTTGTTGTGCTTGAGAAGTCGTGCTCATGTCTGGGAAGCCCCACCGCCGGGACTCGGACTCGACCCTCTTGCTCGAGACACTCATCCGATCGTTGCTCCAACAACCCGAGCTTCTCCACAACTCCACCTTGCCCCTCACCGTCGATCTGGTACAACCATAGTCCAAATTTGCCTCAAATTTTGTAACAATGTTCACACTCTTAACAATTTTCGAAAATTAAGAGACTTATGAGTTCAAAATCCAATTTTGCCTCATATCTACATCACCATTATGGGTTTCAATTTGAGCGCACTATGGGCTGATCTTCATGGTCTTCTTTTCAACGCATTGCCCTCAAAAATATTTTTTGGGCTCGCCCGGCGTGGCGATGTAGAGTGCGAGCCGGACCTGAGGTTTGGGGAGTTGGTGATGGGGATGGGGTTTTGGATGGTTGGGCCTAGTGGGATCTTTCAAGCGTGAGATTTGCAGAGAAAGCGAAACCATCGGAGGATGAACAAGCACAAGAACAAGAGGGTATTTGGTGATGTTTGGAGATTTTTAAGTAAAGACAAAATGTACAAATACTGCACAGTATAAACACAAATGGTTTATCAAACTCCACCAAAATAGATGCAAAAATCTGAAACAAATGACAACCAGCAAGAGGTATACGAAAGGAGGAATGGGGGTGTATGAGGCCTTTGATCCAGTTTGAAAGGGGAAGAGAGGACTAAGCTGTGGAATCAAGAGGCCAAAATGAGGATCCCATGCAACTCTAGAAAAATACAGCTAAAAATAAATGGGAAATAAAGTCTTCTTCAGTGCTGCAAAGAGGGCATAAAGAATCTGATGAAGGAATATGAAAGATGGCTTTTAGTCTTGCTTTAGAGGGAAGGAGGTTCCAAGCTATTTTCAAAGGAACAAAAAATGAGTCTAGCATTGAGTTTAAAGCTTCCATAGAGCTTTCCAAGTACTAGGATTGAGAGGAGAGATGATGGAGTTAGTTTTTTGGCTACTGATCAACCTATAAGCAAAACTGGTGGAAAAGTATCCATTAGAGGATGGGGTCCAAAGGAAAGAAAAGATAAGATATGACTGATAGGAATCTTGAGATTTTCTTTGACACAAGAGGGAGGAACAAAGAAATGAGAAGAGAAAGATTCCATGAGCCATTAGAAATTAAATTAGAGACCATTAACTCAGGAAAGGAGGACCTACTCAAAGGGAGAGAAATAGGAGGAAAGAAAGGCATGGTGGGAATCCAAGAGGAATTCCAAATAGAAAGGGCAAAGGAACTATGAATCATATGGCAAGCACCTAGAGATATGATAGGTTTCGACTTGAGAATGCCCTTCCAAAGCCAAAAAGAAGAAGAAATGAAAAGGGGGAAAGAAAAGAACCAGTTTGGAGATACTTACCTGAGAGTTGAAAAACCCAAGGAGAGTCTGAACCTGTTAGCAACTTCCAACCTAGCTTAGAAATGAGAGCAAGATTGACTTCTTTCATTTTTCTGACACCCAGACCACCAAGAACCTTAGGAGTGCAGATGGAGTTCCAAGACTTGAGAGAGAGATTTTTGGTTTTAGAGGTAGAAACCCCACCAGAAGTTTTTAAAGACCTTATCAAGCTGGTTGCATATGCTGTTAGAAAGAAGGAAAGTGCTCATTGCATAGGAAGGTATAGCAGAAGCCGCAGACTTGATGAGAACCAACATGCCAACTTAAGTAAGAGTCTTTGCACTCCAACCTTCAACCTTTGACTTCACCTTATCAATGATATTGAGGAAAGCATACCTTTTAGAGTTTCCAAACAAAATAGGGAGCCCTAGGTAAATAGACCTAGTGGGGAAAGAAAAGAAAGGCAATATGTTCATAATCAAATATGTTGTGGCAGGATTGACGTTTCTAGAGAATTTTATGGAGGATTTGCCATTGTTGATAGATTGATCAGACCAGAGGCAGTATTTTTTGAGGTAGGAGTGAATGCAGGTGGCTTCTTTGGGACACTACAAAAAAAGCGCAATTTACTAACGTGTCTACTGTTTACTAATTTTTGCCACATCACCATTTCCTAACATGTCTAAAGTTCAAACGTTAGTAAATGGTATTTAGTAACATGTCATAATGGCACATTACCAATTATTGACGTGTCATTATGGCACGTTACTAATTACTAACATGTCATTTAATGACACGTTAGTAATGGGAGATTATTTAAAAAATAAAAACTTCGAAATTCCCATTTCCTAACGTGTCATTAGATGAAACGTTAGTAATTGGGGATTATTTAAAAAATAAAAAAAATTCGAAGTTCCCATTTCCTAACGTGTCATTTGATGAAACGTTAGTAATTGGGGATTATTTAAAAAATAAAAAATTCAAAATTCCCATTTCCTAACGTGTGATTAGATGAAACATTAGTAATTGGGGATTATTTAAAAAATAAAAAATTCAAAATTCCCAATTCCTAACGTATGATTAGATGAAACATTAGTAATTGGGGATTATTTAAAAACTAAAAAAATTCGAAATTCTCATTTCCTAACGTGTGATTAGATGAAACGTTAGTAATTGATGATTATTTAAAAAATAAAAAAATTCAAAGTTTCCATTTCTTAACGTGTCATTCGATGAAATGTTAGTAATGGGAGATTATTTAAAAAATAAAAAAATTTGAAATTCCCATTTCCTAACGTGTCATTTGATGAAACGTTAGTAATTGAGGATTATTTAAAAAATAAAAAAATTCGAAATTCCCATTTCCTAATATGTGATTAGATGATACGTTAGTAATGGGAGATTATTTAAAAAATAAAAAATTCGAAATTCTCATTTAATAACGTGTCATTAGATGAAACATTAGTAATGGGGGATTATTTAAAAAATAAAAAATCCAAAATTCTCATTTTCTAATGTGTCATTATATGAAACATTAGTAATTGGGGATTATTTAAAAAATAAAAAAATTCAAAATTCTCATTTCCTAACGTGTCATTAGATGAAATGTTAGTAATTGGGGATTATTTAAAAAAATAAAAAAATTTGAAATTCTCATTTCCTAACATATGATTAGATGAAACGTTAGTAATTGGGGATTATTTAAAAAATAAAAAAAAAATCGAAGTTTCCATTTCCTAACGTGTCATTCAATGAAACGTTAGTAATGGAGGATTGTTTAAAAAATAAAAAAATTTGAAGTTCCCATTTCCTAACATGTCATTCGATGAAACGTTAGTAATTGGGGATTACTTAAAAAATAAAAAAATTCAAAATTTCCATTTCCTAACGTGTCATTAGATGAAACATTGGAACAACTTTCCTTTTATACAGTTTCTCCTTTGTTGCCTCCTCCATCCTTTCCATAGCTAGATGATAGGCACTTCTAACTGTGAAAACGCCATTATCATTTTTACCCACCGCTCAGCAAAACCCATCTTCTGCATGATTGCCTCCAAGAAATCCCACTCCACCCTGTCGTAGGCTTTACTCATGTCCAGTTTTAATGCCATGTACCCTTGTCGTCATTTCATCTTAACATCCATTGTATGCAGCGCCTCAAATGCTACTAAAACATTATTGGTGATGAGCCTTCCAAGGACGAATGCACTCCGATTGGTGGAAATTATATGTACTAAGACCTGTTTCAATCTGTTAGCTAAAACCTTTGCAATTAACTTCTAAATCACATTACATAGACTGATGGGCCGATATTCAGTAATGCAAGTTGGATTCTTTTTCTTCGGAATTAAAACAATATATGTTTCATTCAATGCATTATCAAAACGATCATTGTTCAAAAAATCCAGAACTGCACTACATACCTCCGCACGCACTATTGACCATGATCGTTGGTAGAAACAGGCGGAGAAACCATCTGGCCCTAGGGACTTGAGAGGATGCATTTGTTTGAGAGCAATTTCCACCTCCGTTACTGTAAAATTCCGTAACATGCCAATATTCATCTCTTCAGTCACCCGTGCCTCCATCCCGTCCAAACACTGCTCAATACCTTCTACCTCACCCGTTGTAAACAGGTTTTGGTAAAAACTGATGAAAGCATTGCTTATTTCTTCCGATTTCTTCCATTCAACCCCTTCTTCATCTTTGATTTTTTTAATTGTGTTAATTTTCCGCTTGTGGGATGCCCAAGCATGAAAAAACTGAGTATTTCGATCTCCCTCACGAAACCAATTTTGTTTTCCCCTCTGCTTCCACTTCACATCTTCTTGTTCCAAAATATATTCTATCTCCCCTTGGAGACGTTTAATGACCTCCACATTCTCAGGGCCCTCATCTCTCTGAAGAAATTCAAGTGCTTTTGTCTTTTCTTTTAACAACTTCTCGGCCTACCCAAATTTCATCCTACTCCAATTCTTCAGCCTAGTCTGACATGAAGCTAGTTTTTCCTGAACCACCCCTGCTGCCGTAAAACCTCCACCATCTCCATGCCACGCTTCCTGCACAACATGACTATGTTCATCTTGGTCGGTCATAAGTGTAATGAGAAGAGGTTTATGATCTGATGCCCTTGATGGTAAAACCTACACTCCCACGTCAGAACATATTTCCCGCCACCTATTATTGCCCAACACCCTATCCAGCCGTTCTTTGATAAAACCCCCATAACTTTGTTTATTGTTCCAAGTGAACTTTGCTCCTTTGTAACCCATATCACTCAAACTACAATATTCCATAGCTAGCCGAAAATCTTCCATCTGTTCTTCCTTTCGTCGTGCACCACCTGACTTTTCATGTTGAACAATTATTTCGTTGAAATCCCCGCAACACAACCATGGGCTAGGCTGAAAATCTTTTAAATGCCGGAGGAGTGCCCACGATTCCTTTCTCCTTGTCCAGTCAGGTTGTCCATAAAACCCAGTTAGTCTCCATGGTACCCCTCCTTCAAATTCTTTCATTACTGCATTTATATGCCACCTAGAATAATTTTGTATCTCCAGGGTATTACTCTCCCTCCATAATAGGGCCAAACCTCCGCTTTTTCCAATGGGGTCCACAACAAAAAGCCCTGCAAAACCAATTCTAACTCTAACACGTTCCATCTTTGCACTCCTACGTTTCGTTTCAATGAGGAATACAACTTCGGGTCGCTTCTCCTTCACCATAAGGCAAAGGTCCCGAACTGTCCGGGGGTTCCCAAGCCCCCGGCAGTTCCAACTTAAGATTTTCATTGTGTATGGCGGGGCTGCATAGCAGCCTCTGCCACTACTATTTGTGTAACTGCTTGCTTGCCCTCCTCTACTCTATTCTGCTTACCCCTCCCACTGTCCTCTCTCTAAAAATTGGACTATGGGTGCTTCCTCTTAAACGTCGCAGTGTCACCAACGTTCCCCTCCTGAAATGTGGTCTCCCCAACTTTGGCCCTTCTTTTCCATGCCCGCAGTGTAGCCCCCTTCAGACTCCTACCCGTTCTCTCTTTTGTTTTTCTTAAGTTGCTGGTACCTCGATCATCCTTACCACTAGTTTCACGCAAAAGATTCCCTCCCTCACCACGGAGTAATGGTACAGTAGGTGAAACCTGCATAGGGGTGTCCTCTCTATTAACATCTCGTGGGCCCTCTTTAGTTGCTTCCATCACCCTATTTTCTTGGCTTCTCTCTGCACTGGGTTTTGGCCCAACATCATTGGAGGCCTTTTCTTTTTCACTACCTTTATGTAAGCTAGAACCGGAAACAACAAGCCATATCTTGTGGACCTGTCTGTCGGCCCAGGATGTTTGGGCGGAATGCAAGGGAAGGCTCCAGAAGTGTGTGTGTAAGGATGGTGAATTTATAGATATTTTGTTGCACGTTGGTCAAGAGCTGGACGAGGAGGAGAGGCACTTAATGGTTACAGTTGCACGTTTAATCTGGCTGTGACAGAATAAGATGGTTTTCGAAGGAGTCCTCCAAGGCCCTGAGAGTGTGGTACGTGCTGCGTGGGAGCAGGTGGAGGCCTTCAATGATGCTTCCCAGCGACACTGTGACCCGGCACCCAGGAGTACTGTGCAAAAAGAAGTGGTATGGAGTAAACCCCCACAAGGAGTTTTGAAGCTTAACTGGGATGCGGCTGTGGATATAAAGGGAGGACGAATTGGGCTGGGAGTTATCGCAAGGGACTTCTCAGGCAAAGTGATTGCCATGACTAGTGTGCCTTTGGAGTTTGTTTAGGATTCTTCTCTGGTGGAGGCGCTGGCTGTTCGTCAAGCGGTGGAATTCAATCTCGCTATGAGGATGACGAACTGCATTTTTGAGGGCGATGCATTAGAGGTGATTAGAGCAATTAACAAGGATGAGTGATGTATGGGAATTTATGGCCAGATTGTCCATGATGTCAAGATCCTATTAATGCAAGGCAGAAGTTGGGTGATGAGTCATGTACGAAAAGGAGCAAATGGGGCGGCGCATTTGTTGGCCAAAGTGGGCTTGAACCTCTCTGAAGCTCAAGTTTGGAATAGTGACATGCCTAATTGGCTGAATGATATTGTAATCTCTGAACAGAATTATTGATTTTCATAAATGGAATCCAATTTCAAAAAAAAAAAAAAAAAAGATGAAACGTTAGTAATTGGAGATTATTTAAAAAATAAAAAAATTCGAAATTCCCATTTCCTAACATGTCATTCGATGAAACGTTAGTAATTGGGGATTATTTAAAAAATAAAAAAATTCGAAGTTCCCATTTCCTAACGTGTCATTCGATGAAATGTTAGTAATTGAGGATTATTTAAAAAGTAAAAAAATTCGAAATTCTCATTTCCTAACGTGTCATTCAATGAAACGTTAGTAATTGGGGATTATTTAAAAAATAAAAAAAAATTTGAAGTTCTCATTTCCTAACGTGTCATTCAATGAAACGTTAGTAATTGAGGATTATTTAAAAAATTAAAAAAAAATTCGAAGTTCCCATTTCCTAACGTGTCATTCGATGAAACATTAGGAATTGGGGATTATTTAAAAAATAAAAAAATTCGAAGTTCCCATTTTCTAACGTGTTATTCGATGAAATGTTAGTAATTGGGGATTATTTAAAAAATAAAAAAAATTTGAAGTTCCCATTTCCTAAAGTGTCATTCGATGAAACGTTAATAATTGGGGATTATTTAAAAAATAAAAAAATTCAAAGTTTCCATTTCCTAACGTGTCATTAGATGAAACGTTAGTAATCGGGGATTATTTAAAAAAAAAAAAAATTCGAAGTTCCCATTTCCTAACGTGTCATTAGATGAAACGTTAGTAATGGGGGATTATTTAAGAAAAAAAAAGAGGAAAAAATACTAGTTTTAACGTGTCATAATGGCCACACGTTAGGATTCCATTTTTTTTTTTTTGGTTTAATATAGTGTTATCATAATTTTAAGAAAAAAAAAAAAGAAAAAAAAATACAAGTTCTAACGTGTCATAATGGCCACATGTTAGGATTCCATTTTTTTTTGTTTTTTTTGGTTTTATATAGTGTTATCATAATTTTAAGAAAAAAAAAAAAGAAAAAAAAATACAAGTTCTAACGTGTCATAATGGCCACACGTTAGGATTCCAATTTTTTTTTGGGTTTAATATAGTGTTATCATAATTTTAAGAAAAAAATACAAGTTCTAACGTGTCATAATGGCCACACGTTAGGATTCCTTTTTTTTTTTTTTGGTTTAATATAGTGTTATCATAATTTAAAGAAAAAAAAAAAAGAAACAGAATACAAGTCCTAACGTGGGGCACTATGCCAAACGTTAGAAAATCTAGTTTTGAAAATGGCCAGGTGGCCTACACCCCCACCTACCCTTCCCCCCTTTTTTTCCTTCTCTTCTTTTCTTCCCCCCATTCTTTCCCTCTCTCCCGCAATAGCTCTGTCTCCCTCTCCCCTGCACCTCACTCCTCCCCTGCAGCTTCGGTGACCCTGCTGCTCCGGTATCCTCCTGTCTCCCGTCGGCGACCCCACAAGCTATCTCCTCCGGCAAGTTGCATATATATTTTGGTAAGTATATATAGTAAACTCTATTTTCTAGTATTTAGCAAATAGAGTTTTGTGAATCTTGGAAAAGTAGAGTACTTCCCTATTAAAGGCCCAATACCTGGCTCTTCTCGTGCTTCTTCTTCTTCGGCTACTGCTCAAAAACCAACTCCAAAGTCCCCACAGGTATATGCTATTTTATGAATTATATACTCAATATTTTATTTTTTTGAGGATGGCATGTCTTGAAGAGCTTCGAGTGTCATGGGGTTGGTGTTGCTGTTACTTATCTCTTACCAGAACACTGTGTATTTCTTCTTGATCTTCAATCTCGCTCTTGGAGGTCAGCAACTATCTTTCCTCTCTCTCTCTCTCTCTCTCTCTCTCTCTCTCCTTTGTGTCCTTGTATGGGCTTCGGGCATTGGAAATATGCCTCATTGGTTGTTTAAACCCTAGGGTTTTGGAGCCGTTACAGAATGGGTTGTCAATATAATCAGAAGATTTGTTAAAAGTGGTATGGCCCATATGGGTTTTGGGTGGTTTTCATTTTTGCCTGTGATGTGCTTGACGTATTGACTAGGATGAGTTTTCTAGCAGGTGCTGAACTGGTTTTTGATTCAGTGTTGTTTTGAAGTATGATTATTTGATGGGTTTTTTTTTTGGGTTGCTTTGTGCTGTTTGAGACTTTAAGAACCATTTTGATTGATTTTTGTGGAAGTTACATAAGAGTTATGGAACTTCCACAAAAATCAATATAACTTCATGAGAAACAATATCACTTTGATTCAGTGCTTGTTTAATGGGTTATGGTCAAATGTCTTGTTTGTTAGATAATGCATTTGATTTCCCAAGTTTTATTCAGCGTACTTCACCTTCTCTATGTGTTCCTGTAGCTGGAAGTTCTGCCAGAAGCACAGCAACAGTGCTACTATGGGAGGGAAATCCAGTTTGGTTGTCTTGAATTAAGCTGTTTTGCTTGATGGGCTTGCTGAGCTGTTTTATTCTAGGTTGCTTTATTTCATTCTTAGTGTAAATCAGTGCAAGCAGCCTAGTTGATTTATTTGGATATGTTATCAATTAGATTTGTAGTTATTGCTGTTTGGTACTTGAATATTGAAGCTCAAGTTGAATTATTATGCAATTTGATTCATATAGTAAGTCTCTTTTGATTGTGGTGATGGATTTCCATAAGAATACCTTCCAACTACCATATGAATAAAGAAGAATATTTAAATGAAGTAGAGAAATGTTTTTTTATAGATTGGGTTTGCTTTTTCTTCTTTCTTTTGTCCAGGAAAAGTTATATGGGAAATTAATCACACTAGCTGATAGGGAAATGGTGGAGGAAAAAGCATATGAAATTCTATCAGAGGCTCGTGACTTTGATGTGGCCTTCCTTATTGTTGTTGATCCTTTTGGGTATGGATTAAGCTTCACTTTTCTTTTTGATTGGATTTTGTGGAACAACAAAAAATTGCACTTTAGAGGGGCTCAATGCTTTTGAGTTCTGAGAATGGAGACTCTTTAGAGTGAGATTACTTTATATTTGGTAAAGTTTCCTAACTAGTGCTTTAAATTTGTTAGGCTGAAGAATTTTGTGCACTTCTTTGAAACAACATGGCCTACAGCCATGTCTAGTTGTGGTGTGATTGTGTCTTGAATTCTACCCTTGTAAAAAATTGATCCATCAAATCAATTAAACTAACTCTTTTTAATGAATCAATTATTTATCAAAAAAAAAAAAAATCAATTAAACTATGATTAAGTGTACTTTTTCTTCTTCCTTATTCTTGCCCCAAAAAGAGACTAGATTTTTCAGATCATATCATGCATGGTAAAGGCTGAACCATTGGAGTTGCTTTGTGTTCTTAATTTTATCCTTTTTCCTGTTCAAAAGATGAGTTTTTATTAACAATTTATCCTCCAAATATGTAGATGTGCATTCAAATAATGCATGTAAATAAAAGGTAGCATTGTGTTTTAAGATGTAAACTTCTTTTGAGGGCCTGTGAGTATTAAATATGCTATCATCACTAAGAGACAGCCAAAACAGTGAAAATTTAATCAATTTTGGAATAAATAACCAGACTAGACACAAATAATTTACTTTGTGATGCCAACCAATGCTTACTGATAGAATCTCCAGCAAAAAGTCTCTAAAAGAATTAAAATTTTTATATTCAAGTGTTTTTATTGTGATGTATATAGTTAGAAGTTAGCATTTTATTTTACTAATCATTTTTTTTTTTTTTGAGTATGCCTTGTTTAGTTGCTGGAGCATCATTTATATGTTGAGAACAAATGAGCATTTGTATGTCCTGTTCCGAAGTGGTCAACCTTGTAATATTAAATTTGTTCTTTTTGTTTTTGGTCTTTATTGTTTGGTAAGCTAAAACGACTTTTCCACCTTACATTTGAGATCTGACAGAATAAAAACTATAATGGAATCTTTCAAGAATAATGACATACAATGGCTTTGAGAGTTGCATTCTCAATAATCAATCTTATGAAAATGAAAGCACAACAAGCAAATGGGATGAATGTGTAACCGATTCCTTGGACGATGGTGGCTCGAGCTGCTCTTCCAGTAAGGATGCTTTATAGGTCATTGTAACATATATATATTGGATCAAAGTGTTGATGTATAGAGACATTTTTCCTTAAGTTGTTTGTTAATTGTTTATATAGGATGAATGTGGTTAATTGTTATATGTGTAATGTGTGGATAATAGTAATGTATGGATAATAGTTAGATGATATTTTTGTAATATAAAAGTAATGGATGGAGTAGTTTTTTATATAAATGTGATTATTGATTATGAATGTGCTTTTGATTATAGAAATATGATTATTGATTTATCAGGTGGTTCCAAAAAAAAAAAAAAAAAACAAAAAAACAAAAAATACATTTACTAACGTGTGTATGGGCTACCACGTTAGTAAATGTAAAAAAAAATAATACCAATTGCTAATGTGTGCCTATAGCTAACACGTTAGTAAATGAAAAACCATTACTAACGTGTCCATTCTTGGCACGTTACTAAATGAAAAACGATTACTAATGTGTCTATAGGTGCCACGTTAGTAAATGGAAAAACAAAAGCTAACATGTCTATATGCTACCACGTTAGTAAATGGATTTTTTTTTTTCTTCTTAAAAACAAGGGTTAACGTGTGTATAGTTGGCACGTTAGTAAATTTAAAATTTAGTAATGTGTCTGTATGCTACCACGTTAGTAAATGGAATTTTTTATTTTATTTTTTATTTTCCCATTTGCTAACGTGTGAATAGTAACACATTAGCAAATGGTAACATGGTACATCTATAACACATTAGTAAATGACCATTTTCTAACGGGCACTTTCCTAACGTGTCAAAAACGTTAGGAATTGAATGTTAGGATGATTACTAACGTGTCTAATATCTTAAAACATTAGTAAATGTGTGTTACTAAAAATAATGTTTTTTGTAGTGGGAGTAGCTTTGCCAAAGATCAAGAGATCATCAGCAAAAAAGAGGTGGTGGATTGCTGGAGTGGTTCTAGAGATTTTTAGGCCCTTGAGATTACCAACAGCTTCTTCTTTGAATAAAAGTCTAGACAGAACTTCAGCACCCAAGATGAACAAAAAAGGAGAAAGGGATCTCCATGCCTTAGGCCTCTGTTGGGGGAAAATGTTCAAAAGGACTGTCATTTATAAGAATGGAGAAAGAGGAAGAGGAGATGCAAACTCTGATCTAGTTGATCCAAGAAAAGTGAAAACCCAGCTTGATCATAACAGAAAATGATATCTCATTCTATTTTTTCAAAAGCTTTCTTCATGTCCAAGTTGAGAAACATGAAACCACCTTTCCCTTTTTTGTTTTTGAATGAGTGCAGCAATTCATGGGCCAGAATGGTGTTATCTTATATGTTTCTAGAAGGGATAAAGGCTGATTGCAAAAGGGGAATGATTTTGGGAGCATGGTCTTCAATCTATTGGCCAAAATCTTGGTGATGATTTTATAAACAATGTTACACAAGCTTATGGGCCTAAAATGGTGGATGTGAGAACCACCTTGTTTAGGGATTAAGGCAATATGAGTGTGGTTTTGCTCTTGCAACAGAAAGTGATTCTGGAAAAAGTTGTTGATGCAGGCAAGAACCTCGTCTTTGACAACAGACCAGAACTTTTTATAGAAGAGGGCAGTAAAGCCATCTGGCCTAGGAGCTTTAGTGGAACCCAAACTGGAGAGGGCTTGAACCACCTCCTTTTCAAGTGGAATGGCACAGAAAAGGTTATCTTCAATAGTGATAACAGGAGCAAATAGGCTGAGCATTTCATCAGCAATTGGGGGATCTGAGGTGGAGAACATAATGGAGAAATGAGACACAAAATCCCCCTTCCCTAAAATTCAGTTATGGCTAAAACCCAAGCACCTTCTGAGGTTTTCAAGAAATTAACAGCATTTGATCTCCTCCTAATCAAAGCGGATGAATGAAAATACTTGGTGTTGAGGTCCTTGCATTGCAGCCAGGTGTCTCTAGATTTAGTTTTCCACAATGATTCTTCTTTGATCAAAAGTCATCATATTCTTTCTTAAGCAAAGATTCTTATAAATTGGCATGAGAGCTAGGAAGGGAATGTTGAATCTGATCTAGCTGAGCAGAGAGGATTTGATCTAATTAATTAGAAGAGCTTGTGGCAATCTTTTAGGCTATAAGTGGTAGAGGGATTAAAGGTACCGTGCATGTTGTGATGATCAACACACGTTCCTTGATATTCTTAATAGAAACTTGTGACTCGATTTGTGAAATAGTATCTCTCTCCAAAAAACATATATTTTTTTTTTTACAGCTGCACAATGAAAATATTTTGTTGTGAATGAACAAGATATTGAAGAATTGTCAATATATAAAATCATAATGATTGACATGAGCCTTTGCCACATAAAAAATGAATCTTTTGTTACAATCAAAATAGAAGTGTTGTGGATTATTCAAGAGTCAAAGTCAGTTTACTTCATAAAAAGAATATATCAATGAACTTGTGGGATTTGGCCAATTGTCTTGAACGTGTGATATCATTGAGAAATAGGAATACATGTTATCAAAAGAGTTCTTGTGATTATTTCTAGTATGGAATGAGTCAATGTATCTTATTGAACAAAAATGGTGATATATTGTTCCACCATTGATCAAGAATTTCAAGATCTTGAAGTATGATGATCATTCAATAAGAAAGGCTTCAATTTTATCAAATGAAAGATTTGAAGACCTATTAAAAATTAGTTTAATCTATACTGTAGATAACCTGCATATATCATATACAAATTATCCCCCTTGCATGGCAAATGTTCCTCCCTTGAGTACGTAAGGCGTAATAGTGCATATGGGTCATACTATGAGAATATTACTTATAAGCAAAAGGGTGTTTTCAAATCAATTGTATGGAAAATAAGTTTTAAAGAAAATGAATATAACTCAAATGTTTAATGATTGGTAGGGGTGAAAAAGCAGTTGAACCTCTCGGTTAACAGTTAACCGCATTATACTAACTGCTTTTTTTACGAACCTCTTTTTCGGACTTTTTTGTTGGGCTTTTTCTAGACCGGTTTTGGGCCTTTTTTTCACCGGTTTTGAGAATTATGATATCTTTTGGCTCACATTATATATATATCCTTTTTATGGCCATTTTGGCATCAAAATTTGCTATATACCACAAATTGGGCCGAATTGTTACAAAAAGGAGCCTATATTGAAGGAGCCCAAAAGTAATTAATATTAGGAAAAAATACTATTTAGCCTCCTCAACTACCAGCGATTTACTATTTAGCCTCCTCAACTATCAAAAGTTGTTAAATAACTCCCCCAACTACCAAATAGTTATGTTTTAGCCCCCTCCGTTAGTTGTTGCTGTGAAAGTGGATGGAAACATCCAAACTACGTCGTTTTGATAAGTCCAAGTTACAAAAATACCCTCCCAGCGAGAAAAAAAAATAATTTTAAGCTCTTACCAAAATAGTGCTGTTTTGGCTAAGATTAGGGTTTCCCCTCTTACCAAACCGGCGCCGTTTTGTGTAGGCATTAAACAAAAAACGCCTGCCTCCCTAGACTCGATCAGATCACACAAGTTTGCCTAAACCTAGCCATCTATCCTCCTCTCTCCTTGAAAAAAATTCCCACAATCCATTGAACCTTCGTGCGATTTTCTGATCAGCTTACAAGTCTAACTTTGAAGATTTTCACCATTGGTGGTAACCACTATATTTAATTGATTTTTTGTATTTTTTAGGGTTTATGGAGATAACTTAATGTCGATGGGTTTAGGTCGTTTTGTAGCTCTTTTTGTTGGTGTTTTGAGGTAGTGTGAATGAAAATTATATGGGTCCCTATGTTTTTGTCTTTTTGTTGATGGATGTATTGGTTTCAGTTTTTATTTTGCCGTGGTCCCCCTTTTATCTGATGCACCTATTTATCGCAAACCCCCATTTTTTTGGTATATTTTTTTGGTTGTCTGCTTATTGGGGGGTTTTGATTACAGTTATTTGTTGATGGGTTTCAATTATTTGTTGATGGATGTATTGGTTTCATTTTTTTATTTTGTTGTGGTCCCCCTTGTTGTAATGTTGTCTCTTTATTCTTGTCGGATGGGTTGGTTGATAGTCTTTTTTTCGTGGTCCCCATTGCTGTAATGCATGCCATATTCTTCTCGGTTGAACTTGTATTGTTTAGAATATAGGCTATTTTCAGTGGTCCTCATTGGTGTAATGAATCTTTGAAAAACCTAAGCGAGATAATATCACGGTTTATGCGAATTAACGGATATTTAAATCTAAGCAAAGCAATCACCAAAATATGAACAATCAAACACAAAGTTTTGGTAGCGAAGAGGAAACCAATTAGAAACCGATCTAATTGTAAAACCTCTAAAGAGCGTAAACCAGGAAATCACTATCGGAAAATTATCCAAGATTACAGACACTAGAACACTTACAACCTTTGCAAGACCTCGGCTCTATAAGATCGACAAGCCTCCAACTCATCTCCTTTCACAATCTTCTTCAACGTGATTCTCCTTTATGGACCCTTGATAGACTTCAATTCGCTCAAACATACTAACAAGATCCTCTAATAGACAACAAGGCTCACATAAATCCCTCTTTGAAATCTGAGCCTCTCACGAACTCTACGGGGTGAAAATCGTACCTCTAACATTCTATGAGGTGTATTTATAATAGCCCACAAAACCTAAACCTGGTGACACGATTATAATCACCCGTAATAGCTTTTATTTGTGATTGTAGCGTCCAGGGGGAACATGGGCCGTCCCTAAAACACATGAAGCTTCATTAAAGCTTGGCCGTGGGCCAGTCATGAGAGTCCGGACGCTAGGGCTCCATCGCTTTCTTCCTTGTTCTCAATCTTAGCGTAGGACTCAAAGGAGCTCTCGGGAGTTTAATCGAGTCCTTAATTGCATCCGTCCGATCTTGTTTGTTTTCTAACATGTCTCAAACCCTTAATTCTGTGCCTAATTTTGATGGAACTAATTATGGCTATTGGAAGTCCCGTATGAGATTTTCTTAAAATCAATAGGCGTTTGGTGCATTATTGAATCTGGATTTCAAACTCCGGATAAGATAATTGAATGGTCTATTCGAAAACAAATCTCGTGTGGCGAATGACAAAGCTATGAATGCACTGTTCTTAGCAATTTCTAAGCCGAGCACTCTAGAATTTCAAATTGTGATAGTGCTAAAGATGCTTGGGAGATTCTAGAAACTACTTATGAAGGAACAAATCTTGTTAAAGCTACAAAACTTCAAATGTTAGTTTCTAAGTTTGAAAGAATTGAAATGTTAGAAGATGAGACTTTTGATGATTTCTTTGGTAAACTTAGTGAAATTAGAAACTCCATGATAAATCTAGGAAAGAAAGTTTGACACTAAGATTGTGAGAAAGGTTATGAGATCACTCCCAGATAGATTCAAAATGAAGGTAACGACCATTGAGTCATGCAGATTTGGAGACCTTGAGGATAGAAGAGTTAGTTGGTGCCTTACAAACTTATGAGTTTTCTTTGTCTAAACCTAGGAATAATAAGGATCTTGCCCTTAGAACTCTTAGAAAGAACTCGATGAGTCATCGATGAGGAACAGATGATGAGAAAATAGCCTTGGTAGCTAGAAAGTACCATAAGTATAGGCATCGATTTCCCAAGAGACTTGAAAAGCTAGAGAGTTACAAGGATAGAAATGAAAGAGACCCACGTGGTCCAAAATGTTATGAGTGCTCTGGTTATGGTCATTTGCGCATTGATTGTGCTAACCTCATGAGTAATAAACCAAAGGATAAAAAGGCTTTCAATATTACCATGAGTGACACGATGAGGAGGTTCACGATGATTCCCCTAATTATGTAGCTTTTGGGATTTCCTATGATTACGATGATTCTAATCAATCGGATGATAAGTCTGCTTCGATAATGAATCAAATAGGGTTAGTGACCTTCAAAACTCCTTTAACAATTTGAGGAAAATTTTTCTACAATTAGAAATTCTAACCTAAAACTTGTTAAGGATGTCAAGAATCTTGAACTTGAAAGGGATAATTTCTTTGAAAGAATTGAGTGATTCACATGTTGTTTAATTCTCTAAAATCTGAAAATCATGTGTTAATTGCTAAGAATAAATCCTCCAAAATGATCGATTGAAACTAGAAATCACTTGAGTACTTTCTCTAGTGAAAAGCTTAATCAAATGTTGCATGCTCGAAGCGCTCTAGTGATGAGATCTGGTTTAGGATTTGATAAAACTGCATCTTGTTCTTCTAACCATGCCTCTGCTTCAAAGATTGTGTTTGTTAAACCAGTTGAAGTAGAAAAATCTTCAGGTGAAGAAAAGCCAGCTGTTGCTCCGACTCAGCAAGGTAAGAAAGGTAAGAAAAACTCTCTTGTATCTCATGCATCTTACCCTAAGCCTAGAGTTATGCATCCTCCTAGGAAATTACCTTCTCAAAGGTTTGTCCCTACATGCCATCATTGTGGAAAAGTGGGTCACATTCGACCTCACTGTTTTAATTTGAAACCTCATGTGCAGAAGAATAAAAATTCTGTATCTAGGAAAGATTGTGAAGGTTTGGTCACAATGATGAAAGGAGTGCTATCTAGGTTAGACCAGTTTGAAAAAGTCCATAAACCTAGACCTAAGATCACTCAAGTGTGGGTTAGGAAGGATGATACCATTCACCCATTGAGGGGGAGTGGTAATGAACTCACCTTATTTTAGGTGAGCCAATAACATGCCTAGGATTGTTTTTCCTGTTTATCCTTGAGATTCCTAGAGCATGTTATCTCTGTTTATGTTTTGTTTAATTTTTTTTGTGTGCATTTTTTTGTTGTTAAAAATTTTTCAAAAAGACAAAAATATGTTTAGTTAGTTGTTTTTCTTTCTTCTTTTGTCTTATGCACCTAGATTGTCCATTAAATTCTCATGTTGCCTTTATGGATTTAATTCCTTGCGTCTTGGAATGTTCTTAGTATGCATGAGATGAACTTTTGTTCAATGGACTTGTTATTGTGGTTACCTAAAGCCTGAGTTTACCTGGTGCGTTTTGCCTATGCTTAATTTCTTGTGCACATTTAAGCTTATTTTTTTTGGGTAACCATATGAGGTTTTTGACTAGTATTTGTTTCAAATTGACCATTTGCTAGTTGAACCTAGGGCTTAAAAATTTCCTACTTTCTCGGTTGTGATAAGCACTACATGTTTAAGGACACTTTCTCATAGAGAAAAAGAAACAAAATAGTGAAACAAATGAATCAAAAGATCACATTCCAAAAGGAATTTATTTCACTATGTCAAACTTGTGCAAATTGTTTTACAATGAGAAATGTATAGGATGAGAGTGGCTAGGCTCTAGTATGATAAGGTTTGACTTTTGATCGAGATACTTGTCAAAACCTCATGGTGGTGAAACTCAAGTTTTGATGGCTCACACACTACACACAAGCATGGGTTGGATGAAACATTTTATTCGGCTTGGGTTAAACAATTTCAATGTCTGGTTGTCACTTCAAATCTCATGTATATTTTGTATATTTGGAGCATGCTTGGGTTATTCCTTGCTGAATTTTCATGAGATTTTGATGGGTGTATCATGTGTGTTCATTTGACTTTTGAGGGGGAGAAACATGGTTTGCTTTCCAGTTTCTTGTTGATTTTTGAGTCACATATTGAGGGGAGTTTCTATTGTTCATGATTATGCATTATCTCTTTGCATTTTTTATTCATGAGTTGAGTTTATATTTTTGTTCCACATGTGCCTTGATGCGTTTGTTGAGTGTTTCAAGAAACATGTTACCTTTATGTGTTTTAGTGGATTTTGGTTTTATTTAAGAAACATAGAGTCATACAAACAAAGACAAGTTAGGGCTTTTGCTTGTGCATGTTGTGCACTTTCTGCTTTTCTGTAGGTTGTCTTCATGTTTTGTTGTTAACTTTTCAAAAAGGCTGTAAAAAATCAGATAAATAGGTGCATCAGATAAAATAGGTATGTCATGTGTTGTAAAAAACCAAAAAATCAGATAAAATAAGATAAAATTTGATAAAAATCAGATAAAATCAGATAAATGTTATATTTAATAGTGACCATTTATTGTCTACATTTTAACTTTAGATTGCATGCCTGGTACAATTTAACTTTAATTATTTTTTTATTTTTTATATTTGTTAAGTTGACCTTTATTAATTAGTTAAAATTAAATTGTACTTAATATCTTACTGAATTGTTAATTTTGTAACTTTTTTTTTTTTTTTAGGATGACTATATGAGAGCTTGCCTTTGAGGTACATTACGGTGGTAGGATTAATAGGGGGCTTATGTTCACATATGTGGGGGGTGATGTAGATGTGCATGCTGAGACGTATGACGAGGACAAGTTGTCATTTTTTGAGATTGAGGGGATAGTAAAAAAATATGGATACAAGTTAGGGGATTTGGTGTATTACTTAGTACCAAGTTGTAATATGCAACGTGGTTTGAAATTAATTTCATCGAACTACGATGTGTTGGGAATGGTTGCTGCATATAAAGGGGTACTAGTTATTGAATTATACCTTGTGTCATTTGTTGAGCATTTGGTTAGCAATGATGAATATGAAGATAATGATGGTGAAAACAATAGGATTGATCTGGATGATCCTTATTGGGAAGAGATTTTTGAATTGGACTTGTTTGATGAAGATAGCTACCCCCCTAGGCCATCCACGGTAGGGGGCAATGTTGAGGGCAATGTTGGGGGCAATGATGAGGGTAATGTTGAGGGGGGTAATGAGAGTGATGGAGAGGGTAATGAGGGTAAGGGTGGGGATGAGGAGAGTGATGAGCCAATGGAGGGTGATAACGAAAATACTAATGCAGAGGTGGCTGAAAGAGAGAGTGGAAGGGGTAGATGTTATGGTGATGAGGTGTATGATGATGATGTTGAGTCCGACATGGCACGTAGTGACATTCTTATATCACCTCCTAGAAGTGACAAGGATGATGAGGTTTATTCTTTTGCTAGATGTGTTACAAGGCGAACAAAATTTCAAGAAATTGATATGTTGTATCCACAATTGTGTAATGGGCTAAGATTTCCGTTGATCAAAGTATTTAGAGAAGCAATTAGAGAGAGTAATATAAAGAATGGGAAGGATATAAGGTTTAAAAAAATTATTTGGCGAGGTGCATTGTGGTATGTAGGGATCCCGGTTGTAGGTATCGGGTTTATGGCCGTAAATGCGAGGATCAAGAGGCTTTTGAAATTAGATCAATTCAAGACAAACACATGTACAAGGCAGCATAGGAATTCGGCTGTGAAATCTGCATGGATTGCACGTAAACTGATTGATAAATTTAGAGCACAACCTAACATGCCGTTGAAGGCAATTCTTGGGGAAGTGAAAGAAAAATGGGGTGTTGATGTGGATAATTGGCAATTGCACAAGGCTAGGTGAATAGCAAAGGAAATGCTTCAAGGCAAAGTGAAGCTTCAATATAATAGGCTTTGGGATTATTGTGAAACAGTTAGGCAGACAAACCAGGGTAGTTGTTTGATGATGAAAGTTGAGAGGCCTTTGCCTGACCATCTAGCATGTTTTCACAGGTTATATTTCTTTTTGGCTGTCATGAAGAGAGGATTTCGAGCTGGTTGTAGGCCCATCATTGGGTTAGATGGATGCTTTTTGAAGGGGCCTTATAAGGGTCAGCTTTTGTCGGCCATTTCGAGAGATGGCAATAATAACATGTACCCAGTGGCTCTTGTAGTTGTTGAGGCAGAAACTAAAGATAGTTGGATATGGTTTCTTGAGTCTTTGCTATTGGATCTTGGGATCCCCCTGAACAAGAATGGACATTTATTTCTGATCGTCAAAAGGTAACTATACTTTAACTTCATTATGTTTCTTTGTTTTGGTTTTTCGTTGTTTTCATCTACAAGGTAACTAAGTGTTGTTTACTATTTGTGACCAAGTGTAGGGGCTACAACCAGCATTTGATGTGGTGCTTCTTGGGAGTGACCACCGATTTTGTGTGAAACATTTGTATGCGAACTACAGAGACAGTGGTCATCGTGGTCTTGCACTGAAGGACAAGTTATAGGCTGCGGCTGCAGCATACACTGAAGCTGATTTTTTCAAGGAAATGGATGAATTGAAGAATATAAGTGAGTATGCATATAATTATTTGATGAATGTTGACCGAAGCTCATGGTCTAGGGCTTGGTTCAATACATCCCCTAAATGTGATCTTTTAGTGAACAACCTATGTGAGTGCTTTAATGTTTACATCCTACATGCGTGTGACTTGCCGATCATATCGATGTTTGAAATGATAAGGATGAAGTTAATGAAGAGATATCAGGCAAAGAGGGATGGCATCCACACCATAACTAGTAGGCTTTGTCCTAAAATTGTTGCCAAGTTGGATGAAATTGGAGTGATTGCTGGGCATTGCTATAGCACTTATGCTGGGGCACATCTATATGAAATGAGACACAACAACAAGCAATATGTTGTGAACTTGTTGAGGAGAACTTGTGGTTGTAGACAATGGGACATGACAGGAATCCCATGTTCACATGCGGAGTTTACGATTTGGTATTTTAATGCAAACTTTGAAGATTATGTAGATGAGTGGTATATAGTTGAGATGTACAAAAAAGCTTATAATGAGATTGTATATCCAATGCCTGGAGAGGACCAATGGGTGAGGACAAGTTACGACCATGTTGACCCCCCTAAATAGAATACAACCAGGGAGGCCCAGAAAAGTAAGGAGAAAGGGTCCAGAAGAGCTGCTCAATCAAAACCGTATAAGGAAGGGTGGAGTTAGAATGAAATGTAGCAAATGCAGAGGGGTTGAACATAATACTAGTACATGTCCATGAAACAAAACAGAGGCAGTGAATTATAGGGGAGAAAGCGTAGTTCAAGAAGAAATGAGGTAAATGGAGTACTATATCTTTGTCTGATTTTTTTTTTTTTGTTCATTTGTTGTTTTAAAATATTTTAAGGTTTGACAAATTTTGTTATCATAGGTACAACATGGTAGTGGTCCAAGTGATGGTCATACCCTAGTTCTGAGCCAATCATTGATGATGAAGCGAATATCCAAACTCTTTAGCAATAAGATAGATGTCATTATTAATTGTAATTAGTTCATTACATTTATTTATTTAATTATTATCATCTTGCAGATTGCACAAGATACTAATGAATATTCTAGAGTGGAAGGAGTCAATAGGGGTGGTTAGGGGGTAGTAGGGTCAACCTACCTCGAAGGTCAATGCAATGCGGAGGGGTGGACCAAGGACTAGGGGTGGTATTGGATTGCAGAGGAGGGTGGACCAGGACTAGGGAGGGCCTATTCTGCAGAGGGGTGGATCAAGTACTAGGGGTGGGCCTATTGGATTGAGAGGGTGGACCTAGGATGGGGGTGGGCTAGTGGATTGGTGTGGACCTACTGGATCTAGTGGATTGCAGGAGGTGGACCTATTACTAGGGTGGAGGTAGAGGTCACATTCAGGTACAGTCCACAGTGAGATTATATCTTCTCAATCTACACTCATGGCATTGCTAGTGTAAGTAATATTTTCAAATGTTGCATAATTTCAATGTAGTGCATTTTAAATTACTATTGTATGGAAGTTAATATTTTAAATGTTGCATAATTTTGGGACCTCCCAAACAGTTCACTTTCTCAAAATGCTAGTGGGACATCACAAATAGAAGGACTCTCACAAGAACAATTGGGCAGATCTGCATGCACATCAAAACTACAAGAAGAGGTGAAATTGTTGTACCAACTATTGAGACCAACAATTACAAGAATGGAGGCTAACAAGAAAAAGAAGAAAGGCTAACAAGAAAAGAGGAAGAAGCCGAATGGCAAAAGTATTAGCTCCAAAGAAAGGAACCTATATTGATTATATGTATATATACAAATATATGTAACTTTTTTTTTTCCAATTATATAGGTGTGTTTTTGTTTTGCTATGATTGATTATATGTATATATAAAAATATATATGAAGTGTTGTGGAACCTAATTTATTATTATTTTATATTTTCCTTTGTGTATTATGTATTTGTGTTGGCTTATTATTTTATTAATTGGGTTTTGGTGCATCAGAAATTTTCTTGATGGAAAGTTCATTCCTTGTTTGTTTTGCTTGGACTCTTTAATTTCAGAAACATCTTTGTTATATTTTTTACAATGACTTTGAGAGTTTTGAGTTAATGACGAGTTTTACTTGTATCTATGTAAATGTGTTGGCTTTGTTCTTCTTGATATTTATGGTATTGGTGGTTTGGTTGTTGGGAAAATTTAGGAAGTTCTAAGAAAAGAAAGGGTTAACGATTGGAAGTTTGTGTTTTATTAAGTTCTAGTGTGCTTTTTACCCATGTGAAAAATGGACTAGTTTGTGATAAGGTCACTGTTTTGCCTCCATTTGTTTGTAATTTGAAGTCTAGAATGAGTATGTGAAAGATTGACCATTATTGTGATGTTACATGGTCTCATCTTTGATTATAAGATATTTTGGATTGGTAGAGGTTTAAGGAGAATTGTAGACTTTCATTTCATGTATATTTTTAATTGGTGGAGAACATGATGAAGGTTGATGTTGAGGACCACAAAATACACCTTTTGCGTTGTGGATTTGGAGCATTGATGGATGGCGAGATTGGGAAAGCATATAGCTTTATAGATTGATGCGTGTATATGTCATGAGAGGAGAAATGAGAGATATCTTTCTTGTGTCATATATCCATGAGTCTATTAAGGAAATAAAAGAGAACCCATATCTTAGCATTGAAAATGTTAAACATGCTTATTGTATTTATAAACTACATGAGAGGGACTTAAGAAAATGCACAAATTTCACCATCTTTGTTCTTTACCACAAATGGCAACAATATGAACAACTATCTAAAAGCTATAACCCTTCATTTAAAATCGATGAGACATTTATCAAATTATAAAGTTAATGCACTAAAACAATTAAACCATCAAAACTTTACAAAAAAGCAGGCAACAACATTCTTTCTAAACCTCATTATATTAATTGTCATATCAAAGTAGGTCCACATTCAACTATCTAAATAAAAGCAGTTCAACATAAATTAATAGTACTTAAACTACATAGGTTTATATATCTCACGGCAACATTGCCCTACTAACGATATAAGGTTGTTTGTCCCTATCACTAATAAAACAAGAAAATAACAAAATGTTAAAATCAAACAAGTGGCCAATGACATTTTAAGTTTTTTCCATGCTAATGTTTTGCTTTTCAACATCAATCAAGCGTCAATTTAGCCAATTCGGTTTCAAAATTCTTCTTACGATAAGCTATTTGGGCGTTGAACTGAGATAGAGGAGCATAGCTTCTTCAACCCAAATAAAATGATCACAACCACGATCACCTTAGATTCGTATATTTCATAAATGAGAATTACTTGTGAAATCATTGGCCAAATGACCTAAATAAAAAGTAAACAAGAAAACAACCATACAAGAACCACAACTTAAGTCCACATATTCATCAAAATCTTATTCGGTGCGTCAAAATTTTTTTTGCCATCCTAAATATATTTTCAACCCTAAAATTTGGTAATTCACATAATATATGCATTACAAAAAAAAAAACAGAAACTACAACCCTCTCAACAATTAAACAATAGGAAAAAAATAGAAACAACAACCCCTAGTGCCAAAAATGCCAACCAAACAATCACAATCCTGATAAAACTTGCACTCACAATAATCTATCGCATGAAATTTCATAATTCTCAGATCAAATATTCGACTTTGGAACTTGAATTTCTCTTCATTTTGGGGCTTTACAAAAAAAAAAAAAAAATATCGCTTACTTGAAACATGTCTCAAAAACCAAACAAAGCATATAACCATTTTTTCTTTCTTCTTATTTACTTGCTGACAATTTTGAAGCATAATCATATTTTATCACCATAACAAGGACGCTAGAGAGAAAACATAGGTAACAAAAAAATAAATTGGGGGTGCAGTGGTTAGGGAAAATAAAGAATTAAATAGTATTTTTTCCTTAATATTAAAAAAATGTAACATTTACCAATATTTTAAATAAAGAATTAAATACAACATACAAATAATTACAACTATACTGCAAATACTTATTGTCATATATTATATATATATAATAAAAATATATATTTAAAAAAGCGGTTAACAGTTATAGCAGTTTGCAATTCTAAATTTTCACCCTTAATGATTGGGGTTCTTTGTTACTAGCCTTTTTTCCTGATCTTGTTTTATGTTTTGTTTTTAGGTTACAAGCGTTACAAGACATGAGGCTCTTAGACCCTTTTTTAACTCTTCTCCCAAAACTTATTTATGGTATAACCACAAAAGATTCATACAATTTGTAATATGTATAGCATGTAATACAATAAGAAACAAACAAGATGTAAGGACTATATAAAGCACATACGTTATACGTAGAACATAAAAACCAAGCAACTGGTGCATTTATTCACTCTCATTACAATCGATCAAAAACTACCATATGAAATAAAGGAAAAAGAAAAACAGACTAATTAACTCTCGTTATTAATTTGAAACGACAAACACGGAGTCAAAAAGAGAGAGTAACAACTAAGTAGGCAATAACTTTCCCATGTCTCGTTTTCTATTATCTATCAATACCAACGGAGCATTGGCATGACGAAGAACTTCATCTGTCCAACGCTGCAATGGGTGCCGTCGTGCTCACCGCAAGCAAAGTAGTGAGGCTTCATCTTTTTCAGCACGAACTCGAAGCCCTGTCCGCCTCCTTGTGTCACGTCGGCCAACAACTCCGCTCCTGCTGTAAAGTTACACTTTAAGAAGCTCCGAAGGTTTGGTAGCAAGTAGACATTGTGAGGAATTGTGGTGTTGTCTGTTGGTGGATCATACTTGAAAACTGCATGCAAAAATAATGTTGTCATCGATCATCATATAAACACACCTTATATTAATTTCTCATACATATATATATATATAGATGATTTGACAAAATGCATGTAATGAACTCACCTAAAGTATCATTCACGTAAAAGGGGCCATTTTTGCGCGCCCAATCAGTGTAGGTAAAATTGAAGCGCCAACCCTCCGATCCGCCTACAATGATCTTCTTGGGGGTATGTGTGTATTTTGGGCGACGAAACTCTTTGTTAGCCGTACAAACTGTCAATGTGGAAGCAGCAACAATCAGGATGAGACTGATCTGAGCAAAAGTGAAACCACCCATGTCTTTTTCTATCAGGGTGAATTAAGTAATACTTAAGAGGTTGAATCAAAAGGGAAAGATTGTAAAATAAGATGTTGGCATTAGAGATAGATAGGTTAAGGGGTATTTATAATAGAGGAGAGAGGAAGATGGCGAACAGAAAGAAAGGCTTGTGTAAAACGAACGAATTAATTGACCTTTTTTTTTTTCCTGGATTGGTAGGTAAAGAAAGGCTCATTTTTCAGTTGATTTATAAATCGAGTGGAAAATGTATCCAACAAAGGAAGTAAATTGTTGTTTGAAGCAAAAGGTGGTCAGCAAAAAATGCTGTAATCATTAATGTTGTTGATTATGTTTCCGAGGTACGTATGAAATTGACAAAC
Source organism: Carpinus viminea (assembly GCA_013348765.1). Classification (NCBI taxonomy): domain Eukaryota; kingdom Viridiplantae; phylum Streptophyta; class Magnoliopsida; order Fagales; family Betulaceae; genus Carpinus; species Carpinus viminea. The sequence goes on along the minus strand of CP054669.1, from coordinate 15,750,236 downwards.
CAAAGTCAATTAAAGCACAACGGAAATTTGCAAATTAACGGTGGGGCTTTAACCGAATTCGATTGACAAACGTACGTGGGTGAGGACTAATTGGGGTGTAGCTAAGAAAACTGATTATATATATACATATACACACTTTGGCTGACGTAATGATGATACTTTCATTACACATAATTATCATTTGTGTTTAACTAGTAAAATAAAATAAATGGGTTTGTTCTTTTTCTGTTACAACATTCTGTGTGTTTTTGTTTTTTTAATCTCGGAGGCACCATCATATTCTTTAGAGATATACTAGATGGACGTGAAAATCGCTTTTTTGAACGGAATTCTTGAAAGAGAGGTGTACATGAAATAACTTAAAAAAGGTTTTGTTATGGTAAAGGAAGACATTGCGGGATGTAAAGAACAACAAGAAGAAGGATATATATGAATTAGATCTTAAATCTATCAAACGATTTAAGAAATCTTTTCAAAACGTTAAAGTTTATTTAGGGTTTTAAGGATAATAATAAAGAAACTCAACTCTGAACAGTGGCGGAGCCACAATAGTTTTTGGAGGTGCTGTGAATTTTATTTTTATTTTTTCCTACCTATGGGACTTGTGGCACCCCAAAATTAAAAAATTAAAAATTAATAAAATTAAAATAAAAAAAATCTTTTTCTAATACTGGTATTTAAATATAATAAAGAATTGAGCTTAGAATTGTAAATGTTTAAATTCAAACAACCAATATTATCAATATTTAGTAATTAGTAACCAAAATATCCAATTACAAGGCCACTTAAATTATGAATTGTGTTAGCAAGAAAGAAGAGAAGCAAGTGAAAGTGTAAGTAATCTAAATGGTCCTATAATTTGAATATTTTGGTTATTAAAAATTGAGAATATTGATTATTAGAATCTAAGTATTTAATTGAAGAATTTGACACAATTCTAAACTCAATTCCTCATTGTATTTAAGTACCAATTTTAGAAAAAAAAAAAGAAAAAGTACCAGTTCATTACATGATGCTAAAAAAATATAAATTTTTTAATTTAAAAAAAAAGAACTTAAGAAATTTTTTTTGCTTTGGCCCTCTCCCATAAAACTTCCTGGTTTCATCCCTAACCTACCTTGCAGAAGTTCTTCAATAAAAATATAAATAAAAATTCAATGGTACTTACAATATAAAATGTTTGGCTCACTGTTTAAGGTTTATTATTGATAAAAACTGAAATATAATCAAAATCTTCATTCTTGGGGCTATAAATATGTATTTATAGGCCCCAAACTCCTAACCCTAATAGTAATACAAAGTAAGTTTGTTTTAACAAATCTACGCTAACCGTCTAGACGGAACATACGTGCCATGTCCCGCCCCTCTTTATGAATTCCCTAGCTTTCTGCTCTACATCAGCAAGTTATTTATATATGGGCAAAACAAGCATCCCATCAAAAGTATTTAAAATTTTATAATGTTATTACTCCATTTGGCTTTACAGAGAACATTGTGGATATATAATTGCATATATACTAGAAATTCAATGAGAGTAAATTTATTTCCTTAGTCTTATATGTTGATAATGTCTTACTTGCAACTAATGATTTGGATCTACTTCATAACACTAAACAATTTCTTTCCCAAAACGTTGAAATGAAGGATTTATGCGAAGCTTTATATATTCTAGGCATAAAAATTCACAGATATATAGGGTTTCAAAAGATTTTAGGTCTGTCTCATAAAGCCTATATTGAAAGGGTTTTTTAAACATTCAAAATGCATGAATGTAAACCTAATGCGGGACCCATTTTGAAGGGTGATAAATTTAGTTTAAATCAATTGCTAAAAAATGCTTTGGAAAAGAAAAAAAAATGGAAAATCTATCTATCTATCTATCTATCTATCTATCTATCTATATATATGTATATATATTATTTATGCATTTGCTGTTGGTAGTTTGATGCATGCAAAGGTTTTTTTTTAAGACTTGATATTGCATATACCGTAGGAATGTAATGAAAATGTCGAAGAAATCCAAGAATTGAATACTAGAAGGCTCCTTGTAAATTAATGAGATATTTACAAGGAATGTTGACCATCTAGAAGTGGTTAGATATTTATGAGCAGAGACTTAATTTGTTGATTGTCAAGACTCTAGAAAGTCATTTTCAGGATACTCTTTATATTTGTGGGAGGTGCCATATCATGGAAGAGCGCCAAACATACTATAATTGCGTTGTCTACTATGGAGGCAGTGTATTAGCTCATAGCAATAGCATGCTTTGAAGTAATTTTACAGGTCAAATGGTTAAAGAATTTATTATGAGGCTTCAAGTTGTAGATTCAATATCCAAACCATTACAAATTTATTATGATAATTCAGCAATTATCAACGGTATTTTTTTTCTTCCTAAAAATAACAGAAGGGAAAAATGTATTAATATAAAGTATCTTGTTGTCAAATAGAGAATACTACTGAACTGAAAGTGTCTATAGAGCATACTAAGTAAAAAGTTTATGATTGTAGATCCCACAAAAGGCTATGGCTCTCAAAAAATATATTTTTTGAAGTATGTAGACAACGTGGGATTAGTGAGCTCACTTTATACATGATTAAATTCTTATTGTTCACGGTACTCTTTTTCATTGTTTAAAAAAATATTTTTATTTGTGCACATAAAGTATTTGCTCCTAATACAGAACTTAATCCCATAATGACTTATTGCCTTTGGAAGTTACTCATAAAGAATTAGATCACATAAGGATCTTATTAAGAGATATTCATACATTGTAATACATATATTGATAGGAGATGTTATCTTTATCTTTATTTGAATTGTAGGTATAAGTTTAGATTATTTGGATTAAAGTTTATTTGAATTTGAATATTAGAACTTTAAATGTTATCACTTTAAGCTTTATCTACTTGTATTTCAATTTAAAGATCATTTGGTTATTATTGAAAGGGAGGGAATGATTTAGTCAAATTGTTGTTTTCTCCTACCCTGAGTGGAGTATTGTGATGTTCTTCTACCCTTAGTGAAGAGTTGTGGTCTCTCCTACCCAAAAGGAGCACTCAAATCTCATCTCATATCACTACCCAACCTCGGGTACCTATCATATATATGGAAGGAAATGTTGATATAAGAACAAAACCACTATGATTCGTGAATTGTATCTCCAAGTGATCAAATTAAAAGCTTGGGTACTTAATTATGGCTATATTCAATTTTAGTTACCCAAATAACTGCAAAGATGTGTCATGTGAGTCAAGTGGGAGAATATTAGAACTTATATGAGAAATCTTAAAATAAAGTAAAAACTCATTTTGATACAAGAAATGCAGGGATAGAGGCATTTTTTGGAAGAAGAAAAAAAAAAACAAAAACAAAAAACAAAAAACCAAAGTGATCATGTGTGAGTCACATGATCATTGTTCCATCAGTCAAAATGGCTTTAATTGAAGGAATTGTCGAATTACAAAAATTTGAAAGTTTAGAGATGCATTGCAAAAGTAAAAATATTGGAGGTCAAATTGAAAATCGCCCCAAACTTTAAGGGGGTAAAATGTAATTTTTCCTTGATTTAATGAAGCAACTTTAGACTGTAAATAAGAGCATAGGCCTATTTATAAATATGTGATTCTGATGATTTCGTAGTAAGTATACACTAAGGAATTGTGGTATTGTCTGTCGGTGGATCATACATTAATATCAACATTAACATGTTATCATCATCGGTCATGTTATATTTCTCATATATATATATATATATATATATAGGAAAAAATATAAAAAAATCTCTCAAACTACCAGCCGTTTACAATATAACCCCCAAATGTTCAAAAAGTAATAAATTAATCCCCCAAACCACCAAAATGTAATAAAAATGCCACTTATTTTTTTTGATATTCTTATAATACCCCTATTCTTTTAACAAATAAAATAATAAAATAATTGTAAAAATAATAATAATAAACAATTTTTAAGAAATACAAAAAAATAATAATAAGTTTTATGGAATAAAAAAAATATTCGCCTATTGATTTTATTTTTTTGGGGGGGGTTTCTTACAATTATTTTATATTTTATTTGTTAAAAGAATAAAGGTATTATAGGAATATAAAAAAAATAAGTGGCATTTTTGTTATATTTTGGTAGTTTGAGAGGCTACTTTATTATTTTTTAAATATTGGAGGGCTATATTATAAATAGCTTATAGTTTGGAAGGCTTTTTTAATATTTTTTCCATATATATATATATATATATATATATTTAGCCCCCCAAAGTTTCAATTGGTATAAAGTAGCCACTCAAATTGCCAACCACTTATAAAATGGCCTCCTTCGTTAGTTGAAACCTTGAAAATGGATGAAAAATCCAAAATAACGTCGTTTTGGGATGCAAAGTTACTAAAATGCCCTTGTTTGAATAAAAAAAAGAAAAAAGAAAAAACATAAGACGGAGCATGCCGGAGTCCAGCCCAGCTGTCTCCGTGCTCCCCCTTTCTCTCTCGACGGCAGCTGAGATTGATAAGAAATCCCCCGGACAATGAAATTGATTCAACAAGATTACACGCCTTGTACATATCTAAACGACAAGACACGCTTAGCACTTAGGAGCTCCACGCGGAAACAAATCTTTTGAATTTGTCTCCAATAATCACCGTAGGGAGTAAAGACAATACCAGAATAACCATAAGACAAAACATCAACAACAAAAATGCTAGGCCGATTTGCAAATGCAATGTCATGTGTCTTGAGCACCTCTTAGGCTAAATCTGATGATAAAATGATTATAGCCGACACCTCACCCAGTTGCAGTTGCATAATGGGTCCATGTTTCTTGGCCAAGTCTCTCATGGAACAATGTGGTAGTGATGAAAAAGCAAGCTGGTGCAGGTTCCCTATAAGAGGTAGTTTCCATGGTCCTGGGGGAAGCTTCTGGAGTACTTGGCCTCTGGGTTTATATCTTTTCCAACAAATAAACAGGTAGCAGTAGAAGAAGAAGAAGAAGAAGACGAGCCAAGTAGAAGAGAGGAAAGGAGAGACCTTGGAAATGGAACATGAGGGACAACCGCAGAAACTCTGTTCTGAAGACACAGAAGTGGAATGGGGGAGGTACCAAGTAAACATTACGGGCGTCGCTGCCACCGAAGAGAGAAGGGGAGCACAGAGACGGCTGGGCTAGACTCCGGCGTCGTCTCCGGCAAGCTATAGGCTGGGCTCGCAGGCTCCGTTTTATGGGTTTTTTATTTTATTTTATTTTGTATTCTAACCATGGCATTTTTGTAACTTTGCATCTCAAAACGACGTCGTTTTGAATTTTTCATCAATTTTCCCGATTTCAACTAACAAAGGGGCTATTTTATAAGGGGTTGGTAGTTTTGGGATTATTTTATACCAATTGAAACTTTGGAGAGTTAAATTATAACATGCTGGTAGTTTGGAGACTATTTTATACTTTTTCCTATATATATATATATATATATATATATATACATTAGTTGGCTCTGTCTAGTATAGATCTATATTTTATTTGTTGATTAGTCATGGGTTAGCGGATCTATTTTGAAAGTTTAAATTGTAATACGTCTTGTATGACGTTGGTATCTTTGTAGTTTAGCTACGGATACTTTAGGGCTCGCCTTATATTGTAAGAGTTTTGCTCTTGATCTTTCATGAATGAGACTATGATGATTTTCTTTTCAAAAATATATATATAGGGAAAAATTTAGTCTTAACCCCTAAAATTTCAGTGGTTTTTTAATTTTAACCTTAAAGTTTAAAAAGTGGCAATGTACTCTCCTAAAGTTTAAAAAATTGACAATTTTAACCTCTGTTAGTTTTTTCCGTCAAATTAGACGGAAAATTATGAAATGATAAAACTGCCCTCCGGGTTTTTTTTTTTTTTTTAAATTTCCGTCAATTTTAACAGAGAAAACTAGCGGGGAATTAACATTACAAGTTTTTGAAACTTCAGGGAGGTGGATTGCAAATTTTTAAACTTTTTGGTTAAAATTAAAAAACCACCGAAACTTCAAGGGTTAAAACTAAATTTTCTATATATATATATACACGATTCTGGCCAAATGGGGACATGTAAGAATCAAAATCCCAAGGCAACCACAAAACCAAATGGCACAAGATTCGGATCCCAGCAATTTACTGTTTAGACTGTTAAGAATTCAGACAAAAAATGCATAAGAATTCTTATGGGACTTACTTGTCCAAACAATCCGTCTCTGTATTTAGACAAGTACAATTCAAATCGCTAACGGCTCATACAATAAAATTATGAAATATCGCTATCAGACGAAACATTTCCAAAGATAGATAAATAAGGATAGTCATCTCACCTAAAGTATGATCATTTAGGTAAAAGGAGCCCCCAATCAGTGTAGCTGAAGTGTTTTTTTTCCTAATTGAATGGGGGAAGGCTACAGGGAAAAGTGTAGCTTAAGTTGAAGTGCCAGCTCTCTGATCTTCCTACAATGATCTTGTTGGGGAGCCCTTGCATGTATATTTGGGTTCTGCATGGAGGCACCTTTGAAAGGCCGATTAGGTTGAAGCTAGCGGAACTGCCACCCTTTGTTGGCCGTACAAACTGTCAACATGGAAGCAGTCAATCAAAATGGATGCAAATATTAAACCACCCATATAAGCTTAATTAAGGAAGATGATCAGTTAATAATTAGAGGGTGATAATTATGAAGGAAAGACTGTAATATCAGATATGGGCATAATTGATATTAAAGAGAGAACAGGGAGAAGGGGAAGTGCGCAGAACAGCCAAATTTACCTTTTTTGAGATCGGGTTGGTAAAAAGTTAAAAAATATAAAGTCAACCTCCACTTTGAACATCAAATATTATAAAGTAAAAGAGAAACTTTACCAAATTCTGTCAGAAAATTTCGTTTAAATTTTTGTTAAATCTTATCAAAAAATTTTATAATATTTATGTTTTGTTTATAAAAATAATTTTTTTAAAAAAAAAAATGCAAAGGTTCAAGTGTGAGTCTTTTTGTAAATTTTATTAAATTCTTACCGATCCTGAATCTTTGTAGTTTTTTATTTTATGCTTTGATAATAGAAAACTTTGGCAAGATTTAATCAGAAAACTTAACAAATGAGTAACATTGCAAAAAATTGAAAGCTTGATACATTAAATTGGGAGTTTTTAAACTTTAAAAAAATAGTTGTAAAAGTAATAAAAGTTCAAAGGATTATGTGAAATTTTCCTAAAACAAAATCCATACTTGCCAAAAGGCAGCAATAGCAAAATATTTACAGTTATAAATTCAAAATATTTCATCAAAAAGCTAGCTAGTACCTTCAACAAAACATTGCCGAAGGAAATTCTTTTTCAATTAAGAGTGGGGTTTGCCCAAATTGCTATCGTCATTTTCCAGTGTCTTTCTAAAATATTAACTTGACCAAAATTGTTAATGCTTAATGGGAATTTAAAAAGAACTGGGCTTTAATTGAATTAAATTGGCAAACTTGGTGAGAATTAAGAAGTAATGTCTAGTAGTTTACCCGTTATTAGGTCAAATCTTTCTCTCAATTTTTTTTTTTTTCTCTTTCTACAGAGATAAAAAAAAACGAATAATACTTCCATTTCAAATGAAATAGAGAGATTCTTCTCTGCTAGAAAGTCTCATCTGACCATATCAGGAGTTTGGATTTAACCATTTTAAGTGTATATCGATCGAGAGATACACATTAGCCTTTATTCTAGTAGTTCCTAAAACAATAAAATATTGCCCCTCTCATCCTAGTAACCTTTATATATTAAAGGTGTTTGTTGTTTTCCAGTTAGGCAAGATATTGCTAATTGATTAAATTGGCTTGCCTTTAGTGAATAAATTGCCTTTAATAAAAAAAAATAACTTGAAGTTATTTTCACCATTTATTTTTTTCACAGGAGATCTGCAATGATTTTTTTCACTAGAAGCAAGCCAAATTCTTGTTAATTCTATTGGCAATTCATTTTTCAACGCATTTCTTAGTTGTATTGTAGTAAGATATAACAACAAAATCCATCAATTGAGATTGGTTAGGCACTTTCCTATTCAGAGAGAAGAGAACAACCTTATATTTATTCCTTAGTCACCCCTTTTAATGACAAATCATGTAATTAATTTAACTAAGAATGTTTAAGGTTGTTTTTAAGAGAAGAGAACAACCTTAAACATTCTTCTGATCAGTACTCCACACAGCCAAAAAAACAATACAAAATAAGGAACATGGATGCCGTAGAACATCCAACCATGTCACAGCATGGTACAATTAGCTCTTATTTTGAATATCAGACGACAAGCATAAAAAAAGATGTCACTTTTTGTATCAATTATCAAAACCATCGGGGCATTGGCACGACAAAGAACTTCATCTGTCCAAGGCTGCAATGGATGCCATCGTGCTGACCGCAGGCAAAGTAGTGAGGCTTCCAATCTTTCAGCACAAACTCGAAGCCCTGCCCACCGCCTTGCGTCACGTCAGCCAACATCTCCGCCCCGGTTAAGTTGCACGTTATAAAGCTCCGAAGGTTTGGTAGCAAGTAGACACTGTGAGGAATTGTGGTATTGTCTGTTGGTGGATCATACTTGAAAACTGCAACCACCATATATATTGAACTTAGTATAAGATTAATGAATTGTTATACAACTATTATATAACTTAAAACACCTTAACTCACCCAAAGTGTCGTTGAGGTAAAAGGGGCCGTTTTTGAAAGCCCAATTAGTGTAGCTAAAGTTGAAGTGCCAGCCTTCGGAGCCGCCGACGATGACCTTATTTGGGGCAGCCTGTCTGTATTTTGGGTGATGGGAGCCACCTTTGTGAGGAGGCCAATGGTTGTTAAACCCAAACTGCCAATCCTTGTTGGCCGTACTAACTGCCAGCATGAAGGAAGCAGCTATAATGAGGACGAGGCCATGTGCAAAATTTGAACCACCCATATGAGCAACTTAAGAAAGAGTGAAATTAAGAGAGAAAAAGGTCGTCAAATATTCAGATGTTTGGTTTGACGGAAAGATTTGAGGGGTATTTAAAGAGGGGGAGGCAGAGAGAAAGGGTGTGGAAAACTGCCAAATTAATTAGCTTTATATATATATATATATTTGGTAGGTAAGAAAAATATAAATACAACGTGAAATGCTCCTACATTGAGTTCAATTTTCAACGAGTCATTAATATTCCACTTCTTGGATTTTTCTTTTTTCCCCCATTTCCATTTGTGTGTCACATTCCTCCCAAAAGGCAGCAATTGCAAAACATAGGAAGAGGAGAGCATCTTTGGTGGGAGGTTGGTTACTTTTGTGCCACTAATCAGAAACTAACACATCAGCCAATTTCATTAGACTTACACTTAAAGCAAAAATACAACCAAATCAGATTATACTCTATATGAAATAAAAGTTTAATTATATTAACCAAAAAAAAAATAATTGAAGGGGTGGCTGGCTGGCCACCCCTCCCTGACTTCCCGAGCCCATGGTGATGGCTCACCAGCCACTCCCATGGCCTAGGCCGGGGGTGGCTGCCGAGCCGCCCCAAGTGGGGGATGATGGCTAGCCAACCGCCCCTTCAATTTTGTTTTTTTTTTTTAAATAATAATAATTTTTTATTTTATATGTGATATAATCTAGTCATTGAGCTTTTTTTTTTAAAAAAAAAAAAAAACTTAAGTTTGATAAGCTTGGCTTAAGTATCACCTTTTGATTGGTTGCACAAAACTCACATTTTATGCAACCTCCCTATATAAGTTATTCTCTAGGAAGAAATATCAAATTAGCTAATTCTCTGTATTTTGGTATTATATTTCTCTATCTCCAATTCATTTTCATTTATATTCTTTTTAAATCCACCCGTGAATATGTAGGTGAGTTCTAAAGATCCAATGATGAATTTGAGAAAGAGAGGGATGAGAAATAGAGAAATAACATGTCTTTTTTTTTGGCGGTTCCCAAATATCTAATTGACCTTTCTATTATTTCAAAGAGCTCCTTGTATCTTTGACTATTTTTAGATAGATACTTTTTTCTATATTCTGTCTATTTTAAAAAAATAATAATGATAATTTGAAATGTAAATTATGCCTTAAAGATAGAAAATAATAATAATAATAGTTATGTTTATATTAGACTGTAAAGAATCAATTGATCGCACACCAAATCTTGAATCGAGAGAACCAACAAAGAGATTGAAGGTCAAAAACCAAGTGTCCCGCTAAAGTTTAATGAGGAGTCCGATGCTTAAGTCGGTACCGTTTTGGAGGAGGAACGAAGCTCAAGGAAAACGGAAGACGATAAGTATTTGACTAGATGTGACATGCATACCTCGTGTGATCCATTTCCCCTCTCTTTATGAAGGGTTTTCTTGTTCTTCGTCAGTTAGGGAGAGAGGTCTATTGGATAACCGATTTGATTATGTGGCCCCTACTCATTAGACATAGGTTCCTTAGCCTTCGAAAATAAAGGGGTGATAGGATCTGTTTGAGAGTGCGTTTTTTAAAAAATAATATGTGTTTTTAAACTAAATCTCAATTTTGGAGTGTTTGAGATTGCGATTTTAAAAACGCAAATTTTAAATCATGGAAAAATCTACAATTTTAATAAGTTAACTCGATTGTGCTTATTTGAAAATGTGCGAATTTAAATCAAAATCACGATTTCGCTTAAAAAAAATATTTAAGACAATATTTACCTATTTTGTCTGAAATCGCAATTATATGCTATTTTTATCCAAACATTTGATTGATAAAAAAAGTACTTTTTAACATATTTTACCAAACGTCTGTACGATTTTAAAAAGTAATGATATCAAAACACAATTTTTAAAATCGCACTTATTGATATTGTACTTTTAAATAGGCCCTTAGTAGTCGAGGAGTAGTGGCTATGATATAGTAAACACATGAGTGCGACTCTTCAGCCCATCTAGTCAGCCCAAGTAAACCCGTTTTCAATAAGCTAACGCAGCCAGACCATGGAGGACGGGCGCATGAGCGCGACAAAGAGAGGTTGTGCTTACTATATTGGGGGCCAAAGAACCTATGCCTAATGGAGTAGTAGTGGGGCTACCAAATTAAATCAAGTATCCAATGGACCTCCTCGGCCCTCCCTAGTCAAACGATATTCTCCAATTTTTTGAGCTCCATTCCTCCAAATGAAAACTGACTTTACACATCAAAGTAACTTCCTGCTAAATCCCAAAGGGACACTTGGAGCTTGAGCTTCCCTCTCTTTGTATGATATCTTGATTCAAGATTTAGCGTGCGATCAACAAATTCTTCACTTTAAAAAAAAAAAAAAATCTGTTGTTCATCTAATTTTTTGACAAATGTGAAATTTCAATTATGCCTTAAAGAAAAAAAAAATCATTTATATAATCAATAAGCACATCATAAAAAAATAATAATAATTAAAAAAAAATGCAAGCAAGCGTAAGCCTCCATTGTAGCATCACCAGAAGGAGCATGATTTTATCTTACAACAGGATAAAAAGAAAAGGTTGTGAGCCAAACTAGCTGGATTGTTAAATAGAATAGAGGTAAAATTATCGATGTTTTGATGTAACATAAATGTCAAAATAATTTTGAAAAGTGTTATTTGATGAGATCTATATTTGAAAAAATATATTTAATTACTAAACGTCGGGAATAGTTTTTAGAGTAACGGTTTCCTTACCAAGCTGATTTATACTAATTAAGTATAGAGATTCTCATAGTTAGATTAGGTATAAAAAATAACGTTTATAAAAAAATAAACGGTAGAAATTGTCCCTAGTGAAAAACTAAGTTGAATTCTCCCATGATTAATATCTCATCTCAACCATTTATTCTTTCACACTAGCCAAATTCTTTTTAATTCTATTGGCAATACATTTTTCAATGCATTTCTAAGTCGTAGTGTAGTAAGATATAACTCCAAAATCCATCAATTGAGTTGGGTTAGGCACTTTAGGAATTAATTAATGTAATAGCAGCCATAATTTATTCCTTCAACAAATATATTTAGTTAAAGAAAAGAAGAGAACAACGCCATAATTTATTCAATAGTCACCCCTTTTGACAAATCACAATGATTTTAGATTAAGAATGTTTAAGGTTGTTCTAATTTATAAATAGAAGAGAACAACCTTATAAACATTCTTCTCGGTCCAAACCAAATCACAGCAGGTACATTTATTCAAAAGGATGGATGAATAAATTAAAAAAAAAAAAACGTAAAAACATGTCACTTTCTATATCCATTATCTAAACCAACGAGGGACGGGGCAATGGCTCGACAACGAACTTCATCTGTCCAATCCTGCAATGGGCGCCTTCGTGCATACCACAGGCAAAGTAGTGAGGCTTGTGCTTTTTCAGCACGAACTCGAAGCCGTCACCGCCTCCATCTGTCACATTGGCCAGCATCTTCGCTCCTTTTAAGTTGCACTTTTCGAAGCTCTCATGGTCTCGGAGCAAGTATACATTGTGAGGAATTGAGTTATTGTCTACCGGTGCATCATACTTGAAAACTGCAACCATAGACAAAAATGTTATTTAGTAAACTTATATACGATTGTCATATAATTTGAAACACGTCAACTCACCTAGCGTATCATGGGAGTAAAAGGGGCCATGTTTGAGAGCCCAATCAGTGTAGCTAACGTTGAATTTCCAGCCTTCCGAGCCACCCACGACGATCTTGTTGGCCGTACTAACTGCCAACATGCAGGAAGCAATCACAATCAAGATGAGGCCCCGTGCAAAAGTGAAACCACCCATATCTTGTTTCGAGAGCAACTTAAGAAAGCAGAAAATAGAGAGTGATAGAAGAGAAAAGATTGTAAGATGTTGGGTCTGATGGGAAGAGTTGATGGGTATTTAAAGAGGAGATGAGTAATCGTGATTGGTCATTATTAGATTTTGATTAAATTGTTATTTTAAAAGTCATCTTATTTTTAGAGGGACACAAGAGTAATACAAGAAAGGATCCGGCTTATATGTTATTATTAAAATATTAGCATCTATACTGCAGTTTAAGCAATAGTCAAAATTAAATCTCTAACTTTTGACTATTCTCCTCACATGCGCACTATATATAGCAGTGAATACTATAGGATAAAGATGATAAACTTATTAAAAAAAAAAAAAATTGAAATCGTCAACATTTCCTATTTGAAGCAAATGTTACCTAATTTACTTACTAAAAGAGGTCGTTAAGTTAGATTATAATTACGTTTGCTAATTTAATACATATCTCAATAACAAATATGCTTTTTTAAGCATTTCTGTTCAGAATGCATGTAATCTATCTACCAGTTTCTTTGGACACCTTTAATTAATCATTTAATATTTATGATCTAAATTTAATGTGGCTTTTTTTTCTTTTCTTTTTTTTTAAGATGAGAAATCATAGAAAAAACAAAGAAGAACATTTTTAAACGAGGAGAAATCATAGAAGAAACAAAGAAGAACATTTTTAAACAAGGATCCCTCCTATATTTAATTCCATTATTAAGGGGAAGACCAAGTCAAGGAAAAATATAAGAGAGGAAATACACTTTTCCTGTCAACTATTATCACTTTTCCATTTACGCCACCAAATATCAAAAAGTGGCATTAATTTGGATACGTCAAACTACCATCTCTTATCAAAAAGGTTACTCTGTCGGAATTATTTGCATGTTAAAATAGGAAAAATTGTCACATGCATCTATCTTTTATTCCATTAGTGGTGAAGCCAAAATTCATTATTGTATGGGCTAAACTAAAAATACATAAACACAATTTAAAATTTAAAGTGAATGTTCTTCAAGTTCAACCTTTGGAGTTCCACAACTAGAGTTATAGAAGGGAAAAATGATGTATTTCTTTGTAGATTTAAAAGGACGCTTTTAGTGATTTGAAGTTTAGACATTAAAATCCCATGGTTTATTACTTTTTGAATTATTAAATTCTTTTCTTTAGAAGAATGACTCAATAGTTTATAACTTCAACATGAATCATGAATCTAAATTTTTAAAAGTTAAGTTACAACCCGATAAAAAGACAATCAGAGTTGTTAAACAACAAAATAAAAAATATAGAATAAAAACAATAATAGACTATAAACAAACATATATAGAATAGTTTGCATATAAAGGAATCATTAATAAATCATATATGGGTAAAGTGCTCAATTTTTTTGCTTTGATTATGAACACTTTGTGTTTTTTTCAAGAAAAAGACAAGGTCACAAAGGAATTATGGTTAGCTATATAATGTAAAGTATAGAAAAAATACTAGTGAAAACTTCAGCTAGTACTACTTCACATACCTCTATGTGAAGTTTTGACATTTGGATCATCTCTAGTCCGTTTAGATTATAGGAGCAAAGGCATAACTATCCTCAATTTCTTTTTTGGATAATTATGCCCCTGCATTAACGAGGACTGGATCACCTCCCGTCCAAACAAACTGGAGAGGATCTCAATCCTAAGCTTCATTCAAATCATAAGAAAAAGATAAATGATAGGTTTTAATTTTGTTCCTAAATCTTCAGAAACTTCTCTAAAGCATCATCAAATCTAAAAAATTGAAAGAGAAACCTGAAACTCTTTTTTGAGTGGTTGGTGATAACTAAATTGAATTATTTCAAATTTTAACCATTTTTTTTTCTTTACACATACATCTTCAAAATTTTAAACTATAATATTCTCTAAATAGCAAATTTTTGTAGCATTCAGAAAAACTTTAGTAGTAGTAAGAATTTGTTCATGCATAATCAACATTTAGGATTATTGTGAAATAAAATGGATGGTGCAAAAAATCTTATTGATGCTAAATAATATTAATCCGAACAATTAACAATAAGATAAATAGAATATAATAAAAAATAAAGCAAGGAAAAATCTCACAAACCTATAAAATCACGCAAGAATATTGTTCTTAAATGTTGATTTCGTGTCTTCTGGATTGTATAACTCGGTGCAATCGGATCTCTTGACACACAATCTTCTAGGACTAGACTATAGTATCTACCTTTGTTAAAAACGCACTTTCAAGTAACGAAGATCAAATGAATAACCCTTTGATTGGAAGATTAAGCACAAAGATGATGAAGAATAGAGCACCAAAAAACTCTCTTTAGAAATAAGAAGCAATTCGAAAGTAAGTTGGAAATCTCCCTAAAATATCGAACTTTGGTAAAATGGAAATCTTTGTCGATAGTTTTTTTTGAATGATGTGTAAGTACATCTAAATCTCCTCCTTTTTATAGAAGTGATAAGATACCTTTTCCGTTAAAATCCATGATCGTGCATCTCTAGCAATCTTTGTAAATTAGTTTTCTAGCTAAATTTAGCTATCATGCCTTATTTCGTGCTCCAGTGGTCCTTGTACAACATAACTTTCCCCAACAATTTAAGTAATATTTTATTATATTTTTTCTTTCTTTCTATTTTTTTAATCTTTCTCTCTCTCTCTCTCTCTCTCTCTCTTTTATGGGGGAAGAAAAGGAAATGATAAAAAATAATTAAAAAAATACTGAAAAATAATTTTTAATTTTAATTGACAGTTTAAATAGATGGTCTGTTGGAGTGTCTAACGAAAAACTAGTAGCTAAAATAAAAATTGTATTTTAAATAGTTAAAATGAAAATCATTGCTAAACATGCTCTTAAAGAAAAACCGTAAGAAAACATATGAAAAAAAAATGATGCCTTAGTGTCAAACGATCATCAACATATCAATATCATATTAATGCCAAACCATTGTCTTTGCTGTAGTTTCAACTGAATGTCGGTGATGATTGGAGCAATGGTCCATTCAGTGAAGAGATTCTAATTGTTAATAGCTAAGATGGAAACCAAAGAGTCATGTTCAATCAACAAATTGTTGCAGCCTTGTAAGATAGTAAGATCTATCCCCGTAAGAGCAGCCATAGATTCTCCCTTGTTCGCATCAATGGAAAATAGTTTTTTGGTGAATGCTGAGATGATGTCACCCGGTGAGTTGCTTAGGACACCAGCAGTGACTGAAAAATAAGCATTAGTAGCAACATCAAAGTTAATCTTCATAGAACCTGTAGGAGGAGGATGCCAAATAGATTGACCAAATGAAGATGCCTTCCAAGCTTGGAGATGTGTCCAGATGACATTAGAGATGGACTTTAAAGTGTTGGAGACAACCGGCCGGGGTGATATTTTGTGAATCAATTGGTTACGGGCAAACCAAATCTGGTCTAGAACTATTTGTTTGTTTGTAAACTATGTTTGGTTGCTTTATAAGGGAAATATGAGTGACTTTTTTCAAATGGTTTGCTTATAAAAACAATAATAATAATAAATAAATAAAGGCAAACTAGCTAGGTGACATAACATTTGTATTTTGTAGTCCCCAAAAAGCTTGGTTTAAAGTTGAAATTGAACAACTCGTTGGTTTGGAGTAACAGGGTGCCAAGTTCATTATCCGTTGATGCACAGTAAATCACAAGATGATCAAGCTCTATTAGGATATTATTGAGAACCAAGATGATTTACACTAATCAAGCATAGAGATTCTCGTAGCGGGATTGGATTCATGTCCTAGTGTGTAACTAACTAATTTGGAGATTTCTTTGAACCGTTGAACCAACACCTTAAATGGTGTGAAAATATATTATTTGATCAACTAGCTCAGTAAAGCTGATTATTCTCAAAATAGCTACTACAAAATCTTATAATAAGTTTGCATTAAATCACTTTGAAGTGTATAGGAAGATATGGCATATAGTCTTTGGAGATTGTAGTAGTTCCTAAAACAATAAAATATTGTCTCTAATCTTAGTAACCTTTACAAAAGTTGTTTGTTGTTAGTTGTTTACAATTAGGCAATAAATTGTTAATTGATTAGTTTGATAATCTTCTTATGAAAAAATAACTCCAATTAGTTTAGCTTGCCTTTAATTCGGTAGAGATTGTCTCCAATAAAATAAATAAATAACTTGAATTCTCCCATGATTATCTCATCTCCACCATTTTTTTCACCAGAAGCGAGCCAAATTCTTGTTAATTCTATTGGCAATACATTTTCAATGCATTTCTAAGTTGTATTGTAGTAAGATATAACTCCAAAATCAATTAATTGAGTTGGGTTATGCACTTTGGGAATCAATATTGTAATGGCGGGTACATTAATTTCCTTCAACAAATATCCTGAGTTAAAGAAAATAAGAGAACCTTCAAAACACGAGAACAACCTTAATTTATTCCTTAGTCACCAATTTTGACAAATCATAATTATTTTTACTAAGAAATGAGAATTTTAAGGTTGTTCTAATTTCTAAGGAGAAGAGAACAACCTTTTAAGAATGGCCGTACAGTGGGGGGTGGGGAACAAAAACAGATTAACTCTTATTGAATGCCAGACAATCATAAAAAAAAAAGTTGTCACTTTCTGAATCGATTATCTAAACCAACGGGGCATTGGCATGACAAAGAACTTCATCTGTCCAAGGCTGCAATGGATGCCATCGTGCTGACCACATGCAAAGTAGTGAGGCTTCCAATTTTTCAGCATGTGCTCAAAGCCCTGCCCGCCTTCTTGTGTCACGTCAGCCAACGTCTCCGCTCCGGTTAACTTGCACATTATAAAGGTCCGAAGGTTTGGTAGCAAGAATATGCTTTGTAGGATTGTGGTATTGTCCTTTGGAGGATCATACTTTAAAACTGCAAATCACCATATATATTGTCATCATTTGATTCATATGCTATTTAATAAATTATTATATGGCTGTTATATAACTTAATCAAATACTTCAACTCATCCAAAGTATCGTTGAGATAAAAGGGGCCGTTTTTGAAAGCCCAATTAGTGTAGCTGAAGTTGAAGCGCCAGCCATCGGAGCCGCCGACGATGACTTTGTTGGGGGCAGCCTGTCTATATTTTGGGTGATGGAAGCCACCTTTGTGAGGAGGCAAATGGTTGTTAAACCCGAACTTCCAAATTTCCAATCCTTGTTGGCCATACTAATTGCCAACATGCAGGAAGCAGCTACAATCAGGACAAGGCCATGTGCAAAAGTGAAACCACTCTGCGTGTCTTGTATCTAGAGAGCAACTTAAGAAAGAGGGAAACTTAAGAGAAAAGATTGTAAGATGTTGGGTTTGACGGGAAGAGTTGATGGGTATTTAAAGAGGGGAGTCGGGAGAGGAAGAGGGAGAACAGAGAGAAAGGGTGTGGAAAATAGCCAAATTAACTTTATATATATATATTTGGTAGGTAAAAGAAAATTGAAAATACACCGTGAAACGCTCCTCCATTGGCTTCAATTTTCAACGAGTCAATCCTCTGGTGGATATTTCTTTTCCTTCTTTTTCTTCCCGCGTGTGCCACAATATTCCTCCCAAAAGGCAGCAATAGCAAAAAACATGGGGAAAAAATGGTCAAATTAGCAAGCTAGCTCTCTATAGTTTGGGCTGCTGCCAAATATCTCATTGAGCTTTCAATTATTTCAAATAGCTCCCTCCACTATTTTGGACTAATTTTAAATTAAAAAAAAATGTAATTCTCTCTCTTGTCTATTACTCACGGTCTGCCACATCAATTTAAAACTTTTTATGAGTTCATTTTTTTGGCTTCCTAGTACTTCTCATTTTAAATAAATAATTCTTTTTTCTATATTTTATCTATCATTTTAACAATTTTTTTTTGGATAAATGCAAAATTGATCCATGTAGTTGGCCTAAATTATAAATCGCTCTCTGTGGTATAACAAATAATTTATAGGTCTCTGTTATTGGCCTAAATTATAAATCACACCATGTGGTATAAAAAATAATGTATTGGTCCTCAGGGTAGGCCAAAATGACAGTTTACTCCCTTAAATCAATTTTTCGTTAAGTAACTTAACCGAATCTGTTACATTAATTGTCACATCATATTGTTACAGAAAATTAACATAATCTCGTCTATAACCAACATTTTACTCCGTGCGTAACCCTCCTTTATTTTCATTTTTCTCATTACGATTTGGTAGCATTTTACGAAAATTTGATGATCGTTTTTTGTGAAACAGTTGAGGAAGATGAAGATGAGGAAAGATTACATACAGAGTAAAATTTTGGGATATAAGATATTAAGTTAATTTATTGTAACAGTATGACGTGGAGTGAAGGCTGACGTGTAATCTTAGCTGCCATCGTAAAAGAGAAATGGTACACATCATTCTCTCAACCATCTTTCAACCATCTTTTTATCCAAATCTAATACATCTATCATTGATTTGTAGACTCATATGAGTTCTACAAAAATTTAATGATAGATTCACTCATTCACTATAGGGAGATGGTTGAAAGATCAGTGGGGTGCATGTCATTGGAAATATTTTTGGAAGATCCATATACATCTCAGTTTGAATTGAAACAGTATTTTCGACATCATAATCAAATTTCTCCATGACATTTAATTGCTATTCCACAATGGAAGTGTTAGATATATAAGAAAGTGGGATTGTTATCCTTCCTAGATGTATTGAAAGATTTGTTGGGCTGACTAGACTTTTCTTGCGTAACTGTAAGCAACTTCAAAAAATTTCAGAACTTCCACCAAATGTAGGATTGGTTTATGTGTACGGATGCATGTCATTGGAAAGATTTCAACTTAATATATGCCATTTACCAAGGCTTGAATGGATTGACTTGACTAGCTGCCATAAACTACTCGAAAATATAGTGAATGATGTGAAAATGTATTTTTTGAGTGAGGTCTCTCTCTCTCTCTTTTCTATACAATTCAGTGTGTGCCTTGATTTGTAGGTTGTAACGCTGAAAATTTGTCATATTCGTGTAACAGGAGAAAGAACATCTTGAGTACTGTCGCTTTATTTGTATACTTCCAAGAAGTAAGATTCCTGATTGGTTCAGCTATCGTAAAGAGGTTTCAAACAATAATTCATGTGAAACAGATATCGATTAGCCTTCAAATTTGGATGGGGAGATTACACGAATTGCTTTCTCTGTTGTTGTTGGAATAGAGAATGGACAAGATGATGATTTTCTCATAATTTTTGTTTACATCATGAGTAGTGGTGTAGCAATCTATCGTACCAGTGAAAGAGTTTATCCATTGGACTCAGATCATGTATGGTTGCATTTCCATGTTCCAACATCTTTTAAGTTTAAGGAGGATAATGAGCATCTACAAGTTAAATTTGTTTGTCAAAGCGATTCAAAGTCAATGCTCTTTAAAAGTTGCGGATTCCATCTCGTGCGTATACGTAGGTATGAAGAGAAGGCAGCAGATTTAATAGATGGTATTCAAGTTCCTAAGAGACCGGTGACGACGACGACGATGATGGCAACTTGGAATCCAATGGCTACCCAAAACAAAAGAGGCATTCTTCAACCTCAGGCATTAGAATTTCAGATGCAGAGGAAACACCACTTGGTGAATCATAACTACACCAATCAAATTTGCTTGTTGATCTGCCCGCTTAACTATGGATCAAATCTTCCTGGTTTGGAAAGAGACGATGCCATTTTATGAATTTTTGGTGCAATTGACAAATGGAGTTCAATACGAGTAAGTTTGTGCAAAGCCACTGGCTTGGGTTACAATAATGCAAGTGTTTTTAATTGGGCTTACTTCAATTCTGTAATCAAGGAGTGATTTTATTTATTTATATATATGGTTTTGGTTTTGGATTTCTAATAAATCAGTGATATATTGATTCTCCAACCCCTAATGTCGTTTTCAAGTGAATGAACAGTACATCGTTTTGCTTTTGCTAACGGACACGTCTTTCCCTGTTTAGGCTTCAGACGAAAACAAATTTCAATATATAAATCAACTCCTGTTCGGTTGATTGTGTTCGTATGTTTTGTAATTGTACTAATACATATTCTCCTCAAACCAATTCCTAGGCATCCCTTGATTTATGTACATGGTTCTAATTCAAACTCCAAATCCAGGATTGCATATATAAAACTTTGTGAGGAAATGCATTTTTCCTTGGCATCCAGCTTTTTGTCAGAATACCGACATTCCCCTCCATTGAACTGACTTCTCTTCTTCAGAAATTAACCACTAGTTACATGAAGAGACAAATTACAACTAGTACTGCTGGATTGCTAAATTATATATATGATTTACTCCTTGCCACCCTAAACAAATCTTGTATTGAAACTCGATGGCTCATCTAATGCTTCTTCTTTTTTTTTAATAAAAGTCAAATTTAACGTGGCCACGTCTAATTTGATGTCGAAAAAACTCAAACGGTGTTATTTTTTTACAACAACAAAAGATATAAGCCCACGACCTAAATGTTATTTGAGGGAAGAAGATAAGAGCTAGAGTAGAAGAGAAATGAGATATTCAGAATTTCCTTTGCTGGAATGATTGATTTACGTCATTCCAGCATTTTTCTATTTGTTTAATAAAAAGGTTCATTTTCGACATATCCCATCACATATGAGATTTTACATGTTCACTCAAAGTCAAGTGATAATAATAATAACAATAATAAATACTGAGCTTTGCATAAAGGACATAATAAACTGAGTAATGCTACACACACTTTTATTTTTTTACACATATATTAGCTTTTAAAATCATTAAAAAATTTGTGATGAATTTTTATTAAATTTTGATTCAATAATAATTTTAAAAGTATGAGTACAAAGAAATTAGTGTGAAGAAGTGGAAGTATGCGCAATATTTTCATAATAATAGGGTGAGTTTGGAGGTTGTGCTTTTTATGTGTTAGATATTTTAATTACATGAATTAGGAGGTTCGACCTTTCTGTTAGTGGGTTAGAAGGAGGTCTAGTTGTATTAACCGATTGGGTCTATAAAAGGGAGGCCCAATAGATAGAAATATGTTAAGAAATAAAAAAAATCCTACAAACTCAACTCTATACATCCGAGCTGACTTGGAGTACTCATAAACTATTGGATCAACATTTACTTACCATAAATCTTAATGGTTTATGGACACATTACATCAGCCCAACTGTACAAAAATTTTATAAGAGTTAATAAGTTTTTAGTGAAAAATTGTGTAGTTTTCCTTTGGAGCTCAAAGCATGTCGAATGGTCTAGTAATATCTTTCAATTTCATTTACGATTCAATTCCCATTTATTACCCAATCTTCCATATACAACTAATAATTCCATTACAAATCCATCTACAATTGCTCTCAATAATTAATTTAATAAGCTACGGATCACTAGTTTGAATCTCCTTTTGTACTCCTCTTATGTGAACATATAAAAATAAAAAATAATAATATAATAATAATAATAAAAGAAAAATAATTAACAATTCCATATCAGATTCATATACCACTTCAGTCTATTAAATAACAATTTTTTTTATATATATGAAAAGTTGATGTACGCCTACTTTAAATACCATGGATTTTGTTTGGCAAATAGTTTTGTAGCGATTGTCGGTCTACAGAGTGAGAGAGAAATAAGGCTTGTTTTTCAAGACTTCTTTAATTATTTACAGAATTGACCTAGTTTATGAGCATGTCTTTCCGACTATCTGGCTGCTTTAGGCTCTATTTACTTCGACGTAAATTGATTTTCAGAAAATAATTTTTTTAATTTATGATGTTTATTTCGACGTAAAATAATAGTCAAACCGAAAATGATTTCGGTTTGACCAAAAATCCTTTATATTTTTAGGAAAATGGTTTCCAATTTTTAATCCCGCAATCCATTTTCCGTTGATCCCATTTTTTTTTTTATTTTTTCCTCTTTTGGAATTTGTTGCAGGATTGGGATTTTATCAATGGGACTAGAGATGGAGGTGGAGTTTGATAAAAGTTCTAAGATTGGTCTAGGTCCTAATATTGTTCATCCATCTCATCAACGTTGCTCCAATGTTGTAAATGGAAACACCAAAGGGAAACCCATGCGTAAAGATGATCAATTGAGCCTAAAGGAGGACTTCATAGAGCTTAACTTTGGTCGCTATCGTAGTTCTTCTTGTAAAAGCAGAATTCTATCTAGACCTGTTGGACTAGAAGGTCTAGACGTAAAGAGAGTGACTCTAATAAAGAGAATTGGATATTTTTCTTTTTCTTTTTTTTCTTTTTTTTTCTAAAAAAATGGAAAATCCAAAAATATTGTTTTTGTTGAATTTTAACAATCAAACATAAATTATTTTATATTGTGAATAAAAATTACATTTTATAGCTTAATATAATTAAATGAAAATATTAAAAAAAATGATTTTCCGAGTACGCGGTAAACACCGTAAAATATTTTCGGTGGAAAATATTTTCAGAAAAAATGATTTCCCTAAAAATATTTTCCGACAAAAATTATTTTACGTTGAAGTAAAATGAGCCTTAGTTTATGCAGCCAGTGAGAAATAACTATAAAAGAAAATAGTAGTACATAATCTGGTTTTTTTCTTTTTTTTTGGCTTTTGTGTTTTATGTTAATGTGTCATTCTCTTATTGAAGAAAAAAAAGGTTATGATTTATTCCAAATTGCTAAAGAATCATTCCTCAAACTAAAAATTTAACTCATCTTGCATAATGTTTAATCCGTTACCAAATATAAGAAACAAAAAAAATTAAAGAGGAAGAATATGTAATTACTTATAACTAGATCAAGGAGGGAAATGATTAATCTCATTCGTGGGATATTTTATAGCATTTCAATAGTAATAGCTATTATAACTAGTTAAAAAGTACAATTTTTTATTTTAGCTACTCATTTTTTAATGTCAATTCCAATAGATTCTCTATTTTATTATCTACTTACTTTAAAATATTATTTTTTATTTTTTATTATATTATTGTCAATACTTAATTAAAGAAAAATAATAATATTATATTATATAAAAATTCAATCTAATATACTATAATGAATAGTTATTTGGTAATTCTAAGCTATTCTGGTAAAACAAAAAAATAACAAAAATAACTAAATATAACTTTCTTTCTTTTTTATCATTTTAATTACACTACTAAAGATGCTATTAAGAAAATTTCAACAAAGCTTCTTAACATTCTTTTCACGCCACTGTCACTTGTCTAGCAAAAGACAGAAATGTCCAGATAAATTTTTAACTCTAAAATTTAAAGAAGGGCAAAACAGTCATTTGCCACATCAAACAAAATGCCTTGCGTGTTTTGTCTCTTCTCTTGGGAGAAGGATTCGGTCCTTTATAATGCAGGGGGGCGTTATTGTCCAAAAATTTTCCCAGTCCCTTCTTTTGATGATGCAATTGCAAGGCAGCACCTGCCACCCACTTTAATTTTCTCCTTTAACTCTCAGAGCTAAAGTAAAGGTGGTTCTGCAAGGCAATCATCTTTAAAGAAGGTCAAAACAATCATTTGGCCCATCAAACAAAATGCCCTGCATATTTTGTCTCTTCTTTTGATGCTTGCAATTGCGAGGCAGCATCCACTTTAATTTTCTCCTTTAACTCAAAGAGCTAAAGACTAAAGTAAAGGTGGTTCTGCAACTCAATTATCTCTAGAGACTAGTGAGGAATATTGGATCTCTATACGAGTATACGACGGTGAGATAAAAGTTATCTAATTTATTTCAGTTATCCATATTGGATCTCACACTTAGCATTAATTTATTCAGTTATCTAAAAGTTTGTTTGATCACATATTTAAAACTTTTCGAGAACAAAATTATAAAAAAACGGTTGACAAAAAAAAAACCTTTTCACTACGTACACCACACCTCTCAGGCTCACAAAAAATTAACTAAACAATTTATCAGAATTGTTTGTTGAACACTAGTAGAAGAAAAACTTGGCTCACAGAGCTACGGTAAGAACGATGATGTACAATTTGATGGCAGTGGTATAAAACTTGAACTTGTTTCATACTTGAGAGTTGAGAGGAATTGCAATTCAAAGATCGTAACTCAGTTTTCAATATATAATTTTTATTTTTTTTAATGCCGTGAATAGATAAAACAAAGGACAAAGTTTTCTTTTAAATTGAGCCTTCAACTCAGTCTATAAAAATGACATGTGTTCTTTGAACATGTAAAAAATACATATTTTTTTAATAATAGAAATAAGATTAAAGTAAATTTTATTTAAAAATTATGTGTATCTCACATGTTTTAAAAAAATGACACATCATCCCCAAGAGGTAGTTCAAACGGCTGGGACCACACTTATTAAAGTGGATGTCACTAGTTCGAATCCCCATCCCCCCTCTTGTGTGGACATGTCAAAAAAAAAAATGACACATCATTTTTATAAACTAAGTGAAAAAAGTTACTTAATGTTTAGTGGTTTCTGATAAATTCTCATATCAAACAAGGGCTGAACAAAATTGAATCAAATGTTGGAACAACATCTTCACCATCATGTCATGACTATTATATCTGACTCATGACCGGCAAGTAATTAAGGCATCGATTGCTGATTTTTTTTTTTTCCCTTTAAATTTATTTTAAATAAAGTTAAAACATTAATACAAAAACTTTCTTCCTTAAAATTCATTATTTTTCTTTTCTTATATCACTAAATTTGAAGTTTGAATTGGTGATTTATCTCTAGTATGTAAGTAGTACCGTAGTAGCAGTCTGGTGTGTGAACAACGTACCAGCCCTTTTCCTCAAACGACAAATTACTCATCTTGCTAGTGATAATATTAAGGATTAAGGATAAATAAAGTTTAGAGGAGGATGATGATTGATCTCATTGTATGTGAAGTTGCCAGAAGCTTCCTTAACCTTCTTTTCCACAACCCACTTTACTTTTCTTTTTTATTGTTTGTCATCCTTCTTTTAATAGGTTTTCTCTTCCTTTGATCATGCAGAGCATGCAGCATCGACTTTTCTCCTTATCTCGAGACTTAAAGCAGTTCTAGATTCAAATATCCCTATAGAGAGGATGACTTCTTCCATGGCCTTCCAAGGAGCCTCTTCCTCTTCTTCTTCCACCCGTCCATTGACGTACGATGTGTTCTTGAGTTTTAGAGGCGAAGATACTCGCCAAAATTTTACTACCCATCTATACCGTGCTTTGCATCTAAAGGGAATCAACACTTTCATAGATCATGAGAAGCTTAGAAGTGGAGAGGAAATTTCTTCAGCACTTCTCAAAGCCATTGAACAATCAAGGATTTCAATAATTATATTCTCTCAAAACTATGCATCATCTGGATGGTGCTTAAACGAGCTATGAAGATTATTGAAACAAAGGACAAAAGGTTATACCAGTGTTTTACAATGTGGACCCCTCGGATGTAAGAAATCAAAAGAATGGTTATGAAGAAGCATTATCTAAACATAAAGAAAGGTTCAAAGATGACACGAATGTGCAGAGCTGGAAGGCAGCCCTAACCAAAGTGGCCAATTTTTCCGGGAAGCATTCAAAGAATTATAGGTATTTCTTATGAGTCTTGTGCATTTGTTGTAGATTTTTTTTTCTCTTTTTTTTCTTATTCCAATTACTTATGTGCATACTTTTTATCTCTCTCTCTCTCTCTCTCTCTCTCTATATATATATATATATATAAATATATATAATCTTTTGTATTTGATAGGAATGATGCTGAACTCATTGACGAAATTGTTCGGGATGTCATGAACCACACATACTTACATGTTGCCAATCATCCGAAAAAAGAAGAAGAATTTGAAGAAGAAGAAGAAGAAGAAGAATTTGAATTTGAAGAAAGAAGAATTTGAAGAAGAAGAAGAAGAAGAAGAAGAATTTGAAGATGAAGAAGAATCTGAAGAAGAAGAAGAAGAATTTGAATTTGAAGAAAGAAGAATCTGTAGAAGAAGAAGAAGAAGAATAGAAGAAGAATATGAAGATGAAGAAGAAGAAGAATATGAAGATGAAGAAGAAGAAGAAGAATTTGAAGAATCTGAAGAAGAAGAAGAAGAAGAATCTGAAGAAGAAGAAGAAGAATTTGAATTTGAAGAAAGAAGAATCTAGAAGAAGAAGAAGAAGAATAGAAGAAGAATCTGAAGATGAAGAAGAAGAAGAAGAAGAAGAAGAAGAATTTGAAGAATCTGAAGAAGAAGAAGAAGAATTTGAATTTGAAGCAAGAAGAATCTGTAGATGAAGAAGAAGAAGAATCTGAAGATGAAGAAGAAGAAGAATCTGAAGATGAAGAAGAAAGAAGAAGAAGAAGAAGAAGAAGAAGAAGAAGAATTTGAATTTGAAGAAAGATGAAGCTGTAGAAGAAGAAGAAGCAGAATTTGAAGAACCTTTGGAACATAGTGTGATGGTGATCACTCACTTTGGAACATTTTAGTTAAATAAATTACCTATTTTGAAAATCTGAAAATGAAAAGAAACATTAAAAGAGGATAGATGGAATGCAAGTTTGTTTCCGTTTTGCATTGAGACCTTAATTTCCAAATTGATGAATTTTAGATTTGTGTTTTTGAAATTTGTAAATCAACCATTATGGGCTTCATCTCACGCAAGATTTTGAGGAGGTTTGTTTTGTGGAGAAGAAGTGTGTTTGGTTTTGGGTTTTGATTTAACTTTACTCAAGTATGCATATGTTTTTGTTCTAGTTTAGGAATATGATATCCTGTTTTATTTATTATATCTGGTTCTGTTTGGTTACAGGAATAAGATATTCTTTATCCCAGTTTATGTAATTTGAGGATAGGATACTATTGAAAAACAAAAATGGTTGAAAAAAGAAGAAGAAGAAGAAGAGCTAAGTTTCCCATCTTTTAGGCCATTTGTTGACCCAGACCAGTTTTCGGCCATTGTTGGCCTAATATCTTTTGTCTTTGTGGTATTGTTTCAAAACCTAAGCCCGTTTAAGCCCTTTGTTGGCTTTTATCTTGGCTCCTAGTTGGCCTCATTTCAACTGTTTGTTGGTTTTTATCTTGGCCCATAGTTGGCCTAGTTTTTGAAGATTCTCGGCCTATTGTTATTAAAGGCCCAACTCCCTATGCTGATCATTGTCAACTTATTTTAAACTTAAGATTTTAGAATCTTTTACCTTGAGTTTGAGGAAGAATGTTAGAATATATTTGAATAACCCTAAAGTTAGTGATTTGATGAAGATTAGATTAGCCTAAATTTAAAGATTTGATTATGATTTGATCATCCTAAATTAGGGATTTTATTAAGATTATATTTATGTGTAAACTCTATAAAATTAGCATTTTATATTGGGGTTAAATACCTTATTCCCCATGTAAAAAAAAAAAAAAAGAGGGGAGGGGATTTGCCAAATGACGTCATTTTGGAGGAGGCTTTTTTAAATTGATTTTTTTTTTCCCAAAAAGACATTTTAAGAACTTAACCTTATCAAAACGAGGTCGTATTGAATTTTTCATCCTATTTGACAGTAATGAATAATAGAGTGGCCAAATTTGCAACTGATTAGTAGTTTAGAGGGCTACTTTATCACTTTTTAAATATTAAGAGGCTAAATCATAAATAATTGATAATTTAGGGGACCTTTTTATATTTTGCCCTAATTATATTTATGAAGGGTCTTCTGGGCTCCATCTGGTTAGGGGGGAGGTCTATTGAATAACCGATTTGATTTTGTGGTTCTCACTATGTTTTAGACATACATTTTTTAGCCCTTGAGAATAAAGGGCTGTTAGCAGTCCTCAGGTGGCAGTGCCTATGATATAGTAGATATAGGAGCGGGCCTCTTCAGCCCATCTAGTCAGCCCAAGAAAGCCCATTTTCAATGAGCCTTATAGATTGACTGAACTCTGCCAGACCGAGAAGGATACGCGCACGAACGACGAGAAGAGGCTGTCTTTAAAACTGTATCCCAGCCACTACCACCTCGAGTGCTGACTGTCGCCACTTTATTCTTGGGGCCAAAAAACGTATGTTTAATGGAGGGGGCCATAGAATCAAATGGATTATCTAATAGAACCTTCACGATTAAGCTCGACCCGAGCTCAAGCTCGACACTGTACAAGCTCGCTCGTTACTATTAAAGCTCGCTCGATTAGCTAACGACACATACCCGACTCGCTCGATTAAGCTCGACGGGGGCTCGTGGGCTCAACTCGTTTAAGTCGAACTCGTTTAAAGCTCGCCCGGCTCGTTTAAAGCTCGTGAGCTCGATCTAAGTATTTGAAATTATTACAATTTTACAAACATGTAACATTTTATGCAAAGTTCATTATAAATTATTACATATATATTACTTATCAAAAAAAAAATTATTACATGTATGATGTATTGGTGTATGATATATTAATTACAAATTTCAATAGTGTATGATATATTAATTCATATTCATTCATATATGATATGTCATAGATGTACTAATTAATATGTTAAATTGTTACAATAAACTAACTTCTATATAATGTTACACACTATTAACTAGCATTAAGTAACATAAGTTATATATATAATATATGAATCATATAATATATCATATATAAATCAATGATTCAATATGATTTGAAATTATTACAATTTTACAAACATGTAAGTGATGTAACATTATATGACAATGTGATTCATATAATATCAAATAAAGTAATTGACAGTTAATTAAACAATGTGTTATTCATAACTATAATTAAAGTATTAATATACTATCATTATAATTTATATGATTATATTACATGATCATTAAATCATACAATTATATAATAACAAATTATACATTTATAATATGACATAAGTATTATAAATTAATAGTAATACATATTATATAATAGTTAAGAACTTAGAGGCTTATTTGATTATAAAAAAAGAAAAAGTAAGTACCTCGAGGCTAGAGATTAGATTTAGTTTCAATGTATGTTATAAGTTCACATACGTTATAAGTTATAATTATACATAAATGTAATAATTAATATGTTAAATTATTACAATTAAATTATAATAACTTGTATATAATGTTATACACTATTAACTAGCAACAAGTAACGTAAGTTACATAATTACGTAGCACAAGTAACATAGTTATTAATTAGTATATAACTAGTTAGTAGTTACATAATAACTAACTTTGTAATTACTTATATTCTTATTCCAATGTTTTGTAATTTAATATATATTAACTAATAAGTATTATTTAAAAAAAAAAATTAACAAGTATTAACTAAGTTATTAAATTATTAAATTATAACTATGGTTAATAACATATTTTATATAATATTAAGTATACCCTTCATTAGATAATTGAAATTGAAATTAAAATTAAACTATAGCCTTAAGACACAATTTTTAAAATCACATATAATATTAAGTATACCCTTCATTAGATAATTGAAATTGAAATTAAAATTAAAATTAAATTATAGCCTTAAGACACAATTTTTAAAATCACAAATATTGAAATTGAAATAAGAAACTAACCCACACTAAATAATACTAAATATCATTTTTTTTTGGGACATTAAATAGCATAATTTTTATTCTTAATTCTTATATTTTGAATTTTTATTAAATTTAATCATAGCCATCCAATCTCAGCCATTGGATCTGATTAATTCCTTAGTTGAGATGCTATAAATACATCTTTAAAAAAAACCCTAGCCATCTGCGCCTCTAACCCATTTCCCCCGGAATAGGATCCTCTCCATTTCAAATGAAATGGAGAATATCCATTTAGTGTAAAATGATGGATAATATTGTAAATTTAATCATTCAACTTTCATGTTAAGACAATACTACCCCTTATTTTACACTAAATGGATATTATCCATTTCATTTGAAATGGAGAGGATCCTGCTCCATTTCCCCCGAGTCCCTGACCTAGCCGCCTCACTCTCATCTCTTTCTACTCACTGTCAGTCTGTCACTCTCCTCTCAATCTCTCATCTTCGTCCCTCTCTCTCTTGCTCTCTCAGTCTCCTCTCATCTCTGTTATGGCATCTGCCCATCTACCTTTTACGGATTGAAAATTAGAACTAGTTGTGCACCAAGTTCTCTCTCGAAGCCTCCATTTTCGGTCAAGCTTGAGGAGGAGGGAAAACCTCTTGGTTTCTCTCCTCCTCATCAATCCTTTTGCAACAGCCAACTTCTTTTTCTTTTGAGATTCTCTCTTCATGAGAGAAATCCTTTACATCTAGAGGTTTCAAAATACAGCAGCAACTATGGATCGCCTTCCTCCACCTTTCCTCTGCCTCAGAGTGTCTTCTCCATCGCCTCAACGGCTGGTTCTATGTAGGCTTGAGGACTAGTTTTTTCCAAGTACGATCTACTCCTCTCAATCAGCCCAAGCCAGACACGTGCCTATCATCCATCACCACCGACGTTCTAGCTTCCAGGCGAACTCCTCAACGGTCCCTTTCGACCACCACGCGCCGGTGCGTGGTCCATATGCTCCTGCGAGTGGATCTAACGCGTCGACGCGTGGGTCCCATGGGCCGTCAGCGTCATTGAAGGCCCCTCCTGTAAATTGTTGTGTTTTGAGTTTTTTTTTTCCTGTTATGTTGTGTAACTTCTTTTAATTTTCTGTGGCTTTACTGCTTAGTTTTTGGCCCAATCTGTTTGGGCTATAGATGCTTTGGAGTTCTTTTCTTTTTCCCTTTTTGATATTACTCCTGTCATCTGAGATCTGTCTGGTTGTTTCTCCTTCTATACTTTTCTGTTTCAGAATTGGTCTTAACGAGCCTTAAACGAGCCGAGGTGCTTGTTTAAGGCTCAAACGAGCTTTTAACCGAGCTCGAGCTCGGGCTCGAGCTCAGTATCATGAGGTTGAAAATTTTGCTTCTAACTCGAGCTCGAGCCGAGTCGAGCCAATCGAGGGCTCGGCTCGGCTCGAAAAATGCAATTTCACGATCCCGATCCCGAGCTCGAGCTGGGCAAAAGGCTCATCGAGCCGAGCTTGAGCCAGGGGTTCCAAGCTCGGCTCGATTATTTTCCTGCTTAAATGAGCCGAGCCGAGTTTGCCAAAGCTCGGCTCGTTTACAGGCCTACTTACCCCTACTTAGGTTTCGTTACTTTTGCAATTATATCCTCAAACTTCAAAGAATTATAATATTAGGTCACCACATATGTTTGAAAATATTATAATGCCATCTTTCTATTATGATTTTCTGTTAAATCCTAACTGAAGACACCAAAATACAAAATAAATTCTATAGGGTAATACTCTATGACTAACCCACAGCCTCACCCACGACGATACCCAACCGACCATGCATAGGGTAATTTTTTAATTTTTTTAATTAGGGTAATTTTAAATTTTATAGGGGTACAAAGGACATTCTACTTATTATCAGTTTCATTTAATTCTAAATCGTAATGATAGGTGACATTACAAAAGTTTCCAAATTAAACATAGCAACCCAATTATATTGCAACTTTTTTAAAAGGATTAACTTCAATATGGTCTGCTTGCAAAAGGTTACTTTTGCAGCAACTAATAAAATTCTGACACATCATCTAAATCACAAAAAATGCAAAAACATAAACTACAACTAAATAGACTGAATTTTTGTTGAAACAAAAGCCATCTCTCCGAGGATCAACCACAGAGTGGGTGTGGCGGTCAAGCCCTGTGTCCAGAACGTTCGTGGAACTCCAGATCCAATGACTCCCTTGCCGTTCGAGCAGCATTGGGATCCATGTCTTTGCTCAAACTAAAACTTCTGTATCCGATATCTCTCCGTGGATCAAGAGACCCAAATCCAAACCTACAACCACAGTTGACTGATTTCCTCACCGACGACCGTTTCCCGGAGAAACCATCGGCGATTGACGTTGTATAATCTCTTGGTCTTCCTTCTTCGCCATTCAAGGATCGTTCTTGAGCCCCTCTACTCTCTCTCGGCAGACCTGTGTGTCTTTGAAACGCTGGATCACGCTGCACCACCCAATTGTGACCAAATGTCACTGATCCCTCTCCGATGGATTCCTTTAGGGTGATAAAATCCCTAAAGGGTTAACCTTTCCCTTTAGGATTTAGTTTTGAATAAAAAATGAATTTTAAAGCATTAGAAACAAGTTTTTTAGGCATTAGAATCAAATTGAGGCATTAGAAATAAGTTTTGTAGGCATTAGAACCGAGTTTTGGGCCATTATAATGGAGGTTTGAGGTTGGGGTTGGTAGAAAAGTGGCCGGAGAGGGTGATCCGTGGGTCACGGCAGACCCACGGCTAGGTCACACCGATGGAGAGCCGGTGATGTTGGCGAAGCTGATGGAGAGCGATCCTCCGGCAAGACCGAAAGAGAGAGAGACAGTGAGGCAGAAAAGCTTTGCGTGGGATGAAGAAGAAATGTTTGTAAAAATCTATTGTTTTCGATCCTATTCTATGAGATTATCTTCCCTTACGTGTCTAATAGGTATTGGGGGTTGCAAAAGTGGCCTTTTACAGACCAACCGTATGGTAGGGGCTCTCTTTTTAAAATTATGATTACAAAAGTAATGGAACAGCAAGGGGTAGGTGAAATTTCTTCAATGATTTTAGACTAGGAATGTTTAAGGTTGTTCTAATTTATAAACAGAATAGACCAATCTTATAAACATTCTTCTCAGTCCAAACCAAGTCACAGCAGGTACATTTATTCACAATTATCTGAGTCATAAGGATGGATAAATAAACAAAATAAATAAATAAAAACATGTCACTTTCTATATCCATTATCTAAACCAACGAGGGACGGGGCAGTGGCACGACAACGAATTTCATCTGTCCAAACTTGCAATGGGCGCCTTCGTGCACACCGCAAGCAAAGTAGTGAGGCTCGCACTTTTCCAGCACGAACTTGAAGCCGTCGCCACCTCCTTCTGTCACGTCAGCCAGCAACTTCGCTCCTTTTAGGTTGCACTTTTCAAAGCTCTCATAGTTTTGTAGCAAGTACACATTATGAGGAATTGAGTTATTGTCTACTGGTGGATCATATTTGAAAACTGCAACAATCATAGACAAAAATGTTATTTAATAAATTGATATATGATTGTCATATTACTTGAAATACGTCTACTCATCCAATGTATCATGGGTGTAAAAGGGGCCATTTTTGAGAGCCCAATCAGTGTAGCTAAAGTTGAATTTCCAGCCTTCGGAGCCACCCACGGTGATCTTCTTGGCTGTACCAACTACCAACATGCAGGAAACAGTTACAATCAGGACGAGGCCCCGTGCAAAAGTGAAACCACCCATGTCTTGTTTCAAGAGAAACTTAAGAAAGAGGGAAATAAAGTGTGATAGAAGAAAAAAGATAAGATGTTGGGTTTGATGGGAAGAGTTAAGGGGTATTTAAAGAGGATATGAGTAACTGTAGTAGGTCATTATTAGATTTTGATTAAATTATAATTTTAAAAATCACCTTATTTTTAGAGGAACGCAAAAATAGTATAAGAAAAACTTGAAAATTTATCAGATAAAATAGGAAGAATAAAGAGAAAGGGTGTGAAAAATTGCCAAGATTACCTTTTCCTTTTTATTTATATATATTTGGTAGAAAAAAAAAGAAAAAAAAGGAAAAGTAAAAGGAATGTACATCGTGAATTAAAGCTCCTCCATTGAGTTCAATTTTCAATGACATGAGTCAATCCTCCACTTGGATATTTATTTTCCTTTCTTTTTCTTCATTGAGCTGTCAATTATATATCTTGGACCATTTCCAAATAGATTCTTCTGTTTTTCTAGTCGATGATATCATGTTTCTCTCCTATTTGACTTTCGAATGTTCTCCTCACATGCGCACTATATATAGTAGTGAAAATTACATGATAAAGATGATAAACTTATTTAAAATAAAATATAAAAAAAATTGAAGTCGTCAACATATTCTATTTGAAGCAAATGTTACTGAATTTACTCACCAAAAAGAGGTCGTTGAGTTAGATTATATTTACGTTTGCTAATTTAATACATATTTCAATAACAAATTTGCTCCTTTAAGTGTTTCTGTTCATATTGTATTCTATCTACTAGTTTCTTTAGACACCTTTAGTTAATCTTTTGTGATCTAAATTTAATGTGGCTTTTTTTATTTTTGTTAGATGAAATGAGAAATTATAGAAGAAACAAAAAAGAAAATTTTTAAACGACGATACCCCTATATTTAATTCCAACCATGTCAAGGAAAAGTATAAGAGAGAAAATACACTTTTCCCCCAAAACTATCATCACTTTTTCATTTACGCTACTAAACATCAAAAGTGGCATTGATTTCGATACGCCAAACTACCATCTCATATCAAAAAGGTCAATCCGTCGAAATTATTTGGATGTTAAAATAGGAAAAATTGTTAGGTGTATCTGTCTTTCATCCGATTAGTGGTGGAGCCATAAATTCATTATTGTATAGGTTGAACTAAAAATACATAAACACAATTTAACATTTAAAGTGAATGTTCTTCAAGTTCAACCTATGGGGTTCCACAACTAGACTTATAGAATGACGTATTTTTTCAGCTTTAATCCTTGGAGATTTAAAAGGATGCTTTTAGTGATTTGAAGTTTCAACACTAAATGGTATATTACTTTCTGGATTGCTAAATTCTTTTCTTTTGAAGAATGACTCAATAGTTTATAATTAACTATCTAAATTTTTTAAGTTAAATTACAATCCGATAAGAGACAATCAGAGTTGATAAACAACAAAATAAAATATCATAGAATAAAAACAATAATAGACTATAAACAAGCATATATAGAATAGTTTGCATGTAAAGGAATCATGAATAAATCATATATGGGTAAAGTGCTCAATTTTTTTGCTTTGATTATGAACACTTTGTTTTTTGTTTTTTTCAAGAAAATGATAAGGTCACAAAGGAATTATGGTTAGCTATATAATATAAAGTATAGAAAAAGTACTAGTGAAAACGTCGTCTAGTACTACCTCTATGTGAAGTTTCAGCATTTGGATCCTCTCTAGTCCGTTTGGACCGTAAGTGATCCAATCCGAAGTTTCGTTCAAATCATAATAAAAAGATAAAAGATAGGTTTTAATTTTGTTCCTAAATCTTCAAAAACTTCCCTAGAGCATCATCAAATCTAAAAAATTGAAAGAGAAACCTGAAACTCTTTTTTGAGTGGTTGATGGTAACTAAATTGAATTATTTCAAATCTTAACCAATTTTTTTTTTCTTTATACATACATCTTCGAAATTTTAAACTACAATATTCTCTAAATAGCAAATTTTTGTAACATCCGAAAGAACTTTAGAAGCAACAAGAATTTGTGCATCCATAATTAACCTTTATGATTGTTGTGAAATTAAATGGATAGTGCAAAAATTCTTTTTGATACTATATAATATTAAATCGAACAATTAACAATAAAATAAATAGAATACAATAAACAATTTTTTTTTTTAAAAAAAAGCAAGGAAAATCTTACAAAGTTATAGAATCAAATAAGAGCGTTGTCCTTAAAAGTTGATTTCGTACCTCCCAGAATATATAACTCGGTGCAATCAATTTCTTAACATGCAACCTTTCAAGATTAGATTATAGTGTTTATCTCTGTTAAGAACACACTTCCAAATAACGAAAATCAAATGAACAATCATTTGATTGGAAGATTAAGCACAAAGATTATGAAGAATAGAGCACCAAAAAACTCTCTTTAGAAATAAGGAGCAATTCTAAAGTAAGTTGGAAAGCTCACTAAAAATATCAAACTTTAGTAAAATGGAAAACCCCACTAGTACTGTACTGTACTGTACGATAGTTTTTTTTGAATGATGTGTAAGTACATCTAAACCTCCTCCTTTTTATAGAAGTGATAAGATAATTTTTTTCCTTTAGAACCCATGATCATGAGAACATTTCTTCTGTAGTTCTTTTAAATTAGTGTTTTTTTTTAGTTAAATTTAACTATTAGTCCTTATTTTCATTTTCTAGCAATTCTTATAATATAGAACTTTTTCCAACAATTACGTGCTACCGTAAACTTTTAAACATAAAAGTTTACTGTAGTAACTTTAAATAATATTTTATTATATATATATTTTTTATGTTTTCTCTCACCTTCTCTTTCTTTTTATGGGAAAAAAAGGAAATAACAAAAAAATAATAAAATAATATTTAATTATAATAGATAATTAAAATAAATGTTCTACTGAAGTTTGTAGTAAAACATTAGTAGTTAAAATAAATAAATAAATAAATAAAGTTGTATTTTAAGTTGTTAAAATAAAAACTCTCGCCGGAGGTGCTTAAAAAAACTGTAAGAAAACGTACGAAAAAAATGCTGCCTTAATGTCAAACGGTCATCGACGCATCAATACCATATTAAAGCCAAACGGTCATCAACGGATGACTTGTATTAAATACAAACAGTAAAAAAATAAGTAAAACATTTTAATCTCCAACTATCAATCTTTTAGAAAAAATTAAGGAAATTTATAATAAAGAGGCATGGTCAGCAATATAAAAATTTTAAATTCTTAAGTTCTTTTTTTTTTTTTTGACAATTTACTCATTAGGTATATCGAAAACTACAATAAAATTCAACCGTCTAATTTTGTTAACTGTCATTACCTTACTTGAAATGCACATTTTTACCTATTAAAATGTTAATTTTTTAACTTAATTTTAAAAATTAAATCTACAAAAAATAAAAAATAAAAAGGGATGGTCGAACCACCCTACAGGAAAAGCCGATTATTCTCAAAATAGCTATTACAAAATCTTATAATAAGTTTGCATTATTAAATCACTTTTAAGTGTATAGGGAGATATGGCACATAGTCTTTGTAGATTAATTGTACGTAGTAGTTCTTAAAACAATAAATTATTGTCTCTAATCCTAATAACCTTTATAAAATTTGTTTGTTGTTTACAGTTAGGCAAGATATTGTTAATTGATTAGTTTAATTAGCTAGCTTGCCTTTAATTAGCAAAAAAAATTGGTGATCTTCTTATGAAAAAAGATAACTCCAATATTTAGTTTACCTTGCCTTTAATTTGGTAGAGATTGTCTCCAATATAAAAATTACCTGAATTCTCCCATGAATAATTATCTCATATCCACCATTTTTTTTTTCACTAGAAGCGAGCCAAATTCTTGTTAATTCTATTGGCAATACAGTTTTCAATGCATTTCTAAGTTGTAGAGTAGTAAGATATAACTCCAAATTCCATCAATTGAGTTGGGTTAAGAACTTAGGAAATTAATGTAATGGCAGCTACATTAATTTCCTTCAACAAATATATTGAGTTAAAGAAAATAAGAGAACGACCTTCAAAAAGAAGAGAACAACCTTAATTTATTGCTTAGTCATCCATTTTGACAAATCATAATTATTTTAACTAAGACTGCAGTTTAAGTTTGTTCTAATTTCTAAGGAGAAGAGAACAACCTTTTAAACATTCTTCTCATGTCCAAACCAATTAAGTCACAGCAGGTACATTTATTCACTATCATCTCAATCAGAAGGAAGGATAATTTTTTTTAAAAAAAACCAGATTAAGTTCTCTTATTGAATACCAGACAAACATAAAAAAGATGTCACTTTTTGTATCAATTATCTAAACCAACGGGGCATTGGCATGACAAAGAACTTCATCTGTCCAAGGCTGCAATGGATGCCATCATGCTGACCGCAGGCAAAGTAGTGAGGCTTCCAATTTTTCAGCACGTACTCGAAGCCTTGCCCGCCTCCTTGCGTCACGTCGGCCAACATCTCTGCCCCGGTTAAGTTGCACATTATAAAGCTCCGAAGGTTTGGTAGCAAGTATACGCTGTGAGGGATTGTGGTATTGTCGTCCTTTGGAGGATCGTACTTGAAAACTGCAAACCACCATATATATTGTCATTATATGCTATTTAATAAACTGTTATATGATTTTTATATACAATGACGGAGGGAGGGGGAACCAGAGTAGGCTATGGTCCCCCCCCAAAATAAGGAAAAAAAAAATTAGATGTAAAAAAATATAAATATAAAATTTGGTTCTAATTTTAGTCATATGGCCCTTCTAAAAAAAATTTGGTTTTATTTTTAGATTTTATGGCTATATCCAATAAAACTTTTTGGTCATATTCTTAATTTTTTGGATTATACCCATTAAGTTTTTATTTTTATTTTTAGCCCATACTTTTAAATGCTCACTTTTTTGCTCTTAAGTAGTCTTTAGTTTAAAAAACAACAAAAATAAATTTTTTTAATAAAAAATTCAAAGAACTAAAATTTTTTTGGTCGGCTCCTTCCCATAAAATTTTCTGGTTCCGTCATATATAACTTGAAACATGTCAACTCACCCAAAGTATCGTTGAGGTAAAAGGGACCATGTTTGAAAGCCCAATTAGTGTAGCTAAAGTTGAAGCGCCAGCCTTCGGAGCCGCCGACGATGACTTTGTTGGGGGCAGC
The DNA here is from genome assembly GCA_013348765.1 of Carpinus viminea. Classification (NCBI taxonomy): domain Eukaryota; kingdom Viridiplantae; phylum Streptophyta; class Magnoliopsida; order Fagales; family Betulaceae; genus Carpinus; species Carpinus viminea. Next base: position 15,711,064 of record CP054669.1, on the reverse strand, counting down.
CTGTCTATATTTTGGGTGATGGGAGCCACCTCTGTGAGGAGGCCAGTGGTTGTTAAACCCGAACTTCCAATCCTTGTTGGCCGTACTAACTGCAAACATGCAGGAAGCAGCTACGATCAGGACAAGGCCATGTGCAAAAGTGAAACCACCCATGTCTAGCTTGTATCCAGAGAGCAACTTAAGAAAGAGGGAAACTTGAGAGAAAAGATTGTAAGATGTTGGGTTTGACGGAAAGAGTTGATGGGCTTTTATAGAGGGGAGAGGAAGAGGGAGAACAGAGAGAAAGGGTGTGGAAATTTGCCAAATTCGCCCCCTTTTTTTTTTTTTTAATTATTTGGTATGTAAAAGAAAATTGAAAATACATCGTGAAATGGTCCTCAATTTTCAACGAGTCAATCCTCTTGTGGATTTTTTTTTCCTTCTTTTTCTTCCCTTGTGTGTCACAATATTCCTCCCAAAAGGCAGCAATAGCAAAACATGGGAAAAAAATGGTCAAATTAGCAAGCTAGCTCTCTGTAGTTGGGGTTGGTGCCAAATATCGCATTGAGCTTTCAATCATTTCAAATAGCTACCTCCTCTAACTTTGACTATTTTTAAATAGATACTACTTTTTTCTATACTTCAATTATGCTTTAATTTAAGAAACAAAAAAACCTATCAAATAATTATATTTATATTAGACTGTGAAGAACATCAAATCCTGATTGAGAAAACCTGCAAACGAAAGGAATGCCATAAATCACGTACTGTCACTCTGATGCTTACTTTTGGAGGAGGAACGTAGCTGAAGGAAAATAGGAGAAGAAGAAGAGTTTAGCTAGAATGGGCATGTTCCTTCTAAGAGCACTCACTGTAAGTTTTTTAAACTCTTTTTTTTTTTTTTGGTTAGTTTGAAGAGCTAATTTAACAAAAAGGGTTAAAAATTTCATTTGTAGCCTCTTTATTTTAACAAAAAAGTTAACATTATAAATAGTAAAACTTCAAACTTAACAATTATTATTCCATCTTCATTCATTAAACAATTATATTTTCTCTCCTCCTTTTCTTTCCTTTCTCCTTGTTTCTTCCAACTCCATTTTTTTTTCTTTCCTTCTCGACTTTCTTCCTCTCAGCAGGATCCAACTCCAACCGGAGTTTCGTCAACAACTTTCTTCCTCTCTGCACTTCTCAGATTTTTTTTTTCTTCTCAGCTTTCTTCCTCTCAGCCGGATCCAACTCTAATCGGAGCTTCATCGACAGCTTTCTTCCTCTCTACACTTCTCAGCTTTTTTTTTTCCTCCTTAGCTTTCTTCCTTTCTTCCTCTCGGTCGGATTCACTCGCAGTCTGTCGACGAAACTCCGGCACCGCTCTCCGATGACCCCCTCCACCAAATCGACGACGACCGCAAACCCTTCCTCACCTCTACGTTGTTGTTCTCCTTTTGAGGAGGAAAGTGAAAAATAATATTTTAGTGAAAAATAAAGTAGAGAAGGAAAGTGAAAAATAATATTTTAATGAAATAGTGAAAGTGAATTGTTAAAGTAGAAAGACTGAAATTGTTATTTTAAAAAGTGAGTTGTTAAAATAACAAAAAATTTAAAAATAAAATGAAATGATATAGATAAAAATATAACTAATAGGATGTATGAGGTTTTTAAAAAGTCATTAGATAAACTAGATAAATTAAGTTTTTAGGAGCTATTTTACATAAAAAAAAAAAAAAAAGCTTTTCCATTGTGAATGCCCTTAAGGACCTCCTACATCCGATTAGTTATATTTTTATCTATATCATTTCATTTTTAATTTTTTATAATGATTGTATTTTTCTTAAATATCTTATTTTTCAACTTTTGAGAAAAAAGTGATGTGGAGAGAGAATAATAGGAGAAAATTTTGAAAAAAAAGAAAAAACAGGTGAGAAACAATAAAAAAAAATAATGGGAAGAAAATTTTGGGAGAGATAGTGGGAGAAAAAAAGACGTAGGAAAAAAATTTAGGAAAATAGCTCTTTGAATAGTGCCGCTACATGTAGCTTTTTTTTAGCTCATTTAATAAAATATCTATTCTACATTTTTTTTTTAGTTTCTCCAATGTAGAGAGTATTTTATCAATTTAAGGAGCTATTTTAGATAAAAGTGTCATTTAGCTCCTCCATTGTGAATGCTCCAAGGATAATTTTTTAGTTTTTTATTTTATTTTAAAAATATATATTAAAAATGAATTTTTAAAAAACAAAACAAATTATAAGAATATTTTCATAAAAAAATTATTTTTTTTAAACTTTTTTTTAAAAAAATTTATAAAGATATTTTTGTCTTATTGAAACTTTTTTATGGTCATTTTTTTGTCTTTTTACTGGTTTTAGAGGGACATTGATATTTGTTAGTAGTTTAGGGAGGAGATTGACATAATTGATAGTTTAGGGAGAACGTTGACATTTGTTGGTAGTTTAGGAGGGGGATTGAGACAATTAGTAGTTTGGAGGAACATTGACAATTGAATATGTACTTTTTTCAAATTAATTTTTATTATTACATCATCCTAATTATTTGGGAGAGGTGCTACACGTTCTCTCCTCATTTTTCTCTCATACTCCCACTTTTAAAATCACCTTTGAATATGTGATGTTCATAATGTGAGACTCATATGACCCTATAGATTCAATAATTATTTTGAAAAATAGAAAAATGAGAAGAAAAAATCAAAAGGAAATAAACGCATTTTCCTTATTTAGCTGTATAACGAGTGATGTTACAAGTTTTTTTCTTTTCTTTTTTTTAGCTACAAGTCCTTCTTGTTTTCCGCTTTTTTTTTCTAAAAAAAATATCATAACTTTATTAAAGTAAACCATGAATTTGCTCCGCACTTACAATATTCAGCACTGACAAAGAAAAATTATCATGCCATGTATGTTCTATCCCATTCAATAGAGCCAACCTAGATAACCTATGAGCAGCACCATTAGTCTCATTCTTGGAGGGAGGACTTAAAATAGCAACATAAAAGGAATTTCTATTGGTCACAATATCGAATCCCCCATCCCCCTACCCTTGTGTAGACATGTCAAAAAAAAAAAAAAAAAAAGAAAAAAAAAAAGAGGAATTTCTAGAATTACGGTTTACCAAATATCATAAGTATTTGAGAGCGTCTTGGGTGGTGCTCTTGCACAAAAATCAGCTTTTGTGCAATCCACTCACCATTTGACACCTCACTTATTTCAAAAAATTGCAAAAAGTTTGTATGATAACAAAACATAGGATTCCTAGGATTCCTCATATTTTTTCTGAACCATCCCCTGCAGCCACCGGTTTCACCACGCCCAACCGCCGCCTCCCGAGTCCGCTGCGGCTACCAAAACTCCGTCACTCCGTGAACAAAAAAACGCAGAGCCTCAAAAATTGATTCTAAAAAACTGCTTTAATACCTCAAAATTGATTCTAAAGCCACTTAAACTCGTTTCTAATGCCTCAATTTAATTTTGGATTCAAAACTAAAACCTAGGGAAAGGTTAACCCTTTTGGGGATTTTATCACCCTAAAAGTCCGGATTTATGTGAAAACCAAATAAAAACCAAAAACAAGATCTAAAGCAAGATCCATAAAAAAATAAAAAATCGAGCAAAACCCATAAAAAATCAAAAAATGTCGTCATCAAAGCGGTGGCAAACCCAGGACCGCCAAACCAGGCAGTGGCGGACCAATCTGTCGCAAACCCCAACCCAACGATGAAGCGAAAAATCGCTCCTCGAGTCTCCGACGAAGACGAAAAGCGATCTCCGACGACAAAACGGCAGCGACTTCATCGCCCGCCCTCTCCTCCTCTTCCTTCTTTCTTTCTTTTTCTTCCTTCTCTCTCTTATTTTTCCTCCTTTCTTTTCTTCTCATATAATCAGATGGATTTGATTTTATTTGGGTATTGTGTTCCATGCTGAGGTGGCACCATATCAGTGGCCTGCACAAAATTCACCTTTTGTGCAAGGTGAGTATATAAGTTATTCTCTAAGTATTTACTCTCTGGTCTTTGCCTTCGTACTGCAAGTCGTTTTTCTCTAAAAATTGACTTCTTTCTCATTTTTCCATTCCAAATTTCAAATCGAAAAAGAGCAGTTTACCTTCCGTCTTCTGATACTCTCTGTTTCCATCTCCAACCCTGTTCGGTCGGATAGATCGTCGCGCAGATGGGCCCACCAAGACGACGGCGAAGGCTGGGCGCTCGATCTCGCAGGAGGCATTCGACGATCTGGTCAAGGAAAACATGGACGATCTCGGGATGGACCCGACCGAGGCTCTCCAGGACGCCATCCAAACCCTATCTCTCCAGGGCGTCGATCTCTCCGGTCCGATCTCTCAAAATCCCCATTTTCTAGCTACCCTTCGTTTGATTCCCCAGAAAGTGTGGGAAAATCAGAAAGAAAATGGAATGGCATTCTCTTCGAAGCACTAAAAGCAGCTCTGTCAATAATAATTTCAAAAAATCTTATTCTCTTTTCGTTTCTCTCGCATTTTCTCGGCAGCCAAATAGATCCTCAAGTAATTAAATTTTCTTATAATTGTATATATGTATTGCAGGGATCGTCACTTGCGTTCCAGGAGAGGGTGGTGTGAAGGAAAACCCTGTGATACAGTGTGTGGATAGGTTGAAGCAGTTGGATTCTGATTTAAGGGATCAAATTAGCAAAAAATATTTGGATGAAATTGTGGAATTGCTTGAAAAGCTTACGGAGCTGTGTGGTGTCCAAGGATCAGGGAATGTGGCCATAGCGACAAGGAATGGCGGTGTGGAATTGCTTTGTTCTATGTGCTCGAAGTTTCGAAATGGGTGCGAGCAGGTTCTTGTTTCAGCTTTGAAGACATTGGCGTCACTTCTTCTTGGTATAGCAGTTTTTATTTAATGCATTTTTAGTTTCTTCGTTCGTTATAGCTTGTATTTCTTGTTGTTTTAGATTGGTAGTAATATAAGCTTTGTGGTGATTGGTTCGTTATGATTATCATTGTTGAAGATGATATCGGAAACATGTTGGGGGAGTTAGTGTGTACAGATAGGAGCATAAGATGGTTATGTGGTAATTTTTAGTGGGCATTTTTCTTTTTTGTTTATTATCTTGAAATGTATGATACCCACATTTTTGTTTTGGTGATTGAGCTGGCTTTAGTGAAATCTGTGAAATAATTGTTTTGAGTTTTATTTTTTTGGTTACTTTATTGAGTATAGCTTGTAAATTATCATTAAGTAGGATTGTGATTTTTGATACATTAATTTTATAACTTGTGGCATGCTTCGGTTTAAATACTCAGTTTGGAAGTTTTAGTAGACAAAGCTTTACATAGTGATGTGAATGTGCATAAGCCAGTGGGTCAAGCATCAATGCCATACTGATTACGTTAAGCCGTTAGATTTGTTTTTCTGTCTTATGTGTCTGATATCTTAAAGAGAAGATAATTTGTTTTTCTAAATGGCTTTATGTCCTGTGTATCCTTGTTATTTGCAGATCTTCAGAGTACTGAAACGTTTCGGACTAGTGGTGGACCGACGACTGTGGTGGGCATACTGAATGATTACAGCCAAAATTTAGACATCTTGAGTAATGGCTTTGCGGTTGTTGCAGCAGCCTCAACTGGTAATGAGGTTCTCAAAGAGTCATTCATGGAGTTGAAAATTGCTGAGCTTATCATGCGAATACTGAGTGATCCAAGTGGGCTGAGTAAAGGCAGCATCTATAGCTTGTATGATACCATACGTGTTCTGTTAACACCAGATGATAATCGTGTTGTGGCTTCTCAAGTAAGTAAATTACTCATAAAAATGCATATCTAACTTTTGCAGAATTCAATGACTCCTGAAAATTAAACATGTAGTATATGTAGAGATGGGATCATTTTTCTTATTTATGTAATCCCCCGCTTAAAGCTTTCAGTATAAGTTGCTGTCATTGGCTTAGCTCTAGAATTGACCGCTTGCAAGAATTGGCCGTTAACAAATTGATTGATAACACAGTTGAAGGTAAATTTCCTTTTTCTTGTCGTCTGTAAAACTTGTGCGAGGTTAGACTTTGAAGGCAGGTGTTATTATTTTGAGTCCTGGCTACCAAACTAAGAAAGCTTGCTTTTTTGGTTATACTTGCTTTTGCATTCAACTGGTCTCATTTTATAACAAAAGTGCCAAGCGTTCATTAAAGCAACTTTGTGATGTATGGTTTATGGTTATAAATGCCAGGTTTATGGTTATGCACGAAATTTTGCAAAAATTGGAGTTGCAGGAGCTCTAGTGGACTCACTACATGCAGGACTTAGCTCACCTGGTCTAGTTTCGGCAAGCATTGCTTTAAAGGCCATTACTGTCAATGTAAGTTTATCCAAATCGGACAAGATGCCAATGATATTTCAATCAAATAGCCAATGGTATTTTAATCCCCATGCAGATGCAAGAGTTGTGTCTGCCTATCAACGCCAAAATATGTTACTTTGTTATGGTTTTCTTATGGCTTTGAATCAATAATAGCGTACAAGATTTTTTAGTTGCAAATATGAAATTGATACCAGCAATTCATTATGTGAAGTGTTTTTTTTTTTTTTTTTTTTTTTAAAAAAAAAAAAAAAAATCTTTGTCAGCAACTAACTAGTACTGATAAGAACCTAAATATTTGTACTAGATAGTATCTGCTTATTGGGTTTATCATTAACTCTTAAGATTTTCTTAGTGCAGGATGAAATATGTAAATCCATTGCAGAAAATGGTGGTATTGATGCAGTTCTTCGATGTATTGATGACAGTGGTGAACAAGGCAACAACATTGTTGCTAGAGCTTGCTGTTCTTTGTTATCCAAGGTATGATTGGATCATTATTTTAAGAGATTTAAAGCTTTCTTTCTTTATTGCAAGCAAATTGTCAAAACTTGCACAAAAAGTCTGGTGGAACGTTTCTGGTTTCAACTCTGCATCCTTTGTGGTTCTACTGCATAAGATTATGTTGGCACCATATACTTGCAGTGTTTGACTATGTTCTCTTACCCAAGTAGTGTAGGTAAGAGAATAAGTTTAAAGTGGGTAACTTGGATGTTAAACATTAATAAGATTGTGTATTAGACTTTTACTTGTAACTCCTCGGGAACTTCAATGTAACTTTTAGGAAAATATTTAATTGTAAAGAATGTAATTCTATTACATGGGATTTTTTCTCTGGTCTTTTGTATGGGCTTAATACAATCAAGCGAATGTAATTCTCTTGCATGGGCCTCCAATACAATGAAGTATGTATCTTATTGATATATCTATTGCATTGCTTGTTAAGAATCAGTTCTTGATTCATATAGGGTAGGAATTTGTTTGGGATGTCAAAAGAGTAAAAGAAAATTTAGTTTTGGATATTGTTGTACTCAAAATACATTTTTGAATTCATTCATCCCACTTTTCTGGCATTCTAAATGAAACGTACTTTCAACAGATATTCTGCACTCCATAGCGATGTAATTTTGAATTATTAATCATGAAGGTTTCTGTTAAGTGAATTGGTTAAGTCTCTTGCGTAGTGGACAACTTCCTCTGTGTGTGACCCATAGGCCCAAGTAGCCTCTACTTGGTTTGAAACATGTGTTTCTTTAACTATTGTGAGCATATCGCTGCTTGTTTAAACACCTCTTATGTGTTTTATTTCAATTAGTTGGCAGGAAGTGACGCAAACAAGACTGCCATTGTTGAGAAGGGAGGTATGGATAGGCTAATCAAACTCTGTGCCAGATTTTCTGATGACCCTTCTATCTTGCAAGAAGTAAGGAACCTGCTAGTCTTCTCCAAATGGCTGCATAATTATAATGCCTATAACCAACTTATTGTCCTAACTGGAGTAAGGGTGTGTTTGGGATTACGATTTCCTAAGAATAATCGGCGTTTTTAAAAAATATTGCAAAACGTAAGGTTTTTAGCATTGCAATTTAAAAAGCACTTAATTTAAAATAGGAAAAAAAAATTGAGATTTTCAAAAACAGGCTAGGAATATTTATTTGAAAAAGTGTGAATTTAAACCAAAATATGAATTTGCATAACAAATATTTAATAAAAAATACTTTTTACTTGGCATTGCATGGTTCAAAGAACGTTATTTATATGCCAAAAGTTGTACCCGAAAGTATATGCATGATTGGTTGCCTATGGACATCACTTGCGATAATTTCCTATTAACTGTGTTATTCGGTCTGATTGAACATTCGCTTCTGTTGTATACTACATTTACAGAGATTGTGTTATTAACTAATAATCTTCATTATGGTACAGGTAATGTCTACTATTTCTGTACTCTCCTTGAGATCACCAGAAAATGCAGCCCGTGCCATTGAAGCTGGGGCAGGGGACCTTGCTATTCAAGCTATGGAGAAGTTCCCTGCAGCACAACAAATGCAAAAGAACTCCTGCCTCATGATCCGGAATCTTTCAGTTAGGAACGCAGAGAATAGGTAAGTCTCCTTAATTATACGGTACACACTATATGAGGCACTTTGTCTTCATTTTTTTTTTTTCAATGGTCTTGATGTATCATACTGCAAGAAGTAGTAGATTTCGACCTTAATGAAACCATAATCTGTGGAACAACTTTTTCATTGCACAGAACTCTTCTCCTTAGTAATGGTGTTGAGAAATATATAAGGAAAGCCAAGCAAAGCCATGAGAGCTGTAAGGATGCTGCAAGTGATGCACTGAGGGATCTGGGGCTTGATGACTACAACTTGTAACTCTTGCTTTAAAACCATATTTTTCCTTCTAAAGCCATATTATTATGAGCCCAGCAATTTTGTTAGCCCTCTTTTCGTTGGGGTTTTCTTTTTTGTTTTCTGTTTTTTTTTTTTTTTTTCTAAATGAAAGAGGGAAAAGGGCTACAAGGGAGGGTCTTTTCCACCTCTGATCCGAATGGAAGAGAGAATGGGAGACCCTATGGGAATGCTTCCAAAAACAAGATGGGAAGCGACCCACTTAACTAGAGCATGTGCACCAAAGTTAGCATATCTAGAAACTTTCGAAGCATTCCAGCTAGGAAAGGAAGATAAAACAACACTAATGTCTGTAATACAATTAGCAAAACACCAAGAGGAAAAGAGGGGAGGATTATTAATAGCAGAAACTACTAAAAGAGCATCCCCTTCAATACAAAATTTATCACTTGTCAAAGAGGAAGCCATGCGAGAAGTGAGAAGGGCAGCAAAAGCTTCCCCTACTAAAGCATCTGAGGAGGACAACTTGTGAGTAACATCCATGATAATATTACCAGAAGCATCACTAATAACACCTGCAGCAACAGAAAAATTCCCACGCACAGCCACATCAAAATTTCCCTTTAACCAACCCAGTGGAGGAGGGAACCAAAGAGAGGGAGAGATTGAAGCTCTCCAAGCCGTGAGATGCTGCTCCAAGGAACTTGAAATCTGAAAAGCAATTCTTGAAAAAACAGGCGCCACCCCTTCATGAATTAAGATGTTCCTTGCTCTCCAAATATTATCCTAAGTAATGGCTGCAAACAACTGAAAATTGTTAACATCCTCAACCGGAATGCCAAGAGATTGAACAAGAAAAATAATAGCATAAATCCATTCCACAATCGGCTTATGAGAGAAGCCATCAATGAGAGAAGACCAAGGAGAATTCCTCCAAAGGAATTTGGCCAAACTGCACTCCAGGAAAATGTGACCAAGAGACTCTACAGGGCCCTTGCAAAAAGGGCAAAACCAAGCCCCCTCAACATCCTAAAGAACAAATCTGCTGAGGTTAGCCCTTGAAGGTAAAATATCCCAAGCTATTTTCCACAATAAATGCTTTAGCCTGGCTTGAATCTTAATACCCCAAAGGGAAGACTAGGCAGCCACAGAAAGAGGAGAGGAACGATTCCCAGGAATAGCTGATAACTCATGAGCAGATTTCACCGAGAAGGTCCCTGAGGGAGAGGGGGACCAAGTCCACTTATCCATACCTCTATTATGAGGAAGATAAATACTAAGGATGTTTTGGACAGTACTAGGATCAAAAAGATTAGCCAAAAGAGAGACATTCCAAGAGCAACTGTCTCCAAGAATCAAATCAGCCACATTGAAGGCATGAAGAGAAACCAAATTTGCATTTGGAGTAGGCTTTAGGATTCAAAGGAATCCAAGGGGACTGCCATACCTCCACATTTACACCACTAGAAATAGCAATACAAGCTCCTTTTTGAACCACACTACGATTTTTTAGTAAACCTTTCCAAATCCAAGAGGAGACCGGATTAGGAGAGGCATTCAAAAAAGATACCCCATTCTTGAGATATTTTCCTCTAAGAGCATCAACCCAAAGAAGAGGCTGATTAGAAGTTAACTTCCAACCCAGCCTAGCCAACAAGGAGTTATTCAGAAATTCCATAGAGCGCAAACCCAAACCTCCCAAGGCCTTTGGTTGACAAATGTTATTCCAAGCAAGCAAAGAAAGATTATGCTTTTTTTCTTGGGGAAAACCCCACCAAAATTTCCTTAGACCTGAATTAATCACTTCACAAAAAGATTTTGGAAGAAGAAAAATCAACATGAGCGGCTGTCATGATGTATATTTACTAATGTTACAAGCTTTCTAATATATTTTGTATGCCAGTGGTCTCATGGATAAAATGGGACCTATATTTTTTTCTAACGGTTTTTGAAGAATTTTCTCTAACCTAGTCTATTAAACTAACATATGTTTTTAAAGCAAGTGATTCTTATGTTAGTATGTTCTTCCAGCATGCCCAATGTGTAGAACAAAATGCATTTGCCCATGGAAATTGCTATACTGCAAAACTGTTGGGCTGAGTATTAAGATTGAATTCATAAAAAGGAAAGCAACTCTTTCCCACCAAAGGTAATATGGAAATTATAGCAAATTGATTCTGGTTTGATCCAAGTTCAATTCTAGCTTAAATTGTCATTAGGATGTGTGGGCAAAGTGATTGGAAACACTTTATTATTGAACTAGAGATCTGCTGCAGCCTGTTTAGTAGCCGTTTTGGTAACGTTTTTTTTATTTTGACTGTTGATAAACTGTTTTAAAGACCAAAACAAGTGAAAACGAAAACGCCAAAAAAACTAAAATCTGGAAACAACTTATACATATTTACGAAAACAGTTTTGTTTTCATTTAGTCGTCTTTGTTTCTCTTCCTGCGCTGAGAGAAATATTATAAATATTGTTATTTACTTGTATTAATATACATATAATTATATATTATATACTTATACATATACAATATATATTTATTTTAAAAATTTACATACTTTTATAAGTATTAGTATTCATATGACATAAATGACAACATTATATATATATACACACATGCTCTGATACCTTGAGGAAAGCGAAAGACAATTGAAACATGAAAACATGTAAGATAAACTAGATATTGAAATTGAAGAAAGTGATAATAAACTTCAAATTTGAATTCAATGAAGTACTTACTAGTTACAAAGTAATTGATTTGAAAGTTAAATTTGAAATGCTGGAGAAATAACATGAGTCTGATACATAAAAATTATCTAAGAAACTTTTTGTAAGTATTTTTGGAGATGATCCAAACACTTTTTAGAGCTTCCTTAAATAGAAAATAAAACTCGTCTTTAGGCGACAAGATTGTTCATCAATAGTTATTTATTAGAGTGACACTGTTTACTTTTAACTTTTAAATCTAAAACTTCACATGATAACTTGTCAAACACTGTTTACTTTCTTCTTTTCTTCTAAAACATTCACATGGTCTTGAAACTTCGCATGGTAATTTGCCAGGCATGGTTTACTTTTGTCTTTTTGGAAACTGTCTCATGGTAGAGCATTTACAGCAGATGCCTTAAATGGGGTTTCCTTCCCTAAGGGAATATGTCAAAAAAATCTCAAAAAATCACTTACAGCAAACTCCCTAATTGAACCTTAAACATGAGGATTGCTACAGTAAAACCCTAAGTATGGGGTTCCATTGTAGCAATTGGATAAATTATTATAATCATAAATAAAATAAAATAAAACTCACTCTTCTCTCACATTTTTCACGCAGTGTCATCTCCATTATTCTTCTCTATTCAATTTTCTTCATCTGGACACCAATCTCCGTTCTTCTTCTTCTCTGTCCGTTCTTCTTAGTATGCCACTCGGGTTGCGTGCCTCTCTCCCTCTTTTCTCTCTCTCTCTCTCTCATGCCGCAATTGGTCTCCGATTCACCTAAAATGGTCATCTCTCCGCCTCTTGTGTAGCCTCCACTGTCCGATGGGTCCTTCTTGGGCTTCTTCAATAATGCCGTAACCAAAGTGCATAATGGTATTGTGGGGTTTTCTGGGTTTTGAGGGATCCCTTTCATGGTTGTCTTTTTTTTCTTCTCATATTAAATAATAATAATAATAATAATAATAAATTAAAAAAAATTAAAAAAAAAGTCTTTCTTTCCTCATATGAAGGCTTGAAGCTTGATTTTTATAAAGTTTGGTTGGATGTTCTATTTTATTGTGTTTTCCAATGGAGAGGGGAGCTCGGAAAAGATGAGACGATGAGAGAGACAAAGAAGAGAAAATACAGGAAAAAAAGAAAAAGAAAGAGTAAAAGTAATATTTTAATGTTACAGGAAATAATAAAGGAAAGCTATTGGGAGGTGTAGGTAGATGGAGAGGCAAAAAGTAGTTTGAATCCTTAACTATAGAAAAAATTGTTGGGCAGCTGCTTAAGACATCATCACATTGTAATTTGTCATGCACTCTTTACTTTCACCTTTTCTTCTGAAATTTCACATGTCACCAAGATCGTAAGGATCTTGGAAATCCTAGTAAATTGAACTTTGATACGGATTGATCTCTGCCTTTTTATGATAACTAGTGGATGATGAAGTTGAAGAGGTTGGTGAAATTTGAACTCGTAAAATCAATTATCTGCACAGGTCTTTTAATTCGTCTTTTGTTTTCACTTGAGACATGACAGAAACTATTCATGTGTATATATATATGAACTATTTTTACTTAATAATGAATATACTATATAAGTTATTTTCATTAATATATATACATATTAATAAATATATATACGAGTTGAGCCAAGTTCATACAAGTATGTATTGTTCAATGATCAAGCCTAGTTTTGTGTTCACGAACATTCTGTTTAACATGAGCTGTAAACAAGTTGAAAACTTTGTGAATGTTTTGCTGTGTTTTCACTGTTTATTGATTGGGTATATATATATAGAAGTTTGAGGTTACAAGAAAAGGAAGTTTCTAGAGAATTCTAGCCGTTGCTTGATTTGATTTTAGGAGCATGTGGATTGATGTTGGTTTCCTTGTGTGTAGTAGTCGTTGCTTGATTTGTGGTTGTCCAGTGGGTTTCCTGATTTGCTGTAGCCATTGCATGACATGCAGTATTTGTGTGGGATTTGTTTCCATCTAGGTCTGATGCGCTATTACGCCCCTGTAAGCGAGACAAGTGACAGACTATGTTGAGCTTGGTGCACATGAGAGAAAAATGAGAGGAAGCAGTGGGTTTGGTAAAGATGTCGGCTAAGTTATCTTTGCTTGAGAGGAAACGGACAGTTAGTGTTTTAGTAGCAACTTTATCACGAACGAAATGAAAGTCGATTTCAATGTGCTTGGTACGAGCATGGAAAGCAGGTTTTGTAGAGAGGTATGTGGCACCAATGTTGTCACACCAAAGGGTGGGGGGGGAATGGAGAAAAATGCCAAGATCACGGAGTAGAGATTGAAGCCAAAGAAGTTCAGCAGTAGTGGTGGCAAGAGTACGATATTCAGATTCAGTGCTAGAGCGGGCAACGGTGCGTTGTTTACAAGATGACCAATAAATAAGATTAGGGCTAAGAAAGACACAGAACCTGCCAGTGGATTTGCGATTGTCAGGGCAGCCAGCCCAGTCAGCGTCGAAATAGGCTTGGAGGGTGCAAGATGTAGAGCAACGAAGGAGCAAGCCATAGGAGATGGTGAACTTGAGATATCGTAGTATGCGTTTGACCGCTTGCAAATGAAGGGAGGTGGGCCGATGCATGAATTGAGAAACTTTGTTGACGGCAAAGGATATGTCGGGTTGAGTGAGGGACAAATGCTGGAGAGCACCAACAAGGCTGCGGTAGGGAGACGGATCAGTGAGAGTATTGCCGAATAGTAAGGTGAGGGCGTGGGCCGCGGACATGGGAGTTTTGACAAGCTTGGCCTCCAGCATGTTGCTCTTGTGGAGAAGATCAAGAATATAGCGTTGTTGCAAAAGGATAATTCCATCAGAGGTGGAGATGGCTTCCATGCCGAGGAAGTAGTGGAGAGGGCCTAGGTCCTTGATGGCAAAATCAGCTTGAAGGGATTGCAGGAGTGAGTCTGTCCCTTATGGAAGGGAGCTGGTGATGAGAATGTCATCCACATAGATGAGAACATAAGTGATCTCCAAAAGGGTGCGACGGATGAATAAGGAAGAGTCTGAGTGGGAGCCAATGAATCCAAGCTCCAAAAGGCGATCACTGAGGCGAGAGAACCAAGCACGAGGGGCTTGTTCTAAGCCATAGAGGGCTTTGTGGAGCTTGCAGACATGATGAGGAAACTGAGGATGAATGAAGCAAGGAGGTTGTGTCATGTATACATCCTCGAAGAGCCAGCCATGTAAGAAGGCATTGTGAACATCAATTTGTCGAACAGGCCATCCAGCGAAAATGGCAAGAGAGAGGACAAGGCGAATAGTGGTGGGTTTGACAACTGGACTGTAGGTCTCACCAAAGTCAATACCGGGTTGTTGGTGAAAACCTTTGGCTACAAGGCGTGCTTTGTGTCAGTCAATAGAACCATCAGCTTTACGTTTGAGGCGAAAAACCCACTTGCAGCCAACAATGTTCATGTCGGAGGTTTAAGGAACAAGAGTCCAAGTGCCGTTGCTAAGGAGGGCATCAAACTCAATGTTCATGGCGTCATGCCAGGTTGGGTGCTTGGAGGCAGTTGTGTAAGAGGTGGGTTCAATGTCATCTGAGCTGGTGGTGGCGATGAGCACTTTAGGAAGCGGAGAGCGGATGAGGCCGTTAGGAAGAGTCTTCAGTTTGAATATGTTATTCTTTGAGCGCGTTTGCATACTATGTTGAGAAGGAGGCAACACAGGTGGGGCATCCGGGCACTCAGGTAGAACCTGCAAAGGAAAAGAAGTAGTGTTAGTAGTATTCAATGCCGGAGAGGTGGGATGGGGAGGTAAGGTGGCGAGGACGAGGATCTTCTCGAATTGGTGGACATGGATGACATGTGGCTTTGGTGTGTGGAAGAAGATGAGGGAAGAGTGATCTGTGAGGGAAAATGAGACATGGATGCGGAAAGGGAGATGGAAGCGAAGGGAAATGATGATTCATCAAATATAACGTTGTGAGTAATATAAATGTGTCCAGTTGAAGGGTGGAGGCACTGGTAGCCACGATGAGAGGGGCTATAGCTGATAAAGATGCATGTGTCGGAGCGAAAATCAAGTTTATGCTTGTTATAGGGCTAGAGATGAGGCCAACAAGAACAACTGAATACTCGCATAAAATTGTAATTAGGCCGAAGATTGAACAATTTTTGAAAGGGAGATGTATTGTTAAGGACGGGTGTTGGTAGTCGATTTATAAGGTAACATGCTGTTTGAAAAGCTTCGGCCCAATAAGTAAGTGGTGCTGAGCAATGGGCCATAAGTGTGAGGCCCATTTCTACAATATGTCGGTGTTTACATCCCACAAACCCATTTTGTTGATGAGTGGGTGGGCACGTAATCCGATGGTGAATGCCATGAGAGGCAAAGATGTGGCGTAGTTTTTGAAATTCACCACCACCATCCGTTTGAATTGATTTGATCTTACGATCAAATAGGCTTTCGACATAAGCCTGAAATTTGGGAAAAATAGAGAAAACATTAGATTTGCATGTAATTGAATAAAACCAAGTAAATTTATTAAAGTGATCAACAAAAATCACATAATAGCGTGCACCATTATTTGATAAAAAAGGGGAAGGTCCCCAAACATTAGAAAACACTAATTCAAGTGGGACATTTGATTTATTTCCAGACAAAGAAAATGGAAGCTGATGACTTTTTCCGCGCTGACATGCAGGGCAAATAATGGGCTTCTTATTTGATATAGCAGAAAGATTAAAATTAGAGACGACATGGCGAACTATGCGATCGGCAGGATGTCCAAGGCGGGCGTGCCAATCTACAAAGGTAGCACGTTCACTGTGAAAGACACTTGGTGGTGCAGCTAAAGGAGGGAACCAATGATATAAGCCATTTCCATTGGGGCCGTGATGTAGTATTTTCCCGGACATGCGATCCTTAACAAAAAAACAAGAAGGGTGAAATTCCATAGAGACATTATTATCAAGAATTTTTGAACAAAAGTAAATTCTTAGTAATTTTAGGAACATGTAAAATATGACGTAAAATAAATTAAGGAGAAAGTTTAGAAATGCCAGTGTTTTGAATGGCTAATCAGGTACCGTTGCCCACTTGGATCTCATTGGGTCCATCATATGCTTCCGAGAGACTTAGGTTGTTGAGATCGGAAGTAATATGGTGGGTGACACCGGTGTCTGGATACCAATTTAGGTTCCGAGAGTGAGATGACGCAGCTGTGTATGCAGTCAAATTTGGGCCAGAAGCCTGGTAGGCTTGATCAAACCGGTGGTAACAAGTAAGGGCTGAATGGCCCATTTTTCCATATACTTGGCAAGTGGACTTAGAGCTCATATGTGGGTTGGATCTTGGAGAGCCCATGGATGGATTTAGGCGTGAATGAGGAGAGTGACTTATAGGTCCTCCCTAACTTCTAAAAGCAGAAACATGGTTCTGATATGCACGCCCCCGTGATCGAAAACCTTGTCCGGAGGAACGTGGGAAGCTCTTGTGATTATCACGGCCACGGTGAGGATTTGAGTTCCAAGCAACTATGTTGGCTGTTGGGAACAGGGAGTCGCTTTGATGGTGTCAATTCGCGATTCATGAGCAAGGAGATGTCCGAACAGAGTATCCATGGAGAGGGCTCTACGCGTGGTCCGAGGTCACAAAGGGCTCGATTCGGCCAGACCGCCGCCGAAAGGTGTAGGTCTGTAAATTCGAGTCATCGGGATGGGATGGCCGGTGGCAGCAAGAGTGGCGGCAATGTGTTTAATTTTGTGGAAATGTTCAGAAACACTCAAGTTTCCCTTCTTGGCCGTGGTGAGTTGAAGACAGAGGTTCAATACGCGGGCTTGTGACTCGGATGTAAAAGTGCGATCTAGTGGCTTCCACAATTCTTGGTCCTGTTTTGCAGCCAAGGACTTGAGGCAACATGTCATCGGATATGGAGGACATGAGCATGTTGAGAATTAGTTGATCCTGGCGAAGCCACCATAGAGTATCCGGATCAGTGGAGACAGTGAGGGTGCCACTGGGAGAGGTGGAGACTTGTGGGCTTGGTGGGGTGTTGGTACCATTGATGAAGCCATAGAGGTCATGACCTTTGAGAAAGGGCTCCACAAGGCCACGCCAACTCATAAAATTATCTTTGTGTAGTTTTGTGATGGATTGGGCAAAGCTTGAGAGTTGGGTGACAGGAATGGGTGGCTGGGTTTGGGTGAGATTTGGAGTGGTTGGATTGGTTTCGGTTGAATTTTGAGTGATTGGGTTGGTTTCGGTTTGGGTTGCAGTGGATGAGGAGGCCATTTGAAAAAAAATGCAGCAAAGGTGTTTGAGAAAAGGCTTCAATGAAAAAAAAAATTGCAGCAAGAGACGACGTGGGTCGCTCATTTGGCTCTGATACCATAAACAGGTTGAAAACTTTGTGAATATTTTGCTGTGTTTTCACTGTTTATTGATTGGGTATATATATACAAAAGTTTGAGGTTACAAGAAAAGGAAGAGAATACACAATGAATGAATTTTCCTTTCTAGAGAATTCTAGCCGTTGCTTGATTTGATTCTAGGAGCGTGTGGATTGATGTTGGTTTCCTTGTGTGTAGTAGCCGTTGCTTGATTTGTGGTTGTCCATTGGGTTTCCTGATTTGCTGTAGCCATTGCATGACATGCAGTATTGTGTGGGATTTGTTTCCATCTAGGTCTGATGCGCTATTAAGCTGAGCCTAATTGAGTCGAGTCCAAATATGTTCATGACTAGTTATGTTCATTTACAACCCTACTTGCTTTACTTTTATGGTAATTTCTTTCTCTTATATGCTTTGATAGGTTCGATTTGGATGTATACATACACATATACATACCATTTTGATTGGTTTTAGGTCTTAGATTTAGCTTATTTTTTGGTTTTGGTGAAATAGGATTGTTGCAAATTTTTAGAAATTGTTCTTAGAAACAGTTTGCCAGTAGCTATTTTCAGTGAACAAACAACATAAATTTGGTTTTGTTCTTTAAAATATTAAAACAAAAACAGAAATCAATTTGCCAGACAAGCCCTTGTTTTCTTTCTCTTCCCCCCTCCCCCAATTATTATTATTATTTTTGTTCTTGAAAATATTTTATGCATGAACATGACTAACAACCCATTTATGCAAGGATTGAAATGAATTAGCAGTCAGAATTTAATTGTTCTTGTGTTAGTTTTGGCTCATGTTGAGGGGAATTTTTTTTTTTTTTTTTGTTCAAGGGAAAGTGGGTTATATGGGATCAAACAACAACAAAGGGGTGGGCACCCCAACAACAATCCCCAAACAAAAATATAGTACATATACAATAATAGTAACAAAGTGTAGGCAATGGTTTCATTCATGATCCAAAAACCATAAACAAGTCGGACCTTTCCAAAGGCTGCATGAGGGGACAAACGGAAAAAGGACATAGTGATGAGTCCCAAGCGATAAAAGCAACAATCACAGTTAAGTGGTTGTTACAAGAACGGTACTACAGTAAATTGGATAAGCAGCGTTGAAGGACGACCACCAACAACAAAAAAACTCATCCACAAGATTAAACCATTTCAAAGCAGGTAGTCAATAACCCACGGAAAACAGAAGATATAGCAAAATATAACAAAAGGAACATAAAAACAGCAAAAAAACAACAACAAACAGATAAACACACACACAATAATGTAGTTGTAGCCGTGAAGGAACACGGAGCCAAAGACGAAACAGGCCGGAGAGGAGAGTCCACGTGCCGGCGCGTGTTGGCTGGAATGAGGATCGGATGACAGTGGCTGGAAGGGGGAAGGCCCAAGAGCAAGGTGGTGGGGCGCATCTGTCAATAGGCCTGACGGATGGTTACAGATTAGACTTTGAAAAAATCATATCTATAAACATCTACAGATATGTGAGAGAGCTGGCATGGGGAAGCATGATTGAGGCGAAGAGCGTTATGGTGGCTATGGATGACGGGCCAATGGTGGAGGAGTTGCAACGGTGGCATTTGGAGGAAAACAAAACAGCAACAACATAAAAGAGAGGGAAAGAACGGGAATGAGAGAAAAAAGGGGCCAAAAAGGGAAAAGGAGGGAGGGAAAGAGATCCATCCCTCCAGAAAACTTGCTCATATTGAAGTATGAGTATAAAATATATAAATCAACCTTAGCCCGACCCATTTAATTAAACAAGTTAAACCCTTCACAGTCATCAATAATTGTTTTCGGTTTGGGGCATAAATGTAAGATTGTTAACTTGCATAAATGTAAGATTATGTTAACTTGCATAAATGCTAAACTACATATATGAACTTGTATAAGTTATATA
The DNA here is from genome assembly GCA_013348765.1 of Carpinus viminea. Classification (NCBI taxonomy): domain Eukaryota; kingdom Viridiplantae; phylum Streptophyta; class Magnoliopsida; order Fagales; family Betulaceae; genus Carpinus; species Carpinus viminea. Next base: position 15,691,406 of record CP054669.1, on the reverse strand, counting down.
AATAAACTTTAACTCGATCCATTTAATTGAATAAGTTAAATCATTTAGCCTTAATCTACTAATTTTATGTTAAATTCGTATCGGGTTTATGAATCATGTAAAAAATTGGCGAGGCCTTTAGTGCATAATTACAGCCTTGACTAGGGTTAGCAACTCATTAACAGCTAACCACCTTTGGGAGACTTTTAGTGCATAATTAGAGCCAAAGCCAAAGAAAGAAAATAGTCATCTCAATATTCCAATTTAAAAGGCCAAAACTAACCTAAAAGGCCAGAAGAGACAAAGGTGACATCCCTTCTTTTGGATTTGGCACTTCAGCATTAAGAAGATGATCATGGTTGAAAATTTGATAAGGAGAAAAACTCCAAAAACAATGGGAATACTCAGACCACAAAACAATGTAAATATGCCGTATGCTAATGGCTGATCCAAGTTCATAAAGACAAACAAAAGCACTGAAATGCAACTCCAAGGGGAACTTGTAAACTTTAGGTCCAAAGTTTATTGTAAACAAAATTGTTCGGATCAAATTTTTATCAAGGAATAGTTCATCAGTGTTAGCCAGTTCTAAAGTAATACGGCTACATTCCCTGACCAGAAAAATCTAAGAATTTTCTCAATCCTCAATTTTGTACAATTGTAATTGGTGTGAAGGATCTGGTTATTTTCCTCGGATCCCTGGCAAAACCTGAATAGTGAAAGGATTAAGTTCATTAGGGAAATACAACAAAAATATACAAGAAGCACAACTCAAAGTAAAAAGGAGGAAGCACATGAAAAAACTGCAGGAAGCCTATGTTTCAAAGTAAATAACAAACGATAAAAGACAGATATTTTAAGAAGTCTTAACATACCAGTTGAATGCCAATCTGCTATTGGAACATCTTGCTGTATGCCTTTCTCTCCAGATCACGTCTATCGGCAATCTGAAACAATAATATGTATTCAAAACCGAATCCATCTTAAAACTCTATTGCCATTATAAAGATACAATTTGCTTTGAACCAACCTTCTTCTTAGCAGCAGCAAGCTCTTTCTTTATTCCAGCTGCAAAAAATAAATAAATAAATAAACCATTACAAAGTAGGCTTTCAGCAAGTTTCAACAATGAAGTACAAGAGGCCTAACTCCGAATTCCCCAAAAAAACATATATAACTTGACTATTTATTCATCCTTCACCTCCTTTCACAAATCAAAACAGCTTTATGTTTGACACTTTCGGGTTTTAATGTGGAAGGCAGAAATTTCAAACCCATTAGTGTAAATTTTCAGTTCACAAACAATATAACATACTCCATTTTAGGATCTATAAAGCTCTTAATTGAACTTCAGAGTCAAGCTTCTAAAGAGGGAATCACCCAGCATTAAGTGTATATCTGGCCAAATAAATGATTATGATGAAGCCTGAGTCACTAACCATCATTTGGCTCCAAATCCGATGCCTTCTTGAAGCTTTCAACAGCAGCATCAATGTCATTAAGTGCCATGTATGCCTGATACATCAGGAGGACCATTATTCCTAGAATCAGAAAAAATGTAATATATTTGCAAAGATATGCAAGCCACCCTTAGGAATGAAGGCTGTAAAGTATAATTAAGACAAAACTTTGAGACTCCTAACAAAGTTATGGCCGCACAAACAAGATATCAGAAATCAAAAACTTCCACTTCAAAATGATGCATTGTTTGGACATTTTAGGTGGTTATCACAGATGATAAAAAAAATTATTTGAGAACACAATTATGCAAACTCATAAATAATTTCAAATGGGGAAACACGGGAAAAAAAAAACACAATAGCAGAGCATAAGATTTACAAAGATGAAAGCATTGAATAAGCATCTGAGCAAAAAATTTCCATGACAGAGTAGCTCAGACCTAGTATTTATAAATGTTCCCACCCGATAGTAATAGAAATCCTTACTGAAGGAAGATACCAACCTGACCTTGGCGGAACAAAGCTTTCACATTGTCATCTCCATCACGCATTGCAAATTCGGTGTCTAACAAAGCTCCTTTCAGATCCCCTAATTTCAACTTACAAGCCTAAAGCAATACACCGCATCAACTGTTAAATAGAAAAAAAAGCAGCTTTGGATATTGAATGATACAAGGAAACATTTAAGAATGGTACATAAACCCATATGGGCCTTGACAGAGAAAGGATTAAAGAACTGATATGCTACCAAATGTAGGGATGTATCATCAAAAAGAAAAGTTCAAGTTGCGAAGACTAAGAGATGTATAATGAACATATATCACACACATTCTTATTATTATCAAAATCAATTGAAGACGTGTCTAGATGCTAACCCACCCCAAACTCAAAAATCAAATTAACAGAGAGACTTCTGACATGGACCTTTATCTTTTCATGACAACTTTTTGTACATACTGCTTGCAAATAAAGTACTGAGAATATGACTTACAGAGCTGTTAGTGAAAATCTGTGACTTTATCTTTCTCAAACTTGAACACTTCTCTGCAGTCACAAGAAAGAAAGCGTAGAATCAAAATTGAGGCATGTGTAATTGCTAACTTTTAGATCCTCCTCAATGCATAAATAAACTCCATGAGAAAAGTGATAGCTTACCTTCATCAATTCCATCTTTCTCCCAGCAGATATCCAGATAGCGTAAAGCCTTCCGATACTTTCTAAGAGCCATCTTATAGTCTTGTTTCTGTAGACAGTAATTCATAGCGTGTTGTATAATGCAGCAAGTATTTTTAACCCAAAAAAAAAAAATGAAGCCACACCAAATTCCCTTCCTATCTTAAGGATTTATATTTCAACTAGAAGTCTCAATCAAATATTATAAAATAAATCATTAACCTGAATTACAACCGACAACCCCTACCTTGTAATGCTCATTGCCAAAAGACTTTACAGAATTAACAGCATTCGTCCACCAGGAGAGCTCATTTGGACTCTCGTCAAGGTCAGCTGGCCAATCAGGATAAGTATCACCATCTTTGAAAAAATTAGATATTCCATCATCTGCCCCCTCAAGATTTTCACCACAGTCCACAATTAAGACATCAGCAGTGGGACTGTCACCATCGGTTGTAACATGCTCAATTGATCGCACAACTCCCATTCCTTTAACTACCTTCCCAAACACAACATGTTTTCCATCTAGATGAGAAGTGCGAGTTGTCGTGATGAAAAACTGAGACCCATTTGTGTTAGGACCGGAATTAGCCATAGATAACATTCCTTTCCTTTCGTGCTTTAATTCAAAATTCTCGTCTTCAAATTTCAAGCCATAGATAGATTCTCCCCCACTGCCATCACGAGCAGAGGTGTCTCCACCTTGCACCATAAAGCTTTTAATAACGCGATGAAAACAGGTTCCCTGGAATGATGATAACATTCATATATTGGAAATCAATTAAGATAAGTATCACTGAGCCTTCAAAAAGCAAATACAAACAATGATATGTAAATACATACAGTAGTTTGTGAGGAAAGAGAATAAGGTGAGTTTTCTATTTTATGCCAGAAATGATAAGCTACAAGTCTCTAGATTACCCACACTTCTAGACCAGAAAGAACTGAAGAGGAGAAAAAGACAAGGATCTACTACAGCCCCGCCCATCTCACTGCAAGCTAACCCAAGTCCAAAACACTACGATATTTTGACACCCTATGCTGGTGCCAATGATAAGCACGGAGCTTATCATATGCTAATGCATATTAAATGAAGAACACCTTGAAAAGCTATCCTTAAATTCAGTCGGCATTTTCTAATACAAAATATCAATAGGTACGCTGCCTTGATTTTTCAAGCACATGACATGGCCTTATCTAGTTTTCCACAGTTTTTGCATATTGATAGTCACCTTCACATGTTCATGCTTCTTTCTGTGGCTTGCTGAGACTTGTTTCCATCCACAACGGTTGAAAAGAGTTCTGATCTCGTTTGATAACATTTCTTAGAATGTGCCTTTTTTTTTTTTGAAAAAGTATTCTGATGTGACAAAGTTTGAAAGCAATTTTGAGTTTTTTGTGAGTATCTTGTGTTTAAAGTTGTTTGTTTATGTTTATACCTTTTTTTTTTTGGTAAAAAGCAAAAAGCAAAGAAGGCGTTGGCAAAAAAGGCTTTTTTCTTTTTCTGACGAATATAGGTGAATAGAAGTTCGTTCATCAAAGTCTCAAAAAAAGAGTCTTTTCAATGAGTCTCACATACTAAGGGCGCTTTCATGAAAATTTACCCCTTGAAATAACAATTACAATGGCCATGGCAATTCCAGCAAGTTAACAATAAAACGAAACCACAATTACAAGATAAAGAGGAAATTTGTGTTTGTGAGAAATCATCAGCTAAACACATCCAAAAGCGCATCCCTTCTTTCCAGAATAAAGGCATTAAAACCACTTCATCACCTAAACAAAAATATAACTTCATAGTTTCCACAGACTGCAGAGATTTACAGAAGCTAAACAGAACCCAACAAAAAAAAGCATCATCTTACTTTCTCACCAAGGACGCCAACCTTCATCTCAGAACAAAACGACAAAGCTACCTTCAGCCCAAGAAAAACAAAATCCAAAATCCCCAATACATATTCATCCACAGAAAAGCACATGTATACAAAAACAATAGAGAGGCATAAATACCCTTGAAATTCATAATCACCATACACTCTAAAACCAAAACCCTATCACTTTCCTCAATGATCAAGGACAGCACAGTGTTTTCATCACCAAAAACAAAAACAAAAGAACAGAACAGAGAAGAAAACCACTTAGACCCAGTTAGTTATATGCATAAATGCATACACACACATATTTGTATGTAAAAAAAGAGAGAACCTTGTAATGAAGTGGCACACCAGTGTTTGGACCAATGCCTTTTTCGCCTGTGCAGAGAGCCCTGAAGTTCTCAGCGGTTTTGGGCACCACATCGTTGAAGAGCTCCACCACTATCCTCCCTTCCAGCTCTCCTCCTATGCTTATGTCCAGATAGCACCGTGGCCTCCCCATCTCTCTCTCCCTCTCTGTCTCTCTCTCTGTTTCTCTCTTTGTTTCTCTGTTTCCTTCTGGACTCTTCTCAGAGCTCTGTCTCTCTCTCCGTCAACGCATAGTGAGTGACAGAACACGAGAGAGTTAATGAACCCTAAGAACCGTTAGCTATTTATATACTTCTCTCGAATCTGCCAAATTTTCAAACGCCTGACGCCTCGGTTTTTCAAGGGCCATTTCTTTTACATAGTTGCAAACGTGGGTAGTGTACGGTGTCGGAGTAATTCTATAAGTATTTTGTGTCTTTTAATAATATGTGATTTTTAAAATTATTATTTAATTAAAATTTAATAATGATTAATAATAATTTTAAGAGTCAAATCATTCTTAAAAGATTACAAAAATAACACAAACAATACTTGTAACATTACTCACGGTGTCGAGCTTTGTTTTCTCATATGCCATTGTCTCTTGTCCTTTTTTTTCTTTCTATCCACAACAACTTTGTAGTTCTACAATTTTACTCCCTATATTGTTAATAAAGTGCAATTACACCCTGCTTCTAGCAAAAATAATTGTTTATTGTTTGGATTTATTTGGGGATCACCTTCCATTTATACAATATGTAAAGCTATTTTTCATTAGGTTCCATTTATTTATATGTACTTTTTTTGTTTTTTACATAAAATAATTAACTGAAACTTTTTTGACATAAATTTCGTTCTAAGAGCACCTCCTTGCTCTTAGAGTATACTTGAATAATTCTAAAATTAAGAATTTAATTAAGATTGACAAAGATTAAATTTGCCTAATTTTAGGGATTTGATTAACTTAAATTAGGTGATTTGATTACGATTGCATTTATATATAAGCTCTATAAATAAAGCATTCTGTATTGTAAATATTAATTTAATAAGAGTATAATGTAGTTTTTTAGGCTTTATCTATGAATGTAAGTCGTTGATCGAACCACATTAAAATTAATTGTCTTCAAGATATAGTTCAGTCGGCTATGACTATACCTAATGAAGCGGGCATTGGGCCCCTAGGCCCGTAGTTCGCCATGGAGTTTGTAGGGACCAGATTTACCTATATGGGCCCCTAAACCCTCCTAAGAACTAGGCCCAGAGAAGAGGCACATTAAACGCTAAATCCTAAATGCTAAACCCTGAAAAAATCGTTAGCTTTTTTTTTTTTTTTTTTCTCTAGAGTGTACGTTAACCATCTACAATTAATTTCCTCATTCATTGGGTTATTTTTCTTCTATTAAACCCTAATTTTCCATTATACTAATCATCCACCAAATATCTATGTAAGGAACTCTATCTAACCCTTATTATCTAAGCACTAAAATTAATCATTTTTCTCTCTATATATGAAAAGCGGAATTTAGACCCCAATGCATTAATAAACCAACAATTATGCATCAACAATACCAATTATGCAACAGTAAATATCCAAAATATCAAACCACTAAAAATATAAACATTCTAAGTACGCAATCTTGTTGACGAAATAGAAACCCTTTGAATAAAACATCAAAGGTAACAACAACTTCGTTCCAGGCAAACTCAAGAAACTAACATTGAGAAGAAATTGTAGTATGGGCAAAACAAACTTAATTATAACGTAACTTACAACGATTTAATTAGACAAGTGTATGGAAACAAGCAGCCACATGCACTTGCCTCCTATCGACCCATCGGTAGACTTGAAGTTGTTATTGATGTAGACAACTATGGTTTGATCAATCCAAGAGAATACACCAATTCGACTTACTTCATTTGTATTCTCTTGACACCAATAAAACAACTAAGCTCACAGTGTATAATGTCTCAAGGCCTCAATGTTTTCTTTGCTTAGCGCTAAGAAAATCATGTCCTTCAAGTCCTTCTATAATAAACTTAGGTTCCTGTGGCAACATCTCAAGATGTGAGTCATCTGGACAACCTTAGAGTTTCATGCCCTAAAACTACGAGTTGTCAAGACATTTGTGAGTCATCTGGACAATTTGTAGAGGCATTAACTCTTGACTGAAATGGCATCCACAAGGGGGTGTTTGGTAAAGGAGTTGGCTTAATTTAGGGTGTTCAAGCGGTTATAACCGGCGGTTATTTGCAATAACCGCAACCGCCTCCGCTTTAGGCGGTTATTGGATTTTTAATAACCGCAACCGCCTCCGCTTAGGCGGTTAGCGGTTATTCAAACCATTAACAAACGGTTATAACGGTTTTTAAAAATAGGATTTTGGGTTTTTTTATATTTTGGGCCTTCATTTTCCATATATTTTGGTTTATTTTGCCATATTTTTTGGGCTTATTTTGCCCTATTGGCCAAAAATATGATATTTTTTGGGTTTATTTCACATATATAGTCATAATGTCCAAATTCATTAAATGACCCAAAATAGCATGTTTTACCCTTTGTTCACAAAAATCACATTCTTTCATTCGCATATTATTATTTAGAGAAATTTTGAAAGCATTTCTACCCTTAATTGAATCTATGAACAAAATCTATTGTTTAACATATCATCATTTCTAATAATTTTTGTTGGCTTTGATTCTGATTCTTTAAATACTCATACAAAGGCATTAAAGTTGCAACAATTGGCTCTTTTTTTCTTTTCCCCAATATGGCTTGAAAACTCATGTCATTACCTTATGTTTCTTTTCTAAAACTTCAATTCGAAAGGGGGTATTCGAGATCAGGCTCCCTATACGGAGACATCCAAAGAAGGGTTAAAAAATCACAAGATTCATTTGTATAAATTGCTTTCGATAAGCGTGACCATCTGAAAAATTATTTTGTTTTTGATGAATTACGAGCCAAGCTAGGAGATTCAATTGAGTTGTCTAAAGCAAATATGTCAAACCCAAATTCAATAAGCATAAAATTAGTTCCCAAAAAGAATTAGTAGAGAAATAACATAGGAAGCATATAAATCTTTCCGGGATTTTTGGATTTTTTATATTTAATTAATATATATTTATATATAGATTAGCGGTTTTAATAACCGCTTACAAAGTGGTTAGCGGTTGGTTATAAGCTTAGCGGTTAGCGGAGCGGTTATAACCGCCCCGCTTGAACACCCCTAGGCTTAAACACTGTATTTAATGTAAATTGATATGAAAAAAAAAAAAATAGTAAGAATGTTTGGTATAAAAAATGAAAAAGTGGTATAAAAAAATAAAAATGTTTTGTTTTGTAGTGATTTTTTTATTTGAATAATAATAAAAGTGAATGATGGGGGTTAAGTGAAATTACCCAAAAAAAAGTTTTAACACATCAAAGTAAGAGACTTTGAAGTTTTGGAGGGGTGTTTGTCAAAGGTGCGGAACTTCATAGGGGTTAAGTGAAATTATCCAAAAAAATAATAATAATAACAGAATTTGACTCTATGGACTAAATTGTTTTTTTTTTTTGGAATATCTCAACAACCGTACCTTTTATTTTACTTTAATAGGAATGACTTGTCAATGTATTTGGCCCCTAAAATTTAAATTAGTCACTGTAATTGACCTAAATTATTTATTTATTCCTAAAAATATATTATTTTTTTTATATTTATTCGCCCATTGGTTTTTTTGTATTTTTAAAAAATTGTTTTGTTTTTTTTTAATTATTTAATTTGTTAAAATAATAGGGGTATTATAGAAATATAAAAAAAATAAGTGACTTTTTTATACATTTTGGTAGTTTGAATGACTACTTTATTATCTTTTGAATATTAAAAAACTATATTAAATGACCGATAATTTAAGAGGCTTTTTTATATTATTTTTTTGCCATGTATATAAAAGAAGGTTCAACCACCCAAATGGAAAAAAGGGGGGAGTTATTGAGCCACCCTCAGACACTAGGGGTAGCCACAACCCACCCCTAGAAGGTTGGGGGTGGCCCACCCCCACCTCCTTGATTTTGGGTGGCCGATCTACACTGACTTGTATTGCCCATTTAATATATATATATAAACGAGATCATAGTATCCAAGTATAAAACCTGTCAATTTGTGGGGTTTTAAAAAAATTACTCAAAAGCTTTAAGTGTATTTAACAAAAAAGAAACTTCAAATCAGCTTGCTAAAGTTTCATGCTTAACTAAAATTAAACTAGTACCCTAGACACAAAACCTACCGAAGCTTCTCTTCCTTGTTTGGTCTATGGAGGTTCCCCATAATCTTTGTTGTTGTTTTTTACTTTTGTTTCCTACAAGTTTCATGTTTTGGGCTCTCTTTTTCCTAGACACTGCACTCTTCTCCGGTGCTTTTCTCCTTGTCGTGGCTCTCTCCTCCGGTCACTGCTTGAGGTGTAGTTTCAGTGGGGGTTCCGGAATGTTTGAACGATCTCTTGGTTGTACTGTTTTTAATATAAATAAGATTGAAGGATCTTTTGAGGTTCGTGTCCCATCTCAAAGAACCTTTTATCAGAACCCTTCAAATGGTCCAAATTATTCATTTGATCAATTTCTAATAATTCTAAGCTTTTTTTTTTTTTGGCACTATTTTGATTGCTTTAGGTTGCTGTTTGACTTGTCCTCCCCCTTGTTTTCTTTTCTTCTTTGTTGTATGTATCCTTTCTCCTTCCTCGTGATGATTAGATTCTAAGATATTTTCTAAATATATATATTAACCAATGACCTTAAGCAATAAAAAAATGAGGGACCTTTTTCTTTGTCCATTTTCACTGTTCTGTTTTATAGGGGGTGGCTACCGACACTAAATAATGTTCATAGAAAAGGGAAACAAAACAAACGACAAAATCTGAGAAATTATGACCTGACTGTTTATATGTCGATGGACACTGTAAATAATAATATGGATTCCACTGAGAAGTCGAAGCACGAGGGGGTGCGGGGCTTTCTATGTTGTGTATTTTAATCTTAATATTTCATAAATTTGTTGTATGTATGTGTTGGAAACAGATGAATGACATAGCAGTGCAAATAGTTTTCTGGATTGACGCATGCACCTACGGCTACGGGAAAAGGACCTGTCGTTGATCGAGTGCAAACGACTTGACTCTGAAAAAGAAAATAATGCAAATATACGAAGAAGAAATACATGGAAACCAAAGCAAAGCACCTCCATCGTATGCGCACGAACCTGGCGCAGATGCTCCTATCACCTGAGTGGGAAGGTCTTGTCTGTCTCGTCTACAGCTTCTCGTCCCTTTCCGGATCTGCAAGAAGTGGAAAACCAACGAAGTTCCGCATCTAACTCTGATAATGTCGAGCAACACAATTATTCGTCCTTTTTTTCTTTTAAGAAGAAAGAAGAATTTGAGTCGTTTTAAGGTATGTATATAAGACTATATACGTTAATTTTAATTCAACTTATTTAATTAATTGAGTCAAACCTAAGCATTTACTTTTATATTAGGTTTGTGTCGAATTATATCAAAATTATCTAAGGGTTTGTTTGAATTTTGTTTGAGATGCCTAAAAGTGTGTTTAACACTTAGAAAGTCCGTTTAAAAAATATATATATTCATTTGTTAAAAAAATTAAAAGTGCTTTTAAGAGTCTAAAAAACGTTTTTTTGACTTAAAAGCTTTATTTCTCAAGCGCAATCTCTAACTGACTCTAAGTCCAACTTAAGAGACAATCTACATTTAGGTTTGTCCATACTTGCTACATTGTGGTAAAGATCATTAGATCTAACCAAACTGTTTTTAAATTGAGACTGGGATCGTGTGAATCAGAATTCCTATTGTAGGAATAGTCAAAAAGGGTTGTTTATGTTGGTTAGGTTAGATGTCTTGGACAATCAAATGGTTTGGGTGAGAAAAGTCCAAGTAGGTTTGGGAAAAATTGACCATATTCACAATTTGAAGGAGGTTAATGATAGTTTGGTATTGATTTAGAACCCGTTTGACATTGTGGTAAATAGCTTAAAAAATATTTTTAGTAACTAAAGAGTTTTGCCGAAAACAAAAGTTGGCCGTTTGGTACAAAATTTTAAAAATACTTTTTTTTACTCTAAAAATGACCAAAATGCATTTTTAAAAACTATATTTCTAAAATTCAATCCCAACGTGCTCTTAGGTCCATCACATCCCTACAATTCAACTAAGAGTTTCGTTCATCATCTTAGGATATGCCTTATTTTTTATTTTGCGTGTCATGTTATATTATGCATTATCATGTTTTCTTTGTGTTCCCATGTCATTGCACTTAATTACTTTGATTTGATTTTTTTGTTTTATTTTTTCTAATAAACAATTGTGGGGTCCAATATAAGTGCATAATGTCCTATTTTGTGCTTAATGGTTTGTATGCATATACAAATGCATTATTATATGTGTATTATGCAAAAGGTATGTTATTTGTTAGATTGACTTTTATATGGTTGCATAAGTGGTGATTAAAGTATAGATAATGCTTTCAATTCTTATGTGCTATTTGATTGCCATAAGTTAATTTTAACCACATATGTTAGTGTTTGGTGAGCAATCATGGGTGGGCATAGTACGTTTTGAAGACCAAATTTACCTTAACTAGTTTTTTTTTTAATTAATTTTTTTTTCTTTGCAAAAAAGGTAGGCTAAAGAGATCAATTGTAACTAGCCTATCTGAGCATAACCATTATATTACATACCCGCTGGAAGCCGCACATGAGATGCATAGACGGTAGGAACCGTAAGCGCTTCTTCAAATTCGACTGAGCCATAGCCCGACCCAATTCCACTAGGACATCAATGAAAAACCAAGACAACTAATACTACTAATAAGGCATATGTGAAGATTTTCCCTTGCGAAACTTTTTTTTTCTCTTACTCACTATTACAAGTGCACAATAGCAAAAACCGATGTTCTTAGATATAGCAAGAGGTAGACATTGCGTAATAAATATCTCTATGTTGATTTGTTTTATGCTTGTTTTGATTTTTGATAATTTCATATGTGGTGCCTGGCTTAATATTTGTTCAATTTGCTAATTGGGACAGTGTGATTAACTCGGGATTTAAATTTTTTTTTTCATATAATGTTTAGCAAAATTCATTTTTGTGCTCAACATATATAGCACAAATCAATGTAAAAAAAAAATGAATTTGATTTTTGGTAGGGCAGTTCATAGGTTCCTTTTGGCAAAAAACATTTGCATAAAGATGCATAATTAGGGAAAAAAAATATTAAGGAAAATTATGTTTTCAAAAAGGGGCTTAGCTTTAATTAATGTGTCACAAAGTAGAATTTGTACATTTAACAAGCATCAACTCATGTAAATTAGAGCTTAGAAGAGAAATTCAAATCTAGGTGATGCATGAATGGTCAAGGACATTTAAAACACCATTAATTAAAAAGGTTTCATTAAGCTTAATATTAATTATTTTTTTCAACAAGATTGGTCTTTTTTTTTTTTTTTTCCTTTTTTGAGGAAAAGTCTTGTTTCATTAAAATAATCAATCAACTGGTGGAGTAATATATGCTCCCCCAGTATAATTTCCCTTATACAATCTGAGGTTGTATCCAACCATAATCTCTTAACTCTCATTATTACAGCAAATCGAGCAAGAGTACGGGCTGCAGTATTGACCTTGCGACTGACGTGGGTAACCAACAAGATTGGTCATATCATGTTTAAATTAAGTTCATATATAAAGGTGAGAGCCAGGTTTCCACGCTTGTCACATCTAGGGTTGATTATTTTATAGGTGGAGAAAATATTACCCATCGTGTTTGAAAAAAAGAATAGGCTGAGAGAAAAATTTGGAAAAGAAAGAATTGAATAATTGAATCATGATGTACCATGCTAATGAGAAGAAGAACAGCAAAAGCACATTACTTTCTAATACACGGTCTGAGATCCATCGTACTAGAGAGCTTAAAAAGTAATTTTAATATATAAAAAATTTGAAAAAATTTCACTTTAAATCCTTGAACTTCCACTCAATTTAATAAACTTCTCTCCCGAACTTTAAAATCTCTCAATTTAAACTTCTAAACTTTCAATTGTTCTCAATGTAAACCTCTTCGTCAGATTTTAAACATTACATAATGTTTATACTCCTGACTTTTGTATAAAATTCAAACTTCAAAACATTTTTTTTATTTTAAAAAATGGTAATTACCTTTTGCCCTCATGAACTACAGCGCTTTGACACTTTTCCTCATGAACTACCAACTATGACACTTGATCTCATTAAACTACCATCTTATGACATTTTCTCCTTCCATCAATCAAATGGGTTAAAATTAACAGTCAACGGTCAGTGACTTGTATGTGCCATTTTAATTTTTTTTCCTTTCACTTTTGCCTTCACTTCTCATGAGTTGGATTAAGGTTAGGAGGATATAAGTGCCATTTTACTGATTTGAAATAAGGGCAAAAGTGGAAGAAAAAAAATTTTTAAATGGCACATACAAGTTACATAACCGTTGACTATTAATTTTAACCCATTTGACTGATGAAAGGGTGAAAAGTGTCACAGTTAGGAGTTCATGGAAGGAAAATGCCAAGACGTTGTAATTCATAGAGACAAAAGGTAATTACTCCTAACAAAAATAAAAATCATGGCTATTTTGATCTTTTATGTATTTTTAACGGCTAAAATTGACAAAGGGATTCACATTGAGAGCAATTAAAAGTTCATGAGTTTAAATTGAGAGATCTTAAAGTTCATGAGGGGGGAGGGGGGAGAGAGATTTGTGAAATCGTGTGGAAGCTCAAGGGTGTAAAGTGAAGTTTCCCCAAAAATTATGTTAAACTAAAAGCAGATTATTTTGGTAAAAAATAGCTAATATGTAGTGTAAAATTTTTTTTCTATAAACCTTTTTTTTATTTTTATTTATTTTATAGCTTTAGGGCCTGTTTGTGTGTTTGTTTGATGAGCCTAAAAATGCGTTTAGTACTTAGATAAAAGTATCCGTTTGGTAATAAAATTAAAAGCAGTTTTAAGGGTTCGAAAAGCCTAAAAATTGTCAAAACGCAATTTTGGCAAAAGTTTCAATTTTAAGCTTTTGCCAAAAGCATTTTTTAACTTAAAAGCTTTGTTTCTTAAATACAATCTCAAACATGCTCTTAAAAACTTTATTTTTCAACATAATTCAAAATAAACATTTGGTTTAACATGACATTTTAGATACTAAAAACACTTTTTAAACCCCTTAACACCAAGGACGGAACTGCCCAGATGAGGGGGACTTGTGTCCCCCCGCCAAAACTTTTAAAAATCTCTAAAATTCTTAAACTCTTCATAAATTTTTGTATGTTTTTTGATGAGTTCAACCCTTCAAAATCAATTTTTTACCCATAAAGATCTTTACTTTTAGTTTTGTCCTCCGTCATCTTAAATCCTGATTCCACTCCTACTTAACGCAATTCCGAACAAACTCTAAATAGCAATCTCGATCCATTATTTGATTGGCATTCATGGGCCCATTTGAAATGAAGAAAATTGGGCACTTGAGATGATAATGCTAAATTTTGAAGCACCAAGTCAATTGAATCCACGCAAAGATGAGTTCTGCACAGCTCCATAAAGAGAAGAAAGTGGGACAATAATACAATAACATCACAAGCTCTCCATTAATCTCCGAGGCCTCCACTGTTGTTTTTGTCTTGATATGCAATAATTTATGTCTATAGGCCTATGACATTGATTGCCGAATATGAGAGAGGCTTGAAAAGATTGGTGAATATTATTAATATTATTAATAATGCATGAGATTGGGTGTTTGCGTCCACGTCATGTACCACCATGCTTAGAATATGATTGGGTGCCCTTTTTTTAAATCCTCAAAAAAAAAAAAAAAAAAAAATCGTATCAATAGATTTTAATAAATTATCTTTTCATTCCAAAATCTTGTTAATTTAATTAATAAAATATCCAAAAACGTGCAGAATAATGAGGTCGTTTAAATGGTTTCCGGCCCACATACTATCATGTCGGCCCAATTATGGTCCTATATTAGCTTTGCAAGATGGGCCTACAAAGAGCATGTTGAGTCACATGCGGCCCAGAAGAATTTATACCAGCCTCAATGTGTTGGTAGTTGCAGTACACATATATGGGCTCTCTAGTGGCATGCAAGTCTCAAAATAGATAATATATTCTATAGGAATTTGGCACAAATTAAGTTTTTTTTAACCCTCAAATAAGAGATATATATATATATATATATATATATTGATATGTCCACACAAGGGGGAAAGGGGATTTGAACTAGTGACATTCGCTTCATTAAGCGTAATTTCAACAGATTGAGCTACTTCTTGAAAACCTTAAATAAGATATTATCACGTTATTGTAGAACAGAAAATACTAAAAAAGTACATAAACATCATATTAATTGTTGTTCTCTTAGATAGTCGTCTTCTAAAGTCCATAAGATCTCCACTCCCCTTGATTCAAGAGAGTGATAACGCCGCCCTCTCCTCTACCACTACTCCGGCACCGTAAATCATCAAATTATAATACCCTTAATGTATGTTATAGGGATTTAATTAAACATACTAATTTCATATTAAATTTGTTGATCGTATGCTACAATTTTAATCCCAAACAATTGTGCTTCTATCTCAATTTGCCCCATGCCTTTCCCTTTATTGTCTGCCAAAAAGAGGACTAGGCACACTTTCTTTTTTCTTAAAATGTATTTTTAAATCTAACTTGGTCGTGTTTGGACTCGACAATATATTCATAGTATATATCTCCCTTGGCATGCCTACATCAATTACAACCTAAAAGAATGCACCCTTTACGTGGTAAAGGATTGCTTTGTTTTGTCTTTCTTTTTCTTTTCTTTTCTTTTTTCTTTTTTAAAGAAAGATAAAAATATAGCTGAGAAAATTGGAGTGAAAGGAGATGCAACAATAGTTACCGACATTTTTCTTTCTTTTTCTTCTTTGGTTAGGTTTGTTTCAACATAAAATATTTTTTGGAAAAGGTTTGAGTGTTTGGCACGGCATAAAATATTGGTCAACTTGAAAATGTTTTCAGTTGACTAAGAAAAATAACATTCATAAGTTGTAAAATGGTTTATTTAGTTGAAGGAAAATAACCTTCACGAGGCTCTTGGGTTGCCCAAACACCTCTCCAGATGGATAAACCCAAATTGCAAACAATATGGACAATAAAGTTGCACTAGATCTCAATTTCACCCTATTGGGTAATAGATCAGTCACATAGAACCCAACGGACCTCCAGGCCAGTTCAATTATACAAGCCCATCAAGGAAGGGCCCAAACCGAGATCAAGCCCAACAAGGGTATGACTGTGAATTTTATAATCAAAGGAAACCACGTTCATAAGAGAGCGTGGCATGTATAACCAGCACCAAACTGAATTCTCATATCCACACAAAACATGATCTAAACCGAGCCACGTGTGCCCGAGATTGAAGCAAGAAATCACGTCCAATAGAAGCGTGGCCGAGCCGCCAATCACCTCCACGATTTCATGATCATGGAGCAACCCACGATCTTGTGATCCACTTTTCTAACATCATATATGCACAGTGGATCCTTGGGAACTTGGTGCCTATAATTCAAGGATGTCAAATGCTACTTGATGCCTATAAAAAGGAAGTTCCAACACAGTATTTGGGTAATCACTATTAAGCCATTTTATTCTCTAGGCATTCTTTTCTCCCAAAATTATTATTAACTTATGTATCACTGCTGGCACACCCTAATAGCTCTTATCCTAAATTTTCCTCTTTTGCAGATCAACGATTCCTTGGATCTCATGCCACATCATCTTTTGGAAAGCTGTCATCAATACACCCCGAAAGTCCTTTTTTTTTACTCTTTTTCCACAACTTTTTTTTTTGTCTCTATTTTTTGCAGCACTTCAAATTATATATATATATATATATATATAATATTTGCTCATTTTTCATATGAGTAAAATACCGAAAGATAATTTTTAACAAAAAATATATATATTTCACACCGAAACAAACTAAAAATCTATAATTCCTCTTGGGAGATTGCTAATTTGATTTGTAGGATTAAATATTATTGGATGTTCATGATGAACTCTTGAGGCTATATTGAAGGTGATTCTTTGTTAGTTGTTTCTACTTTGCAGCACCCTTCCCTTTCCCATGATTGGCAAATAGAGAAATTTATTTTGATTTCTTTTTTTAATCCAAGATTCTCTCTTGAGAAGTTTGGAATTTTAACAGAAGTACAAATTTCTATGTTCATCATGTGGTATATTAGGCCGTCGCAAGAGTTTTCTCGAGCTGCATTTTCACCTCTTTTCCCTCATTTCCTCCATTTTAATTTGAAACAGGAAAGATTCCCTTCCCTCTCCTCCCTTCTCCTTTGTAAGTTTGTTCTCTATTTTATGCGAGATTTGTTTTATATATATATATAATTTTTTTTTTGAGAAATCATTTTAAAGTTATATATATATAAATAATGAGGTCAACTTTAAAATGATTTCTCAATTCTTAAACATCATTGAGGTAGCCATAGCTAGGGTTTAGGTGTAACTTTTTGGGTCCTCTTTGCACTCGAAGACTGACAAAACAATGGAGGTAATTAATTAAAGAGAAAATCAGTACAAATTGTACAGAGGAAGTGTCCTAGACAAAAGCTTCCCATTTCACATGGTACTTTCAATAACCTACCAATTTGCCACCTACAGAGTGGGTGTGTGTATCTTGCTCAATCTGTTTTTTCACTAAATGGTCATCCACATTTTCAAGTGGTCCACTGCCCACTTTTCCCCAATTAATATTTGTACACTTTTATTTTTGGAACAATCAATCTTCCCTTTTATTGCATTTACAATTATACTTCCAACTTTTAAAACTTTTAATTTAATGCATTTAAGTTTATAAAATCTGCAATGTTACACCTGATATTAGAGTTTGAGGTTAAATTAACGGTAAATAAATGAAATAACCCTATTATCCATAAAAAAAATTATAAATTACCTTGATTAAATAATTAATATAAAACATTGTGAACATGATCTGCTGTTGGTCACTTGTGAGTTGTGACCCGATGTGGGTCTTAAGGTTTGTCATCAAACCCACCAAGCCTAATGTGATTGTGCAAAACAACTGGGAGTACTTTGAAAACATTTACAGCCTTCGTTAAGATTTAACAGGACCGACATTACAAACTTTTGTTAACTTGGATACATTAAATTAAATTGAAAGCTTTTTGAAGTTTAGGAGAATAATTATAAATACGACAAAAGCTCAGAGCGTTTAATGAATTTTTCCATTACTATTATTTATTTAAAATATATTGTAAAGGCCCATTATGGAGAGTTAAGTCATTGTGGAGAGTTGTGAGTGCATTGAAAGACACTCATATATTTCTCAGTTTCTATCAAGTTGCAGACTGAGCTGTGATGGACATACCTTCAGAAACCGTGAGACAATTAAGTATCAAACACTGAATTTCACAATTTGGGTGTGGATTTTGGTTTGCAAATTTTGATGCACCAAAAGGGCTCCATAAAGAGCGAATAAGAGGAGCCAAGGATCTACCACTTGATTGGGACCAAAATAAATGTCAGCATGTGCAACAAACACAGGCCAGCCACGACGGCCCGTGGGGGTTTACGCACATGTCCGTGGGGGTTTACACACTAGAACGGGGGATGACAACAAGAGGAGCGGGGACCGGTGAGGGTGGAGGCATAGCACATGGTTAATGGAGGCAGAGGAAGGGAAAGAAACTATAGAGGATGAGAGAGCATGGATCATTTAGGCTATGGGATGGGGAAGGAGGGAAGAGTGGATGCTCTTCCCTCCTTAGCTTGGATCTTGCGAGGGTTGCATACAGGATTTGAGTTTTCAGGAGAGGGAGCAAGGGAAACAGAAGAAAAACTTTGAGGGTGCAAGGTCCAATGGGACTAAAGAGAAATGAAAAGTGAATCTTCAACGTCGAAAGAATTACAACATCTAAGCCAAATCCTTACTGGATATAATATGAAATAAAAGCAAAAAGCAGAAACAGAAAGAAAAACTAATAATGTGTTAGGGTCACATCTTGAACATATTGAAGTATATGATGAACTACATTATGATGGTTTATATTTATAAAGAAGTGGTGAACAAGTAAACCCAGGCCAAATAAAGAGAATGATATAAAATATTACAAGTCACTTTTTATGCCATGACCAAGAATTTTTGAATGCTTTCATGATAAATAGACTGAAATAAATGGCATGAAGACACTAGTAGACTGAAATAAATGGTATGAGGACGCTAGTGCTAGTGAACCATGTGTGTATCAGCTGTCTTTTTAACGTTAAGTTATTTCTGCTGTTTTGTTGTTCCTTGTTTGTGTAGTAGTGTTCTTGGCCTTCAATAAATCTTTCATTCATTAAAAACAAGCATTGGTTATAAATTTTAGGGGCAGCATCGATCATGATCATCAATTATGGGGGAGGGGACCCTCTCGTTAGCACTCCTAAAGTATTATATAGAGGAAGCAAGGCTTTTAAAGATGGAAGACTTTTGTCGAGATTTCTTCAACAAGGACCACAGCTCCACACCTTCTTCATGGCTGTATGTATTTAACCTACATTTTTTTGAAACAATATTGAAGGGGAAAGCGTTTGGTTAAAGCAATTAACTCGGATAACTATAAATATAAATTAAATGATTAAATTTACGTCCGTAGACAAACGAAAAACATGCAAAAACCCAGTTTACAGAGCCTCGGCAACAAAACATTTTGCCACTGATATTCAATGTTTCTTTCTTTCATGGGGGTTTGGGCTCCAAAGCCCTGTTTGTCTCTTATCCCTAAACAAGGAATGTAGTATAACAAGAACAGGATCGCCCAGGAAAAAGAAAAGGACAAAGAGGAGAATCCAAAGAACAGGTCAAATAAAATAAAAGACAATAATAAAGAAAAGAAGAAGATTAGGCTAATACGTGCAGAAACACAAAATTAAAGACCTAACAAACCTCATACCTGTATTGAAAGTAGCCATTAATGCTAATAATTGACACAATCTATGAAGATCATAACTTTTTTCCATTTTTTTAATCTTATTTTGTATTTTATTACTCACCATTGTCTCCATATGCTGACAAGTGACAAGAATGGGAAAGCAAAAAAGTGTACGGAATAATATAATAGAGTTTCTTTCTTCCTCCAAAATTTTTACTTATAATCATGAAGAAAAAAGAAAATCACCAATCTTATAATAATGTTATCATGCTGATCATACTGAACATTCTTTGATGTTGCATGCCCCATAAAAATTTGAAAAAAGAAAAACCAGCATAAAAAAATACAAAGAAAAAACTAACCTCAAATACTAAAAAAAAAAAAAAAAAAAGGATAAAACTAAAAAAATTATTAGAACCCATTTCACATAAATAAAATAAAAATAAAAAGAGAGAGATAGAGTATAACCATAATCTCTTGTCAAGATTCACCGTGTCCATGTCCATGCCCATGCCCATGCCCATGTCCGTTTGTATTTTCATGAGCTTCCTCTTCTTCCTTTATCTCTTGTGGGGTCTCCACCGGTTCGGCCACCGGCACAGGCTCTTCGGAGGCGGTTGGCGCAGGGTGGCGCGGCGGGGGATGGTCGACTCTGCCGTCGAGGCACGACGAGCATTTCCTCTCCACCCAGCTTTCGAAGTCGTACTGTCCATGACCCATGATGCGGCGGCCGGAACAAAGCCGGCCGATCATCCCGGCTATGACTCCAAGAATAGTTATCACTGCAAGTACGGCGATCACGGGCCCCACCGACCCGTGGCCCGAGTGGGTCGTGTAGGCTTGCTGGGTCACTGCCAGTGGCGGTGGCTGTTGGTCTATTGGAGTAGACATGCGACTGTGAGTCTGTGACTCACTCACTCACTCACCACAAAGCTTTGAAAATCTTTTTGGGTTTTCAGAGGTTTAAGCGAGTTGGGATGGGAGAAGAAGAAAACTAGAATCTGGGTTTGTTTCGAAACAAAGGATTAATTAGACAAAAGTGAGAAGAAAATGGGAGGAAAGTTTCTCTTGGGTATTCAAAAGCTATTGAAAAGAGCTCTAGAGATTTCTAGTTTTCTTTTTTTTCTTTTTCCTTTTTTACTTTTAAGGGTCAAGTTTTTCAGGAGGAAGATCAAGGATCTACTGGACTGTGGAGAGAAAGAAAGAAAGAAAGAAGAGAGAGAGAGGAGGAGGAAATGGGAATGTTTTGAGTTGAGGAGAGGAGCCCAAGAAAAAAGGATTTTCAAATGGTGGGAGAGTTTTCTTAGCACCTTTTCTGGTACTGCAAGGAAGTAAATAGAAAACCCCGTTTGACATACCGACTGTGTTTGGCAATGGATTGGGCTGGTAAATTCAAAATTTTTAAAATTTTTTTTAAAATTAATTATAATATTTTTATTTTTTATATTACATCAATAAATTTTTATTATTATTCAAATAAAAAATTACTATAAAATAAAAAAAAAACTTTTTATACAAAATATATATATCTTTTTTCATATCAATCAAATTTACTATCGTAACAATTCACTTCCTCAAGTTTATTTCATTGCCAAACAGTCACCATAAAAATAGAAAAGCGAGAGGGACTTGATGTGCCAAGGTACCCTGGGATATAGAGAGAGACAGACAGAAAACTTGGAATCTCAGTTCCATTATTAATGGACTAGTACTTTTCCTTCATCATGCATCTTTTAATTTACTAACACCAAACAAGATTTAAGCTTTTGAAAGAATTATGATTTAAGAAAGTATTTGAGTAAAATCACTTTGAGTTTCAACTTTTTTTTTTCTTTCTTTCTTATTAACTAAGAATTTTTTTTTTTTTTTCTTATTAACTATGAACTTAATTAATACATCAGAGTTAGAACTGAATTATCTCAGTTTTATTTGAACTAAAAAGCATCTAATTCCTTATCTTTTAGTGTCATTTTTATATTTTACTTTTTTGGAAACAAAATTGTCCATCAAATGTGGAGCGGAAAGGATCATAATTCTCCAAAATCTCAAACTGTGTCTTCCTTTGTCTTCGCCCAACCGAGCTCCATAAGAATATAATGTGGTCTTAGGCTATGTTTGACAAACCCTTTTTCTCATTTTAATTTTACACTATTAAACAACTTCTTCTTTTTTTTCATTTTTTTTTCAAAACTCACTTAACATTTATATCACTTCAATCAATTCACTCTTTCTTTTTTCCTTTCAAGACTCTTTACCAACAACAATGGAGGGGCAGAAGGATCCTCTCCATTTTGTTTTAACCGGATATGAGCCGGTTAGTGTATTTTAGGGTATTGTAGTAATTTTGATTTAAATGTTAATATAAAATTACTATATTACCCTTATAAAATGACTGACCGGCTCCTCTCCATTTTCCTTGAAATGGAGAGGATCTTGGTCCAATGGAGGGTGGTGTTGATCTTCTCTTCTCCTTCTCCTTGGTTGTTCTTAGTTTATTACTTCACCGAAGATGAATATAAAAGCACCATATGATGCCAAAGGTGGCAAAAATCATCTCATTTTTTAAAGTTGTATTTCTTTTTCTTTTTTAATTTCCCATTAAAGTTGTGTGCTTGGGTACTTGATAGGTTTTGCTTTTTCTCAAAGGTCAAAAAGTTGAACATCATTTTTCTACAAGCCAAAAAGGTTCAAAATTTAAGCTTATTGATTCATCCTTTTCTCTTTCCCCCAACCTCAACAATCGTACGTCATTCTCAAATTCCCCTGCCACAGGTATATAGAAAAGATTGACATAAATAAACCCAAAAGCTTCAATTACAATTAAAGAGAGAATAAATGGATGATGATGAGCATGATAGTTCATAATATAAAATACTTGTGGCAGATCCAATTATATAGAAGAGAGAGAGAGAGAGAGAGAATTTGTTTTTGGATACAAGGACAGAAATCTCTCAATGTGACTGTACAAAGTTCTGCCAGGCATCTTCCAGCTTTTCTTTATATTCTTTTTTGAATCCAAGCACTCCTTGTCGGCTTCTTTTTTGAATCTATGTGCATTTGAACTTGTTCTTTCTCCCTCAAGTAGAAACTTTCCCTTCTTCATCCCAATTCAACTATAATTAAAAGAACAATAAAATATGTTTATATAGTCATTAGGCTCGATCTTAGTGAAACATAAACATGATTGTTTTTAAAAAAATAAAATTGGAAGGGTGTTACTTTAATTGCTCCTAAGTATGAGTTGGGTAGCACTTGTTAGTGTTGAGTTTTAAAATATAAAGAAAAATAATGGTTAATATACCGAAATGTACTCAAGCTTATTAGGTTAGACTTTTGGGTTAGAGTCGTGTTAAAATATGTATATTAATCTACTCTTGATAAAACTCCCAAACAAATTATCTTCCTAACAAGTGGTATCAAAGCCATAGTTAGCTTTATGGGATGGGGTACGGATACGTCTGGTTTATAGTTGTGTCTGCTTCCCAAGTATTGACGCGAGATACTTTTGAAAATGCAAAAAAATTCCCAAGCAAGGGAAAATTAAGTTAATGTGAAAAGACTCACGAATGAGAGTGTTGAGTCTCACAGCTTTTAAGTTAGAATGATGTTCAAATGTATAAATTAATGTATTCTGAGTATAAACTTTCAACCTGTTAATCTCCTTAATAAGGCCTTCTTTGTCTTTCTGGTGATTGGTCAAGAAGAGAAAAGAGGTTTGCCTAATATAAGTGAAACTATCCTTTAAAAGTTTTGGTGGAAGATTTGGTGGTTTTGTTTTTGAAGCATTCAAGTTTGAGATTCTTCGATGGGAAGTTTGGATTTTGGTAGTGAATGTGGAGTGATGTGTACAACAAGGATTTGGAAGCCAAAATTTGTTGGAAAGGCACATGCCATTTGCCATTTATAGAGAAAATCTTTTTGTTTTTTAGTTTTTTTAAAAGTGTTTTTAAAATGACAAATGAAAATCTTTAAGGTTTGTCATTTACCAAATGTGTCTCATTTAACATTTTAACCTTTGTATCAATACCACATCGAACAAGTTCAAAGGTATCCATTAATAATAATAATAATAGTTTAAAAAAAAACAAAAGAAAAGAAAAAAATATGTGCTAAAAAGTTCAAAATAAGTAGCAACAACTGTAGGTGCTTTTGGTACTAATGGGATTTTTAACAATAAATATAAATTTAATTTAATATAAATTGAATTATCACACATTGGTACTAATAAGTATCATCTTTGGGCTTTTGGAAATGTTAGTTGTTTTCTTAATATTTTTAGTGTTATTGGGTCTTAGGTGAATAAAATATTCTAAAAAAGCAAAAACAAAAAAATAAATAAAAGAAATTGGTCCCACCAATTCCTTATTTCATCCGGTTTTTAGAAAATAATATCCACTTAAAAACCAAGAGAACACTAAGAAAACACAAAGCATTCTCCTTTCTTTAATTCTTAACGGATAGCCTAAACACGATAAACTTATTTCTCTAGCTTGACTCACTTTAGACATACAAAATTGATAGATATTGTGCATAAGACAAAAATATCCTCTAAACCAATTTGGAAGAAATATCTTCCAACCCATTTAAAACAATGCAAAGTGTTTATAAATATTTAAAACGTTAGTTTAAGTTAGTATACCTTATTAATGACCTTAAGAATTTAATGTGCATTTTAAGTGTTTATAGACACTTAACACTATTTTAAATGGGTTGGAGAATATTCAAAAAAAAAAAAGTTGGAGAATATTTCCTCCAAACTAATTTTGGAGGAAATTTATATCCTTGTGCATATTTTTTTTTTGACATGTCTACACAAGAGGGAGGATTTGAACTAGTGACCATCGCTTCAATAGGCATGGTTCTAACCGATTGAACTGCCTTTTGAGAAGGTACATATTTATAGGGTAAAAAGATGATCGTATCCTTTATTTATCTAATAATTCCACTTCCCATGAAAGTAGAAGATTTTTGTTTTTAAATTTACCACCGTCAAAGTAGGAGGTCATTCAATATAGAAAACTACTTCTCTTAATTGACAAAGAATTTAATAGGATAGGATTAAATGTCATTACACCATGAATAGTGTTTTTACCGTTTCCATGTGGGTCATTGAATTCTAACATGTACAATTCCAACATGCGGATTCAACTTCTGACATCAAAATCAAATGGCCATTTGCTGTTGGATTTGAACATCCATTATGATCTATATTACCTTTCACGGAACCATAATAAGATTATACATGTCTTAAGAGGTAGCTCAATCGACTAAAATCACGTCTTATAAAGCGAAAATTACTAATTCGAATTCACCTCTCCCTTTTGTGTAGACATGTAAAAATAAAAAATAAAAAATAAAAATTATATAGGTTATTTTTAAATTGATTTATTGAATTAAATGGGATAAATTTCTCAATCCTAAATCATTAATTTCATATTAAATTTATATCAAATTTGTGAGTTTTATAAAAAAAAATTGCCAGCCATACATAATCATTAAAAATTTCAAATGTGGAATTCCACTTCTGACATCATAACCAAATGGCCAATTTATATTTTATTTTATTTTATAGATGAGTAAGAACGAGCACAAACAAACAACATAGTTATAGAAATATAAAATTATAGAATCTAAAATACAAATACCGAAAAGAAAATTCAATATTGATAGCATTTCAGCTACATTTTCAGGGGAAACCCTCAAAAGCAAAGAAGACAATCGAAAATACTGCCACAAATTGCTAGTCATCATAGTGACTCATTATGGACGTTGTAATTCAAATGCCCATTTATACTTGGATTTGGTCATCCGTTACAATCTATATCAGCCTTCATGACACATACATAAAAGACTAAACTACTTCAGAAGGCCATGGCCCTTTTGCATGGACTAAAGGACTTAATTCACAGAGCCACATTTCTTCCTAATTTCTCCATTTTGCCCAGTGAGAACCCCAACATTACCGAGCTTTATCATCGATGCTACAAAATCAGTATAAAATAGAAGTGGGTTCATGCTATAGCTTTCAACCATTGCAGCAGCCTGTGGATCCCCCATTAAAGCTTGATCAGACTCAAGAAGCACCTTGTTGCTTTTGAGGTTTGTGTAGTACGAATTGTCAAACTTGTCACTACTTGTGACATCAAGAGGAGCAAGGTTGGTCTTTGATGCATCTCTGTTGGGGCACGTGCTTTGCAAGTTTGAGAGTAGCGAAGATTCTAGTGTAGGGTCTGGCTTGCCAGAGCCTTGGAAGTCAAAGAGTCTCCTCTTGAAGGCGAAGCATTGGGCATAACCTATGGTGTGTCCTCCTGTAAGAGAGACTAGTTGTATATGTAAAAGCCCTCTATGTCAAAAACATATCAAGGATTAAGGGTACAATAGCAATTTCTGATTGCGTATCGAGTTTGGGTCATATAGGTTAACCATAATCTGATCTATTTCATTAGACGAGTCAAACCTTTAAACTCAACCCCCTAATTTTATGTTGAGTTCATATTGAGTTTGTAGGTCATGTTAAACATTGTTAGTCAGTAATGGAGCTAAGAATTGATATTTGGAGGGGCCGGTTTATTATTATTATTATTTTATTTATGTTTTCTATATATATATGACAAACAAAATTTAAAATAGAAATGAATTGTTTTATTACACTATGTGTGTAACAAAAGTTATATCAGTCAAACTACATAAATACGTACCAATATTGATATATTAATAAGATAACGTGTAGGTACTAGTGTAAAAAGGAAACAAAAATGCAAAAACAAACATTCTAAAATTGCAGCTTAGAACTAAAATCACTAAGGTTCAGTTTGAGGGGTTTAAAAGTGCATTTAACATTCAAAAAGTCCGTTTGAAAAAAAATCGTTTGATAAAAAAATAAAATAAAATATATTTTTTCATCAATATAAATACATGTCTCATTGTCTTGTCCAGTTGTCCTTACAACTTGCAGATAAGTAATATAAACCAAATAAAAAAGCAACTGAGAGAGAGAGAGTCCGAGAGAGAGCGTTTCAGAGGGAGAGAGAGGGAAAGAGGGAGAGGAGTACAGTGTGTTGGGGAGGAAAAAAGCAATTCAAAAAGTCAAAAAATTTATATTTTGGAGGGGCCATGCTAGGACTTTTTTGGAGGGGCAATGCTGGCATGCACATATGAATAAAAATACTGCCTACGATTTTTTTTTTTTTTAAATAAAGTTATTGGGGGTTGCCACAGCCACTGCTGGCCCTAGTGTGGCTCCGCCACTAATGTTAGTCTTTAGGTTGCGTATTAGGTTTGGATTATGTTTGAAGCATGAGTATATATGTCAACCCCTTAACCCAAACCAATTAAGTTCGTGCCCAGCTTGTGAGTTGTATTAAAAATTATCTAACCCTGATTAAAGGTGTGCTTGGAATTTTCCACCATTCACGAAAAATCAATCTTCTCAAGGTATTTGGAAATGAGTGGTGAAATGGATAGTACGATTTATGCATGACAATGGAGGTCAAACTACTTCTTCTTAGAGTCAAAATTTAGTAGGACAAAATAAAGACATGGTAAAGAACAAGAACCTGAGAGGACTACAACATCCTTCAAGTCAAGACCCTTTGATGTGAACTTGGCAGTGATATTCTGTAGAGGCTCAAAAGGTGATGGTATTTGTTCATTAACTGCATCCTCGCTTGCTGTTGTTCCATCTCGTCGGCCTAATGGAACAAGCCAGAAATTGTAACCCTTATCGTAACCCCATCCAGCCTGACAAAAAAGTTGAAAGAATAAGTGAATAGAACTTGGCAGTGATATTCGAAAGGTGATGGTATTTGTTCATTAACTGCCTTCTCTCTTGGTGTTGTTCCATCTCGTCGGCCAATTGGACCAGGCCAGGAACTGTAAACCCCTCCAGCCTGACAAAAAGTAGAAAGAAAGAGTGTAGAAATAAGAAAAAAAAAAATCAACTTAGTAAGGGATTGAATTGCAGAGTCATCTAAAAGTTCATATAGAAGTGTATCAAATACCATAGAAACAGCTTCTTTTGCTGCAAGAGTCAATATATCAGCACAAGAAACAATTAAAGGACAATATCTTTCGACTTCAGCCTTTATATTGTCGATGACTTCAAAACCTCTAAGTGAATTGCGATTGGCAGGAGCATTCTTTTCACCTGTGAAATCTTTTGTGGCATCAAGAAGAACAGACGCATCACAGCCCTGTGCCAAGTAATCACACACTTAAGCAATTTAACGGCTCCATAAAGTCAAATTTGATGTACACAAAGAATGTTCCACTCATATTAAAATATCCAAGTAACAAAGAAGCAAATAGAAACAATCTGAAGGGACATAATTAACAAGTAAGTTGTACAGAGTTGAAGCTGCATGTTTGGGTTCTATTACATGTCTGTCACATGTTCTATTGACATAGTAGCCTAAACTCATTGTCATTCCATGCCCGAGAGACCGGGCAAAATAACTTAGGCTGTTTGTGCAAACAGAGAAACTTCTGATAATAAAATGTGCACCCACATTTTTTTTTTTTTCATTTATTTTAGTTATTGGTAAGTGGCAACCAACTAAAACATAAAGGGTGCTTGGCAATACAGCATATGGTATAAGTTGGTCTTTCTCAAAGTTACTCAAAGAACATGTGTTTATATATGTATGTGCGTCGTATGTGTGTGCTCCAATCCTGATTCTGGCAGGAAGAGATTGCACTGCAAGAGATGCAGCAATGTCAAAAAGCTAGAGGTAAAAAGGTTTTAGAAAAGAACAATTACATTGACAATACAATCGTGAAAGTGCAGCCGAAGTAGGGATGCGGCCATCCTGTTGTCATTATTGACAGCTGACTGAACCCCTTTGCTGACAATCCAGGGCAAGCCGGGGCAAGATTTGGCATAGAAATTGTAATCAAGTTGTTGGCTATAAACAAGGGGATACCTATAAATGGTTGTAGACAAAGACACAATTAAACATAGGGTGAAACAGGGGAAGAGTTTTTGACCCATAGCTTGTGAGCATGAACAATTTGCTGTGAATTTCTGATTCCTATTACATGTACTTGGGGCTTAGTGGTGATTTATATGCAAAACAATAGAATATCAAAGGAAATTGATTGGTTAACTTAGAAAGTGGCTACGCCACTAGTGTTGTAAAATCTAGTGGCCACATTTGCAACTTAGTTTGCCCTACTAATTTAGATGTGATAAGCATTCATAAAAATCGTCGCTTACTTTATTACTTTTTATATTCCCCAATTGTTATTTCATTTCAAAACGTGGAGAATGTTTTTGATAGAAACTTTGGGTAGAACTTACATTTGAAAACCAACTTACAAGGGGAGGGTGTCAAAAAGTTTATATACACATTGTTAATATTGTACTTAAGTCATGTGGGATACTTAGAATCATAACATACAACCGTGCTCTGCAGCCAACATCTACATTGACCCAATGATAACAATTTTTCTTTTGGTAGTTCCACTTATTTATCAGTATTTAGTTACTTATATTGTGCTCATACATAGTATCAAGACATTTTAATTCAACCTATAATTCGCTCCTTACTTAAGTTGTCCACAAAGCTACAACTCATTCGATCCCATACTCAATGGATTGCATTTAATCTCATATTCAATGTGGTAGCCGGCTTTGATACCTGATATAAACTTTGGGTAAAACTCACCCTTAAAAATTGACTTACATGGTTAAGATTGTACTTAAGCCATGTGAGACACTTAGGATCGTAGTGGTTTTCGATATGAAATCTCAAACTTGAGGACTAAATTGTTAATAGCACTACAAAGGAACCAGAAATCAATTTCTGATGCATGACCCTCCAATACATAGTGCCATGCTTTAAAAATGTATAGAAGTCAATGCCAATATTCTCTAACAACACAATTTTGAATAGTTTTTTGTTAGAACTTTCATAGAAATGAATTGAATTTCCTATCTATTAGAGTGTAATGGGTTCAGAACATTTGGTTTCAACCCATGTGCATTTGAATCTAATTACTTGTACGTTGAGATTGTTCTCAATAATAATCTATGTAAGATAGGAATAGAACTTACACTATTGAGATTGACACCAATAGAACTTACACTAAAGATGTCTATATCACTAGCATTGACCTAATCAATCAACTTACGTAACATTATGAGAAAGGGAGACAAAATTTCTTTGCAAAATATTAAAAGATAAAGAATAAGCTGAGTGAAGATAAAATGTAACATCCTGAATAAACGCAGGCAAAGTTAATCTATTGTTTGTACAGTATGAGCTAGTGCATTCAATAAGTTTCCCTAGGCTTTCAGCAAATAGAGATGGTCTACCAATGGTTTGGATTAAAAGAAGCAGTGGATGATACATACTAATATCTGGATGATATATCTAATCCATTGTTAAGCAGCTAATGTCTGGAAAACTTTCTTAACAAAACAAGATATGTGCATATCTGGATCCACATTCAACTTAAACCCACACCTCAGCCAGTAGTTTCTTTCCACAGGCATAAATTTCTTCCAATTTTTGCTCTCTTATTACTGGGTTTCTCCCCCTATTTCACTGCAGCGGAACAGTTGTTCGGCACAATGAAGTGGCCTGCTCCAACAATCAGTAAGGAAGGGATTAGCAGTGATATATATATATATATATATAAAAGTTCATAGAAAACTTGCGTAGAACTCAGATGTCTCTCCAC
Source organism: Carpinus viminea (assembly GCA_013348765.1). NCBI lineage: Eukaryota > Viridiplantae > Streptophyta > Magnoliopsida > Fagales > Betulaceae > Carpinus > Carpinus viminea. Next base: position 15,660,884 of record CP054669.1, on the reverse strand, counting down.
TGATAATGCAGGCCACGTTTCCTGTACTAAGATACTTAAAACATTTTCATTTGACAAGAGAAGACAAAGAAGTATTCCACTAGAACTCATACTTGAGCAAATATATTAGTAAAGATTTCATACGCATGCGAAGATCCAAAAACGTGACTAGGATCTCATACAAGAAAGGTATGAAAACAATTCTATACTAGTCAAATTGTAAAGACAAAGCACAATAAAACCTTACAATATTTATCAAGTCATGACAGTGGAAGTACAAGTGTCTCTACAAGTAAGACTAGCAAAGAAATTTCAACCAGCACATAGCATTCTACATATGCACTGCACTCTGTAATGTAGTTTATTAAAAAAGTAACAGTGAAGTGCACTACTTCACTATGATAACTATTTCATTACAAATATTTGGTATTGCTTTATCATTAGAAGCCACTGGACACTACTTGTAACAATTAGAGAATCCACATACCTAACATTGCCGTGCATAATTATCTCTCCTCAAGTGAACTCCTCCAGGCTTCAATGGAATATGGAACCTTCATGAGTTAGAAGACTCCACCTGGCAACATAAATAAGCAGGTGTTCAGCAGCAATACATGACAAGGCAACGAGTTACTAACCTGGGAAACTTGCAATAATGGTGAAATGATTTCCTGGACTACTTATTGACTTTTGTAGTCAACTAGATGCATCTAGTTCTGTGGAAACCCAAAACACCAGTAGATTTGAGATAAAGGACAGATATAAAAATAATTTTACATAAGAAGGCAAGAGATATAACTGTATGATGAGATCATTTGGTGGTATGTAATTAAAACTATATGCTGATGATGTAAATAAATAGAAGCACAGTATTTAAAGGATGTCTTATACAAGTACTATTCTTGGACAGGCTTCAAAAACATAGAATTGAACTTTGATAGATGGGAACAACAAGCTTTAAGCATCCAATTTCAGATCAGCACAATGATGGTTATAAAGTAAGAGCAAGTAACCTATATATGCTTCTGATTGATACTTCTATAGATCCATGACCCAAGCTTGTTACATAGTTTTACAAAATTACAAACAAGATAGCGCAATATGAAAACAAAGCAAAAAATAAAAAATTAACGTGAAGTAGTGGACAGCTAAACCAGAAATAAAGCTTGTGGAGAAACTAATTCATAAACTAAAGAGAGATATTGCCGGCACTATAAAAGGCCGCATCTCGACTAGTCCTGTTTGGAAAATTGGCAGTGTAATTAGATGTACATCTTATTCTCAAATGCCATGACAAAAGCAATATATAATCGATTGTAATCAGGATGCAAGCTATTTGATGAAAATGGAAACATTAATCAATAGCTGCTTATGATTCCTTCCAAATTCACTAATGGAATTCACACGAACCTGTGCGCGTGCGTGCACACACACACACATATATATAAACCAGTTTCTGTCAACAAATTTGTCACAAAGAAATTTACAAAAACAAGTACACGAAACTTATGACAAGAAGTAAATTGAGTAATGGGGAAGGTACCCATTTTACCGCACTCTTTCAGGCATTTTATCATGCAGGCTACGTGCATTGACACTTTAAACACATTCCAATGACAGAAAAAAGAGGGTGGTTATCATTCATTTGATTTTCTGCCCCACGCGTTTCTTTCACATTTTCTTTCATTTTGTTGTTCAGTTTTAGATATTTTCAGTTGAAAAAAAAAAGGGAAAAAAGAGAGAGAACGAATTTTATGGCCCATGCAGGTCTCGAACCTGCGACCTTCGCGTTATTAGCACGACGCTCTAACCAACTGAGCTAATAGGCCGGTTAGAAATATTTATCGCATTATATTATTTGTTTACTTTTCATAACAAAGAGGGCTGGTCATAATTTCATTACCATTACTCCTCTGCTCAATTGCTCCCATGTCCGACACGGAATATCATCCTCATCCTCACTATGTAATTCACTTAGTGAAAAATAATGGATAATATTGTCTTTAACACTAAAACTAAAGGACAAAATTTACAATATTACTCATTATTTTACATTAAATGTAGAGGATCATATTCCGTCCATCACAAAGATTAGGCCACATCCTTCATTTATAACCAGATTAGAGGATAACTTCAATCAAGTTATGATATGTAAATTAGATGCTTTATACTCTTGAATAAGAAGTAGACACTTGCACTTAAAACACTAAAATATAATATGATCATTCACACCAAATAATTTATCTTCTCTTAACAAAATACCTCATAGATAAAATATTTATTGAAAAAAAAATAAGAAACTAACAAAACCACCAGAGCTACCATCTTGATTGATTTGAAGACTTTGGTGTCAAAGGCTTGGAGGTGAGTGGAGAGTGTTGTGTTAAAATGAATGAAATAGTTCATGGTATTAATTTAAATTAACGGTATCATAATTTAATCTTTATTGTATTTGGTGCTATTACATGATGTGTCAAATTTTTATTAAAAATGTAAAATAAAATTTTACCCCACATTAATTTGAGCAGACTTTTGCACTTTAATTAGCCAAAGAGCTAGCGATATTTGTTGTTAGGGTGTGAGGGGTGAAGGGCAACATTATAGGTGGGGGTAATTACCTTTCTCCCCATCAACTACAATGCATTTTCACTTTTTCATTAACTACCATTTTGTGCCCAGAACTCCCTTTCCATTAGTCAAAAGCGTTAACTTAGACAGGCAAAGTGACAATGTGTTGTAGTTCATGAAAGCAAAGTGACAAGTTGACCATCTGAGTTAACACCTTTGATTGATGGAAGGAGTTTGGGCACAAAATGGTAGTTCATGGGGTCGGGTGGTACAGTTGGTAGTTCATAGGGAGAAAATGAAAATGCGTTGTAGTTGATGGGGGTCCGAAAAAGATAATTACCCCTTATAGTTGACTTTTCTTTTTTTTTCATTGAGAAAGCTTGTGGAAAATATTTTTCTAATTTGTTTCGGGAATCATGTAAAAAAATTGTCTACTATTATGTCACATGTTGGGTTAGGTCGTGTCCGAAGCATGGATACGTGTCTAGTTCGTAAATCATGTAAAAAATTATTAGTTCTACTTATAATTACCGGTGAAATCAGAATTTTAAATGGGGCAAAACTATTAAATAAAAAAGAAATCGGTGCCTTTTTCACATTTCTCTTTTGCACTTAAAACAATTCCTTTTGTTTTGTATTTTTTTTTCCATATATTTTCAACTTTATATAAGAAACGAGACATACTATACATTCTTGATTCTCTCATTTTTTTTACTTTTCAAAATCACCATTAGATCTCCGTAGCCTATGAATGAAACTTACATGAGTCCACAAATTCGATAGTAATTTTAAAAAGTAGAAAGATGAGGGAATGATTGATCAAAGAAGAAAATGAATCATTTCTCATACTAATGTTTAATTTAATTATAAAAAAATGTGCACATTTAAGTTATTATCAATGTCTCACCCTCTTAATGGCATTATCTCAACCCAATAGTTTAAAGCTTTAATTAAAATACTTCATTGATAATCATTTCATCAGATTACAACAATATATAATTGCTTACTTATTCTAGGTAATTGTAGATAATTGCAACAACTATGAGTGTAGGCGAAAATAAAAAATTTAAAAAAGGTTTGTACTCCACCAAGTAATGCTAGCTAGCCATTCTCTCCATATTTTTCTTGTATCCCTAGAACTAATGTAACTTTTAAAATTATTATTGAAAAATGATATCTGCAATTTTTCAATCTCATGTCCATCTGCCATCCATCTTTTTTTTTTAAAAAATATTAATTAGATTTGTTTTCCCACATGTGGGTGAGGTGGAAATGGATGAGAGATGGACCGAAGATAAAAAAAAATAGCAGTTCTATTGAAAAATTCGATAATAATTTTGAAAGCCAAATCACTTTTAAGAGAAAGCAAGAGAGACATATTTAAAGAGGACGTGTAACATTACTCGAACTCTATCACATGATGAGCTCTACACATGGTGGTCATCCAGAAGACTCAGGGTGCCAAATGATCGCAAATTAGGTGAACCTGGAGAGATATCATGTTTCCTAGGGTTACCTTCAATGAGAGGACCTTCTTGCCAGACATGGTTCACCGTTTTCATGCCACCATCAAGGGCCAGTGTAGCAAATATCGTCATCTCATTGCCACTCTCAAATGTTCCAGAGAGATTTGAAACCCCAAAGCTCAAGCTACCCTCTGGCAACCATGTGTGATATGCAGGCACTGGTGACGTGTATGCATGCATGGCTGAGCTAGAGGTTTGATAGGCCACAAGGGCTTGCGCACCGACCATCCCTTGTCCTGTAGGGTTGAGGCCCCAAGCAATCCATCTCGAATTTGAGGTTCCAGTGAGCCTGAAAGCAACGTCAACTTTGTTGCTTGATTGGTCGTAGCTCCAGTGAAGGAAAGCACTCAAAACAGGAAGGTCTTGGCATGAGGCGTACACACTTATGCTAGAGAAAGTATAGCTCTTGCAGGTTTGAGCGAATGACGAGGCACATAGAGAGATCAACAGAACACAAGAGAAAAACAACGTTGTTGAAGCTTTTCCCATGGCGACTTAGGAGATTTGAAATTAAATATGGATTATTGAAAAAACTCAAGGGTAGTTCAATCCCTAGGAGACTTCCATGTCATTGCCATTCATCCCCTTCATAAGCTTTATATATATATATATAGTTGTGGAACCAAGTTTTACAAAGAGAAAGGCAGTCGGTGGTGTGAGAGAGAAAGAGATTTTAAAAAGAATCTCTATCATTATCTCACACACGTTAATGTCACCTCACAGCAGAGGGGTCGCAGGCTCTGCAACATAAGAGAGAGAAAGATATTTTTTTAATTCACTTGCATTTATTTCTAGCATCATAAACATGCATATATTCTAGAAAGTAGAAACAATTCAGAAAAGAAAACATAAAAATAAATAAATAAATAAATAAAGTTAAAAAATAAAAAATTGACAAATCCTATCTACCCCACGTGAGAGCAACTCTTCACACTGCCCAATGCCATCTATCACTCTCCAAGCACTTCATCTTTTCCTTATCTTCTTTTCCCTTCTTTTCTCTCTATTTTTTTTTTCTATCTTCTTTGCAGGTTTCTCTTATGTATTTTCTCTCTATTTTTTCTAAATCTCTTCTCTGCAGACTGCATGTCTTTCTCTTATGAACGAAAGAGATGAAAATAATCAAAAATCCAACGAACTCATTAGAATGAGATGAACTTCTGCTTGAGTTTCTCCCTGTAGCGGCTCTCAACAGCACATAATGTTTTTTTTTTTTGAGAAAGCAGCACAATAATTTTGGTTGAAGATGATGTATATATATGGGTATAATTGTCATTATATGAAATTTGTAATGTATTTTTGTCCGTGCATATATTTCATTAAACACAAAACTCCGGCACGCCTTTCTTCTAGAAGTCCGTTTGAGCAAAAGCCTTGTTTTCCAACTTCGCCCCAAACGTGGTTTTGAGTGTTTGGAATCTCCAAAGTGCTTTGGAAAAATTTTACCAAACAACCTTATTTGTTTCTCAAACGAGCTTATGAGGCATCAGAAGCGCTTTTAGGGTCTGAAACCACAAACCCAAAATGCTCTAAAGCATCATCACATGGATAAGTTTTCAAATGCTGCAGTCAAAGACCAGCCATCAAAATAGGTTACAACTCAAGTTTAACTATCACAATACATAATCAAATGCTACGTACTCATAACAAGATAAAACATGTAAATAATAATCTCGATCATTTCCTAGCAGGGGCTCCGCCACCGTCCCGCATGTATTTGAGCCACATGGGATCTAATTCCTCAAAATAATCTAGATCAAGTCATTGACAATAACCAGATTCTTCCCTAGGTCCATCTTCAACTATATTATCTATAATCACACGCACACACACATATATACCATATTTTAATCTTATAATTATCTAACTTAACCAACTCTTGACTTTCTTTTTAAAAATAAATAAATAAGGACTAATCTAAAGTTTGGTAGATATTTCTAACATTGTAGGATATTTTTTATGATGAAAATATAATTTTTAACATTATTCTTTTTTAACAAAGATTGACGTTATCAATGGCGGATGTAAAGGGGGCAGGGCTGCCCCCAATTTTTTTTTTTTTTTTTTTTAATTTAAGGTAATTTTTTTTTAGTTTTTTTATCCTAACCCATATTCATCCTTCTCCCACCCCTCCTAATACAAATTCCTTTTTCTCCCAATCCTCTTAATACAAATTTCTATATCCGCCACTGACGGTGATCACGTTAAATAGTTGTGAAATTAAAATGTAGTTTGTAACTAATAATATTGCTCCAACAAAATAAATGGGACAATATGTTGATGATCAAAGCGAGCGAGGCAAGATTTTAGGAATTGCTAGAGAGAGAGAGAGTTTTGGCAAAATGCTAACCTTAAAAAAGTGGTCAAACCCACAAGCAACGGTCGTGTGTAGGAAACTAATTGTCCCCTCGTTGCAACATAGATGCCCGTAATTGGGCGCGAAACGTGGATTCAATATGAACAAATACATGCAGATCGACAGTTACTAAACTTCAGGGAGAAAGGATAAACCAACATTCAAACACAAATCTCAGGTAGAGAATTACTGAAAACAAAACAAAAACAAAAACACAAAAAAGAACAAGGAAACAAAGACAAACAAAAAAGAAAAATGGCACAAGCACAACCCGAGGAGAAAATGCAAGAAAATGATCACATGAAACAAGCAAACAGTCCCTCTTTCAAATTCAATGCCCAGGCACCTGAATTTGTCCCAAGATCACATACCCAGATGCCTGCAGAGGTCTCGGATTATGTCTATCCTGCATGCTTCCACATTCTTGGTGGCTCTGGCTCTGATTGGATCTATGTTGGGAATGGGGACCAAGAGCCTGCATATTTGATCTCCAAACCCAATCCCCCACTGCCCGATCGCTCCAAAACCACCTTCACTGATGATCTACAGCAAAAGATCATCAAACAGGTGATTTTGAGATAAATTGTGATTTAACATAATAAAAGTTTGGAGTTCGAACTTTAAATATTTTACGTGTTGAACTTTAGAAAAAAGTGGTAATTTAACAGTTTTGATTATTGATTACAAATTTTCTTCAAGCTCCTCTTCTACTTTTTACCACTCAGCATGGTTTTTCTGTATGTACATATAACAGGTGGAATATCAGTTCAGCGACATGAGTCTGCTTGCAAATGATTCTTTTATGAAACATGTAAATAGAGATCCTGAAGGTTATGGTAAGGATGATCATGGAAGACAAATTTTTGCACTCAATTATGCTTGTTTATGGATTCAAGCAAAAAAAAAAAAACAAACAAAACAAAACAAAAAGATTCTCATTCTTGCATTTATTGTCTTTGTAACAGTTCCAATATCTGTCATTGCTTCCACAAAAAAGATCAAGTCCCTTGCTAATATTAATAACACCGTAATAACCCAAGCACTGCGATCCTCTTCAAGGCTTGTATGTCTCTGCTTTCTTTTTTATCTTGTTATGGAATACTTTCTACATTAAACATCAAATATATTTTCGGGAAAATTTTACTTACTCATCCTAATGTTCCACTTTGATATGTAATCATATCATTAAAGTTTAAAAAGTTGTAATATTGTTTTCTCATGTTTAAAAAGTTTACAAGGCCATCCCTGTCATTAGGATTTAGGGTTGAATTGTAAAATTTATAAAAATTTATTTTTTTGTCTGAGCATTTTTTTGTCTTCTTAAAAAACAAGGTTAGTTCAGGTATTTTTGACTTCCTCGGTTATGATTTAACATAAAGTTTTAATGGATACGAGACATTGCAAAATTTTAAAACATAAGAACCCAACTTTTAAATTTTAAAAACTTATGATTACAAAAGTTCTAAAACATTAGGAGGCAACTGAAATTTCCCCTATATTATATTTTCTTTGTGGTTTAATGAATTTTATGATGCATGGAAGGTTGTAAGTTCTGATGGGAAGAAGGTTAGACGTAAACACCCTTTCACTGAGAAAGAAAAAGAGGATTTGCAGGTATAATAACTGCAAAACTTCCTATATATATATATAGCACATGGAAAAAGAAACCCTGTTAATTTAGAAATTTTTTTCTTGCAGTCTCGTACGGTTGTTGCAGAGAATTTGCCTGAAGATCACTCTCATCAAAACCTTGAGAAAATATTTGGTGTGGTCGGAAGGTTTGGTCTTTTAACCTTGTAATTTTATATATATGTTCCTCTTATGGTATGTTTAATTACATGTGAAGAAGATCTTCTTTGTTGCTTATTTTGGTTTCTGTCACTGAGCAGAGTGAAAGCAGTTCGAATATGTTATCCTCAGGAATCCCACTCGTCTCGATCCAAAGGCAATTTCTTGGTTAACAACAAGGTAGAAAGATTTATTACACCCGTTTCACATCAGCTAATGTGTTTTGTATAAACAGAAGAAAAATTAACTAAAACATGTCACGTAAATAAATACGAAATGGGTGTAAAGAATAGCGTTACTTGTGAAATAATCCGTTTTGTTTCTGCATGAATTCCTTTTGGCTTTAGCTGCATGCACTTGTGGAATATGAGACTGCGAATAAAGCCGAGAAAGCGGTATGTAAAAATCATGAAAAAATTTAATATATTTATGCCGACTTTCTTAGTTCTTCATTGTTGTTAGTTGTTACTATCATCTTCACCTTGCAACAGCATCAATAACTCGATCGCCATCTTCACCAGGTTGAGAAATTGAATGACGAAAGGAACTGGAGAAAAGGGCTTCGAGTAAAGTCGATGATTAGACGCTCGGTACGTATCACTTCTAATAAGCTTCTGAATTCTTAAGAAATGATGAAAATCATTCTCCATCTCATCTTTCACTCATTTCTCTGTAGTGAATGAGTGAATTTATCATTGAATTTGTCAAAAAAATGTCTCTGAATTCTCTTATCAATGCTTCTCTTTCGAACAAAATTTGTTCGAAATCAATTCTTATATATTGCAATGATGTGCAGCCAAGATCTGTTCTAAAGAACAGGAAGTCAGAATTGGATGGCATTTTAGACGACCCTGAGACACCACCTCGTGAATCCATTGAAGATTCCTGTCATCCAAACAACACAGAATCAGTTGTCGAGGGCAATGTACGTAAGATTAATCCTTCATCGTATATATATAGCTAATCATATTAGAGAATCTTTATGCAAAAAAAACACACAAACTCTATGATCTTTAAGGATATTTGTTTTTGTTTTGTTATGATAAATCATTAATTATTTCAAAAGTTTTAAATAATAAGAATAGATGAATTTAATCATTTAATTAATATTCTAACACTCTCCCTATGTGAGATTTGAACTCAGAGACATCTACAATGATATATCATTAAATTATTAATTATCCAAAAAACTTAAACTAACATATATAAATGAGTAAATTTAACTATTTAATTAATATTTTAACATTCTGATTTGCTCCCTCTATGCACCTCATTCATCTCACCATGTTGCATTAAAGAGCTAATAAAATAAAAAAGCCAAAACTATATTTTGGAAGAAGCTTAAAATGAATCTTTCTAAAAAAGCTTTTTTGGACCTTTTTTATAGACAAAAACTCTATCCACCAACGTAATTTCAAACTGGCTCTAAATCTCAACATTTAAAAAATATATATATATATATATATATATTTAGATAACCTTAAACATTGCACGGGCAACTAAAAGCATATTTGAGATTGTGTTTAGAAATAAAGTTTTTGTAAATAGAAAGTAACCCGTTAGCTTAATTTGACGTTCATAGACAAAAGGGGGTCTTAATTAATTTGATTAAAAAGAAGGTATATATACATATATAATTGATTGGCAGGCTGAGGAAAATTCAGTGGGATCAAAGAAAGGATGGGGTCGAGTTGGAGGAAAATGCAGAGGGCGTGGGCAAAGCCAGTGTGGGCGTGGCCTGCTGCTCTCTTCTCCACTACTGCAAATCGGCATTCTGTGTGAAGCATCTGCCAAACACCCTTCCAAGGGCCCAAGAATGCCAGATGGGACAAGGGGTTTCACCATGGGAAGAGGAAAGCCATTGACTCATATTCCACCTCCTCAACCTGCTGCTTCACCTTAAGAGTGATGGGTGGTGCCCTAATTTGGGATTTTTTTTTTTTTTGCCCTAAAGGTTTTTGGTCTTTAAATATTAGTTCCTATAAAGTGGCTCTACATTCACCCAGTTTAGTCTTCAAGAAATCTGGGGAATTGGTCAAGTAGCCAATAATATGTGGATTGATCTATAATTAAGCATATTTATATAGTACTATATATGGTATGTAGAGGTCAAGACAATTGTTGTAGGTATTTGGTCACATTTTTTTTTCCTTATTTTTTTAAGAATGTTATAGGATAATAAATTCAATGTTTCAATGGACAAAGCTACTAATTAAATATTGTTCTTATTTTTAACCTAATCTGGATGTGTGTGTAGCTGAAAATGGGTACTATTAAGTATTAGATCAAACCTTTGGTTCTGATTATAAAATTGTAAAATAGTACAAACTTGGGTCTCCAATTTAATTCCTAGGAGAAACTTCACTTATCCCTCATAAACTTTCGCGGTTTTTGCAAATACTCCCTCAATGTTCAAAACCTCTCACTTAGGTGTATCAAACTTTGGTTTTCTCTTATTTTGCCCATTCTGTACAGAAAATACCAATTTTACCCCTAACTCCAAAACTATACCGTTTTCAAAACAATGCAGTTTTAGTTTTGGAATTAGAGGTAAAATTGGCATTCCATTAGGATTTTCTGTACGGAATGGGTAAAGAGAGAAAACCAAACTTTGATACACCTAAGTGAAAAGCTTTAAACATTGGAGAGTATTTGAAAAGTGGTTAAAGTTCAGGAAGGGTAAGTGAAGTTTCCCCTAATTACTAAAGCACTACTAAAGAAATCAAATGACAATGTAACCCATAACTAATAGTTATTATCTTATATATCAACAAGTATATGTACATCTTTTTCCGCCTTGTGCTAAGTTTAAAAAGAGACAAAATTATCAACCCTAAAAGATCTAAGAAGATATAAAAAAACGAATGTAGTCATGAAAATTGTTGAAGAGTGAACTTATAGAAATTTTCGAAAGGAAGGTGGCTTACTGCACGCCTTGACGATTTTGGCTATTCTTTGGTGGCAATTTCAGCTGTGCTCCGAACCCGAGTAATTAAGTGGCTTGAAGATGGAAAGTGAGCGGTTGACGAAGAAGAAGATGAGGGTTAGGAAGAATAAGGTATGAACGGGGATGCACAATATTATGTGATAAAATTTGGGGGACATAGAATTAGGCTTAATTTACTGTAGCAGGGTGATGTGGAGTGGGGCCTAATGCATGTGTTAATCCTAATTGTAATTTTTGAAAGTCAAAAGTGAATACTAACACTATCGCGCTTTTACTGAGTATGACGTAACAAACTAATGGACTCTAATAAGTTGTTACGTATACTCGACAAAAATTGATTTTATTTATCAGTAAATTGTTATTTTGGCCCTACCTCTAAATTATTTTTTATACGTCATTGAGTTATTTGTAATTTAAGTTAATCACGTGAACTAGTTTTACATTTATTCCTATTAAATAAATTTAGTTTTAGTCCAATTTTTCAAGCCAATTTGGAATTAATGGTGTGGCAAACAAACTTTTGGGTTGACCTTGACCGGATGAAAGACTCTTCTCAACGATGGTTTGAGATGTCGGTAAGTCGGTTACTCTTGAAAGAAAAGGCCGACTTAGTTTCCTAAAAATTTTATTGTTTGAATCTTGACCGTCCAATCCCAGACGACAGGAGATGTAATGTTATGGGAAAACTGGAGGGGAAGCCAAATCCTTGAAATTTGATGGATATGAGAGAATTCATTGGGCATGGAAAAGGGACACTACCATAAAGTCCAGCCTGCGTTCCCTTTTAGCTGGGTTTCTTAAGGTATTGTTGGGCCCAGTTGAAATTGGCCCAACCATTGGTAAAACGATTCCTCTCTGAGAAACTTACTGGAGAAAAATTTCTCTGGATATGACTAAATTCACATTGTCAATATCTTTATACTTTAAACTAATAAAAAATATTGAATTAAATTATTTCATAAATACTGTAACACTTTTTTCTCCTTAACAAATGGAACCCAACACTTATAAAGGCGACCAGGAGATCACCTAGCTGTGACTATTATAATCGACTATAATCATAGTAGGCACAAGCATGGACATTCCCACCGAGAGATTCAAACTTATGCCCTAATGTTTACCTGACCATTTTGAGAATTTTTTTAGGTCATTGAACTACCACAAATGACCAGGATTTAGACTTATGACATTACTTTGATACCATTTTTTTTTATCACTAGTCTTATACCATATTCACTCGCTACTTATTATAAAAGTTTAATTAAATTTATACCAATTATTTGATTGAATGTATTGATGTGTTGGCTTAGATTTGAACCATTCGCCATCTTCAAGTCGTACAACCTCTACTTTAAATAAAATTGTTCGTCAACAACTTTAACATATACCAACTTTTCAGTTTCAACCAAACTACCGCTAGAAATTTCTCATCCATAACATAATACATTACGTCATCTCCCAGAGAGAGAGAGACCCACTCCTCTTTTCTTTTCTTTTCTTCTCTTTCCCCTTTCTTCTTTTCTTTTCATTTTCTCTTCTTTCTTCTAGAAGAACCTAGATCATCTTCATTCTTCAGATTCAGATCTTCTTCTCTTCTTCTTTTCTTCTAGATTCAGATCTTCCTGTTTTGTGTTCACAGAGAAACCTAGATCGATCTTCTTGTTCTTCTCGTCTAGCTTCCTTTCTCTCTCTCTTTTGCTTGTGTTTTGTGTTCACAAAGGAACCAGATCCATCGCTTACCTTCAAGAAACAAAACAGAAATGCCATACAAAAAGAAAATAAAAGAGGAGTGGCGACTTGCAAGTCTAGAGGATTCTAGGGTTTTTTTTTCCCTTTTAAGAACCTCAACAGGATGGGGTAGGGCAGGTACCCGCTACCCAAATATTTTCAAACCCGCCCCGCCTTGCACGGGTTGGAAGAAATCCAATTGGATCCATAGAAAAATACCAAAATCAGATAGGGGCAAAAACCCACCCTGATTGTATATTAGTATTTTTATGTTGTGATTAAAAATTACATTGAATAGGTTAATATGATTAAATAAAAAAATATATATATTTTGTGATTTTCAGTGCATGAGCCAAACACCGGAAAATGTTTTAATTGTAAAACATTTTCTTGAAAATATTTTATGATGAAAAATATTTTACGCCGAAACAAACGAAACCTTAGGTTAATCACATGAACTAATTTTACATTTATTCCTATTAAATGAATTTAATCTTAGTCGAATTTTTTCAAGCCAATTTGGAATGGTGTGGCAAACAAACAAATTTATTTACTGCCCTACTTGGGAACAATGTGAGGAAAACAAGAATAAACTCCTGGGTTGACCTTGACCAGATGAAAGACTCTTCTCAACAAAATAAGATTATTTTTATTTCATTTGAATTGAATAATATCCAATTAATTATATTATAGGGATATTTATATCTTTTTACTTTTTGAAATGACAAAAATATTCTCTAATATAACTGATCGAATATTAGAGAGGATCATAATTCCTTCATAACGTGGTTTGAGATGTCGGTAAGTCGGTTACTCTTTTGTAAGAAAAGGCCGACTTCTTGTCCCAAAAATTTAATGTTTGAATCTTGACCGTCCAATCCCAGACGACAGGAGATGTAATGTTATAGGAAAACTGGAGGGAAGCCAAATCCTTGAAAGAGGGATATGTGAGAATTCATGTGGCGTGGAAAAGGGATATTACCACAAAGTCCAGCCTGCGTTCCCATTTAGCTGGGTTTCTTAAGATATTGTTGGGCCCAGTAGAAATTGGCCTAACCATTGGTAAAACGATTCGTCTCTGAAGAAAATTTTCTCTGATATGACTAAATTCACATTGTCAATATCTTTTCAACTTTAAAGTTTAAACTAATAAGAAATATTGAATTAAATTATTTCCTAAATACTTTAACACTTTTTTCTCCTTAACAAACGGAACCCAACACTCAGAATATTTAACTAAATTATAAAGTCAAGAATTTCTTTTTTCTAATTAAAAAGTTAAGTGGAAGATTTCCAGCGGTCGCTATTTTAGTCGGCTGTGACCATAGTAGCACCAACTTCTTAGGAGTCGCATAAGATAAGCTTAGACGATGGAAACTATAGACACTCTCTCAAGTCTAGTTGAGTCATAACCTAATCCAATTCCACTAGGCACCAAGGCATTAATGGAAACCACGATAGATTACACTAATCAAGTATGGAGGTTCTCATTGCGAGATTCGAACCTATACCCAAATGTTTACCTAACAATTTTGAAAAAAAAATTTAGGTTGTTGAACCACCATCTTTTTTTTTTTTGACATGTCCACGTGAGGAAGGGAAGGGATTGACTTTTGTTCGCTTTATTAAGCGTAGTCAATGAATTGAATACATTCGGACCACCATTTTAGAATTTTTTGATTGCTGAACCACCATCCTAAATGGCCAAGATTTAGACTTATGACATTTACTTTGATACCATTCTTTTTTTTATCACTAGTCTTATACCATATTAACTCACTACTTATCCTAAAAGTTTAATTAAATTTATACTGTCCAACCTAGTACTTTAATCGAAGAACCGGTAATATATACTTATATACATATATATTAACCAAGATAATAGATTTGAACATGAGTTTTTGGTTGGAAGGCAATTTAATTTAATTTGTGGGTGCTAACAGACACATATTATTCTTCTTTTGGATGGATCCAGGAATTTCATATCTTCTCAGGTAGAAGCCAGGAGAAAAAAAAGAAAATTGGGAGAGGTGTTGATGGTTGCCTGGTTGGCATTATTCACCAAATTCTTTTCTACATTTGTCCCTTTGGGTACATAATGTCCTTTTATTGTAGTGTTTCCCATTTAAATATTTCCATACCATACCAATCAATTGAAGGAATCTTCAATAGGACTAGTTTTCTTTGTGGGACCAATTGCATATATTTTGCTTCATCTACCATGTGACTTTGCCTACTAAAATATATTCTCTTCTCCATTTCCCTAATCAATCTACCAATAAAAGAAAGAATATAATGCTTAATTATTAGGTTGGAATATAAATAAAATTATCCCATTTTAGAGATTGTTGATAAGAGAGGTTCCATCATTTTCACTCACTCTTTTTCACCAAAACAAAACAATTTATACCATATATTATAATATAAAGTGGACCTATCAATGTGGGCTCCTTTCATTATATCTTGTCTACAAGATTCTCTCTATTATTTTGCTTGTGAAAGTGACTGTTTTGTCATGCATGAGATGAAAAGAAAAATTGATTGTGTTTTCTTAGTGGGATATGGCTGGGTTAGGTAGAAGGATGAAATCTTGGGGTTTTGAATAATTTGACCCATCTTAGGGTAGACCCTGTTTGGAGACCACATAATTGGGTGAGCTGGCTGCCTCATAACCATATAATGTGATGGCCAGTGAATTCCTCAAACCTTTTTTTCTTTTTTTCTTTCATATACATGTAATTTGTTTTATAGAAATGAGTAATTTCTCAAAAATAGTAAGATTGAAGATTTTGGTTTGATGTTAGGTGAAGACATGGCATCATGCAAATAAGATTGGACAAATAGGGCAGATTCGGGTTTAGTAGAATTGATATTCTCAATGTTGAATTCGTATCCGCTTTGGTTTGGATGTTGAATGAAGGCATGGGCATCATGCGAATGAGATTGCCCAAAAAGGGCATATTCAAGTTTAGTATAATTGATATCCTTAACATTGAATTCGTATCTACTTTGGTTTGGACATTGGGTGAAGGCACGTGTATCATGCAAATAAGATTGACTGAAAATTGCAGATTCGGTTTGAGTAGAATTGATATCTTTAACATTAAATTCGTATCCGCTTTGGTTTGGATGTTGGGTAAAGGCACGAGAATCATGCAAATAAGATTGACTGAAAATGGCAGATTCGGTTTGAGTAAAATTGATATCCTTAACATTGAATTCGTATCCATTTTGGTTTGGATGTTAGGTGAAGGCACGTGAATCATGCAAATAAGATTGACTAAAAATGGCATATTCAGTTTGAGTAAAATTGATATGCTTAACATCGAATTCGTATCCGCTTTGATTTATGTGTGAACCAAGGTGTCACTCATCATTAATTGCTAATGTTACAACCCTAACTTGTGTCTTCCATGCACATGCTACTTAATTTGTCAAAGGCCTTACTTGTATGTGCCTACTTGTTCATTCTCGAACCTTCTGATCTCAACATATATTATACATGAAGTATCAAGGACGATAATTGTGATCTTTTGGCTTAGGTTAGAAATATTCAAAGGGCTCCTTTGGCAAGTTAACTTTTAGCTTTTTAGTAGAAAAATAAAAACAATAACAAACAACTCAAAACACAAAACACTCAAAAGTGCTTTTAATTTACACCACCCACGATGCAATAAAAAAACAGAAGGCACCTTTAAGTGTTCTATCAAAGGAATCCATTTTCTCCCAAACAGGGCTTTAAATTGCTACATATATTGAAATTCTGGTGAGCTTTCATTGGAGTAAGATTCAGGATAACCATAAGAAAGAAAGGAATAAACCTTATTATATTCTCTGGAAAGATAAGCCCGGATCTTGTCCTGTTTTCTTGTACGACTTAAACATTGTCCCCCACCTATTGAATTTGGAATATTGAAATCATCATTTAAGAAAGACACGTTTCTACCCATTCCATTAACAAAAACAGTAACAATTGGAGACAGAATTATCCCAAAAGATCTGGGTGATAATTTTTAAACATGCAACACATTTATTTATTTATTTAAATCAGCTAAAGTGACAAATTTAATCAGATCTTATCACAGGGGTTCAACAGTTTTGGATTCATTCAAAAACCGCCCATAGGATCTGAAGTTGCAGGAATCTTTGGAACCAATATTCCTCAGAACCAACTTTTTACAAGCTTTTCGGATGGACCGACCAAAACTTTCTCCTGCAAAATTCTTGGTTGGGATCTGCAATTTTCAGAAAAGCAAAACCCTGATGATTATTCTGAGCTGGTAATAACTTGAGAAGAGTTTGACAATTCTCTGTCATGGCTGTGGAGAACGAATTATATGGCCCCCTTGAGCAACTTCAGAAAATGGCAAAAATGCACAAATGCCCATCAAATAGATCTCAAACGTCAGGGGAATAGGATAAAAGTGCATACTGAAATACTAATATTAAAATTTAAAGAAATTATTGGAGTAACCAAGAGCTTTTATGATATGGGAAAAATGGCCTCGTTTTTTTTTTTTTTTCCATGCAAGCATGGATTTGCTTAGAATTCATGTACCAATCCCGCAATAAAACAACTCCTCAAAATATGAGACAGAAGGAAAGCTAATCCTGCAAAATTTCACATCCTCTTTCAAGATCCTTCTCATTTTATGTATAATGTAATATTCTTGTGTCGTAATCAGCTCCTCCCATGTATAAGTTATCTGCAAAATTCATGGTGGATGAACTCTATACATCAGTTTTCCAGGTTTCTGAATGTGACTTTTTCCAGCTATAGCCCTCAGATTTTGCATCTTCATCATCTTCCATGCTGTCACCTCCTGTGGTTGAAGTCCCCCCAGTGTTTCCAGCTAACTGGAGAGGACCTTGGGGAGAACCAGACTGGGAATTGCATGCCTTAGAGGAGTCACCATACTGATCTTGAGACATCCATAAACCTCCTAAAACAACAACAGATTGATTTGCAGGGGAAGCTCCTCCAGTAGCTGGAAGCCTTCGAGTATGAAGTCTGTATTTCTGCAAGAGAAAAGAAAAAAAAAAAAAAACCTTGAATCAATTTTCATCATCAAAATTCAAGTTCCAGTCAAAATCTCAATCTTTAATAAACCCATTATCCTCGTTCTTCCCAACATCCAAATATAGAAGGGAAAAGGAAAATTAAGAACCTACTTGTAAATGACTCTTAACTTCATCGTTGGTCAACCCGTCAACCTGCATCAGTTCTCTAATTTGCTTTGGCGTGGCTGCTGTAGAAGATCCAGAAAGTTCAAATTAGAACCTTTCATATCAAAAGTCAGAGTAATGCAATCTATTACAGCTTTGTTTCGAGAGATTCATGGATGTTATGCATCAAACACTATTTCCCTATTTTCCATTTCTTCCTCTAAATCAGTCTCCTTATCATGTGGGGAAAATCTCTTCATATCCAAAATCTCCATCTTTGAGATGAAAGTGGCCTCAAGAGGAACAAATTTGTTTTTTATTTTATTTTTTACATAGGTAATCAAAATATCATTAAAAGCAAAAAGCCCAATAAAGGGAATTTCAATTGAAGTGTCTGTGTGTGTCCAAACTCATATAATCTCTAATGTCCATTTTACTTTCAGTTTCTCACCCTGTGAGCCTCCAAGCTGCTGCAAAGCACTGACGAACCGCCTATGCAACTCCGGTGACCAGCACCTCCTCTGCTTCCTAGAGGACTGCTGCTGCTGCTGCTGCTGCGATTGCTGTGCTCCGTTCCGTATATTTGCATTTGGAGCAGAGGAGGAAACCACTCTGCTACTGCCGATTCTCGAACCATTAGCACCCGATTCCTCCCTCAGATTCTTAATCCCCGGCGTGAGAAGGGAAAGCCCATCAACCGACAGTTCCTCCTTCTCTTCCTTACTCGCCACGGGAAAAGCCGAACACGACTTGAATGGCATAAATCCCCTGCCTTCACTTCTGTTCCTACAAGATGAAAATGGATCCTCGCTTCCTAAGCCATTCTTTTCCTCATTTTTCTGCCATAACCAAATAAAAAAACATCAATTTATCTCAATCAAAAATTAGCAATTAAATTTGACAAAAAAAAAAATTTCCATGACTTCTCAAGGTCTATGAAGTTATAATATTTTAGCTCTTTTTCTTTATACCTTAGTGTCTAATTTGGGATTTTGTTTGGTGCCATCAGTAAAGGGATAATCATCAGTGTTCCAGAGCTGCACAGAGCTCATCCAATTCTTCTTATCCCTGTGGTCTTTTTCTTTCTTATTTTCTTCATTTCGATCACAATCTTTCTTCAGTGGTATGAACTCCTCCAACACTGGTTGAACCTCATTTTTTGAAGTGCATTGAATTGACTCCTCATCCTTCAAATGGCGAATCGCTGCAAAGACACCCACAGAGAGAAAAGAAAATTTGTTAAAATAACATATAAACTTATTGATCAACATGGTCTAAAGTGAAAACCCATCTCAGAATTGGAATCCAAAAACTCATTGCCACAATTGAATTTTCGTATATTCAAAAAAAACATTTAAAAAAAAAAAAAAGAGAGAAGAAAACAGAAGC
Organism: Carpinus viminea; assembly: GCA_013348765.1. Classification (NCBI taxonomy): domain Eukaryota; kingdom Viridiplantae; phylum Streptophyta; class Magnoliopsida; order Fagales; family Betulaceae; genus Carpinus; species Carpinus viminea. The sequence continues at coordinate 15,641,437 of CP054669.1, read as the reverse complement.
ATAAACAATAAAACCCAAAAACCCATCTCCAAAATTGCATTATCTAAGCAAAACTAGCAAGCGTGAAGAAGCCCATACATCAGAATCCTCTAAAACGAAAAACCCATCTCCAAAAACCACATGTATTCCCAAAATCATCACAGAAAACAAAAGCAGAAAATCAAAAACTAACCATCAATCAATAAATTCATGCAGAGAGGAAGCTCGCGCTTAAACGCGTCGATCTTCCTCATTTCCTCCTCCAGTCTCTTTACGAACTCCTCCAGCCTCGCCGCCCTCTCCGACACGTTCCCGATCATGGAAACCTCCCTTCGAAAATCACAGATCGTTTTGGGCACAAACGTCGGCCTAAAATCCAAGCTCAACTCCGGTGGAACCGAACCCATTTCCAATCTTTCTCTCCCTATTATTCTCCCCACCCTTCTTTCTCTCTGCAATAAATATTTATCAACCCCAGAGAAAAATACAGAGAAACACTCAGGATCTGCGAATATATATATACATCTATTATATAGTGAGCGACAAGAGAGAGAAAAAAAAATGGGGTAATGGGAAAGGAAAAAAAAATAAAAAATCGAAGTTGAAATTTCTACGCGAAGATTCTGTTTGTTAAGGAAGAGAACATCGCCGAGTTTCGACGGGTTACATAAAAAGTCACTTTCGCGTCGTCGCGTATTAAATCCACCGCAACTCGAGGGGATCTCCGAGTCCACTCAGCATCCAATCCGGGTCGACCCGTACACATATGGTAGGTTGCTTTTTTGGTTCCAAATCGTTCGTTTGATTCCCTTTGAAGGGACTACAATTTTTGGCACGTGGCTGTTTTCGGTGCGTGTTAAGTTACAATAATATTATATATATCATATATTTATGATATAATATTTATATCATATATTTATGATATAATATTTATATTTATATATTGAAACGCGTGGTAGCGGTTCTGACTGTAAAAACCAGAGGGTTTTTATTGGGTGATAAATGAGACATGTTTATCAAGTAATGAGTTGTTTTTATTTATTTATTTATATTAGAGAATTTAATTTGTTGGATAATTGGTTTTGGTGGCTTTTAACTCGTTTACGTTTTGAGTAAATATAAACATATTCTTATTATAGTCATTCTAAAAAACCAGAAATGGATTCATTTTTTGTTTTCCACACGGCATATGACTAATTAAGGTGTTTTAAATTATCCTCCGCGTAATCACGCTGATAAATCAATTTAAGAATTCGATTATCGACTAAGAACGTGAAGAATGTGCTTAATTACTAGTTGAAATAACCTAGTAAGGCTTTTCTTATTTTCTCTCACAAATTATTCGAAATGGGTTGCTCTAAATTGTGAGGTTGGAGATTTCAAAGTCATATTCAAGTACTCCCTGTGTAAACTGTTATACTATTGTTACATGATTAGAATGGTGTGTAGTAAAAATTACTCCTTGAATCGATAAAGACTTAAGAAAAAAAAAATTAATAACCGATTTTTACTGTCACGTCATCCGATAACGAGAAAATATCTGCAATAGTAGCGGCTCATAGCTTATGCATACATCCAATATTAGTGTTTTCCTATTAGGTGCTAATATATGGATCAAAAGTGATGGATAAGACATGCTTAAGACTTTTGCTAGAATATATCAAAATCTTTGTAGTTAATCATCACTTGTCCCACCTATCAATTCCTGGTTGCACCAGAATTGGTACATTTTATATAGATATAATATGGAAAACATCAATGACTATGATTAGCAAGAACCAATGGTTTATGTCAGATGAAAAATGTTGTGCTATAATAGTTTTTACCATATTTTAATCACAAATGAGCGTTACGTGTACTAGTATGTCGCACACAATTCATATTTTAGTAAATGACATGGTACTTATTACATCAATTTGTAATAAACTTATAGTCAATACCCAACATTGAAGTAGTCGAGCTTGCATTAAAATGTTTATCTCAAAAGTTTATACTGATATAAAAACAGTTAATTTAATCATTTCATTTTTATTCTAACATTATTTTTTTGCATGTGAGTTCAAACTCTCTTTTAATTAGTATGGTCCAACACGTGAAATATTTGATTAAAAAACTTATATCAGTACCCTCGAATCAAATCAGTCAGTCTCACATAATTGTCCTTAAAAAAAGAAAAGAATATTAGTGGACCATTGAATGTAGCATGTGATGGTAGGCATATAGTCACTAGGTATGTGACAAAGGTTAGGGTAAAATGTAGACTCTAATTGCAACAAATTTGAGCTAGTCCTAAAGTTTTCTCAATTCTTAGCCTCGTAGGATCAAAGTTTTTTTTTTTTCCTAATCGATCTTATTACTAATTTACATGCCCAAGATTGCATACACATTTTGATCAAAAACTATGTACATGTTCCATACCACACCAACCTTAAAAATAAGAATAAAAAAGCCTATAAGTTTGTTAAAAAAAAAAAAACTATTTAGATAGATCTTCTTTGTTAATGATGACTCAAAAAAAAATTTAATACAGTCCGGCCCTCCAAAGTTTGAGAGTGTTTCGTGCCAAATTTGTCACGCTTGTTTTCATTTCTCAAAAAAAAAAAATCCTAGAAATAGTTCAATCCATTTGAATGCTTAATAAAAGCGGAGGTTAGTTGAATCCTCCCTCTTGTGTAGACATGTTAAAAAAAAAAAAAAAACCAACCTCACTTTTTTCTATTACCATTTTTTTTTCATAAAAAAAAATATATATATTTTCTTTATATCACATTAATTAACAAAATTCTTTACCAAATGGGATGGTTACATCATCATTGTAGAAAGAGTATGCCTCTTGAACTCTGTCAACTCTTGTAAAGCAAGTTTTTCCAGGAGAAAAAGTGGAAAAGATGGGTGCAATAACTTTACAACAAGCCTTGAATTAGTCCATTGAATTGGTCAATATTCCGACTCATCACCCACAATTCCTAAAGATTTATTCATCATTTTTATTTATTTTTTAAGCCAAAAAAGAAAATAATAACAGTAATAATATTAAAGTATATATAGAGTACTTGAACAGAGTCAAAAAAGGTTAACGGGTTTTTTTTATGTATTAATATTTTATATATAAAATGATGTGCCACGTTTTTGCATCTCTACATGATGGGTGAAGAAGAAGGAAGAATCATTCATTTCCTTGATGGGAACAAGAAGACCACCAAAGAGGAATATTGAGGCCAGTCTATGTTCATTGGGATTCCAACACCTGGGTACTATTTTTACCCAACTTTCCTTACTTTTTTAAATAATAATAATAATATATTCTTGACAATTGGGTAGAGATTCTTCAATGTTCTTGAAGAAGCAGTATGCTTTTGGTTTTGGGTCTCGATTCCAGAGGGAATCGTCACTTTCTGACCCACAGAAGTCATGTTCGTCTCAATTGGTGGGTTTAGAAAAATTTTGGGTTGCTTTCTTGATTGGATTCCAAAATCCCTTTATTGCCTCTTATTTTCTTCCCACGGTGGGCATCTCTGAGTTGGCCTAAAGTTTGTACAATACGTCAAGTGGGAATAAAAGGACCAATTTGTAGATCTATACTGTGTACTAGAAAGTACCATCCACATCTTCTGCTCTTTCCGCCCGTTACCTCATATTCAAAGTAGATTATTATTTTATACGATTGTCATACAATTAAAATAACATATGACAATTAAGTACGAACACGTGTCAACAAATTGTAGACGTCATTCATATCAATCACAATAGAAGGAAATCACTAACATGTGCTCCCTGTCACTGAGTGGAAGATCTTTAAGATTATTTCAGCGAGATTGTAGCATGTGAAAGTTTCAATTTTTGGCGAAAAAAAAAGTGATTAAATAAAATGATTTTATACGAGGGAGACCAAACGAGATGTGATTGGGTCGTGGGTGAAAGAAACTCGAACAGCGCGTGAAGCTGCCGGGTCGAAGGAATTGGATGGCTTAGAGATAAGGAATCTTGGGGAGTTGAGGGCCCCATTTTGGAGATTGCCCGAGATTTCAACTACGTTACCATTATAAAAGAGGACAGATGGAGAAGATGCTCTTTTTTCTCCTAACAGATAAAATAAATAAATAAAATAAATAAAAAAGGACAAAGCTTTTTGCAGCCGTTAGATTCCATCCACGTCTCTTCCATAGAATTAAGAATCTGCGTCAAATTTAATTTTGTTTGTTGGTGTGGTTGTGGATGTGGGGTTAGATAACATTATTCTAATCATATATATATATATATATATATATTGTTTTTTTATTTTATTTTATTATATTTTATTCTATCTTAAACGTGGGGTTTGGATTGGATCCACTCCTGTTTCCCGCATCTCCATTGGTGTCTTGTCGGATGCTTGTACTTGAAGAATCTATCGCATTTTGTTTCCCATTCTGCCCCCTTCATTTTCACCTTTTTTTTTTTTTTTTTTCCTTATCAATGATTTTTTTTTTTTTACAAAATTTGGTTTAGGACACCCAATAATTAGATACAATCATCAATATATATTGGAAATATTAGGTATTCTTTCTATTATTCTTCTAGTGTCGTCTTAATTATGATATAATTTTTAAAATATAAATAAATTAAAAATCAATAATAATTATTTTAAATTCAATAGTAATTTTAAAAATCACATCACAATTAAGAAAACATATTTTTTCATATGAGAGATGATAAAGACCCAATTTTTATTCAACTTTTACATTTTTTTTTTTAAAAAAAAACAAAGTAAAAAATAAAAAAAGTGTTTGAAGCAATAATTTTTTTTCTTTTTGTCCTTCTTTTAATCGGTGTTTTTTAAAAAAATAAAAATTGCATTTTTCTTCATAAAATGGTCATTTTTCATAAAAATTGACCATTTTTATGAAGGAAAATGCTTTAATTTTTTTTTAAAAAAAAAAACCCTAACTAAAAGAATGTCAAAAAAAAACTATTATTACTTCAAAAACTTTTTTATTTTATTTTTTATTTTGTTTTTTTCTTAAAAAAAAATAAGACAAAAATTAAGCAAAAATTTGGACAAAAAAGTTGGGCCTTTAACACTTTCCTTTCCATATTTGCCTATGTTGTTCTCTTTCATCAATTAATTGGGTTCTTTCCATAAGTAGAAAAGTGATGTATCACTCAACTAACAAACTTCTTGATTAAGACACTTAATTTTACTAATAGTCAAGTAGTTCATTTGATGTAAGAAAAGCAACGGTTCATAATCTTTGGGATAGCCTTGGTCTTTTTTTCTTTTTCTTTTTTTTTTTTCTTATAGAATGTGTTTTTTCTTCTTCAAATTCAACCAAGTTTTTTCTCTTAAGTTTATTTACATGACATAGTAGCAAATGATTCAACGAAGGGTGTAATAAAAATTACACTAGATGCTTAGCAATTAATATATATAATTTCATTTTATGCTAACTATTTTGTGTTAAATCTTTACTTATTTCAAAGATTTAGACACGTTAATAGACTATTTTAATAGGAGCTAAACTGTAGAGTTAATATTCAAATTTGTAACATAAGTTATGATACCATATTAAATTATCATTTATTTAAAAAAGAGATGATGGGGGTTCAATTGTGCTCAATCTAAGACCCAACTTTTATTTACGTGGCGCAAAGCCAATTTTGAACTTGACACAGTTCTTATATGACTTTATGCCACGTAAGTAAAAGTTAAGTTTTAGATGGGGTTCATTTGAGCTTCTATCATATCTCTTTAAAAAATATAACATGAAAAAAGTACATTTAATTATTTAATTAATATTTTGATGTTTTGAACATCGCACATAACAAATGATTCAATGGAAGCTAACTATGTTTATGTGTGTGTTCAAAATAAATAGCACAAAATGAAATTTTTAGGTTTAGTTAAGTTATTTTTTTTTCCTTAATCAATTAAGGTTATGTTTGTTTCGATATAAAAAGTTGTTTGTCGAAAAATATTTTCAATGAAATTAATTTTTTTTTCTCTAAAAATATTATTAAGTATTTGGCTTATACGAAAAATCAGTATAAGTAGAAAATAGTGGGCGACTTCGGCAAACAACGCAACGAACTCCAACAAACTTCTGTGGCCAGGGTGGAACTACACGCCCCCCCAAGCCCCATGTTTTCCCTTTTTTTTTTTTTTTTAAATGCACAAGCTGCAATTTTCTTGTCTGTAAAGGCATAAACTTTTCTCAAAAAAAAAAAATATATATATATATATAGAGAGAGATGTAAAATTAATAAATAAAAAGACCTAATAATACATATTTTATGAATTAATAGATCAATACTTTAGAAAAGTAGAGGTTTAGTTCCTAAGAATTAGTTCAATCGATTAGGAATCACACCTTATAAAATAAAGGTTACTAATTCGAATCCTCATTTCTCCTTTATGTAATATGTCAAAAAAGAAAAAGAAAAGTAGAGGTTTATATTCCTATTGATGAATGGTCAAAGGGTATAAGATTCTCTAAATCCTTCTCTGATATCAAAGTAATTAATTATTGATGGCGTAGAATTGGAGCCAGGTCAGAGGATCTTTTCAACCAAATTTAAAAAGTTTGGTCAATTGAAGATTTATTTATTTCTTTTTATTTTTTTGGTAATTAATTAAAGTAAAAGATAACCAGAAGAAAAAAAAGTCTGGAATTCTTTTTTGGGTAAGTAGGAAAGTGGGGGAATTTACTCGTTCTTCTAGAGGAAGGGATCTCTTAAAGACAACCAATATATATATATATATTAATGGCTCAAATAAAGACCTCACATTTAGAGGATCCTCTTGACTCTTGAGAATCCAAGAAATGGTATCTAAATGTCCACTAAAGAGAATATGGATTTCACACCATAGAAACCAAGAAACAATCAAACAAAGACTATTAAATAAACAAATCTCTTTGGGATAGCTTGGAAATTTATACTCAACATCTTTTTATTGGAGCAAATTAGTAAAATTGAGGCGCCAATTAAGCCATACATCCTTCCCTAATTACAAGTTTAAGAAGACTCTGGTCTACTAGCTAGGGCCATTTACAAATACAATCCACCCAACCTGCTTGTCTACCCCCAGATTGACCACTAAGTTGGTTTAGGGGTCGATAGTGTAATGATCTCGGACGGTAGCGTACTGAATGTGCCCCAAGCTTGTTTATTACACAAAGAGGGTTGGTCGAGAAATGTGTGACTTATAAAATAGGAATAACTTCACTTTAAACTTCTGAATTACTACGTGATTTGACAAGTCCACCAAACTTTAAACCCTCTCAATTCGAACTCTTAAACTTTCAATTGCAGTCAATTTGACCTCTCATTAGATTTTAAATATCAAAGGCGAGAGACAATGACATTTATACCTTTAAATTTTTTTTATAAAATTCTAAATTTACCCTTAATTCCATTTTTTTTATTTAAAAAATCTAGAATATTTTGGTCTTTTTAGGTATTGCCGTTAGAAGTTAACGGCTAAATCTGACGAAGGGGTTTAAAATTGAGAAATTTTGAAATTTGAAAGGACTTGTCAAATATCGTAATAATTCAGGAGTTTAAAGTGAAGTTACCCTATAAGATATCTATATTATAGTGCACGCATGCAACTCTAGAACATGTAAACCTTTAGCAATAGGTGCAATAGTGGTCACACATTGTAAGTGCCGCTGAGAAAATGTTGTACAAGATTCGGTGAACAAGGCCAAAACGAAGAAAATAACAAAACAAATAGATTGAATCCAAGGAACAAAATAAGATACCTTATTTAAAGCCTTTCGAACAAGACACACACTATCCTTATCACCCACCCTCAAAGCATCTTTCACGTGATGACAACCTCTTGCTCATGGCCTTTGTGTGTGAACTCCTCATGAGGGAATCGTTTGTCCCCATGCTCCCTCTCTCTCTCTCTCTCTCTTGGGCTGTCAAGTTGGAATCCTTTTTAACAATTTAAATTAAAAATTTGGGAGATAAATATATAAATATATATAACATTATGGAGTTTTTGGCAATTTTCTGAGGTTGTTCTTGTCATTTAGGGTTTTGGTGTCCCTGTCTACTTTTGGGAGTTGTTGAGTGGCATTATTGTTGCTCTTGCAAGAATTCCACTCATTGGCCCTCTCCCAGACCTGCCAGCCTTCATCATCATTTCTTCTATTCTTTTCATCTTACCCCTACAATTTCAACCCTTTGAGAGAGAGCAAGAGATAGAGAGGCTTGAAATGAGACTCCTCAGTCACTTCTTTCTTTCTAAATGGTCCACATAAAGTTCCCTTTCTTTCTTTCTTTTTTTTCTCCAAAGTGTAATCATCATCTACTTCTTTTAATTTCTCAGTATTTATCAGTTTAGTGCATGTTGTTACTGTATTCTTTCAATATTGCCATCCGAAATCTGGACAGTAAATATGAAAGAGTATTTATGAGGACTTATTTGTCCAAACAATTAGGCGGGCAGTCAAAATTAGGGCTGGCAACTTTTAACATGAACCAAACACAAAATTAAAATGTCAGGGTTGATGAGTTTTACTCGTTTAATTAAATAAGTCGGGTTAGTATTAACTATGATGTCTCGACACAACCCGAACTTGACATGTACATAACGATTGGCAATTTTTGACATGACCCACAAACCCGATATAAAATTAGAGGATTATAATACTTATGGTTGATTTATATAGTTTTATACTCGTGCTTTGATACAATGTGAACATAATGATTGACAATTTTTTACATGACTCTACAAATGGGTCGAGTTAAGATTAACAATAAAGTCTTGATACAACCCAAACATGACATACAACATAATGACTAACAATTTTTTTATATAACCCATGAATCCAATACAAACCCAATATAAAATTAGAGGGTTATAGTACTTATGGTTGATCTATATATTCTTATACTCGTGCTTTGATACGATACGAACACGAATTGCTACCTTTAGTCAAAATCACATATTAACTTTTTCACATTTACTGTTTGAATGGCTCGAGATCTCTACGCATGCGCTCTGACCATAGTTCTGGAGAGTATAAACCCTTTTAAATTTATATGAATTCCATTGCATAGGAAATGAAATGTGCTCAAGTTAATCATCATGAGTATGGTGCATGTCTTCCCTTTCTCACTTCATGCTTGTCACCTACAGGGTACAGTATAATGATAAGTATTTCATAGGGTTACTTTTTCATTTCACCAATTGAATGAGGGTTTCTTGAGAGTGAATTGCAGCAATGAATTGTTCTGATCATTATGGCCAAATTCTAAGAGCCACACAAGCCAAAACAAAGGGAACAAAAATACTTTTGCTTTGGAAAACAATGTGCTAATTAGATGCATTGAACACAACATCCCCAACCCCCATCATAATATTAATTAATTATGCATATTCCAAGTAACTCATCACACTATACTTTTTTTTTATTATTATTTTAATGTTTGATTAATCTTTGTCAAACATGTATATCCTTTCAACACAAATCTTAAATGCCATTGGAAACTATTTATTTATCATATTCATAATTGAACCATCTTGGGGAAAAAAGACAAACAATTCTTCCATCATTGAATATTTTTGAAAGGAACCTTTCTTAATTTAAGATTAAAGATTAATAATATTAATATTTAGTTATAATTAACCATATATGCCAAGCATGAGGATGATAGTAATGACAAAAATAATCCAAATTAATAATTAATCTCCATATTATATGCTAAGCTAGTTATAATACTTCTGAAATCAATTCTTACAAGAATGCCAACTGCCCTTTCAGGATGCTTTGATTCATGACATCCTATTCCTGCAGACATCTTTGACTCTATTTACCTGATTTTTAATTAAGTAGATTTCAATTTAATAGATTAAATTAGAATATTTTTTCTTCTTCCTATTTTCTTGTAAATCTCTCATATCCCATTACTAGAATTCATACTCCCTAGGAAAAAAAAAAGAAAAAAAAGGATATATACTCTAGAAAAAAGAAGAGGAGAACTTCGCAAAATTTCTCTAAACTTCTAAGCGTTTTGAAATGACATCTTTAATAATAAAAACTCTCAATTAATTATTAAGATATCCAACTTTCAATTTTTTTATTTTTTATTTTTTGTTTTGTTTTTTAAATATGACGTGGCACCCAAAAGCTTAGGTACCAACCCCACGCATAAGGGTGACGTGACGTTCCATTAAAAAACTTAACAGAATCTTGAAAGAGTACCAAGTGGGTTTATTTGCTTATCATAAATACCATTTGTGACATTTTTAAAAGGGGTTTCGGTTCATGGTATTCTCTTATCTTACGTAAAATATGATTTAAGAAAAATAAAATTGTAATCTTGTTATGAGTTAATAATTAGGTTCTAATGTTTTAAAACTTGTTTTTGAATTCAAAACTAAAACCTAAGGGTGGAAGGTTAACCTTTTAGGGATGGTATCACATAAAATGGATTTGATCATCCTAAATTTGGTGCTAATGCCTCAATTTTGGTGCTAATGCCTCATAAATTTGGTGTTAATGCCTTTAAATTTGGTCTTAATCAAAAAATCGGTGATGAAGGTCATTCTGATTTTATTTTTCTTAAATCATGTTTTATAAAGGTAGAAGCTAGGAGAGCTGAGAAGAAATAGCAAATATTTGATAAAAACAAAATTGGTGAAAAGTAATTTAATCTATTAAATTGAAATCTACTTAATTAAAAATCAGGTATATAGAGTCAAAGATGTCTGCAGGAATAGGATGTCATGAATCAAAGCATCCTGAAAAGGGCAGTTGGCATTCTTGAAACTCGGGTGATTATTTGATGCAAATTACATGTATTTGAAAGATATTTAACCATTTATAAAAATAAATAAATAAATAAAACATTTGCAACGATTCAACCATAGATATTTGGACGAAGTTTTGTCCTATATACTTTGTCCTATATATTTTTAGCAAATTCAATTAAATTCCGACCAACCTATGAATATTTGCAATTTTTTTATTTTTTATTATAAAAGCAGGAGAATTTTAAAAATTTAGATAAAATTGAACAGAAAATCTTAACAAAATGAGTAATATTAAAAAAAAATTAAAATTTTAATATCTTAAATTAAGAGTTTTTAAATATTAAGAATATGGTGTCAAAAACGCGTTGAAGTTCGTGAGAAATTTGTGAATAAAAAAAAATAATAATAATAACGATAACTTTGTTGGAGTGAGATATTTACGGCATCAGGCATGATCGCACATGTTGAACCAACAAGAAAAGGTCTCTCATGTAATGGTTAAAAAAAGGTGGGCAAGTGTCGGGAGGGCGCGTGGCGTGACGTGTCGAAAAGATGTTGGGGGAATCGTTTCGCCGCATATGAACGGCGGTGCTTTCAACAATTCGAATATTGGTGGATCCCACCCCCAAAAAGATTCTCCTTTTGACAATTCTTGGATCGATTTCCCAACCATTTTTTCCAGCCACCTTAAAATAAAAAATAAATAATAATAATAAAAAAGGGTCTGCCTCTCACTGTTCTTTCTTTGTACCACTATTGCAATCATGAAACACAACACACACCCCTGTGAAGACTTTGTTTGAATTGCAATGCTGCAGCAATTGGCTTTTCTTTTTAGGTGTATATATTCAACCATACTTTTTCCCTTGGTTGTCACATGATTGATGGTGAATTTTCCCGTCCACTCAATTTGGGCACTTATCACTCAGAGGATTCTTAAGGGAAAAATTTGGATATGATTATCCGCGTGCAATATAATATTAAACTCCCGTTTTAGCCATTACAAGTTACAACATGAAACTTAAATTGGATTGATACATGCATGTCGGGTTCAGGTCGCGTCAAATTATACACTCAGAGGATTCTTAAGCGAAAGATTTGGATATGATTATCCGCGTGAAACGAATATTAAGCTCCCGTTTTAACCATTACAAGTTGCAACATGGAACTTAAATCGGATTGGTACATATATGTTGGGTTCAGGTCGTGTCAATCTTAATCTAATCCATAACCAAAAGCTGTTGTTATAGAAAACAGGCAGTACCCCGATTGGATAAACCATGCAATCTTGATAAAGAATATAATCTTATAATTGTAGATGCACAATACCCATATTGATGTTCTAGGCTATTCTCTGTGTGTTGGTTTGTGGTTACATGGAAGATAAATAGATTCTGTTGCAAAGGATCAAGCAGAGCATGAAGGTTTCGTTGACCTTGAGGTCCCTAAAAGATAACAATGCAATTAAACATGCTTTCCATGTGTTGCAACTTCTTTTCTCTCCATCTTTCAATGGTCCCTGTAAAAATTCTAGGTCATGCTCTCCCCTCACCCCACTGGAGAAAAATCCCCAAAAGAAAGGAAGAAAAGGTCACAAGAGAGGAAATGAATATAATGGTAGGGGGAAAATGACAGTATATTGCAATATCATATTTGCGATTTTCTAAATGCTAAAGGTATACGAGCACTAGCAATAACTTTCTTTTGATTTTCTCTAAATTTAAGGAACAAATTTACTTTTTGCTTTCCAATCCAAATACATTTCACAATAACTTCCTTATCTTTTCTTATATTATTATTTTATTTTATTTTTTCGTTTTCACAAAATACGAGTTCTATACCTACTACCCTTCTATTTTTTATAAAATCTAACACAATCTCTGATGAAAGACAAAAAGATGAAAGATAAGAGAGAAAAGAAAAATGTTTATATTAAAATAATATATATGGAAGGGCTCTTTCAGATCCCTACAAATTGAGTAGTATTGTAGTATTCCTAATGTTTAGGAAAATAATAAGAAAGCTGCATGTGAGTTTTGTCGTTTTGTTTTTTTGAGATTTTTCCTATACATAGGAAAGGGAATGAGTTATAAAGTGCCTGTTGTTAGTGCTCTAACAAACTCTTATGTCTTGGGATCACATTCTATACATACAAGCAACTTGCTATTCTGTCTTGTAGAAATGAGAGGTCAGAAGCTTTGAGACCAGTGAAGCCAATGAAGGAATCAACCTCAAAAGGTTCTTTTAGCTTTATCCTCACATGTAAATTCTCCTCTTATCTGATGGATCCTTCAGAAACAAGCAGAAAAAACCATGTGTGAGATTAACAATTCAGACACCAGAATCTATTGAGTTTCTAATTCAATATGACAATATGGAATTGATCAATTGATAAATGCATCTGTATCAAACGACTTGATGTGCATCAGATATATCCATCCTGTTGAACGGCGTCAGATCAATTGATAACTCCATCTGTATCATATGACTGGCCAGTCCAACGAAGGAAGAGATAAACATCAAACATTTTTCCTCATTGTCAGAGCATTTGCTTTCTAAGTTAGCTTGTGGGCTGCACAATTATTACAAAATAAGTACCTACATTAGATATTTCTACTGCCTCCATAACCTAAGATTTGGAAACTAGAAAAATCTGTCCCTAGACACACCTGTGTTTTGAAGATCGAGTAAACTAGAGTTATGCCTCTCTGCGCTCATTAATAAAATGCATTACTTAAGAAAAAAAAAACACATACATTTATACCTGAGTTAACATATCAAATCCTGCAAAATATAAACAAAACCTCCCTGCTTGCATAACTCAAAAGCAGCAAGCCTTCTATGAACTATATCCAAAAGGTCATTTCCAAACAAAAATTTCTCCCACTCTACAATAGTCATGTATGGATTTTATAATATCATTCACATAATAGAAACCACATGATTTTTAACAAAGAAATAAAACCCAAAGAACCACCACCAACACCGTAAAAGAAGCTTGTTTGAAAATTTACCATCTTCCTCATATAATGGCCATAACTGTTTGGACAAGGCTTTGTTCATTAGAAACATGTTGATAGAATGAACACGAAAAAGGGCCTGCAGTGATTTGTCACATATTATATTTTGCCTATTCTTTGGATCTTGCAAATTTTTGGCCTAAATTTGTTTGACAACATGGATCCAAAACAGAAAGTGAAAAAGAAAAAAGAATGAAATCCTGTGTCAAAGAAATTCATCTAAAATCAAAAGTAACTTGAAACAAATTGCTGAGGAGTTTTATTGAAAACTTTAAACATACTTCAGGTCTGGCCAAGTTGGGAACTCCAGTGAATGTTTGAAGTTGCAGAGAAAGTTCGCATAGTTTATTAAAGCCACATCCCCTTTCCTTGAGATTCTTATTCTCCTTAGAAGGCCAACTTAATAAGATCAAACAATTGAGTTTAAAAAATCAAAAACAGCAATGTGTGAAGCAGAGTAAAATAACCAAAGAGTACAGAGAACAGACATTATATGTGCATAAGTTGCTAATATCCCCATCCCCTCATATATATCCAATGACATTGAAGATCTTCAAACAGAAATATGATTACTATTACCAGCATAATTCAGTGCCGTAACTTCAAAGAGTACGCATATTAATGATTATCAAAACCTTAAACCCATAAAAATGCATGAAAAATCAACAGCAAATATAAGACGGTAAAAATTAAGGTAAGATGAGCCAACTACCCTCTTTTCCTGTCTTTATCCTTCTACACAAACGGATATGTCAGGTTGTTGAAATAGCAAACCGTGGATTTCTAATGATGAAACAACCACAAAAATTTTTGGAACTCACTAGATGACCTCCTTTCAGAGGTTTCATTCAATTTGGTCCACCAGCCACCTAAGACAGTATATGACCCAATCTAAGGTAACATGGATTTCATAATTAGGCAGACATCTTTAACAATTTTGGTATGGGTTTAAGATTACAAGCCTTGCAACATTAAATGTTAAATGATTTATCCATATCATTATCTTCAAAAGATAGCTTTACTCCTTAGATATCCACATCCATAAGTAGAAGTTATCGAAGAACCAAAATTTCCTAAAACAGTTTTCAATGATCTTTGAAGCTTCCTAGTTCTTTCCTCTTGTATACTTCATGTGTACTTAGAGGCGCCTTTATGCTTTTAATGATATTTGCTGATTACTTATAAAAAAATATATAAATATATTCTTTGGAGATGGCCACTTCTATGCAATACAAAATCACTAAGAGTTATTTAGTTGCAAGAATATGAAGGTTCTCTTTGCATCCCAAATACTGGCAGCATACCCACTCTATCAGGTTTACATGGCAATAAGAACAATTTTGAAAAAATATGAACTAGTCTTACTAAAAACCACGCATGCAATAAATTGAAGTAGCCATATTTACAGCTCAAATGCATGATCCATCTAAAGATAGACCAAAAATTCTCTAACAAATAATGAAAGCAAAACTCACCCTCTTTTTTTGCTTCCTCTCCACTAATCTCTTCATTTTATACTTCATTCTCTTCTTCCTCTGCAATGCAGACATCTCCTGATACAGAACCGCCACTCTCATCACCTTTTACCCTTTGCTTCACATCTACGAATTGTTGATCAATTTTACCATGTTACTATTTCCCACAAACACTTAGACCTTGCATCCTCAGGATGATGATACTGAAAGGCAGATGAAAAAGATCGCTACAAAATACCATTAGAGAAATAAAGCAAGGTTTCAATGAGGAAGACTGTTTGTGGTACTTGAAGTTGAAATTGCAAAAATATACAAATCCTAAGGTAATCCAAATACTGAAAAAAAACAAAAAAAAACAAAAACAGTTTATATGAGTGATATCAGCATTATACCAGACACCAAAAGTCAAAATTACTTGGAAGGAAACAACTCTACTAAACACTATTGACAAAATATAATAAAAAAATTTGATACTTCTTAATCTTTTATTGACAGGTTTAATTGATTCTTTAGCTTATTTCAAAACAAGCACATACCAAAATCATAGTCACAAGCATTTTCTTCTTCTTTTGAATTGAGAAAACAGAAACAATTAGTTAACAAGTTGCATCACAAATGGACTTACTTTGTTTATAAGTAATGCATTTACTAAGATAAAAGGAGAGCACTCAAGTACATGGAGATTGTACAAAATTCTCCCATAAGTTAAAATCTCAAATTCCAAAAGATCAAGGAAGTCTGAAAGAAATAAGCAAGACTACCTAGGGCAAGCATCCAATCACACAATGATCTCAAAACACGGGCTAATTATTAGTAAGCTCAACACAGTTATAATTGAGGACAAGCTCGAGATGGATAAAAACCAGCAGCAACCTAAAGATACATGGGATACCCTAAACAGGGAATAAAAAATAGAAGATAAGTAATTCTCTTTCTTTTAAAAAAAGGTGTTCCTTTCATTGATGGAAAATAAACCATAATCCCAAGTACCTGGCGATCCTCCTACAAATCTACATGTCATTACTGAGAATTAAGATATTGTTGATCACTAAATAAATGGTAAAGATTTCAGAGTGGTCCTTTAGAGGGTGAGGGAGAAATAAAGTTCCACCAAGTTATATCTTTTACCATTTCAATCAATCTAACATTTCAATCTTTTGCATGTCTAGAAAATAAACACTCTACAGTATTGAGGTTATCAATATTGCCACGACTATGTTTGCCAATGCCCAAAAAAAGACTCCATACTATTCATCTCAAATTCAACTCCAACATTTTTATTTTTTACATCACATCGATCACTTTTTACTACTATTCAAATAAAAAAATAGCTACAAAACAAATTTTTTTTCCTTTTCTAAACCAAACATTCTTACTTTTTTCCCACATCAATCAAATCTTGTTACAGTTCCAGGCCACTAAACAACAATTGTCCAATGCCAAACATCCCCAACATATCAACAAATTCATTGTATAATAATTAGAGCATTCAAATACTTAAAAGCTTAAAAGCCTTTATTTATTAATATTATACTATAAGGCACTTCTTTCTTAAAGTCAAGTTTCGCATTTCTTGCTTTCAAGAGATAGCAAGGACAAGCTAGGCCCTTCCTTCTACTAGCTCTACCCTATCTATTAATCTCTTTTCTAAATGGATACGTAGGGATTTTTCCAACACATAGATCCTGAAAGCAGATCTATATCCATTTTCAATATAACTATCCACCAACAGAAAGATACAGATCTCTATCTTGGTCTACCTCCATATCAAAGTATGGAAGAACCCAAACTAAGTGGGAGTAACAAATGGAAAGGTCTCACCCAGTCCTTGACATTGTTCTCCAATGATGCTCCCTGGATAACCCCTGGGGTATCTCTGGCAGAAAATTAAGTCAAATGATATCAAGTAATGCAAGTCCCATTGATGAATCTAACGGAAGTGAGATGAAAATGCTGAATTAAAACAATCAAGTAACCTAGGTGATGTCATTCGAAAACTTTTTGTTTTTATTGGTAAATTACACATGCACCCGGTGGGAGTTGAACCCACAACTTCACCCTCCACCTTGCTACAAGGGATGAAGTACCATTTGAGCTAAAGCTCATTGGTATCATTAGAATAACTGAAAAAAAAGAGATGTCACTAAAATGGCCCAAAAAAAGAAAGAGATATAGGCGCATATATACCTTTATAATATACAAGAAAATACAGCATATATCAAATCTGCATTAAAGTTTATAGCAAACAACCATCACTTACCACCAGAAGATGCATCCACAACAGCTTATAATTCTGACTAATCAGTAAAACATTCAAGAATGAAAGCACGGAGAATCTTCTGACATTATCCATTCTCACCAAATTAAAAGAGATGCCATCAGAGAAACATGATGCATGCCAATTGCAAGAAAATCCCCATCAAATTTCACCAAGAATTACTTCATATTGAAAACTAGATCATGGACTGCAAAGGGCAATGCAGACACCTTGAATTGATTCTTCAAACTAAGACACCACTAGGAACAAACAAAATTAGATCTACAAACAAGACTTTGCACATATCCACATGAAGCTCAACAAGCAAGGTGCTAAAGTAACATAAACAACTTAAAATCATGAACAAAGACAGTCATGCTACATATCTAGTTTCACCACAACAAAGATATGAAAAATTAATGTGCTCTCAAAAGTATCATATTGATAGAATTAACATGAAGAAAGGGCTTACAATGATTCATTGCTTCATATATTTTGCTTGTTCTTTGGATCCTGCAGATCATTCTCCCATCTTCTTCACAACCTAAAGCCAAATGGAGGAAAATTCGTGTCAATTTATGTCCCAAAAGATCTGTTCTAAATAGCATGAAGAACATAATGGAAAGCAAGTTTCAGACTCAATTTAATTTTTATACATGTGTTCTAGCCAATTCGGGCACTCCAACAAATTTTTGAAGTTTTGGAGAAAGGCAGTGTAATTTGTTGAAGCCATTTTCTTGACTTATTTATCCCCTTGTTTGACCTACTATGAAGCATAACAAAATGTGTTTAGGAAGACAAATGAAAGGGCCTTGCAGCGCAGAATAAAGACATATGTTCTTCATACACTTAGTATAACTTTGCATCTTCAAATCCGAATGACTTAAGGGTAACCAATTATGGAGTTGGGGTGTGGAAACATATTCGGAAAGGGTGGGAAGTTTTCTCGAGATTTATTAGCTTTGGAGCAGGAGATGGCTCCCACATTAGATTTTGGTACAAAATTTGGTGCAGGCATCAGTCCTTAAAGCAAGCTTTTGAGTAATAAGGAGGCATGAGTTAAGGATCATATGCAGTTGTCTAATAGTGTTATACAATGGAATGCTAATTTTTTACGAGCTGTCCAGGATTTGGAGGTAGAGGTGGTTATGGCCTTTTTTTAGAAAGTTATATGCTTTCCGTAGTCGTATGGGGGGGACAGATCACATGCAGTGGATTCCTTCTGAACGACATATCTTTAGGTCAGGTCTTGTTTTCGCATGCTTTCTTTTTCAGGGACAGATGTGCTAGCTTCCTCTTTCCCATGGAGGAGTATATGAAAAGTAAAAGTTCCATTGAGAGTTAGTTTCCTTGTGTAGACGGTGACTCTTGGAAAGATTTGGATAATTTGTGTAAAAGAGGTATCATTGTGGTGGAATTGTGTTGTATGTGTAAGCATAGTAGTGAGTCTATCAATCATTTTCTCCTTCATTATGAAGTGGCATGAGCTCTATGGAGTGTGGTTTTTCTCTTTTTGATGTCACATGGGTCATGCCTGGAGGGGTGGTAGATTTGTTAGCTTGTTGGCGTAGTCAACGAGGTAATATTTCAGCTAAAGAGGTGTGGCAAATCGCACCACTGTGTCCAATGTGAATTATTTGGAAGAGCTTAAAAAAATGTTTATTCAAACTTTTTTCTATTGGGCAGACGATTTTAGTGTGCCTCAATTTTCCACCATGCCTCAATTTTTATCTTTATGTTCCTCTTTTTGCCTTTAGTGGGACCTTTCTTTGAATACATCCTATGTACTAGGGTTGCGTCTCTCTGCGCTTTTCAATGAATAACTTATTTATAAAAAAAAAAAAAAAAAAAATCCAAGATAATATTACACTTGAAAACAAAGCTAGAAGTATGATTTTCAAAAGCCTAATCCATATACACCTAAAAGATATAAGACTAAAATGAAAAGTTTTATGAAAATTATCACCTACTGAATGGATGACAATCTACTCTTTGTTTTCCTGATAATTCTTATTATCAGCCGGAAATACAAAGCACAATATCCAAGACTTATCAATCTTGTAATAGTATACCTGTGGGCTTCAACTCCTTCTACATCCAATATGCCTCTTTACATAATATGATAATTAACCCAAAAGAGCTGGATTGCCTTATAAACAGGATTGCTGCTATGAAACTAAAAGCATAAACATCTTCTGTACGTAGGCTATTTTTGGTTAGGGCTTTCTAAGCAAAGCACTGTTTATCAACACAGTAAGCTTTATACAAACATAAATTTAAGTACCACAAGGAATGACTGGAGCCAGTAAAAAGATATGATCATAAAACAATCTGAAAATTGAGGGGCATTCTTTATGATGAGTAGGGTGGGATTTAAAGGGCCACATCTTAGCATACAACATTGTGTGTGTCTATTGTATTGCAGCTAAGTAAGACTATTCTGAAGCAATGTATCTGTCAGCAGTGGTATATCATTTTTGATTCATGGTTTAGAAATTGATTTCCTTATATATTTCTTCGACATAATTTGACTTTCAATTCCTCCCTTACTGCTCTACATATCCCGAGTGCTATAAGCTACATGAGAAATTTTGGAATTTGGAGCTTTCTCAAATTTCACAATGAGACTACTAGAAAGTAAACGTTAAAAAGGTTAATATCAACAGCATAACACATTCAGGATTTTTTAAATGATGCGGAGTCAAGTCAAATAGAGCCACATACTAAAATTTGGTGGGGCTGGGAAATACTGGGGACCCATTTAAATTTATGGGATTTTCATTATTTCTCATTCACTGTCATTAAAGCCAAAAAATTGTTTAAGTGCAGCTCAAGAAGCATATACTAGTCAAAACTTTGTGCGAAATATATTGAACTGGGAAAAAGAAACAACAAAACCCCAGTGGACTGACAAGATAGCAACATGTGCTCAAGCACAATGTGTAAAAATTCCAACTCATGTTGGCATTATGATAATCATGTAATCTAAGTATAAATAACAATAATTTCATGTAAGAGTGAAGAAAATTCAAAAAATTCAAATGAAACAAGCTCTATCAACATGAACCATCTAAAATTAATAGAAGAATTCATATTCTACAACTTAAATACTTGATTATCAAGAATGTTATCCAAAAATCCAAGACCTCGAATAACATAACAAACTATTCAATTTAATTTTACATGAAACGCAGCAAATTGAACAAAGAAACATAAATCCCAAAAGCAAGACAAGGTTCTCTTCACATTCTAAATTCCAGGCAGTACCGATACAATCATGCACGAATCAATAGATGTGGAATGAAAAATATTTTAAATTCCAAATACATATTACAATAAGGTAGTCAAATGCAATATGTACAATGCCATCCACAATTCATCTAAAACTCATTAAGGTTACGTGCAATTGTCTTGGGAATTTGGACGGAAGGAACTTGATTCGTAGTCTCTCTCATAAAAAATTGCTTCCATGAAATATAAACACACATAAATGTTTGAAGTTAAAAGGAAAGTGGGTAATGGATGAAAGAAGAAGAGACTCTCGATCCAACAAATCTTTAGAGAACGAGTTTGAAATACCACCGTGCACCGAATCATATAAGAGCATGCATCACTCTTAGCTCATTCAAGCAATTTTATATCTAAAAAGATCTGAAATTTAAATCTCAACCCCAAAATCCTTAGAATCCAAATGCAACCAAAAAGCATTCAAAATTACTCCTTTTAAATTACTTTCAAACCCAAATTAACTATTTTTTAAAAATAAACTGAAAGTATTCATGTAAGGATAGAAATGAAAAATATTATTTACCCAAACCCTCTCATAGCTCCCAAATGATAGCTCAAACTAACTTGGTTCAGATTTTTCATACGCCAAAATAAATTCTTTTCTCATAACCCAATTTTCCCGGCAACCGAACAACAAATAGAGAAAACGCCAATATAGAATGATAAAGAGAAAAACTCACCCTTCACTCTCCTCTTCTACGTCCTCTTGCTTAAAAATCTCTGATTCTAACCAAGCCCTTATCTTCCTCCTTCATCGGGCTCTGCCGTGGGGGTTTTCATAAAACTTCCGATTTCGTCCCTAACGAACGGTTTCCGGTCCGATAAATCGACCCCGAACTCCTCCTCAAGCTGCCGCCGGCGACAGGTCACGATGCCCGTATCCGAAACCATTTTTTTCTGGACTCCGATATTTCACAAAGCGTCCGAGCAGACAGAGAGAGGAAAAGTCGTTTTTCGAAAATGGCTTCGCATGAGACATGAACGAGAAAAGTAACGGGCGAAATTAATAATAACGCGGAAGATTATATTTTTATCTATAATTATATTATAATATTAATTTTATTTCAAAAAAAATTAAAAATTAAATAATTATTTTTTGACATGTCTGCATAAAAATGGAAGAGAGATTCAAACTAGTGACTACTGCTTCATTAGGCATGATCCTAATCGATTGAGTTATCTCTTGGGGACAAAATTAATTAAAACATACACACATAAGATAATCATAAAAAAATGGTATAGTATATAGAGTTTAACTTAAATTAGGATGAGCCTTAAAATCACATTTTTATAATCCCCAATCAATAATGGACACATAAGCAAAAACATAAAAAGTGTACAAAGTAACTTGAATAAAAATACATTAGATTTTAGGGTAGTAAAATCTATAAAGGGTTAATTTTTCACTTATAGATTTTAGTTTTGAAATATTAGAAACGGGTTTTGAGAAATTAGAACAGTTTTGAGACATTAAAAATGAATTTTAAGACATTAAAAATGGGTTTTGAGGCGGGTCACGGCGGGCAAGGTTTGAGTCGGGTCATGGTTGGTGAAGTTTGAGGCCAAACGGTTTTCTTTCTCTAATTTGGTGTGATTGTTTTTACTTTTATTTTTTGCATTTTCTTAAATTGATGATGTGTTACATAATGATTGGATGCTATAAAAGGGTTAGTTTATATTAGGACATGATAGTAGGGGCTCTTTAGTATATAATATTTCTCTTATTCGAAGACTCTCCGAGGACTCGAGAGGAACTCTTCCATTACTTTCTTGATACTCTCTTTTCTTGGACTACAGGTTGGCTTGCCCCGAGGGCTATTAGCTTTGTAGATTTTTTTTTCCCTTTTTTCCCTCTCTCCCTAGTCCCTCTTGTATACTTCTAGTGTACTAAGGGTTGCGCCCCTCTGCACTTTTTGATATAATATTTTGACTTATAAAAAAAAAATATTTCTCTTATTCGGCTATTATATTTTTATGCTTCGTTGCTTTCCAAGTCCATCCTTGGACCTCTGCTTTCAGTGGTGGAACCGCTCTTCGGCTTGGGGGCTGGTCCCTCCGAGCCATAAGATGGTGCCAAAAAATAAATTTTCTCTTAAAATATAAACTTTTAAAAATTAAATTTTGCCCTCTCAAGAATATTTTTATAAAATTTTGCCCTCCAAACTGAAAGTTCTAGTTCCGTCCTACCTGCTTTTTTGAACTATATAACTTGAATCAAATAGCCAAAAGATCCATACAATCATCATTTGCTATTTTGCTTACAAGAAAGGGGGAAAGGGAAAAAGAATCGGTCCATTCAGTATTCAACAGGTAGAAATTGTACATTCTGTTTCATGCATATATTCAAATTTAAAATCTATGATTTCTAACAATCACTACCGTGCATACGGTCCAAGAATCTTTGATTGCGGATGAAGATGCAATTTTGTGAAAGGTTTCTTGTACTCTGTTAACTCAGAAAAGAAATATGATGGCAATGGTGATGGTGATGAATATGAGATGGTCATCTCTTCCAATTTTTTGGCACTCTTGAGCAAATATTTCGTGAGTTCTAATTCATTCTCGCCACTGGGAAGCTCCATAGTTATCTTTTTCACCTGATGAGTAAGCATGAGGCCTTGAGATTCCCAATACCCCATCTTAAATGGAAGCTGTTTCGAAGCCATAAGAAAAAAAAATGAAAAAAGAAAAAAAATCAGAAACATGAAATTGATTCGTGGGCAATTACTAAAAGAGTAATGTTACATAAATACAACATTTTATTTGAAATTGTTGAAGTGGCATTCCCAACCCAAAGACCGGTTATAACTGTCACGTCAATATTGATGCTGGTTGACACAGAGTGCTTTAAGTAGGAGACCACTTAAAACACGTCGTGTTAGCGTGTATCAAATGAGTGAGCGTGACAAATGGGCTATTACTGAAATAATCCGAAAAAACACTCACACTACTGTCAGAGGCAGAGTTGTGTGGGTTTGGCAAGATGAGATCCATTGCTGACATGATGAGATGGTTGAGCTTGGTAGTTCCAGCGAAAACGGAGGATAATGCTTGGACCTGGTGTCCACTTATACGAGTGCTCCTTCGTATAGTCAAAGTCTCTAAATTATCAAGTGAAAAGGGCAAGCAACCATGCTTAAGCAAAATCTGCAAGGTTAATCTATAATTAAGGATATATAATCTTATCATAAAAGTAATTAAACCCACTCCAATGCAACTAAAATTTGATACATGCAGTTTAAAGAAAAAGAAAGGGCGTAATATTTTATTCATTTTACAGCAAAAATATAGATTTCAACTTTAGGACATGTTCGTATGCACGAATTTATTTTTACTTTGAAAAAGTGTTATGACGGAATATAAAAGTCTAAACTGTTTTTGTATTTTTAGTTGCGCGCGTTTTGGGTTATAGTCATTAAATTTTTTTGACAAAATTCATGAGAATTTGACAAAATTATCTAAAAATTCAACTTCTCATGAAGCGTGATAACATGATAAAGAAAGTAAATGCATTTCTTACATGCTTAGAAAGAAAATAATAATAATAAAGATTTTAACTTTAGGATATACCTCAACAAATTCAATGTGCAGGATTAGATTTTTGGCGCTGTGTATGCTGCGAAGAAGCTTATCGAAGTTGGCCTTGCAAGCATCTTCCCTCCCCCTCGGTTGATTAGCAGGCGGTAAAAGATTAATGGCAGCCAGCCACAGATGCGACGAACTCCTCATACAGAAGTAATCCACAGCATATCCTACCCAGAGAAATCTCTGCAGATTGGGAGCAGAGATCTCCAAGGATTTGCTTCCACAGTTGTTGAATCTCCACACTATATAAAGCTCGTGGAGTTTTTCCACCTCCTGAATTTGAATATGGCAGAGATCCTCGAAGCGTCTTATTATCAGCTTTTCAATGGACGAGCTGGTGATTCTCATGCTCTTCATCCCGCTTACTTTTGAAAGAGACAACACCTTGAGGAACTTCAAAGACGGAAGCCATTGCTGGAAGCCGTCGTCTTCCATTCGAACAGATTCTAGAATTAGTGTCCGAAGCGTAGAAGAAGAACCATAAGAGAGTGATAATGTGGAGGGGAATCTAAGAATGCCATTGTTGGTGTTGACGGCGAGGGAGCTTAGGGATTCGCAACCCAGAACGCAAACCGGGAGGGAGACGGGTTTTCCGGTGATATTGAGGTTGAATTCTCCGACGTCGGAGTTTACTGCGTGTTGCAGCCAAGACCAGACGCGGTATTGTTCGTCGGGAAGGCTGTGTTGGAAAGACCATCGGAGGGAAAGGCTCTGCATCTTCACCCTATGGGAGCAGCGATGGAGCATGAGGCCGTGAAGAAAGGCGTTGATGCTGAGTCGGCATAATATGTCGTCGGGTTTCAATAAATCTATGTTGCTTAAACTCAAGGTTGGCGTGGAGTTGCAGAGCTCTTGGCATCTTCTTGATGCGAAGCTGAGCCGGGCAAGGTCTTTTAACGTGAGGAACGAAATAATGCGGTGAACAATGCGGTCTGGAAGGCCGCTGAGTCTATCATCGCCATCGCCATCGCCATCGCCATTCTGCACTGGGTCTTGCATGGTGATTTCCATGGGAGAGTAAATTGATACCTTGAAGAAGGGCAGACTTGAAATTTTGTTGTATTGGATACTAGACTTCTAGTTCTAGAGAGAGGATTTCCAATGCCGAGACGATAAACTTAGTCCAATCAGAACACGTGCTTGATTGTGGCGATTATAACCATCCCACAACCACTAACCACTTATAACCGTTAATTACATAATCATTTTAGTAGGTGGTTATAAAGAAACCACTAACTGCCTAAGATGGGTGATTAGCGGTTTTAGGGATAAGAAAAAGCGGTTAATAACAGTTAACACCTACCCTTATATATAATAATGTAAATATATATTTTATATTAAAAATATAAAATCCACTTCCTTATGACTTCTATTTTATGGTCTTTCAAATCTGCCTCAGTAGCTGTAGCAGAGTGAACACACGATCTACTTTGTCCTAGTATTGTATTGGATTTTATAATCAATAAATCAATGTAATTATAATAAAAGATGCATTTGCTTTTATATATACTAGCATATAACCTGCGTCATGCGCGGGTTTGTATTTTTAAAAAATTTATGATTTAAATTCGAAGATTTTTACAAGAAAACATCTTGTGAATTTTTCTTTTTAAAAAATAGAATAATAATATTGGAAAAAAAAAAGTATAGGAAATAAAGGTGTAAGATGAAAATAGCAATCAATTAGATTTTTTTTTTTTTTTTTAATTTTTAAAACATCATTAAGGGTTTGATTGGATGTGTGTTTGAGGAGCCTAAAAATGCGTTTAGCACTCAAAAAATTCGTTTTAAGAAAAAATTCATGTTTGGTTAAAATAATTAAAAGCATTTTTAAGAGTTCAAAAAACTTAAATACGACCAAAACACAATTTTGACAAAAGCTCAAAAACGAAGCTTTTGTCAAAAAAACACTTTTTAACTTAAAAGTTTTATTTCTCAATCACAATCAAGAATATGCTCTTAAACTTTCAAGTTACAACTCTAGCAATTTAAATATTAACAAAATATTGAATATCAATCAGCACTAAACACTTCTTTGTCAAAAGAATTGTACCCTTGAGTTTACAAATCATCCACAGAACATAGAAGCTGGTGTTGAAAGAAGAAAAAATCAATAAATAGTGTTGGATCTAAATTTATCCTTGTGGGCCTAGGGCCCATATAGAAGTCAGGCCCGGATATAGGCCCGTTGACATACTTGGCACCCGGCCTAAATGTTGTTCCGATTAATGGACCATCAGTTATCCGAGTATCAAATCCATTATTAAGTCTTTGGCTACGTCCGAGGATTATGCCCGTTATTATATCCTCGAAAATATCCGAGGATCAGTTGGTTGTTCATCCATATGTTATCAGGTCCTCGGCTATACCGAGGATCTCTTCTGTCGACTGCATAAGCGTCACCAAACCCCTATAAAAGGAGAGCTCCACCCTTGTTTCTAAGGTATTCAATTCTTCTTTCAGTTCATTTGTTTTCTTCAAGTTATCTGATTATCTTTGGAGTTCAAATACTGACTTAGACATCGAAGCTCCCATCGCCGGGACACCACCGGCTGCTCTTATCCCTTTTCCTCTTTTGTAATAAAGCCCAACCATATACCAACATCAACCAGAAGCCCAATCGTACGTCAACATCCAAACCACGACTGACCAACAAATCAAAGCTTGCCACGTCATTTTCGGAAAATTGTGTTCTAACAGATTGGCGCCATCTGTGGAAATTGATTTTTAAATTTGTTCTTACTCTTAAATTTATTTCGAAAGATGGCCGTTCAGCCGCAATGGGTCCCCAATTCAGAAGCTCCAACGATATCTGAACTCTTTAGTACTTAGTTAACTTCGCTAAAAGGGATCACTGACCGCGTCAGCAACTCCGTAGAAGCCACAACAAAGGAATTCAAAAATCTCACTTCTTGACTCCTTCATCGAGGGAGCGTGAATGCAAAGAAAGGCATGGATTTATCCATACAAAGAAAGTTCCCGCGAAGAAACATGGCCACAAAAGTTTAAATTTTTTTTATTTTTTATTGAATAGAAAATTTGTATCCCTTGTATTCCGTCTTCCCTTATGCTATCATAGCATATCATAGCTTTCACCCCCTGTGGCCGAAGAATCGAAGCTGTATATTCTACCTGGCACTCTAACGCTGGGGCCAAGAAATTTAAAGCTGGGAATCTTCGGTCAAATGGTCTGTAGTAGGAGTGTTCCGAGAAAGAAAGGCCCGATTAGAACTAATAGCCTATGCTGAAGGAGTGTTCTAATCCAGTTCAGAATGTACAACCTCTGAAGTAGGAGTGTTCCGAACATACTAAAATTTACTCGGAATGTACAGCCTCTGTAGTAGGAGTGTTCCAAGAAAGAAAGGCCCGATTAGAATTAACAGCCTCTGAAGCAAGAGCGTTCGGAATATACAGAAGCTCACTTGGAACGTACAGTCCATGAGGTCAGTGAGTTCCGAAAAGGAAGGGCCCGATTAAGTATAACAAACTTCGAAATAGGAGTGTTCCGAATGTGTAAGCCTTGCTGAGACACACTGCCTTTAGAGGAGGATGGTTATAAGGGAAAAGTCGATGCATTCTTTCAGAAAACAAGCACTTTGCAGAAAGCGCAATTGACAAACATCTCTATAGAACTAAGGGATCAAAGTAACAATAATTTCATTATTACTAAAAGAACAAAGCAAAAGTCAAAAGGACATTTGGGATTCTCAAAAATCATGTTTATACATAAAGGAAGTTAGTTCTCAAAAAAAAAAAAAAGAAAGAAAAGGAAAACATATACATATTGAGAGAACCATCAACAGAATCCCTCAAAAATTACAAGTACGGATTGTTCGAATCTATGGAGGGAATGCGATCCCATGATTCGGCGGAAGAACCCATGGATCCTGTAGAATCAATTTCCAAATCTACTTGACGTTCAGCTCTAGGAGAAAGTCCTACTGCGGCTCGGGCTTTAGGATCGTATAAAAGATGTGGCTCTGATAAGTGCTTAAATACTCATATTTAAGCCTCTTAATTTACATTTGATATACCGCTAGTTATGCTATTTTGTTTTATTTTACTTTCTTTTTATGTTTTCTTGGTTTTACAGGTCTGTGGAAGAAAAGGAGTTATTTCTAGAAATTCGGACTTAAAGAGCAACAAGGAGGAGAAAATGGAATCTGAGGAGGCGATCGTGCGCAGAAGAAGTGCGATCGACTGCAGTGCGATCGAATGCACCTGTGCGTGAAGCCCACTCTAGCCGCAGCCCTGTTTTGGAAGTTCTTGATTCTAGGGTTTTTGGTCAATCCTTGTTGCACAAGGATTCAACCTTACACATTTTAGGGTTTCTAGAATACTCCTGGACTCTATAAATAGGCCTGTACACATAGATTTAAACACACGCTATTTTGGAGAGGAACTTACGGCTTTCAAGGAAACAATTTTTCGGGTTTATTCTTTTCCTCAAGTTTATTTTGTGAAGATGATTAACATCAATATTATATGTAACTAAACCTTTCAGTAGGGCTTGATTGAAGCCTTGATTATGTTTATATTTTAATTCAATATTGATGCCTTTGCGATAATTGCATGATAGTGTTTAACTTGATTAATACCAGTTTTCATGAATTCCTCATATGTGCCTGCCTGATCAACATATGCATGTGGTATGGACTTGTTAGTTAGATCAATTTGGATGACCGAGTCCTGGGTTTAACACAAGTAACAAAAGTAATCCACGTCGGGTTCTTGGGTTAATCAACATGGGAAACCGGGAGTATGCACTATGTCCTAGGTCTCATGTGGTTGTCGGTTTTTACAGTTCATATGCTTTCTTAGAGAATAATTTAGTATGCACCATGCTAAATCCTCTAGGAAAGAAAAGAGTTAGAGTATACACCATGCCTAACTTGTTGCCTAGGGAAACCAATAGCCTAAAAAGTATACACCATGCCCTTAGGTTGGCAACCATTAAATACTGATCATGTAATTTAAGCATTGACATATTGTTTTACTATATAAGCATGATTAGCGGTGGAAATCAAAGCCCTACCTCTTTCTCATTGTCTAAACAATTTAATTTTTCTCTCTTTCATTTTATATTGCGAATTTAATTTCAAACATAATTTACTAATCCATGTGGGATCGATCTTGCACTTACACGTTTACTACATCCTTTGACCTTGTGCACTTGCAAGTAAAATGTACAATTATTTGCCTATTAATTTAGGTAGATATTTGCACAACAGGCTCTAATCCCATTCGTTTGATCCCTCTGTAATCAAGCATCTCCTCTTGCCCAATAGCTAGCGCATCCTCGAGGATCCCCTTTAAAGGCAAGAGCTCTTCAACAAAGACCGTATCTACCTTCAAATAATTCTCAGGTTTCTTAACCCAAGCCTAAAAGGTTTCGATACCTCCCATATAGCCCACATGGAAGCATGAGTCTTGTGCCCATGAAGCGAAAGTAAGGTGCTTATAAAAACTCTGAGCTTTCCCCTTATACTTACACAATTGCTCTTTGCTCGATGAAGACGTGCCCTTACACTCAAATTGGATTTCAATAAATCCTCGGCTCTGGCACGTTGCGCTGTTGCTTCTTCAAGTGAATGAGAAATACTCACCTCCAATGCTTTCAAATCAAGCTCAGCTTGGATTTTCACTGAAGAAAGCTCCTGAATCACCTTCTTAGATTTGGCATTGACATCAGCAAGTTTGGCCTCCAAGTCATTAATTTTTGTTTGGGCGGCTGAGTTTTCTTCAGAGAGCCGAATTTCCAATGTTGCGATACGTTCTCATAGAAGAGAGAGTTCATTTTCTTTCTGGTTCTGGATCAAAGTAAGTGCAGTCTCGGAGTCTTTTACTTTCTTCCTCAAAGATTCATTATCTGAAGTGTTGTCTTCTTGCGATCTTTGGAGTTTGAAGAAGTAGTCCATACCATTCATGAAGCCCTATGAAACAAATGAGGAAATAAGTTTTCGAGGTATAAACAAGACATCGATTCAAAGCGTGAAGCACTTACATCGACTAAATGAAACATCATATGATCTGCAGTTTCCTAAAAAGTTATTGCCTTAACCTTTGTCAAGGTAGGCGCCGGAATCAGGCCAGCCAAAGCAGTAAGGGGATTGCCTAGCCATTTCTCACCCAACCGAGATAGAGTATCACCGATTGACCAGTAAATAGCTTCTGGTGTTCAGCCACTAGTAGAGCCACCTGCAGGCGGAGTATCCGTCGCAGCTTGGCTGGTAATTGAACCTTCCCGCCTAAGCCTTGACTCATAGTTGGCTATAGATATTGTTCAGGTTTCCCCTCTTTCCCTGGCTGATGTTGATGCATCTTTGGTGGTCGCGGCTTCCACCTTAGTTGTCTCACCATGTTCAAGCCCTAGATTCTTCCCTGCCCCCTTTACGTCGAGGGATATCTGTGCGAAAGGTCCTTTGGCGGCCACTCTTGACAAAATTTGTTCAAGGTATCGTTCAGTTTCTCTATCTGAATTGGAAAATGGTAATATTTCGGTAGGGGCAGGGAAGGTTGGCACGTTGGAAGGCGACATTGTCATCAGAGAATTGTGTTCCTCAACAGAATTGCCTTTTCTGAGACTATGGCCTCAGAAGAGTCTAAAGGGACTGCCTGTTTCTTTTGAATGAGTTTCTTTGTCTTAATCAAAGAACTCAGAAAGTCAATCTTCAAAGCTTCAGGCATGCCGTAGGAATAATTTTCAGTAGTCATCCCAGTCGGCCCAGTTTCAGTTCCTTCCCTTGGAAGGATTCCCATCATTTTGAGTTCAGTCCCGCTAGTCACAATACCCGACAAAGGACTTTCTGTAGATTCATCCAGTGCTTAAAAAATGGTAGGAAGGCCAGTCACTACCAGAATTGGAGGCATGTCGTCCCCCACTTTGTCTTTTCCTTTTTCTTCCCTTGTCCTTCGGGGATGACCTACTTGTTCGGTAGGAAAAGTCTGAATGAGTGTATGCTCGGAAGGTTCGGAAGTTTCTATCGAAGGAACCTCAACGGTTTGCTTGTGTTTGTTTGGAGAAACTAGAGCGGTACCTTCCATAACTGGAGGTTGATCAACAAGAAAAGGTAGGGAAATGGTATGCTCGAGAGGTTCGAAAGTTTCTTCTTGCGAAGCCTCAGCGGTTTGCTTTTGTTTCTTTGGGGAAGGAGTAGTAGATTTTGTGGAAGGTTCAGGAATTTCTTCCTGAAAAGACTCGAGCAGTTTCTCCCTTTCCACTTCACTTGATGGTTTGTCTGACAAAAGAATTGGAGGTTTTCGCTTTGCCACCTTTAGCGATTGAGATTCTGAAATTTGAATTGCCGTAGCCTTCCTCTTTTTCTTCAATTTTGGTCCCAATAACGTCCTTCCTACAACAACACTTTCAACTAGGGGGTACTTCAAACGGGCAGCTAGGGCCAACTGAGAAAATATGGCATTGAATTCCATATCCACAACATGCTTTTTGGCGTATTTCATCAACTCTTGTACATAGGCGTCTTCAATTGTGTTTAAAACAGGTTAATCTTGTCCTAAAGTCAGAAGGCGATGAACCTTTTGCAGAACTTTCAAATCTACAGTTATTTCAGAGGAAAGAAATTCCCAATCTCCTTGAGCAAAGAAAAACTTCTATTTCCAATGCTTGTTGCTGGAGTATTCGGACAGAAGAACAAATTTGGTCTTCTGGCGACCCTGGAAATTAAAAGTGTACTCGGACTTAGGATTCCTTGTTAGTTTATATATCTTTAGGAATTCTCGAAACGAGAGTTCGTTCCCATCTTCAAGGATCCTCGGCCAGAGGAGTACACAAGCAAAGAAGGTCCACTAGGCGTTCAGAGCCAATTGATGAGGAGCTATTTGAAGGCAGTGGAGCATCTCCCTCACCACTGTCGGGAACGGAAGATGGAAACCCGCCTCGAACATATCTTCGTATACACAAATTTCATGTTCATCCTCACGAACCAGCGCTCCTTCATCCTTCGTGTCAAAACACAGCTTCACGGAAGGCAGAATGGAATATGCTTTACTGAGTCAAGGCTCATCAGCGCAACTTATTTTGGTTCTCCAAAGCCCTAAGAAGTGTCTGCGTCTTCGATAGTGTCGGATTCTTTCCGGCCCATTCCTAAAGAGGGTTCAGAGTCAGGATTAAGAGGACTAGAAAAATTTTGGGATTGAGATGGAAGATGAAAAACCCATGAGCGAATCTGATCTAAAGAAAGTTCGAGGATAGGGAGAAGAAAATTTAGGTATTTTAGAAAGGGGTTTTCGGGATCAACAAAATGTTCAATAAAAGGAACATTTTCTACGGAAGCTTGAAAATATACTACTCGTAGGAAGAAATATTGATTAGTGTTGCTCAAGGTAAACCAAGCCAGATTCGGAAGAAAAATCTAACAAAGGAGATCAAATGTTTCTTTCTAAGAGAAGAAGAAAGATGAAGAGGCGACGGTTTTGAAAATTCAAAAACTTATTAAAAGACTCCTCAAAGCAACGGTGTTTTCCGTACTAATAGCCGGCCCTGAGTCACCACGCGTCTGAAGATTGGAAAATGTGTTTTCATCGAAAGTGTCGGATGGATTTCCTCTGAAGGCTATGCCTCCACCTCAGCCCTAAATGATCAAAATATCATTCAAAGCATTCGCGCCTTAACCTTGGCAATCCCTTTTCCAAGGCCCTAAAAGAAGTAAACATAAATTTCTTAAAGTCTTTATGATTAGGAAATTGTGGGGTAACTGTTGGAGCTAAATTTATCTTTGTGGGCCTAGGGCCCATACAGAAGTCAGGCTCGGATATAGGCCCGTTGACATACTTGGCACCCGGCCCGAATGTTGTTCCGATTAATGGACCATCAGTTATCCAAGTATCAAATCCATTATTAAGTCTTCGGCTACATCCGGGGATTATGCCTGTTATTGGATCCTTAGGATTATTCGAGGATTAGTTGGTTGTTCGTCCATATGTTATCAAGTCCTCGACTATACTGAAGATCTCTTCTGTCGACAGCATAAGTGTCACCAAACCCCTATAAAAGGAGAGCTCCACCCTCGTTTCCAAGGTATCCAATTCTTCTCTCAGCTCATTTGTTTTCTCCAAGTTATCTGATTATCTTTGGAGTTCAAATACTGACTTAGGCATCAAAGCTCCCATCGCCGGGACACCATTGGCCGCTCTTATCCCTTTTCCTCTTTTGTAGTAAAGCCCAACCATATACCAACATCAATCAGAAGCCCAATCATACATCAACATCCAAACCGCGACTAACCAACGAATCAAAGCTCGCCACGTCATCTTTAGAAAACTGTGTTCTAACAAATAGAATGATAGCTTAGAATTTAGGTACATATATAACATGAATCCAATGTACACCTAACATATAAACAACTAAGGGAAAGAAGTTTCTTTGTTGGCCTTTCAACTGATCAGGTTAAATACTGCAGGTTTGTGAACATAATAGACACTCCCCCATCAACCCATTCTCCCTTCCCTCCAACGCCTTCACTCAGTGCAACATAAGGATTAGATACGTACTGACTAAGGCATAAATACAACTATAAACCCCAACATACGTTGAAACTCAAACACAACTTTCATTTAGCTGTAATCTGTAGAGATCACATAGAGTAAAAAGAAAGTGCATAAAGCTTTGCATTTAATGAGTTGCATTCCATACTCTTCACATATTTAAACCTTAGCCAAATAAGCCACCAAGGCAACTAATCATAATCAGAAAAAAGTATTTTCTTGTCATTCAGTCTAATTGGCGTAAACCTATAAATGTTTTTGTTTGATAAGTACACATAGTCACAAGCATAAACATGTCAAATTGAAACAATTCTTTGGGGTAAGATCATATTCTCATATTGTTACTCTTTTTAATTCAGATTTTTTTTTTTTTCTAACATAGCAGGTAACCTCTTATAAACATTATACTAACAAATACACCTTAAAAACAAAAAAAAAAATGAAAACAAATACACAATCAAATGGTGCAAGCACTATCAAATGATTGTTATAGCAATGTATGAAGCCTATGCCTCATACATAGCTGAGAGTGTCAAAGCTAGTCATATCTGAAATGACTTCGTACTTATCATCGAATTTTCTCTTCTCATGTTATTTGCATCTTCATCTTTGCTACTTGCTGTCAAAATCAAGCACACAGGCACCAAAATAAAAACAAATGATTGCATCCATTTAAAGAAATGTTGTTGTATAAATTGTGCGAAGAGCCACGTAATCCTAAACTTACATGACACACTGTGATTCATGACCATACACAATATTCAAGTAGAGAAGAAATAACTCAAAAGACATGCATCACAGAAAGGTCCATTTAGGTGTCAGATACACAGTCCTAAATCTGTTTCCAGTTCAAAAGATCTCCAACCTAACATGTATTAGGACTAGCGAAATTGAGAAAAAAGCACATACCAAAATCGTACTCACAAGCATTTTCTTCTTCTTTTGAATTGGGAAAACAGAAACAATTAGTTAACAGGTTGCATCACAAATGGAGTTACTTTGTTTATATGTAATACATTTACTAAGATAAAAGGAGAGCACTCAAGTGCATGGAGGTTGAACAAAATTCTCCCAAAAGTTATGAGTAAGCTCAACACCGTTATAATTTAGGACAAGCTTGAGATGGATAAGAAGCAGCAGCAACCTACAAATATATGGGATACCCTAAATAGGGAGTGAAAAAAAAAAGAGGATAAGTAATTTTCTTTATTTTAAAAAAAGTTGTTTCTTTCATAGATGGAAAATAACAATAATCGATCACAAGCACTTGGCAATCAGAATAGGATCCTCTCTAGTCCAAAATGAATTGGAAAATATTTAGTTCATGGCTTAGATTTGTTCTAAGAAATCCTAAAGCCACAAATGAGACACCTATCTTGTTAACCAAAAATAAAAATAAAATATAAATTCAAATTAAAAAAAAAAATAAGGGTGGTTATTACCCCATTGAGGGTGGTCAACCACCCAAGAGTTAGGAAAAGCCACCACCTGCATCACAGCTGGGGTGGTCGAAGCCACCCATGGCCTTTGGGAGTAGTCCGGCCACCCTTAATGGCCAAATCTTAAAAATAATAATAATAAATAAATAAATAATCGTTTGGCCTTTGGGGATGGCCAAACCACCCTTGTTGGGCTTGTCTGGGGTGGCCGAAGCCACCCATGGCCCTTAGGGGTGATCCGGCCACCCCCAGTGGCCAAATCTTTTTTTTTTTAAATAAAAATAAAAATCGTTTGGCCCTTGGGGTTGGCCGAACCACCCTTCTTAGGCTTGGGGTGGCTTCGACCACCCCAGCACCTTAGATCGGCCGGTCTGGGGTGGCCGAAGCCACCACTATGGCCTTTTGGGGTGGTCCAACCACCCCCAAAGGCCAAACTTTTTCTTTTTCTTTTTCTTTTTCTTTTTTTTTTTTTTGAGATTTGGCCATTAGAGGTGGCCGGACCACCCCTAAGGGCCATAGGGTGGCTGAAGCCCCCTAGCCCCCAACTAGGATGGCCAACTATCCTTTATTTTTTTAATATGAAATAATATTTTATTATTGTTTTTGGTTAGTGAGACAGGTGTCTCATTTGTGGCTTTAGGATTTCTTAAAACAAATTTTAGCTATAATCGAACTAGATATTTTCTAGTCCATTTTAGACCGGAAAGGATCCTATTCCTTGACAATCCTGCTACAAATCTACATGTCATTACTGATAATTAAGATATGTTGATCCTAAATAAATGGTAAAGATTTTAGAGTGGTCCTTTAGAGGGGGAGGGTGAAATAAAGTTCCAACAAGTTATACCTTATACCATTTCAATCAATCTAACATTTCAATCTCTTTGCATGTATAGAAAATAAACACTCTACAGTAGTGAGGTTATCAATTGCAATGGCTATGTTTGCTAATGGCCCAAAAAAAGTCTCATCCTATTCATCTCAAATTCAACTCTCACATTCTTACTTTTTACATCACATCAATCACTTTTTACTATTATTCAAATAAAAAAAGAACTACAAAACATTTTTTTTTTCTTACTTTTTCAAACCAAACATTCTTACTTTTTTTTCCACATTAATCAATTCTTGCTACAGTTCCAAGCCACTAAATAGTAAGTGTCCAATGCCAAACAACCCCAACATATCAACAAAAAGTTTAAAAGGCTTTATATTGGGTGAAAGTGAAAGTGAAAGTGTGAAACGAACACATGACACTTCTTTCTCAAAGTCAAGTTTCGCAATTCTTGCTTTCGGAAGGTAGCAAGGGTAGGCTAGGCCCTTCCTTCTGCTAGCTCTGCCTTATCTATTACTCTCCTTTTCTAAATGGATACTTAGGGATTTCTCCAGCACATAAATCCTAAAAGCAGATAAATATCCATTTTCAATATAACTATCTACCTACAGAAGGATACAGATCTTTATCTCGGTCTACCTCCATATCAAAATATGGAAGAACTCACTAAGTGGGCATAACCAATGGAAAGGTCTCACCCTATCCCTAGCATTGTTCTCCAATGATGCCCCATGGATAATCCCTAGGGTATCTTTGGTAGAAAATTAAGTCACATGATATCATGTTATGCAAGTCCCATTGATGAATCTAATGGAAGTGAGATATGAAAATGCTAAAGCAGTATGTGGTCACTAATTCGAATCTTTATTCCCCTTTTTGTGTGGATATGTCAAAAAAAAAAAAAAATCAAGTAACCTAGAAGATGTCATTGGAAAATCTTTTTTATTTTTTTTTATTGGTAAATTACACATGCTTCCGGTGGGACTTGAACCAATACTCTGACCCGCCACCTTGCTACATACTAGAAAGTAAACGTTAAAAAGGTTAATGTCAACAGCATACTCGAAAACACATTCAGAATTTTTTTTAAATGATGTGGAGTCAAGTCAAATAGAGCCACGTACATACAAAAATTGACGTAGTGGAAGACTTGGTAACAAAAGACTAAGAGCTTCTTCGTCTCTTAATTAAGAAAATAAAAACGCAATCCACAGATTGCAACACAACCCGCAGTTGAAGGATTCTCTGTAAGAAATAATGAGATAAAACTCAAAGGGTTTGATAATATTTCAAAAGTTGATTCCTATGAACGTTTACAAGCTTCTTTATAGAAAAAGGAAAAACAATAAATTAATCTAAAAGTAATAATTAATCTTATATCCTAGACACGTAATAAGACCTGACTCCTACCTAATACCATTTATTGGCCTTTGACAAATAATAACCTCCATACTAAATGGCCTTCTATCCACCCCTTGCGGCTATGACAACTTTCGGTTATGACAACATATGGCCTTCACTTGACAATGCCTGACAGCGTTTATTTCTCCCATTTTGTAGCCCTGACCATGGACGGCCTAGTGTCTTAATTATGAGGTTGACTTCCCGGGTATATGTTATGCTCGGATATGTTCGGATGTGGAAGGGTGCGCCGAGTCCTATGCGGGAAGGGTGTGCCGAGTGGAAGAATCCTCGGATGAACAGTGTTCTCTCGGGCAAACAGTACCTGTGAATAGTGCTCGAGGTGAATAGTCCTCGGGTGAATAGTGCTTGGATGAACAGTACCCTGTCATGAACAGTACCCGTGAACAGTGCTCGGTTGTGTGAACAGTAACCCGAGTGTGAACAAAGAAGAAGTTTATCTGGGTGAACTAAGATGCCCGTGAAGTACATGCCCAGTTGAACAATAATCCATGAACAATAATCCAAGTGAATATGTGTTTCCTCACTTGATTTAGCTCCCCGAGAGAGGAAGAACTGTTTTCCAAGTATTCTAGGGTCAAAAGTGATCCTCGGATCAAAAGGTGTCTAGGAAGGGATAGAAGTTTTGGCCGGGTGAAGTTCTCAGAAAAGCCGTCCTACATCAGTCTCCCCTTCTTGAAAATAACTCGTCCTCGAGTTAAAATCAAAAGCTTCCTACGAAAAATACTCAAGTATGCCCACCAAATTGAGTGTTGAGGAAATTACCCAATTCGTTGAGATGCCAACGAAAAACTTGGCCTGAGCTAAAGCCAGGTCCCACTGCTTCAATATGACACCATGATGAATGATCAACTTGTTGGCTTGGTGCATGAACCACAAAAGGTGGCTGGATGAACTTGACACAAGCAAAGCCAACAATCTGTTCCAGAATTCTCCCAACATCAAGCGTACCATTTTGAAAATAGCTTGAAAAGTTGTAGAGTTAATTCTTCCGACCACTAAGGCAAGTACCCCTTGAGCCTCTTTGACTTCTTCGAAAGACTCTGCCCACTCGGTCAACAAAATGGGTCGCTTTGTAACCCGGGCAGTAGTAATAACCGGGTCTTCCTTCAAAAGTTGGAAAATGATCTTTCGATCATAAACAATGCCATGCCCTCATATGTCGGAATTTGTCTTCTAGACTTAAGGTCAAGAGTACTTGTCGTATCACCAAAGATTTGGACAGCAAGACTCCCTTGTCGGCATTGGTGTCCGTTGCTTCATATCCAGGTATAACATCCCTGGCCTCATCAACATTCACATTCCTTGCAGAATTGTAATTAGAGAAGTGAATAGAAATGATCGGGTTTCGCTCCCACGTTGAAATTATTGAACACTCCAGCTACCTTTCTATCCGAGTGGTTAGGCTAACGGCTACAGTGAGAGTGAAAACGTGCTGCATAGTCACTCTGCCTTGGATTGGTGAACACAATCCATCAATAAATTGATCCACTTGTTGGGCTTTACTACCCATGAGGTCGTTTTGGGTGGACAGTCGATAAATTTTATTGTCATACACTTGGACGGTGTGAGCTCCTTGGCAGCACTCTTGGAATTGTTGAAATAAATATTGCTCAAAGTCAGACGGTAAGAATTGGGCAGTGAGTAGCTGCTTCATGTTGAACTAAGAGGTCACAAACCTCTTTTTGTACTTCCATTGCCTTACAACAGGGATATTTCTGATCATGCGCAGTGCGGAAATACATTTGGAAAAATCTATATAGATTTCACCAAGACTTAACTTCTCTTTTTCTTCGACTTCCAATAAAATTTCCCCATTGGTTCTTTCATGGTCGTCTTCTTCAATTGGTAAGGGAGGTTGCACTTGTGGAGAAAGAGTTTGCTCTTGCGGTGGAAGAGATTTCTCCTTCAATGGAGGAGGTTGCTCTCTTGGTGGAGGAGATTGCTCCTGCAGAAGAGGAGGTTGCTCCTGCGGTGTAGAAGGTCGCTCCTTTGGTGGAGAAGGTGGCTCCTCCGGAAGAGGAAGTTGCTCTTGCGGTGGAGGAGACAGTGGTTGTTCCTCCATTGGCGGAATCAAGAATGGTGGCTGCACATATGGTTTCTCTGATGGCAGCTCCATAGGCATCTCCACAACTGTGACACCCCCACGCTTAAAATTTTCCTCATAGGTGATGGCCTTATTTGGAGGGTTTTGAAGATGGTGATGGACTTAACGATGGTGGCTTATGCCACCTCTAAAGAACTGGTCACCATAAGAATGCCGAAAGGGTTCTCTTTGGTTTCCATAGTCGTCTAGTGGTAGGAATCGAGCATTGAGTAACCGCTTCATCTTGGGCCAAGATGTCACGGGCAATTTTCTTTCCCTAGATCAGGAAAGCTTCAACTGTTCCCACCAAATGGATGCTCCGCCTTTGAGCTTAAAAGCTACTAGCTTCACTTTTCTATCTTCTGGAATACACATGTACTCAAGAAAATTTTCTACCTCCATTATCCAGTCAAGGTAATCTTCATTGTGAAGATAACCATAGAAGGAAGGGAGATCAATATCCACCTGGTATTCCATGCACTTCTTTCCACCGTACTGTTGATGCCTAGGTTGTTTACCATAAGCATCCTCATGACCAGCAGCAAACCCCATAAAATCAGTACCTTTGCGTCGGTAGCCTCCATAGCTTGTGTCGGCTCTAGTACTTTCACGCCCACCTTCACCTTGATCTACACCATAGTAACCCCTGCCAAAGACTTCAACAGCATGTTCATCACTACAGTTGTCGTTGAATGGTTGAGGTTGGTAAACTTGTATAGGGCGTTGGTTGGCCCTTACTCGGATTCCGTCATCTCCATGGGCTTGGTCCCTGTGAGCTTGATAGAACCCATTTCTCGCAACAACATTTCTTTCACAAATGGCGTTGTTATAGAAGTTGTTGCTGTTGTAGTACACGTTGGTCATCAAATCTGGATAACACCGACTAGGATACCCAATGGTTTTGGCCCTCAAAAGAGCCTCCCTATCACAAGCTGCATCATTAAGGGGGTAGTCGCCGATGCGATAATTGGCCATGACCAGGATAATGCCTGCTCTGATACCAACTGACGTAGCGGAAGACTTGGTAACAAAAGACTAAGAGCTTCTTTGTCTCTTAATTAAGAAAATAATAACGCAATCCGCAGATTGCAACACAACCCGCAGGTTGAAGGGATTCTCCACAGAGAAATAATGAGATAAAACCCAAAGGGTTTAATCATATTTCAAAAGTTGATTCATATGAACGTTTACAAGCTTCTTTATAGAAAAGGAAAAACAACAAATTAATCTAAAAGTAATAATTAATCCTATATCCTAGTAATAAGACCTGACTCCTACCTAATACCATTTATTGGCCTTTGACAAATAATAACCTCTGTACTAAATGGTCTTACTTCTATCAACCCCTTGCGGCTATGACAACTTTCGGCTATGACAACATATGGCCTTCACGTGACAATGCCTGACAACGTTTATTTCTCCCATTTTGTAGACAATGTTTATTTCTCTCATTTTGTAGCCCTGACCATGGACGCCCCAGTGTCTTAATTATGAGGTTGACTTCCCGGGTATATGTTATGCTCGAATATGCTCGGATGTTGAAGGGTGCGATGAGTCCTATGCGGGAAGGGTGGTCCTTTGTGGGAAGGGTGTGCTGCGTGGAAGAATCCTCAGATGAACAGTGTTCTCTTGGGTGAACAGTCCTCGGGTGAATACTGCTCGGATGAACAGTACCCGATGTGTGAACAGTACCCCGAGTGTGAACAAAGAAGAAGTTTATCAGGGTGAAGTGCCCGGGTGAACTGAGATGCCCCGTGAAGTACATGCCCGGTTGAACAGTAATCCATGAACAATAATCCGGGTGAATATGTGTTTCCTCACTTGATTTAGCTCCCTGAGAGAGGAAGAACTGTTTTCCAAGTATTCTAGGGTCAAAAGTGATCCCCGGATTAAAAGGTGTCCAGGAAGGGATAGAAGTTTTGGCCGGGTGAAGTTCTCGGAGAAGCCGTCCTACATCAAAAATTTGGTGGGGCTGGGAAATACTGGGGACCCATTTAAATTTATGGAATTTTCATTATTTCTCATTCACGATCATTAAAGCCAAAAAAATGGTCAAGAGGCATAATATTAGTCAAAAGTACTCTCTGCAAAAATATATTGAACTGGGAAAAAGAAATAACATAATCCCCGGTGAACTAACAAGATAGCAACATGTGCTCAAGCACATGCAATGTGTAAAAATTCCAACTCCTGTTGGCATTATGATAATCATGCAATCTTTGTATAACAAACAATAATTTCATGTCAGAGTGAAAAAAAATTCAAAAAAAAAAAAAATCAAATGAAACAAGCTCTATCAACATGATCCATCTAAAATTAATAGAAGAATCATATTCTACAACTTAAATACTTAATTATCAAGAACGTTCTTCAAAAATCCAAGACCTCCAATAACAAACTATTCAATTTAATTTTACATGAAACGCAGCAAATTGAACAAAGAAACATAAATCCCAAAGCAAGAAACGCAGCAAATTAAATTTGCCCTTCAAACCAAAAGTTCTAGTTCCGTTCCTGCTTGCTGTTTTTTTGAGCTATTTAACTTG
The DNA here is from genome assembly GCA_013348765.1 of Carpinus viminea. Taxonomy (NCBI): domain Eukaryota; kingdom Viridiplantae; phylum Streptophyta; class Magnoliopsida; order Fagales; family Betulaceae; genus Carpinus; species Carpinus viminea. The sequence goes on along the minus strand of CP054669.1, from coordinate 15,599,254 downwards.
GATCAATAGCCAGAAAGATCCATACAATTATCATCATTTGCTTACAAGAAGAACTCTCAATTATTATATCAAAAAAGGGAAAAACAAAAAAAGAATTGGTCTATTCACTATATATTCAAAAGGTAGAAATTGTACATTTGTTTTTTTCTCAACCTTGTTTGTTTCATTTCATGCATATATTCAAATTTAAAATCTATGATTTCTAACAATCACTGCCAAAAAGCATGTATGCACTCCAAGAATCTATGGTTTCCGATGAAGATGCAATTTTGTGAAAGGTTTCTTGTACTCTGCTAACTCAGAAAAGAAATATGATGGCAATGGTGATGGTGATGAATATGAGATGGTCATCACTTCCAATTTTTTGGCACTCTTGAGCAAATATTTCACGAGATCTAATTCATTCTCGCCATTGGGAAGCTCCATAGTTATCTTTTTCACCTGATGAGTAAGCATGTGGCCTTGAGATTCCCAATACTCCATCTTAAATGGAAGCTGGTTTCGAAGCCATAAGAAAAAAAAAAATGAAAAAGAAAAAATCAGAAAACATGAAATTGATTCGTAGGCAATTACTAAAAGAGTAATGCCATATAAATACAAGATTTTTATTTGACATCGTTGAAGTAGCATTCCCAACCAACGAAAGACCGGTTATAACTGTCACGTCAATATTGATGTCGGCCGACGCTAAGTGCTTTAAGTAGGAGACCACTTAAAACACGTCACGTTAGCGACTTAGCGTGTATCAAATGAGCATGATAAATGGGCTTTTACTGAAATAATCTGAAAAAACGTACACTCACACTAATGTCAGAGGTAGAGTTGTGTGGGTTTGGCAAGATGCGATGCAATGTTGACATGATGAGATGGTTGAGCTTGGTAGTTCCAGTGAGAAGGGAGGATAATGCTTCGACCTGGTGTCCAGTTATACGAGTACTCCTTCGTATATTCAAAGTCTCTAAATTATCGAGTAAAAAGGGCAAGCAACCATGCTTATGCAAAATCTGCAAGGTTAATTTATAAATAAGGATATATAATCTTAGCATAAAAGTAATTAAACCCACTCCAATGCAACTAAAATTTGATACATGCAGTTTAAAGAATATTTAACGCTTAATTAATTTTACAGCAAAAATAAAGATTTCAACTTAGGATATACCTCAACAAATTCATTGCTCAGGGTTAGATTTTTGATGCTGTGTATGCTGCGAAGAAGCTTATCGAAGTTGGCCTTGCAAGCATCTTCCCTCCCCCTCGATTGATTAGCAGGCGGTGAAAGACCAATGGCGGCCCGCCACAGATGCGACGAACTCCTCATACTGAAGTAATCCACAGCATCACCTGCCCAGACAAATATCTGCAGATTGGGAGCAGAGATCTCCAAGGATTTGCTTCCACATTTATTGGATTCCAAAAATATATAAAGCTCGTTGAGTTTTTCCACCTCCTGAATTTGAATATGGCAGAGATCCTCGACGCTTACTATTTTCAACTTTTCAATGGACGAGCTTGTGATTCTCATGCTCTTCATCCAGCTTACTTTTGAAAGACACAACACCTTGAGGAACTTGAAAGACGGAAGCCATTGCTGGAAGCCGTCGTCTTCCATTCGAACAGATTCTAGAATTAGTTTCTGAAGCGTAGAAGAAGAAGCATAAGAGAGTGATAATGTGGAGGGGAATCTGAGAACGCCATTGTTGGTGTTGACGACGAGGGAGCTCAGGGATTTGCAACCCAGAACGCAAACCGGGAGGGAAAAGGGTTTTCCGGTGATATTGAGGTTGAATTCTCTGACGCCGGAGTTTACTGCGTGTTGCAGCCACGACCAGACGCGGTATTCTTCGTCGGGAAGGCTGTGTTGGAAAGACCATCGGAGGGAAAGGCTCTGCATCTTCACCCTGTGCGAGCAGCGGTGGAGCATGAAGCTGTGAAGAAAGGCGTTGATGCTGAGTCGGCATAATATATCGTCGGTTTTCAATAAATCTATGTTGCTTAAACTCAAGGTTGGCGTGGAGTAGCAGAGCTCTTGGCATCTTCTTGATGCGAAGCTGAGCCGGGAGAGGTCTTTTAACGTGAGGAACGAAATAATGCGGTGAACAATGCGGTCTGGAAGGCTGCTGAGTCTGTCGCCATCGCCATCCTCATGCTGCACTGGGTCTTGCATGGTGATTTCCATGGGAGAGTAAATTGATACCTTGAAGAAGAAGAAGACGAAGAAAGCAGACTTGAAATTTTGTTCATCAATCGCGGGTAATAATTGTTGTATAGGATTCTAGTTCTTGTTGCATAGGATTTCCAATGCCGAGACGAGAAATGTAGTCCAATCAGAAACACGTTCTTGATTGGGGCGGTTATAACTTATCACTTGCCCACAACCGCTAACCGCTTATAACCACTAACTGTACAACTACTTTGGTATGCGGTTATAAAAACTGTTAACTGTCTACCTTTATACATAATAATGTAAATATATATTTTATATTTTATATTAAAAATATAACAATAAAACGATGGTGTTAAAACAGTGTTGTTTTAAATACTAGTTAGAGATAAGGTTTCATCATATTCATTATTTTTAGGAACACTTTGACCCAAAACTATTTAAAACAAGCCCAAAATCTCATATAAAATGGTTATAAAATCGCCGATTATTAGTTCGAATAACCGTTAACTACCTAAGTGGAGCGGTTGCAGTTATTAAAATCTAATAACTGCCTTAGGTGGTTGTAGTTACACCCCTAACCTATTTAACTCAATTTTTGTTGATTTTTTCTTCAACTCATTTTTTTTTTCAACCAAACTAAAAGATATTATTAATAAAAATTTTAAAAATTCAAAATATATGCATTTAGAGATGGTGGCAAAATCACTCCTAAAATCTAGGGTGGAGCCACCTCATTTGTTTCGGGGATAGCCAATCCATCCACATACCATTAAGAAAACTTTCCTTTAAAAAGAAATATAGGAATTAAATTTTTCTTTCTCTCTGATCTCAATTTGCGAAAGGCCAAAAATTGAAAAATATAGGCTATTGTAGATGTACTATATTAGAGTATAGTGCTTTGTGGAGTTGAGGTTCCTAGGGAAGTAAATGCTAGGCCCTTTTCATCCCCTTTTCATCATGAATTATGATAGAAGCTCCCAATTCTCTCGCAACTTTTCTTACCGTGCATATTGCTCTACTTTGCTTGCATTATGTTGGGGCCAGGCTTCAAGTACATTGCAAATTTTTACAAGTTTAGAGAGAGTTTGATTAATCTTTAGTTTGGAGAGGAAGAAGTGTGTTATTTTTAAAAGGGTATGTGTACTTCTTCCTAAATATATATATATATATATTTTTTGATAAGTACTCTCTTCCTAAATATTTGAATAGCAGATTGGACGGAATGATCGATTTTGAAAAACGGGTATCAGCTAAGGAGTGAGTTAATTGTCAAAACTGAAAATTTGAGTATTAAATTGAAATCATGAGAAATCCCCAAAACTATCTTTGATTTTTGGTTTTAATTTTAATGACAATGGTCACCTGGTCTCCCCTTTCAGCCTTGTCATAATGCAACAGAGCCACTTTAAAGATATTAATTAAGATAACGTATGAGTAACCCCCCTCGCTTTATGCCAAAGACAAAGCACAGACAATCAGAATAACCAAAAATATATTATATATTTCCTCCATTTGAGTACCAGGAAAACCGAGGGAGAGGAGAGGGAGTTAGTTAAGATAACTGCCAAAGAAAGCTAATGCAGTGCGTCAACAACATGAATAATTTCTATTGACTAGCTTAATTAGATAATAAGTTCACTTGATCTCTATGCATTTGATATGTACAACAATGGAAGCAGCTGGCAGTAAGAGTAGCTGATCATACCATGAATCGTTTAAGGTGGCCTCCAATTTCATGTAAGAGTAGCTGGCAGTCAGATTTTGCATCATTAGCAGCCTGAGAACAAAACCAAGTATAGAGGCCCTATGAATCATCATCATCCCTGTGATTAGAGGCCATTTCAATCAGATTCAGACCCACTATCATAATCAAAGTCCTGAGTTTCCACTGAACTGTTTTCCAAGGTTGCAACACCTGCTTTTAGAAAATCTTTCATATCATCTAAAACGTAAGGTTCAATCAGTTTCCAGAACCACAAGGAGTTGCTTCCCAGGAAACCTATCCAAAACACACTTCCCTTCCTCTTCATCCTGCAATCTAAGGACTTTTCCTTCAATGCATTGACAACCTTCTCAACACCCTCATGATTTCCTTTCAGCCTCAACAAAATATCCCCCGAAGAAGTTCTGTAGCCCCCATACATATACCAATATGCAAGAACACGTGGAGATAGCCACCGATGAATTAGCTTTGGGATCACGGGCCTGCCTTTTGGCCAAAACTGGTCCGCATAAAAACCAAAATAAGAATGTGAGATGGTACAAAATCTGCATGGTATATCATCAGCACCTTCACTTGGCTTACAAGATGGATGTAACCATTCATGGTACTGGTCATGTATATGTCTCTTCAAAACATAATGTGTGCAGGAATTCTCCCTGAATTCAAACCGAAGCATATGATTCTTCCTTTCTTCATCTGATTCAATCTGTAAACCGCCTAACAGCAAACCCACCAAAATCTCTCGTTGTTCTTTACTTAGCTTCATGCTTACAGGTTTCTTAACATGTTGCCTACTCAAACTCAGGACATAATCAATCTTTTCCATCAACGGGGAATCAATTTGGTATTTCTTCTGGCACATCAGATCATATATCTTCTCTGCCTTCACATAATCTCCAGAAGACAAGTATCCACGTAAAATGGTGTTGCATGATCTAGAGTTAACACCAATTGCCCCGTTACTCCGCATTTGATTAAAGATCTCCTCAGCTTTGTCAAGATTACCAACGGTCACCAAAGAATCGAGGTATATACTGTAAATGGTACAATTGGGTCGGCATTTATCAAGGGATTGGGAGAAGGCTAACTCTAATTTATCATGTAGATTCAAGTTGAAGTACAAGTTCATCATTTCAATATAAGATGGTGTAAGGGGCTTCAAATTACTCTTTATGAATTCTATCATAAGGGACTCCGCAAGTTCCACTTCTTGAGCCTTACATAAAACCTGTATGATTTCATGATAGGCAGCAATGCTGGTTGAACTCAATTTTTCCTGCATCTCCCTGAATATCTCCAAAGATTTCATAGGTTCTCCAACCTTTGCATAGACTTCCATTTTATACACAAAAGCTAGATGTGGGATACCACCATCCAATTGGAGGAGTTTGAGCCAAGTTCGTTCTGCTTCCTCCACATCGCTCTCCTTCGAACAAGCTCTCAAGATGGACAAAAGCACCTCTCTGCCCTCCTCAATTCCTGCATCTTCCATTACCTTCTTTAACGATGCAATCCTTTCCCTATCTATGGTGTCCTGATAGCTATGTAGCCAAATAAGGCCACCATAGATATCCTTATGTATCTCCAGTCCACTAGTAAGCAAATTGTGAAAAATAAACTCAGCTTGTTTAAGATATTGCTTTGAAGAGGCTCCCGGTTTGCTTACAAGTGCTCTGAAGAGGCAATTGTGCAAGCTCAGTTGGGGCTGGTAACCTCCCAACTGAATCATACGATTGTAAATGCTACATGCTTCCTCCAAGCAACCTTGGATCGGTGCACTAAGATAGGCAATAATCAATATATGGAATGTAGATTCACAAGGGACACGTCCCTGATTGATTATATCATCAAATATTTCCCGACATTTTGAGAACTTTCGCTCCTTACCCATGTAATCAGCTAACTTGGTAGCAAGAGCAAAATCGAACTGATACCAATGTTGTTGCATCATCCATTTGTACACCTGGGGTAGAAAAAATCTTATAAGACGGCTCTAGCAATCAGTGCCAAATCTAGGTAGCATGAATAAAAAATGAAATATTAAAACAAGCATTCTTATTTGGAACTTGAGATATAACAATGGTATGGGTAAAAAAAGCAAGAAGAAAAAACATAAAAAGAAAACCAAAAATTTCTGGGACTGATGCAATTTAGATGGTGAACTCATACTTTTTTTCTTTTTTCCTTAAGATTCAATTTAACTATATCAGCCAAAGCACTAAGGGGACTGGTTCCCACACCAGCCACATGCCTTGCCTATCTGAATATTAAATGAGAAGTAACTTCATATGTATAAGAAAACATTTCAATTATTCCCTTAAATATTAGTTCAGCAACAATGCGAGGCAAAAAATGGGTTATCTTCTTTCTCTTTGATCCCGTCCCAATAATTTTATTGTTTTGGACATGAAAATCATTTCTATGCAACACATAAAGAGTTGCCTTGAATTGATTGGGGATGTTTGACTATAAAAAGAATCATGCATATCAGCATGTATCATCCAACAATTATTTTCGACCAACAAGTGAAACCGAGCTTATTTGCTTCTATACTTCTATGAACATCCATAAACTAGCGCAATTCAAGCAAGTAACATTACTCAAGCGATTCACGGTACCAGAATCCCAAAACTTCTAGAACAGTAATCCAACCAATTTGACCAAACCCAGGAACTCTTACTGAACTGCCAGCCCCACTAGTTCATAAAATTTCACTTTAATCTTTGAGGCTATAATTGTATATAAAGTTTACAACTGTACAGTTCAAGATAACAGATAACCAACAAAACAATCCAAAATCCTCAAATTCGTCTCGGTTTTCTCTATCCATCTAACCATAGGACACAATGATTCCAAATAACCCCCAAAAAATCTACATTTTTCAAATCTTAGGCAACTAAAGAGAACAACCAAAGCCTAGTGGCAAATAAATTCATTAAATTGACAATGACCAACAATCACATCCCTGAACATTTCTTGCAATCTGAATCCAACGACTACTGCAATATAAAGTATTAAAATTAATAAGCAACGAATTCAACCCCTAATGGAAAACAGAAGGAAGTGAAATTTACCTTAAAGCCAGTCTCATTCTCGCGAATCCGCATACAATGCACGGCGACATAGGTGGCGTCCTGCTGCCTCACCCACTTCCGCTGCGCATTGAGTACCCGAATGAGCGTCCCACCTTTATGCGCCGGCAGCTCCTTACACAGCCACGCCAGCTTCGACCGCCGCCACTGCTCCGGCAGGTCCCCCAGCTCCTTCACGTCCAGTGCCGGCACCTCCAAGCGCTTCAAATCCAGAGACTCAGCATTCTTATCAAAATCAAAAGCGGCCTCACTGTCACCGTTGTTACTAAAATTCCAAAGCTCCTCGGTTTCGGGCCGGGACACCTCGCACGCCAAGTGTTCGACGGAAGTGCTGCGAGACAAGGCACGGAGGGAAAGGAACTTCCGGGGCTTTGGGCAAGAACAGAAAGCTGGGGCGAAAATAGAGCGAAAGCAGTGGCCGCGGTGGTGGTGGGAGAGGGAGAGAGAGAGGGAGCGGAGAAAGGAGAGGGAGGAGCGCATGGGAAGGGAGAGGAATGGGTTAGTGGGGTAAGCGTTTGAGGAGCTGAGGGCGGAGAGGGAGACAGAGGAGGAGGTGAGAGCAAGAGTGGCCGAGGGCGGATAGCTCAAGAGCATTTCTCTGCTTTCAGGCTTGAGGCTTCGGATTCAAAGCATGTCATCGGAGGTTTATCTATATGTCGACGGTCTCTCTGCTTATCAAACGGCGGGAATTGAGTGGGGGGTGTGAGGATTCACGGTTTAGATAAGCTTGGGGCCCAAACAACTGAAACAAGTGGGACACACGGCCCGCCCAATTGGGTAACATTTAGGACGTTTGAGAGAGAGAGAGAGAGAGAGAGGGGGAGAATAGGAGAGATTAATATTTTTACGTAAAATGTTTGATTATAAGCTTAATAGTGATCGTAAGAATTACATCATTCAAAAGACTTATTTTTTTATTTTGTTTTTTTGTTTTTGTTTCGAGAGACTTATAACATTACTCGGAGAGACATGACTCACTTTGCATGCATGGTTCAATGACGCTTTTTTATGCTCGTTTGTTTTGACCTAAAATGCCTCTCTTTTTTCGATCTATAGAAAATTTCACAAAATTCGCTTGAACTTTTACGTATTTTGATAGCACCTCTGAAATTCAAAAACTCTCAATTAGGATATCAAACTTTCAATTTTTTTTTTTAATTATTGTCTTCCTTTAGAATATTTCATTAAAAGTGCGTTTGGGATTTCGATTTCGTAGACAAAAAGTGACATATAAATCAAATCACAGAAAATTGATTGTTTGGAATTATGTTTTTAAAAAAATTGCAATTTGAAAACACAGGTTTTCTGCGTTTTCAAATCATAAGCAATGAGATGCTTTCTGAAAATGCATAATTTTAAAAGCTAAACTGCAATTTTAAAGACCAAATCGCAATTTAGTCAAATACTTAACTGCGATTTTAAAAATCACGTTTTCAAATCATACATTTTAAAATCATTATTTTTAAGTCACACTTTTTGAAATCATAATCTTAATCGGACCTATCTTGATCATTTTTTATTTATATATATATATATAAAAGATTGTAAAGATTCATGCGCGCCTTTATTATTTTTATTTTTATAAAAAAACATCTTTACAATATTTATCTGGTAGCTTCTATACTTCTATGAACATCCAAATACTTGAATGATTTGTTAGATGTATAATGCAACATATTCCCATTAATATTCTATCATTTTCTTGTCACGAAATTGCCGTCCTAGTGAGCAGTAGGCTGGAAGAATTTGTCACAAGAAATTAAAGTCCAAGCTTTCTTGTTCACCCATTCATATCTATCATCATTCTTCTTCAATTATTTTCCTGTAATTACTGGCTGCCGTACTGCAAGTTAGAGAGGGATGCATATATGGGTGCCAGGAAGACTAAGCCCTGGCTCTTATTTGTCCTGATCCTGTCTGATTGTTACACAGCATAATGCTTCTCCATAGGTAGCAATTTTGAGCTAATTAGTTCCTTCAAACAAGGAATTTCATTAAAATCCGACCTGGGAAAACCCTTTGTCTGATCCATCTTCCTCAAGACTAACCTTTCAGAAGATGGCAATCTACTCTTGTTTGAAGGTTCCTCCAATATCCCATTTTGGTTGACAAATTTGACATCTCCCCACTCAAATTTAAATGAAGCAGTATATTCTGTGGTGAATGCTATATATATATATGATTAATTGTCACCCACTGCCAATTATTCATGCAAGCCACCTCACAATTCATATATATATATGAATTGTGAGGTGGCTTGCATGAATAATTGGCAGTGGGTGTATGATACTTGCAGCAACTCTTGGATGGTGGTGAGGCTGAATTTATGTTATCTTTTGAACTAATAGTCTAATATGTCAATATAATGAGGCAAAAAATGGAAAGTATGGGCAGCTAAGTTGGTCCCAACAACAAGGCTTATCTTATGTCTCGCAATTTTTTTTTCAAGCAAAGGAAAACTCAGATGCCTAGGTAAGTGTAATCGTGCACTACAAAAAATTATCCAATTAGTGACTTATGAAAAGTGATGTTTTTGGCACAAAAATTGTCATTATTCGTTTAGTGACATTTAAATAGTAACACTTGCTATTGGTGACAAAACATGAGGTCGAGATTCAGGAATAATGATGTTTACTCTTCAAACGTCACTAAACGAAGGGTTTTTTTGCTCACGTGATACCTCATCAATGGTGACGCTACTGTTCAAACGTCAACTTAAGAAAAAGTGACATTCCATTGTTCAAACATTACTTCTTTTTTTTTTAAGTAAACAGTACAAACCACATTAAATTAATTTATATTGAATTTTAAAAAAAATATTTTTGGAGGAGGAAAATATATGCCACCCACAGAGGTGGTTTGGCTACCCCTAAGGTGGGCCTTTCGGGCCACCCCAGATCTACCTAGGGGTGGTTCGAGTGTGTATGGGTGAGAGAAAGTGAAATTTTCAAGTTTTTCAGCATGAGGTTGTTATAAGCCAAATTTCTAAAAATTATTTAGTGTTGTTTGAACAGTTTAACACCATTTAAATTACTCCACTTTAAAAATAGTGTCATTTGAATAGTAAAACAACGTCATTTAGTGACTTTTTCTTTTTTTTTTCCCTCATAGTGACGTTCTAACCATACACTTTCAAAAAATTACAAGCAAGTCTACCTTAATCTAAGACAAGAACATTGTGAAGTCATTGTTCTTAAGAACATCACTTAACATACTTTCTAATGGCTTCATAATGAAAAGCAGTTAGCATTATTATTTGTTGAAGTTTGTGGGTGTCCTACAAACTTCACCATGTCTCAAGGAAGGAACTATGCAGTTATTTGGTCATTTCACTAAAATAGGAATGAATCACTATATTTTTAAAAGATAATTCAATCGATTGAGATATACTTAATGAATTGTGCAGACATATCAAAATGAAAAGAAAAGAATGAATCACTATATATTATTCGTACTTATTTGTGGAAATGACTAAATAAACCTACTTACCTCTGGCTTTGGATACTGGCACTGCTTATAGTGGTTGAACTTTGGTGAACCTAATTATGTCACCTCACTAGATTTCTATATTTGTATAGTGACCTATGATTATCCTTCTATATCAAACAGGAAAAGGCTTCAAGCAATAATCTACTATATATTATTTGATTTCGATATTGAACTTTATGCAATCAATGATAGAATTAACAACTAAACAATAATATGAAAAAAAGAAAGAAAGAAAGAAAAAAAGAAAGAAAGATGCTGTAACAAATAACTTCTTAGCGGTGAATAAGTTTGGAGAAGGAGGTTTTGAAATTGTTTACAACGTATATATGTTTTACTTTCATGATGAACGTGCTTTGAAGACAACTACGAAATTTTACATTAATGGAGCTTAATTTCAAAAATTACATGAGCCTCATTTCATGTCTAAGCTTGGCTCGCCAAGGTGGGTATCTTGTCTGAGCTTGAGATTGAGCTCGAAAATTTTTTTGTATCAGATTATTTAAATTTTGTATTTAAGTAATTTTTTTATTAATGATATGATTAAGTATAATAAGTTTCCATTAAATCATATGATTAACAATTCAAATAGTTAATTCATTTAGCATTAGATACTTAATAGTTAAATTATTTAAGATATGACAATATGTCACTAAATTATATAATATATAAGTATATGGTATATATACATATATTTATAAATTAATACATAAATATATATGACCCTTACAAATAAACAAGTCAAGCCATTATACGAATATATTCACAAATTTTACATAAGCAAAAACTAAAATTTATACAAATATAAATCATTTAATAATCGAGTATCGACTGATTTAATAATCGTTGAGAGCTTTATCGAATCCAACTCGAACGAGTGAAAGAAGTAATATGTTTCTATTTACATAAAATTACTGAGTCAAAGGAATTATCCAAAAGAAAACTTTATTCAACCTGTCTCGTGACCCGTGGTGAACCTTTATCCACTTCGCACAACCCTTTTTCCCATGAATCATGATTCATATCCCCACTCTCAGCATATATATATATATATATATATATATATATTTAGATGTCCACACAAAAAATAATAAATAAATAAATTAAACGTAATTCTAACCAATTAAACGATGGATTGAAGAACCACTCCCAACATATATAATTATATAAACAAATAATAGAAATCAGGTTGGCGCTCTGTTCATCTGTTGCACTTTAACGCAATGCAAACAGGGGCGTAGCCGAACGTGGACGCATTATTTCAAAAAGGATACGACTGACGCGTGACCACATTCCACGTGTCTTGTCAGTGAAGGAGCACGGCACGGGCACACCAAAAACCATATGACGCCTCCTGTCTTTCTACAAAAAGTGCAGGGCTGTTTCCGTCATTTCAACCCGCATTTCCCTGACTTTAAGACGATAAAGTAGATGATTGTCCACCCAGATGAAAAAAATATCTCCTCCTCCGCTTCCTTTCCCACTAAGACCAGTTTCACAGAGACGCAGAGACACAGAGAGAGAGTGGGGGTTCACGAGTTGCGTCACTGCCTAGTCTGCCTTTCCCTCTCTCTCTCTCTTTCTCTGTGAAGCTCCAAAAATCTGAGTAACCCAACGAGTGTGGTGTGGTATGGTGTGCCAGGTGTGGGGTGGGTGAAGCTTCACGGGCTCCAACCCTCCTCCCAGTCTCTTTCTGCACCCACCAGCTTCTCTTCAATCCGTTCACGTCCACCCACGTCACCACCTCCACCGCCCATCTTCCAGCTCGATCTTTGATCGGCTCTCTCAGCCATTGGTGTTGCATATCTTACATTCCCGGAAGAATAATATAATGCGCCAAACAGAGCTTCAGCTTGTGCTTTAGTTCGGCGTTGTGCTTTTGGGTATAAAGTGTTTGGGTAGAGAAAGAGAGAGAGAGAGATGGATAGGTCGACCGTAACTGTGGGGCCGGGCATGGACATGCCGATCATGCACGACAGTGATCGGTACGAGCTGGTGCGAGATATCGGGTCGGGGAATTTCGGGGTGGCAAGGCTGATGAGGGACAAGCAGACTGACGAGCTGGTCGCCGTGAAGTACATCGAGAGAGGTGAGAAGGTTAGTGTCTAAAAATTACTCTTTTTTTTTTTTTTTTAGCCCAGTTTTGATTTTTCTGATATAAAGTTTTTAAGGGTTCGAGAGCTTTATTGGATGTTTGGTGCTTGGGGATCAGTTTGTTCTCAGTCTATTGTTCCATTACTTGTCTTTTGGTGGGGTGGGAATTTTATTTGAGCTCTGTTCCATGTGTTTTCTCATGGTAACTGAATGGATTATTGGATTTATTGGTGCTTGAGGATCAATAGATTTGTATTCTATGTTTTTTTTTTTTTAATTCGATATGTGCGTGTTTATTTTTGAAAGGATTGAGTGCTTTATTGGGTTTCTTTTTCTTCCTCTTCTTCTTTGTCTCTCTTTGAGGGTCTGTGACTCTGTGCGCTTAAATTATTATTATGTTTTTTGGGTTGTATATGGGAATTGTGTGGCTATTGGATTCTTCATATTTTAGGATTGGCGGCTTTCAGTTTATATTCCAATTACTTGTTTTTCCTTGAAATTATGTCAGTTTGGTTTCGGCTGCATTCTAGTGGTTTATGAAATAATTGGTTTTGAAGATTAATGGGTTCTAAATTAGTGGTGCATGTGTGATGGATGAGATGAAAAGAAACTATCTTTATATTCGTAACATCTGTAAATTAGCATTGGTTGTCTAACATCTGAATAAAAGAGCTGTCGGTACTATCAAACAGAAAGCAATTTGAAAATTTCCAGTACCTTATGTCTGAGTTTTTTGAGCAGCCCTGTCCAAATTATTAAACGTCAAGGAACTTCAAGCTGATCTTGTTTAGTGAGATAAATGAATTAATTTTTCTGTGCATTCGATGAGTCTTAACCATCTCATACCTATATTCTTCTGTAAATCACTCTTGGAAGTTTCAACCATCTGATTTGAACATTATTATTTTTTTAATTAAAAGATGGGGAAAACATTACTTAACTCGTTTGAACTTTAATTGTTTTTGCAATCACCCTTCCTAAAGTTCAAAAACTTTCAATTTAGTGTTTTAAAATTTAAAAAAATTTGCAATGTCACCCTCCGTTAGGGTTTGAGATTAAATCAAATTTAAAAGGAGTGAAGTTCCTTTATATTCCTGTAAAATTTATAAAATTATAAAAGTATCTTAATTATTATTATTATTTAAAAAAAAAAAAAACCTACAAAAGTTGTGGGTCAGGTGACCTGCAGCCGTGGGTCCCAAGGTGGGTCGTGAAACTTGCCGGACCCAACAGTGGCATTTTTTTTTTTAAAAAAAAAGGGTATTACAAACTTTTTAATGTTGGATACACTAAATTGAGAGTTTTTGAACTTTAAGAGAGTGATTGCAAAAGTCATGAAAGTTCAAGAAGTTAAGTGAAGATTTCCCTTGAAAGATTGATGAACTTTTAAAACTAATCTTGTTAATAGCACATATAGTAGGAATGTGATTGGTCAAGATCTTATTGTTTGTATTGTCATGGACACTGAGGCCATATTTCTATCCTTTTATTAGACTGCTGGTTGAAACTCTCAGTCAGTCCCTTTTGTATAGGCCATAGACCATCTTAATATGCTTTGCAAAGATAGGGACTTGTCATGCTTTACGTCTTGGACATCTCGTGCTTTTTTGGATCCCTGTTTTGTATTGTTGTTTACCCAACGTTTATATTGTGTCAACAGATAGATGAGAATGTACAAAGGGAAATTATAAACCACAGGTCATTGAGGCATCCCAACATTGTCAGATTCAAAGAGGTATGTTGGATCCCGATGTTTTATCGCATTTTCCTTCATAGGAACTATCCTGAAATTTAGTAACATTATCATGTGACTATAGGTCATATTGACACCGACACATCTAGCTATTGTGATGGAATATGCGTCTGGAGGGGAACTCTTTGAACGGATATGCAATGCTGGCCGGTTCAGTGAGGATGAGGTTCTTATCCAATGTTTTGATTTCATTGATGATGGTGCCACTGTATTTATTTTTTAATATACGTACCCTTCTGTTGTGTTGCAGGCACGGTACTTCTTCCAGCAACTTATATCAGGAGTTAGCTACTGTCATGCAATGGTATGTGAATTAAGTTTTTTATTTATAATTTATGCCTTAAAAGATACCACTATATGTCTGAGTTGGATTTTGTTCTCTGTATCTCTTATGAAGCAAGTATGCCATCGTGACTTGAAATTAGAGAACACATTATTGGATGGAAGTCCGGCTCCTCGTTTAAAGATTTGTGATTTTGGGTACTCCAAGGTACTAATTTCTTTTCTTGTTTTTACCTGTATCTAGTACAATGCTGGCGCCTATTTATTATTGGAAAGTGCTTGTTGCATTTGAAACTGGACGTGCTTCCAGATATATACCATAGGCTGGGAACTTGAATGTTTATATGTGTTTTGATAGACATTTCTTGTGGTATTTTCCTTTTAGGTAAGTCATTAAAATATATTTGCCTCTTACAATGTATTGGCTAAGTGCATAGCAAATTATTTTTTTTTTGGGTAGTATCTCTTTCTTTGTTTATTCCATCATTGGTTGTCAATATCCACTATTTACACTCATCTTATTTTCTCAGTCTTCGGTGCTGCATTCACAACCAAAATCAACTGTTGGCACACCTGCATATATTGCCCCTGAAGTGTTGCTTAAGAAAGAATATGATGGCAAGGTAATATTTTTCTTATGGACATGAATCAGTCTCTTTAAACTGTGGAATTCATTTCTGTCCAACTAAAATGTTTGATGATCTCAATGTTCTATTATTATATTTTTTGTTAGGTATCTCTAGTTCTTTCCGAATGCAATCATTTATGATGCTTTATAATTTCAATATCATAAATTATCCAAATTTGCATTGTTATTATTACTATTATCTCAGCTTACAACAACTAGCATGTTGGTTTCTGCAACCATACATCTTTGCATCATGCTACAATGATAGCATAAGGTTAACCTGGTTGTATCTCAGTCTTCACTATTAGTAAATTCAAAGTTTTTGAGTTACTTCAACCACTCTATAATCATATTTATTGATGTAGGATCATATTCCTACTCTGAAAGCTATGACATCTCCGCTTGCATTTATAGAGATTACAACTAGGTTCATGTTGGAGAAGATTTTATTGGTTATTAGCCATCTTTCAGATGGAGTTTGGCCTTTGTTTTGGCAATTAACTACGTTTTTCTTTCGAAAAAAGTGTTTTTGATTGTTATGTAACAAAGCAGACTATCAGGCTTTCTAAATTTCTACATTTTCACTATCTAATGCAGCCACACATACAAGGAAGTAAATCCAATTTTTTTTTTATTCCCAGCCCAAGAACTGGTATCTATCATTGACTTACATACAAACACTCATTAACAAATAACCTTTACCAGAAAAGAAATAAATCACTTTGCTTTGGAATTGTTTTCCTCAAATTTGCTGATTGATTTGCATGTTTGCTCAATATATAGTTTCTGCTGTACCCAGAGTGGGGATGGGTGCTCATGGTGTGGTTAAAGTAAAATGATAAAAGTAATGTGCTATAACAAAATTGGATGAAGTATATAATTTTTATCCTACATTCTCATGTGTTCAAACTATCAATTTAATATATTAACTAATTTGCTGCTTAAATAAAAACAGATTGCAGACGTTTGGTCTTGTGGGGTGACCTTATATGTCATGTTGGTGGGTGCCTACCCTTTCGAGGATTTGGCGGAGCCTAAAAACTTCCGCAAAACAATTCAGGTAATCTACTGGACCTAATTATAAGTGAATGTATTACTCCCTTGAAATGCTTGACTAAATAATTGAATGTGTTTGCAGCGAATTTTGAATGTCCAGTACTCAATTCCTGACTACGTTCATATATCTCCAGAGTGTCGCCATTTGATCTCGAGGATATTTGTTGCTGACCCATCACAGGTGAGTTCACTGAGTACATGTGCATCTATTGTATATTTTTACATTCTGTGAGATTAAAGGGACACCATGTCCTGTTTGGGTGTTGGAAGATTAGAGGAAAATCTTTGATCTCCAAGAATAAGCTTTTAGGGTAACTAGATATTAATTAAGAGAATATTACTACGAATAAGTCATGCAGTTTCAATATTACAATGAGATCTCTAAGAATAAGTTTTTTTCCTCTCCAAGATTTGAGGAAAAGCTGCTCTAAAAGCTTTTGTATATATGCATTATGCATATGGGTAGAGCAGGATGGAGGAGGGGAGTGGGTTTTACCTTGCTTTCCCTAGTCTGATTAAGGCTTGAGAAGAGAAATATTATTAACTTTCTAAATTGCGTTCCCATGAATTCACCACTTGGCAACAGAGGATAACCATTCCTGAGATTAGGGACCATGAGTGGTTTTTGAGGAACCTTCCAGCAGATCTCATGGATGAAAGAACAATGAGCACCCAGTTTGAAGAGCCTGATCAGCCCATGCAAAGCATTGATGAAATCATGCGGATAATTGCTGAGGCTACCATTCCTGCAGCAGGGAGTCACAGCCTCAACCAGTATCTGACTGGCAGCTTGGACATTGATGGTGACATGGAGGAGGACCTGGAAAGTGATCCTGACCTTGACCTTGATAGCAGCGGAGAGATAGTCTATGCGATGTAATCCTGACTATTGCCTGCCAAAGAGTTGCATAAACCCATCTCCTGGGTTTTGTTTGTTGGGGGTGTGCAAGATTAAGAGGAAAAGCTTTTTCCTTTTCTCTGCAACGGAAAATCCTGAGTTTAAAATTTGTACATGTCAATGAGGATTTGTTCTTATCACTCGTCCTTTTGCTCTATGTATCATCTGTTCTATTGATGTGCTATTGTGTTGATCTGTATTTTTATTCTTCGGAAAGTGAAATATGTATTGCCCGTTGTAACACTATAATTGTCATGTTTGTCATTTTTGCTGGCTACAAGTGTCAACTCATGCTCTTTTTTAGTGTGTTTATTGGGTGGCTGGCTAATTATTTTTCTCTTCAAGCTTACTCTAGTTAAGTGTAACCACTAGTTATTGGATGGCCACAAAAGGCTATAATTGGAATTTCGTCACTTTTGTCCTTTTAGGGGAAGACGGTGACATTTGTTGGTAGTTTAGAAGAGACATTGACACAATTAGTAGTTTTACGAGGGGATATTAACAATGAAGTGATAGTATTGATGGTGGCATAAACCTAAAATATAAAGAAAATAATATTGACCTTTGTTTATTCCTCAACAAATAATTACAAATATATAGCATGATCTTTGGACTAGGGAAAGACTTGAAAAATTAAGAGAACCTTTATTGAGCAGAATTTACATTGATATGGTCATAATTTACATTGAAATTGGAAGAGGAAGAGAATTTGAAATGGCTTCATGTGAACCAAGTCGTTTGAAGTTTATATTTTCAAATTGCAATTATATTTATTCGGTTGTTTGAAATTTGCACATCATTGCAAGTAATATGTGTGAAGAGATTCGAAGAGATTTGAACACGGTTTATGATTTGGTTTGGTTAAAATCAATTAGTGAATGTGCCTAAACTAATGATTAGGGCTCCGTAATGATGGTGAATTTGACCACAAATTATTGATGAATAGATTCGACAATGAGAAGACATAAAGCAAGAGGCCAAGGATATTTTGTAGACTTCAAAGAATAGGTTTGGGCAACATCACTTACGAGAACATATATTGGGAAAAGAAAAGTGTAAGTTTTATGTCATTGGAACAATCATTGTTTTGTATGATATTTTATATGTACCTATCATTTGTATAAATCTAATATTAATGTCTGTATTAGGAGAAAAAAATGATATGAGATAAATCAATGTCAAGAACATCAGCATTTTATTTGAGGAAGATTTGTTGAAGACTAATAAGGCCTTAAAGATATTGCTATGTTGGGCGTTCTGCTTTATGGTTTCTATGTTACTGTTTTTGATTGTTGGTTTAAATTTTATGTAATCTTTTAAGTTTTGTGTGTGCTGGACGGCTGGACCATCAAGTTGTGTGTTGATCTGATGAACTTCTTAGATTTGTGTGTACTAGATAATATCTTATAGTTTAAAGTTTTAATGTCTTCTGTGTTGAATTTGTTTTACTATGGGAATCTTTAAGTACTTGAGATGAAATTTAAGCTTTATGTTTTATTTGATATGATTTGAGTTTAGGTTAGATTTTTTGTCTGTCTTGAATTTGTAACAATGGGTTTTTGGCTTTTAGCATTTTTTTTTTTCCTATTCAATTCGTATGAAATGGAAAATGTTTTATTTCATCAATTTCAAATATATATATATATATATATATAATGTATTTTGAATCTAATTTAGCATGAAAAAGCCCAAACATTGAACTTGGTTAACATAAAAAATAAAATAAAATGCCAATTTTAATTCTTATCATGTTACATCGTATATATAAAAAATTAAAATTGGAAAGAAAGTTACAATTTACAAAGCCCTGAAAAATAGGTCCAGAAGTTTTGGTCCCAGCCAAATCTGATGAAAATATATTACAAAAAAAGGCATTCATTAATACCCGACCCGTACCCAAAACCGCCCCGACCACGAAGACCCAATCTCTGGCAGACCAGGAAGTTTCTGTAAAACTGGGTTTCGGAATTCAAAACCCATACCCACCTTATACGGACCGGATTCCGGAAATTGGTAAAACTCCTAATTTTCGAGGAAGTATTTCATCCTTTCATGTTAAGGTGAAGCCGTGAAGGTGGTGGGCTGTTTTCCCTCTCACACTGAATAACAAAACAAAAGAGAGGCGGTGGGCTTTACAAAAAACCTAAAAGAAGACAAATATATATGTATATATGGAAGGAAATGCTAGAATACAATAAAACCCCAATATTTTGCCTATTAAAACCTACGTGGCAAGTATTTTAAAATGAAAAAAGAAATATGTCCTCTCTCCCTTGGTTAACCCAACCTGGTTAACCCAACTAGCCTTTTTATTAAAAAAAGAAAGAAAAAAAAACGCTTTTTATTTTTATTTTTTATTTTTTATATAAGTACATTGTGAAAACACAAAACCAAAACGAACTACAAAATGCAAGAAAGTGGAGGATATGCACTAGGAGCAGAAGAAAATACAAAAGGGATAGAGGACAAGATCTCATTGCGTGCCAAAGTACTATGGTGAAGTTTGTACTTCTTGAAATCTTTCTTGCCTCCCAAAAGGAAGCAAAAGAAATAGAGTCTAAAGAGTCTAGTATTAAAGAAGAGATCCTCCAATCTCGAATTAAATTTGGATTACTAAGAGAGTTGATCACTACTTTTGAGTCGTCTTCAATGATCAAATGGTTCATTTTAGAGATTTTGCAACAAAGATGGCCAGTTGGGCTGCCAAGGCTTCCCCTTCATTTGGGGAATAGGAATGACTAATTTGGGATGTTGCATGAAGAATGTGACCCTTATTATCACTGTAGACCGCTGCTTGGGCTGAAAAGGAGTCCCAAATAGCTATATCAAAATTGATTTTGACCCAATTGATACGAGAAGGTAACCAAGTTTCATCCAGATCTGTAGAAGAAGAGTGCCAAGCGTGGAAGTGCTCAAGAGAGATTTTGTTGATGTGCTTGGAGACCGAGATAGCATTAAAAGAAGCTCCTTCATGAAAAGCTTTATTTTTGTAGAACCATAAAATATCGCAAGCTACAGCAGCAAAAATTTGGAATTTATGATGATCCAATAAAGGAATACCAATAGAGCTTCCCGGGGAGATGATGGAGCTAACCCATTCAAACATGGCATCGAAATGAAAAGCTGTGGAGTCCAATGGCCAAAAAGAGTTACGCCAAATGACACGTGCATAAAAACATTCAAAGAAGAGATGTTGCAAGGAGTTGGTTGCCACTTTGCATAGAGGACAAGAAGAGTCCAAGATGGATATGGAAATCTGACATAGACGCTTTTTTGTTGGAAGCATATTCCAAGCTATTTTCCAAATGAATATTTTCAGCCGATCATTGAGATTTAATTTCCAAATAGCCTTCCAGAATTGTGGGAAATTTGAAGATGAAGCAACATTGGACATATAATCATATATAAAATGGTAGGCTGAAGAGATTGAGAAATTCCCAGCTGTGGAGGGTGTCCAAATATAGTTAATGGCAAGATCCATTGTAATTTGGATTTTGAGAATTTCTTTAGCAGATATCGAATCAAATAGATTATGAATAGATAGAGTATTCCAGGAGGCAATAGTAGGATCAATCAAATCCCTTACTAGAAGAGCCAGGAGATTCTTGTTAAGAGTGAATTTTGGCCCAGGTTTAAAAGATGGAATAGTAGGAACCCAGTTTGAGGACCAAATAGGAGCTAATGAAAACCTGGAGACCTTTAGGCATGGTCCTGCCAAGAGTATTGGTTTGATTTTTTGGATTCCTTTCCAAAGCCAAGAAGCTGAGGACGAGACTGGTGAACATAAGAAGTCACCATATTTAATATATTTATTCTAAAGTTGCTGGACCCAAAGACAGTCTGTGTTTGAAATCATCTTCCATCCCAACTTGGTGATTAATGATAAATTAAACGCATGCATTCGGCGAAAGCCTAGACCCCCTTCATGCTTTGGAAGGCAAATAGAGCTCAATGATTTCAGAGAAAGGTTTCTAGATCTGTCCTTTGGGAAACCCCACCAGAAATTTTTGAACATTCTATCCAGAGAAGAGCTAAAAGATATAGGCATCAGAAAGGAGCTCATAGCATAGACGGAATTGTAGAAGCCACCGATTTGATGAGCACTGTACGGCTTGCTTGGGAGAGTGTTTTAGCGCGCCATCCTTCAATTTTCCAAAACTTTCTCTAAAATATCTTTAAAAGCACCGACCTTGGATTTGCCAAAAAAGAGAGGCAGCCCAAGATATTTTGAAGAAAGCGAAGTTCTCTTATATGGTAAAATGTTGCTTATACTGTTAATAACAGTAGGAACAATGTTTTTACTAAAATAAATAGAAGACTTTGAAGTTTGACAGCTTGCCGACCAGTAACAATAGCGGTCCATAATGGATTTGAGAAGAGTTGCCTTTAAAGATGTAGCCATTGCAAATAGTATGAGATCATCTGTGAAAAGTAAATGAGTAATTGGAGAGTAATTTTGAGCTATTTTAATACTTTTCAAAAGTTCTTGGGATTCATTACGGAGTAGAAGATATGAGAGAACCTCAGTGCCCAATATGAAAAGAAATGGGGATAAGGGATCTCCTTGGCGAAGACCACGCTCTAGATTAAATAAACCAAAAGGGCTACCATTGATAAGAATGGAGAATGACGGCGAGGTGATGCAGATTCGGATCCAATTTATCCAAGTAGAGTGAAACCCCAGTGCGGATAAAATAGTCAAGATGAAACTCCATTCCATACGATCAAATGCTTTCTCCATATCTATCTTGACAGCCATAAGCCCTCCTCGACCTCGCTTCGAGTTTATAGAATTGAACAGCTCATGAACCAGAATGGTATTATCTTGAATATTTCTGGAAGGAACAAATGTAGATTGAAACGGGGAGATGAAGTGATGAAGCAAGCCTTTGAATTTGTTTGCCATAATTTTGGAGATGATCTTGTAAATAATATTGCATAAGCTTATGGGCCTGAACTGATTTACCATAGAAGCACCTAGTTTCTTTGGAATAAGAGCAATGAAAGTGTGATTTTGCTCTTTCAACAGATGATTATTCCCAAAGAAATCTCAAACACTGGAAAGAACCACATCTTGACAATATTCCAATATTTTTTTGTAGAAAAGAGCAATAAAACCATCTGGACCTAGCGCTTTGGTGGATCCCATCTCTGACAAAGCAGTGAATATTTCTTGTTCCGTTGGAATTTCACAAATAGAAGCATTTTCCTCCGGAGAGATACAGTTATCAAAGAGGGACATAAGATCTTCATCTAAAGTAGGGACAGAAGAATTGAATACATTTTTAAAGTGAGAGGTAAAACAATTACCAATATCTTGTCTCTCAGAAGACCATAACCCAGAAGGGAGTTGTAGAAAGTCTATTGCATTTCTTTGTCTTTTGATAAATGTTGAGGTATGGAAGAATCTCGTGTCAAATCCTTGCAAGTGAGCCAGTTTCCTTGATTTGTTATGCCAGAGAGACTCCTCTTGAATGAGGAGATTGTCTAGTTTATTTTGGAGCATCATTTCTTGATCAAAGGAAAGGTTGATGGAGGAGATTACTGTATGTGATCAAGTTGACTGAGAGTATGAGAAATTCGGTTTTGGATATTCCCAAAACAATTAAGATTCCAAGATTTAAGAGCGGATTTGGTAGATTTGAGTTTCTTGGTTAGAATATATTGAGGGGAACCTGCAATATGATTAATCCAAGCCGATGAAATAGTAGATCCACATGAAGGATCAAAAGTCCAAAACTCTTCAAATCTAAAGGGGCGGGGAAGAGTGAGATCAGTTGGGATTGTGTTCAAAAATATGGGATTGTGATAAGAAGAATGAGTAGGTAAGTGTTGAACCGAATAGTGTGGGAATAATTGGACCCAAAGAGGGTTGGCTATTCCTCTGTCAAGACGCTCCTTAATAAGATGATGATCCCACCTTCTATTAGTCCATATGAATGGATTACTAGAAAATCTAAGATCAATCATACCAAAAGAATCCAGAAAACCATGGAAAACATCAATTGAAGAGCTAGCATAAGGTCTACCACCATATTTATCCGATTGAGATAAAATCATATTAAAATCCCCAATGCATAGCCAAGGCCCATAATGATCTTTTCCCACATCCATAAGAGAATTCCAAAACAAAGATTTATTTTTATATACAGGGGCCGTAAATGCAAGTAAGTAACCATTTGTTGTGTGGAGGGTCAAAGTAACACCAAGCAGATAATATATTAGCAGACATAGAGTCACCAACCAAGTCCACACCATGTCGCCATGCTAACAAAAGCCCTCCTTTAGTGCGGAGGCGGAAGCATGCAACATCATAAAAAACCCTAAACTATTTAATATTACAGTAGATTGTAAAGGTTGTAGTTTTGTTTATGACAAAAAGAGTACATCAAGAGAGTGAGTTCGGATTTTACCCCTTAAACTACGAATTGCAGAGGGACGGGATAACCCTATACAATTCCAGGCTAGGAGTTTCATGCATGGGGAGGAGGCCTTAATGGGCACTCCTCATGATTCTCCTGGTGTGTTGGAGTTGAAACAAAGCATTTACAAGTCGAAACAGCTTGCTGGCTAGTAGTCCTAGCAGTGGTTGATGTAGAATCTCGTTTGCCCCTATTTGCTCGAAAGAAGTGATGTGAAGGAGACTTCTTGTTTGCAGCCACATAAGCTGGTTTTAGCTGACTGAGATGTAGCAACAGGGACCTACACATCCATAGCTGAGGGAATGGGTGTGCATGCATAAGACCTGCAATGGAAAAAGTTGGTGGTGTTCTTGAGTCACCTGAAAATCTGAAAACCCAGTAGCAGCAAATGGAAACCTAAGCATCATTGCATTAGGATGAGCAAGAGTTCCAATCAAAGGGCTATTCAAAAAATTGTAAATGGGCCCTTGATAGGAGCATCATGTTGAAGCTTTGTCAAAGATAATGCTACCACTTCCATGTCAGATAAAGAATTAGCAGGAGCTTTATATCCAAACTTTTGTTTCTTCAGTACAGCAATAGGCACATCATCTTCATCAAAGGCCAACTTTGTTTTGCCTTTTCCTTTTGAGAGAATGGATGGGGAGTATAAGGAAGCGGGTGGGGAGTGATAGAGATGTTAGGTTTTGATGAGGGTGGAGGAGATAGGGATCCCCTAGAAGCAGTATGAGCCGTTATGGTGGAGTGAAAGGAATTCTTTTGGTGGAGTGGTTGTGGGGGAAGTAGGCTCTCTTGAAGGTCAAGGTTGATTATATGTTCTAAGGGTGCTAGAGATTGAACATGGAGTTAGTAGAGAGAGCTTGAGAGAAGGCTTGTGTGTTAATGGCTGTTGTATGTGTGGTGTCAATACTGGTGGACGAGTGGTAGTATAAGGTTTGAAACGTGTGTGTTTGTGTAAGGAGTTTTTGTGGGCTGATTTTAGGTATTTGGGTTGGGCTGATTTTGGGTACATGGTGTTTTGGCCTTGTTGTATATTCATGACCGGATTGAGTTGGGTTTGAGTAATGGGTGGGGAAAGATGGAAAGAAGGTGAGGGTTGAAGGAGGCTAGGATTATCATGTTTCTCGGCCCATGTATGAAGAAATTTGTTAAATAAAGTGGGCTTGGAAAGTTGACTTAGAAGAGAAGTGTGTGAGAGAAATTCCAAATGGTGGGCTGAGGGGCGGGCATGTTGTAGTGGTTGTGAGGAGACCATTGGATGGGTGTAGGTGTAATGAATGGATGGATTATAGAGTGGTGGATATTTTGATAAGGGATAAGGTGGGGTATCTTTAGTGTCATTAATGAAGGGGTAGTATTTGGCAGTTTGTGGGGATTTCCTGGTTGGGGGCAACACACCTACTGAGATGAGCTGGCAACTTTGAGTTGAGGAATTCCAATTCTGGTTGAAAGAATTTGGTTGAGAATGAACCATTGAGTGGGGACTTCCACGTGTTGCATGCTAAACACTCTTGAAGAGGAAAATGCCAAATCCATCTAGTTCCTTAGGGTGATCAACTGACTTTAAGAGCTACCATGAGTATCAAGCATTTGCAATGGAACAAGACTGCTAGGAGAATTGCCAACTGAAGCTATCGAGGAGACACCCGAGTCTAAATCGTCGGTCTAAATCTTGGAGAAGAGCCGTGGAAGGCTGTTGGGAGGAGCTTTAAGTTTCCGCTTATACTTTTGGAGGATGGAAGGTGTTGGAGAAGGGCAATAACCACTATTATGACCAATCAAACCACAATAAGAGCAATATTCATCCAACCTTTCATATAGAAAAGCAATCCAATGGGTTTCCTCCTCCCCTTCACAGGACATATCAAACCCCGAAGCTAACGGCAAGGATGTGTCAATTTCAATTTTGAAACGAATATACTTATGACAAATTAGACTTGTGGAAATTGTCATTATCTAGTTCCAAAATTTTCCCAATTCCCTTACCTATCCGAATA
The DNA here is from genome assembly GCA_013348765.1 of Carpinus viminea. Lineage (NCBI taxonomy): Eukaryota > Viridiplantae > Streptophyta > Magnoliopsida > Fagales > Betulaceae > Carpinus > Carpinus viminea. Next base: position 15,573,659 of record CP054669.1, on the reverse strand, counting down.
GCGTTCTGAGTGGTCATGTACTGAAAAGGTAGCTCGTGAACTTATATCCAAAAAGCATAGAGGTGCAATTAGACTTCATCAATAGCCAAAACCGGAGACCAAGGCTGGAGAATTAATAGGGAACTCCTAACATTCCAAGGACCTTGTTGGATAATGTTTTTGTAGTGGTTTTCATGAGGAACGATGAAGAGAAATTTGTTCTAAGCTAATACCTCCAAGAAAAAGGAGTAGTAAAACTCCGAGCAAAAACCAGAGTGGACCGTACATGGTGAATATTTTGGGATTTCAGAGATAGAAGTTTACCTATGAAGGCAAACCCCTGTTGAGGAGCAGTTCCGTCATAAGCCACCAGCTTTGCGGTTCATCCCAACCCAGAGCCTTTGTTTCTGCAATTAGAGATTGGAGTGCATTCTGGTCCATCAAATTTTCAGCAAAACTCATTCTGATGTAGTCGAAATGGACAGAGTTGAGACGGTGGAAAGAGAAGAAGAAAGAAGGCAAGGTGAGGTTGAGATGATGGGTGAGCGTGAACGAAGATGGAAAAGTTGGGAATATCTTTACTGAGAAAGAGAGAGAAAAGCTCTATCAAGAGAGCGAGTTTACGACCATGTATGGAAGAGTTATTTAAAGGAGTTGCAAAAAAACACTTATATCGTTAAGGTTAACCCAAAATCCCAAATCTCCTACCCCTCTCTCTCTATCTCAATTTCTCCCACCCCCTCCCACCCACATCCGGCCGCTACCACCATCCACTAGCGCCGGTCGCACCATCCAGTTGCCACGCCGCCGGCCACCATGAAGTAGAAGCAGCCAACCATCCAAAAATTGGCAGGCCGAACACTACCCTAACCCGACATTTAAGGTAGGACCGATTATAGTAAGAATTGGTGGTTTTTTTATTTTATTTCGAAAATGGGTAAGAATTTTTGGGTATATTTTGTTTTTCATTGGGTAACCGATTATGGGTTTTGGTTCTAATTTTGTGATTTCTTTTCTATTTTGATGGAATTTGGATGATTGATTTTAGGATGGAAGGTTAATTTTTGTTGAGTCCTAATTTCCTTGGTCGATGTGTTGAAATTTTTTGGGACTTTCTCTGTTTAAGCCGAATGGATTTGGGAGAAGCTTTCTTCGGTTATTCTTTGGTTTTGATTTTATTTGCACAAGATCAATCTGCTTCTCTTCTCAATGGAATTGTTTTGTGCTGTGATTTAGTCCTCTACCTCCCCTTCCTAACTTAATTTCTAACAAGTTTGTTGAGATTGCTACTATATATGTTTTGGTTTTTTTGGTTTTTTGGTTTCGGTTTAGGTTTTCTTTTAAGAACAGAAAATCAAAATAGCTATATATATGTTTTGATTTTTTGGTTCACAAATGAAGATTGAAACTATATGTTATGAGGAAGACAATGAAAGAATGATAAACATTGTTGTTATAATATTTCTATTTGCCCTTGCAAGCATTGTTGATTAACTTCCAAAGATGACCATTGCTCTATCAATTGATGAAAGGCACAATTCCTGATCATTGCCAGCTTTGTGAAGACAAAAATTTACTTTTTGTATTGCTGAAGGGTTTGGCATTTATTCGTAATCCTGATAGCTTTGAGAGAGGATTTTGTAATGTACATATTGTTATATAACGGCTTCATATTGGCAATTCCTAATTATAACAGCTTCATATTTTTGTAATGTTGATGGCTTCATATTGTTATATAATTTTGTACCTTGTTGATTTAATTGATTGGCTTAATTGGATATTGGTGGGAGATGATTTTGTACTGCTGAAAGGTTTGGCATTTCTTGGTAATCCTGATAACTCATAACAAATTAACTCTCAAATATGAACTTTCAAGTATTGCACTCCAATACACATTACATATTAACACAAAAAATCAACTTTAAGGTACATAATTTGTTTTTTGTCCTCAAACAACCAAAAAGGTTACAATCCAAGAGTTTCTTAATAATGCAACATTTCGTTCTCCAACTTCTTCATTCTTCTAATCATCATTGCTGCAAAACCCTCCATGTTTACGCATTTATTCTCCATGACACCCATTTTAAAGCAAAATATGCAAAAATTTCTCTCCTTGTTAAGTCTGCTTTGTATGAATTCTGGCATTTAGCTCCCTTCTATGTACACTTAATGTGATGCAGTTCTAAGCGACAGCAGGGATGCTGGAAATGGAAATGAGCACAAAAAATCAAGAGTTAAAACACAAACAAAAAATTAAAAAAAAAAAAAAAAAAACAAATTTAAGCCCAAAAACCAAGAGTTAAAATACCAAAGCAAATTTATCTTGTGCAAATAAAACCAAAACCAAAGAAAGCTTCTCCCAAATCTATTCGGCTTAAACAGAGAAATTTCCAAAAAAGTTCAACACTAGGACTCAACAAAAATAAACCTTCCAACCAAAAATCAATCATCCAAATTCATTCAAAATAGTAAAGAAATCACAAAATTAGAACCAAGACCCATTATCAATTACCCAATTAGAAACAAAATATACCCAAAAATTCTTGCCCATTTTCAAAATCAAATTAAAAAACCACCAATTCTTACTATAATCGGTTCTAACAAGAAAAATCCATCCAAATTTCAGCCCAACAATACCTATACCCATTTAGCCTATCTCAAAAGTCAGGTTAGGGTAGTGTTCGGCCTGTCAATTTTTGGATGGTCGGTGCTGATTCTGCTTCGTAGTGGCCGGCGCTGCTGCTTCATGGTGGCTAGTGATTTGGGAGAGAGAAACTGGTTCAGGTCGGCGCTGTAGCATCCCAGGTTTTAATAGTCTTATTTTGAAAATATTTATTTAATAACATTATTCAATGATTTTTTTTAGGAGTTTATAATATTATGGAGGGTGGTAATTAGATAATGGTAATTGGTGGAATAATGTGATAGTAAATGGTAGATGTAATAATATTGGTAGGTGAAATAGTAATGGTAGGTAGAATAAGTTAAAATGGTAGGTGTAATAGTATTGGTACGTGAAATAGTAAAATGAGGATAAAATCGTAAATGAAAGGTAGAATAGTATCTGGATTTTTCCTATAAATAGGGCTTCTCTCTTCATAATTTCACCACTCCTCTCTTTTCTCTTCTTTATATATTCTTCCTTCTTTCGCTTTCTACTCAGTCTTTCTTCTTTGGAAGTGTTTACACAAAAAAGAGAGAGAAAGGCGAGACAAAGCGCTTCAAGAAAGGAAGAATACGAAAAAGAACGATCTTAAGAAATTAGTTCAGATAAAGTAGTGGTGATAGTTAGATTGGAATAGTTAGATTCTTTTGAAAACTTAAGCCTCGGTCTAAAAGTAAGTACATTCACTACCCCTTCTAAAGTTATCATGCTATGCAGTTTTGTATAGTTGTAAATACTTATTTATTTTTATATGAAATTATGTGGCATGCATGAAAGATTTGAGAAAATGAATTTTTGTGAAAAAGATGATTATAAAATGATAATAAAACCCTCATACATGTTGCCTTAAGATGCATCAAAAGAAGTACAATGAAAAGTACAAGAAATGTTATGAATGAAGATGTACAATGAAAAGTACAAGAAATATTATGAATGTTTATGAAATGATGGCACATGTATAGAGGAGTATTTTGACCCCAAGAAAGAAAGAATGATAATTTAGTACCGATACTCGGATAGAGGTGAAACCACCGAAGGAGGCTATGCAAGAAGGTGATATTCTATTAACATGACCGTTGAGTGCACCAAGTAAGAGTTAATTGACGGTTGGGCATGGTTGATGCCACAGTTTAGTGCCATGGTCACAAGGACTCACAACCTCGTACACAGAGGTAATAATGTACATAAGTCTTAAAATGAGAAAATGACAAGATAATTGCATCAATGATTTACTATGATGATTTTCAATAATAATTTATAATGATGCAATATGATGATGACTTACAATAATACAATAATGATGTTTTATAAGAATTATTTATGGCGATTATTATTACTAGATGTAATAGTATATATATGCTACAGGAGATGCAACCGTACATACATATATTATTATGGTTGGTTGTATACTTATTTGCGAAAACAGTTTTCAAAACTGAGAACAAGGAGTAAAACTATTTATGGTGGTGGATTTTACTTGCTGGGCCCCATTTGGGCTCATTCAATTTTATTTCTTGTTTTCAAGTAAAAAGCTTATTGGAATAGGATGTCGGAATGGGGGCGGGAATAACTATTAAATTTTCAATATCTTTTCAAGTAAGTTATTGTAATAATATGACCTTCCGCAATTGAAGTTTATTTTTTCTAATTTCGCTTGTAATAAAATCTCTTGATAAATATTTTATACGTTTATTGTATTCTTTGAAAATTAAGTACTTTGATAGACCTTATGTATCTTTGCAAAAATTTTATTGAAAAAGAAAAAAGGTGACAAACCTAGCCTTAATGGGCTGGGGTTGTTACAGGCGTCGCTTCTGCTTTGTGGTGGTGGGTGGCGTAGCCATTGGATGGTGGTGGTGGCGGCTAGATGTGGTGGGAGAAATTGAGAGAGAGAGAGAGAGAGAGAGGTGGGAGATTTGGTATTTTGGGTTAACCAAGGGAGAGAGAAGAGATATATATATATATATATATATATATATTTTTGACATGTCCACATAAGAGGGGGAGGGAGATTCAAACTAGTGACATCCGCTTTATTATGTGTGGTCCCAGCCGATTGAGTTACCTCTTGAGGACAAGAGAAGATATATTTCTTTTCATTTTAAAATACTTGCCACATTGGTTTTGATGGGCAAAATATGGGATTTTTATTGCATTCCAGCATTTTCCTATATATATATAGGAAATTTATATCAAGAAAGGCTTGGGTTGGCAGTCCAAAATTTTTAAATCTTTAAGGCTTTTTTTTTTTGGACAAATAACAAATTGGGTACGTCAAAACAACAATAAAATTCACGCCGTCCTTTTGTTAACTTCCGTTAGTGTGGGTCAAGACGGTGCGTTTTGACCTTTTAATTATTATTTTTAATTTAATTTTAAAAACATCCCTTAAAAAAAAAAAAAACATGGGATGACTGAAACCACCCCCTGTTATATATATATATATATATATATATATATATCTACAAGAGTGGCCAAACCACTCCATAGAGGGTGGTTGGCCACCCCTTAGGCCATGGGGGTGGTTTAGCAACCCCCAGACCGGCCGATCTAGGGTGATCGAGCCACCCCCATGGCATAAGGAGGTGGTCAAACCACCTTCTGTTAAAAAAAAAAAAATACAGGGGTGACCGAATCACTCCCATGGCCTAAGGGGTGGCCAACTACCTCCTATGGGGTGGTTCAGCCACCCCTGAATTTTTTTTTTTTTTTTAACAAGGGATGTTTTGAAAATTAAATTTTAAAAAATAATAATATTTTAATGGATCAAAATGGTGTGTTTTGACCTATATTAAAGGCAATTAACAAAATTGGACGGTGTAGATTTTATTGTCGTTTTGAATTACCCAAGCCGTTATTTGTCAAAAAAAATAATTTAAAGATTTAAAAATTTTAGACCGTTGATTTAAACCTTTCTGATATAAATTCTCATATATATATATATATATATATATTGTTGTTTGGTGACTTGAATTGACAAGTCAAGTCAATGGAGCCAATATCCTTTTTAGTCCTATTGAGTTGTGGAAGTGCTTTAGCGGACTCCTTTTATAGTGAGACTCTTTCTATAGACATTTCCCATGTCTCTTTTTCAATGAAGTGTTTACATATTAAAAAAAAATATTGATATAAGGAAATGAAAAAATAATATTGAAAAGTACAAAAATTTATTTTGTAATAATTTTTTTTATTTAAATAGTAAATAATGTGATATAAAAAGTGAATGATTTGATATATTTTTTTTGAGTAATTTTAAATGTCAAATGTGATATGACATTTAAAATTACTAATAGATCAAAAGTTAATAAATTACATCTTAAATTTAACGATAATTTTAAGTTACATCATATTTGAGAGGACTTTAAAAAGACTCTAAAAAGCCTTAAAATATTACTCTATATATATATATATTTTTTAAAATAAATAATATAATGAAATGTCGGACAATGTATTGTAATGTGATGTTTAACAAACAAGGCGAAAGTAATGCTAGGCGTAAGGGAAAGATCCGGTAGAAATCTGGAGTTGCCTACGTGGCTGTGTTAAATCAACTGCAGTTAAGATTTTTTTATTATTAATTTTTTTAAAAAGAAAAGATATGGACCCACTATCTCTCCCTCTCAGCCCTCTCTCTCCCCATTAACGCATCTCCCCCCAAAACAATCTCTCCCCAAAAGCCAAAACCATTAAAGCATCTCTCTCCCCCACCCACTCCTTCGGCTCCCGGCGATGCCACACCCAACCAGATCGGAGTCGACACCCTAGGACGACGACCATCAGTGCCGCCGCACAACGTCCGATGTTTCTCTCTCCGCCTCCCTCGCCCCTCCAGAACCGAAGCGGATTTGCTAATGAAATTACCGGCGACACCCACCCACCATGGCACCAGCTTGGACAGGTATGTATACTTGTTTACATATAAAGATTAGAATTTTCATTATTTCTGATTTATTTGCATAAATGGGTTGACTTTGGTTTTTGTTTTGATTTGGGTTTGGATATGTTTGTTTATCTACGATTGGTGGTTGTTTTATTTGATTTCGAAAATGAGTAAGAATTTTAGGGCCTCCGCCTCCGCCCACATTGGCAAAATAAAATTACCCCAGCCACGTAGGCAACTCCGGATTTCTACCGGAAACTTCCCTTGCGCCAATCATTATTTCTCTCCTTGTTCTATTTGGTTTTGGAGGCCACGTTTACTTCTCCTACGCGGGGAAGTTCTCCTTCACCGACTCTTGAGCTTATATAAGGAGCAGTGCTTCTTTGATATCCTGGTTATATATATATATATAAAGAGCCGCACAGAGTGAGGAGGCACGGGACAAAATATTCAACGTCATTCAATGGCGAAAGCTCCAATAAGAGTCGTGGTCGTTGGGGACCGAGGCACCGGAAAATCGAGCCTGATTTTGACGGCGGCGGAACAGAGCTTCCCAATAAATGTGCAACCAGTGTTGCCACCAACGACATTACCCGAGGATTTCTTCCCCGACAGTGTGCCCATCACAATCATCGACACTTCGTCTCGTGTGGCGGATGATTATAAAGTTGCCGAAGAATTGAAGCGGGCTGATGCAGTTGTGATTACTTACGCGTGTGATGATCCTACAACACTTGACCGATTGGGTATTTTCTGGCTTCCAAAACTCTGTAAACTAGAGGTGAAAGCGCCGGTTATATTGGTTGGTTGTAAGCTGGATTTGAGAGATCTGAACCAGAAGGTAAGCCTGGAGAAGATGATGTCACCCATAACGGGTCAATTTCAGCAGATTGGAACTAGCATGGAATGTTCAGCGATTCAACTTATTCAGACCCGAGACGCTTTCTACCATGCACAAACAGCTGTGCTTCATCCAAAAGGTCCTCTATTGGATAACATGGCATTGGTGCCCAGATGTCGTAGAGCCTTGAAGCGGATATTTATTCTTTGTGACCATGACAGGGATGGTGCCCTCAGTGATGCAGAGTTGAATGCTTTTCAGGTCAAAGTGTATGATGCAGAATTTAAACCTTCTGAAATAGTGGGTATTAAGAGAATTGTGGCAAAAGAATTGCCCGAAGGAGTCGATGATCTTGGACTTACTTTGATGGGCTTCCTATATCTTCATGTACTATTCTTAAGAAATGGGCATCCTGAGTTAATTTGGACTGTTCTAAGAAAGTTTGGATACAATAATGATGTCAAACCTGCAGAGGATCTCATCCCATCATTCAAACGAGCTCCTGATCAGAGTGTGGAGCTGACAAATGAAGCCATTGAGTTCTTGAGGGGAATCGTTTTAAGTGTGGCGGGTGATGATGGGGAGCTGGGACCTCATGCAATTGACGACATATTTTCTACTGCTGCGGAAAGTCCTTGGGAGACAGAGCAATACGCGGCTGCTGTACAGAAAAACGTATATGGAGGGTTGTCTCTTGATGGGTTTTTGTCAATGTGGGCGATTATGACACTTGTAGACCCAGCTTTGAGTATGGAGAATATGATATGTCTTGATTATCCTGGTGATCCTTCTTCTGCATTTCGTGTCACTAGAGAAAGGCATTTGGCTTGCAGCAAGCAACAGACAGAAAAAAATGTTTTCCAGTGTGTTGTTTTTGGGGCCAAGAAGGCTGGAAAGTCTGCATTGTTGAATTCTTTTGTTGGAAGGCGTTTTTCTGATGAATATGCTTCAACAATTGGAGATCATTATGCAGTGAACGTTGTAGATGAACCTTGTGGAGCAAAAAAGACCCTTGTGTTGAGAGAGATACCTGAAGAAAGAGTGAGTGAGCTGTTGCTTGATAAAGAATCTTTGGCTGCTTGTGATGTAGCTGTGTTTGTTCATGACAGCTCTAATGCTTTCTCATGGGAGAGAGCAACTGAGTTTCTGGAAGAAGTTGCTAGTCATGGTAAAGATACTGGCTTTGAGGTTCCTTGCCTCATTGTGGCAGCTAAATATGATTTGGGCTTATTTCCCATGGCCAAACAAAATTATGATTGGATTAGTGGGCGCATGGGAATAGAGGCTCCCATACCTATCAGCACGAAGCTGGGTAATCTCAATCATGTATTCCATAGGATTGTAAGTGCTGCAGAACACCCTCATTTGAGCATTCCTAAAACTTGAAGCTGCAGGGAGAGTTGCCGCACAGCACAGCACCCCATATTCATTTTCTCTCCAAGGCAGTAGACAATGTCTTTTTAGTTTTAATTTTTTTTTTTGTTTTTTTATAATTTTTATCAAAGTTTAATATTTCACACTTTAATTAAGGAATTTACATTGATAGCCACTAGGATTAAGTCTCTAGCTAGGGCAAGACACCTTTATGGTCGGCACATCATCATTACTTTGTTGGCCGCCCAAGGAGGCTCTTGCCAAAAGATTAAACAAACATCATGCTTAAGCCAAATATGGATTCAGTTGGTGCCCAAATATGGCTTCGATTGAGGGGCAGACTCAAACTCCAAATGCAAGGACAAATGTGATCAGGCTAAGATAGCAACATAGTTTCAAATTGTAAACTTGCATAAGTCGAACCTCATGTACTTATTGAAATGATACAACATAACAGAGCAGAACCAATGTATTCTACTGGAATCCATCACCCTCTCTGATCATATCTTAAACATCATGGAAATTAAATGAAATGATCAACACGAAAATAGTGCATGTCAATGTATGATGTTGTTGACCATAGACGCAACTTTGTTGAAGGTTTCTTGTACTTTCTTATCTCAGTAATTAAATCTGATGACACCGGTGATGTACACAAAATGTTCATCACTTCCAATTCCTCTGCATTCTTGAGCAAAAATTTGATTAGTTCTACTTCATCCTCTCTATTGAAAAGCTCCAAAGCTACTTTTTTCAATTGCCGAGAGTAAACATGAGGTTTTGAGATTGCCAATATCCCATCTTAAATGAAAACTCTCCACAAGGCATTGAGTTTGTCACCTGTCAAAAGAACAAAAATTTGATTGAGTTAAAAGATGGACAATTTATCAAAATAGTATTAAAAAGCATATATAGTAAGTGCTCTTTAGCTTTCATTAGCAAAGCCCCGAGTAAAACATGATACGGTGAGATGCTTTAGATTAATTGTTCCTCTGAGAAGGGAGCACAATGGTAGTACTTGGTCACCTCTTGAACTTCTGCTCACTGTTAAATACTCTAAATTATCAAAAATAAATGGCAAGCAACCCTGCTTAAGTAAAACCTCAACATAACTTTTGTTTATGGTTAGATATTTGGCCCTTTGTATGCTGTGTAAAATCTTATCAAAGATGCGCGTGCAAGAAGCTTGATGAGTAGGAAATGAAAGATTCATTAAAATATATTTGACTCTTTTTTACAATGTACTGGTTAAGTGCATAGCATTTTTTTTTTTTGGTAGTATCTCTTTCTTTGTTTATTCCATCATTGGTTGTCAATATCCACTATTTACACTCATCTTATTTTCTCAGTCTTTGGTGCTGCATTCACAACCAAAATCAACTGTTGGCACACCTGCATATATTGCCCCTGAAGTGTTGCTTAAGAAAGAATATGATGGCAAGGTAATATTTTTCTTATGGACATGAATCAGTCTCTTTAAACTGTGGAATTCATTTCTGTCCAACTAAAATGTTTGATGATCTCAATGTTCTATAAGTATATTTTTTGTTATGTATCTCTAGTTCTTTCCGAATGCATTCATTTATGAAGCTTTATAATTAGAATATCATAAATTATCCAAATTTGCATTGTTATTGTTACTATTATATCAGCTTACAACAACATGCATGTTGGTTTCTGCAACCATGCATCTTTGCATCATGCTACAATGATAGCATAAGGTTAACCTGGTTGTATCTCAGTCATCACCATTAGTAAATTCAAAGTTTTTGAGTTATTTCAACCACTCTATATTCATATTTATTGATGTAGGATCATATTCCTACTCTGAAAGCTATGACATCTCCGCTTGCATTTATAGAGATTACAACTAGGTTCACGTTGGAGAAGATTTTATTGGTTATTAGCCATCTTTCAGATGGAGTTTGGCCTTTGTTTTGGCAATTAACTACGTTTATCTTTCGAAAAAAGTGTTTTTGATTGTTATGTAACAAAGCAGACTATCAGGCTTTCTAAATTTCTAGTTTTTCACTATCTAATGCAGCCACACATACAGGGAAGTAAATCAGATATTTTATTATTTTTTAATTTTTTATTCCCAGCCCAAGAACTGGTATCTATCATTGACTTACATACAAACACTCATTAACAAATAACCTTAACCAGAAAAGAAATAATTCACTTTGCTTTGGAATTGTTTTCCTCAAATTTGCTGATTGATTTGCATGTTTGCTCAATATATAGTTTATGCTGTCCCCAAAGTGGGGGTGGGGGCTCATGGTGTGGTTAAAGTGAAATGATAAAAGTAATGTGCTGTAACAAAATTGGATGAAGTATATAATTTTTATCCTACATTCTCATGTGTTCAAACTATCAATTTAATATATTAACTAATTTGTTGCTTAAATAAAAACAGATGGCAGACGTTTGGTCTTGTGGGGTGACCTTATATGTTATGTTGGTGGGTGCCTACCCTTTCGAGTGTTTGGTGGAGCCTAAAAACTTCCGCAAAACAATTCAGGTAATCTACTGGACCTAATTATAAGTGAATGTACTCCCTGAAATGACTAAATAATTGAAATGACTCAATTCCTGACTATGTTCATATATCTCCAGAGTGTCGCCATTTGATCTCAAGGATATTTGTAGCTGACCCAGCAAAGGTGATTTCACTGAGTACATGAGTTTGTGTGCATCTATTGTATATTTTTACATTCTGTGAGATTAGAGGGACACCATGTCCTGTTTGGGTGTTGGAAGATTAGAGGAAAATCTTTGATCTCCAAGAATAAGCTTTTAGAGTAACTAGATATTAATTAAGAGAATTTTACTACGAATAAGTCATGCAGTTTCAATATTATAATGAGATCTCTAAGAATAAGTCTTTTTCCCGTCCAAGATTTGAGGAAAAGCTGCTCTAAAAGCTTTTTTATATATGCATATGGGTAGAGCAGGATGGAGGAGGGGAGTGGGTGTTACCTTGCTTTCCCTAGTCTAATTAAGGCTTGAGAAGAGAAATAATGAAATATTATTAACTTTCTAAATTGCGTTCCCATGAATTCACCACTTGGCAACAGAGGATAACCATTCCTGAGATTAGGAACCATCAGTGGTTTTTGAGGAACCTTCCAGCAGATCTCATGGATGAAAGAACAATGAACACCCAGTTTGAAGAGCCTGATCAGCCCATGCAAAGCAATGATGAAATCATGCGGATAATTGCTGAGGCTACCATTCCTGCAGCAGGGAGTCACAGCCTCAACCAGTATATCTGACTGGCAGCTTGGACATTGATGGTGACATGGAGGACCTGGAAAGTGATCCTGACCTTGACCTTGATAGCAGCGGAGATAGTCTATGCAATGTAATGCTGACTATTGCCTGCCAAGAGTTGCATAAACCCATCTCCTGGGTTTTGTTGTTGGGGGTGTGCAAGATTAAGAGGAAAAGCTTTTTCCTTTTCTCTGCAATGGAAAATCCTGAGTTAAAAAGTTGTACATGTCAATGAGGATTTGTTCTTATCATTCCTCCTTTTGCTCTATGTATCATATGTTCCATCGATGTGCTAGTGTGTTGATCTATATTTTTAGTCTTCGGAAAGTGAAATATGTAATGCCCAGTTGTAACACTATTTTTTAGTGTGTTTATTGGGTGGCTGGTTAATTATTTTTCTCCTCAAGCTTACTCTAGTTAAGTGTAACCACTTGGGTTATTGGATGGCCACAAAAGGCTATAATTGGAACTTTGTCATTTTTGTCCTTTTAGGTGAAGACGGTGGCATTTGTTGGTAGTTTAGGCGATGCATTGACACAATTAGTAGTTTTATGAGGGGGATATTGACAATGAAGTGATAGTATTGATGGTGGCATAAATCTAAAATATGAAGAAAATAATATCGACCTTTGTTTATTCCTCAACAAATAATTACAAATATATCAAGCATGATCTTTGGAGTAGGGAAAGACTTGAAAAATTAAGAGAACCTTTATTGAAGCACAATTTAGATTGATCGCTAGGTATGGTCTACAAGTTGTATTAATTAAGTAAATTATTTCACTTATCAGCTTAATATTTAATTAGAAAAAAATTAAATATTAAACTTAATAAAAAGAAAAAATATATATATTTAAGGGAATAAGAGAGATCATCAATTTCATTATACTTGAAGGGTATTTTTTGTCTTTTTACTTTTTGAATGAACAAAAATATCAATTTATTATAACTAATTAGATATTTTTCCATTTTAATAAATTAAAGAGGATCCTCATTCATCTTAAAGTCGAGGCGTTACAGAGGTAGTAAAATTCCCCCAATGATGTGATGCTGGATTTGATGCCCTTTGAAGAACAACACATGGATTCTTTGGGCTTGTTTGAAAATAGCTGGAAAAAAAGAAAAGGAAAAAAAAAAGAAGAAAAGAAAAGAAAAATCATTATACTATTCATCTTAAAATTAACCCCTAATATTCTTACTTTTTACATTGCATCAATTATTTATTATTACTATTCAAATAAAATAATCACTACAAACAATTTTTTTTTTTTTTTACTTTTTCATACAATTTTTTTTTTAATTTTTTTAATTTTTTCATATCAATCAAATCTTCTACGGTATAAACTACTTCAATTTTTACGTCCAATGGCAAATAGAGCTTTAATTTGTTCCCCCTACACGTGACATGAACATTGTGGACTGTAAATGGGGGTTAATTTCAAGGTAATAAGAAATTAAGGCTTATCAATCAGAGGAATAGCACAAAAGCCTGCTTAGTTGCAAAAGGGTTTTCACCAATAATCGGGCCTTGATTGGCTTTACATACTGAGTGGTCAAGCTCACAACCACTCGCACGTCCGGCCTCTCTCTTTGACTACTTCTTTGGACTAACTCATAAGGCAAATTGATGTGTAAAAAGGCACTATTACATAGTTCTTTTTCTCTCCAAGACAGTAGACAATGTCTTTTTAGTTTTAATTTTGTTAATTTTTATCAAAGTTTAATATTTCATACTTTAATTAAGGAATTTACATTGATAGCCACGAGGATTAAGTGTCTAGCTAGGGCAAGACACCTTTATGGTCGGCACATCATCATTACTTTGTTGCCCGCCCAAGGAGGCTCCGGCCAGAAGATTAAACAAACATCATGCTTAAGCCAAATATGGATTCAGTTGGTGCCCAAATATGGCTTCGATTGAGGGGCAGACTCAAACTCCAAATGCAAGGACAAATGTGATCAGGCTAAGATAGCAACATAGTTTCAAATTGTAAACTTGCATAAGGCGAACCTCATGTACTTATTGAAATGATACAACATAACAGAGCAGAACCAATGTATTCTACTGGAATCCATCACCCTCTCTGATCATATCTTAAACATCATGGGAAATTAAATGAAATGATCAACACGAAAATAGTGCATGTCAATGTATGATGTTGTTGACCATAGACGCAACTTTGTTGAAGGTTTCTTGTACTTTCTTATCTCAGTAATTAAATCTGATGACACCGGTGATGTACACAAAATGTTCATCACTTCCAATTCCTCTGCATTCTTGAGCAAATATTTGATTAGTTCTACTTCATGCTCTCTATCGAAAACCTCCAAAGCTACTGTTTTCAATTGCCGAGTAAACATGAGGTTTTGAGATTGCCAATATCCCATCTTAAATGAAAACTCTCCAGAAGGCATCGAGTTTGTCACCTGTCAAAAGATCAAAAATTTGATTGAGTTAAAAGAGGGACAATTTATCAAAATAGTGTTAAAAAGCATATATAGTGAGTGCTCTTTAGCTTACATTAGCAGAGCCCCGAGTAAAACATGATACGGTGAGATGCTTTAGATTATTTGTTCCTCTGAGAAGGAAGCACAATGGTAGTACTTGGTCACCTCTTGAACTTCTGCTCACTGTTAAATACTCTAAATTATCAAATAAAAATGGCAAGCAACCCTGCTTAAGTAAAACCTCAACAAAACTTTCGTTTATGGTTAGACGTTTGGCCCTTCGTATGCTGTGAAGAATCTTATCAAACTTGCAAGAAGCTTGATGAGTAGGAAATGAAAGATTCATTCTGGCATGGAACAGATGAGACAAATCCCTCAAACAATTGTAATAATCCACTGCAGATCCCGCCCAATAAAACCTTTTGAGATTGGGAGCATTGATTGTCAATGATTTGCCACCAGCTTTTGAACTCCAGTATATATAAAGATCCTGGAGTTTTTCCTGCACAATGCTAATATTGCAGAGCTCATCATCGTAAGTTGCAAGTCTTAATGTTTCAACAGACGGGCAGGTGAACGTCATTCTTTTTATCCCGCTTATTTTATCAAGCGTCAAACGCTGGAGGGACTTGAAAGATGAGAGCAATTCTCCAACATTACAGCCATTTTCGATTCGAACAGGGCCTAATTTTAACGTCCGCAGATTTGTAGCAGCAAAATAAGAAGAGGGTAATTTGACAAATCCATCGCCGGCATCAACCTTGAGCTGCCTTAGGGAATTACAACCCAGAACACAAAGTGGCAAGTCAAAGGGTTTACCGAGGTCAAAGACTAGTTCAAGGCTAACTCTTTCAACTCCCATGTTTACTGCATGCTGCAACCACGTCGCCACCCGGTATTCGTCGCCGCCACCGCCGACGAAAGACCATCGAGCCGAAAGGTTTGCCTCTTCACCCGATGCATGCAGCGGAGAGAGATGAGCCGATCCACAAAGCTGTAGAACCGAGATCGGCTTGATTCGTCGGAGTTGATCAAATCGATGTTACTCAAATCCAAATGTGGGTTTGATATGCATAACTCTCTGCATCTTCTTGACACCACGCTTAGTCTCGAAAGGTCCCTCATTTGGAGGAAAGAAAGAATGTGATGAACCATTTCGTCTGGAAGGTCGCTGAATCTTCCATCATCATCAGCATCGTGCACAGATTTCTGCTTGGTAGGTTGTTCCATGAATACAAGAACAAGAAGACAGATTTGAGAGAAAGTTTAATCAATCAAGAACAACCCAAGATCCTTACAAAGAAAACATAGTCGTCCTTCCAGGATTCAAATTTCAAACAACTGAAAAGAAAAAAAGCGGAAAGGCCACGTACTTTTCCCCCAAACTTTTAGACTTTCATTTGTGGCAAATATCTCTCCAAACTATTAAAATATGTTAATGATCTCACATTAACGAAAATAGTCTTAATAAACCTTTTTTTTTTTTTTTTGGAAAAACAATGGGGCCAAATTTATAATTTTTTAAAAATATTTTAATCATTTTGTTTGTTTATTTTTTATTCTTTTTCAATTCTGCCCTATGAGGATGGCCAAAAATTTGGTCATTGGGGTGGTTTCGTCCACCCCATTTGGCCTCGGCCACCACCATGGGCCATTGGGTGACTCTCCAACCTTGATCTTGTCCGATAGGGGTGGCTATTCCATTTCAATTTTTTATTTTTTGGTTTATTTAATAGGGGTCAAATTGCGTATTTTTTATACTTTGAAATGGTATATTGTCAATTTTTAAACATTTGAAACTAAATTGAAAATATGATTAAACTTTGAGAGGTTATGTGTATTTTTTGTAATTTCTTAATACTAAGCAATAGCATTTCACCGTGCAGAGAGAGGGGTCTTTCAGCACGATAGAAATCTTCTCCCCTTCTTTAAATTGATATTTAGTTTTATTGAGTTTATAAGTTTTGGGATTTCTGTGATAAAAAATCAAATTTGATGATGATTTGGGTGTTACATTCTTGGGATTTTGGAATTAGGGTTTGATTTCGGGTTTGGTGGTTGATGAAATGTGAGCTTGGATAACAATTCTCTATGTGACTTTATTTGTGATAGCCAATTGATATGAATTTTGTGGGTTTTGTTGTGAATCACCGATTTTGGTCACAATGGATAACTCAATCGGCTGGATACCATATCTCATGAAGCAAAGATCACTAGTTTGAATTCTTCCTCCCCCTCTTATGTGAACATATCAAAAAAATAAAAATTAAAAAAGTCTGTGATTTTGAGTTTTTGGTTGAGGGTGATTCTTACTTGCATGATTTTGCTTTTGAGGGCCAAATAGTTGGGTCTTAATATTAAGAAATTTGTTTGATTAATTTGGGGAGATTTTATTGCTGTTTTGATGAAAATGGTTATGAAGAATTTGTAGAGAGAGAGAGAATGTGAAAGTGGGCGAAGAAGAAAAAGGAGGACAAGCAGAAACGGCGTACTTCCATTAATTAGTTCTTTTTAAAGCTACGTCGTTTAAGTTGAAAATATGAGATTTTAATCTGGACTGTAAATTAAAATCACAGCAGATGGTGCAGTTATTTTTCTACCGCATAGAAGCTGGATCCAAATACCGAAGCCTTTTTTCTTTGACGCCTTTCTGCCAGAAATTTGTCAATGTGATATGCATTCAAGCACTGGACAAGGTGATGCTTTAAAATGCAAACACCAGAACAAGAATAAGAAGATTCACATCTTCCACTCCGCAACAAAAGCCTCCTGCAAGAATTGATAAACGCATAAAGGTGCACTCAGAAACTCTGTTAGTTCAGCCATTATATCTTGCAATCATCAAGACCACCCTAAGCAGTAACCACCATCAATCTTCAAATAGAAGCTGCTTCCTAAATTGCGTTCCCTAGTCTAATTAAGGCTTGAGAAGAGAAATATTATTAACTTTCTAAATTGCGTTCCCATGAATTCACCTATTTTTATTCTTCGAAATGTGAAATATGTATTGCCCGTTGTAACACTATAATTGTCATGTTTGTCACTTTGGCTGGCTACAAGTGTCTCATGCTCTTTTTTAGTGTGTTTATTGGGATTTTTCTCTTCAAGCTTAATCGAGAGGGGACGACGATAGTGGTTAATCTAGTTAAGCATAACCACTAGGGTTATTGGTTGGATGGCCACAAAAGGCTATAATCGGAACTTCATCATTTTTGTCCTTTTAGGGGAAGACGGTGACATTTGCTGGTAGTTTATGAGAGACATTGACACAATTAGTAGTTTTACGGAAGGGATATATATTGACAATGATAGTATTAATGGTGGCATAAACCTAAAATATAAAGAAAATAATATTGACCTTTGTTTATTCCTCAACAAATAATTACAAATATATCAAGCATGATCTTTGGAGTAGGGAAAAACTTGAAAAATTAAGAGAACCTTTATTGAAGCACAACATTCATTGATATAGCCATAATTTACATTGAAATTGGAAGAGGAAGAGAACTTGAAATGGCTTCATGTGAACCAAGTTGTTTGAAGTTTATATTTTCATATTGCAATTATATTTATTCGGTTGTTTAAAATTTGCACATCATCGCAAGTAATCTGTGTGAAGAGATTTGAACACAGTTTATTATTTAATATGGTTAAAATCAATTAGTGATTAGGGCTCCGCAAGGAAAAGGTACCGATTCAATCCCTTATCGCTAATTATTTGGTTTTTAACTCAAAATTTAACTAAAATTTGTTGATGAATTGCCTGACACTCCAACCAGTGAATTGCCTCATGAGAATATATCCACCTTATGAGAAAAGGGATACCTATCAATTTGGTTAGACCTAATGGTTAGGTCTCTGCGAGAAGGCACCGGTTCAATCCCTTAACGCTAGTTATTTGGTTTTTAACTAAATTTTTTTGATGAATTGCTTATGACACGCCAACCGGAGAATTGCCTCGTAAGAACATATCCACCTCATGAGAAAAGGGATATATATCAATTTGATTAGACTATGACACAAATCTCGCATGCACCAACAACATATGAAGGCAACTCAAAAAGTTCAAAAGAAAATGGCAAGCTACTAAAGTGATGATGGTGAATCTGACCACAAATTATTGATGGATAGATTCGACACGGAGAAGACATAAAGCAAGAGGCCAAGAATATTTTGCATACTTCAAAAAGAATAGGTTTGGGTAACATCACTTACGAGAACAGATACTGGGAAAAGAAAAGTGTAAGTTTTATGTATGATATTTTATAAGTGCCTATCATTTGAATAAATTTAATATTAGTGTCTGTATTAGGAAAAAAAAATGATATGAGATAAATCAATTTCAAGAACATGAGCATTTTACTAAAGGAAGATTAGTTGAAGACTAAGGCCTTGAAGGTGTTGCTATGCTGGGCGTTCTGCTTCATGGTTTCTATGTTACTATTTTCGATTGTTGGTTTAAATTTTATGCAATCTTTTAAGTTTTGTGTGTGCTGGACGGCTGGATCATCAAGTTGTGTGTTGATCTAGCGAACTTCTTAGATTTGTGTGTACTGGATAATGTCTTATTGTTTAAAGTTTTAATGTCTTCTGTGTTGAATTTGTTTTACTGCTTGAATTTTTAAGTACCTGAGATGAAATTTAAGCTTTATGTTTTATTTGATATAATTTAAGTTTGGGTTAGATTTTTTGTCTGTCTTGAATTTGTAACAATGGGTTTTTGGCTTTTAGCATTTTTTTTTTCTATTCAATTTTTATGAAATGGAAAATTTTTTATTTCATCAATTTCAAATATATATATTAGCATGAAAAAGCCCAAACATTGAACTTGGTTAGCATAAAAAAAAAAAATGCCCATTTTAATTTTTATCATGTTACATTGTATATATAAAAAATTAAAATCGGAAACAAAGTTACAAAGCCCTGAAAAATAGGTCCAGAAGTTTTGGTCCCAACCAAATCTGACGAAATTATATTACAAAAAAAAAGCCATTCAATAATACCCGCCTCGTACCCGAAACCGCCCCGACCCAGAGGACCCGATTTCTGGTGGATCAGGCAGTTTCTGTAAAACCGGGTTTCAGAAATCAAAACCCATACCTGCAACTTAGGGGTGGGCAAAAACCCGTCCGCCCAAAACCGTCGGTTTTTAGTGTTTTTTTTGCTATTACGGGTTGAAAAACACCAAACCCGTAACATTCGGGTCGGCCCGAGAGTTCTGTTTTGAAAGGGGCGGGTACCCGACCCGCCCACAAGCTTAAAGAAAAAAAAAAAAACCCTAGATTTCTATCCTATTCGACTGCTTCCTATTTTTTTCACACAGCCGCCGTGAATCCCATGATCCCATCCCATACCCAGCGCTGTGACTCCCAACCCAACGCTCTCTCACTCTCGCCAGTCGCAGCTCTCCGGCGGAGACAGCTCCTCTCTCTCTCTCTCTCACCGTCGCGCCGACGGCAGATCCCAGGTTTCTCTCCTCTCTGCTCTTGTCTGCCATTCCCATTTGTTCTATATTTTTCTCTAGATTGCTAAGCCAACTGCAAACTGTAAATTCTACTCATCAATCTCTTCTCTTAGATTACCTTGTTGAAAAAGGTATGAGAAAATGGGGTTCTACGAGTTGGGTGTGTTAAGCATAGGTTTCTTTTTCTTTCTTTCGGGATGTGCCTTCTGAGTGGTAGTTCTACGAGTTGCGTGCGTTAAGCGTAGGTTTCTTTTTCTTATTGATCTTCTCTGTGCTTCCTTCAAATCATGGCAATTAAAAATACCCGACCCGTCCTACCCGAATACCCGACAGTTTTAGTTGCCTTCACTTGAATATTGCGGGTAGAAAATTCCCAAACCCGATGGGTTCGGTTCGGGTGACCAAAAGACCAAACCCGACCCGTGACCAGCCCTACCCGCACTGATAAACAGAACAAAAGAGAGGCGGTGGGTAAAAGAAGACAAATCCCTATATATATATATATATAAAGAGCCGCAGGAGGGAGCCGTAGAATCAGAAGTCTGTAATTTTGGTTAGAGGAAAAAATATAACCTGTGGAGTACGAGTCACGGTAGAGACAAGTGCATTTGATCGAGTGAAGGCATCAGTAGTCGGTTGAAGCGGTTGAGCCACCTCTAGCTTGGAAAAAACTAAGGTAGGAGCACCCTTTCGCGTCATAGCTGCAGACCTGCACTAGAATCAGTAGCTGGTAAAGATAGGCGCATAGCTTTCAATGGCGAAAGCTCCAATAAGAGTCGTGGTCGTTGGGGACCGAGGCACAGGAAAATCGAGCCTGATTCTGACGGCGGCGGAGCAGAGCTTCCCAATAAATGTGCAACCGGTGTTACCACCAACAACATTACCCGAGGATTTTTTCCCCGACAGTGTGCCCATCACAATCATCGACACTTCGTCTCGTGTGGCGGATGATTATAAAGTTGCCGAAGAATTGAAGCGGGCTGATGCAGTTGTGATTACTTACGCGTGTGACGATCCTACAACACTTGACCGATTGGGTATTTTCTGGCTTCCAAAACTCAGTAAACTAGAGGTGAAAGCGCCGGTTATATTGGTTGGTTGTAAGCTGGATTTGAGAGATCCGAACCAGAAGGTGAGCCTGGAGAAGATGATGTCACCCATAACGGGTCAATTTCAGCAGATTGGAACTAGCATGGAATGTTCAGCGATTCAACTAATTCAGACCCGAGACGCTTTCTACCATGCACAAACAGCTGTGCTTCATCCAAAAGGTCCTCTATTGGATAACATGGCATTGGTGCCCAGATGTCGTAGAGCCTTGAAGCGGATATTTATTCTTTGTGACCATGACAGGGATGGTGCCCTCAGTGATGCAGAGTTGAATGCTTTTCAGGTCAAATTGTATGATGCAGAATTTAAACCTTCTGAAATAGTGGATATTAAAAGAATTGTGGCAAAAGAATTGCCCGAAGGAGTCAATGATCTTGGACTTACTTTGATGGGCTTCCTATATCTTCATGTACTATTCTTAAGAAATGGGCATCCTGAGTTAATTTGGACTGTTCTAAGAAAGTTTGGATACAATAATGATGTCAAACTTGCAGAGGATCTCAT
Organism: Carpinus viminea; assembly: GCA_013348765.1. Lineage (NCBI taxonomy): Eukaryota > Viridiplantae > Streptophyta > Magnoliopsida > Fagales > Betulaceae > Carpinus > Carpinus viminea. The sequence goes on along the minus strand of CP054669.1, from coordinate 15,552,121 downwards.
CCCATCATTCAAACGAGCTCCTGATCAGAGCGTGGAGCTGACAAATGAAGCCATTGAGTTCCTAAGGGGAATCGTTGTAAGTGTGGCGGGTGATGATGGGGAGCTGGGACCTCGTGCAATTGATGACATATTTTCTACTGCTGCAGAAAGTCCTTGGGAGACAGAGCAATACGCGGCTGCTGTACAGAAAAACGTATATGGAGGGTTGTCTCTTGATGGGTTTTTGTCAATGTGGGCGTTTATGACACTTCTAGACCCAGCTTTGAGTATGGAGAATATGATATGTCTTGATTATCCTGGTGATCCTTCTTCTGCATTTCGTGTCACTAGAGAAAGGCATTTGGCTTGCTGCAAGCAACAGACAGACAAAAATGTTTTCAGTGTGTTGTTTTTGGGGCCAAGAAGGCTGGAAAGTCTGCATTGTTGAATTCTTTTGTTGGAAGGCGTTTTTCTGATGAATATGCTTCAACAATTGGAGATCATTATGCAGTGAACGTTGTAGATGAACCTTGTGGAGCAAAAAAGACCCTTGTGTTGAGAGAGATACCTGAAGAAAGAGTGAGTGAGCTGTTGCTTGATAAAGAATCTTTGGCTGCTTGTGACGTAGCTGTGTTTGTTCATGACAGCTCTAATGCTTTCTCGTGGGAGAGAGCAACTGAGTTTCTGGAAGAAGTTGCTAGTCATGGTAAAGATACTGGCTTTGAGGTTCCTTGCCTCATTGTGGCAGCTAAATATGATCTGGGCTTATTTCCCATGGCCAAACAAAATTATGATTGGATTAGTGGGCGCATGGGAATAGAGGCTCCCATACCTATCAGCACGAAGCTGGGTAATCTCAATCATGTATTCCGTAGGATTGTAAGTGCTGCAGAACACCCTCATTTGAGCATTCCTAAAACTGAAGCTGCAGGGAGAGTTGCCGCACAGCACAGCACCCCATAGTTCTTTTTCTCTCCAAGGCAGTAGACAATGTCTTTTTAGTTTTAATTTGTTTTTTATTTGTTTTTTTTAATTTTAATTTTATCAAAGTTTAATATCTCACACTTTAATTAAGGAATTTACATTGATAGCCACGAGGATTAAGTCTCTAGCTAGGGCAAGACACCTTTATGGTCGGCACATCATCATTACTTTGTTGCCCGCCCAAGGAGGCTCTTGCCAGAAGATTAAACAAACATCATGCTTAAGCCAAATATGGATTCAGTTGGTGCCCAAATATGGCTTCGATTGATGGGCAGACTCAAACTCCAAATGCAAGGACAAATGTGATCAGGCTAAGATAGCAACATAGTTTCAAATTGTGAACTTGCATAAGTCGAACCTCATGTACTTATTGAAATGATACAACATAACAAAGCAGAACCAATGTATTCTACTGGAATCCATCACCCTTTCTGATCATATCTTAAACATCATGGGAAATTAATAGTGCATTTTAATGTATGTTATTGTTGACCATAGACGCAACTTTGTTGATTGTTTCTTGTACTTTCTTATCTCAGTAATTAAATCTGATGACACCGGTGATGTACACAAAATGTTCATCACTTCCAATTCCTCTGCATTCTTGAGCAAATATTTGATTAGTTCTACTTCATCCTCTGTATCGAAAAGCTCCAAAGCTACATTTTTCAATTGCCGAGAGTAAACATGAGGTTTTGAGATTGCCAATATCCCATCTTAAATGAAAACTCTCCACAAGGCATTGAGTTTATCACCTGTCAAAAGAACAAAAATTTGATTGAGTTAAAAGATGGACAATTTGTCAAAATAGTGTTAAAAAACATATATAGTGAGTGCTCTTTAGCTTACATTAGCAAAGCCCCGAGTAAAACATGATACGGTGAGATGGTTTAGATTAATTGTTCCTCTGAGAAGGGAGCACAATGGTAGTACTTGGTCACCTCTTGAACTTCTGCTCACTGTTAAATACTCTAAATTATCAAAAATAAATGGCAAGCAACCCTGCTTAGGTAAAACCTCAACAAAACTTTCGTTTATGGTTAGACGTTTGGCCCTTTGTATGCTGTGTAGAATCTTATCAAAGATGCGCCTGCAAGAAGCTTGATGAGTAGGAAATGAAAGATTCATTAAAATATATTTGCCTCTTTTTTACAATGTACTGGTTAAGTGCATTTTTTTTTTTTTTGGTAGTATCTCTTTCTTTGTTTATTCCATCATTGGTTGTCAGTATCCACTATTTACACTCATCTTATTTTCTCAGTCTTCGGTGTAGCATTCACAACCAAAATCAACTGTTGGCACACCCGCATATATTGCCCCTGAAGTGTTGCTTAAGAAAGAATATGATGGCAAGGTAATATTTTTCTTATGGAATCAGTCTCTTTAAACTGTGGAATTCATTTCTGTCCAACTAAAATGTTTGATGATCTCAATGTTCTATAATTATATTTTTGGTTAGGTATCTCTAGTTCTTTCCGAATGCATTCATTTATGAAGCTTTATAATTTGAATATCATAAATTATCCAAATTTGCATTGTTATTATTACTATTATCTCAGCTTACAACAACATGCATGTAGGTTTCTGCAACCATACATCTTTGTATCATGCTACAATGATAGCATAAGGTTAACCTGGTTGTATCTCAGTCTTCACCATTAGTAAATTCAAAGTTTTTGAGTTACTTCAACCACTCTATAATCATATTTATTGATGTAGGATCATATTCCTACTCTGAAAGCTATGACATCTCCTCTTGCATTTATAGAGATTACAACTAGGTTTACGTTGGAGAAGATTTTATTGGCTATTAGCCATCTTTCAGATGGAGTTTGGCCTTTGTTTTGGCAATTAACTACTTTTTTCTTTCGAAAAAGTGTTTTTGATTGTTAAGTAACAAAGCAGATTATCAGGCTTTCTAAATTTCCAGTTTTTCACTATCTAATGCAGCCACACATACAGGGAAGTAAATCAGATTTTTTATTTTTTATTCCCAGCCCAAGAACTGGTATCTATCATTGACTTACATACAAACGCTCATTAACAAATAACCTTAACCAGAAAAGAAATAAATCACTTTGCTTTGGAATTGCTTTCCTCAAATTTGCTGATTGATTTGCATGTTTGCTCAATATATAGTTTCTGCTGTCCCCAAAGTGGGGGTGGGGGCTCATGGTGTGGTTAAAGTGAAATGATAAAAGTAATGTGCTATAACAAAATTGGATGAAGTATATAATTTTTATCCTACATTCTCATGTGTTCAAACTATCAATTTAATATATTAACTAATTTGTTGCTTAAATAAAAACAGATTGCAGACGTGTGGTCTTGTGGGGTGACCTTATATGTCATGTTGGTGGGTGCCTACCCTTTCAAGGATTTGGCGGAGCCTAAAACTTCGCAAGACAATTCAGGTAATCTACTGGACCTAATTATAAGTGAATGTATTACTCCCCTGAAATGCTTGACTAAATAATTGAATGTGTTTGAGGCGAAGTTTGAATGTCCAGTACTCAATTCCTGACAACGTTCATATATCTCCAGAGTGTCGCCATTTGATCTCAAGGATATTTGTAGCTGACCCAGCAAAGGTGATTTCACTGAGTACATGAGTTTGTGTGCATCTATTGTATATTTTTACATTCTGTGAGATTAGAGGGACACCATGTCCTGTTTGGGTGTTGGAAGATTAGAGGAAAATCTTTGATCTCCAAGAATAAGCTTTTAGAGTAACTAGATACTAATTAAGAGAATATTACTACGAATAAGTCATGCAGTTTCAATATTACAATGAGATCTCTAAGAATAAGTTTTTTTCCTCTCCAAGATTTTAGGAAAAGCTGCTCTAAAAGCTTTTGTATGTATGGGGAGAGCAGGATGGAGGAGGGGAGTGGGTTTTGACCTTGCTTTCCCTAGTCTGATTAAGGCTTGAGAAGAGAAATATTATTAACTTTCTAATTTGCATTCCCATGAATTCACCACTTGGCAACTGAGGATAACCATTCCTGAGATTAGGAACCATGAGTGGTTTTTGAGGAACCTTCCAGCAGATCTCATGGATGAAAGAACCATGAACACTCAGTTTGAAGAGCCTGATCAACGCATGCAAAGAATGATGAAATCATGCGGATAATTGCTGAAGGCTACCATTCCTGCAGCAGGGAGTCACAGCCTCAACCAGTATCTGACTGGCAGCTTGGACATTGATTGTGACGTGGAGGAGGACCTGGAAAGTGATCCTGACCTTGACCTTTATAGCAGCGGAGAGATAGTCTATTCAATGTAATCCTGACTATTGCCTGCCAAAGAGTTGTAAATCCATCCCCTGGGTTTTGTTTGTTGGGGGTGTGCAAGATTAAGAGGATAAGCTTTTTCCTTTTCTCCGCAATGGAAAATCCAGAGTTTAGAATTTGTACATGTCAATGAGGATTTGTTCTTATCACTCCTCCTTTAGCTCAATGTATCATCTGTTCCATCGATGTGCTACTGTGTTGATCTGTATTTTTATTCTTCAGAAAGTGAAATATGTAATGCCGTTGTAACACTATAATTGTCATGTTTGCCGCTTTGGCTGGCTACAAGTGTCAACTCATGCTCTTTTTAGTGTGTTTATTGGGTGGCTGGCTAATTATTTTTCTCTTGAAACTTACTCAAGTGTAACCACTTGGGTTATTGGATGGCCACAAAAGGCTATAATTGGAACTTTGTCATTTTTGTTCTTTTAGGGGAAGACGATGGCATTTGTTGGTAGTTTAGGAGAGACGTTGATACAATTAGTAGTTTTACAAGGGGGATATTGACAACTTAGTGATAGTATTGATGGTGGCATAAACCTAAAATATAAAGAAAATAATATTGACCTTAGTTTATTCCTCAACAAATAATTACAAATATATCAAGCATGATCATTGGAGTAGGGAAAGACTTGAAAAATTAAGAGAACCTTTATTGAAGCACAATTTAGATTGATAGGTAGGTATTGTCTACAAGTTGTATTAATTAAGTCAATTATTTCACTTATCAGCTTAATATTTAATTAGAAAAAAATTAAATACTAAACTTAATATTTAAGGGAATAAGAGATCATCTATTTCAATATACTTGAAGGGTATTTTGTCTTTTTACTTTTTGAAGGAACAAAAATATCAATTTACTATAACTAACCGGATATTCTTCCATTTTAATAAATTAGAGAGGATCCTAATTCATCCTAAAGTCAAGGTGTTACAAGATAGTGAAATTCCCCAATGATGTGATGCTGGATTTGATGCCCTTTGAAGAACAACACATGAATTCTTTGGGCCTGTTTGCCGATGGCCTAAAAAAAAAAAAAAGGCATTATACTATTCATCTTAAAATTAACCCTTAATATTCTTACTTTTTACATTGCATCAATTATTTTTTATTACTATTAAAATAAAATAATTACTACAAACAAAATTTTTTTACTTTTTCATACAAATCATTTTTTTTCCTTTTCACATTAATCAAATCTTGTATGGTATAAATTATTTCAATTTTTAAGGCCAATGGCAAACATGGCTTTAATTTGTTCCCCTATACATGAAATGAACATTGTGGACTGTAAATGGGTTAATTTCAAGGTAATAAGAAATTAAGGCTTATCAATCAGAAATAATCGAGCCTTGATTATGGCTATACATACCAAGTGGTCAAACCACTCGCACGTCCGACCTCTCTCTCTGGCTACTTCTTTGGACTAGCTCATAAGACAAATTGATGTGTAAAAATGCATTCTTACACAATTCTTTTTCTCTCCAAGGCAGTAGATAATGTCTTTTTAGTTTTAATTTGTTTTGTTTTGTTTTTTTTTTTAATTTTTATCAAAGTTTAATATTTCACACTTTAATTAAGGAATTTACATTGATAGCCACGAGGATTAAGTCTCTAGCTAGGGCAAGACACCTATTTGGTCGGCACATCATCATTACTTTGTTGGCTGCCCAAGGAGGCTCTTGCCAGTAGATTAAACAAACATCATGCTTAAGCCAAATATGGATTCAGTTGGTGCCTAAATATGGCTTCGATTGAGGGGCAGACTCAAACTCCAAATGCGAGGACAAATGTGATCAGGCTAAGATAGCAACATAGTTTCAAATTGTAAACTTGCATCAGTCGAACCTCTTGTACTTATTGAAATGATACAACATAACAGAGCAGAACCAATGTATTCTACTGGAATCCATCACTGTCTCTGATCATATCTTAAACATCATGGGAAATTAATAGTGCATTTTAATGTATGTTATTGTTGACCATAGACGCAACTTTGTTGATGGTTTCTTGTACTTTCTTATCTCAGTAATTAAATCTGATGATACCGGTGATGTACACAAAATGTTCATCACTTCCAATTCCTCTGCATTCTTGAGCAAATATTTGATTAGTTCTACTTCATCCTCTCTATCGAAAACCTCCAAAGCTACTGTTTTCAATTGCCGAGTAAACATGAGGTTTTGAGATTGCCAATATCCCATCTTAAATGAAAACTCTCCAGAAGGCATCGAGTTTGTCACCTGTCAAAAGATCAAAAATTTGATTGAGTTAAAAGAGGGACAATTTATCAAAATAGTGTTAAAAAGCATATATAGTGAGTGCTCTTTAGCTTACATTAGCAGAGCCCCGAGTAAAACATGATACGGTGAGATGCTTTAGATTATTTGTTCCTCTGAGAAGGAAGCACAATGGTAGTACTTGGTCACCTCTTGAACTTCTGCTCACTGTTAAATACTCTAAATTATCAAAAATAAATGGCAAGCAACCCTGCTTAAGTAACACCTCAACAAAACTTTCGTTTATGGTTAGACGTTTGGCCCTCTGTATGCTGTGAAGAATCTTTTCAAAGATGCGCTTGCAAGAAGCTTGATGAGTAGGAAATGAAAGATTCATTCCGGCATCGAGCAGATGAGATAGATCCCTCAAACAATTGTAATAATCCACTGCAGATCCCGTCCAATAAAACTTTTTGAGATTGGGAGCATTGATTGTCAATGATTTGCCACCAGATTTTGAACTCCAGTATATAAAAGATCCTGGAGTTTTTCCTGCACAATGCTAATATTGCAGAGCTCATCATCATAAGTTGCAAGTCTTAATGTTTCAACAGACGGGCTGGTGAATGTCATACTCTTTATCCCGCTTATTTTATCAAGCGACAAATGCTTGAGGGACTTGAAAGATGACAGCAATTCTCCAACATTACAGCCATTTTCGATTCGAACAGGGCCTAATGTTAAAGACTGCAGATTTGTAGCAGCAAAATAAGAAGAGGGTAATTTGACAAATCCATCGCCTGCATCAACCTTGAGCTGCCTTAGGGAATTACAACCCAGAACACAAAGTGGCAAGTCAAAGGGCTTACCGAGGTCAAAGACTAGTTCAAGGTTAACTCTTTCAACTCCCATGTTTACTGCATGCTGCAACCACGTCGCCACCCGGTATTCGTCGCCGCCGCCTCCGCCGCCACCGCCGGCGACGAAAGACCATCGGAGTCGAAAGGTTTGCCTCTTCACCCGATGCATGCAGCGGAGAGAGATGAGCCGATCCACAAAGCTGTAGAACCGAGATCGGCTTGATTCGTCGGAATTGATCAAATCGATGTTACTCAAATCCAAATGTGGGTTTGATATGCATAACTCTCTGCATCTTCTTGACACCACGCTTAGTCTCGAAAGGTCCCTCATTTGGAGGAAAGAAAGAATGTGATGAACCATTTCCTCTGGAAGGTCGCTGAATCTTCCATCACCATCAGCGTCGTGCACAGATTTCTGCTTGGTAGGTTGTTCCATGAATACAAGAACAAGAAGACAGATTTGAGAGAAAATTTAATCAATCAAGAACAACCCAAGATCCTTACAAGAAAACATAGTCGTCCTTCTAGGATTCAAATTTCAAACAGTTGAAAAGAAAAAAAGCGGAAAGGCCACGTACTTTTCCCCCAAACTTTTAGACTTCCATTTCGGGTAAATATCTCTCCAAACTATTAAAATATGTTAATGATCTCACCATTACAAAAATAGTCTTAATAAACCCTTTTTTTTATCTTTTCTTCTTTTCTTTTTTTTTGAAAAGACAATGGGAGGCCAAATTTATAAATTTTAAAAATATTTAAAACATTTTGTTTGTTTATTTGTTATTTTAATATTATTTTTTAAAAATTCGGCCCTTGGGGATGGCCAAAAATTTGGCCATTTGGGTGGTTTCGTCCACACCATTTGGTCTCAGCACACTCCCCAACCTTGATCTAGCCAAACAAGGGTGGCCAAGCAATTTCAATTTTTTATTTTTGGTTTATTTAATTGGGGTTACATTGCGAATTTTTTATACTTTGAAATGATATATTGCTAATTTTTAAACATTTGAAGCTAAATTGAAATATGATTAAACTTTGGGAGGTCAAATACATTTTCTCCAATTTCTTAATACTTTTTTTTTTTTGACATGTCCACATAAGAAGGGAGGAAGATTCGAACTAGTGACTAAGCAATAGCATTTCGCCGTGCTGAGAGAGAGAGGGGTCTTTTAGCAAAATAGAAAACTTCTCCCCTTCTTTAAATTGATATTTAGTTTTAATGAGTGTGTGGGTTTTAGGATTTTTGTGAAAATGATCAAATTTGATAATGATTTCGGTGTTATGTTCTTGGGATTTTGGAATTAGGGGTTCAATTTGGGGGTTCGGTGGTTGTGGGTGGTTGATGAAATGTGAGTTTGGATTACAGTTCTCGATGTGATTTTAGTTGTGATAGCCGATTGATATGAATTATGTGGGTTTTGTCATGAATTGGTAATTTTGGTTTCCATGGGATAACTCAATCGGCTGAAGACTACACTTTATGAAGCGGAAGTCACTAGTTCGAATTCTCCCTCTCCCCTCTTGTGTAGACATGTCAAAAAAAAAAAAAAAATCGATGATTTTGGGTTTTTGGTTGAGGGTGATTCTTACTTGGATTGATTTTGCTTATTGGGCCAAATAGTGGGGTCTTAATATTAAGAAATTTGTTTGATGGGGTGATTTTATTGCTGTTTTGATGAAAATGGTTATGAAGAATTTGTAGAGAGAGAATGTGAAAGTGGGCGAAGAAGAAAAAGGAGGACAAGCAAAAGCGGCGTTTAAAAAACTTCTTTTAGTTCTTTTTAAAGCTACGTCGTTTAAGTTGAAAATATGAGATTTTAATCTGGACCATAAATTAAAAACACAGCAGATGGTGCAGTTATTTTTCTACCGCATAGAAGCTAGATCCAAATACAGAAGCCTTTTTTCTTTGATGCCTTTCTGCCAGAAATTTGTCAATGTGATATGCATTCAAGCACTGGACAACGTGATGCTTTAAAATGCAAACACCAGAACAAGAATAAGAAGATTCACATCTTCTACTCCGCAACAAAAGCCTCCTGCAAGAATTGATAAACGCATAAAGGTGCACTCAGAAACTCTGTTAGTTGTAAGACTGAGGTGAGGTGTCGAGGTTTTTTGCTTTAGCAGCCCCCCTCTAGATCGCCGTCACTCCTAGGGAGGAGGGATGGCCGTCGTCATCCCTCCTCCCTACGTCCCTTTCGCATCGGGCTCTAGTTATTTACTTGATGCCCTAATCCCGGTGCCCCTCCCTTTCCTTTTTCTTTCCTCGGCCTCCTCCTTGTATGGCGGTCTTTTCCATTTGTTTTTGGGGCTTTTTGTGCCTTCACATTTCGACCCTCCGCTGAGGCAAGTCTTCTATACGCTCCCACCGCGTCATTCTCCAATCGCCACCTTCCTTAGCGGTGTTCAAGCTAGATTGCGCCTGAGCCTTCTCCGTTCTGCCGATCTTCTCTGCGTCTGTTTTGCCATACTCCATCCATCGCCGGGGTTTTTTCGCGCCCCACTGCCGAGCTTCTAACACGTCCTTCTTCAGGGGGTCTACTTGCACGTGATCGATTTTATTTTCTTGTATTTTTATTGTTTTTGCTTGTAATAAGTCCTGTTTCGATCATCATGCTTTGGGTGTGATGCTTGGTCCAGATCTTTGGGTTGTAGATGTGAACGTTATCCTGGCTTTTAGGTTGAGGAGGACAGGTGTTGGCCTGGGGTTTCTAGCCCTCAGTGTCAAGAAATAAGTGTTGGCCTGGGGTTTTCAGCCTTTAGTGTCAAGGAATAAGTGTTGGCCTGGGGTTCTTAGCCCTCAGTGTCAATAAATAATTGCTACCTATGCATTAATTGATTCTGTTTGGTACAGATTTGTATTTCATTTGTTGATTAGTCATAGGTTAGCGGATCTATTTTGAGAGTTTGAATTGTAATACGTCTTGTATGACGTTAATATCTTTGTAGTTTACCTACGGATATTTCAAGGCTTGCCCTGTATTGTAAGAGTTTTGCTCTTGATCTTTTATGAATAAGATTACGTTGATTTTTAAAAAAAAAAAGAAAAAGAAACTCTGTTAGTTCAGCCATTATATCTTGCAATCATCAAGACCACCCTAAGCAGTAAGCACCATCAATCTTCAAATAGAAGCTGCTTCCTACTGAAACTTTTCGATGAATAGATCCGTCATCATTGGGGAAAATAAACAGCCTAGTGAAAAAAACAAAAGAACCACTAATGAAAAGGCCCAAGCATTTACTTCCTAGGAACCTCAACTCCACACAACAGCATTAAACTCTAAGAGAGCACATTTAGAACAGCCTACATTTTGGTCTATTTCACACATCAAGTCTTATTTAATCTCTGTAAAAAAAAAAAAATAAAAATAAATAAAACGTATTAAATTAGAGCATTCCCAACAACTTTCTCGCCATTATCCTTATATTTGAGGATCCAAACTACTTGCTTTCCTATGTCAAAATACACCCTAAATAACTTCCATTAATCATTCCCTATATCCTTAAAATAATATTTTTTACTTTTTACTTTTTTTTTCTTTCTCGAAACTCATTTCTTCTTTCTCTCTCATGTCTCCGTCTTCAAGTTGCAAACCCACAAACGAAAATGCAGAGAGTATATTCAAAAACCATGACTTTCTTCATACTACAAAAGTACAAATCCTCCTTGGTTTCCTCTTAGATTGTGAAGAGAAATCTTGGACGGCCTGCAAGAGTTCCACACCTGCTTTCCCAAAAGCCTTCGGCAGAAAATCCTTGCTAGAGCCCAGCTCCAGGTCTAGCACTTCACAATTGGCATCTGGGTCTCTCACACTTTCTTGAGTGTTGTTGGTATGCAAACAAGAGGGTCTCTTCCAGCAGATGAATTGAAAGAAACAACGATTGTGTTGATGGCTGATTTTTTTGGTCAGCAAAGAAAGGGTCTGTTCCAGCAGATGAATTGAAAGAAACAAACGATCGTGTGGATGGCTGATTTCTTTTTTCTCTCGTTTTCTTACCTACCAAACAGCAACAAAGATTGCATCGATGGCTGATTTTTATGAATCATTTTTGCAGTTTGCTGTTCAATGCAAGAGAGACGGAAAAAGAGAGGTGAAATAGAGACATGAGAGGAGAGAGGAGGAGGAGAGAGTTTTTATTTTTATTTTTTATGATTATAATATTCATAAGGATTGCTACAGTGGAACCTTATACTTAGGGTTCCACTGTAACATCTGATCGTTTAAGGAACCATTTAGGGAGTCTGCTGGGAATGCTCTAACTTGTTCTTCTAATTATCTAACTAATAATCTAACAACACTAGCACCGGACTTGGCCTCTGTTTTTTGGGTGTAGAAGACAATATTGTCTTAACATTTTATTCTGTAATGCATTGGCTCGGCAGATTCTTTGGTGACATTAGAATAATCTTTTTGTTATAGGCATATAGCTTCATCACTCTTCTTTTCCTTTTTTCATCTTTCTTTGACTTTCATATACACAAACAGGTTGAACATAGGTAAAAGTACCTAAAGACAGAAACAAAAATGACTTCCTTCATTCAAATCCACAGGCACAATTATACTTAAAGCACATACAGATACTAGGAATTCAAAGAAGAAAAAAAAAATCAAGTGAGAGACCCAAATCTTGAATCTTTACCTGCACCTAGAGAAGCAACTCAAACTGCCCACAGACAAGGATACAGGAAACTCACAGTTGAGAGAAAACCCATAAATTCAAAATCGTATCTAAAGCTAAAAAATCAACCCACTTAAATTCTCCAAGCAATCTCCAAAGTTTACAATGGTAACCAAATAAAAATCTACAAAATATTTCCCATATCAGTCCAAGCAAAGAAGACAAACAAATCATCAAACACATCAGATACAAAGGGAAACATGTAAAACAAGCACCACAAATCAAAACCAAACAGAAACTCATGCCAAATCCCCACAAACCCCACACACTAGTTTTGATTTTTCACCAAGGAGGACAAGCAAACACCACCCATCTCAACAGAGCACAATTATTTTCCAATCCAACCCAACAAAGCACAATAATTTTCCAATCCAATCCAACAAGTCTAGAAAATGTAATAGAGTACTATAATTTTTCAATCCAACCCAACAGGTCAAGAAAAAGTACCTTAGATGCAAGCCAAAAGATAGATCTTGAGATGCAGTCTTGGAGAAGTTGAAGAAAGACGAGAGAGAGAAGCTCTGGATCTATGATAGTTGACAGAGAGAAGCTCTAGATGGCGTTTTGGTTGAGCATAGAAGATAGAGCACCGCCTAAAGATGGGGATCATACAAGTTGATGAGCTTAAGAGAGAGTTGTGAGAGAGAGGAAATGGTGAGAAAAGTGGAGAGGCAGGCGTCGGGTTGAGCACCAGGGGGCTGGGGACATTGGTTTACGGTTTTCCCAAAATTAATGAAGGATTTTCGGTCAAAAGGGAAAAGATTTTCTGCTGACTATAATTTTACGTTGTGCCAAACACCGAAAATATGGAAAATATTTTCCATAAATCATTTTATGGCGAAACAAACAGAGCCTATGATAGCAAAATAGTTTGAAATTGCAAACTTCAACATGTCGAACCACATGTACTAATTGAAATGATACAACATAACAGAGCGAAACCAATATATTCTGCTGGAGTCCATCACCCTCTCTGATCATATCTTAAACATCATGGGAAATTAAATATCATGATCAGGACGAACACAGCGCATTTTATTGTATACTATTGTTGAACATAGATGCAACTTCGTTGAAGGTTTCTAGTACTTTCTTATCTCAGTAATTAAATCTGATGACACTGGTGATGTATACAAAATTTCCATCACTTCCAATTCCTCTGCATTCTTGAGCAAATATTTGATTAGTTCTACTTCATCCTCTCTATTGAAAAGCTCCATAGTTACCTTTTTCAATTGCCGAGTAAACATAAAGTTTTGAGATTGCCAATATCCCATCCTAAATGAAAACCCTCCTGAAGGCACTGAGTTTGTCACCTGTCAAAAGAACAAAAATTTGATTGGGTTAAAAGATGGACAATTTGTCAAAATAGTGTTAAAAAGCATATACAGTGAGTGCTCTTTAGCTTACATTAGCAAAGCCCCGAGTACTTAAACATGATACGGTGAGATGCTTTAGATTAATTGTTCCTCTGAAAAGGAAGCACAATGGTAGTACTTGGTCACCTCTTGAACTTCTGCTCACGGTTAAATACTGTAAATTATCAAATAAAAATGGCAAGCAACCCTCCTTACGTAAAACCTCAACAAAACTTTCGCTTATGGTTAGACATTTGGCCCGTTGTATGCTGTGAAGAATCTTATCAAAGATGTGCTTGCAAGAAGCTTGTTGAGTAGGAAATGAAATACCCATTCCGACATTGAACAGATGAGGCAAATCCGTCATACAATTGTAATAATCCACTGCAGATCCCGTCCAATAAAACTTTTTGAGATTGGGAGCATAGATTGTCAATGATTTGCAACCAGATTTTGAACTCCAGTATATAAAAAGATTCTGGAGTTTTTCCTGCAGAATGCTAATATTGCAGAGCTCATCATCATAAGTTGTAAGTAATAATGTTTCAACAGACGGGCTGGTGAATGTCATATTCTTTATCCCGCTTATTTTATCAAGACTCAAATGCTTGAGGGACTTGAAAGATGAAAGCAATTCTCCAACATTGCAGCCCTTTTCGATTCGAACAGGGCCTAATGCTAATCTCTGCAGATTTGTAGCAGCAAAATCAGAAGAGGGTAATTTGATAAATCCATTGCCGGCATCAACCTTGAGCTGCCTTAGGGAATTACAACCCAGAACACAAAGTGGCAAGTCAAAGGGTTTACCGAGGTCAAAGACTAGTTCAAGTTTAACTCTTGCAACTCCCATGTTTACCGCATGCTGCAACCACGTCGCCACCCGGTATTCGTCGCCTCCGCCGCCGCCGCCGGCGACGAAAGACCATCGGAGCCGAAAGGTTTGCGTCTTCACCCGACGCTTGCAGCGGAGAGAGATGAGCCGATCCACAAAGCTGTAGAACCGAGATCGGCTTGATTCGTCCGAGTTGATCAAATCGATGTTACTCAAATCCAAATGTGGGTTTGATATGCATAATTCTCGGCATCTTCTCGACACCACGCTCAATCTCGAAAGGTCCCTCATTTGGAGGAAAGAAAGAATGTGGTGAACCATTTCGTCTGGAAGGTCGCTGAATCTTCCATCATCATCAGCATCGTGCACAGATTTCTGCTTGGTGGGTTGTTCCATGAATGCAAGAACAAGAAGACAGATTTGAGAGAAAGTTTAATCAATCAAGAACATGTTAGAATATTTTAATAATAGATTTGTTCTTTCTTTATAGTATGTGTAGACGAAGGATTAGAATCACATACCTCCATTAATTACTAAACAAACTTTCAATAAACTTATAAAAGAAAAGTGTGTTTTATGTGTATAGAAAGACTATACTCTCAACCCTAATTTTTACATAATGACCTAACGAAGTTTAATTAACTTTAATGGGCCAACTTCATTTATATATAGGTGAGAGTAAAGGGTTTTCTTATGTGTCTACAAAATTTGACATATCCCATTATGAACGTACAACTAAACGAATGACTATGCTACTCCACACAAAAGGAATAAATACAACAATCTCTCACTTAAGAGTGTAAGTCATTTAACCACAAAACAAATGCAAGTATTCCAAAACACAATCTAATCTAAATGTGTTTGCAAGTAACTAATTAAGAATACATCTATATGATGCATGATATATAACAAGTTCTTACAATCACGTGACGTGACCCAGAAAAATAGAATGCAAGCGTAAGCCCCAAATAACACAAATAATGATCACTATATTTTTAAATAAAGTCCATTGAGACTAATACACAATGTCGCATCGAGACTCACACAATGTCTCTTATCACATTATTAATGTCTCAGTTAACAAAAATGCACACAAAACAACATATATGGCAACACAAAAATACACACAATATACACAAGGCACATAATTCCCACTAACTTAATAGAACAAAAGACTCTAACAAGCCCATATGAGTTGCATGCTCCCAAAACACTATATGAGCCAAAACCCTTGGTCAGTGGGTCCACCAACATATGTTCTATTGGAGTATGCACTGTACAAATGTGAGATTCAGCTAACTTTCTTTCTAACAAACATATACCTTTTTATGTCAATATGCTGATATCATAAGGAGCTCCTAGTGTTCGAGAGAGAGAAAATTGTTGCAGAACTAACAAAAAATATCTCCATTGGCATCTATAATACCTAGCCCTGAGATAAAATTCTACAGTCATATATCTTGACACATAGCATCACAATAAGTTACACATTATGTCTCAATAATTGAGGCAATTATAAGTGTTTGTATGACACTTTCCATGAAATAGCTCTTCCCACCATCATAAATACACAACTTGGACAACAAAAAATAATCGACATCACAATATCCAGCTACACCAAGAATGTTGGGTTACCTATACATCAAGTACCTTAGTACTTTATTTGCAGCTTTTCAATGACTCAAGTATTTTCCAAATACACCAATAATATAATCATATGATGTTATGTACATACTTAAGTGCACATTAAGTTACACACAGTTGACACAAATATGATTGCTTGGGGCTATTGAGACTTAGAAGTTATCACATTTTTCATAATATGTGTCTTTCCAAGAGAGATATGCTAGGACCGTTAGGATTGAAAATGTCACAATAAATTTATGATGCATATAAAAACATAAACATACACTCATAAATATCTTCATTCACCAAATAATAGTTTTTTAGGAAAATTCCATTAGTCAAGAAATTGATGGAAAATACAAAGTTACTAAAATATCCTTTTGGAAAAAAAAAATCAATTAAGAAAATGCCCCCAAAAACGATGTCGTTTGAAAAGGGAAAAAAAAAAAAATGAGGAGGCGATGAACCAGGTGGCAATGAACCCGCAGAACACGGTGTTCGACGCCAAGCGACTCATTGGCCGGAGATTCTTCGACCCTTCGGTGCAAAACGACATGAAGCTCTGGCCTTTTAAGGTGGTCCCAAGACCTGGCGACAAGCCCATGATCGTGGTCAGGCACAAGGGCGAAGAGAAACAGTTCTCGCTGGAGGAGATATCCACCATGATTCTGACGAAGATGAGGGAGATCGCCGAGGCTTTTCTGGGTCGAACCATAAACAACGTGGTGGTCACCATCCCCGCGTACTTCAACGACTCGCAGAGGCAAGCTACGAAGGACGCCGGAGTCATTGCGTGGCTCAACGTGTTGAGGATCATCAACGAGCCCACCACTGCAGCCATCGCTTATGGGCTCGACAAGAAGGCGTCGAGGAAAGGCGAGCACAACGTGCTCATCTTCGACCTCGGCGGTGGAAATTTCGACGTCTCTCTGTTGACGATCGAGGAGGGTATCTTCGAGGTGAAGGCAACGGCCGGCGACACCCATCTCGGCGGCGAAGATTTTGATAACAGGCTGGTGAACCACTTTTTGTCACTTTTGAAAGTGACCCATCTCAACGCTTTTCCACCAGGGCAGAAACCAGTTTTTACTGGAAATGTTTGGAGGATGCTCACCGTCCGGTGGATTGTGAGACTGTGGCAAAGTGGCTGTTCAAGAATAGTTCTGAAGCAGAGAACGTGACATGGATACTTGCGACAACGAAGCCATGTCCCAAGTGCATGCAACCCATTGAGAAGAACCATGGCTACATACACATGACGTACGGCCGACCTGCGAGTCTGCGTTGTCGCTGGACCTCGCCTGCCCAAGCTCGCGTCACACTTTTGCTGGCTCCACCTCGCCAATCCCACCTTGCCGGCGAACTCATGGCTCCACGAAGGCTACGTCATTTCGCCTCTTCTTCTTTCTTTTTCTTTTTCTTTTTTTCCTTTTCAAACGACGTCGTTTTTTGGGGCATTTTTTAAATTGATTTTTTTTTTCCAAAAGGACATTTTAGTAACTTAACACCAAAAAACGACGTCGTTTTGTATTTTCCATCCAATTTGATAGTCTTGACTAACGGAGGGGGCCAAAATGCAACTATTTGGTAGTTTGGGAGGCCATTTTGTCACTTTTTAAAGTTCAGGGGACTAAATCGTAACTCGCTGGTAGTTGAGGGGGCTTTTTTGTATTTTTCCCTTTTTTTTTTATCTAACACACATGCTAGAGTTCAAAATAAACATTGCACTCTTACACATTAATTTTATGGAAATTATACTTTACCTGAACTATCCACATATTTGCACTTTTACCTCCAAAGTTTTAAATGTGACACTTAACTCATCCAAAACTTTCAAATTGTGACAATTTGACCACTTTGACCTTTTTTTTTTGTCAAATGCCCCATCACATTTTTTATTTTTTATTTTTAAAAAATCCAAAAACAAAAAACCAAAAACAAAAAACAAAACAAAAGAAATATGTTGGGGTTTGAACTACCCATAGTTTTGTTTTTTTTTTAAAAAAAATTAAAATAAAATATGTGATGGGGGCATTTTGGGAAAAAAAAAAGGGTCAAAGTGGTTGAATTGCCACAATTTGAAAGTTTGGGGTTTAAGTGTTACATTTGAAACTTTAGAGATAAAAGTGCAAATGAGTGAATAGTTTAGGGGGCAAAGTGTAATTTCTCCTTAATTTTATCTCAAATTCATGCTAGAGTGTCTAACACATAATGAACTCTTACACACTATTTTATGTCAAATCCATGCTAGAGTCTGCAACACACAATTCATTCTTATGCATTATTTTTATCTCAATTTCATGTTAGAATCTCTAACACATAATGAACTCTTACGCACTATTGGTTATCTTACATTCATGCTAGAATCTGCAACACACAATTGACTTTTACGCATTATTTTTATCTCAATTCATGCTAGAGTCCATAGTACACAATAAACTCTTATGCATCATTTTTGTCAAATTCTATGCTAGAGTCCACAATACAAAATGGACTTATATGCACAATAAAACAAAATAATTAAATACAAAGACTTAAAATAACCCGTTATCGAGAGGATAAGAATAGGTAACCAAGTGCAAAGTATCTAACTATTTTCTTTATCTTCCAAAGCATCCTACCAAATAATAATTTACCGATAGGATAAACTAATTATCCATATGGATCTTGATATATGGTTCTCAAATAATAACCTCTTTTTTTCTTTTTATAATATTCAATAAAACCAATAATTTATCATGGTTAGTTTCACGATAGGCAAGTATGTAACCATTCAAAATCCTTGGTTTTGGTGTACAAAAACATTATCTACATTTAACCAAAAGTTCAATTATTTCAAAATGAATATCATTATAAATGCACATAGTTTAACTTTAATTGGAAGATAACATAAAATCATAAATATTACCTTCCAATCATAATCAAAATGAACATTAGTCATAAATTGTATATCTCATTTAAAAACTTTTCTTACGTAAAAGAGAAAATGAAATCCATTTACTTGTCTCACTTAGTCTATAAATATTTTCACATAACTCATTAAAATGATTACCAAGTACACATTTACAATTAATAAAGACACAACATATTAAAAATTACTTGATAATCATTATAAAATATTATGGACAAAATTTGGATTTTATTCCTGTAAATAAGAATTTTATTTTCATAAATAATCTTTAGATTTACACTAGATTTATACCAAGATATCTTTCAAATAAACTAGATTTAACCAATAGACACAAAATAATATTCAATCAAAATAACACAAAATTGTAGCAACCACCAAATTACACCACATGAATGGCATCACTGAATTACAATAATGCATCATGTATTGAACATACCGATGCTTTCAAAATTCGCAAAACCCTTTATTAAATTAACGATAAAATCTATAATTCATCGCAGTTAATCCTACGATAGGTGAAAGCATAACTAGTCAAAATCATCAATTTTATATGCAAGACAATTATTCGTTTACAAAAAATAATAATAATAATTGAATATACGATAAAATCTAACAATTTATTGCATTTTGTCCCACGATAGGTGGGAACATAACTAGTCAAAATCATCGATGTTATACACAACACAATTATTCATATTGCACAAAATTCCTTAATCTCAAAAGAATGTATATAAATTCACATACATATCACAAAATGAATGCATATAATTTCACAAGTAACAATAATATGTGCACCCTTTTATCACATACCTTGAAATTAGCATTTATTCATAGCCAAATATTTCAGTATTACAAATATTATGAACAATGTATACAAAACAATGTGTATATAAAATAAGCAGATATTAACATTTGTTTTATTTAATATAATATATGTACCCCTTTGTTTTTTTTTTTTTTTTTCTCAATATGAGACACAACAGCCACATGTGCATTCACAATAAATCTCCCATTCACGTGTGTGAGTTTATTTCACATTGACTCAACTCTTCCACGTATGTGAGTCATTTCACAAATCAAAGAGTGTTATGAATATATACAAGAATGCATAATTTGTATTTTATCAATTGATGGGGCAGAACAAAACTTTTATGAGAATATATATAATTTACTACTTTCATAAGATGATAAGTCTCCAAGAAAAATACTAAAAATCTCTTAGGTAAAAAAAAAAACTTCTTGTCCAAGACAAAGGAAATAAAAATTTTGAATTATACGTTCTAAATTTAACTCGTGTATAGGAAATTGTTAATCCGTGCATCATAAGCTTAAATCTTAATGTTGAACATAAATATACAGCATAACACATTAACAATTTATGTTCGACAAAAAATATTTCAATCAAAATAACCATCACATGATTGAAATAAATATCAATGGAGTTTTCAAAGCTCTCATTTTTTTGAATAAAAATAATATGTATACCCAAAACCATATGTATACTTAAAACAAAACAATAATATATTTACAAAATAAAACAGCGTTGAAATAAATATTGCAATCTTCACAACACAAATAGCGTAAAATATAATACTACCTAACACAAATTTGCCTTTCAGAATTGATGGTATGCATATACTCTTAAAAATAAATAAATAAATAAATAAAAAAAAAAGTCCTTATATTTCATATGAAGCAAACACAAAATGACAAATTCCATGCACTAAAAAATTGAAGAAAAAAAATTGCTGCAATTTCCCAGCTTTTAGAGAGCATCTCATAGCCTTATAATATTTCCAAAAATTTCCTATGTACATGCTCATAATGTTAAGAACTATAATTTATATATAAATAATAATATTCTTCTGTCTTTTGAGCTCTATTAAAACATAGAATAACAAATAGTTCATCAATTACAGGCTAACGAGTCATCAACACTACTAATTTATCTTTTGCTTCATAAAAACTTACATGTTATTACCTAAAAAAAAAAAAAATTTGTCAGCTTTCATAAACATCAGTGGGGTGTCAAAAATTATCGAAATCAAATCAAAACTAGAAAACCGAGGACCTTTCTAGTTCCAGTTGAAAAATAAAATGGGGACCCGATTCGTTACATGTTTTATCGAGTTACCGAATCGGAACTGGTTTCCATATTATTTAATAATATTTATATATTAATATAATTATATATTATTTTTTAGTAATTTTACACTTAGGTTTAGGTTTCATGGTTTGTTTAAATACTTGTTTTTATTGTTTTAATGTTTTCTAAGGCCCATATAAGGCAAAAACATTGATTTTTAAGGATTTTTGGACTTTTTTAGGTTTTTTTTAAAATTATTTGGAATAATCACAACAAATCGTAGTTAATTTAGACAAAAAGGCTAATAGATTTTTTTTTTTTTAAATGGGCCAACTATATGCAAAAAAGGTCTTATTTTGAGGCCCAATACCTAAAATAAGTCCAAGAAATAATTTCCGATAACTAATAATCGAATGATAATCTGGGACCCGTTTTACAGGTCTCGGATTTATTGCCCAAAACAAAGAATTGGAGTACCCTGATTCCGGTTCCTGGTTTTGGCCAAAAATTGAGAAATTGGACCGGGTTGGCACATTACATCACCCCTTTTTTCAAAGTAATTTTTCTTTTCTTTTCTCGACAAAAAAATTGCCTCCATCCATTTTATTTTTATTTTTTATTGATATGTGATTGTATGAAAATATATATATATATACACCTCAATTTAGTAGTATCTCATCCACATGCATTGTCTTCAACATAAAAGTCAATCCAACAACGCCCAAAAACAAAAGGGAACAGGAAAATTAGCCACAAAAATTTAGTTTACCACCCACACACCCACGACATCTTTTGTTACTCGACCCAGCACGCACACCACGTTACTTATTGCCCATACACAACCGCGACGCTCACTAGACCTTGGTGTCGACGAGCCCGGACAACACACTGGCGGGAATAAGTCTAGATCTGCTGCCTTATCCACTCAAAATTCAAATGTCGTTTTAGAAAAAAAATAATAATAACTGGCTTAAAACAGGATTTATTACAGCCATGAAGAAAAGAAATAGAGGCCCTAATACCAATTGTTAGAATATTTTAATAATAGATCCGTTCTTTCTTTATAGGATGTATAGACCAAGGACTAGAATCACATACCTCCATTAATCATTAGACAAACTTTCAATATCTGACTCTCAAATCTCAAGTAGATGCACAATCTTACAAAAGAAAATTTTGTTTTGTGTGTATAGAAAGACTATTATTCTCAACCTAATTTTCACATAATGACCTAATGAAGTTTAATGGGCCAACTTCATTTATATATAGGTGAGAGTAAAGAGCTTTCTCATGTATTTGCAAAATTTGACTTATCCCATTATGGACCTACAACTAAACAAATGACTATGCTAATCCACACAAAGGAATAAATACATTAGAACAACCAAGATCCTTACAGAAAACATAGCCATCCTTCCAGGATTCAAATTTCAAACAACTAAAAAGAAAAAAAGCGGAAATGCCACATACTTTTCCCCCAAACTTTTAGACTTTCATTTGGGGCAAATATCTCTCCAAACTATTAAAATATGTTAACACACACACACACACACACACATATATATATATATATATATATATGGGTTACCTTTATTTAAAGTCTAGATTAAAATCCAAAATATTCCTCTAAGTTTATCTTTGTAATTTACTTTGGTAGAAAAACGACTCAAGACAACCCATCAAGTACAGGTAAGGGGACACATCACTAAAAACCCCAACAAATTTAATTAAAAATCGTTGGAAAAATGTTGGGGATTTTTCTTCCACTTGCATAGTTCTTTTTAATTGCACTTCCTAATTTATGTCAAAGTTTTATTTCACCTATATATTATTGTTTAAGAATTTTTATATGCCACAATTATTTTATTTCAATGTTTTGTGGAAAAAAAAAAAAACCTCAAAATTCATGGTATAGTATATAGTTATAGATAAGCTTACAAGATTATATGAAATGTTATCTGTGTAATCATATCATAAATGTTTAACCTGAGACATTGCTAAAGTCACGGAGCTCAAAATTCATGGTATAGTATAAATGTTTAACCTTACAAAATGAATAAAAATAAAAAATAAAATAAAATTGATATTAAGTTTATAAGTTTATCGGTTGCCTTTTTTATTATTTCATTGGTTTAATCAAGTATGTTTAATGGTAATATAATATTAATACTAAATATATCTCAATTGTCATGAGTTTCTTTTAAGTTTGTGTTCCCCTATTTGCCTTAAACGGGGGCATGACAATTGGTGGTTAATGAAATGTGAGTTTGGATTACAGTTCTCTATATGATTTTAGTTGTGATTGCCGTTGTTGTGAATCGGTGATTTTGATCCTTAAAAGGTAGTTCAATTGACTAAAGACTACGCTCATAAAATGAAAGTCACTAGTTCAAATCCTCATCTTTCCTCTTGTGTGAACATGTCAAAAATAAAAAAAAATAAAAATCGGTGATTTTGGGTTTTTGGTTGATTTTGCTTTTGAGGGCCAAATAATGGGGTCTTAATATTAAGAAATTTGTTTGTTTATTTGGGGTGATTTCATTGCTGTTTTGATGAAATGGTTATGAAGAATTTGCAGAGAGAGAGAGAATGTGAGTGGGCAAAGAAGGAAGACAAGCAAAAACGGTGTTTAGAAAACTTCTATTAGTTCTTTAAAGCTATGTCGTTTAAGTTGAAAATATGAGATTTTAATCTGGACCGTAAATTAAAATCACAGAAGATGGTGCAATTATTTTTCTACCGCATAGAAGCTGGATCCAAATACTGAAGCCTTTTTTCTTTGACGCCTTTTTGCCAGGAATTTACAATATGATTTATGAAAATCTGGTTATGTCAATGTGATATGCATTCAATCACTGGACAACATGATGCTTTAAAATGCAAACACCAGAACAAGAATAAGAAGATTCACATCGATCTTCTACTCCGCAACAAAAGCCTCCAGCAAGAATTTATAAACACATAAAGGTGCACTCAGAAACTCTGTTAGTTCAGCCATTATATCTTGCAATCATCAAGACCACCCTAAGCAGTAAGCACTAAGCACCATCAATCTTCAAATAGAAGCTGCTTCCTACTAAAACTTTTCGATGAATAGATTCGTCATCATTGGTGAAAATAAATGGTACCTGTTTCAATTCAAAAGGGAGACTTCTTTAGAAGGTTGAGCAGTGTGCTCATGCAAGAAAAGTACAAGAAGAAAAAGAAAACACTAGTGAAAAGGCCCAAGCATTTACTTCCCTAGGAACCTCAACTCCACACAACAGCATTAAACTCTAAGAAAGCACATTTAGAACAGCCTACATTTTGGTTTTGAGAGAATGAGAGAACTTCTGAAATAGGATAGAGCAAGAACATGAATCATCATCCAAAGTTTCTATCACATGATACGTACACCATCTCAATTCTTACCAGAACTTGAATCATAAATTTTGTCCAAGCATATTTGCATTATAAGATTATAACATGTGCTAGCATAAAAATGTTCTTCGTGTATGACAATAAACATTTCTATGACAATAATTGGGGTCACATTGCGAAAAGAGCTTAGTTTTATCACAAATAAACATTTCTATGACAATAATAAAACCATTTGCCTTCGTAGCTAGTTGGTATATATTCCCCTCTCAGATGAGGAGGCATGTGTGTTTTGAGGGCAGAACCACTGCATCATGTGAGGATACAAGGTATGTCTAAACACCATAACATACTCGCTCCATCTTTTGTCTGCCCAAGTAACAAATACCTGATCTATATATTCTGCCTGCAAGATTTAAAGCTCATTTGGTTGAGACTGACTGCTATTCGCAAAATTCTGCTGGGATGCGGTTGTTAATTCTTTTTGGGGTTTTCTATACCACACAAATGCAAACCACAAAGTCCTCCATAAGCCCCCGTTTGCAAAGTGTGGAATAAATACTCTCCCCCAATATGGATAATATGGCCCCAGCAATTTGAGAAATGTGAAGAAAGCTGCTATGGCAATCAAATGCCAGGGAACTTCTGCATCCTGACAATTAAACCAAACAGGAATTATAACAAACACAAAATATCTAACAGGACTTTCCATTTGCCTTGTCCATAGAAAAACAGACTTTTGAAATGCTCTCATAAAGAATAACATCCACCCTAACCAAGCCTACTACCGAGTGGCATTAATTATTGTATCAAAGAGTATTTTGCCTTTTGATGATACCAAAAATATATGAGTTCATATTGGTGGTGAAAAAAATAATGATAATGAGAAAGCTTGTAGTCAATTTCATTAATTGGCTTTCAATTATCTCTTCTTCTTCTTCTTCTTTTTCTTTTTTGCCTTATCTCGCTTTGTAAGTTACACACTTGATGGGTCTTGAATCCATGAACTCACCCTATTCTTTTATTTTCTTTTTTTTTTTCTTATTGTTTTGTTTGGGGGTTGTGCCATGACCATGTAGTAATGTGGCAACAATGCAACAGATGATGCCATTTCTCACCATATGAACAAGAATCACAAGAGGTTTTGATTGACCACTCATGTTCTACCCAACTAATGCCAGAGAATTAAAATAATTGATTAATGCTAAATAAACAATTTCACCTTGAGAACTGAAGATAGATCCTGTGCTGTATCTCTCAAGACCCCAGCAACAGCAATCCCAATAGAAGTGGAATAGGGACAAGAAAAAGCTTCCTTTCATGCGCACAGTAAGACATTTCACTAAGGGAGGTAACTGCCAGTAAGGGTACACATAAGTATTTGACAACTGCCAAGATGAGGTCGAGGATGAGTTGAACAAAGTTCTCCAGTGCTCTGTTCCAAGGGAAGCTCTTGACTGATTGAGGACAATTGTCCCACAACTTTCTTGCCTTATCCATTAGGTGGTTCAATTTCAATTTTCCAGGATCATCTGACTGGTTTGCCGACATATTTATTGCAGCACACGATATCTGGGGCCTAGTATTATGAAATAACCTAAATGTATAATCTTAACACATTATTTGGATGGATCTGTTAAGATTAATTTTCAGATTTAAATATTCCAAACAATTCAAAAGACCACTTTTGGATAATGAAAGAAGGAATTCTTTTGCTGGTTCCACAACCACTGAAGGACTCCAAAAAGAGATAAAAAATAGAAGAGATTTTTCCCCTCCTGACCATTCTAATTTCAAATTACAAGAATTTACGAATTCTCAAGTTTCTCTCTGCTTTTTATTCTCAAAACTCATTAAGAAAAAGGATGAGAAAATGATTCTCCTTCTGACAGATCCATGCATCAAATTATATATATATATATATATATATATATATATATAATCAAGAAACCCGATAAATTCAACACAAAAATAAAATTAAAATAAAATAAAGATAACCCCAAAGACACCCATTTAATTTGCTCTTATTAGACCCGTTTCCAAAATCTACCTTTCCAAGCAACCAAACACATCCATTGGAAGAAACATAAAGAAATAGACCCTCAAAACATATGAGAAACCCGTCTACTATAAATTTTGAAAATTAATTTTACGCATAAATCGGAAGAAAATTCAGATATATATATAAAGCTTTACCTTGAACCCCTGAAGCCAAGGAGAGTGAATTCTGAGAGCCATTTTAGCGGAAGCTTGGAGATGAGTGGAAGCAGATAACAAATGTGAGGGATATGGGGTCGTCATTTCTGATAAACAAGAAGCCCTTTAGGCAAATACAGAAAGTTAAACTGATGGGTTCGCTCAAAGTGCCATGACTGAGACTGAGTCTTTGGAGGATAAGATCTTGAAACCCTTTTGGAGTCCCAACAGTCCTTACGGAAAACGTTGGAGTCGGAGGGTTTAAGCCTTAAGGTGGTAGAGCAATGATTAGGTACTGCCGTTTTAGTTTGAGCACTTGTGTACCTGCATCTAATATTTGGTTTTATTTCACTTTAAGAACAGCCTTTTTTTTATTTATTTATTTTTTTTTTTTTTTACGTCCACACAAGAGAGAGGAGAGAAGATTCAACTAGTAATTTTCACTTTATTAGCGATCCTACCTCTGAGACTTCTTTTTCTCTTCTTCTTCTTCTTCTTTTTCTTTTTTTTTTTTTTTATAAAAAAAAAAGCAAATAGGTTAGTAGCACTAGAGAATGAAAAATAATTTGACATTATTTTTTCTTCTAGGTGTAAAAAAGAAATTAACAAAAAAATTGTAACACTCTAAGAAATTAATTCGTAATCAACTCATTTGCACATTCCCGAGCCTATTTACCAAGTAAATAAGTCTTAATGGATTCTCTACTCCTCAAAAAAGAATACTAAACAACATAAACATATGATATTCTACCAACACTAAGGGTTGTTTGGTTTGCGGAATATGTATTTCATTGGAAAAATGAATAGGTATTATTAGGAATAGAAAATGTTGGAATAGAGTAAGTATTCCAATTCTTTAGTTTGGTTGCAATACTGCCAACACATATTTGATAATTGAAATTGAACTAAAATGACTAAAAAGCCCATTTGATTTATAATTTTTCTAAAACTCAATTTTTCAAAAAAAATCAAAAAAGTTGACCTAAAAAAAAAATCAAAAAATCAAATGGGTGGCCGGCCACCCACAACATGCACAAAGGGCCTTGTCGTGGCCCTTTGAGTGCGGCCACCCTTGGTAAGAATTGTGGTAGGTAAAAAAAAAAATTGAAGAATTAGGGGTGGCGGTAAGAATCGGGTGGCTACCCATGGCCGCGCCACCCGATTCCCATCACGCCACCCCAGGGCCTTTTGTGGGTGGCCGACCACCCCAATGGGAGGTCGGCCACCCATATGTTTTTTTTCTTTTAACATTTTTTTCTTAAAAAAAAAGTTTGAGAGAAAAAAATAAAAAAATAAAAAATGGTTTTTTAAAAAAATCTTGTCATTGCCTTCAGGAATAGTATTCCCCTCATTTTTTAGAGGAATGACTATTCTTGTGTGTAAGGGATTAGTGATTCCCATGAGAATCACTTTTCTTAGGAATAGACTCTTATCAAACAAAAGAATAATAATTTCATAGGAATAGCTATTCCATTTCAGGAGTATATTCCGCGAACCAAACATACCCTAATAATTACAACCAAAGTAGTCCTTAAGAGGTAGCTCGATCAACTAGGATCATGCCTAATGAAGTGAATGTCACTAGTTCGAATCTCATTCTTCCTTCTTGTGTGGACATGTAAAATAATAATAATAATAATAATAATAATAGCCAAAGTATTTACCGAAAATCATTACATTAACTAAAATCCTTACAATAAACACATCATTACTATAAGATGGTTCTATACTAAACAAATTCTTTACTAACATTACACATTCAGATTTAAAATTCCAAGTCATGTGCAAGTACATAATAGAATAATTCTAACGGTTTTATGAGCATACATATATAATAACCTAATATCCAACTCAAAAAAAAAAAAAGGCCCGTTGAACTCTCCAAATGAACAACATTTTTCCTTAGTTCGAGGCTCAAGTATGCGAGCATTCATCATGGCAGTCACTAACTGGCCTGCAGCATTCAACAATTTAGTTACCTCTATGTTTGTATCAGTGCTTTCCTTCCCTTTAGGAATTATATATACCTTAACTTTTGAACCATAATTGATCACTCAATCATTATCTTAATCATTTTTATTTAGTTACATGTATTTTCATTGGGTTTATCCACATTACACTTGGTTTCACATTTTAATTTAGGGATAAATGCAAAATTGGTTCCTATGGTTGGCCTAAATTATAAATCACTCCTTAGGATATGACAAATAATTTATAAATCCATGTAGTTGGCCTAAATTACAAATCATTTCCTGTTGTATAAAAAATAATTTATAAATTCTCAGGATAGGCCAAAATAACAGTTTACCCACTAAAATCAATTTACGTTAAGTAATTTAACAAAAATTCGTTACTTTGTCATGTTACAATAAATTAACCTAATCTCTTATATACCAAAATTTTACTTTGTGTAAAACTCTCCCTAATTTTCATCTTCCTAGCCACGATTTGGGAGCATTTTGCAAGAATTTGACGGTTGCATTTTGTGAAGTGGCTAAGGAAGATGAAGATGATAGAGGGTTACACACGGTGTAAAATTTTGGGGATCCAAGAGATTAAGGTTAATTTACTGTAACAATATGACATTGAGTGAGCTAATGTGTAATTTTAGCTGGTGTCGTAAAATGATGAGAAAAATCTTAATTGTCATTTTTTAAAGTAAAAAAATTCATAATAACACGTGTCGAGTTTTTTTTTTTTTTTATGACATGACAAAGTGACAGATTTTGTTAATTTACTAAATGAAATTTGATTTCAAGTAGTAAACTATTATTTTGGCATGTTTTAAGGACCTATAATGATTTGTAATTTAGGTCAATTATAGGAACCTATAAATTATTTTTATAACACAAGGAGTGATTTATAATTTAGGCTAATATCAATGACCAATTTTGTATTTATCCATTTCATATATGTTTTTGAATTGGGATATTGCAAAAACCACCACCGGGTTTAGCAAAATGTTGACTCAACAATAATACCCATCATATCATATATTTCGTACTAATTAGGACTATATCTTTACACACCGCAAGCAAGTATTTAGAATTAAGAGAAACTACATTTATTCTTTTAAACTACTATTCAATTTGTAATGTCCCCTACCAATTGACCAAGCACTTTTACCCTTCGTTAGGGCATTTCGTTAAATCCATCGAAAAATAGGGCAAGTGTGATACAAGTAAGTCAAAATAATAATAATAATATTAAAATAAGTGCCCCCAAAAGCCCCCCTAAAAGGCATTTCTTGGCTAAAAGTAAAGCCTACAGAATTTTAATTCGCTTATGTTTTGCAGCTGTTACTCTACATAAGGTTTAAGCCAATTGCAAAGTCAATGAATAAGATTCTAATGGGCAAGAAGCTTTGTATGATCACCTGTTGTTTCATAAATGGTTGTTATAACATAACCGATAAAAAAAAGTTTCTATTATTAGGTTGTATGAATTTTACATAAATTCTAAGGAAATTATATAGTAAGTCTTTGAGTCAACCATCTAAAACAAAAAAATTCCCTAATTTTTTTTTTCTCGATATTTTACTTTATGTATCAATCGAAATGACAATAAACTATTTACTGTCAAATTTTTTTAACAATCATTAGTTTAAGTCAAAACACACTGTTTCATCTTATTAAAATATTAATTTTTTAATTTAATTTTAAAATTTAAATCTAAAAAATAAAATAAAATAAAGGACAGGGGTGGCCAAACCACCCGATAGGGGGTGGCCAGCCACCCCCTAGGGCTTGGGGGTGGTTCTACCACCTACAAACCGACCGTTTGGGGGTGGCTGAACCACCCCCTTGGCCCAAGGGGGTGGTTTGGCCACCTCTAGACCAGTCGTATGGGGGGTTGGCTACCCCTATCCTTCTTTTTTTTTTTTTTTTAGATTTAGATTTAAATTTTAAAATTAAATTAAAAAATTAATATTATAATGAGGTAAAATGATGCGTTTCAACTCAGAATAACATTTGTTAAAATTTTTAAAAGCAGAGAGTCTATTATCATTTTGATTGACCTAAGAAATTAAAAGTTGAAAAAAAAAAAACTAAAAAATTTTTAATTTTGAAAAGTTGACTTAGTAACTTACTATACAATTTTCCTAAATTCTAATGTATAAGAGTTTATCTTCAATTTGGTCGTGGCATAAAGGACCGAGTTTACGCCCACCAATAGGAGCAAGACATCTCAGCTAAAAGAAAAAAATGCACAAAAAAAATCTACACCCAGCACCACTTGATTTTCAACTAAAAAGAAAGAAAAGAGAAAGAAAGAAGAAGGGGGGGTCTCCCTCACCTTGCCTGATCTATCTCGCCTGGTCTTGCTGCCTCTCCGTTAGATCACTGGCCGTGGGTCTTCTGCACCCACGGTTTGTTTGTTTGTTTGTTTTTTTTAGGCCATGGGTCGTAGACCCACGGTTTGTTTTGTTTTGTTTTTTTTTTTCCAGCCATGAGTCTCGCAGCACCTCGTCGTTGCCGTCCCTCGCCGTCGCTCTGCCCAGACACCTCGCAGTGACCCACCTTGCAACAAGTCGACGACTGGCCACCGAGACCTATGGCTGGGTCTCGCCGGCCGTGGGTTTGGTTTTTTCTTGGTTTTAGGATGATAAAATCCCAAAAAGGGTTAACTTTTTTCCATAGGTTTTAGTTTTTGAGGCATTAGAAACGAGTTTTGTGGCATTAAAATCGATTTTTGAGACATTAGAAACAATTTTTTAAGCTGGCCAGATTATTATTATTTTTTTTGGGTTTTTGGGTTCGCTAGAGACAAAAATGGCCACTAGGTGCCGGATCTCTCTCCCCCTGGCTGTTGGGGTGGATTGCGGCCACCCCCAGTGGCCGGATATTTTTTCTTTTTTTTTTTTTTGCCGGAAAAGTCCCTGGAGAGGGCGGTGGGTGGCAGCATCTGCTCGCTAGAGGTGGGCGATGGCGATGTGGCGGCGTCTGTTTATTTGGTTGGTTAATTAGATGATTCGGTGTTTTGATTTTATTTTATATTTGTGCATTTATCTTAATATGATGAGATGTCAACTTATTATTGGTGACAAAAAGGCTGGGTATTCTGCCATGACCGAACAGTAGCACCACTCAATGTATAAAAACCGCTTAAGAGAAGTTACAAAGTCCATTTCATCCAGACAACCTAGGATACAGAGCCCACCTGCCCAGAGCAAGTAGACCCCATGACCCATAATAATGAATCTCCATCTATAACACATTTTTCTGCTAGCTTTGGAAGCATAAATTCCAAGTGCAAAGCTTTCTTTTGTGAATAAAGAAATATGGAGGTCAATATTTTTTTTTCCATATGTGACCCATCTCATCTTACAAATCAACCATTAGATTTGTAGACTTACTATTAGATTTGTAGACTTATGTAAATCCTATAAATCTAATGATTGATCTATTAAATTTATAAGAAAATATGACCAAATATGAAAATTTATTGAGCCCCACTAGCATTTCTCTTATGATTAAATCCCGTCATCCTGTCATCGTTCAAAAACATTCAGTTTCATCCTGCAATCGTCATTCATTTTCAGCCTTCTCTTCTTCTACTTCTTTTGTTGACACAAGATAAACAATCGTAAAACTTAATTTCTCCCAGCTTGTTCACAACTGATTCTTACAGCTAGTTGAGATAGATTGATGATAATCTCATCCATCAATCGCATGGTCATGGAAGATCAGTTTAAATAACTGATTACCAACAGTGCTGCAATATTATTATGCCATCAAATCATCCCATACATTATTTTATGATATAAAGACATGGTTCTAACAGTATGGGACTTTTGTATTCAAAACTCTTCAAAACAGTAAGCAACTTCTGCCGAGAGAGATTCCACAACATATTTTCCTGCAACAATCAATGCAATGTCACTTATTTAGATACAGGAAGGTTCCACATTACACAATTCAGAATAAATCCACTCTTTCAGTGAACAAAACAAACACAGCCTAAGTTCACAGACCTCTTGAACTTTGAAGCATATTAAATAGTTGAAATGAACAAACTACAGGTTTACATAGCATATGGCAATCTATATAGAACAAAATTGCTCTTGGAGTTGGAGGAAGATTCTCAAGTTAAGAGATAAAGCTAAGAGGTTTTTGAGGTTTGAAGTTGGTAAAGGGGAAGATATTCATCTTTGGTTGGATTCATGGCATCCATCTGGTGTTTTGTTGGAGAATTATGGTTATAGGGTTGTGTATGATGCCCAAAGTAGAGTGGAGGCTAAACTTTCCTCTGTAATTTTTAATGGAGAATGGTATTGGAGGCCTGCAAGATCTGATGATTTGGTTGAAATTCAATCAAGGCTACATGAGGTAAGATTAGGTCTTCAAGATAAACCCCTTTGGACTGCTTCCAGGAAAGGTGTTTCTCTCAGTGCAGAAACTTGGGAATTCCTTGAGAAAAAAGGGAGGAGGCTGCTTGGTGGAAATTGGTATGGTTTCCTCTTGCTATTCCAAAGCAAGCTTTTATTCTCTGGTTGGCTATGCAAGATAGACTCAGCACTGGTAATCGGTTGCTCAAATGGGGCTATGCAGGGATTTTAAATGCTTATTTTGCTATAACCAAACTGAAAGTAGAGATCATTTGTTTTTTGAATGCAGTTTCAGTTATCGTATATGGAAGTTTTTTATGCATCGTTGTGGAGTGGAGGATCCTTCTTTGATTTGGGAGGAGGTTATACAACTAGGAATCAAAAATTGGGGGAATAAGGCTTTAAAGGGTCTTGTTTGCAGATTGGTTTTTGGTTCAGTGGTTTATAATCTATGGAGAACTAGAAATGAAGTTAAGCATTCTGGCCATCCAAATACTGAAGAACAGATTGTCAAGAAGATCCTTGGGAAGTGAGGTCTAGAATTGTTGGGAAGGGTAATTTTCCTAAGACTAGAGGGAATCTCTCTTTAGTTTCATTATGGAATTTGCTTGTATGCATGCTAAAGTGATTTGTTCCTGTAGATGGTTGGTTTTTTTTTTTTTTCTGCATATTCTATTCCTTTCTGCAAATTATGCAGATGTTAGTTTTCTGCAAATTTAGCTGCTGCGCTCGATCGCATTTTGGTATGCGATCAATTGCAAAAAGAGAAGCGCTCGATCGCAGCATTAGAAAGTTCCGACTTATCTAGCAATGAGTGTGCAATCAAGCATAGATCGATCGCAGCATCAAAAGTTTCAGCTTATCTAGCAGAGAAACTGTGATCAAGCGCAGTCATCGAGCGCACATCGAGTGCTCAAGTGCACTCGAGCCTGATTTTATGTGATTGAGCGCACTTTGAATGTAGTTGTTTTTTCTTGGTGGTTTTAGTTTTGTTTGGCTTCTGTGAAGTTGTTTGACCCGATGGTAGGGTTTGTAATCGTTGATGGTTGTTTTTGGATTGGTTTGTTTTTAATGAAATGGTTTATTCGAAAAAAAAAAAAAAATCTATATGGGCAAAAACTATAACATGCATTTTCATCTCAAATGAATTAGAATAAGAGGTTTTAGAAGCCCTGCTATGCATTAGGTGTGGTAACAGAGAGTAGAAAGATGAGAAGCCTGAGGAACAAAGAAGCTATGGGAAAGAAATGATAGCCTATGACTTGTACAAACTGTGATCCGAGTTTAATGACAAAGATGTGTCGATCGGCATTGGGTTTAATGATAATAAAGAGATTTCAGAAGCAAAGAGTTGAATTAGACTCACATGTTTTAACTATTTCTGAAGATGAAAACAACAAGTGCTTAAGGAAACAAGGGCAGGTATAGAAGTCCTGTATTTTCTGGATATCCCATCATCACGTTCAGATTCTGTAAAGCTTGACCAGAAGCTCCCTTCACAAGATTATCAATCTGCACCAATGTTCTAAGAGATTAGCCGATGATGATTCCTAGGATAATAGTTATAACAGAAATGGGGAAATTTTAACATAGAGATGTATGAATGCAAACATACAACTGAGACAATTATTGCCCTTCCTGGAATTCGATCTGGAAAGACATTCATTAAACAATAATTGGATCCTCGAACATTATGAGTGCGAGGGACTACTCCTCTCTCCAACAAAACTACAAACTCTTCATCCTGCAACAAAAAATTAAAAGGAATATGAAAATCCCGTTGATTACCTGAATAAGCAGATGAGAACATATATATAAGCCAGTAAGCAGAATATACACATCAAACCATGTGCTTGAACAACAGTTAAATACTATACCTCATAAGAGATCTTTAATTGGTGGTATAAATCGTCAATTGTTACACCAGGAGCCATTTCCACATATATAGTTGATTGCATACCACGGTTCTAGAAGACAGAAGAGGTATAAAATAAGTCCTTTGTAAACAAAAAGAGTTACAGAAGATTAAACGCAGTGTAATTATCACCATTGGCATTAGGTGTGGAGTGAAACTGATAGTTATATTTGAATTTGCAGCCTGAGAGAGTCCCTGTTCAATTTCTGGAACTGAAATTCATATAAAGGTTACTGCTTCATGCTATCAAATATAGAGAATGCACTCATTCTAGTGCTTAAAATCACTAATTATCTCATAGGGTAATATCAAAACTTCTGAACAATTAAATAATTCTGATTCGTCCAAATAAATAAAAAGCGAACAAAGATAGCCAATTCAAGCATCAAACTGAAGATTGATGTCAACTGGCAACTTCCACCTATTATGCCCCAGACTCCCACTAGGTGGCCACCTAAAGCCCACTCACCAGAAGGATTCATTTTAGTCAGCCAACAAATATTTGCTCCAAAAACAAGAAGACAATATCAGGAACTTCTATCTACAGTACCAATAAAGAAACACTAGCCTCCATTCCCTTATACTAATCCTTAAATTTTTCTCTGATTGGGCATTTTGAATTGAATCACCCAATTAATTTTTGACAGAATTACAGGAAGATAGTGCAAAACTCCAACTCTGTAACACAACTGGTAAGCATAGCAGAAATAATATCGTGCAGTTAATAAAAGTATTCTTCTTGCATATGTGAACTGCAAACTGCATAAATCTATGAGGGGAATTTTTCAGGTCATAAACTTGTCACCGAACAGTATGCCCCTAACTGTCACTTGTCATTGAACATAATGGTCAAAAGTTGGCCATGTTCTCCAATTAAATTATGAATGCTTTTAGATTGTCCAGATAACAGTTCTTTATCTTTAGCATATTTCACTCAGCTTGTTTTTCAAAGATTAATGAATATCATTATTTTCAATATCCATTGCTAATCTTTCCATTCTTTTTTTTTTTGGGGCGGTGAGGTGGGTTGGGGATGGGTTTGAGGGAGGGAGTAGATCCCTTCAGTTCCACTTTTTCTTTCTGCCCTTAAACATACTTTCTGAATATCCAACTGTTCTACCAGACCTGCCAAAGGAACAACAATCCACAATTGGTTGACTAAATCCGCAACTAAATAGAATGATAAGACAAATTTAATTCACAATTACTATTTTACTCATAGATCTCTTATATCTTATTAATGCACTGACATATCAGCAAGTTAGGATCAATCAACACACAGGTAGATTAGAAAAAATATAAACAAAAAGGGTTTATTATACCGCCCACCTATGCTTTATGTCAAAATTGAGTTGTCAATCTGTGATTTAGAATGTCAGATCTTTTAATATTTTTCCAACCAAAATCAATAAACTTGCATATGTAAATCACGTGCCTCAAAAGGAAAGCTAAGAAAATACAATTGCAATCTCATTAGGATCTGATATATTAAACCCATGACTCAAAAGCAAATATAATTGAACTTTAGGAAAGTAAAAAAAATGCAGCTTTTTCAACCACAAATTTGCAACTTGAACTCAATCGCACCACATGGATCCCCCAAAACCAAAAATATATATTTATATATAACGCAAGGCACCAATCATTTTTTTTTTTAACAAAATAGGATTTGTCTCTTGTGCTCCAAGTGTAAGACATGAATGTTTAAATACTTCAGATGCATATTCCAAATTCCAAAACAAAATCTTACCATGACGATGCCTGGTAATTCCATAAGAGTAAATGCCTTCAGAAATTTCAGTGTACAAATTTGCCTCCTTGGCGCCTCGTCCTACATGACAAACCAGGTAAGGAGTCATAAAACAATGCACCGAGAATTCCTAGCAAAGAATTTTCAAGGGAAAAAAAGGTGAACAAATCCTAACCTGCTCCACTCACACCAGATTTTGCATCAATAATAATATTCCTAAATTCAATAAGATTTGCCTGCAAACCAAAAAGCATGCAGAAAACCATCAAAACAGTAAGGCATAAAAGTGACCAATGGAGCCCTAACCAGCATCAGGTTAGTGACCAGGCAACTGGAAATCTTTAATTTTTGGAATGGGAAGTACAGTGCCATAATCTAAAGAATGCACCACGCATATCCAAATTTAAAACAAGATGTCAAAACATGTGCTATTAAAATACTTCAAACACCCATATTATCAAAGATCAGTCAAATATGTTAAACTTAGGAGGATGGATTTCACATTAGAATGAGAGTAATTAGTGTAGCCAAGGTTCATATAATAATTAGTCAGATAAATCCCTAATTCGACTATCTTCAAACACCTTTCTTAAGTTTAAACTTTATCTAGTTTATTCAATTCAATTGAAATTATCTTTTGTACATTAATAATTTTTTCTTCCTTTCTTTTCTTGAGGAGCTTCTAAGCATGCTATTTACTACCTCTTCCCATGTTATCATAGAAACATCTAAGCATATCTACAACCTGTGTATAAATTTAATTGTCTCTGAGATACATTCATAAGTCTTAATTTTGAGCAGCTAATTTCAAGTACAATTCTCACATTTTGCAGATGTATTTGGGGGTTAAAATAACCCCAGCATAGACTTATCATCACACTGCACATAAATTTAACCAACTGTCACCAAAGAACACAATGATCCATCCAATGCACAACATGGAGTAAACACAGAATAATGGACACAAACCTTAATCAAGGGAACAAGAGGAAGCTGAATGGATGTTGGATAACAACCAGGATTAGCAACTAGACGTGCACTTTTGACTTCCTCTCTCAAAAGCTCTGTCAAACCATATATAGCTTCTTTCTGCATCCAGGTAATGCATTAATCATTTACATAAAGAATAAAGCAATGAGTAGAAAAATAAAATAAATCAAGAATGAATATGCCAAAGTTTAATGTTCTGATACCCTTTGCACACAACAAAAGCAAAAAAATAATAATAATAAATAGATAACTTAATGAAAAAAGATTAATCATGCCCGTTAGTTAAAATTTGGAAGGCAATTCTGTCAAGAGGAATCCTTGGTGATTTCAATTTAGTTCTAAAGAAAATTGAGGACAAAGAAGTGCCCACTTCATGTTGAGAAAAATATTTTCAATAGAGGGTGATAAGATATTTTATTTTATTTTATTTATTTATTTTAAGTATGAGGGTGATCAGATATTCTACGAATTACCATCCTCCTTCCCTGCAAATAGCTCATTACAATAATGTACATGCACAAAAACAAATATTGAACCGGCAAGTATGGAAAAACCGTAAGTAGGAGGCTGTTTTTATCAATATATCACAGAGCTGGAGAATCAAAACCACCAGCCAAACTTCTCTTGACCAGCATCCAATATTCAACATAAGGTAAAGAAAGTCAAAGACAAGTACCTCCAAATTTAAGAAAACAACATTTGTACAATCACAAGTTTAATTTTGACACCTAAGCTCCGGGCTTCCAAGTACAATTGAACAGAGAGAATTGAATCATATTCTTGCATCACTGAACAGCCCTCATATGCATCACATTCACGAAGAAGGAAAAAAATCCAGGGGTACAAAAAATCTCAACACTAATTTTGAGTGGCAGGTTTAAAATACATAGAAGAACACTGCCGCTACCTGCAAATCTGGTGCTCTGTGTGCCTGACCATACCATTCTTCATATTCAGATATATCTTGCAGCCGAAAGTCCTGTGGTAATATACTGTAAGACTTTCACACGAGCAAAACAGCCAGTTCTAAATTCACCATGGGATGCATCTAAACACAACTATGACAATGCAGGAATAAATAGTGCCAATGCAAAGCTTACTGCAGAAAGATCAACAATCTTCAAACCCTTGGGAAGAGCTTTTATGATTTCCTGAGAATTAACAGATGATCATACAAATTAGTAAAAAAGAGATTAAGACTAAGAAATGCATTTCCATTGCAAAAACCTTCATCAACGTTGTTGAACAACCAATGAAAAGGGATTAAAAGAAACCTGAGTGGTCCCATGTGGCAAACAACAAAATACAGCATCCACATCAGAAAAGTTGGCATCCTTGACAGAAACCATATCTGGCAAATCCTGCAAACATAAGAGGAAGTCAAGTATTGTACTTCCATGACAAAGTATTGAAAACTATGCCATTAAGGAAACACTCATTAAAATATTTAGAATCTCAATTATTAAACTTACAGCCTCAAAGGTACTGAATGCAATCATACTACATGAAATACACAAAAGATGTATTTTATGCATTTACGGAAAGAGTCATACTTGTGTGACTAAATGAGGGAATACTGATCCAATTGACTGGCCAGCTTTTTTATCAGCAGTCATCAGAGTGATACCAAAGTGCGGATGGTTTGCCAACAAGCGAACAATCTGCAAAAAAAGGATCATTCAATGCCAAAGTGAAAACAAGTAGGAAATGGCTAAATTCAAATTATTAAAGTTTTAACCCATCTCAAATACAGACATCCAAATTATGAGGTAAATTTGTTAATTCTGCCAAAAAAGAAAAAAGAACACTCCCACTTTTGTAAGATCTTTTTTAAAGAATTTATAAGTTCCTTCTTGGTGATTATCTGTATTAGCAGAATATATTATGTTTAAACAATTTAGTTTGATATAAATCAATATCATCTTTCATTAGAAGTATGTACGTGCCTTTTCCTTATAAATGCCCAAATAAAAGAATGAACTTCATTTATAACAAAATATACCAGGAAAAAAAAGTATAGAGAGAGAGAGAGAGAGAGAGAGAACGATACCCACTAAAGCTTATGCAGTGGCATTACACTTCCAAAATTAAATATTAAATTAGCAGCGCATATTAGCCAACACTATTCAAGAGCAAGCTCCTGGGTCAGCTTCTCATTTACGCCAATATCATAATTTCAAGTTGACTGTTTAGTTTCAAATAGCTCCATTAAAGACACTACATAGTCACAGAAAGGAACAAAAGAACCAGCATAAATATGTCTAGGAGGTGTGAGTGAGGCATAATACCTCAGAACCAGTGTAACCACTGGCTCCCAGAACACCAATCCGAACTTCCTTTTTTGGCTTCTGCGTTTTTGTATTCACAGCACATTTAACAAACATCTTCCCTTCTTTTGGCATGTTAACCTTTGAAATCTTTGATCCATCCTGCATTTCAATAGCATAACTTAAAAAACACAAAAATTCAAGTTGCCTACCTTCAAACTCCATAAATTCTCAAAAGATATTAACTTTCCAAGTAATAGACTGAACCCAGGTCGTAAAAACAGAATTTAACATTTTTCCTTGGTTTGGCTGCTGAGAAAATGTACAAAAGAAAAAAAGGTACAAAATTCCCATTTTTTTGGTACCTAAAATTAACAATTGACTCAAATAAGCCACATGCATGTATCGGGCTCACTTTACTGTACTTCGATATTCAAACAACAGAACATTTATTTTCGTTTCTCTTACTACATTATCCCGGAAAACAAACAGAAAGCTGTACAAACCTTCCAAAAGCACCCAGTGTCAAAACAAATTGACCCGAAGGTTGCAGTGCTCATTTTCTGTCAGAAACAGGGAGTGCTGAAATCAGAAAACAAGATTCTACAATCTTAATCACAACACATACATACATACATACATATATATATATATAT
This sequence comes from Carpinus viminea, assembly GCA_013348765.1. Lineage (NCBI taxonomy): Eukaryota > Viridiplantae > Streptophyta > Magnoliopsida > Fagales > Betulaceae > Carpinus > Carpinus viminea. Next base: position 15,511,830 of record CP054669.1, on the reverse strand, counting down.
ATATGTGTGTGTGTGTGTGTACGGATGTGGGGATGAATAGATTTTACCTTTATGGGATGCCTGGAATTTGATGCTTAATAATTTGAAGAGTAGCGTTTGATTTGGGAGAGAATAAACTGTACTTTTGGGTTAGTAAAAGCAGAGAGAACGAGTAGAGAAGAGAAGACCAATGGCAAAGCCTTAGAAAATCTGAAAGGGGTAAAAATATAAAATATAAAGTATAAAATAAAAATAAAAATAAACCATTGGAATTAGTGAAGGGTTGCTTGGTAGTTGGTTATATAAATATATTTTTAATATTTTAACCACTAATTATCTAGAACATCTTTGAAAGCTTTTGGTTTACTTTTTGGGTTAAGCGGAAATGCGTAGGCTGAAAAACCATTGAATGAAAGCAACGTGGAAATGTGGAATGACGTTTTAGTGTTGAAGATAACGTTTTTTAGAATATTATTAGTAGAGGCATGATACAGACTAAACTTTTTTTTTAATAAATGTTTAATTTTTGTCTCTTTTTTTTTGGTATTTTTTAAAAAATGAAAAATAGTATTTTTTCTTTATAATATTGTCATTTTTTAAAAAAAATACAATTTTTCATTTAAAAAAATACTAAAAATAGATAGACCAAAAATATATATTATTGCTTTAGACATTTTTTTTTCATTTTTTATTTTTTTTTTAATTATAGAAAAAGACAAAAGTTGAATATTTCTTGGGCTAAAAAGTTGGGCCTTTAATATTTCCCTTATTAGTATGATTCTCTTTTTGGGTGTAACTTACAAGAAATTAAAAAAAGAAAAAAGGAAAGTCTACATAATTACTCAAACTACCCCCCAATTAATAATGTACCCTTAAGGTTTCAGTTGTGACAATGTTCTCTCTCAAACTACTAAAAAATGTTAATGTTCCCCAAATGACAAAACTACCCTCAATAAATTAACTTCTAGAAAAAAAACTTAAAACTAAAAAAAAAAAAAATTCTTGTATTAGAAAAATGTTTTTTTTTTAAATAAAATTTTAATTTGAAAAAAATTAAAAGCTTTCATTTAAAAAATAAAAGAAATCATTATTTTTAAATTAAAATTTTTGTTTAATTTTTTTAAAAAATTTATGGGTATTTTTGTCTTATTAAGAAATATATAGGAGATTTTTTTTTTTTTTTTTTATCTTTTTCTAACCTTGAAAGATCATTGATAATATTTTGATAACTTAGAGAAAATATTGTTATAATTAAAAATTTGAAAAAATATTTTCAACTAATGATGACAATATTTTTTTAAAAAAAGAAGAAGAAGAAAGTGAAGTGTGCAGCGGCTTTGGGTTTTTTGTGTTTTGGGTGTAAAAAGCCTAAAAGGTGCGGGGCTGGGTGGGTGTCCGGGTTGTACCCAAGACCACCCCGCATAGGCAATCAAGTATCTAACCCAAATCCGTGATTTGAACACTAAAATTCGGTCTTCGCAAGGAAGGATGGGGTGGATGGGTCGGGTATTGCAGGTTTGGGCGAGTTTTGCCTACCCCTAATTATTGTCATTATCAAATTTCTTTTTTAAAAAATAAATTCGGGCATAGCCTTGCCTTGGGACAAATATTGCACCCAATACGACATGCGGAAAGCATCTCTCCATCAAACTTTGTATCACAGCAAAACCATAAGGTCTTTCACTTTTGTTACCACAGGGCTTAGTCCTCGGCCAGGGAGGCCAATATTACCAGAACTCTTTTCCTTCATAAAAACTTGTGAATTTCTTCCATGGAGGCTGTACCATTTGCAAGTTGGAAGTGACGTATATTAACATAGATTTATATGGAGCAGTTACTCAAGTACAAAAGAATTTGATTCATTTGATTAAATTGTTCAACCAGCAAATACAAAATGGTAAACAATATACTGATTTTCATTAAATTAAAATTATACGGGTATTATGGGAATATTTACACCACTACAAAAGAATTAATAATATACAGCTTCAAGCAGGCCGATCAAAAGATATACATACAAAGAATAATACGATAATTAGCAAGAAGCTAACCACAGCTCCCCCAATTACCCCCCCATGCATGCTTATCGATCTAAAGCAGAAAGAAATGCAGATTGGGATTGCCTTCTAGGAGTTCGACAATTCTCATCTGTCCTTGAGTTTATTGGTGAAGATTGTGGCATGAGCTCAGTCAATCGAATTTTTTCATGGCTAATTCTGTTCTGTAGAAAGAAAATATAATGGTTACATGTTTTTATTAGCTCCTGCATATTTATTATCCTATACATATATCACTTGCAAAGTACTTAAAACCAAATGTATGTATTCCGTTTACCTTATACTTCAACTCTTGCAATTCTCTTTCCAGTGAAGTAAATCTATTTTTGAGCTGCTCCAAGACCTCTTCAGGGCCAATATTGGGTGCTCGTTTTGTTATTCCAGCTACCTGAAAGTTAAGAATTAAATAAGAGAATAATTCCAGAATGTGTGTTACCAACTAAATCTTAGTCCATCATTTTCATTGCTGAGAAGAAATTAGCGAATCACTTCTCACAGACCTTTAGAACACTGGTGCACAAGCCCAATAACTTGTGTGCTAACTGCACCTTCTCCTCCTCAGTTTCCTGCGGCAAATCCAGTTGACTGTTTAGCCTTTCAACTCTAGTTATTGGTTGAGCATACCCACCACATCTCTCTTTCTCTAGGTGTGTGTGTGTGCACGTTTACTAACCTTCAGTTTGATACTCAAACGTTGCTCCTCATCATAATTAGTATAGGGATTCTTTCCTGTGGAAGCGCGGAAGCGAGCAAGCTCTTCCTTGACGTGAGAGTATAACCTCTGATCGCCGCAGCTTGGCGCTAAGGTCTTCATTCTGAATTTTTAGCATGTTGTTTTCTTCCTGTTGCATTATTGAAATCCCACAATAACATTGATTTTAATCAGAAAGAGGGAGGTGTACATGTTTCCATGATGTTCAACAACAGGCATGGCCACAGAAGGTTCTAAACCTGCAGAACTTGATAAAACTGAATTTGAAGTAATTGACAATTTCTTGCCTTGATTTTTGCATGATGATGAATGCGCTGCTGGAGGTTTTGCTGCCCAGACAGCTTCTTTACTTCCCCTTCAAGTTCCATCACCTTCTGCTTATGATTTACATTCTCCAGCTACATAGATTAAAGAGAGTAGTAAGGCCACAAAACCAAAAGGCCAAAAAAAAAAAAAAAATTACTCTTAACAAGAACCATATCTTTTCCAAAATAGATAATATTGCAACCTTCAACATTTCATTTTCAGTTTTAAGTAACTGGTCTCGCTGCCGATGCTTTTCCAATGCAATTTGTGCAGCTACTATTTCTGCTTGTTTTCGATCAATTTCTTCCAGCCATCTGGTAAGGCTCATACAAACTTAGACATAGTAAAGATAAAAAGAAACTAAAGAAAATAATGATTATATTCAGTAGTCTTGAAGTAATGATTGCCCACCCTCGCCTTTCCTCAATGAATTCATTAAGCTGCTTCTTTAGCTTAAGTACCTCCTGCTCCTGAATGAAGGATGCAATTAAGAATAACAAAAACTCATGAAAAGTGAAAGTAATTGAACCTATTTTTAGCAATATTAAAAGTGGAAATACCTTATCTTGAGATTCTAAACTATGAAGTCGAACCTTCTCAGTTATCTTCTGCACTTGCTCATTATCCATCAGTGACTAGCATTACAAAATTTGAAAGGTGAGAGATGAGCATAATTGTGGAAACTTAAGAATAAAGTATATCTGGAAGTGATGTTTTGATTGTTCATTTTTCTTTATTTCCCCCTTTTGAAAGTGGTGCTATTGCGACTTAACCAACTTCAAAAAATCAATTTAATAATCTTGATACCACATATATTCTGAGATACAGTATGTAACAAATGACACCACTGAGTGGAAGGAAGGATTCACCAATTTACCGCATAATTAGTCATATCCAACTTTACTCCCAGTAGGTCTCTAATTACATCATGTGTCATGCTCTCAGCAGCAGCTAATTTGGCATTCAGTGCAAATATCTGCATTGCCGGGTACAACAGGTGACTATCTTGAAAAAATTACAGAAAATGAATGGCATATAGAATAATGCATATCTCCAATGTGCAGTAGATTTTGCTGAATCCTCATCAAGAACGGAAAGGCTACCTCTTTCTGTCGGCTTACTGCCAAAAATTCAAGCTCTTCAATATGCAGCCTTGCAGCAATAAGCTCCTCATCCTTCTCAGATTTTATTTGCTGTGCCAAGCCCAATCCGATGCATTTGAAAGGGGAACCAGAGCCCCTAGACTTTGAGCATACTTCTCTAACTTGTTTGATGAAGAATTCATGACATGGGTGGAATGTCCTTCGGGCCTGACTTGCTCTGCCATGGCTTCCAATACCTTGAACTGTTAACAAATTTCATAGTTTAAATAATTGTGGAAAACTCCGGGGAGAAACAACAAACTAGTCCTATGGAAGCTACACCTCTTTACAGCAGAAAAAATTCTAGTTCTATAGATGACATCCAACTTCCTCACAGGACAAGAAATCAAACAAATCTTAATTGCTGGCATACCTTTTGCTTGTATTCACTAGCCTGTGCTTCAGCATGCAAATTTAGTTCAGATATGTGTGCTTTGAGTTGGCCAATCTGTTGGATAATGACAAAAGTATAAATTTCTAATGCTAAAACCTCATTAAAAACAATTGTGCTCCAAAATCAGTTTAGAAAACTAGGTTTAATTATCTGAGGCTCAAAAAATTGTTATAGATAATTGTACTAGAGGTGCAACAGAAAACATCACCTCTGCATCCTTTTCTGCTATACTCCTCTCAAGTTGTGTATGCGTTAGGGCTTCTTGGAGGTTTTTCTCTTCCTCATCTAAATACCTATAATTTAAGTGATAATTCAGCAACCATGCATAAATCTAAACAAGCATATTTACATCCAATTGAATATTTAGGAATAATTTATTTGACCTTTTCATGTCAGAGTCAGTATTTTTAACTTTCTGCATCTCATCTTTTACAGCATGGAGCTCCAATTCCAGCTCTTCTCTTTGCAACAGTTGTCGTTCGGCTTCTTCTTTAAGAATGTTAACCTTCAAAGTGGGGACCAGTGAGGCATGATAACAATAAAGCACAAGAGGAATGTGTAATTAATTAAAAACTACCTTGTTCTCCAATACATTTATGGTACATTCTAGCTCTTCAACAGATCTCTCTAATAACTTCACCTCGGCTTCCTTGTCCTCAGCATAGGTCATTCTTGATTCCGCTACCTGAAGTTGATCCAACAAATTAATGTTGGGACATGAAAAACAATCAAGTATTTCACAAAGTTAGAGTGTTAAACTAGATTGTACCTGTCGAGCTTCCACAGCAATCGCTTCATTTTCATCAGCCAGTGCTTGTGCCATTTCAAGCTTTTCTTTCCAACTATGCACCTCATCCTGAAGAAGATCCCTCTCACTAGCAAGTTCATTCATATTGCTTGTAAGGGATTCAATCAAATCATTCATTTGGCCAAGAGCATTACTCATTTCTGACAGTTCCATTTCCAAACTCTCAGTTATATTCTTTTTCTCTGTTAATTCCTCCTCTAGAGAACTTTTTGCGGCCAATGCATCTTCAATATGAGCTCTCAACTGCAGATTTTCACTGGAAAGCATTTTTAGAGACTCACGTTCTTTTGTAAGATCCAACTCAAGCAAAGAGATTATGTCTACTTTGTCCTGCAACTGAGCTTCAAGCACCTGGCTATTAGCAAGAGCCCCATCAAGCTCACCTGTTTTTACTGCAAGCTCATCTTCTAATGCTTCCACAGAAGCCTCCATCTCCTCAATTTCGTCTTTTTGATCTTTGTTATTAGATGCAGATTCTTGCAACAAGCTCAGATCAAATAGCAGTCCTTTTAAAACATCATCCTTTCGTAATAGCTCAGCATGGAGAGTCAAATTTTCTGATACCAGCTCTTTAGCATGGCACTCCAAGCAGTCAAGCTCATCTATGAACTTAGATGTCCTCTCTATGTTTTCTGATATTTCTTGGGACATTTTATCCGCAATTGAAGAGCTTTTTTCATTCAGTATGTTAAGTAATCTGCTACCCATCACATCGACAGTTTCCACTGTATCAACCCATTTCATAATGTTCAAGCTCAAGACAGAGAGGACTCTATGCGTATTTTTCTTCTGGAAGCAAAGTTCATTTCTTAAGAAAGTATTCTCTTCCTTCAATGAATTCACATTGTCATCATAATCTTGCCAGTCCCGGCTTTTCGAACATAAATCCTCAAGAATAACAGATTGAGAATGTTGGAGTTCATTCAATTCAACATTTTTCATCTCTAGATCAGTCTGTAGTCTGACAATACGAGTCTCCAAAACGAATATTTCATTTTGCAACCTATGATTTTCCTTATCAAAGACGTCTATGCGGCTCAAATATGATTCCAAATCAGAACCTTTTTCCTCTATGTCTTGAAGAACCAACCTTTTTTCAGCCTTCAACTTCATTATCTCACTTTTCAATGACTCATTCTCGTCCCCCAAGCTGCTCGTTCTACTTAGCTCTGCATTTTTCATGTCCAACTCATTTTGAAGCCCACTTGACAAACTTTCCAGCATGCAAATATTCTTCTGCAATGCTTGATTTTTTTCATCAAGGGCAGAAATTTGACTGGAAGAAAATTCTAATGCTGTTTCCTTAGTTTTGAAATTTCTAAGTAGATTTTCATATTCTGCTTCATGTGCTTGAAGCTGACTCAACAGCCTCACCATTGTTTCCTTCACTTCACCAAGTTCACCTTCCAATCTATCATTTGAACTAGCAACATCCTTTAGCAACAGAATGTCCTGTTCATGAGCCTTGTTTACATCCTCCATCTGTGAAATTCTTAAATTGCTCTGATTCAGCTTTAACAACAGGTCCTTCCTCTCTACTTTTGCCTCTCTAATTTCTTCTTGTAGAAGGGAAACCTCAATATCCTGGTCCAGTAGAAGCTTAAGTTTCATCTCTGCATCAACCTTGAGAAAAATTATTTCTTTCTTGAAATTCTCAAGGACTGAACAACACTTTATATGGTGGTTTTCTGCATCAGCTTTCTGGAGAGCCATCTCTTCTAATTCTGAAGCCAAAATAAGTGATTCAAATTCTTTAGAGCACCAATCTACCATGAAAAAATCAGCCTGAGATTCGAGGACCTCCTCTTTATATTTGAGCATTTTCTCCTGATTCAGAAGGTATGCCAAAGCATCAGTGTTACTCAGGTCCAACTCCTTCATCAAAATCGCAAGCTGAGATCCCATATAATTAGACCTTTCCAACATCAACTCCTCTTGGAGCTGAAGGTCTGATATTTGTTTCTCAAAGGAGGTTACCTTGACACTAAGCTCCCCAGTTTCCTCTTCTTTCCTTGAAATTTTATCAAAACTGTTCTTGATATCAGCCAGTAGTTTCCCTTTGAGGATTCTACACATATCAAGCTCTCGTTTTGACTTAACATTGTGTTCCCTCAAATCAGCTATAACAGAGTTTGATTCACACAGACCATGTTGAAGTAAACCATTCTCTGCATTCAGCCCAGTGACTGTTTCCAATAAAATTCCCATGTGACAGAGGTGTAGCACTGACACAGCACTGTCCTTCACAATTATTTGAGACCAGACATCCTCAAGCCATGAACGCATTGACTTTGTGGAGTTTAAAAGCGTAGACTCCATGCAGTGGAAGTCGCAGCCTAAAGACAAGAAGTTTTTGTCAAATGTAGTCTTCAACTCTGTAATGATACCCTCAAGCTCCATAACCTGATCCCTTGTTTCTGTCAAATGTGCGCCAAGCTGCTTTTCAAGGTTTTCATACTGCTGATGCTTCAAATCATTGATGGCCTGCAAGCTCTGAACCTCGTCGACTAATAGACTCCTGTCATTGACTAATGTGACTTCCATTTCCTTCAGCCTTTCTATATCAAGCTTCATTTGTTCATTTGCTATCATTAGTTTATTGATCATAATATCTGCATCTTCAACAGTATCTTGGGCCTCTTCAAATTTGGCAATGATACAGGAAGCCTCTGCGACTTTCTGGGCTGCAACCATCCTTGCATCACCAACTTCAAGTTCAAGCAACTGCAAGAGCATGCGAGGAAAAGGTTGTTTGGTTCTAAAAACATTGAGAAACAAATTAATTGACACTTGATCTAGTACGTCCAACTGTGTGAAGTTTAAGCGAGAGAGAGAGAGAGAGAGAACCAAACAGAACAAGGAAATTGTGCATATAAAAAAGAAAATTTTCTTTAGACACCCCACCTACTTCCCAACAAAAAATTTAAAAGAAAAAAATAATTAACAAAATAACAATACAAAGTTGATAGAGGTGTGTGGAAGAGTGTCATATGTTCATTTCAACATACCAACTCAGGAATGAAATTTGAACTAAGCATAAATCATAGGAGAGGATTTTTTGAGATAAAAAATATAGAAACAATGTTACCTCTTTAGTCTGACACCATTGAAGCCCGGCTTCTTCCACAGTTTGCTCAAATGCATCTACTCTATGGCTGAAAACTTCCATCTTGAGTCTAGATTGCTTTTCAAAGTCACTCATAGCTGATTCCAGTGTCAGTACCTGACTTATAAGAAATTTCATGCTTTCCTGATTCTGTTTCTCAGATATCCACATCTGTTTTTTCTCGTCATGCAGTTTCACCATCTCAGCTTGCACCTCCATCAAGCTTTCAAGGGCAAATTCTATTTCCTTTTTCAAAAGTATAATGGTAACATCTCTATTACACACATCCTTGTAAATGCTCTTACATCTCATATCCTTCCCATCATATGATTTGTGGCACACACTCTTCTCCACTTTAGAATATTCAGATGTATCAACTCTCTGTTCTTCAACAAAATTTAAGTCTGGTTGATTTATTTCAGTATCTGTCTGCAACAATTCCAGATTAGCAATTATTAAAACAAACACCGTAAAAGACTTCAACTACCACATAGATGTGAATTAACCTCAAAGTTAAAGCTGTCTACCAACAGGCAAGAAGCTTACCCGTCCTTCATCATCTCCATTACAAACTTCTTGTGAATCATCCCTAGCAGGACTTCCACAATGCTCCACATATGTGCTCATGCAAGACCTGAGTGTGGATACACCTGATTTTAGCTCAGCAAGTTTCTCCCTTGTCATCAAAATGTCATTCTCTTCAATAGCTTTTAGCTTTTGTTCCATAGCACAAGAACGCTCCTGCTCCTCAGAAAGCTGTTCTCTTAGTTTAGTAAAGTTTCCCTCCAACTCTTCTACCTCCCCCCTCAGAGACCATATCTGCTTCTCTGCTTCTTCAATCATACCAGCTTGATCATTGAGAATGGCATCCTTCCTCAAGTTCATCTCTGCAGATTGACTAAGCTGGAAATCATTGTGCTTCAATGCAGCAACATGACTAAGATTAATTTCGGATAATCTATTGACAATAACAAAAGCAACTGTTGCGCAAACTGATGATTTTCCAATCTGATCTTCTGCCAGTTTTATTCTGTCCTCCAGCTTTGCTATTGCAGATGTCTGTGTAATCAACTCTGACGTCAACTGGAGGATTTCTTTCTCCTTTTCACTGCATTCCTGCTGGTGTGCTTCAGTAATGGCCAGTGCTGCTCCTCTCAAAGACTTCAGCATGCACTCCACATCACTTTTTTTATTGTTTGCATCCTCCAAACATCTTCTTAGCTCTTCAATCAATAATTCCTTTTCAGAGATGACTCTGATCATCCTACCAACTTGGTCAGATATCCAAATCCTTTTCTGTGGAAAGGAACTTGATACGAGTTCAAGCTGATCAGAGGCATTGATGAGAGCCTCACGCCCATCAGCAAGAACTTCTTCAATCTCACAGGTCAACAGTTCCCATTCTTCAGATAGAGTCATCAGTTCCCTATCTTTCTCTTCTAGCTTTTGAGTCAAGCTTTTGTTATCTTCAGTTGTGAGGTAGAGCTTTTCCTCAACCTCTTTCAATTCAGTCTCCATAAGTGTTGCAGCCTTTTTCATCTCCATTTCTTTCAAATGACTCTCTTGGACTTGGTGCTGAAGTATCCCAAGTTCTTCCTGCATACAGACAATCACTTCAGCAGTCTCAGCCTCAACCTGGCTGCGAACTTCATCCATTTCTTTTTCATTGGACACCTGATGCACGGTCACCTTGGTACCAATTATTTAGTCTCCTGGCCTTTTCAAGAGAGGCTTGCATCCTCCTCAATTTCACCTGTAAGGGGGAGTTGTCACTCTCTGTATGGGTTGAAGGTGAGTGACATCGCAACTCTTTAAAATCAAGCTGCTCCTTCAAAGCCATAATTTCAAGTTCCTGTTTACTTGAAAGGTGCAGATAATGGCTTTTGGTAGCCCTCAGGTCCTCCATCTCATTAATTGATAGAATTTGCTGTGACTCAAGAGCTTCAATGACAGACTTTGCCTCTTCCAATTCACTTTTTGCATCATCATACTGTTTACTTGTCAATAGAAGTTTTTCTTTCGCCAGCTGAAGATCTCTATTAAAGCGCATTGCCCTTTCCCGATTTCATTACAAGATGACCTCTCTTCTTTGATAATTATCTTTAGTATATCCAGTTCCAGCTGCAAATTCACCATTTCTTCTGCGTGTTTTATCAGCAAAGATTCATGGTTCCCATCCAAGTTCTCATTTTGGACTGCGTTGAGCACCTGATCTTCAACAACTGGACCTTTTAATGAATCCTGAGAAATTTTTTTACCACATATTATTTAGAAGACAGAAATGGCATAAACTAAATCATGTCCTGAATTAGGAGACAAAGTGCATACATATCTATTAAAAAGTAATAAGGAACAATCTACTGGTAATCATATACAATGAAAAAACTAGGCTCATGAGAGGTCATTTTATCAAGATTCCTTTTGTAATATCTCTCATCTTGGCTTTTCTTCTCTCCTTTTTTCCCATAAATTTATTTAAACAACAAAGAAAAAGATACACTTAAAAACAAAAATACCTTTGTTGTCTTAAAGATGGCATCATGTTCATGGGGTTCAGATCTGATATTCTCTAACATAGAGCGTACATCATCTAATTCCCTGCAGAGATGGGGGAAACAATTTGCATAAAAGACTAGGAAAGTTACTGAAAAATCAGAGACTTTAATCTGCAAACACAAAGCTAAACGAAGTTGAAAATGGGAGAAAATGAACTTGGGTAGGAGGATAAAACTTTCTCACCTTCTGAGTTTTGCATTATCATCTAAGCAAGAGTTTAATTGTCGTCTGCATTCCTCTAAATCACCAAGAGTGTTTTTCAACTGAAACCAATGAAGAGGAAATGTGAAATTAGTAAGCATTAAATGGAAAGTATGTTACACATAGAGACAGAAAGTGCAACCTCCAGGTGGAGAAAATCTTTTTCTTTGCTGATGCACGAAGTTTCCTGTATGAGAATTAAAAATAAAAAAAAAAATTATGGGGGCCAAAAACAACAGGAAAAAATTTCTAGTCCTAAATTTGTTTCTTCAATGGAATGAGCATTTTCCGTCCTATGTACCATATTTCTGAAAATGACATTAGATGCCTAAGGAATGAAACGCAGAAAAAGTTAAATAAGGCAATCAAAATTACCAACCTTGGGTTGCATACTAAAATTTGGATCATTATGCTGCTTAGAGTTCTCACCAAGCAATTGAAGCAACTGCAGACAAAGGCTTTTAGTTTATACAGGTTTCCAAACAACATTCCAGACCAAAAAAGAAAATACCACAGTTTGCATTAGATTCTATAAACACCTGATCCCGCAGTGTGGACACTTCAGCCAGCAGTATCTCTCTCTCCCCTTCTTCATAAAACTCTTGAAATCTATAAATGCCACAAAAAAGAAACTAATTAAAAAAAAGCTAAAAGAGCATGTCGTGTCATTTGTTCTTGAAGAAACTAATAATACCAATCAAATCAACAGCAGTAATAGTATCAAAACAAGAAGAAAAGAAAAGAAAAAGAAACGATAATAATAACCATAACAATGATAATTGTATTTATTGCAAGTATAATACCTTCTTAGTTGGTCTAAAAGCCTTATATTCTCCAAAGCAAAGCGAGTTACTTCAGGATTTCTATCAACTTTAGCTTGAAGCAGCTGAATCTCCTCAGATAGTGCTCTATTCTCTTCCAGTAAATAAGCGTCTGCAGGAATAGAATCCCTAAGAAGTGACTCCATTCTTTGAATTTTGTCTTCCCGAAACCTGAGCATCATTTTACTACACCTGGTGTCTTCTTCTCTTTGACGAACCTAAGAAGCAATAGGTGCTGATCATTAGATCACTTTTGAAAGGGAACAACTCAAAAAAAAAAAAAAAGAAAAAAGGACCATACCAAGCGGTTCAACTGCTCAATTTCAGCATCAAGTTGCTTGATAGAAATTTCTGCCATTTGTTCCCTTCTTAAGGAACCAGCAAGTGTTGTCTCCATAGATTTCAACTAATTTATCATTATGCAGTGGTATATTATAATCAGTAATATAAGGAAAACCATGTTCATTGTAAGTTTGAGATTGCTAAGGTCCACTTGCAACAGCAAATGAAATAAAAAATAAGCAGAAGAAAATGAGGGAATCTAAGAGTTAATTTCTACCCAGGATACCTATATATGGCATACATATAGGATGCCTACTCTATCATATATTTCAAACCAAACAGCTACTTACTCAAAATCTTTAATAATAATAATTTTAAAAAAATACCACCACCAACAACAAGAAAACAAACAGATAAAGACAAAGAAGGGCAAACTAATGACATTTTTCAACCATCACATATCCTATCCTTCTAGCTTTATTTAACATAAGTTGTTAGAATATTAATTAAATGATTAAATTCATAATTTCCTATCAATTTAATTCTTTTCAGCAACTAGTAATTAACATGGTATTAGAACAACAATCATTGTTTGAATCCTGACTCCACAGTTTTACTCCCTATTTCAATAAATAGTAAGATGTTGGATCCCACTTATTATGGAAAAGTTTGAGCTTACAAATGAGAAAGAGTGTTGAAATATTAATTATTAAATTCATCTTTTTTTATTAGTTAAAACTTTTGAGACAATTGGGCTCTGTTGGGGAATGGCCTTTGGCCTTTGTTTGCCTTTTTCCTTTGTAAGATTTGAATGATGTGGGAAAAACTAAGAATATTTAGTATGAAAAAGTGAAAAAAAAATTTGTTTTGTGGTGATTTTTTATTTATTTAAATAGTAGTAAAAAGTGATTGATGAGATGTAAAATGTAAGAATGTTGGAAGTTGAATTTTAGATGAATAGTATGAGGCATTTTTTGGCCATTGCCAAACATAGCCATGGTGATTTAAGCCTAGCATAGAAAAATATACCTGTTTGGTAGACAATCTAACAATGCCCTTGGATTCATACCCAAGCAAATCATCAATCCGTTGTTCATCCATGTTGTGTATGTTTGTTGTACAAGCATTTTCTTGTTCTTCCACTGTATCTTTGACACTTGTCAAACCAAATGACAAAGATCTGGAGACATTCTGACGTTTAAGGATAGAAAGCTCTTCCTGCTCCAAAATCACCCAATGATTTTGAATAAGAACCATTTGACACATAAGAACTTACAACTAGACGAAAGATTCAATATCACCTTTAAAAGTTGTATCTGGTGTTTTAGTGCAATAACATCCCCCGTAGAATCTTCATTCACCACAGCCTATACCATGAATGATTATACATATATATATTATTAGTCAGCAAACAAATGGATGCCTTTACGAAATTTCACCATACTGAACTACTAACAGAAAGAAGTTTACATTGTTCTGAATAAGTTTTGCTCGTTGAGCAAACTTAAGAGTGTTCAACGTTTCGGCCGCGCAACTGGAAGAGATAAAGATAAAACAAAATAAGAAAAAAAAAACACACAGGTATATTTCATTTTCTAACCAAGTGTCTAAGTCGAAATGAAAGAAAATCAGTTTAAAGCATGTGAACTAACCAGACAGAAGGGCTGACATTTGCAATTATCATAGTCTTTGAGTTTCCACCAAGTGAATCCTGCATTTTTTTCCAATTCTAACATCATGACGAAGGAACATAAAAATAGTAAAGGCAGAGCAAAAGGAGTTACAAATAACCTGAAGAAGAAAGGTTAGCCTTGAATCTCTATAAGGAACATGTCTTAGCTTCCCATGTGCAACATCCACTAGAACCATTATTACATGACTGCAAAATGAAAATGCACATCCACAGTATTAATAACAGAGGGCTAAATCAAAATGACATGATAGGAATTAGATAATAGTACCCCAGAGTAGACAATGATTTATTAATGTTAGCAGCTTCCTTCAAACGCTCGCCCTCTGCACCAGAAGTTTTTTGCCTATTATGGATAATAAATAGGTTAGCAGGGCAGAAAATTATTCAATTATATGCTGAAGTATATATAGTTGAACAAGCTCAGGTATGATGCCTTACCTCTCTGAACCAGCAAGATCAACTAGGTTTAGTCTTGCAAACCGAAGGTTAGTTGTGGAATCTTTTTCCCATCGACTCTCAATTACGCACGTAAATACACTGTGTGAACGACTACTCTCTCTATTCATATTTGTAGCTGCAACCCTCCTATTTGAAGAACCCTATGGGCAAAAAACCACAAATTACCTTGTTTGAGAAACCACAATATTTAAGCAAGAATGTGCATTTATTCTCCTATACATGTGTCCATATGCACACATGCAACATGCACGCACGCACACACAAAGCTGCTTCAAACTGAATAGTAACCTGAGTTAGAAGCCCTAGAATTTCGCTCACAGTACGAACTTCAAATTCAGAGAGATTTTCCACATAGACACCTTTTTTAACATCCTCCCGAAGCTATTAAATATCAAAAACAAATGTTAATAACTGCATGAAAGAAAGTACATTCATGCACTTAGAAAATCACTAAACATACCAGCAAATTGGTAGATGAGGGATCAAGGAGATCTGTAATTTGTTCATTGTATATCTCTAAGAAAGAACACTTGCAAGTGTAGCTTAGTTTTTCATCTTTTCGGCTTTCCTCTTCCTAAAATAAGATGAATGAATGAGAAACATACACTAACCAAAATATACATGCTTAAGCATATTTTAAAAGGCAAAGCAGCAAAAAGTGCTAAAATTACTGCTTGGATCCTTGCAAACAAGAATTCAAAAATGCGTGGTGTCATTCCACGATGTGGACTGGGTTTGACTTCCAAATCTTCAATCTCTCCAAGCATTGTAAATGTCTTCCCGCTTCCTGTCTGCATGACCAAACTTGCACATTTATAATGGATTTTGGAATTTTAAAAAAGTAAAAGAACGTTTCAATTACAATTGAAACTTAAGAAATAAAAATAAAAAATCTTTCTTATTGGCTAAACTTGTTATGGTTAAATTGAAAACAATCATTCAATTCCAAGAAATTAAAAGAATACTGGAGCATTTGCCTACAGTCCAGATGTTTATTGATTGGCAAAAAGTGATTAAATGATGCAGAATTTTTCTGACTGCTGGTTTTAATAGAAACAAAAATATTACTAAAAAACAAAATGGTCTTCAGTATTTTGCCTAGGCAGATGTCCCCTGTAGCATGGCAATCCTATATTGGGAAAATTAATAGTCCACATAAAATGGGTGGTTTATAAAAGACACTCATGGGTGTTAAATCCCACATTGCTTCCTTATTAAGTGAAACGGGTTTATAAGTGATTCTAGGTAAGGTTTAAATTGACAAGTCCTTTTGAGTTATAGCTTAAATATGGATAGTGTTTTTCTCTGGGTTGGTACAAATAGTATTAAAGCCAGGCTATAATGCCATGTGATATTGTTAACACCGCATTGGGTTGGCACAAATAGTATTAGAGCCAGGTTGTAATGCCATGTGATATTGTCAACACCGCATAACGTGGCCCTAACAAGAACGTTAGAGTTTAAGAGGAAAGTTTGTAACACCAAGATCCCATATTGGGAATATGCTAAAGTGGGTGGTCTATAAAAGACACTAATAAATGCTAAGTCTCACACTACCTACTTACTATGTAAAACTAGGCTTTATAAGTAATTCTAAAGAAGCTCCAAATTAACTAGTCTTTTTCAAAGTGATAACACATATGTGACTAGTGTGTTTTCTTGGGTCATTACATCCTCGTAGTGTCAATTATATGCATTAGCATGTGCGGCTGTGCTACAGGCTATAGTTTGAAAAATTAGGTAGTCACTACTTATTGAGATGTGTACAGATCAAACTGAAGATATGAAAATCAGTTTGGGGGTAAAATTAGGTGGCAAAGTCATTAACACTCAATTACCATGACAACATATCCAACACCTATTTTTGGCAACGGCAGTGTAACTATCTTCTACTAAACAATGAATGAAGTATGCAAACCTCCATCTTTCATTACCAACATGCCATATCTACGTAATTAAACCACTCTAAAAGAGCTAGAATTCTAACCTAGTGTCAAGACCTACACAGACAGTACATATATTGAGTTACCAATCACATATAGAAATTAACTGCCACGTGATGTTAGTGAACATCCTATATTTTGGGGAAATACCTGGCCATAGGCAAACATACAGCTATTGTACCCGGACAGGCAATTCTCTACCATTGGCAGACCAACCATTCTAAAAAGTGTCTCCTGAAAGATCAACAATAAACAACAGTAGACAAATGATGTTAGCAAAATTAAATAACCAATCACATATATCATTAATCTTTTGTTATATCTAATCAGACCTGGTCCACTGTTTCACATGCTACATGGTCAAACGTAAATCGATTTTCTGGTTGCCCTATCCATGTAATTGTTTGAGAACTTTCTTGCTTCAAGCATCTGTTGTAGCCATTTGTACCCTTCTCCATGCTATTGAGAGGACGGACACGTATAATAACCTTAACAAATAAACGATCCATCAGCATAACTTTCAAGCTATTAGTTAAAATTTCAAATTCTACAGGCCCAACACATTGTTCTCCTTAGTTGTCATAAGAAGAGAAAAGAAAATATAAATATATCAGTAAATTAAAATCTGATACCACTCTTTCAGTACATTATTCTTACCTGTACACTGTGTTCCATCCAGAATGAAGGCTCTTCCCTGAGCTCAAAGTAAGGCACTTCCACAGAATTAACAACTGTAGGTGGACCGCAAGTTATCGGCAACCCTTTATACAATGCAGAAAAATTCCCAGTTCGAGCACCGGCATTTCCATCAACCCTACTCCGAATCCCCAAATTCGGAGGCTTATTAACACTCTTAGCCGGCGTGTTTTGCGTCGAATTGCTCTCAGAATAACCCGAAGTAGCCCTTCCCACCGTCCGAGCCGTTCGAGGAGTCATACTAACCAAACTCCCATTTCCAGTTCCAAACCCTCCTCTCACTTGCACAGAAGAATTGCTTCCATCGTCGCGCAAGTCACCAGTTACAGAACCAGTATCGTGCTTTTGAGCCCACCCAAAATGACTCTTCCCCGAGAAACCAACACCGTGCTTGTCCGGAGTTCGAAGAGGAAGCAATGCGGGATCCGAAGTTTTCCCCTTGGCCTTAGTCGGAGTCCTCTCAATCTTACTCCTAAACCCCACTTCCTGTTCCGGCTTGGGGTTTTGGATTGGCTCTTGGATTGCGTTCAGCGGAGCCCTCGACGAGTCGGTTCCGGTCTGAATCCCCGACGAATCCCGAGGGTTTACGGGCACATTCTCAATCTCCTCGTTCTTACCGGAATTCCGGCGAAGGAATTTGAAGTCTCTCAGCATTCTAACAAGAAATTGGAATTCTTTGTTAAGTTAGGGAAAGTAAATTCCGTGGAATGTGAATGGGAGTGTGTGTACCTGAAAGAGGAAATGGAAAACAAAATCCCGAGACGTTGAATTCCTGAAATTTCTTTGCTGAAAACCGAGCTGAGTTTTCAGGTGGCTTTCTTTCTCTCTAGGGTTTGTTTCGTGGAAATTTAGTGGTAGATGCGGATTCAAGAATACATCGTCGAGTTCTTTCTCACACTCTCTCTAGTCTCTGTAGCTTCTGAGGCTGTTGGGGTTTTGAACTGTGAGAGAGGGATTTTGAATGGACGGCTGAGATGTGATATAGATTTTAAAAAAAAAGGAAACGTATCGCGGTTTAGGGATTTGAATTGCAAGGGCTTTTTGGTCAAAAGGGAACGTTGAGGGCATAATTTTGAATTTAATTTGAAATTTTAACGGCTAGATGCCGATGTGGCTTTGAGATGTGGACCTATACTTTGATTGCGCAATACCAGAGTGACCCAGGTCTTAAGTAGTTAAGTTGGCCGAAAATTTTGTTTCTTTTTTCTTTTTTCTTTTTTCATTTTTCTTTTAATAAATGACGTATGATACAATCCCAACCCTTTTGCCCAATCTGAGCACAACTTTTCTCTTATTTTTTTAATTTTAAAAAGACAAAGTTTCTGAAAAATGGTAATTATTATGAAGAAAAATACAATCTTTTAAAAAAATACCAAATAAAAAAGGACAAAAAATATATATTATTACTTCATAAACTTTTTTATTTTTATTATATTGTTAAAAAAATTAAAAAAGAAAAGAAAAGTTGGGCTCAAGTTGGACAAAAAAGTTGGATCTTTAGTATTTCTCTTAATAAATGACTATAGCATCTCAATTGTGGGAGAAGGATCCTCTCTGTTTCAATTGAAATTGAAGAGATCCATTTAGTTAAAATAAGAAAACATTTTGTTCAAAACTTGTCCAAAATATTTATTTTGGACAAAAATGTTCTCTTGTTTTAACTAAATGGATCCCCTCCATTTCAAATGAAATGGAGAGGATCCAGGTCCTTATGACTCCTTTGATAAAAAAATTTAGATGATAATTTTATTTATTTTTCTTGTCATATAAAATAAATGTGAAAATAATTTGTGAGGGTTATTTGTTAAATTTTTTAATTTTTTCTTTAGCAAAAAACTATCCTAAAAAGTGTTGTCAAATGGGCCATATATTTCAGCTATCCAAAAAATATAATTCTTTATTTTAGTTGTTACTTTTTTAATACACATTCCATTAGATTTTTTATTCTTTTCTCTACTTTCTTTGAATATTATTATATTATTGTTTGAGAAATGTTAAAGGCACCCAACAAAGAAATTGTTTTTACTATATGATTGCCAATACTCACATTTTTAAACATTCATCTTTTTTAACTTTAATATTTTTTCCAATGACCATATATTTTCAACAACCATAATTTCTAACGGTCAGTTTTCTTTTTTTTGTACAACGGTCATGTTGCTCCAATAATTAATTTTTCAAGCTATATTTTTCCAACAATCATATTCTCTCACCACAAATCTGATTATTAAGATATAAATAGGCCAAGTTTTTTAACAATTCACTTACTTTTTTCCATAGAAAAATGCTAGGCTTACAAACACATTTTACAAAAAAATAATAATAATAATAATAATTACAAACTGATGTAGCACAACAAGATTGGATATAAGATAAATTCAATTTTAAGAAATCCAATTATGTTGTGCCACATTAGTTTGTAAAAGTTTTTTTGGTAAAATGTGTTTGTAAGTCTAGCATTCCTCTTTTCTATATCATTCATTCTTTGTTTTCTTTAAATGGTTGGCAATCTTGAAAACATACAATGCTTTGGATAGAATTTTCTTCTAAACTAGATTGAAGAAAATTCGTTCAACTTATTCTATAAAAATGATATGTGTCATTTTTCATGTGAAAATCACATATTTTTTAAATAAAATTTCTTATAACTTTGTCCTTGTAATTAAAAAAGCATGTGTTTTTCACATGTAGATGACACATATCATTTTTATAGAATAAGATTAACAAATTTCCTTCAATCTAGTTTGAAGAAAAATTATGTCCACTCCGAATGACTCTAACTTTGATGATGAGGCTCTTTGCAACAAAGCATCATTCAATTACTCTATTACAAGGATCCTCCTATTAGCAGGTAGTACCCCGATAAAGGTAACCGTTTTATTTAGGAAGATCCCCTTTTTATTTGAAATAATTAGCCCGAACCCTTAGTAGAGCTGCTTAGACAAAAGCCTAAGACCCTTAGCTTTAACCTAATCACATTTGAATCCTCTAGGAATAGAAGCTTAACACTGACCCACAGGGGGGCGGATGTACGCTAGGTTTAGTGGACGTACGCTTCTGTCTGTAGTGCGGGGACCACCGGACGTACGCTCTGCAAATAGTACACCGGACGTACGTGGGATCACCGGACGTACGCTAGGGTTGTCGGACGTCCGTTGTTCTATCAGGGAGTTGGTGGCGGATTTTCTCTATAAATAGCCTGCCCCTCCCCTTCATTCCTCACGCCTTCTTCTTCCTCTAGTATGCCTTTAGGCTGCTAGAACCCCTTCTTCGTGTTTGGAGTGAGAAATCCGTGAAGGAGAGTTTCAACGAAGAGTTTCTAAGGAAAAGAGACCATGTCCGTGCTTAGCTTCGGGGTAAGACCTATTCCCTTGTTGTTATCACCTTGTTATCTCATGGTTTGCCCTGATTATGGTTTCAAGTGTTCACTAAGCGTTTTCCTAAAAATGGTGATGTTTCAAAAGGGTTTTCTCAATGAATCGAGGTTCTGTGATTCTTTACGTTGCATGTGTTTATTTTGATAGCTTAGAAAGAGTCTAGAGGTCTGTGAAGACTGTTGGAAATTTACCTTTATTGAACCTTAAGCAGTATGCTTAGCACCGAGCGGATGTATGCTCTCGAGGGCGTGTCACGGTCGATGGGCGGGCACTGTTCTTGAGCTTCATACGTGTACGCTCCAGCTTAGCCTTAACTCTAGGTTTCATAAGACTTAGAATGACGGTGTTTTGTATCCGTTATAATAGGAAATAGCTTTGTCGGAGGATTCACTCGAATGTGTAAGGTAAGTAGATACTTACACCCTTTTTCGTAAACCGTGGAATATGTCAGCTAACTGACTATGTGCATGATATGAGCATGTTTACTTTCCGTAATTACTCGGTAACTACATGATTAAATAAATCACCAAGATGCATCGTAAGACATGGTACGCCGGTATGCAGTATGAACGGCCATGGGCTTATTATATGGACTACGTATTATGGTCAAACGTGTGCATTATGTGAGGGCTGTGGATCCATTGGTTTCGTGACCTTAATGCAACCATTCCCAATGGTTCGTCACCACAGGATGGACGTCATTAGTTGGTGTGGGTCACTCAGGGTCAGACCCGATCGTGCCACTAATGTTACGTACGGTATGTTATATAATGGCTGGGGCACTAGCATTGTATTATAGGTTCCTCGGGACAACATCAACCCTGCTAAGAAGGGGTAATATCTCGGGTAGACCATGTATGAGAGTTATGACCTATAAAGCATTATCCTTTCCTGCATCAAAATAATTAGGCAGTTATCACCGGTTCTACACCATAGACCTTTAAAAACCCTAAAACCTACGAAATGATGTATTAGTAGGGGTAACGTTGTAACGCCCCAGCTTTTTAAACAAGCCATAAGTGAGATTATCTAAATCCTTACTGCACATTGGTAGCTCTTTTTTTTTTTTTATCAGAGTTTCCTCATAAATATAAATGTAAATGCACCAGAGCATCTAATTTAAACTTCATATAATATCTTCATCCTCAACTAGGATTTCAGTTTCTTTAAACTCTGGCTCAAACGGCATATCACTTATGGATAAATACATGCCAGAGCTTCTATCATTGCATCGTAACTTTTATCCCCAATACGATGAGTCATAGACGTCATATAAACAACTAGACTAACTATATTAATTTATGGTAGGATAACTCTTCAAAAGTATAAGCCATCTGCAAGCCTCAAAGGTAGAAGTCTAATCAGGCGTGCGGGTCCTCAACGACCGTCTTTATCGCGACATCTGTAGAATCAATATGGTTTTACAGGTAGAAGTGTGAGTCTACGACTCAATAAGTTCAAGCAAATTGACCATTTATAATGTAAGCCCATTTTTACTTGAAAATCAATCTTATCACCAATGTTTACTAAACAGCCATGTATGCAGAGTTTTCATAAATGAATTTCAATAAACATATGGCTGAATGATAAACCAGCTGACAGATAATTTGATACATAATAATAAATAATCATAATATTTGTCTGTCATTTTCTTATTACATAATTAACTTCACATTTTATAATATGAAGTAATAAAGCTGTTCATAACATAATGAGTAAAACATCCGTTAAAGTCAACATAGTTTAATCATATAGCATTACATAACATAACATATCATCATGACAATAAGTGAATTTATACTCCCACTTATCCTCGGGGAGTTCGCTAAGTGTTACCCACTTAACCGCAAGGTTGCTAATAATTTATCTCTCTCATAACTTTGAGGTGTTGAGCGGTAACCCCACTCAACCGCTAGGTCATAGGGCAACTTTGTTTCCCCTTCCTAACATCGGGTGTCAGCGCATAATCCCCCTCGACACTGGACATTACATGCATTCATACATAGCATCATATTTTCATATCATCATTGTTTTCACAAATCTTGTTTTCCTTAAAAACTCAGCTTCTTTTCATAAATCATTTCCTTTGGAAACACATTTCATGTAAAACATTTCAAAATATATTCATACGTGTAGCTAAAATAATAGGGCTCAACACAATATACATAACATGCTTTTGTAAAATAATGCAGTCGATGAGTTTGAACTTACACTTCTCAAGCTTAAAGGTCCTTACTGTAGTCTCCTTCGTTTATGCAATTTCGCATTTGATATCGTACTTTTCACATTAGCATGTATTTAACTTATTTTATTCCTAAGACTCATTTTAAATCATAGGATCCTTAAAATACCTCGAAACATTATTTTCATGCTTTGCCCTTATCTTAAAAATTTGGGCAACATAACGCCATGTATCTAAAATATTATATTATCACTTGGGCATCATAACATATCTAAATATCTTAATACTATTTGGACATCATAACGGCTATCTAGTATTTTTTGTATTTTCAGTGAGGCATTACTACGACATTAGTGTAATATCTAATTAAAACATCTAACATTACTTGGGCATTACAACGGCGCTTTTGTAAAATACCTAATAAAATTTAGGCAAAGACAATGACGCATTTGTAATATTTAAAAGGATGATTGAATATAATATCCGTCCCGAAATATTCAATCACACTTTTCCGTGTAATTTAGGCATTATAACGACGTAATTTAAATTCTAATGACTATACTTAACATAATTTAAAATATACTAACTAGAATTGACATAAACTAAGGATAAAAGAAATATACCTAGCAATCCCACTTGAAATAGCTCCAAATCTTATTACTAAAAATATATCTCACTTTCTCTTTTCTTTTTTCTTTTTTTCTTCTTCACTAAGCGTGAAATTGAGAGCTAATTTTGATTTTCACTACACAGCCATGTCCTATTTATAGGCAAAGGCTTGGGACATGATTGGCATTTGATAAAAAGTCTTCATTATTACTTAGCTGCAGCACCAAACCATCATCCAATTAAAAACACTGCAGCACTATTTTTTTTTTTCTCTCCTTGCAGGCGCCGAAATTCTCCACCTCTTGGATTCCAATCTACCTATATGTCTAATAGAGGAAAACTTCCTCATGAAGTTTTCGTTCAATCCCATCCATATCTATATCTTATAATATGTATATATATATATATATATATATATATATATTAATGTATTAACTACCTATCTACTCCATTATGCCTTTCGTATATATATATATATCTAACTAATGAACATCTTGAATGTTCTACGTACAACAAACACCATATATATTATATATATATTATAAATAAATAAATATATATTATCATATTTAACCAAATCAAACAATTATCTAAAACACTAGTATTCCCATTACTACTAACACTTAGGTATTTAACTAGTAAATCTTAAATGCCAAATAATTCATAATTAGACATCAAATATATTTTCTTGATATATTTGATTTAACCTAAGAGCACAATTTAGACTAAAGCATTTTAAGTCATCCTAATAAATTTCTCGGGTATTACAAACGCCCTCTTTTGATTACTACTTGAATGACACGTTTACTTTTATTAATTGGGCTCATGTTATACTTAGATGTGGGGTCTACTTACTAAGTCATTAGACTTACGCGGTTACTACCATTTCTTAGGTAATCTGATTCACTGTTACGAAGGTGGTTAAAGTTGCTATTGTCTGACCGACTGTGCACCATTTATAATCACAGTTTGTTTTAATTGTCTAGTACCCCCATGTTCTTACTTGAGGAATCATAGCACTCTCAGATTTATTCACCTTCCTTGCATTACTCTAACAAGTTTTTTTACAAGGGCGATTACCTGTTTGACCCCTCGTAGATCCAACTGAGGAATTGCCAATGACTTCACCGAATTAGCCAAGGCTAATTTTGGGGGCATTACATTATGGTATCAGTGCATACAGTTTGCCGACCGTAGCTGTAAATCTGAGAATAAGGTGTAGCATTTAGGTTTAATCTTCAAAGAACTAGGGCATAGGATAGGTTTAGTTTCCTTGTTTGCAGGTGCAGGCTATCGTAACGGCCTATTTAATTGTTCGACTTGGAATGAACGGGACCGCCTATTCCGTGTTACAGGCACTTGATCCTGCTTCATACCCAAATGCGTAATGGTTGTAGACGCTTACCAACTATTCGAGAGTGGCCAGCTGAGTTTGGACCCTACACATCTGGATACCAACCTCGCTCTGGTAAATACAGAGATTCAACCCAAGCTGATGAGGGGCCGGAACCTTTGCTTAAGCCTAGTGAAGAGAAGGAGACGCGTATAATAACTAAGAGGAGGACAACCGTTCCAAAGTGACGCAGCATCTCAGTGATACGAGATTTTCCACCCATCCCCGGAAGATTTAACCCGTACCTCAATAATGAACAAAAGCGGGCAATGCACACTCAACTGACTTAGATTTCGAACGAGTACACCCAGTGGGAACAAGAGGAAATTCGATTGCTAAAGATGGGAGCATTACCCGAAGGATCTGAGCATAGACAAGGATTATGAGGCACTAGTTAAGGACGAGGAAGACCCATCCGAAGACTCATCTAAGGAGTAGTAGGTCTTGGGGTAGTAACCTCTAAGTGTTAGATAACTAGGTTTTTCCTCACCCTTAGCAGTGGTGAGTTTTGGTATCTAGATAACTGGGGTTGGTTGTAGTGCACAAGGAGAATTTTCACTGTACCCCGAATTTTAGAAATAAAATTGTTTGGACTTACCTTGTTGTTTTTTAACTTTTCTGTGCCTTGCAAATTATCTAAGAAGCCTTAAAAAAATAAAAAAAAATAAAAAATCATTTTTAGGGTTAAGCGGACGTACGCCCCCGATGCCAAACGTACGCCATTAACCTAGCGTTTTATAAAAACATGGCCAAACGTCCTTAAACCCTATTCATTTGGTTTTTTTCTCCCGTTTTCTCTCCACCCAAACACTTCCAACAAGGATTTCAGCCAAGTCTCTGGGATTTCCAAAGGTTTTCAAGCTCACTTTCGGATTTAAAATCAAGGTATGTGAACTTTCAAGGTTTTTCCCAATTTTCGCAACTTAGGGTTTGAGTTTTAAATCTCATGATTTTTCTGCATTTCATGCACCTAGATGGCTTGGTTGGGAACTAGGAACATATTTTAGGTTATATAGGATTGCATTTTTGCATTTGGACCAATTGAAACCCCAAAACTTGAATTTGAAACCCGATCTACGATCCCAACACCTAGGTTCAAAATTTTGCCCAACAGTGTAAAATTACTAAAATACCCCTCACGTGCAAAGGGTAGGGTTTTTCACCCTAAACCCGATAAAACCTCCTCCAATCCCCCTGGAACCCAATCTTGATGTGTTCCCTTATCACTCCAGTAGATTCAGACCAAAACTCATTAACCCAATTGATCGATTCGAACCCTAGTTTGAAAACTGGAGGGGTTTTGGATTTGTGATCATATTTATGGATTTTGGATCATTTGGATCCCTTAGAACTCAAGACTTGTACCTTGAAGTTCAACTCATGATTTGGACCGTCTGAATTCGAATTTTCCATCAAGGCCGAATTTACCAAAATACCCCTCACTCACAAAGGGTAGGATTTTTGCCTTAAATACAGGGGAACCTCTCGCAATCCCCTTGAAGCTTAAGCAACAATACGTACCTTGAGTCTTCTTGTGCCTGCAATGAGGTCGAACCAAAATCTACTGGTTCGATCAACCCAACCCTAGTTCTTGAATTTAGGATTTTGCCTAGTTCTTGAATTTGATTTTTGCGTCATTTGGACCAATTGAAGCCTAATGATTGTAACCAAGGCTCCAATGTTTAATTTTGGCCCTTAACCCGAAATTCCGCCCAATTATGTAAAATTATCAAAATGCCCTTCATCTTTCAGAAAGGGGCATCAAAATAATTAGGCAATTATCGCCGGTTCTACACCATAGAGCTTTAAAAACCCTAAAAACTATGAAATGGTGTATTAGTAGGGGGTAACGCCCTCTTTTGATTACTATTCGAATGATACGTTTACTTTTATTAATTGGGCTCATGTTATGCTTACATGTGGGGTCTACTTACTAAGTCATTAGACTTACGCGGTTACTACCATTCCTTAGGTAATCTGATTCATTGTTATGAAGGTGGTTAAAATTGCTGTTGTCTGACCGACTGTGCACCATTTATAATCATAGGTTTGTTTTAATTGTCTAGTACCCCCATGTTCTTACTTAAGGAATCATAGCACTCTCAGATTTATTCACCTTCCTTGCATTACTATGACAAGTTTTTTTACAATGGTGATTACCTGTTTGACCCCTCATAGGTCCAACTGTGGAATTGCCAATGACTCTACCGGATTAGCTAAGGCTAATTTTGGAGGCGTTACATAGCATGATCAGTACATTGAGATAACAATGTATTTTCTCATAACCTTCTTGTTGCCAAATATAACCAGCCACTCTAGAGGTTTTGCATGTTAGGAAGATATATATTTTGCCATTGCTAAGCCTAAAACCACTCTAGAGGTTTCTTCCTTTTCCATTGTGGACCTATGTGAGGATTCTTAAAAAATAATAAATAAATAAATAAAAAGTTTTCCAAGTTAGTAAAGAAAGGGCACTTGTAGAAGATTTACCAACGGAGAATTGGAGCAAAGACACGCACACAAGGGAGCGGGTTGTCCTATAGATTAATGAGAGTATTTTACACGAGTTGTAAGTTTAGTTTGCCTTTAGTTTGGTCTTCTACATTCTAGTGATTTTTTAGGTCTAGCGGCCTTAAACTATTTTTTACTTTAGATGTGTTTTGAGAGGGTTTTCATTTTGTCACAATGTTATTATCGTTGCTTGTGTGATTGTTTTGGGGATTAGAGCTCAATCCGTAGTTTTTTTTTTTTTTTTTTGACATGTCTACACAAGGAAAGGGGGAGGAAAAATTCAAACTAGTGACTTCGCTTTATTAGGCGTGGTTTACAGCCGATTGAACTACTCCTTGGAACAACTCAATTCGTAGTTATTTCAGTATTAATACACAACATTTCACCAAAAAAACGTAACCAATGTCAATACAAGAATTTTAACAACCAATGCTCATCATTATTTGAAAAAAAATGGGAAGATAAATGGGGTGAAAACTCAGTAAATTGATCCATAAAATTATAAAAATAGGGAAAAATATATGTTTAACCCATTCTAATTATCACGCAATTTCCAATTATATATTCGTTCAAATTTTTAAAAAGTGGTTTCCAAGAGGTAGCTCAATCGGTTGGGACCACGCCTAATGAAGCGGAGGTTACTAGTTCGAATCTCCCTTCCCCCTCTTGTGTAGACATGTCAAAATAAATAAAAATAATAAAAAGTGACATCAAGACCCCACATACTATCATTGTGTCTCAAATTGAACACTTTTGTATTTCTCTTTCAAAAATAACCTTAAAGTTATTAACAAATAAAATTAAAAAATTATATAAAAATAACCTTTTGGAAAAAAAAAATAAAAAATTAAAGGGGCTAATGTGAAATGGGGCACCCCTTTTTGGTGTTTTTATTTTTTGTTTAATTTTTTTTTCAAATGGTTATTTTTAATAAATTTAAGGGTATTTTGGGGAGAAAAATTCAAAAGTGTCTGACACGCGATAGTAGTATGGGGTCCCTAATATCACTTTTTAAATTTTGGAGGTCTAAGTGCAAAACATGTGATAGTTCAGGGGCTGAAGTCAAATTTTCTCTAAAAATATAAGATAAATTTAAATATTTTAATAATATATGAAATACTTTTAAAGAAATATATTTTCTTATGTGGATATAAACATAAAAAAAACCCACTTCTAAAAGAATTCTCTTTAAGTACTATCTTTTTACATGCTTTGTTACCTTACACATTATTATGCCGTGAGAGTATTGTCAAAATTCTCACCAAATTTTACTCATCAAAATAATTAGAAGTACATTTTTTTTTCCTATTTTAACAACTCATTTTTTTGGAGTACTCCTAACAGCCTTACTATTTTAACAATCAACTTTTCACTATTCTATTTAAATATTTTTTTTCAAAGATTTCTTTTTTTCTTTTTAACTTTTTTCAAAGAATATGGAAGGAGAGAGAAAATTTTATTATTTCTTATTCATTTGGTGAGTGAATAGTACTCATTATCTTTAGTCAAAGCACTCCTTGCAGCCTCACCAAAACCATTTTCTGGTTATTTTGGTGAGACAATTTAACCAAATTGACTTAAATGTCCATTTTTCAACCTTACTACTTTAACAAAAAAAAGTGTGAGGTTAACAATACTCATCAAATTTAAAAATTACTATTCACTCACATATTTATTAAACAAATAAAATTTCTCTTTCCCTTTTGTTTCTCTCTCTTTTTTTTTTTTTTCTTTGCAGCCTCTCTCCCTTCTCTTTTCTTCTCTCTCATCTTCAATGAAATCAAATTATATATTATGCCATATAATTTCATTAAATATTATTATTGCTGAATGATAGTAAACGAAAAATCCCTATTTTTTAATTATTTTTTTTATTAAAAAAAAAAACTTCCAGAATTGATATGAGAGTGAAAATAAGCCAACGAGACTAAAATGACACCATTCATAAAGTAATGTACTTTCGGTTATTTTGGTGTGTAAAATTAAGTGAGGTTGCTAGGAATGTTTTGAGTACTATTCATTTACCAAACCAAAATTGATATTTTGGTGAGACTCTTGGGGAGGTTTTTTTTTTTTTTTTTTTGGTGATTTTTTGTGATTTAGCTCACCAAAATAACAAAAAAAAAAAAAAAGGTTTAGTGAGGCTGCAAATAATGCTCTAAAAGGGTTATATGATCCCAAGAGATTCTGACTAAACTTGTGACCATAGGTGGAGTCCTCCAAGGATGAATCTGTCGTCGATTAACTATGGGTGCACTCATAATAGAACCATCCCAGTGTGATGGACCACAAGTAATGGTTGCACTTTATACTATCTCTAATATGAGGCAATTTTAAATTTGAAGGTTAAATGCCTTTTTGGTACATTATATATATAAAAAATAAAAATAAAAAGGCCCAAAATGGTGATGTGTGAATAGTAACACTTTTTACAAAAAAAAAAAAAAAAAAGGTCACTTTTTTAAGTAGTGAAGCATGAAAAGTGACGCTTTAACAACATCAAAATATACGAGGTTGAGAAGTCGAGAACAACATTTACTATTGAAACATCACTAATTAATGTTGTTTTGGTGTACTACGTCACCTTTTATAAGGTGACATTACCATTCACACATTGCCTTTTAAAAGGTGACATGTGAACAATTACAGCATCACCCATTTGGGGTGGCTTGGCTCGTGAGCCACCTTGGAGGTGGTCGACGCTACCCGCAACCACCTCTAGGGTTGCTCACAGGCCACTCCCACCTCATGGGTAGCCTGTGAGCCACCCTAAAGGTGGCCGACGCCACCCCTCCTCCCTTAGGGGTGGTTGGCAGCCACCTTTTTTAAAAAAAAAATTTATTTGTATTTGGGTGAGAGAGGGAGAAATTTTGAAGTTTTGGGGTATATATGGACATTTTTATAAACACCAATTTTAAACGCCAAATTTTTCAAAATTTACTTAGTGTCATTTCAAATGTCACATTTCAATGCGCGAAATAGTAATGCGTGAATAGTAATACTTTTCAAGCGTTGCTTAATAGTGACGCATGAATAATAACATTGTTCAAACATCGCTTAATTGTGATGCGCGAATTGTAACACTGTTCAAACATCGCCAAATAGTGATGCGTGAATAGTAATACTAGTTAAACGTCACCTAATAATGACGTGTGAAGAGTAATACTCTATCAAATTATTATAAGTTGGGTTATCACAAATAATATTCAAATGTCACATTTCAACACATGCATGAATAATAATACCATTCAAGCGTCACTACTTTATGAATGGCGTCGTTTGAATAGTAAAATGATGTAATTTAGTGACATTTTGAAGTGGTATCTAGGTTTCAATGACTTTATTTTTTCTATTTAGGTTTCATTTTGTACCATAGATGATACCTTGTTTATCGTTAAATATGGAGATGGTACTTCCGTCCATCTTTTGTTAATAAAACTAATGAATTTCTACGTCAAACCAATCACAAATTGCCACTTGTCATATGCCCCAATTTTAAAAAATAAATACAAAACTCTTAAAGTAAATAAAAAAATAGAAATAATTAAAAAAATGGGGTAACCGGCCACCTCCATTTTGGCCATTGGGGGTGGCTCAGCCTTGGGGGTGGTTCAGCCACCACTTAATAGCAAAAAGGGGTGGTCAAACCACCCCAAAAGGCAAATATACATATATAAAGATTTGGCCCACCCAAAGGCCATGAGGTGGTTGAAACCATCTCCAATGGTAAAAAAAAAAAAACAAAAAAAAGTTTGGCACGTTGGAGGTGGCTGAAACTACCCTTAGGTCAAAAGGGGTGGCTCAACCACCCTTTAGGCCATTGAGGGTGGTTTAGCTACGCCTATACTCTTTTTTTTGTTTTGTTTTTTTTTACATGTCCACATAAGAAAGATGAGAGAGATTCGAACTAATGATCTCCGCTTCATTTGGTGTGATCTTTAATTGATTGAGCTTTCTCTTGAAGATTTAACTACGCCCATACTCACGCCCATAATTGATCTTTGTGAATACACTTAGAATTCAAAATACTGTTATAACTACAATTCCACTATTGAAATATCATTACCGTGATCAATAGTGGTGGAGCTAGGATGTGGACTGATGGGAGCTTTTTTTTAATGAATAAAAATTAAAATTAATTAAAATAATTTGTTGGTCTTGTTTTGCACGCTGCAATTTTTTTTTTCTCTCTTTCATGCATGTTAGCATCATAGCATGCATTTTGTCTTCTTCACTTTATAATTTTATAAAAAATTATTTTATTTTTTACCTATCATCTTCAACCTTTTGTTTTATTACATTTTAAGGGTGTATTTTTGTTGATGGGCATTTGTACTTAGGGTAAGGGAATTTTTTTTGGCTCGCCATTGGTGATCAATGTTAATAAAACCAATAATTCTTTAAAGATATTGTGAGCGATAGCCCAAGGGTGTATTTTCCCTCAAGAGTTGCACAGAGAAGGCATATCAGTTGTTGATGGGCATTTGTACTTAGGGTAAGGGGAATTTTTGGCCCCCTTTTGGCTCCGCCATTGGTGATCAATGTTAATAAAAACCAATAATTCTTTAAAGATATTGTGAGCGATAGCCATAATCACCATGAATATGCCCCCCTTTGACCCTCATTGGCTCTGCCACTGGTAATCAATGTTAATAAAAACCAATAATTCTTTAAAGATATTGTGAGTGATAGCCATAATCACACTGAATAAATATGTTTTAACCGTTACTTCTATTTATTCTTTTTGGTTAAGCAAATGATTACCAAAAGTAATCAATGGGGGAGTAATTGGTTATATATAGTTTTTACCTCAAACCAATCACAACGTGCCAATTGTCATATGCCCCAATTTTTTTTAAAATAAAAATAAAAAAGAAGGGGTGGCTTGTGCCACCTCTTTGTGCCAATGGGGGTGGGCCGACCACCCCATTTTGGCCATTAGGGGTGGCTCAGCCTTGGAGGTGGTTCGACCACCACTTTAGCAAAAATAGGTGATCAAATCACCCCAAAAGGCCATGGGGTGGTTGAAACCATCCCCAATGCAAATAAAATAAAATAAAATAAGGTTTAGCCAATTGGCGTAGCATGTTACGATCCTAGTATTCACATGGGTTAAGTCTAATCTTGATTATGTGCATATAAGCTCTTGAGCACTAGAATCCTAACATAGCCAAAATCAACCTTAGGCCAAAAGAGATGGCTCCAGTACCATTCATTATATTAAGCCCTTGGAAAGTGGTTTAAGTCTTGGGGTGGTTTACTTACCCGCGCCCATAATTGATCTCTTTGAATACAAAATGGGTTTTGAATACACTCACAACTCATAAGAGTGTTAGTGGAAGGGGCCAACTTACGGCGGATATCTGTTCGACACTACGATCTATTCCAGCCTGGGAGAAGAAATATGCATGTAGAGAGGCGAATAAGGTGGCTCACGCTCTAGCTAGCTTGGCTATGTCTGAAACTTTGAATAAGGTGTGGCTCTATGACCCACCGGACTGTATTCGAACTTATCTGCAAGCAGATTTTTCTGCTGTGCAATTATTGATATAAATACAATGAGATGATGACTATTCTTCCAAAAAAAAAAACTCATAAGAGTGTTACAACTATAAATCCACTATTGAAATATTATTACCGTGATCAATCTTAATAAAAACCAATAATTCTTTAAAGATATTGCCAGAGATGGCCATAATCACTCTGAATAAATATGTTTAAACCGTTACTTTTGTTTATTCTTTTCGGTTAAGCAAATGATTACCGAAGGTAATCAGTGGGGAAGTAATTGGTTATATTATATAAAGTTTTTTCTTCTTCTTTCTAATTAAGCAAGATAGGAAAGGGAAAGGACTAGAAACTAGATTTCAGAGAAAGAAATAAAGGAGAGGGACAAGGCAATAAACCAAAAACATTATGAGAAGAAGCTGTCGATTTAGTTGGTTATGGGGTTGAAAATTACTCCACCCACCGTTTTGGCAATTTTTGGATGCCGTTTCGTCTTGTTGTAGCTACAGGTTCGTTGGGGTCCCACTACAGCATTATTATGTTCGTCTTCTTTTTTTCTTTGGTCCATTATAATGCTTGTCATTTTCCCATAACTAAGGGATAATGTTTTGCTTAAGTCATGCTCATATATATTCTCGAACTAGATAAGGTTAATGCGTATTGCTTTCTAGCTCAAAGTTGGGTTAAATAAACTGACGTGGACGTGTGATACTGTTCACTTTTGGGGATGGCGTCCCTTCGGGATATCCAATGGCCAACCGACATGTAAGCCACCTTTAAGGAGAAAAACAACCTATGATACCTAACTCAGTAAAAGATAACAAAGGGAAAAAAAATTGAAGGGACAAGTATCTCAACTAAGGAAAAGGATGAGCGTAACCGACAATTTTAACCACGTCACAAACTAAGAGCTGAAGAGCATCTAGCTCCCTATATGGGTCAAAAATGTAAAAAAATAGAATAAAATTTACAAAAACTACCCACAACAGACTTCTTAAATGTGTAATAAACATGATGATTGTTATAGTGCAACCTTATATTTTGGGTTCCATTGTAAGCGATCCTAAGGATTATTAAATAAAAAAAATTAAAAAAAAAAACTGTTTCTCTCTCCTATCACAACACACTTCTCAATGCAACATCTTTCTCTTTCATGTCAATATACACCCATTCATCTTGCAAATTAACCATAAAATTCTGCCATAAAAACATTGTCATGCCAACCAACGGTAAAAAAAAAAAAAAGCTATAAAATACTGCCATAAAAACACTCTCAAAACACTGCCAAAAAAAACCTGGTGGTTCATTAAAAAAAAAAAAATTATAGCCGTTGGTTCATAAAATAAAAGAAATTAAAAAAAGAAAAAGAAAACAAAAAGACAATCAGATAATGAGATTACAAAATAGCTATTGATTGGTTAGTTAAGAGAATTATTAAAAAAGTAGAGAAATAAAGAATAAAAAAAATAAAGAAAAGTAAAGAAATAATATTTATTTGGTATAGAGAAAGATAAAGGAAAATTATTGTGGAGTGTATGTAAATAGAGAAACAAAAAATAGTTTAGTTTCCTAAACTTAGAAAAAATCGATGAGAAATTGCTTGGAATGTTCTAAGTTATCAATTGAAGAACTAGTAACTGAAATACAATTGTTTGAGAGAAGTTTAAAAAGCACATTAATTAGAGATTAAGCATAGCGAGCTGAAGGCCTTAATTGCTCCTATTGATTGCACTCTACTAGAAATGACTTTTGTTTTGTTTTGTTTTTTTTTTTTAAGAAACAATAAAAACAAACAAGTTATCTTCATTGATA
The DNA here is from genome assembly GCA_013348765.1 of Carpinus viminea. Classification (NCBI taxonomy): domain Eukaryota; kingdom Viridiplantae; phylum Streptophyta; class Magnoliopsida; order Fagales; family Betulaceae; genus Carpinus; species Carpinus viminea. The sequence continues at coordinate 15,477,283 of CP054669.1, read as the reverse complement.
TAAAATCAATTTAGAGTAAAATGCTCCATCATAGAATGCTAAAGAAATAAGTTGAAAACTCTATGACCCCAACATAATCTATGGCATACCCAATAGCCTCTAGGGCTATTACAAAACAACACCATAGAAACATTATCATTACAATTAGTATATAGATCTACAACATAAACTGATGAATTACATCTCTAGTTGATGTCTCTTTAATCAATGACAATTCTTTCACAAACTTGATAAACCTCTGTCATCAGTCAATAGTTTGCTCTTAAAAAGAATAAAATAATAAAAAGACCTACCGAAAACCATTCCATTATTTTTAAGCATAACCTAAGAAAACAACAAATCAAAGACCTATTGTATTAGAGTGACAACAAACTTGTCTTATTCAGGAGCAAAAATGAAAATATGGAATAAAAAAAGGGGAAAATTACACTTTATCCCCCTGAACTACCCACTCATTTGCATTTTCACCTTCAAAGTTTCAAATGTGACATTAACCCCCAAACTTTTCAAATTGTTGCAATTCGACCATTTTGACTTTTTTTTTTTCCAAAATGCCCCCATCATAATTTATAAAAAAAATCCAAAAACAAAAAACCAAACAAAAAAAACAAAAAACCAAAAAAAAAAAGAAGAAGAAGAAGAAATATGCTGGGTGGTCAGCCACTCAAGCATATTTCTTTTTTTTTTTTTAAATAAAATATGTGGTGGGGGCATTTTGGAAAAAAAAAAGTGAGAATAGTCTAATTGCAACAATTTGAAAGTTTGGGGGGTTAAGTATTACATTTGAAACTTTGGAGGTGAAAGTGCAAATGAGTGAATAGTTTAGAGGGTAAAGTGTAATTTCCCAAAAAAAAAATTAAAAACACTGCACTCCCAGTGATGATGTTGCTGACACGTTGGCATGTGGAACCTATGTGCCGCCTCGTGGTGGGTAGAATGATGCATGAAGGCTAGAGTTGGAAGAAGGGGTGGTTGGTGAGCACGAAAAGAGGTAGTGTGGATGGACATAACTAATAGAGAAAGCCTATAACGCCTCGTGGAATTCAATTAATTGGTAATTGAGTCAATGGTCTACCTCAAAACCTTGTTCCTCACAGAACAAGACTCGAGGATCATAACCTCTCCGAAGATAGACTATAACAAAAGACTTTTTTAACTACATGATAGAAATACCAATAACTAAAATCATAACGACAATAACTAGAGTAAATAGAAAGCATCATAACATAGACAGATCCCTAAATGTATTGGTCAAAGACCCGTCATCACATAATAATACAAACCACTAGTAATTGTTCTGAAATAGCATCAATGCCTAAGTTCAATCAAAGATAACATGATCATAATCTCAATCATCTCCAGTCTGATAATTCCTCTATCATCCCACCTGGATTTGAGCCACACTGGGTCCATATCCCAAAAAATGACTTGAATCAAGTCCCTTGTCACCACTAATTGGTTCTCCAAATCTATCTTTAGCTAAGCTAGCTAAACTGTCCAATTTGTACATAATGAAAATGAAAATAATATAAGGGTAAGTATAAAGACTTAGTGAATAAAAATGCACATGATACTTATATTATTTAATGATGAACTCCGTTTGATAAATTATGCAACATTTTGGTATGATAGTTATTCATGAATTTAGTATAAATATAGTACATATTATAATCATGTGAATCAATGATAGTTCAACTGTATGGTCTATCCAAGATATTATCAATTCTCAAAAAGGTTGGCATTATTCCAAGGGACTTGTAATATAATGCTGGTGCCTTTACCATTGTATGCTGCCGTCCATAACACTAGCAATCCGATTGAATCCGACTTCGAGTGGCCCACAATACTAATGATATACGTCATGTAGTAACCCGCCAATTAAGGTTGTGTCGGTTATGAAATAACCATTAGATCTAAGGTCTATATATCACATACACACACACATTTGACCACAGAGTTAACATCTATAATAAGCCCATTGCTGTTATCGGCATGTATCGGTGTACTATGTCATACGATGCAATTAATCTTATCCGTTTTTTACATGCATGTTCTTACAATCTCATCATGTTTGTTATTTTGTTTAAGTAGCACATTTTCACAAAATGTAGAAATCATAGCATAACAAAAATGTGTTTTATGAGAGTTGTAAAAATGTATGTTTGGTACACAAAATAATCGTGTAATGCGAGAAAAATAACGGCTAGTATCATGTGAGTTTGTACTTATCTAGGTTGTAAAATTCCTCCAAAGGTTCATCCAGACCCAAACTCTTAGAATTAATGAAAAGCCTAATATTAATTTTAAGTTCAAGCTAAAATGAACCATGATCCTAAAACTTTGAAAAGAGGTTGTTATGCAAAGGTTTGGGCAAAATGGGCGAACGTTCAGTAAAACATGCCTAGGTGAATGTTCGGGCTCGAGACTGAATGTTTAGCTAGAATGTTTTAAGCAAAACTCCCATTTGGTCCAACGGGCTTATAAAGAGTTTTAAACTAGTTCTAAGGCTACAAAAAGGATCTTTAACATATCTAACCCAAAACAACATCACAATGCAACAAGAAATACACTAAACGATAAGGAAACGTTAAATCTTGTTAAAACCTAGAAGGAAATCATAACCTCAAAAACTCCAACCAAACCAAGGAATAAACATTAAGCATAGTAACAACTAAATAAAACACAAAGTAAGGTAAGGAAGTTACCTCTCTTTGAGCAAGACCTCCAAGAAAGCTTTCATCATCTCTCAAACCTCACTAAACACTCAAGTAGGGTTTCTCTAGGATCCAAAGGCTAAATAGGGTTAAGAGGGGCGGGGGAGAGGGTTTATATAAGTGGAGAAAAGTTGGGGGTGGCTACTGTGTGTACAATGGTTCAAAGTTGTAGGCGTATGTTTGGTTATTACCCACTAAGTCAAACCAGGACAACGAACATTCAGTGTGGTTCCAAGCGTTTGGTGTACTATTTACCTAGCTGAACATTCGGTGTACTGTGTGTACAATGGTTCAAAGTTGCAAGCGTATGTTTGGTTATTACCCACCACGTCAAACCTGGGTCAATGAACATTCAGTGTGGTTCCAAACGTTTGGTGTACTATTTACCTAATGGTTTCTTGTAGTGGTAGAGCCAGACAATTCATATTGGGGGTGCCGTTAAAATTTTTTTGGCGTCGTAAAATTTTTTTCACCCTAAAATTTTGGTAATTCACACAATATATGCATCACAAAAAAAATGTTTGTAAAAGTTCATAAATATGTGCTCAAATTGATATATTATAAATATAACATGTTGGCACTATATCAAAAAGATAAAAATAAAAAAAGTATCTAGAACTGCACTTTACGGTTTCTTAAAAATACAAAATCATCAAGTATCGAATCTAAATCGAAACTCTCAACAAGTTAAAATTAATTAATTCATAAACTTAAAGTTTATTCATGAATCTAAAATTTTCAAATTAAATCACGACCCATAAGAGACAATCAAAGTTTATAAACATTAAACAACAAAATAAACAATCATACGGATATTAAAATTTACCATACATATGTATTAAATAAGATTTTTTTTTTTTATTACCACACATATGTATTAAGTTTCAACATTATAATGTTGGAATTATTATTATTTTTAATTTTGGGGAAAAAAAATTATATCTTTGACCTTTGGGGTGCCATGCCTTTGTGGCTCCGCCACTGGTTTCTTGGTGTAGCTCCCAAACGTTTGGCGGTTCTTCAGGCGAACGTTTGGACAGTACTAAAAACTCCCAAAAATTAGCTCCAAACGGGTCCTAATGACCTATGTGCCCTGGTCAACCCTTTGAGGCAGAGTTAGCTTCGTGGTAAACGACCTGACGGGCCCAACTTGTAAATGGGACTAAAAGACCCTTAGTAATTGGGTACACCAAAAAGCAAATTTTCAGTTTTGGTAAAAAAAAAAAAAAAACTCTGATGGGTCCGGGTAGGTATGGCCAAACGGTCCAAACCCACAAGATTCTGTTTTCATGAGAACACCATCATTCCAACCCGAATATTCTAGCACATTTTATAAGGTAACTTTCTGGTATAGTCTATAAATAGAAGTAGTTATAAAGTGGATAGGGAAGAGTTTACGCGGAGAAAGGACAAGAAAAAATCACAGGATATTTTCCCTGGAGTCATGGTGATGATCAAGAGACTGAAGATTTGCATGGAGCTGCTAATATTGGCCATAGATTTCGTCATCGTTGTAGCCGACGCCGTCTGCGTAGTCATCCATCAGAGCAGCACCCCGCAGCTAACATACCAGTTGGGTTATGGAAATCCTGTTCCTTTTCTTGCCTTTCTTCCTTAAATGTTGTTGTCCTTTCAGTTTCAGACAACCCTTTTGTACAGTTTAAGGTTGGCTGGTTCTTCTCTAATTTCTTCTTCTTCCAGTAGATGAGATTTGTGGTTACAAGCTGAATTGATGTTCTTCTGAATCACTGAATTTAGTGTGGATTTTTTATTATTTTTATTTTTATGGATTATCACTTTTTGCAGTAGAATATTGCATTGTGGGGCTCATTTTCAATGTGATTTGATTTTCATTTTGGATTTGTCATAATAAAGGTGCGGATGTGACTGCATTATCATTTTCTGTAAAATACATTTTGGTCCCTTAGTTTAAGGCTATTGTTAAATTGGTCTATGACTCTTAAATTTATTTTAAAAAAAAGGGAAAAATATATTTTATTCTTTTGAACTATTCACTTATTTGGACTTTTAACTTTAACATTTAAAAAATAAGATTTTACCTCCCAAGGTATTTGACATTGACACTTAACTCCATAAAATATACTTTATCCCGTTAAAGTATTTTAAATTGACACTTTATCCTAGAATTAACTAAGTTTTGGAGTGATAAAATATTAACTCAGGAAAGTAAAGTACCAATTCAAAATACTTCAAATATTAAAATGTATTTTATAAGGGTCAAGTGTTAATATCAAATATTTTATGAGAAGTAAAGTCACTTTTTATATGTGAAAGTTAAAAGTACAAATAAATAAATAGTTAAAAAGGTAAAGGTCACCGTAAGAATTTTGTAACTAAAATTTAGCTGAAAACTAGTTATTAGTTCAACGAGAATGTGCACTTAAAGAGTGGTTTTCCAACCCATGAGGTAACTTTGAAAAATTCAATCCGAAAACATATGAAAAGACAATATAACTAACGGAACTAACAAGCGCATTAATTTGGATGATGATAGAAGACTTGGTACGGATGATGATAGATGACTTGGTACCATATTACCATGATTTCTCTTAAGAGGTAATTGAAAAAAATTACATATATCTCTTTTAAATTACTATTCTATATTCTATTGTCAATGTCCTTCAAGCTATGAATTAAGCTAACGCATCTGTGAAATTACTAAAAATTATTGATGTCTTTCAATGCCAGCGAAATGATAAAAATGATTATTATTTTATTTTCAATAAAAAAAAATATACTCCTATAAATTTGAAAAAAAAAAAAAAATTCTCATGAGGTAGACAAACCACTCCAAAAATGCTTGCAGGTGGATTGTCTAACCCCAAAATGCTCGGGGGTAGCTTGGTTACCCCATAGGAGTTTCAAGGGTGTGGCTGATTCACTCACTGGGGTGATTCGGCAACTAAAAGTTTTTTTTTTTTTTAAAAAAAAAACTTATTTATTTATTTATTTTTAAATTATTATGGATATTTTGTCATTAGGAAAATATTGATAATTTTTAATAGTTTATGAAGGACATTGACGCAATTGATAATTTGGTGCACAAACAGGGGAAGTACATTAGCAATTGGATAGTAATTTGAGGTGGTACATGTACTTTTCACATTAACAAGTCTTATTGAACTATTAAATATGGGGAAACTTTACCTTTTTGTTGTTGTTGTTGTTAAATGGGGAAACTTTACTTACCCATTGAACTATCAACTTTTTTACAATACATAATCTTGAACTTTTACTTTTTTGCAATGTTGGTATAATGGTATCCAAGAATTAGCTCATTTTTAATTTCACCACTTTTTGTGTTAAAATGCCAAAAATGCCTTCTCTTTTTTATTTTTTTGGGTTTTGTTTTTGTTTAAGAAAAAGGGCATTTTGGGCATTATAACAAAAAAAAGACAAAATTAAAAAGACTTAATTCTTGACATACCAACATTGCAAAAATTGAAAATTTGAGATTATAATTACAAAAACACATATACTTCATTAAGGGGGTTATATATATATATAGGAAAATGTTAGGGATTCTCTTTGTACGTTCTCATGGTGTTCTCTTAGTCTTACGTAAAACATGATTTAAGAAAAAATAAAATTGTAGTGACTTCCATCATCGGTTTTTTTAGGCATTAACACCAAATTTGAGACATTAGTACCAAATTTGTGAGGCATTAGCATCAAATTTAGGATGATCAAATCCATTTTGGGTGATATCATCCCTAAAAGGTTAACCTTTCACTCTTAAGTTTTAATTTTGAATCAAAAAACAAGTTTTAAAGCATTATAACCTAACTATTAAGTCATAAAAATTAATCTGTTAATAAAAAAATGGTACTACAATTTTATTTTTTCTTAAATCATGTTCTACGTAAGATCAGGAGAACACTACGGGGAGAATCCATAGCAAATCCCATATATATATTAAGATTCCTTACATTTTTAAAGAAATGGTAGATCATTAAATTATGTAATTTTGACTAATTTTAGGTGTCAAAATGCTTAAAAAATACTACTTATTAAAAATAGATGAGAATTGAATATATTTTCATTAAACACTTGTTTTTTATGTTGTAAAAATGATTTTGAGCCAAAAATTTGTTTTGATTTTATGAAGAAGAAGCGTTGCTAGAAAAGTGAAGATGAAGTGTTTCGGGATTTTTTTTTATAAATTTTTTTATATCTTAATAACATGTCAAATTTTTAATAGATAGTATTTTTCAAGTGTTTTGATGTTTAAAAAAAAAAATTCAAAATTTTGTAATTTTAAAATTTACGATTGTAAAAAAATTGTAGATAATCCCAATCCGTTTATTTTATCGCTCGATCGAAGTCTACTTTCTGAGCCATCTACACCAACCTCATTTATCATGCGCTCTGATTAATGCACTCGGAGTATCGGGGAAAAATCAAAACTTTCTGTAGGAGTAGTAAATGATCTTCTTCTGTGAAGTCCCACCAAAAAAATAATTATATTATGGACCGACCCTTTTTAGTGTAACGAACCAGACATACATAAATAAAGCGAGAAAAGAGACCTAATGAATGTGGTATCATAGGTTAGCTGAATTGCTAATAATCGGATCAAGATCCCCAGCAATTTTTTCAAAATTGTCAGTTAGTTTTTTTGAAAATCTCAACCATTAAAGTAATCTAATGACTCAAAATAAAACACTCCTTTTTTTTAGTGGATAGCATATATTTCGAGGTTGAATTTCAAAATTCAAAATTTTAAGTTTATCTCTCTATATTAAATGAGTGCTTAATTTTGAGCCATTAGATCTCTTTAATGGCTGAGATTTTCAAAAAACTTACTAGCAATTTCTCAAAATTGTTGGGGATCTTGATCCCTAATAATCATAAAATTGTCTCATATTTTAAAACAAAAAAATTATGAGAGGATCCAGATAATTGAGTCCAACAAAGAAGATTGCAATGCCCACCAATCCCGAGAAGATGAGCACTCCATTATGAATATCTCGAAATAATTGAGCTTATCTTTATCGAGAAGTGCTAAAAAACTAAATAAATGAATCAAACAAAATTTCAAACTAATGTGAGAATAATTTTTAAATTAAACAAATGTAATTCTCTTTTTCTTGTTTGTCACTCACACCGCCACATCAGTTTAAAACTTTTTTTGAGTTTATTTATTTAGCTTCTTAGAACTTCTTGACAATCTCTCTACAAAATGCATGTCTAATGCTTAGAAAAAAAATGCATGTCCAACAATTTAGACACATTAACTAGAAAAAGTCCGAAAAACACACGTATTTCCTTAAACTATTATCTCATTGTCAATGCTATCCCTAAACTATCAAAAAAATATCGATGTCTTTCCAAATATTCTCAATGACAAAAATACCCTTCATAAAATTAAAAAAATCTTAAAATTATAACAAAAAAACTCCTCTACTAAATCATTGAAAATCTGAGCTCTTAATCTCCGAAGATTTAACTGGGAACTGGGAAGGGTCTGCTGTGGATTACTACTGTACAGTCTGTACTGTATGATGGATTTGGCACATGATCATCATCTGTTGCATGCCACAATTGTCCTTAGACTAGCTGCTCAATCGAGGGGGAATCAAGCTTCTACCAAGCACAACTTGGATAAGATTCTTCAAGGCGTACACAAGGCCAGAAGTCTACACCAACCGGATAGCTTTGTTGAGGTAATTAATTAAGGGGACAATTTTCTCATTTTTTATAGCAACAAATTAATGTTCTCATCATCATGAATATTTTGTTTAAAAGAAGTAAATGGTCTTATTGGGCAACATCATACGAACAAATCCATTGGAATTGACAATTCCTATCTAGTCTAATGGGTTGTTTGGGCCATCATCATATGTGTAACGACTGTCTAGTAGAGGACCTTGTCAGCTAATGAGTGCAATGAAAGAAAAAAAAAAAGTGTTAAAATATTGATTAAATTATTAAATTTATTTATTTTTATCAATTTAAATTTTAGAAAAAATGATAATTTAACATACTACAAAAAAATGGTCATTAGCGGCGACTTAATGACAACAAAGTTGCCGCTATTTGGTGGTTGTTGATAATTGGATGCAAATGCCAAATAGCAACGACTTTTTAGGTTGCAGCTAATGACTAATCATTAGTGGCGACTTTAGATGCCGCTAATATTATTATTTTTCGCCAGAAAAAATGTTGAAAATAACGTTAAGGTCGCCACTAATGACATAGCATTAGTGGCGACTTACTAGTTGCCGCTAATGACATATCATTAGCAGCGACTCCTTAGTTGCCGCTAATGCTATGTCATTAGTGGCGACATAATTGTTGCCGCTAATAATTTTAGAAATTTTTTTAAAAAAAAGTCAATAGTGGCAACAAAAAGTTGCCACTATTCCTCTATCATTAGCGGCAACATGCATGTCGCTGCTAATGATATTAGAATTTTTTTTAAAAAAAATTTAAACAATCAATAGCGACGACTTGGCGACCTAATGAGAAAAAAAAACCATATATAAATATATATTTTTTATTTTATTTTTATTTATATATATTTTTTATTCTTATATATTTGAGGTTTAGTAACGGTTTTTTAGTTTTGGTTTAGAGCTAAAAACTGACACTAATTTAATAGTGTCGGTTTTAAAGAGAAGCTAATCTAGAGTAGGGAAATGTGAATTAGTGATGGTTTAGGCATAACCAACACTAATTAGTGTCGGTTTGCCAAAGCCGACACCTTAGGAAAGGTGTCGGTTGAATAGTGGTATGTTCAACTGACACTTTTCCTAAGGTGTTGGTTTTTTAAAAACCGTCACCTTTAAAAAGTGACGGTTTTTTTTAAAATCACTAAATTTAATTTTTTTAATATATATATATTTTTCTCAACATAGAAGATAATAGATCCAATTTAAGAAAGATTAACAGTTCACAACATAGAAGATAATAGATCTTATATTAGATATTCAATAACAAGATCGATGCTACCATGACAGAATCATATAGGCTGATATGCAAGTTCCCAAATAATTGATTATAAAGAAAAGGCATTAAAAATATTTACATACCAACTCTTTTGCTAAATGTCCAAAGAACAATTAAATTCTCATGCTTCTTCACCCATTTCATCCTAACTTTATTCCTGAAAACTCAATGTATGCTTCATCCAACACCACCAAGATAGGAAGATCAAGGATTTTCAAGAGAGCTTCATTCAAGCAAAAGTCTGCCTTCCTTGGAACTCCAGAATAACATAAAATTGCAGGAGGTTATTCACATCTGATGCGACAAAGAAATGAAAAGCAAAGCAGGCAAGAGAAATGAAAGATGTCTAAGGACTCAATATTGTAGATAAACCCAAGAATTTACATCAAGGAAAGAAAGAATTAGAAACTCCAAAAACTTGCAGAAGAAACAATAAGAAAGTATAAAGTTTATGTACCATTTATTACAAGTGCCCCATTAACTGCAGCATCAAACTCATACATTGTAAAGGTCGGAGGGCAGTCCACAATTTTGTCACTAGGATCTAGCACACAACTGCAGCATATATTAAATAACAACAAAATCCGTAAAAGATTAGGGATTGTTGACTACTGTAGGGAGATAGACACTAACATGCATTTTAATTTGGAAACGTATAAAGATACAAAATTCAAATCCTAACCGCATAATCAAATCATGCTGAAATTATTGAGGCAAGGAACCAAGTCTATTACTTGTGATAAAACTTGTAAAAACAAAAGCAATTGCAACTTTCGGTGTCTGTAATAGATATATTATGTGAGAACACATGGTAATAATCAGAATTTATGTAGAATAATCTCATCAAAAGGTTGCTGTCATAAAACATGTTGCTTTCCTTTATGTTTATTAGGATATTTTAACACCAAATTCATGTTTCTCCAGAACTGTCTACACTTATATTCTACATATGTAATTCTATTTTATAACAAATCAAATAAAAATATCTATAAAAAAAACCAAAAAAAAGAAACAGATTATGTTCCTCTTTTTAGTACTTCCACACCTATAGATCACCCCAAATAGCAAAATTAGCAACACCAATAAAGCATAGGTGCAATTTTTCTTTCTTTTATTTTATAAGAGCAATGCCAACTAGATGCAAATCATACCCCACAGTCAGGTTGTCCAACTCTTTCTGAGAGTTCTCCACTGTACGGAGAACCCTGCACATAATAATATGATAGAAAGGCTAAGTCAGTTACATTACCATTAAGAGCACCTTGGACAAATAAGAAGCAGCAGAAAAACAAAGATGATCCTTGTGTGAAAGTGGCAAACAGAATCATTTTATGTTCTACAAAATTCAAATAATACTAAGCTCACCACATCTAAAATGCAAATCTAAATGCTTTATTACTTGTAAAAAATAAGCCGGGTGGTTATAATGACAATTAATTCCATAACCACACAACCCAGTCCTCAAATAATATAGACAGTTAGCTTCATCAAATTTCACCAAAAATAAAAAAAACCCATATAGCACCAAACACATAAAACAGAGTAAGAATCACAAAATTCAAACAATTCCTCTGGCTTTTTTAAGATTCATATTCAAAAAAGTTAAGTCCAGAAGTAAATAAAGGAGTATCGATCCATGGTATGGAAAAAATTAACCCAACTTGTGTCCACTAAACATGATCAATAATTTGGGAGAATAAGACATATTGCCCTTTTAATGAATATATAGACGACTAGACAAGAAGATATATGGATAAAAAATTCATAAGGGAATAAGTTAACAATGTCCTCTTAAAAAATGGCTGCAAATAAAAGTTTATTCAAATAAACACCAAAGTCTAGCAAAAAAGTTCAAAAAATAAAAACAAAAAATGTTGATACACAAAAACAAGCAAATATAGCCCCAGTCATATCACAAAATACAAGTCAATCAACAAAACATGTGGTGTAATCACTTGCAGGCCCTTAAGACAGCAAGTGGGATTTCCTCCCAAGACATGTATAAACAAACTGCCGCAAAACCCTCATTTAACACAGAAACCATTTTAGCATGTGTCCCAGCTCCAGAAAATCATAACTTGATATACAAAGGACACAATGAAGAAACTATATAAAAATCATGACAATGGAGAATAAAAAGCTACCTCTGAGAACACTTTTGTATACAAAACTTGAAACCATAAGTTATGAATTATTCTAGTATTAAATGGAATTAACTTTCACCAACACGTGAATGACAATGGGATTGAAATAACTTACCCATTGTTATTTGAGTCCTTTAGCGCTACAACTTCTTGCACATCTTCCACTTGTACCATCTTGTACACACTTAAAATGAAATATTGTTATATAATATTACTCTCTTGCAATGTTTATTCAACTTGATAAACATGTCAAGAGAGGTTCACTAAATCAAAGTTCTTAAACAAAAAACTAGTTGAAGTGGTTACCTTCTAGCATAAACCAAATTTGTTATAATTTTTATAATATGAAAACTTCTTCAACAAAGTACAATAAAAGCTCTCTAAGTTCTTAAACAAAAAATTATTTGAAGTCTCTACCCTTTAATACAAACCAAAATTGTTATAATCTTTATAATATTAAAACAAATTCATAAACAAAATATAACAAAAGCTCCATTAGACATTGCTTTCGCTTGCTTGAGATCTATGAGAGCTCCCTCCAAGCCTAGGAATAATAGAATTCATATCATAATTAATGATCTTTCTAACAATTACTTGGTATGTGTACATGAAAAAAAAAAAAAAAACCTTAAAAAAGTGACAAGCGAAATTCTCTTACCCTACCATATGTTTTAGCAGCCTATCTATTTGTGCCTGTTGTGCCTGTTGAGCAGCTTGGGATGCGTTCATTTGTGCCTGTAGAATAGCTTGGGATGCGTTCATTTTAGCCCTCAAAGTTGCTTGTGATTCCTCCAACTTTGCACATTTTTCTAGTGATTCAACTAGTTTATGTTCAGTTTCTAGCTGTTTAGACAAGCATTCATCATGATTGTGTGTTGAGGAATTTGACCGGATCGGTATGGCACCACAACCTTGTCCTCTAACATGTCCTGAGCGGTGTCCACCTAACACCTTTAGGACAATGTCTTCTGGGCGGATATTAACATCGTCGAAGTTTGTTGCTATTGACTCCATTTCTTTTTGCACAAGCCATATAAACCTCAACTAAATAAGTCATGCAAGTTCATTAGACATATTCATCATGAGTACTCATTTCATTCACTTACATATTTACTCTCAGCATATTCACTGACAAATTTCTTATTCTTTTCACTAAAGTGCGTTTCCTTGTAGATCTCTATCGGATTAGGTGTGACATTAGCAATCTTTGCCTGCACATAATACACATAATTAATTGTTACATTGAAGAACATTACTATAAAACCTTAATACTATGTATTTTTACCTTCTTGTAAACAACATTCACAAACGGCGATGAGCCAGCCGTATGATTTGTTTTCATCTCTGCTCTATTTTTCTTATTTCGTTCAGATTTTTGCTGCAAAAATTCAACCAAAAAATATATTCATTTCATTTTTTATAGCTGAATACAAATCTTAGAAATAATAATTGACTATTTATTTGAATAAGATACATTTACTTTCCACGAGTCAGATTCAAATGAATCACATATAATAGGCCATTGTCCCGGAGAAATACCTTTTGAAACATTGGCCCTCACCTCAAGTTTAGCATTGGGCATCGTAGCCAAATCTTGGCTATCTACATTTTTGAAAATTTTTTTATATTGATATAAGTGCAAATTGGAGCGATGTCTCCTATAAGAAAGATTTAATTGATACTTTAAGGCATTCCTGTGCTATTGTAGCTCCATATTCAAAGCAAACTTGTCCTGAGACATAATAATTACAAAAATAATGGTCAAAAGTTTATTACATTATTTGTATCAAGTGACATAATACACATACACAATGAAATTTATACCTTCACACGTTTTTCCAAGTTTTTCACCATTCCATTCGGGACCTTGCTCTAACTACTATAATGAAGGTCGCAATGATTGTACACAATTGTAGAAAGTATTCTCAACCATGCCTCGGCATTTTCACCCACAGGTACTTGACACTTATTATTAAATTCCAACGTAATCGGACCATTCTTATCTATCATAGTATTGAACTTTAAATTCTTGTTTTTCTCCCTTGGCCGTTTAACGGATGTGTTAACTATTAATCAAAATATGAAAACGTAGTTAGTTGTATCTAACAAAGTAGTTTACAAAATGTATACAACAAAGTAATAAGAAAAAAGACCGTATATTCACTTACAACTAGCAGTGGATGCAACTCCAGATGAATGCATATGATCAGACGGCTCTTTGGGAGGATGGGCCTCCGCTGAGTCGAGGCCATTGATAGCATGTCCATATTATCAATCGCATCAACTAAAGTCAAATTGTCACAGTCCTCAACATGACGAGGCCTTGACCTTGGCCTCGAACTTGGCCACGACCTTGACTTTGGCCTATCACCATTTCTAGTCAATATGATAAATCTGCAAACAACAAAAAAACAAATGCGGAATAATCATATAACCATAACGTTGCATGTTAAATAGTTTGGACAAAAAAAATTGTTCATATACTTAATTTAGTTTATTGTACATAAGCGAACAATTGTTAGAAAAATAGAGAATAAAATAAAATATTAGTAACAAAGCTTCATACAATATGTTCATCCAATTCATACTTGGTCATATGGCTCATAATCTGTATCATTGTTGCTTGAGGATGACTATATGTATTCAGAATTCTCTGTCTTCAGATTCTGTATCATAATTACCACTTAACTCTTTTTCATTATCAGAGTTAGTACTATGCTCCTCAATGGAAGGGTTATTGTCAATGAACATACTTGTATCAAGTTGCACATATAATTCATCAATAGGTATTGTTGAATCATCTCTACGCAACACATTAGAGTTTTCAACAATGGCAATATTACCCCTAACACATTCATTTTCTTGGTATACCTTATTGTTGGTTTCTTGGTCATTATTCTTATTATCTTCCCCTACCACTGTTGGATTATAGTATGTGTTTCTATTGGTCAGCACGTGCGTCACTTTCCAACTACCACCCAATTTGGGATCATTCAAGTAAAATACTTGTGCAGCTTGGCATGCTAATATGAAAGGGTCAGACTCATACCATTTCCGAGAAGTATTCACAATTGTAAAACCTTGTTCTTTTCTTATTCCCCATGTATTACTCCTAGTATCCCACCAATCACACTTAAATAGATACACTCGATTTTGGCCTGGGTAACATAACTCAAAAATATTCTTCAACTCATCATAGTACTCATCGTCTGACGTGTTGTACCCACCTTTAACAACAATTCCAATGTTCTGGGTAGTACGAGTTTCTGCATATTCTTTTGTGTGGAACCTAACCTCATTCACAATGGAACCTCTATATGATCTAACATGATAATCAAGTCCAAGTGAAAGATGATATAATTGTTCTGAGACATTTTCTGAACTACGCCCACCACTATATATATTATGTCGAAACCAATGTTTAAATGTGGCCTCATGCTTTTGGTTTAATCCTCAAAGTATATTTTAGTTTGTAACTTAATTTTGGTTTAATCCTCAAAGTATCATCTGATTAATCTCTCAACATGTCTATATGGGGATCTTGTAAATTCACATGGGGATCTTTACCACATTTATATCATATGTGTCTCATATTTAGTAAATATAGTTACAAGTAAAGTTTAAAGGTGGTGCATAGAAAGCGTGGTAGGAGGCTACTATTTAAATAGCTATATTATCCTCATTTTGGCATCTCAGCAACTTTATCCTCATTTTGCATATATAGAAGCTTTTACTTTATAATCAATCATATGTCTAATCATATGAAAGACATGGGTAACATGCGTGAGTAGGGAAGAGGTACATCCAAGCAATGCCAATAATTTAGGTGTAAAAGAAATTTTTTTATCAATGAAGTTGCTAATCAAGCGCATACAAGATAGTATACTGCAGAACTTCACAGCTAATAAGTGCTCTCTCTCTCCAAAAAGAACAAATTCTTAAAAAATGAAACAATGGAAATGGGGACTACCATTCTCATAAGCGAATATGAATCACAAGCATTCTTCTTTTTTGGTTTTACTTTAAGCTACTAGTGTAGGATATAGATCGCCAATATCTCCAAAATTGTAATAATATCTCAACAATTAGCATCAAGAAAATAGTGCAATTGTTCAGAACCTTAACCTCTAATATTGAATCTTTTGTTAAATTTGATTGTTCCAAGATGTATTTCTCTACAATATCTATCAACAGTTTGTCATCCGAAACTGGGTATCTTGCCAATACCAAAACAGTAGCAGCAGAGAAGCTAAACAAATCCAAAACTAGCTGCAAAAGATAAGTTCATAATGTCAAAGAAAGTTTCATAAAAATAGGATAGCTGACACATAATGTCTGCATAGAGATGATCAAACTAATGAGTCATAATAGAGCCTTGAAAAGTTTTAAAAATAAAAGCAAAATGGTATCCATCTATGAGAGTACAAACACTGCACTATAAGAGAAAAATCACATGCATGAAAGTTTCCAGAGTAAAGAAGAGATTAACTCATGGGTAAATATAGTCATTTAATTAATTGATAAAGCATGTGTAACCATGAGTTACATTTTCCTTCAGTTAATACCCGAAACAGACACAAGTAGGTCAGTAGAGAATATCTAAGGGCACAAGACATCTCATTCGATTAAGACATTGTTATGCCTTTACAAGACTTAGTTGTTTCATTTGGGCTATTGACTAACAAATGTGGGGATAAAAATAGTTTTGACTGAAGAATCATGTGTTTAGTTTCGTCACCACATGCCTTGTTGATATACTGTTAAGACACACATTGTAATTGGTTCTTGGGAGATGCCTTTGATCATTAATTCCTAAGAAGTTTAGTTATGTGTTAGACCTCAAATCTGTGTTAGACATTAAAAGCTTCAACTTGATTACCTTTTTGGTTTGGTAAGGCACCAAAATAATTTGAATTTTTGTAATAGTTGAGAACCTCAGTTTCCAATGCAGGAACAATTAATTTGCAAACTTAATGACTACTTTTCCATATTGCTTTTTTGAATCAAAGTTTTTATTTATTGATTTATTCCTTCTTGAAGAGATTGAGGGATATTTCTCATTCTTTAGTAGTAGTAGTTCTAGCAATCTTTTGTGTACCATCTTTCTCCTTTTAAGGAGATTGTTGGATATACATCCATACTTTTCAATGTTTGTTAAGCTTCCTTTGTGGGTACGGTTATAGGCATTAGAGATGAAACTTACTGGCACTCTACCCCCTGTTTGTTAAGCTTCCTTTTATCACTTTTCAGTAATTTGTTGTTTATCAGATATTTAAATTGTCCTTAACATTCTTCATTGGTAATGAATAGTATTCTAGGATCTATCCTAGTTGTAATTGGCATGTATATTCTTCTATGGGGTAAACGCAATGAGAAGCAAGGCCAAACAGTGAGAAGAAGATGCTGATTATGTCTGATGTCAAGGTCATACTGTCACAAATCAACCGAAGTTGCCCTTGACCAGTTTTGATTAGTTCCAATCAATTCACACACCTACACTCTGCAATCACCAAAGCATGGGTTAAAACATCTTGAACTACTGTAAACCATTCTTCATGTTGATCTGATTGCATAATGAAACGAGGGCATGGTTTTGTTTTGATGAATGAAGTAAGACTACAGTTTAGTATGGCTTTGACAACTTTTTGTATTACAGCTGTTGAAAGTTATCCCAAATTTCTAATTTGAATAAAATACTTATTTAAATCTTTTAAAAGTGAATGGAAATTAATTTCCTTGTCACATAAGGAATTAATATTCTTTGTCCAACAAAGGAAAAAAAGAAAGATTGATCCTCATTGGTGGCTACTATAACTTAACCCCTCCCTTTGAAAATGAAAAGCAGTAACATGCTAAAAAAATCCATTCTCTAATATATTGTTGAAAGTAAAAGAACTACAGATGGGAGGACTATAGAAATCAATATAACTTGGGAACAATTATTATCAAGGACAGAGGTGACAACTAATGACTGTAGTATTTTCAAGAATATTCATGATGCTATCTTTCACCATGTGAGATGTTTAATAGGAAAATTTTATCCTAACAGTAAATTCACACCTATTTAACAAAGGTACAAAGACATTCAACAAGCATAATTTTGGGAATTTAGCCTGAATAGGTATTGGTGCCCTTAGAATCATAGTATACTACATGTGTTCATGCACATGATGTTCTGTCGAGCATGAGCTCACACACATGAGAATCCAGATAACTCTAGAGTTTCAAAACAATCATAAAACGCAGAATAACACATTCAAGAGAAGAAAAAAAAATACTTCAGCAACCAACAAGCATTAGAACATTCTTTCCCCCTTTCATTACCTACTATCAAAAATTGGATTGACACAAATTATGCTCAACTGACCTAGCAGCATTCATCAAAATTTCTCCAACCCTGAAGTAAGTATTATAAAACAAAAGCAAAGTGTCAACATTAGCCTTATATTAAGCATAATAACTAAGTTGTAAACAAGTACATAGTAAAACCAGCATCATGTATCTCGCATTTTCTTGCTATTCTTCATGCGTATACCACCACTAGATAAATTCAATAAAACATAAACCTCACCATGCCACCAGACTGCTAAAACCCAACTGTGGTCAGCCGACGATCTGTAGCCGACAATTCATTCCTCTACACCCACCTGCAACGCCGCCCTTACTCCAACCCCAATCTTCCCCTTCAACTTCCCTCCACGGCAATTACAAACCTGCCAGTGAAAACCAGGGCACCAAAAACCCTATTCGAAGAGACCCAAAGCTCTTGTAAGGAAATGGTAAGGAAACGGCTTTTGAGGGCTCTTGTAAGGAAATTGTAAGCGTGAAAAAGAAAGGAGAAGATGAAGAGAAATGAAATTGCTTGAAAAAAAAAGCTTTTTTTTTATTCCTATATTTTTGGTCTATCGCGCCCTTACTTCATTGGGCGCCAATTTTTTTACACCGTGCAACCAACTATTTCACTTAATAGCAGCAACTACTGTTGCCGCTAATTGAGCCGCATTAGCGGCGACTACATAGAGTCGCCGCTGTTTAGGATTTTTTTTTTTTTTTAAAAAGGAAGTAATTTTTTTTTCTTCTTTTTTTTAGGAAAAATCAATTTTATTTTATTAATAGTGGTCAAAAGCATAAAAACTCATACAATTACAAAACATACAACTCTTAAAATCAAACATCCACTATCCCAGGCCGATCTTCAGTTTATATATAATAGATATGCTAACACAAACTCCTTTCGATGGTACAGGAAGCCATTTTTCAGACATGAGCAAAACACCCACACCCAAATCATTCCCTCTTTGAAAGCGGAAGCATTATTCACGTCCTCATTAAGCGAAGACCATAAAATAAAATAAAAAAAAAAACCTACAAGCAGCAATGTAGGAGTACGATATCGTAAACATCTCATTGGAAGGCACACCTTGGCTGAAAAAAACAATTAGATCTAATGTTAAATAGATTAGATATGAATCTAGATCTACAAACTAGATCTAAAGCAACCCACCAAAGTCAATTGTGTCAAATTTGATAAATTATTTGATTGTATCACGATCAATCAGACTAATGATCAATCGAACTAATTCACTGGGATCCATAGGATATTCGATCGGATGTTTGATTAATCATTTGATCATATCACGATCAATCGAACTAATTCATTAGGATTGTTCGGATGTTTGATTGATCATTTCACGATCAATCGAACTAATTCATTAAGATTGTTTGGATGTTTGATCAAACATTTGGTTATATCACAATCAATTGATCTAATTAATTAGGATCGATCGACGATCGATTAGATGTTCGATCGATCGAATGATCCTATCAAAATCAACTAGACTAATACACTATGATCGATCATATGTTTTTATTATGATTGATCGAACTAATTATATTGTATTACGATCAATCATACTAATGCACTAGAATCGACCATACAATCCTATTAAGATCAATCATACTATTGCACTAGGATCAAAATAATATTCTTATCATGATTAATCGGCTAATGCAATTATGAGTAATCAAATGTTCTTGATCAAAGTTATCTTCCAAAAATTCACATATGATAATATGTCATTATTTCTTTTATAACATTTATAAAGGTATAAAAGTCATTTTTAAGGAAAAATATAATTCACGAGATATTTTTTTTATAATTTACTTAGAGCATTCACAATGGATGAACTAAATGTCACTTTTATCTAAAATAACTCCTTAAATTGATAAAATACCCTCTACATTGGAGAAGCTAAAAAAAAATATAAAATAGATATTTTATTAAAAGAGTTAAAAAAAAAGCTACATGTAGCGGCATTATTCAAAAAGCTATTTTCCTAAATTTTCTTCCCACGTCTTTTTTTCTCCCACTATCTCTTCCAAAATTTTCTTCTCACGTTTTTTTTATTGTTTCTCTCACATATTTTCTTTTTTTTTTCAAATTTTTCTTATACTATTTCTCTTTTACATCTCATTTTTTCCAAAATTTTCTCCTATTATTTTTCTCTGCACATCATTTTTTTTTCAAAAGTTGAAAAATAAGATATTTAAGAAAAATACAATCATTATAAAAATAAATAAATAAAAAATTTAAATGATATACATAAAAATATAACTAATTGAATGTAGGAGGCTCTTAAAAAGTTTTTAGCTAAACTAGATAAATTGAGTTTTGAAGAGTTATTTTACATAAAAAATTAGCTCTTCCATTGTGAATGCCCTAATAGCTTAAATTTTTAAAATAAAAATAAAATAAAAAGTTCACCAATAATTATTATAAAATAATTAATATAAAAGAAATTCACCAATAATTAAAATAAAAATAAAGATCAATCAAACTAATTCACTATGATCGATCATTTGATTATATAACGATCAACCGAATTAATTCACTAGGATCGATCAAATGTTTGGTCGATCATTTGATTATATAACAATCAATTGAATTAATTCACTAGGATCAATTGGATGTTCAATCGAACATTTGATAATATCACGATCAATCGAACTAATTTATTAGGATCGATCAGATGCTCAATGGAACATTTGATCCTATCATGATCAATCAAACATTTAAATAAGAAATAGAAAACTTCAATAATAATATATAAAAATTAATTTTTCTAAGCATTTTAATTTAATAGGAAAATTTGTTTTATTTGAAAGAAATATTTATTTTTTTATAAAGAAAAAAAAAAAACACCAATAAATAAATAAAAATGATAATGACATCGAATGTGAATTTTTGGAAAATAATTTTTTCTATTATATATGTATCAATAAAATGTATTTTTTTAATTATGATTTTTTTTCCGGGCTTAACTTACCCATCATCAACATGAGTAAACACCCTTATTAGTGGCAACAAAAAGTTGCCGCTAATGAAGCCTTAATTTTTATTTTAATTTCTTCTTTTCTTATTAGCGGCAAATAGATCATTGTTGATCCTCATTAGCGGCAACTATATTGTCTCGCTAATGAGCCTCTAATTTTTATTGTAATTTCTTCCTTTCATTAAGGCACACATTGGCTAAATGCGTCTCTAATGTTAAATAGATTAGACTATGAATCTAGATCTACAAACTAGATCCCTCATTAGCAACCCACCAAAGTCAATGAGTCAAATTTGATATTATTTTATCACGATCAATCGACTAATGATCAATCGAACTAATTCACTAGGATCCGTGGCGATATGATTGGAGTTTGATTAATCATTTGATCATATCATGATCAATCGCTAATTCATTAGGATTGTTTATTTTTGATTTCTTTTAAGATCATCATCGGTGACTTAAATTAATTCATTGAAGATTGCTCATTAGGTGATCAAACATTTGATCACCGCTATAATTGATCTATTTCATTTAGATCCAGATTAGATGTTCGCGCTAATGACTAATTATTAGTGGCAACTTTAAAAAGTCGCCACTAATGAGGGATCATAGTTTTTCTTCTTCTTCTTTTTTTTTACAATCAATCATAGCTAATGCACTAGGTCGACCATTTGTTCCTTAAGATCTAATGCCCAATTTTCTTGTAGTGTATAAAATAATATTCTTATTGATTAAAAAGGTAAACCATAAAATGTTCCTTATACTCTTAGAAAATTCAAATTTACCAATTAAAAACTAAAACTAAAATTTGGCCGTGGGTTAGCCAAGGAATTTGTAGGTTTTTTTTAATATTTATTGGTGAATTTGAACCATTTTATAACATTTATGGTATGCTTTTTCGGTATAATTCATGAGTATGATTTACCCCAAGGGCATTGGATGAAAATGAATGGTCTAAATGTTTTGAAAATAGATCCTCTAATTCAAGGGGATCTTGTTGAAATATTCTAAAAATGTATAAATTTTATTAAATTAAAAACTAAAACTAAAATTTGGCTGTGGGTTAGCCAAGGAATTTTTAGTTTTTTAGTTTTTTTTTTTATTATTATTATTTTTACATGGTTATTTTGGCATCTTTTGTAAAAGGGGTGAAATTAAAAGGAGTGAAACTTGAGATTCTCATATTACAAAAATTGACAATTTGAGTTTATGATTGCAAAAACGTTAATTACTTTTAAATAGTAATAATAAAAAAAGAGATAAATGCAAAATTAGTCCATGTAGTTGGCTTAAATTACAAATCGTTCCTTGTGGTATCAAAATGAACTCAAATGTCCCTAGGGTATGCCAAAAAAATAATTTACTCGCTAATGAGTTAATTTTTATTTTAATTTCTTCCTTTCTTATTAAAAGACAAAATAAAATAGTGACACGTGTCACTCTTAATAAACAAATATAAATATATTAAAAAAATATAAAATATATAAAACTAAAAAAATAAAAAAAGTTATTATTTTTTGGTTAAAAAAAGAAAAGTTGTTGCTGCCCAATCCCTTTCCTTTTCTTTTCTTTTTCTTAAGTTTATTTTTTTTGTTGGTTTTGTATATTTATTTTTTAATATATTTATATATATATTTTTATTAAGGGTGACATATGTCATTATTTTATTGGTGCTGACGTGTCATTTAACAGAATCCGTCAAATATTTTAACGGAATTTGACTCCAGGGACTAAATTGTTTTTTTGGCATTCCCTAGGGAGCTTTGAGTTTATTTTGATACCACAAGGAGTGATTTGTAATTTAAGCGAACCATATGGACTAATTTTGCATTTATCTAAAAAAAAAAGTGTGGGTCTTGTGGGAGTACCTCTTGATTGAGGGTGGACATATTGAGGGCTAGCCTAGGCATTTTAGCATTCTGTGTAGCACAAACGTCATCTTCAACTGATGTTTAGTTACCATTTTCTACCGCTTGAGGCTTACACAAGATGTTGGTAGGCATTCTTAGATGTCCACATATATCCATACGAATTAGTGAAAGAGTTATCAAATGTTACACCTATTTAGAGTATCTCGAAGTGTAGTTAAAAGGAAAATATTATCTACATTTAGCTATTTTTGTCTTTTTTTTTTTCAACATAATAACATCATATTAGCTATTGTATCTTAACTGCTACTGTAGGCTACAATATATTGAATATAATATTAATTAATTTAATATTATTTTTAATATACTATAATATTATTTCTAATATTACTTTTTCTTGTTTTGGGTATTTGATTTTCTCATTTTTCCTTCAACCCTTTTCTTCTTTCTCTGCATTTATTTCTTCTATGTGGAACACATATGGGAATTGCATGGTAATTCTTAAGAATTATTAATTATATTGCATATATTTATTTTTGTTATTAATTTTAAGAATTAGTACCTGCGTCCCCAAGAGGTATCTCAATCAATTGAGACTACACCTAATTAAGTGGAGGTCACTAGTTTGAATCCTCCCTCCCTCCCTCCTTTTGTGTGGACATGTTAAAAAAAAAGATAAATGTTTCTCATATGTGTTTATTTATTTTTTATTAATGATTTTTTATATGTGATTGTTTTTATTTTTATATACGTAATTGTTTTTTCCTTTAATTAAGTGTTGTCAATAATATAATAAAAAAAGAATGAGAAACAATATTTTAAAGCAACTAGCTAATGGAATAAAGAATCTGTTGGAGTTAATATTAAAAAATAGATAGCTAAAATAAAGAATTGTCCTTTTTGACTAGGTAGAATACCAATTACTGCTAAAGATGCTCTTAGTGGTTAGGTTGATTATGTAAGGTTGTTATTTGTCTGTCGAAGAAGCTAGAAACGGTAAGAATTCAAAACATGGGAATTTTAATTAAGAAGGTTAGTGAAAAACATTCCTAGAAATCGCAAATACTCTGGATCAAATGCCACTCTTTTGCCAAATACATAGCCTCAACACACTACCTTAGCTGCATAAATCCACCCCACATTCACCCTTGTCCTACAGAGATTCTACTAGTTGTATAGGGTACCCTGTATGTTGGCTTTGTCACATCCAACCCAGATAACCGCCTCTTCATCAAAATCCTAAACACGAGAGACATCTTCGGATTTCTAATTGGTCTCATTCACTTCCAGTTTAATGTAAGAAAGACAAATGCTATTGCTTTTGCCAATTTTGGTAGCTAGAATCCTGGGCTCATCGTCATAGCAAATGTAGTCTTTGGATCTGAAAAACGTTAAGCAGACTCCAAACAATTGTTTATCACAATTTATGCGGAATTAAACTATGAAGCAAAATAAACAATTTAATCAACAAAATATCAAAAGCAATAAAGAAGCAGACACAGATATTTTGGTTACGAAGAGGAAACCAATTAGAGCACTTCTCTAATTGTAAAACCGAAATCAACTAAATCAAGAAAAGAAAAAGGATTACAAGATGTTCATACTCACAAAACCTTTGCTATGACACGATCTTGTATAAGACAAGTGACCCACTGCCTCTTCTACCGCGAGCCCTTTCGAGAGACATGGCACAATCCTTCTCGTGATTTCCTTTCACCGGAACTCCGGTTGACTTCACTTCAACAGACGAAACAATGATGAACATTAAACTAAACACTCCAAGAAAGAGAACTTAAACTCTCAATATCAAAGGCTTTCTTGGCACGGCAAATTCTAGATGTAGAATTAGAACCTAAACAGATCTGTAGAGATCTATTTATAACACCTAAAGACTTCTAGTCTCAATAGAACTCAAATACAATGTATTTTAGACCTAGAAGCGGGCCGTCCGGACGGTAAGTGGGCTCGTCGACGTGCTATAAAAACACGGGAACATGAGTTCATTAATGGGCCGTCCGGACGGTAACATTGGCCGTCCGGTGCTAGGGCAATGCACTTTCTCATTTCTTTTAGCGGGCGTTCGGAGGCGGCCGGACGGCTGAACGGACTTCGAACGGATGAGCGGAGCACTCGGGTTTTAGTACTGGAGTTCTTAACTGCATCACGTCCGGACGTCTATGAATCCCGTCCGAACGCCTATGAATCTCCGATTAACGCTGGCTTTTTCTTTCCATTTTGCTCACGAACATTAGCCAATACTTTAAACTAACAAACTCCCCCTTTGGCAATTTCGGGAACAAAATCATCTCCCCCAACAAACTCCCCCTTTTTGTCACAAATTGACAAAATATTTCAAATTTCCTGAAACACTTAACAAAAAACATCAAGGCATATGTGGAAAGGAAACAAAAAAAAAAAAAATAAAATAAAATTCATGATTAACGATGAAGAATTGCATGTTATAACACAAGATCATGAAGAAGAAACTCCCCTAAAAAATACCAAACAATCAACAAGAACCATTTTTAAAAAATTTCTCCCCTCAAAAGTCAAGAAAACACACAGGATGCATACATCACAAACTCATGATTTCAAGCAATGAATATTCCAATTTATCAAAAAAAATTTAAAATATACATGAGAGTTATATAAAGCACAAACACTTTCTGTTTAACCCAAGCAATGCCAAGAATTCCATTCAACCCATGCTTGTGTTGTGTGTAAGCCAACCATTGAAATAAAACAAATTTATAAGTTGAGTAGGAGGTTTCACTACGATAAAGGTTTTAACAAGCAAATCAAATCAAAAGTCAAACCTTATCATACTAGGGCCTAGCCACTCTCATCCAATGCATTCCTCTTTAAACAAAGCAAGCTTGACACTGTGAATTCAATTCCTTTGGAATGTATTCTTTGAATATTTTATTTCACATTTTTTTCTTCATGAGAAGGTGTCTTGAAACATTTAATGCTTTGAGAAATGCAGGAATTTATAAGCCCTAGGTTCAACTAGCGTATGGTCAATTTGATAGATACAACTAGTCAAAACCCTCATATAGTTACCTCACACAACTCATATTAAAAAAAATTTAAGCTTAAGTGTGCACAAAAGTTTAAAGCATGAACAAAACGTACAATTTAAGCTTAAGCTTTAGGTAACCACAGAAAAAATGTCCATTGAAATAATATGACAACTCATGCATATTGAAAACTTTTTAAAACACAAGGAATTAAATCCATGGAAGAAACATGAGCACATAATGGACATTGGACACTCAAGGTGCATCAGACAAGAGAAGGAAGAAATAAAAATAACCAAATTAGAATATTTTTGTCTTTTTGAAATTTTTCAAAAATAAAATGCACACACAAAAAAAATAAATAAAATAAAATAAAATAAAAGACAAACTAAACAAAAAACAAAACAAAACAAAACAAAACATGCTCTAGGATATTCAAAATAAAACAAGACAACCAATCCTAGGCATGTGGTGACTCACCTAATCCAAGGTGAGATCACCACTCCCCTCAAGGTGAGTGGTATTTTCCTTCTTAACCCAAATTTTCTTCGTTTTTGGGAGCAAGTGTGACTCTTAGCCAAGTCATTTAACTGGGTGATAACACCCTTCACAATGTTAAATAATTCATCATGACTATTTCCAAAAAGAAGATAGTCTTTTTTTGACTCATGATTATTCAACTGAAAACAATTCGGGCGAATATGCCCAATCTTACCACAATGATGACATGTAGGAATGAACCTTTGAGTAGGTTGGTTCCTTGGCATATGAGCACGTCTCGGTGTAGAACGAGACACATAAGAATCAGTTAGAATTCCCTTACCTTTCTTACCTCTTGACACTGGATGAAGCATTTCCTTCTTCTTAGCCAAGTTTTCTTCTTTACACACAGGTTTCACAAAAATCAACTTTGAAGGAGAAACAGCATTAGTAGAAGAAACAACAGATTTATCAAAACCCAATCCAGTTCTATCAAATGAATGTTTCTGATTATGCAACATGTGATTAAGTTTCTCATTAGAGAACGTGTTCAGATGATTTCTTGAATCATTAAGATCATTCTCTAAGGATTTCACTTTGGCAATCAAACTATCATTTTCAGATTTCAAGGTATCATGAATAGCATGTGAATCATTCAAGGTACTAGACAGTTTATCCTTTTCAAGATTAACTTCTTTAAGTTTCGCAAGGTTTGCTTATTCAACTTCTTCAAATTATTGTATTCCAAAAATAGAGCATTATAAGCATTTTGTAGATCACCTTCCTCTTGATTCATTGTCACAAATACCATAATCACTATCTAGAGAGTTACACTCACTAGCCTCATGCTCACTCTCATAAGAAACCCCAAAAGCTACATAATTAGCAACATTTTCAGCTTTTTCTTCATTGTCCGACTCATCACTTTGAGTCACATTAAAAGCCTTACCGCTTTGAGTTTCTCAAATTTCCACAATTTGCGGATGTGTCCAATACCCCACATTCATGACACTTAGGACCACTAGGAAATTTATCCTTCGATCAACTGTATTCCTATCTTGGAGGTTATCTCTACCATCATGCCTAGAATTTTCAGGATTTCTTGAATTTCTACCCTTAAAATTTCCATTTTCGGTTTGAAGAATTTTGAAATTTCACGACTATCATGGCAATTTCCTCCTCATCTCTGAATCCTCATCTGTTGAACCTCCAGATTTCTCCTTACAGTTTTGGTCTTAAGAGCAATATTTTTGAGTTCTTTGGTTGAGGCAACAAGAGCTCAAAAGTCGAATTGACCCTACAAGTTCCTCTACTCTCATAGTATCCAAGTCATTTCTACGGTTTATGGCAGCAATTTGGGGCAAAAACCTAGTGGGTAAGGATCTCAAAATTTTCTTGATTATTTTTAGCATCGACATTTTCTTTCCAGATTTATAGTATTGTTTCTAATACTACGAGCTTAGAATAGAATTCATCAAAAGTCTCATCCTCTTGCATCCTAATCTCTTCAAACTTTGAGACTAACATCTGAAGTTTTGAAGCTCTAACAACCTCCTTCATGAGTTATTTCTAAGGTTTCCCATGCTTCTTTAGCTATTACACATCGAGAAATTCTTGAGAATTCATCCATGGAGACAGCTGTGAAGATGGAATGTAATGCTTTGTCATTTGCAGAGGAGGCACGATTTTCAAGAGTTGTCCATTCAGCCATTGTTTTATCCGGAATAGACCATCCAGATT
The DNA here is from genome assembly GCA_013348765.1 of Carpinus viminea. Classification (NCBI taxonomy): domain Eukaryota; kingdom Viridiplantae; phylum Streptophyta; class Magnoliopsida; order Fagales; family Betulaceae; genus Carpinus; species Carpinus viminea. The sequence goes on along the minus strand of CP054669.1, from coordinate 15,449,010 downwards.
CAACAATATGCCAAACATCCACAAATTTAAGATATGCCCTCATACAAATTTTCCAAAGCGTATAGTTTGATCCGTCAAAAGGCGGAAGAGAATTAGGTGCAAGATAAGACATTTTGAGGCGGAGTCTAGGATCACACTCAAGAAATTAATCCCTACAGAGTGAACCCGCTCTGATACCAATTGAAAACGCTAAGCAGACTCCAAACAATTGTTTATCACAATTTATGCGGAATTAAACTATGAAGCAATAAACAATTTAATCAACAAAATATCAAAAGCAATAAAAGCGGAACACGAGATATTTTGGTTACGAAGAGGAAACCAATTAGAGCACTTCTCTAATTGTAAAACCTGTGAAATCAACTAAATCAGAAAAAGAAAAAGGATTACAAGATGTTCATACTCACAAAACCTTTGCTATGACACGATCTTGTATAAGACAAGTGACCCACTCGTCTTCTACCGCAGTAGCCTTTCGAGACTGGCACAATCCTTCACGTGATTTCCTTTCACCGGAACTCGGTTGACTTCACTTCAACAGACGACGAACAATGATGAACATTAAACTAAACACTCCAAGAAAGAGAACTTAAACTCAATATCACAAATTCTAGATGTAGAATTAGAACTCAACAGATCTGAGAGATCTATTTATAACACCTAAAGACTTCTAGTCTCAATAGAACTCAAATACAATGTATTTTAGACCTAGAAGTCCGGACGGTAAGTGGGCTCGTCCGGACGGCTATAAAAACACGGGAACATGAGTTCATTAATGGGCGTCCGACGGTAACATTGGCGTCCGAACGGTGCTAGGGCAAATGCACTTTCTTTTCGCGCGCGTTCGGGCGTCGGACGGGCTGCAACGGACTTTCGAATGGACTGCTAACGGAGCACTCGGGTTTTAATCTTTGGAGTTCTTAATCGCATCACGTCCGGGCGTCTATGAATCCCGTCCGAGCCTTGGCTCTTTTCTTTCCATTTTGCTCACGAACATTAGCCAATACTTTAAACTAACAGGATCTAATCCTCCCATCAATCCGGACGATCTCGCCAAGGCCTTCCAAGTGGACAAGAAAGAAAGTGATTGAGGATCTTGAGAAACAATTCAATTAAAGAACTACCTAATAGACATGCACAATGAACTGTTTAATGGATTAAATAAAGTTTGTCATGCTTTCCTTGTTGTAATGTCTCCTAGCAATATATAATTATAATGAAAGAAAATGTTTGGTTATCAGGTTATGTACTAGACCCTCCTTTCTTTTTTCAGCATGCATATGGTAACTAAGGTAGAGTGAGTGCGTGATTTAACTTAATAAAATTTTGAATCCACAAAGTGTTTAGGATGGCACTTCTAATTTTTCTTGACACATGCCCTTCGCTTCCTCTTTTTCTAAAAACGTAAATTAATAAACATTGAAATAAGTTAATAATATAAGGGAGAGAGCATATTGAAAAGGTTGCAAGTAGTAGGTCCAATCGCTACAAAATGAAGGGTCTTTCCATGTGTAAATTAAATGCAACCTTACATGTATTAAATACGAGGAAATATACTCCTGGCATTTAGTTCCTGCTAATTTGTCAGGAAGTGTTGACCAATAAGGTGTAATTTGTGAAACACCTATACAATTAGAATAGGTGTTTTTGGAGTATATTAGGGTTTTTCAATAATGGATAAGATTCTGGTTCTCTAACAACATTAATCCACCTTGGTTATTGTTGAGGATGCCATGAGAAAACTTCGTTAGAATTGAGAGAAAATAGTACCAATTAGGTGATGTAGATTAAGGGACCTAAAGGAAGGTCTTTGGAAATCGCATCTAGACACAAGTTCAGCTTGTTTGGACACGCCATCAAATAAGGAGTTTCTGGAAATTGCGTTTGAACACAACAACTAGTCGTCTGGACACCTCTATGTTGGTTTATGAGCGTTTTTAAGGTGATCCAGACGGGACATGGGCCTCATAGAATTACAACTTCAACTCTATTTCATATTATTATTACAATTAGGTTTAGGGTTTGGGAGCTTATAAATACATGTTTTATAAACCTTAAAAAGTAGCTATTGTTTATGATTGAGTTTTGTTCAATAAGATTACTCAGAGTTGTCTTTCTTCATAATTTTCCTTCAAACCCTAGAGAATATTACTGTTTAGAGAATCAAGATCTAGAAATACTTATCCATTCTTTATTGTTGTTATTCGTTGTAGCCCACTAAGTCACGCTGCATAAAAGATATATTGTTTGATTTAATGATTCAGGAGTTTGGAGTTATATTTCAAACATTGTACTTAACTTTAATCGTGCAGTTGTTCTTCCTCCATTATTACTCAATGACAAAGAGAGAGAGAGAGAGAGAGAGAGAGAGAGACAATATATAATATATAAGAAATTATCATTTTATTTCAATGAATTTAGCTATGATGTTACATCAATAGAATTAAATGATGACAAACTTGATCGATCTGAACCATCTAATGATTCATTATTGGCTCTTACATATATTTCTCTATTTATTGTCCTACTAGAATTTTTTTAGAAGATAATTGAACACATTCCTATCAAGTTGGAAGACCTTTGTGAGAACATCAGGATTGATGGGAGCATTTGATACAAAGACTGCATTTGCTATGGTAATGAGCCAAAGATTCTGGCTGCTTAGATTGGCAAAGGCAACAATGTTGGTCTTCCTTATATTAAACTGGAAGTAAATGAGACCAATTGGGAAGACAAAGACATCTTCAACATTTAGAACTTAGGCGAAAAAGCAGTTGTGTTGGAACAAGTGGCTCATATTCTACTACTAGTCTATTGGGTGTAATTAGTTTATGTGGGCCTAGGGACAAATAAGTTGTGGGAGATATTTGGGGCTTTTCAAAATATTTATAATTATGGTTTGCCTATAAATATGTTATATTGTAACCAAAATCATTTAATAGAAAAATATAGCGAGTCTTTTGTGGACTTAGACAAATTCTTTGAACCACATTAAATCTGTGTCTCAACTCTCTCTTAATATCTATCTTTTGATTCCATATTATTAATCATTGTTGTTCACGGTAACAACAATTGGTATTAGAGTCTAATTATACGATGGCTGGGATTGGCACATCTTCTGCGAAATTGGATGTGATGAAGTTCAATAGATCCAATAATTTTGGGTTATGAGACGTGTCAAGGATTTGTTACTGCAACAAGGGATGGTGAAGTTAGAAGGGATGGCGGACATAGATTGCAAGGAACTAGAGGCGAAAGCGGTGGCAACTATTTGGCTTTGTTTGGGAGATGACGTGATGTATCATGTCATGGACGAAGAATCTTCGGCGACAATTTGGTTGAAACTAGAAAGTTGGTATATGTCAAAATCGTTGTCGAACAAGTTCTATCTAAAGCAGTGGTTGTATGGCTTGGAGATGGCAGAGGGCTCGAATATGAGCCAACACATCAACGTGTTCAATCGGATAATCAGGCGATTTGAAGAGAGTTGATGTGAAGTTTGAAGACTGAAGACAAAGCGTTGATCTGTTGAATTCATTCCCAACTTCCTCTATGCATGAGAATTTGGTTACAATTCGACATGGGAAAAGAGATCTTGGAGTTAAAGGACGTTACAGGAGCCTTGTTGGCTTTTCATCAAAGGGAGAAAAATATTGATGAAAATTCTCAAGGAGAAGGGCTAGTTGTAAAGGGTAACTATAAGCATGGAAGAAGTAGTAACAATGTTGATTTGAAAGGCAAGAATTCTCGGTCAAAGTCTAGGAGGAGGAAGGACATTAATTGCTATAAGTGCGGAAAGAAAGGGAGTCTTCTTAGATCCTTTGATCGTATCAAGATCTAGAAATATCTATTCGTTCTTTATTGCGGTTCTTATTTGCAGTCCACTTTGTCACACTGCATTATGCGCTCACTCAAATCCTCCTACAAGTTCCTTTTATAATGAACATTGTTTATTGTTATTCGTAGTACTAGAGAACCTATTTAAACATATAGAGCCCTAATCAAGAAACAATTAGCTAGGAGGTCATAAAACCCTAATTTTACTCATTTTGGACACTGCCACATAGGTAGAATTTTCTATGATCGAACACTAACTCGAGGTGATCGTTTAGTCCTAAAAGCATGTGGAATGTTAGTTAGAATGCCAAGGTTCATGTAAGGCTCCTATTTTCAAGTTTAATTATGGTATTGAAAAATTTACTAGAAGTATGAAAGTCATGTAAACAATATGAAAATCAACATGATGAGGATGGCTTACCTTAACGAGGATAAAAAGCCTCAAGACTTCTTCTTCACTCTCTAGGATCTCTCTCTCTTCTAGGTTTAGGGTTAGTGGGGTGTGGAGGTGAAGGATGGGGACTGAGGAGTGAAGATAGGGTGTATTTATAGGGGTGGGTGGCTTGCATGCTAGATGAGGTAGATAATGAGTTAAAATTATTTTTCAGGTTGTCATCAGTGTTAGATACTATGCTCAAAAGTTTGGTGTACTATTACACATTGTTTCTAGAGTTTCAAATCAAATGTTTGGTCAACACCCAATGATTTAAATTTGGTTGTTGAACATTCACACTAGGGTTAACATCGAACGTTTGGTAGTCCCCCATCGAACATTTGGCCAAAAGCAAAATAGGATTTTGGTTGTTTTTCCTAAAGGGTCTTTAAAACAAATGCAAGTAATAGTTGTTTATAAAAACATTTACCAAGAAATTTGCATTCCTTAATGGCCGTGATTGAGTTTTAAAGTTTTGGGGCATCACAAATGCTTTGTTAGAACACCTTCACTTTACATAGAGTCTATAAGCACTCTCTTCAATTCCTTAATTTCTTTTAGTTTATAATTTTGTCGGGTGTTACAATACATGCCGGAGTATTGTACAACAGATTCATAATATTATATACAATAAATAATATAACTCATACATATAGAACATATGTGATTTAACCCCCATAATCAATTATGGATTAAGTATTCAGCGCTCGCTTAACATTTGCTCATGATGTAATTGTTTAACCTTCTCTCACATGATCATAGGTGATCAAGTGTCCAAAACCCTCTTAACATTGGGCCTTGGTGTTAAAAAAAAAAAAATTAGAGTAAAATTCAAAATAACAATGGCCATGGTGTTCAAACTGGCTAGTAGATAAAAGGTTAGTTGAAACAGAAGGACAATAGAAAATATTTTCATATGAAATTTGGAGAAGTTATTGGCAAGATGAGAGGAAATAATATGAGAAATAAAATTAGATGCGTCATTTCATACTCTAGCTTGATCCTTTACTCCAGCCAACTTATTAAATAATCACGGAGAAGATTCTAGGTCTTCTAAGATCTATTCACCTCCTGGTTATTACTCAGTTAGAATTAAAAGAAAATATGATCGACCAAAGGTTTATTGCAGATTTAATGATTTATTTGATTGTTGTTGAATATTACTTTCTAAAAAGAACATATGAAGGGCATGTATCAAGAGATGTTAGAGTTTTATATCTCAAACATTGTAAATTCAAATTGTACTTAACTTTAATCATGCAATGGTTCTTCCTCTATTAATACTCAATGACAAAGAGAGTATATATAAGAAATTATCACTTTATTTCATTGAATTTATTGATATGACATTACAACAAGGGAATTAAAAATGACAAATTCGATCGAACCATCTAATGATTCATTATTTGCTATTACATATTTCTTTAATTATTGTCCCACTAGAATTTTTCTGAAGATAATTGACCACATTCTGTCAAGTTGGAAGGCCTTTGCAAGAACATCGGGATTGATGGGAGGATCGATCCAAATACTGCATTAGCTATGGTGATGAGCCCAGGATTTTGGCTGCTAAGACCGCAAAGGCAACGTTGGTTTTCCCTACATTAAACTGGAAGTGAATGAGACCAATTGGGAAGACAAAGGCGTCTCCAGCATATAGAACTTTTGAGAAAAGGCGGTTATGCAGGTTGGATGTGACAAAGCCAACTAATAGAGTACCCTCTAGGACCACAAGAATCTCAGTGCCACGAGGGTGAATGTGTGGAGGATTTAGGCCGTATGGTGCAAAGTCAATGCGAGCCAAGGATATGCCTAAGGTGTTGAGGCCTAGTATTTTGTCGACATTGAGGAGAGTGACATTTGATCCAGTGAACCGAGGTGTCTCTAGGAGTGTCTAGTCTGAGAAGAAGAAATCATTGGCAGTGGCAAGCTTGGGGTCCTTGCAAAACTTTCCGTTAACGAATACTGCAATAAGAAAAAAAAAAAAAAAGCAATTGTTATATATGGCAGCAGACAAAGGGCTTCCAAATGACAAATGGTTGAAATATATATATTAGTATTAAAGTCCAAGCTAACATGAATGAGGGACAAAGAAGAAGATCAAATGAGTGATGATATATACCAGCATGATCAGAAGAAGTATCGTTAATTGCAACACAGAAGTCTTGAAGAGGACTGGGGTCAAAGGCAGAGGCAAGGGAGAATGCCCAAGCCAACAAGGCCACACTTACAAACAACATCTTAGGAACGCCTTTCATCATTTGAGTATTGCAGTGTATTGATCTTGCTGTTAAATAATGTTGCATTGGAGGACGCCTATTTATAGATGGAGGGAGTCACTGATGATAGGAAGGGTCTTATGTTTTGACTTCCACGGAGAAAGAAGATTTCTAATTAAGACTTGGTAATTAAGCCTTCATCAATGGATATTTAATTAATTAATGGGTAAGCCATTCTTTCAACCACTACTGCACGCATAATACATATATACACACTAAATAAGAGAAGATGCAGCCCAATTTGACGGCTTTGGTTAATGTTGGAATAGTTCAGCTCTTTTTTTGCCAATTCAAAAATGCACATTTCAATTAACGTTGGGAGAAATCTTATGAGTACTATTTCTTTTATTAACAGAGGTTTACTAAACTGGTGTATAACTCATTCATTTGTGCTCGTTATAATTTTTTTAATTAATTGTTTTATTTTTCTTCAATAAATAAATTACACATCAGTTTAGTAAACATCTCTTGGTAAAATAGTTAATATCTTAATACATCTCTTTGAAAGTGAAATGGCTGAAGAGCTCATATTATATGCATGTAGTTGACCCTGTCCGTCCCTAAAGACAACATATCCTAATGCATGCATGTGTTGAACACGTCAATTAAGTCCAATCTAGAGAAAATATATTCTGACGAAATCAACATTAACTAGTAATATGATATTGTAAACCATTCCTTGATTCCGTGTTTTTTTGCATATCTGTTTTTAATGTTTTCACTACATATAATTCCACCCTATCTATAATATGAAGTCCTTAAAACAGTTTGTTATATGATAATGTAAAATATCATTTAACCATCAAATTGTACTTATGATACTATGCTCCAATGTTTGGTATTATGCTCAAGCGTTGGCGCATGGTGTGCTAATACATATTGTTTTTAGGGTTTGGATCAAACATTTGGTCAATGTTTTAAATTTGGTTGTTGAACATTCGATGTTGTCCTGGATGAAATTTGCAGTAGGGTCAACATTGAGCGTTTGATAGTCCCCATCAAACATTCGACCAAAAGCAAAAATAGGATTTTTGGTTGTTTTCTTAAAAGGTATTTAAAACAATTGCAAGTAATGGCTGTTTTATAAAAACATTTACCAAGACATTTGTATTTGCTTAATGCTTGTGATTGGGTTTTAAAGTTTGTAAGTTCTTGTTGGCGTAATTGCAAGCAAAATGATCAAAAGTGCGTTTAGATGAAAAGAAATGCCATCCAGACGCTCAAAGAATTCTATTTTCGATAGCCTCAAATGCCTGCAATCATGTTTGCAAGCCCGTCCAGATGAGTTCGATAAACAAGAATTCACGAGAGCCTTATGCGCAATCTTGTCTAAACCCCATTCGGACGCCTATATTTTTTGCGAGGACTTTTACTATAAAGGTCATAGCTAGAGTTCTAGTCCTTTGATTGGAGCAAGCTTTAAGATGTTGGAAAGCTAACTCAAATATCTACAAAGTCATATTTCATGAGGTTAAGCTAATTCCAATGTTTATTAGGTTAAAGCGGGCTATAAAGAGGACTATAGAATAGCTCGTGTGCAATCACGTCCGAGACAAGATTGCAAACAACCATGTGTTAAAAATACATTCTGGACGTGTTTTGTTGCCCCGTCTAGACAGCACATGTTCCCATCCGGACGCCGTGTACCTGTAACAGTTATAAATGAATATAAACTGTTTCCTAGGTCTAGGATGATGGAGCTATTTAAATACATGTTTATAGAAAGAGATGATGTATGAATTTTTACCTCCAGAAAGTTGTGCTAAGAGAGATCATATGTGGTGAGCATTAAAAATTTAATCTCTTTGAGTTTTAGTTATTCCTTTAATAAATCTACAGTTGAAAAGTCTATTGAAAGGGTTTGGTAAAGGAGAATCACGTTGAAGAAGATTGTGAACAAGGAGACTAGTTGTAGGCTTGTCGATCTTACAGATCCAAGGTCATGCAAATGGTTGTAAGTGTTGTTAGTGTCTATAATCTCTAGATAGTCTTTTGATAGTTATTTCCTGGGTTTGGCTATTACTGAGAGATTTTACTTTTAGATCTGTTTCTAAAAGGTTTCCTCTTCGTAACCAAAATATTTGTGTTAGCCTACTTATAGCTTTATATATTTTGGTGATTGAATTGTTCATTACTTCATAGTATTAATTCGCATAAATTGTGATAAACAAGTTTTTGAAGTCGAATAGCATTTTTCAAAGTTTTACACATCACAAATGTTTTGTCGGAACACCCTCACTTTACACGGTCTATAAGCACTTTCTTCAATTCCCTTATTTCTTTTAGTTTATAATTTTTTTGGGCGCTACAATACATGCCGGAGTATTGTAAAGCAGATTCATAATATTATATACAATACAAAACAGAACATATGTGATTTAACCCCCTCAATCAATTATGGATTAAGCATTTAGCCCTCGCTTAACATTCGCTCATGATGTAACTGTTTAACCTTCTCTCACATGATCATAGGTGATCAAGTGTCCAAAACCCTCTTAACATTGGGCCTTGGTGTTAAAAAAAAAATTAGAGTAAAATTCAAAATAACAATGGCCATCGTGTTCAAACTAGCTAACAGATAAAAGGTTAGCCGAAACAGAAGGACAATAAAAAATATTTTTTTATATGAAATTTGGAGAAGTTAATGGAAATATGAGAGGAACTAATGTGAGAAATAAAATTAGATGCGTCATTTCATACTCCAGCCAACTTATTAAATAATCATGGTGAAGATTAATTCTAGGTCTTCTCTAACACCTACTCTCCTCCTGATTGTTACTCAGTTAGAATTAAAAGAAAATATGATCGACCAAAGGTTTATTGCAGATTTAATGATTTATTTGATTGTTGTTGAATATTACTTTCTAAAAAAGAACATATGAAGGGCATGTATCAAGAGATGTTAGGAGTTTTATATCTCAAACATTGTAAATTCAAATTGTACTTAACTTTAATCATGCAATGGTTCTTCCTCTATTAATACTCAATGACAAAGAGAGTATATATAAGAAATTATCACTTTATTTCATTGAATTTATTGATATGACATTACAACAAGGGAATTAAAAATGACAAATTTGATCAGAAACCATCTAATGATTCATTATTTGCTATTACATATATTTCTTTAATTATTGTCCCACTAGAATTTTCGAAGATAATTGACCACATTCTGTCAAGTTGGAAGGCCTTTGCAAGAACATCGGGATTGATGGGAGGATCGATCCAAATCTGCATTAGCTATGGTGATGAGCCGGATTTTGGCTGCTAAGACCGGCAAAGGCAACAGCGTTGGTTTTCCCTACATTAAGCTGGAAGTGAATGAGACCAATTGGGAAGACAAAGGCGTCTCAGCATATAGAACTTTTGAGAAAAGGCGGTTGCAGGTTGGATGTGACAAAGCCAACTAATAGAGTACCCTCTAGGACCACAAGAATCTCGATGCCACGAGGGTGAATGTGTGGAGGATTTAGGCCGTATGGTGCAAAGTCAATGCGAGCCAAGGATATGCCTAAGGTGTTGAGGCCTAGTATTTTGTCGACATTGAGGAGAGTGACATTTGATCCGAGTGAACTGAGGTGTCTCTAGGAGTGTCTAGTCTGAGAAGAAGAAATCATTGGCAGTGGCAAGCTTGGGGTCCTTGCAAAACTTTCCGTTAACGAATACTGCAATAAGAAAAAAAAAAAAAAAAGCAATTGTTATATATGGCAGCAGACAAAGGGCTTCCAAATGACAAATGGTTGAAATATATATATTAGTATTAAAGTCCAAGCTAACATGAATGAGGGACAAAGAAGAAGATCAAATGAGTGATGATATATACCAGCATGATCAGAAGAAGTATCGTTAATTGCAACACAGAAGTCTTGAAGAGGACTGGGGTCAAAGGCAGAGGCAAGGAGAATGCCCAAGCCAACAAGGCCACACTTACAAACAACATCTTAGGAACGCCTTTCATCATCTTTGAGGTTATCTCCAAGTACAACCTTAATTTGAGTATTCTTGCAGTGTATTCGATCTTGCTGTGTGAAATAATGTTGCATTGGACAGCGCCTATTTATAGATGGAGGCCTGGGGGAATCACTGATGATAGGAAGGGTCTTATGTTTTAACTTCCACGGAGATTGAAGATTTCTAATTAAGACTTGGCACGTAAGTCTTCATCAATTAGTATTGGTTATTTAATTAATTAATGGGTGAGTCATTCTTTGACCACTATACATATTAATTAAGAGAAGATATTGCAGCCCAATTCGACGGCTTTGGTTTTATGGAATGGTTCAGCTCTACTACTCAGCTCTTTTTATGCCTATATACGTAATTGTCCCTGCTGTCCCTTACTCATCAATATATTGATCCCAATATGCATGTACGTGGCGTACGTTTCAACAAAAATTAATGCATAGGTTAATTTGAACACGTCAGTGGAGTCTAGCTAGGGACAACATGTCCTACATTAAATCTGACGAATTAATCAACATTATCTAGTAATAGGAAGCGTATAATTTTATACAGAATCTAGCTACAACCTTAATTAACCTACCAAGAAGCGAAGGATTCCCCATCCGTGCATTTTAGGTAATCGGCCTATTTAGTTTCTTGGGTCTTCTTGTGGTTTCTACTACATATTTGAAACGATTTAGAAAATAATTAAAGCAAGTTTCTAGTGTTTTGGACTTGTTTTAATTTTTTTTGAAGTCCTTATATTTTGAAAATATATTGATTAAATGCTTCAAAATTTTGTGTGATGCAAAGAAAAAGTCAAAAATAGTATGCTAGTATTTGAATGATTGGATCATGCATGATCCTCTTGAGTTCTTAGATGTCGAATCGTGGGCTATCATTCTCTTGAAATGGCTTTTAATAGAAAAGGTCAATAGTGGCTGACAGAATGGTTCACCCATTACTTAATTAAATATCCATTGATGAAAACGTAATTACCAAGTCTTAATTAGAAATCTTCTTTCTCCGTGCGTGGAAGTTAAGAACATAAGACCCCTTCATATCATCAGTGACTCCCCTCCATCTATAAATGGGCGTCCTCCAATGCAACATTAATTCTTACAGCAAGATCAAATACACAGCAAACATACTCAAATTAGTTAAGGTGGCGGTCGAGATAACCTCAAAAATGATGAAAGGTGTTCCTAAGACGTTACTACTAAGTGTGGCCTTGTTGGCTTGGGCATTCTCCTTGCCTCTGCCTCTGACCCCAGTCCTCTCAAGACTTCTGTGTTGCCATTAACGATACTTCTTCTGATCATGCTGGTATATATATATCATCACTCATTTGATCTTCTTCTTTTCCCCTCAAGCATCTTAGGAATCTACATACTAATTATATATAGTTCAACCATTCATCATTTGGAAGCCCTTTGTCTGCGATATATAACAATTGCTTTTTTTCTTATTGCAGTATTTGTTAACGGAAAGTTTTGCAAGGACCCGAAGCTTGCCACTGCAAATGATTTCTTCTTCTCAGGGCTAAACACTCCTAGAGACACCTCAAATCCACTCGGATCAACCGTCACTCTCCTAAATGTTGACAAAATACTAGGCCTCAACACCTTAGGCATATCCTTGGCTCGCATTGACTTTGCACCATACGGCCTAAATCCTCCCATTCACCCTCGTGGTACCGAGATTCTTGTAGTCTTAGAGGTACTCTATTAGTTGGCTTTGTCACATCCAACCCAGATAACCGCTTCTTCTCCAAAGTTCTAAATGCAGGAGATGTCTTTGTCTTCCCAGTTGGTCTCATTCACTTCGGTTTAATGTGGAAAACCAACGCCGTTGCCTTTGCGGTCTTAGCAGAATCTGGGCTCATCACCATAGCTAATGCAGTATTTGGATCAAATCCTCCCATCAATCTGATGTTCTCAAAGGCCTTCCAACTTGAGCAGAATGTGGTCAATTATCTTCAAAAAGTTCTAGTGGGACAATAATTAAACAAATATATGTAATAGCCAATAATGAATCATTTAATGGTTCGGATCGAGTTTGTTATTATTTAATTCCATTGTTGTAACATCATAGCAATAAATTCATTGAAATAAAATGATAATTTCTTATATATACTCTTTCTCTCTCTTTGTCATTGTATAATAATGGAGGAAGAACAATTTCACGATTGTGTCACGATTGGGTCTAGTGGTGACCTCGATGAGGATTTGCTACACGAGCAGTCCAACGGCAGGGCCTAGTGGTGACCTCGATCGATCACTATGGGTCTACTAACCCACAGATTACAAGGTGGATCTTGTGACCCCCAAACCATTCTTTATTTATTTATTTATTTATTTTTTGAGGAAATAGACTTTATTCTCTAAATCAACCAAAATAATAAAATCATACCATCTCTTATACATCCATCATTTTTGCAAATCTATGATTGAATACGTGAGAACTATATGTGGTCCCACATATTTAATGATAGATTTATCAAGAAATAGGTGAAAGATGCAAAACAATATAGGACATAACTTTCTTTTAAACTGGATTCAAAGAATTTCTTTCAACATATCATATAAAAATGAAATGTGTCACTTTTTAGGTGAGAAATACATGTTTTTTAAATAAAATTTCTTCTAACTTTGTCAATGTAATTAAAAAAGAAAAAGAAAAAGAAAAGCTTGTATTTCTCATATATAAATGTCACATATCATTTTTATAAACTAGGTTTAACTCACTTTAGAAGAAAACTATGTCCATATATATATATATATAAATAAAAGATTCCTAGTACTCCAATTTTACAGGTTGGAGTTGGAAAGTATTTGTTACTCACACGAGGAACAATAAAATATAGTACAACTTTTGGATGATTCTTAGGAAGATGCTAAATCATTAAGTTGTTCGTTCCTGAGTGGGTCAATTGTATCTTGAGTTATCAAATCATTAAACTATGAACTTCTGAGTGTTTTGCGTGAAGAACAAGTTAACTCCAGCAGGCAGAAACAGTAACATATGTATAACAGAACACAATCACAATACAAACAACAACAGAAAGGGGTACTTGAAAAAAACGTGAATATAAACCAAAACTATAATTTTGATAAAAATTATTTTTTACATGTTTTACCAAACACTTTTGCAATTTTAAAAAGTAACGATTTTAAAAATACAGTTTAAAAATAATAATTTTTAAAATTGCATTTATTAAAATCAATTCCAAACAAACCATAAATCAATCCATGGTAGTAACTGTGACCTGAAGATCTTAGCAGTGGCACAAGCTTGAACTAGGACTAGGCTCTAAGGCATGATCCATGGACTAGCACAAAGTTCTTCTTAGGTGGCACTGGCTCCAAAGCAGCTTCAATTATTGCAATGGATGAAAGAAGGATGACGAAAGAAATAATGGACATTGATGTTGGGAAAATATTCTTGCCCTTATGGCCCGGCGGGCTACAAAATCATAGTCCATTAACAGAGCTGTATGTTAAGTCCTGGCTAACCGAAGTTGATAAAGGCACAACTCACAGAAGTCATCAGTGAAAGGAAGAAAGATATCACCAAGACATGGTCACCCAGGATATACTTCCTGGGGCTGCCAACCTCGATTCCACGAGGGAATACCAATTTTTGTTTTAAATGTCCACAAAGGGAAGGGGAGGAGGATTGAATTAATGACCTTTTGCTTTATTAAACGTAGTCTACTGATTGATTTACCCTTGGAGACCAAGGTGAATAGCTTATTAGTATAATCAAATACAATGGCCAAACCAACTTCTAATACTCGGTGATTAACTCTCATTGAGTTAAAGACTTTATTACGTGATTATATAGTATCATAAAGATCGTATTAGAGTTTACACAGCTACTACTCTCAATCCAGACCAAATTACAAGGCTCGGATAAGATTGCCACAAGGCTCAAATAAGATCGATGGAAGAGTTCTAAATTGGGTGAACCTATCAGCCTATTTGTAGGCTGGACTCCATGTATCAATGACACGTTGAATTATTCGCGAGATTACATGCACTTTGGCTCCGTTTACTTGACGTAAAAATGATTTTTAGAAAATGATTTCTGCATTTCCGGTGTTTATCGACATAAAATAGTGGTCAACGAAAAATATTTTCTTGTTTAATTTTCAAAAATGTTTACGGTTTTCCAACTATGAGCATCTCATTCTCAAATCAATGGTGATGCATAGCGACTTAGTGGGCTACGAAAATAAACAAATATGAAGCAGATATGTAATTCTAGACCTAGAGTCTATCAATGATCTAGAATTCTTTTCAAAATCTAGAGTCTATCTACGATTTTAAGGAAAATATGAAGAAAACTTCGTCTCTGGTAATTCTTATTCAACAAAATAATAATAAACCTAATAAACCTAATAAAATATATAAAAATCAAAACCTAAACCTAATAAAATAACAAAATAAAGATAATTAAATAAAACATATGCTACTATCGTCCTAACGGGACATCTGGCCTTTCGGACGAGACTCAAGCAAAACATAAATAAAGCATAAAAATAACATAACGTCCGGACGGCTAGATCATCGTTCGGACGGTCTTCGGCTGTTGGACCGCTGATCTACATCATCCTCCACAGGTTGGAGAGAATTCGTCATCGAATTCCGTCAGTTCTTTCCACGGTCTTTTGGATGTCTAGTCAACCCATTCCACTCGCCCATCCTCAAGACCAAAACAAAACAACATCCCCTAATAAATGAAATGCTGGGAATTGGGAAGGGTCTGTTGTGGATTACTACTGTACAGTCTGTACTGTATGATGGATTTGGCACATGATCATCATCTGTTGCATGCCACAATTGTCCTTAGACTAGCTGCTCAATCGAGGGGGAATCAAGCTTCTACCAAACACAACTTGGATAAGGTTCTTCAAAGCGTACACAAGGCCAGAAGTCTACACCAACCGGATAGCTTTGTTGAGGTAATTAATTAAGGGGACAATTTTCTCATTTTTTATAGCAACAAATTAATGTTCTCATCATCATGAATATTTTGTTTAAAAGAAATAAATGGTCTTATTGGGCAACATCATACGAACAAATCCATAGGAATTGACAATTCCTATTTAGTCTAATGGGTTGTTTGGGCCATCATCATGTGTGTAACGACTGTCTAGTAGAGGACCTTGTCAGATAATGAGTGCAATGAAAGAAAAAAAAAAGTGTTAAAGTATTGATTAAATTATTAAATTAATTTATTTTTATCAATTTAAATTTTAGAAAAAATGATAATTTAACATACTACAAAAAAAATGGTCATTAGCGGGGACTAAAAGTCGCCGCTAATGACTAAAGTGCCGCTATTGCCAAATAGCGGCGACAAAATTACCTCTATTTGGTGGTTGCTGATAATTGGATGCAAATGCCAAATAGCGGCAACTTTTTAGGTTGCCGCTAATGACTAATCATTAGCGGTGACTTTAGGCACCGCTAATATTATTTTTTTCGGAAAAATGTTGAAAATAACGTTAAAGGTCGCCGCTAATGACATAGCATTAGTGGCGACTTATGACCGCTAATGACATATCATTAGCGGCGACTCCTTAGTTGCCGCTAATGCTAATAATTTTAGAAATTTTTAATAGTCAACAACAAAAAGTTGCCACTATTCCTCTATCATTAGCGGCAACATGCATGTTACTAATGATATTAGAAAATTAAAAAAGAAATTGAAACAATCAATAGCGACGACCCGGCGACCTAATGAAAAAAAAACCATATATAAATATATATTTTACATATATATTATATAAATATTTATATTTATATATATATATTTTATTTTTATTTTTATTTTTATATATATTTTTTATTTTTATATATATTTGAGGTTTAGTGACGGTTTTTTAGTGTTGGTTTAGAGCTAAAAACCAACACTAATTTACTAGTGTCGGTTTTAAATTAAAGATAAGCTAATCTAGGGTAGGGAAATGTGAATTAGTGACGGTTTAGGCAAAACCAACACAAATTAGTGTCGGTTTGCCAAAACCGACACCTTAAGAAAGGTGTCGGTTTGAACAGTGGTATTGTTCAACTGACACTTTTCCTAAGGTGTTGGTTTTTTAAAACCCGTCACCTTTAAAAAGTGACAATTTTCTAAAAGAAATCACTAAATTTAATTTTTTTTAAATATATATATTTTTCTCAACATAGAAGATAATAGATCTAATTTAAGAAAGATTAACAGTTCACAACGTAGAAGATAATAAACCTTACATTAGATATTCAATAACAAGATCGATGCGACCAGAACAGAATCATGTAGGCTGATATGCAAGTTCCCAAATAATTGATTCTAAAGAAAAGGCATTAAAAATATTTACATACCAGCTCTTTTGCTAAATGTCCGAAGAACAATTAAATTCTCATGCTTCTTCACCCATTTCATCCTGGATTCTATTCCTGAAAACTCAATGTATGCTTCATCCAACAGCACCAAGATAGGAAGATCAAGGATTTTCAAGAGAGCTTCATTCAAGCTAAAGTCTGCCTTCCTTGGAACTCCAGAATAACATAAAATTGTAGAAGGTTATTCA
The DNA here is from genome assembly GCA_013348765.1 of Carpinus viminea. Classification (NCBI taxonomy): domain Eukaryota; kingdom Viridiplantae; phylum Streptophyta; class Magnoliopsida; order Fagales; family Betulaceae; genus Carpinus; species Carpinus viminea. The sequence continues at coordinate 15,431,939 of CP054669.1, read as the reverse complement.
CATCTGATGTGACAAAGAAACGAAAAGCAAAGCAGGCAAGAGAAATGATGATGTTTAAGGACTCAATATTGTAGATAAACCCAAGAATTTACATCAAGGAAAGCAAGAATTAGAAACTCCAAAAACTTGCGAAGAAACAATAAGAAACTACAAAGTTTATGTACCTTTTATTACAAGTGCCCCATTAAGCATCAAACTCATACATTGTAAAGGTCGGAGGGCAGTCCACAATTTTGTCACTAGGATCAAGCACACAACTGCAGCATATATTAAATAACAACAAAATCCGTAAAAGATTAGGGATTGTTGATTGCTGTAGGGAGATAGACACTAACAGGCATTTTAATTTGGAAATGTATAAAGATACAAAATTCAAATCCTAACCGCATAATCAAATCATGCAGAAATTATTGAGGCAAGGAACCAAGTCTACTACTTGTGATAAAACTTGTAAAAAAAAAGCAATTGCAACTTTCGGTGTCTGTAATAGAAATATTATGTGAGAACACATGGTAATAATCAGAATTTATGTAGAATAATCTCATCAAAAGGTTGCTATCATAAAACATGTTGCTTTCCTTTATGTTCATTAGGATATTTTAACACCAAATTCATGTTTCTCCAGAACTATCTACACTTATATTCTACATATGTAATTCTATTTTATATCAATTCAAATAAATATATCTATCAAAAAAACCAAAACAAAGAAACAGATTATGTTCTTCTTTTTAGTACTTCCACACCTATAGATCACCACAAACAGCAAAATTAGCGACACCAATAAAGCATAAGTGCGAATTTTCTTTCTTTTCTTTTATAAGAGGAATGCCAACTAGATGCAAATCATACCCCACAGTCAGGTTGTCCAACTCTTTCTGGGAGTTCTCCTGGAGCACCTTGCACATAATAATATGATAGAAAGGCTAAGTCGTTACATTATCACTAAGAGCAGCCTGGACAAATAAAAGCAGCAGAAAACAAAGATGATCCTTGTGTGAAAGCGCAAACATAATCATTTTATGTTCTACAAAATTCAAATAATACTAAGCTCACGCATCTAAAATGCAATTCTAAATGCTTTATTACATAAAACATAAGCCGGTGGTTATAACGACAATTAATTCCATAACCACACAACCCAGTCCTCAAATAATATAGACAAATCATCAAATTTCACAAAAAAAAAACCCACATAGCACCAAACACATAAAGCAGGTAAGAATCACAAAATTCAAACAATTCCTCTTTGGCTTTTTTAAGATTCATTTTCAAAAAAGTTAAGTCTAGAAGTAAATAAAGGAGCATCCATGGTATGGAAAAAATTAACCCAACTTGTGTCCACTAGACATGATCAATCATTTGGGAGAATAAGACATATTGCCCATTTAATGAATATATAGACGACTAGACAAGAAGATATATGGATAAAAAATTCATAAGGGAATAAGTTAACAATGTCCTCTTAAAAAATGGCTGCAAATAAAAGTTTATTCAAATAATCACCAAAGTCTAGCAAAAAAGTTCAAAAAATAAAAACAAAAAATGTTGATACACAAAAACAAGCAAATATAGCCCCCAGTCATATCACAAGATACAAGTCAATCAACAAAACATGTGGTGTAATCACTTGCCGCCCTTAAGACAGCAAATGAGATTTCCTCCCAAGACATGTATAAACAAACTGCCGCAAAACCCTCGTTTAACACAGAAACCATTTTAGCGTGTGTCCCAGGTCAAGAAAATCATAACTTGATATACAGAGAACACAATGAAGAAGCTGTATAAAAATCATGACAATGGAGAATAAAAAGCTACCTCTGAGAACACTTTTGTATACAAAACTTGAAACCATAAGTTATGAACTATTCTAGTATTAAATGGAATTAACTTTCACAAACACGTGAATGACAATGGGATTGAAATAACTTATCCATTGTTATTTGAGTCCTTTAGCGCCACAACTCCCTGAACATCTTCCACTTGTACCATCCTGTACGCACTTAAAATGAAATATTGTTATATAATATTACTCTCTTGCAATGTTTACTCAACTTGAAAAATATGTCAAGAGAGGTTCACTAATCAAAGTTCTTAAACAAAAAACTAGTTGAAGTGGTTACCTTCTAGCATAAACCAAATTTGTTATAATTTTTATAATATGAAAACTTCTTCAAAAAAGTACAATAAAAGCTCTCTCCAAGTTCTTAAACAAAAAATTATTTGAAGTCTCTACCCTCTAATACAAACCAAAATAAACAAAATATAACAAAAGCTCCATTAGACGTTGCTTTCGCTTGCTTGAGATCTATGAGAGCTCCGTCCAAGCCTAGGAATAATAGAATTCATATCATAATTAATGATCTTTCTAACAATTACTTGATATGTGTATATGAAAAAAAAAAAAAAAAACTTAAAAAAGTGACAAGCGAAATTCTCTTACCCTACCATATGTTTTAGCAGCCTATCTATTTGTGCTTATTGTGCCTATTGAGCAACTTGGGATGCGTTCATTTTGCAGAGAACACTTGAGATCGTTCATTTCAGCCCTCAAAGTAGCTTGTGATTCCTCCAACTTTGCACATTTTTCTAGTGATTCAGCTAGTTTATGTTCAATTTCTAGCTGTTTAGACAAGCATTCATCATGATTGTGTGTTGAGGAATTTGACCGGATCGGTATGGCACCACAACCTTGTCCTCTAACATGTCCTAAGCGGTGTCCACCTAACACCTTTAGGACAATGTCTTCTGGGCAGATATTAACATCGTCGAAGTTTGTTGCTATTAACTCCATTTTTCTTTTTGCACAAGCCATATAAATCTCAACTAAATAAGTCATGCAAGTTCATTAGACATATTCATCATGAGTACTTATTTCATTCACTTACGTATTTACTTTCAGCATATTCAAACAAATTTCTTATTCTTTTCACTAAAGTCGTTTCCTTGTAGATCTCTATTGGATTAGGCGTGACATTAGCAATCTTTGCCGCACAAAGTACACATAATTAATTGTTACCAAGAACATTACTATAAAACCTTAACACTATATATTTTACCTTCTTGTAAACAACATTCATGAGCAGAAGAGTCAATTTTATGATTTGTTTTCATCTCTGCTCTATTTTTCTTATTTAGTTCAGATTTTTGCTGCAAAATTGAACCAAAAACATATTCATTTCATTTTTATAGTGAATACAAATTTTAGAAATAATAATCGACTATTTATTTGAATAAGATACATTTACCTTCCACAGTTAGATTCAAAAGAATCACATATAAGAGGCCATTGTTCCGGAGAAATACCTTCTGGAACATTGGCCCTCACCTCGAGTTTTGCATTGGCCACCGCTTCCAAATTTTGGCTGTCCACATTTTTGAAAAATTTTTTGTAATCATATAAGTGCAAATTGGAGCGATGTCTTCTGTAAGAAAGACGCAATTGATACTTTAACACATCCCTATGTTGCTTTAGCTCCATATTCAAATCAAACTTATCCTGAAACATAGTAATTACAAAAATAATAGTTAAAAGTTTATCACATTATTTGTAACAAATAACATAATATACACAATGAAATTTATACCTTCACACGTTCTTCCAAGTTTTTTGCCATTACTTTCGGGACCTTGCTCCAACTACTATAATGGAGGTCGCAATGATAAAACACAATTTTAGAAACTATTCTCGACCATGCCTCGGCGTTTTCACCCACAGGTACCCGACACTTATTATTGAATTCCAACTTAATCGGACCATTCTTATTTATCATAACATTGAACTTTAAATTCTTGTTCTTCCCCCTTGGCCGTTTAACAGATGTGCTAGCTATTAATCAAAATATGAAAACGTAGTTAGTTGTATCTAACAAAGTAGTTTACAAAATGTATGAAACAAAGTAATAAGAAAAAGACCGTATATTCACTTACAATGGCGGTGGATGCAACTCAGATGAGTGCATATGATCGACGGCTCTTGGGAGGATGGGCCTCCAAGTCGAGGGCTCCACTTAGCATGTCCATATCATCAACACATCAATCAGTCAGATTGTCACAGTCCTCAACATGACAAGGCCTCAACCTTGGCCTCGAACTCGCCACGACCTTGACTTTGGCCTATCACCATTTCTAGTCAATATGATAAATCTGCAAATAGCAAAAAACAAATGCGAACAATCATATAACCATAACGTTGCATGTTAAATAGTTTGGAAAAAAACAATTTGTTCATATACTTAATTTAGTTTATTGTACATAAGCGAACAATTTTTAGAAAAATAGAAAATAAAATAAAATATTAGTAACAAAGCTTCATACAATATGTTCATCCAATTCATACTTGGTCATTCAGTCTCATAATCTGTATCATTATTGCTTGAGGATGATTATGTATTGAGTTCTCTGTGTCTTCAAATTCTGTATCATAATTACCACTTAACTCTTCTTCATTATCAGAGTTAGTATTATGCTCCTCAATGGAAGGGTTATCGTCAATGAACATACTTGCATCAAGTTGAACATATAATTCATCAATAGGTATTGTTGAATCATCTCTACGCAACACATTAGAGTTTTCAACAATGGCAATATTACCCCTACCACATTCATTTTCCTGGTATATCTCATTGTTGGTTTCTTGGTCATTATTCTCATTATCTTTCCCTACCATTGTTGGATTATAGTTTTTTCTGCGTCACTTTCCAACTACCACCCAATTTGGGATCATTCAAGTAAAATACTTGTGCAGCTTGGCATGCTAATATGAAAGGGTCAGACTCATACCATTTATGAGAAGTATTCACAATTGTAAAACCTTGTTCTTCTTATTCCCTATATTACTCTCAAAGATCCCACTAATCACACTCAAATAGATACACCCGATTTCGCCCTGGTAACATAACTCAAAATATTATTCAACTCATCCATAGTACTCATCATTCTGACGTGTTGTACCCACCTTTAACAACAATTCTACTATTCGGATAGTATGAGTTTCTGCACATTCTCTTGTGTGGAACCTAACTTCATTTACAATGCAACCTTTATATGATCTAACTTGATAATCGGTCTAAGTGAAAGATGATATTTGTTGTTTTGAGACATTTTCCGGACTACTCCCACCACTATATATATTATCTCAAAACCAATGTTCAAATGTGGCTTCATGCTTTTGGTTTAATCCTCAAAGTATCATCCGATTAATCTCCCAACATGTTTATATGGGGATCTTGTAAATTGGGGATCTCTACCACATTTATATCATATGTCTCATATTTAGTAAATACAGCTACAAGTAAAGTTTAAAGGTGGTGCATAGAAAGCGTGGTAGGAGGCTACTATTTAAATAGCTACATTATCCTCATTTTGGCATCTCGGCAACTTTATCCTCATTTTGCATATATAGAAGCTTTTACTTTATAATCAATCATATGTCTAATCATATGAAAGACATGGGTAACATGCGTGAGTAGGGAAGAGGTACATCCAAGCAATGCCAATAATTTAGGTGTAAAAGAAATTTTTTTATCGATGAAGTTGCTAATCAAGCGCATAAAAGATAATATACTATAGAACTTCACAGCTAATAAGTGCTCTCTCTCTCTCTCCAAAAAGAACAAATTCTTAAAAAATGAAACAATGGAAATGGGGACTACCATTCTCAGAAGCAAATATGAATCATAAGCATTCTTCTTTTTTGGTTTTACTTTAAGCTACTAGTGCAGGATATAGATCGCCAATATCTCCAAAATTGTAATAATATCTCAGCAATTAGCATCAAGAATATAGTGCAATTGTTCAGTACCTTAACTTCTGATATTGAATCTTTTGTTAAATTTGATTGTTCCAAGATGTATTTCTCTATAATATCTATCAACAGTTTGTCATCCGAAATTGGGTATCTTGCCAATGCCAAAACAGTAGCAGCAGAGAAGCTAAACAAATCCAAAAGCAGCTGCAAAAGATAAGTTCATAATGTCAAAGAAAGTTTCATAAAAATAGGATAGCTGACACATAATGTCTGCATAGAGATGATCAAACTAATGAGTCATAATAGAGCTTTGAAAAGTTTTAAAAATAAAAGCAAAATGGTATCCATCTATGAGAGTACAAACACTGCACTATAAGAGAAAAATCACATGCGTGAAAGTTTCTAGAGTAAAGAAGAGATTAACTCATGGGTAAATATAGTCATTTAATTAATTGATAAAGCATGTGTAACCATGAGTTACACTTTCCATCAGTATATACCCGAAACAGACGCAAGTAGGTCAGTAGAGAATATCTAAGGGCACGAGACATCTCATTCGATTAAGACATTGTTATGCCTTTACAAGACTTAGTTGTTTCATTTGGGCTATTGACTAACAAATGTGGGGATAAAAATAGTTTTGATTGAAGAATCATGTGTTTAGTTTTGTCACCACATGCCTTGTTGATATACTGTTAAGACACACATTGTAATTGGTTCTTGGGAGATGCCTTTGATCATTAATTCCTAAGAAATTTAGTTTTGTGTTAGACGTCAAATCTGTGTTAGACCTTAAAAGCTTCAACTTGATTACCTTTATGGTTTGGTAAGGCACCAGAATAATTTGAATTTTTGTAACAGTTGAGAACCTCAGTTTCCAATGCAGGAACAATTAATTTGCAAACTTCATGACTACTTTTCCATATTGCTTTCTTGAATCAAAGTTTTTATTTACTGATTTATTCCTTCTCGAAGAGATTGAGGGATATTTCTCTTTCTTTAGTAGTAGTAGTTCTAGCAATCTTTCTGTGTATCATCTTTCTCCTTTTAAGGAGATTGTTGGATATACATCCATTCTTTTCAATGTTTGTTAAGCTTCCTTTGTGGTATGTTATAGGAATTAGAGATGAAACTTCGCACTTTACCCCTCGCTTGTTAAGCTTCCTTTATCACTTTTCAGTAATTTGTTGTTTATCAGATATTTAAATTGTCCTTAACATACTTCATTGGTAATGAACAGTATTCTGGGATCTATCCTAGTTGTAATTGGCATGTATATTCTTCTATGGGGTAAACGCAATGAGAAGCAAGGCCAAACAGCAGAAGAAGATGCAGATTGTAATATGTTGTCAAGGGTCATACTGTCACAAATCAACCGAAGTTGCCCTTGACCAGTTTTGATTAGTTCCAATCAATTCACGCACCTACACTCTGCAATCACCAAAGCATGGGTTAAAACATCTTGAACTACTGTAAACCATTCTTCATGTTGATCTAATTGCATAATGAAACGAGGGCATGGTTTTGTTTAATTTGATGAATGAAGTAAGACTACAGTTTAGTATGGCTATGACAACTTTTTGTATTACAGCTGTTGAAAGTTATCCCAAATTTCTAATTTGAATAAAATACTTATTTAAATCTTTTAAAAGTGAATGGAAATTAATTTCCTTGTCACATAAGGAATTAATATTCTTTGTCCAACAAAGGAAAAAAAGAAAGATTGATCCTCATTGGTGGCTGCTATAACTTAACCTCTCCCTTTGAAAATGAAAAGCAGTAACATGCTAAAAAAAATCCATTCTCTAATATATTGTTGAAAGTAAAAGAAATACAGATGGGAGGACTATAGAAATCAATATAACTTGGGAACAATTATTATCAAGGACAGAGATGACAGCTAATAACTGTAGTATTTTCAAGAATATTCATGATGCTATCTTTCACCATGTGAGATGTTTAATAGGAAAATTTTATCCTAACAGTAAATTCACACCTATTTAACAAAGGTACAAAGACATTCAACTAGCATAATTTTGTGAATTTAGCCTGAACTGGTATTGGTGCCCTTAGAATCATAGTATACTACATGCGTTCATGCACATGATGTTCAGCCGAGCATGAGCTCACACACATGAGAATCCAGATAGCTCTAAAGTTTCAAAACAATCATAAAAGCAGAATAACACATTGAAGAGAAGAAAAATACTTCAGCAACCAACAAACATTAGAACATTCTTTCCCCCTTTCATTACCTACTATCAAAAATTGGATTGACACAAATTATGCTCAACTGACCTAGCAGCATTCATCAAAATTTCTCCAACCCTGAAGCAGTCTGAAAGTGTTATAAAATGAAAGCAAAGTGTCAACATTAGCCTTATATTAAGCATAATAACTGAGTTGTAAACAAGTACATAGTAAAACCAGCAATCTGTATTTCACATTTTCTTGCTATTCTTCATGCGTATACCACCAATAGAAAAATTCAATAAAACAGAAACCTCACCATGCCACCAGACTGCTGAAACCCAATTGTGGTCAGCCGATGATCCGATTCCTCTACACCCTGCATACCGCCTTACTCCAACCCCAATCTTCCCCTTCAACTTCCCTCCACGGCAATTACAAACCCGCCAGCGAAAACCAGGGCACCAAAAACCCTATTCAAAGAGACCCAAAGCTCTTGTAAGGAAATGGTAAAGAAACGGCTTTTGAGGGCTCTTGTAAGGAAATTGTAAGCTTGAAAAAGAAAGGAGAAGATGAAGAGAAATGAAATTGTTTGAAAAAAAAAAAGGGGAAAATTCACTTTACCCCCTGAAGTTTCATGGGTTTTTCAATTTAAACCCCAAAGTTTAAAAAGTGGCAGTTTACCCCCTTGAAGTTTCAAAAACTTGCAAAACAGACCTTCTGTTAACCTTTCCCGTCAACTTGGATGGAAAATCTCACGCGTGCGCCTCATGTGCGTGTTTAACCAAGATTTTTCCAATTTTGCCCCCTACACTCCATAGAAAAAAAAAAAAAAAGGAAACAAAAAGGGTAAGAAAAATAGCCATTTTCAGAGCAAACCCATCATTTTTCTTCTTTCTTTCTACCTTTCTCTTCATATCTTCAGCGTTTGGAAGCTCTCCGCCTCCACCACACTCGGCGTAGCTTGGGTAACAATTTCTTTTCGTTTGATATCTGTTTTTTTTTTTGAAACTTTTTTTGCAACAACGTGTTGTAAAGTTATATTTTCCTCACATTTTTACATTATAGAGGTTTTGTTGGGAGAGAATATGGTGGGGTGGTTCAATGGAACACAAGGAGATCTCTTGGAGGAAACGCAGGAACTCTCGCCTCTCGATATTAGCCGAGATGAGAACGCATATGAAGGATCCTTTTGATGGGTTTAATCGCTAGTGGTGGCTGGAATATTAGCAACCAACAACATTGGGCCGTAAGTGTTTTTTGTTTTTTAATCTTCCATCTCGCCATCCGGAGTACGGGTTCTATTCCATACCGTGATTGTACTTTTTTTCTTCAACAAGTTAAAAATAAAAGCAGTCCTACATGAATTGAATTTCTAAAATAGTCCCTCTCCTACTCGGGAAATTGTGAAAATTCTCGCCCGCTTTTCCATCGAAGTTTGCAGAGGAGGATGAGGATCAGCCACGAGATCCATTTCGGTATGCATGTGCATGTGCATGAAGCTTTTGCATGATGCACGTTAATTATATTAATGGTTCCATTAATTATATATTTTATATATATAATTTCTTGGTTATATATATATATATAGGTGGCTATCAATCTAATGGTAAATCAGCTATTGGGAGTTAGAAGCGATGAAAAGTGAATGAGATGGCTTAATTGTTCTGACTTTGTGGATGGCTGTCTATCTATTCCAATAAACTTGAAGGGTTTTGCTTATCACACCGCCATAAGGTAACTTGTGAAAATACCTCAAGCGAGCCTAACACGACATACAGCAATCGCAAGCTAAGACAATGTTGGGAAATACACTATAAGCCTCCATGTTTCTCTGGAAAATAGCTTCAAATCTCTCTTTTAGATCATGAGATCATCATAAGTGTCATTAATAGCAAACGTCCTTTAGCAGTCCTCAAATGAACTGGAGCTCCCAAAACGTCCTACAAGTCTTCAACCTAAACCTCCCAAACGTCCTAAACCTCCCGCCGGCTAGTCATGCATGACCAGCAGTCCCCTGCTCGAGCTCTTCAATGGATGGCCTTGGTGTCGTGAGTAGGAGGAGTGACCCATGTAGGACCTTTTTTCGCGAGCAAAGTGGCCCCATGTTCTCCTCTATTTTCACTTTGCAAAAGCAGAGTATAACAGAGCATTGATTCTTTTGGCTTTGAGTGGTTATTTTGAGGAGGTGGCCAACTTGAGATCCCCATGCTATGCAGAAACTCCGAGATTTAGTTGCATCTATATATATTCATGTTATTAAACGGTATGCTTTTAATTTCAAAATCTCTTATTGCCGGACCTCTAGAAAACTTATTTGAAAACTATGAAACAAAATAGGTTTCAGGATTATATATGTCCTACCTCGGATATTTGGCATTAAGAATGCCTTTCTGCTCATTATCTTCCTCTTCAAGCTCGTATTGTTGAACTCATGGGCCGCGTTTCCGTTCTTGCCATAGCTCATTAACGCTGAGCTGGAGTTGGTTTCAATGCTATAGGTTGAGAAAGAGAGTTTGGTTGTTAGCGTTGGAGTCGAGGAGGTGAACTGGAGGTTGGGGATGTTGACGAGCTTGTGTTGGTGAACTCAATCGAGCTGGTGAAGTTGGAGTCAACAACGTTAGGCGCACGTGTGAAAACGACATCTTGTGGAGGGCAAAATTGGAAAAATCTTGGTTAAACATGCACGTGAGGCGCACGTGTGAGATTTTCCGTCCAAGTTGACGGGAAAGGTTAATAGAAGGTCTGTTTTGCAAGTTTTTGAAACTTCGGGAGGGTAAACTGTCACTTTTTAAACTTTGGGGTTTAAATTGAAAAACCCTTGAAACTTCAGAGGGGTAAAGTGAATTTTGCCCAAAAAAAAAAAAGAAGCTCTTTTCTTATTCCTATATTTTTGGTCTATCACGCCTTTATTTCACTGGGCACCAATTTTTTTACACCACGCGCGGCACGGTGCGGTGACTATTTCACTCAATAGCAGCAACTACTGTCACCGCTAATTGAGCCACATTAGCGGAGACTACACAGAGTCGCCGCTGTTTAGGATTTTTTTTTTTAATTTAAAAAAAGGAAGTAATTTTTTTCTTCTTCTTTTTTTAGGAAAAATCAATTTTATTTTATTAATAGTGGTCAAAAGCCTAAAAACTCATACAATTACAGAACATACAGCTCTTAAAATCAAACATCCGCTATCCCAACCCAATCTTCAGTTTATATATAATAGATATGCTAACACAAACTCCTTTCGATGGTACAGGAAGCCATTTTTCAAGCATGAGTAAAACACCCATACCCAAATCATTCCCCTCTCGACTGAAAGCCAAAAGTATTATTCACGTCCTCAGCCCAATGGCCAAGACCATAAAATAAAAACAAAAACCTACAAGCAGCAGCAGAGGAGTACGATATTGTAAACATCTCATTGGAAGGCACACATTGGCTAAAGAAGACGATAAGATCTAATGTTAAATAGATTAGATATGAATCTAGATCTACAAACTAGATCTAAAGCAACCCACCAAAGTCAATTGTGTCAAATTTGATAAATTATTTAATTGTATCACGATCAATCAGACTAATGATCAATCGAACTAATTCACTAGGATCCGTAGGATATTCGATTGGATGTTTGATTAATCATTTGATCATATCACGATCAATCGAACTAATTCATTAGGATTGTTCGGATGTTTGATTGATCATTTCACGATCAATCAACTAATTCATTAAGATTGTTTAGATGTTTGATCAAACATTTGATCATATCACAATCAATTGATCTATTTCATTATGATCGATCGATTAGATGTTCGATCGATTGAATGATCCTATCAATATCAACTAGACTAATACACTATGATTGATCATATGTTTTATTATGATTGATCGAACTAATTATATTATATTACAATCAATCATACTAATGCACTAGAATCGACCATACAATCCTATTAAGATCAATCATACTATTGCACTAGGATCAAATAATATTCTTATCATGATTAATCGCTAATGCAATTATGAGTAATCAAATGTTCTCGATCAAAGTTATCTTCCAAAATTCACATATGATAATATGTCATTATTTCTTTTATAATATTTATTGGTGAATTTGAAATTTTATAACATTTATAAAGGTATAAAAGTCATTTTTAAGGAAAAATATAATTCATGAGATATTTTTTTATAATTTACTAAGAGCATTCATAATAGATGAGCTAAATGTCACTTTATCTAAAATAGCTCATTAAATTGATAAAATACCCTCTACGTTGGAGAAACTAAAAAAAATGTAGAATAGATATTTTATTAAATGAGCTAAAAAAAAGAGCTACATGTAGCGACATTATTCAAAGAGCTATTTTTCTAAATTTTTTTTCCACGTCTTTTTTTCTCCTACTATCTCCCCCGAAATTTTCTTCCCACGTTTTTTTTTTTTTTTTTTTTTATTGTTTCTCTCACACACACACACACACACACATATATATATATATATATATATTTTTTTCAAAATTTTTCCTACTATTTCTATTTCACATCTCACTTTTTCCAAAATTTATATATATATATGTGTGTGACTATATAGTTGCTGCTAATGAGCCTTTAATTTTTTATTGTAATTTCTTCCTTTCTTATTGGCGGCGACCCAAATGTCGCCGCTGTTTACCCCTCATTAGCGGCGACTACATAAAGTCGCCGTTGTTGACCCTCATTAGCGGCAACTTGTCGCTAATGAGTCTTTAATTTTTTATTTTAATTTCTTCCTTTCAAAAAGTTGCGGTGCGACTAGATGGAGTCGCCTCTGTTGACCCTCATTAGCGACAACTTCATAGTTGCTGCTAATGTGCCTTGTATTTTTTAGTTTAATTTATTCTTTTCTTATAAGTCATCAACGGCGACTTAAATTAGTCGTCGCTGATGACTGATCATTAGCGGCGACATTTGGGTCGCCACTATTCTTGTTGCTGCAACATATTGATTATTTTGTATTGAGCGTCCACAATTAGCGGCAACCTTTTTGTCGTTAGCAACTTTTGTGTCACCGCTAATGACCCCTCATTAGCGGCGACTTTTTTATTAAGAGTGACATATGTCATTATTTTATTGGTGCTGATGTGTCATTTAACGAAATCCGTCAAATATTTTAACGGAATTTGACTCAAGGGACTAAATTGTTTTTTTGGCATTCCCTAGGGAGCTTTGAGTTTATTTTGATACCACAAGGAGTGATTTGTAATTTAAACGAACCACATGGACTAATATTGCATTTATCCCTAAAAAAAAGAAAGTGTGGGTCTTGTGGGAGTACCTCTTGATTGAGGGTGGAAATGTTGAGGGCCAGCTCGGGCATTTTAGCATTATGTGTAGCACAAACGTCGTCTTCAATTGATGTTTAGTTACCATTTTCTACCGCTTGAGGCTTAAACAAGATGTTGGTAGGCATTCTTAAACGTCCACATATATCCATACGAGTTAGTGAAAGAGTTATCAAATGTTACACCTATTTAAAGTATCTCTAGCAGTGTAGTTAAAAGGAAATATTATCTACATTTAGCTATTTTTGTCTTCTTTTTTTTTTTTCAACATAATAACATCATATTAGCTATTGTATCTTAACTGCTACTGTAGCACAATATATTGAATATAATATTAATTAATTTAATATTATTTTAATATACTATAATATTATTTATAATATTACTTTTTCTTTGTTTTGGGTATCTGATTTTCTCATTTTTCCTTCAACCCTTTTTCTTCTTTCTCTGCATTTATTTCTTCTATGTGGAACACATATGGGAATTGCATGGTAATTCTTAAGAATTATTAATTATATTGCATATATTTATTTTTGTTGTTAATTTTAAGAATTAGTACCTGCATGTAAGATGAATGTTTTGTGTCCCCAAGAGGTAGCTCAATCAGCTGGGACTACGCCTAATTAAGCGGAGGTCACTAGTTCGAATCCTCCCTCCCCCCTTTTGTGTGGACATGTCAAAAAAATAGATGAATGTTTCTCATATGTGTTTATTTATTTTTTATCAATGATTTTTTTATATGTGATTGTTTTTTATTTTTATATATGTAATTGTTTTTTCCATTAATTAAGTGTTGTCAATAATATAATAAAAAAAGAATGAGAAACAATATTTTAAAGCAACTAGCTAATGGAATAAAGAATCTGTTGGAGTTAACATTAAAAAATAGATAGGTAAAATAAAGAATTGTCCTTTTTGACTAGGTAGAAAACCTCTTATTGCTAGAGATGCTCTTAGTGGTTAGGTTGGTTATTTAAGGTTGTTGTTTGTCTGTTAAAGAAGCTAGAAACGGTAAGAATTCAAAACATGGGAATCTTAAATAAGAAGGTTAGTGAAAAACATTCCTAGAAATACTGCAAATACACTCGGATCAAATGCCACTCTTTTGAATGCAGACCAAATACCTGGCCTCAACACACTACGCACAGCCTTAGCTCGCCTAGACTATGCACCGTACGGCATAAATCCACCCCACATTCACCCTTGTTCTACAGAGATTCTACTAGTTGTAGAGGGTACCCAACCTAAATAACCGCCTCTTCACCAAAATCCTAAACACTGGAGACATCTTTGGATTTCTAATTGGTCTCATTCACTTCCAGTTTAATGTAAGAAAGACAAATGTTGTTGCTTTTGCCAATTTTGGTAGCCAGAATCCTGGGCTCATCATCATAGCAAATGTAGTCTTTGGATCTAATCCTCCCATCAATCCGGACGATCTCGCCAAGGCCTTCCAAGTGGACAAGAAAGAAAGTGATTGAGGATCTTGAGAAACAATTCAATTAATGAACTACCTAATAGACATGCACAATGAACTGTTTAGTGGATTAAATAAAGTTTGTCATGCTTTCCTTGTTGTAATGTCTCCTAGCAATATATAATTATAATGAAAGAAAATGTTTGGTTATCGTTATGTACTAGACCTCCTTTTTTTTCAGCATGCATATGGTAACTAAGGTAGAGCGAAAAGTGATTCAACTTAATAAAATTTTGAATCCACAAAGTGTTTAGGATGGCACTTCTAATTTTTCTTGACACATGCCCTTCGATTCCTCTTTTTCTAAAAACGTAAATTAATAAACATTGAAATAAATTAATAATAGAAGGAGAGAGCATATTGAAAAGGTTGCAAGTAGTAGGTCCAATCGCTACAAAATGAAGGGTCTTTCCATGTGTAAATTAAATGCAACCTTACATGTATTAAATACAAGGAAATATACTCATGGCATTTAGTTCCCTGCTAATTTGTCGTGAAGTGTTGACAAATAAATGTATTTTGTGAAACACCTATACAATTAGAATAGGTGTTTTTGGAGTATATTAGGGTTTTTCAATAATGGATAAGATTCGTTCTCTAACAACATTAATCCACCTTGGTTATTGTTGAGGATGCCATGAGAAAACTTAGTTAGAATTGAGAGAAAATAGTACCAATTAGGTGATGTAGATTAAGGGACCTAAAGGAAGGTCTCGAAATCGCATCCGACACAAGTTTAGCTTGTTTGGACACACCATCGAATAAGGAGTTTCGAAATCGCATCCGAACACAACGACTAGTCGTCTGGACACCTCTATGTTAGTTTATGAACGTTTTAAGGGACTGTCAGACGGGACATGGGCCTCATAGAATTACAACTTCAACTCTATTTTGTATTATTATTACAAATAGGTTTAGGGTTTGGGAGCTTATAAATACATGTTTTATAAACCTTAAAAAGTAGCTATTGTTTATGATTGAGTTTTGTTCAATAAGATTACTCGAGTTGTCTTTCTTCATAATTTTCCTTCAAACCCTAGAGAATATTTAGTGTTTAGAGAATCAAGATCTAGAAATACTTATTCATTCTTTATTGTTGTTATTCGCGTAGCCCCCTAAGTCATCTTGCATAAAAGATTTATTGTTTGATTTAATGATTGAGTTTGGAGTTATATTTCAAACATTGTACTTAACTTTAATCATGCAGTTGTTCTTCCTCCATTATTACTTCATGACAAAGAGAGTATATAATATATAAGAAATTATCATTTTATTTCAATGAATTTAGCTATGACGTTACATTAATAGAATTAAATGATGACAAACTCGATCGATCCGAACCATCTAATGATTCATTATTGGCTATTAAATATATTTCTCTATTTATTGTCCCACTATAATTTTTTAGAAGATAATTGAACACATTCCTATCAAGTTGGAAGACCTTTGTGAGAACATCAGATTGATGGGAGCATTTGATACAAAGATAGATCGGCAAAGGCAACAATGTTGGTCTTCCTTATATTAAATTGGAAGTAAATGAGACCAATTGGGAAGACAAAGAGTCTTCAACATGTAGAACTTTGGAGAAAAGCTTGTGTTGGAACAAGTGGCTCATATTCTACTACTAGTCTATTGGGTGTAATTAGTTTATGTGGGCCTAGGGACAAATAAGTTGTGGGGGATATTTGGGGCTTTTCAAAATATTTATAATTATGGTTTGCCTATAAATATGTTATATTGTAACCAAAATCATTTAATAGAAAAATATAGCCGCAGTCTTTTGTGGACTTAGACAAATTGCTGAACCACATTAAATCTGTGTCTCAACTCTTTCTTAATCTCTCTCTTTTTGATTCCATATTATTAATCATTTTTGTTCACGGTAACAACAATTGGTATTAGAGCTTAATTATACGATGGCTGGGATTGGCACATCTTCTGCGAAATTCGACGTGATGAAGTTCGATGGATCCAATAATTTTGGGTTATGGCAGAGATGTGTCAAGGATTTGTTAGTGCAACAAGGGATGGTGAAGGCATTATATGAGACGAAACTAGAAGGGATGGCAGACATAGATTGCAAGGAACTAGAGGCGAAAGCGGTGGCAACTATTCGGCTTTGTCTGGGAGATGACGTGATGTATCATGTCATGGACGAAGAATCTTTGGCGACAGTTTGGTTGAAACTAGAAAGTTGGTATATGTCAAAATCGTTGACGAACAAGTTCTATTTAAAGCAGTGGTTGTATGGCTTGGAGATGGCAGAGGGCTCGAATTTGAGCCAACATATCAACGTGTTCAATCGTGATACTCGATTTGAAGAGGGTTGATGTGAAGTTTGAAGAGAAGACAAGGCGTTGATGTGTTGAATTCATTCCCAACTTCCTCTATGAGAATTTGTTTACAATTGACATGGGAAAAGAGATCTTGGAGTTAAAGGACGCGTTCTAAGCTCTGTTGGCTTTTCATTAGAGGGAGAAAAATATTGATGAAAATTCTCAAGCAGTGGGCTAGTTGTAAAGGGTAACTATAAGCATGGAAGAAGCAGTAACAATGGTGATTCGAAGGCAAGAATTCTCGGTCAAAGTCCAGAGGAGGAAGGACATTAATTGCTTTATGTGTGGAAAGAAAGGAGTCTTCTTAGATCCTTTGATCGTATCAAGATCTAGAAATATCTATTCGTTCTATATTATGTTCTTATTTGCGTCACTTTGTCACATCAAGATTATGCACCGATTTGTGCTTGCTCAAATCCTTCTACAAGTTCCTTTTATAATGAACATAGTTTATTGTTATTCGTAGTACTAGAGAACATATTTAAACATATAGAGCCCTAATCAAGAAACAATTAGCTAAGAGGTCATAAAACCCTAATTTTACTCATTTTGGACACTGCCACATAGGTAGAATTTTCTATGATCGAACACTCGAACTCGAGGTCGATCGTTTAGTCACAAAGCATGTGGAATGTTCGGTTAGAATGCCAAGGTTCATGTAAGGCTCCTATTTTCAAGTTTAATTATGGTATTGAAAAATTTACTAGAAGTATGAAAGTCATGTAAACAATATGAAAATCAACATGATGAGGATGGCTTACCTTAACGAGGATAAAAGCCTCCTCAAGACTTCTTCTTCACTCTCTAGGATCTCTCTCTTCTAGGTTTAGGGTTAGTGGGTGTGGAGGTGAAGGATGGGGGCTGAAGAGTGAAGATAGGGTGTATTTATAGGGGTGGAGTGGCTTGCATGCTAGACGAGGTAGATAATGAGTTAAAATTATTTTTTAGGTTGTCATGAAAGTGTTCGGTACTATGCTCAAAAGTTTGGTGTACTATTACACATTGTTTCTAGAGTTTCAAATCAAATGTTTGGTCAACACCCAATGATTTAAATTTGGTTGTTGAACATTCGCACTAGGGTTAACATCGAATGTTCGTGGTCCCCATCAAACATTTGGCCAAAAGCAAAAATAGGATTTTTGGTTGTTTTTCTTAAAGGGTCTTAAAACATATGCAAGTAATAGTTGTCTTATAAAACATTTACCAAGAAATTTGCATTCCTTAATGGCCGTGATTGAGTTTTAAAGTTTTGGGGCATCACAAATGCTTTGTTAGAACACCTCACTTTACATAGAGTCTGTAAGCACTTTCTTCAATTCCTTAATTTCTTTTAGTTTATAATTTTGTCGGCGCCATAATACATGCCGAGTATTGTAAAACAAATTCATAATATTATATACAATACATAATATAACTCATACATATAGAACATATGTGATTTAACCCCCTTAATCAATTATGGATTAAGCATATATTCAGCCCTCGCTTAACATTTGCTCATGATGTAATTGTTTAACCTTCTCTCACATGATCATAGGTGATCAAGTGTCCAAAACCCTCTTAACATTGGGCCTTGGTGTTAAGAAAAAAAAAAATTAGAGTAAAATTCAAAATAACAATGGCCATGGTGTTCAAACTGGCTAGTAGATAAAAGGTTAGTTGAAACAGAAGGACAATAGAAATTATTTTTCATATGAAATTTGGAGAAGTTATTGGCAAGATGAGAGGAAATAATATGAGAAATAAAATTAGATGCGTCATTTCATACTCTAGCTTGATCCTTTACTCCAGCCAACTTATTAAATAATCACGGAGAAGATTCTAGGTTTTCTCTAAGATCTATTCACCTCCTGGTTATTACTCAGTTAGAATTAAAAGAAAATATGATCGACAAAAGGTTTATTGCAGATTTAATGATTTATTTGATTGTTGTTGAATATTACTTAAAAAGAACATATGAAGGGCATGTATCAAGAGATGTTACACTACAAAAATTTTATTTTTTAGTAACTAACCATTGGTAACGTTTTAGGGACAATTAAAACGTTACTAATGGAAAATAACGTTTAAAAAGCGTTACCAATGGTCGATTACTAAAGTAACGATTGCTAATGGACCATTAGTAACGTTTCACTTTGAAACGTTACTAATGGTAATTGTTTTTTAATTTACGAAACCGTTAGTAACGTTTCAAATTTGAAACGTTACCATTGGAAATCTTTTTTTTTAATTTTCGGCTCCATTAGTAACGTTTCAAATTTGAAACGTTACCACTGGAAATTTTATTTTTTAATTTTCGGCTCCATTAGTAACGTTTCAAATTTGAAACGTTACCAATGGAAATTTTTTTAAAAAAAATTTCAGCTCCGTTAGTAACGTTTCAAATTTGAAACGTTACCAATGGAAATTTTTTTAAAAAAAATTTCAGCTCCGTTAGTAACGTTTCAAATTTGAAACGTTACCATTGGATTTTTATTTTGATGCTCCATAGGTAACGTTTCAAACATGAAACGTTACCATTGAATATTTTTTATTTTTTTTCCTCCTCTTTTCTTTCTCCCACCCAGCAGCAGACCCTTTTTTTTTTCTCTCTTTCTCTCTCCAGCCACGTGCAGCATGCTTCTTTTCTTTTCTTTTTTCCTCCTCTCTCTCTCCAGCCACGTGCAGCAGGCTTTTTTCTTTTTCTTTTTTCTCTCTCTCTCTTTCTTCTTTCTCCCCATCCAACCACGCCGGCCAGCTTTTCTCTCCTCTGTTTTCTTTCTCTCACCAGCTTTTCTCTCGTCTGTTTTCTTTCTCCCACCCAGGCACACAGCCGGCCTTTCTTTTTTTTTTTTTCTCTCCTCTCTTTTCTTTGTCTCTCTCTTCTTTCTCCCCACCCAACCACGTACGCATGCAGCTTTTTTTTTTTTCTGTCTCTCAGTTCTTTCTCCCCACCCAACCACGCCAGCATTTTCTCTCCTCTGTTTTCTTTCTCCCACCCAGGCACACAGCCGGCCTTTTTTCCTCTCCTCTCTTTTGTTTCTCCCACGCGCATGCAGCTCCCTACTGAAATTAAGAAGACAAACAATTAATAAAAACTTGAAAACAAGAGACAAAAACCAGAGACAGGAAAGTAAAACCAGAGACGGAAAGCAAAACCAGAGACAGGAAAATCAGCGGTGAACGGCAGGACAGATCAGCGTGCCTGGAGCTCCGGTGGTGTTGGGTCGCGCGTTTGGATCTCCGGCGAGAGTGGGTAACGCCGGCTAAGAAGAAAAAACTGGGAGAAAAAACAGAGAAGAAAAAAAGCTGAGAAGGAAAAAAGCTGTGTGTGGCTGGTGGCTGAGAAGAACAAAAGCTGGGGAGATAAAAAAAAGAGAAGAAAGAAAGCTGGGAAGAAAAAACTCTGCGTGTGGCTGATCAGAAGAAAAAAATGAAATAAATAGAGGAGGGAAAAGCTGCGTCTGGCGGGATTTTTTGAAAAGGAGGAAAAGCTGGGGAGAAATAAACACCCAAAGGTAACGTTTGAAGTTTCAAACGTTACCATTTAATAACGTTTGAAACTTCAAACGTTACCTTTGAGTGTTTATTAAAATTTTCAAAAAAAAACAAATAAAAACATAACAAAAATATCATATAACTTCAATAAAAATTTTCAAAAGTAAACACAAATAAAAACATAAAAATAATTTCATAAAAACAAATAATTATATTTTAATTATAGTATTAATTAACTGTATATATTACGTATACTACTACTTAATATATATGTATATTTATATATGTAAATATACTAAAATAAAAATAATAAAAAATAAATATATAATAATTTTTTATTTTTGAATGGTAACGTTTGAAGAATTCAAACGTTACCTTTAATAACGTTTGAATATTTCAAACGTTACTAGTTAAAAATTTTATAAAAAATTAATATAAATAATAAATAATAAATATATAAAATATATAATAAATTCTGGAAAAAAAATACCAAAGTTTAATAATTATAGTAGTTAATTACTATACTTAATTACTACTATAATTGGTATATAATTAATTGGAACTATATTTAATATGTAATTAAGTACTACTACAAATAGTATATAATTAATTAGTTGTATAATAATTATATAATTATATTAATTAGTAATTAATACTTAATATATATAGTTAATTAGTAGTATAAATAAAATGTAGTTAATTATAGTACTAATGTCCAAGTAATAGAAATAAAGTGGAGCAAAAAAAAAAAACCAAATGAAGGAAAAAATGAAAGTTAAAAAAAAAAAATCTTCCATTAGTAACGTTGCAGATTTGCAACGTTACCAATGGAGGTTCCATTGGTAACGTTGCAGATCTGCAACGTTACTAATGGAATATTTTTTTTTTTTAATTATTTTGTTTGATTTTCGTTTTTTTTTTTTTTTTACCTATAATTAATATACACTTCATTACTACTATAATTAATAAATACTATACTTAATTACTACTATAATTAGTATATAATTAATTAGAACTATATTTAATATGTAATTAAGTACTACTAAAAATAGTATATAATTAATTAGTTGTATAATAATTATATAATTATATTAATTAGTACTTAATACTTAATATATATAGTTAATTAGTAGTATAAATAAAATGTAGTTAATTATAGTACTAATGTCCAAGTAATAGAAATAAAGTGGAGCAAAAAAAAAAAAAAAACAAACCAAATGAAGGAAAAAATGAAAGTTAAAAAAAAAAAAAAAGTGTTCCATTAGTAACGTTGCAGATTTGCAACGTTACCAATGGAACCTCCATTGGTAACGTTGCAAATTTTACCAGTTACTAATCTATTAATTTTTCTTTTTCACTATTTTGTTTGATTTTCGTTTTTTTGTTTTTTACCTATAATTAATATACACTTCATTACTACTATAATTAATAAATACTATACTTAATTACTACTATAATTAGTATATAATTAATTAGAACTATATTTAATATGTAATTAAGTACTACTAAAATAGTATATAATTAATTAGTTGTATAATAATTATATAATTATATTAATTAATTAGTACTTAATACTAAATATATATAGTTAATTAGTAGTATAAATAAAATGTAGTTAATTATAGTACTAATGTCCAAGTAATAGAAATAAAGTGGAGCAAAAAAAAAAAAAATACAAACCAAATGAAGAAAAAATGAAAGCAAAATAAAAAAAAAATTGTCTTCCATTAGTAGTTGGAAAAGTCCGCGTTACTTGCAATGGAGTTCCATTAGTAACGTTGGACTTTTCCAGCGTTACTAATGGAACAAATTTTTTTTTATTATTTTATTTTATTTTCGTTTTTTTTTTTTACCTATAATTAATATACTTCATTACTACTATAATTAATAAATACTATACTTAATTACTACTATAATTAGTATATAATTAATTAGAACTATATTTAATATGTAATTAAGTACTACTAAAATAGTATATAATTAATTAGTTGTATAATAATTATATAATTATATTAATTAGTACTTAATACTAAATATATATAGTTAATTAGTAGTATAAATAAAATGTAGTTAATTATAGTACTAATGTCCAAGTAATAGAAATAAAGTGGAGCAAAAAAAAAAAAAAAAAACAAACCAAATGAAGGAAAAAATGAAAGTTAAAAAAAAAAATGTCTTCCATTAGTAGCGTTGGATTTTAGCGTTACCAATGGAGATTCCATTAGTAACGTTGGCTTTTAGCGTTACTAATGGAAAGACATTTTATTAATTATTTTGTTATTTTCGTTTTTTTTGTTTTTTACCTATAATTAATATACACTTCATTACTACTATAATTAATAAATACTATACTTAATTACTACTATAATTAGTATATAATTAATTAGAACTATATTTAATATGTAATTAAGTACTACTAAAAATAGTATATAATTAATTAGTTGTATAATAATTATATAATTATATTAATTAGTACTTAATACTTAATATATATAGTTAATTAGTAGTATAAATAAAATGTAGTTAATTATAGTACTAATGTCCAAGTAATAGAAATAAAGTGGAGCAAAAAAAAAAAACAAACCAAATGAAGGAAAAATGAAAGTTAAAAAAAAAAAATGTCTTCCATTAGTAACGTTGCGATTTGCAACGTTACCAATGGATTCCATTAGTAACGTTGCAAATTTGCAAGCGTTACTAATGGAAGACATTTATTTTAATTATTTTATTAGATTTTCGTTTTTTTTTGTTTTTTATAATTAATATACTTCATTACTACTATAATTAATAAATACTATACTTAATTACTACTATAATTAGTATATAATTAATTAGAACTATATTTAATATGTAATTAAGTACTACTAAAAATAGTATATAATTAATTAGTTGTATAATAATTATATAATTATATTAATTAGTACTTAATACTTAATATATATAGTTAATTAGTAGTATAAATAAAATGTAGTTTTTTTGAAGAAAATGAGAAATCTTATTACCTCAAAAAATGAATCATGAAGAAAGGGACAAGGCCTCCTTCCTGACCACACCATCTAAACAAGATGGAATACAATGCCACCAGATAATTCTAGTAGCATGGTTACAAGCAGCTCTAGCTAACGTATGGGCTGCAAGATTAGCTTCCCGATTTACATGAACATACTTTGAGTTGCCCAACGAGCCCAACCCCCGTTTAACATCTTCAATGAAATGGCCATAACTGCTCTCGCTAGTTTGTAGGGAATTCACAGCTTTCACTATTGTTTGAGCATCACCCTCGAAAATAACCCCCGAATATGCCTTCTTCTGAGCGAAGATCATTGCCTGCAAAGCCGCTAGAGCTTCAGCTTCGACAGGGGAGACTGCCACCTTTAAAGTCATACTGCAGGCACCCTTTACACAGCCCCCTGCATCCCTGGCTAGTATCCCGAGTCCCACCACCCTGTTTCTAACATCCAGAGCTGCATCGAAATTTATTTTTATCATTGTACCCGATGGAGGAACCCATCTTTTTTCTTCCGGATTGCTGCTAGCCGTCACCTCAGTAGGATTTGAGACATTTGCCCTCTGGTAATCCTCCAGCGAGTTTGTGGCTTCTTTCATAACCTGTATCGGATGGGTCATCTCTCCACCATGCACAATATCATTCCTACGTAGCCACACTCGTCGAGCTATGATAACGAACAGTTCTATTTCATTTTTATTACACCTCCTCCGTATGTCTGCAAACAAGCGTAGAAAAGACTCCCCCTAGACTTTGCTCTTTTGTAACCGGACTGGCCCACAGCTCCACACATCTGCCGCAGCCACACACTCCCACAAGGCATGCTCCACAGTCTCTGGTTCTCTGAGACAAATCGGGCAAGAACTGTCCTGTACTACCCTTCTTTGCAGTAAGTTCGTTTTTGTTGGCAAAAGGTTGTGCCCGGCCCTCCATAGAAACATCTTTGCTGCATTTGGAATATTAAGCTTCCAACACTCCTTCCAGATTGTCTCTTCTTCCCCAGGGCGTGAGCAGGCTCCCTTCTCCAATGACTGTCCCTCTACTTCCATGTGGTAAGCACTCCTAACCGTGAACACTCCGTTTTTTGTACCTCTCCATATCAATCTGTCCTTGGGCATACATGGGCTCAAGGGTATGTTTAAGATCACCTCTGCCTCTTCTTTTCTGAAACTAGCTTCAATGAGAGACCCTTTCCACCTTCCATTGTCTTGGTCAATAAGTTCTGCCACAAGAGTGTCTTCATGCAGGTGAGTGCATGGAGATTGGATCGAGTAGGATATAGGGGTAGGTAACCAACATTCCCCCCACACCTTAATGCTCTTCCCATCGCCCACTCTCCATATTGCCCCCCTTTTAATGACGTCTTTTGCTGACATAAGACTTCTCCATACCAAAGATGGTTTCTTTCCTACATTCGCCTTCATAATTGGACTAGAGGCATGGTACTTGGCCATGAAGATTTTTGCTACTAGGGAATCGGGGTTTTGCATTAAACGCCATACTTGCTTTGCCAGCAGTGCCTTATTAAATAAGGTTAAATCCCGAAAACCCATTCCACCTTTATTTTTCGCCACCCCCATCCGCTCCCAACTCATCCAATGAATCTTCGAGAGATTTTCCTTATGTCCCCACCAGAAATTTTGCATCATCCTATTTATGTCCTTGCAAAGATTTTTCGGGAGAAGAAATACGCTCATACTATAGGAAGGAATCGCTTGCACTACCGCTTTAAGCAAAATTTCCTTCCCCGCCTGGGATAGAAATTTTACTTTCCAACTTTGTAATTGGCTCCAAACTCTGTCCTTAATAGTTTTAAACTCCTTTGAACGTGATTTTCCCACCAATGTAGGCAACCCCAGATATTTCTCAAACCTATCCGTTGCCTTTAAACCCGATAGGCGTATAATTTCTTCCCTTTTCTCCATACTTGTGTTCCGACTGAAGAAGATTGAGGTTTTATCCTGATTTAATTTTTGCCCTGATGCCGCTTCATACTTTTCCAAAATTCTTGTGAGCCTTCTCCATTCCACAGAGTTGGCCTTGCAGAAGAGTAGGCTATCGTCTGCAAAAAACAAGTGACTGATTCTAGGCCCTCGTTTAGACGTTGGAACTCCAGTAATAACCCCATTGTTCTCCGCTCGCGACAGCATAGAGCTAAGAGCCTCCGCACACATAAGGAATAGATACGGCGAGAGAGGATCCCCTTGTCTGAGACCTCTTGAGGGCTTGATACAACCCACTGGTTGGCCATTCACAACAATAGCATAAGAGACTGTTTTGACACACTCCATAATAAGCTTTATCCACCGGTCTGGGAAACCCATTTTTGCCATAACTGCCTCCAGAAAACCCCACTCCACCCTATCATAGGCCTTACTCATGTCCAGCTTGATGCCCATAAATCCCACCTTACTCCACATACCCGTATGCATGGTATGCATTGTCTCATAAGTTGCTAAAATGTTATCAGTTATTAGCCTGCCTGGTATAAAAGCACTCTGATTATATGAGATTATAAAAGGAAGCACCTTCTTCAATCTATTAGCCAACACTTTTGATATCATCTTGTATAGCACATTACATAGACTAATAGGGCGAAAATCCATAACAGAGCAAGGATTACACTTTTTGGGAATCAACACAATTCTTGTAGCATTTATAGAAGCATCCATAGAAACTGTATTAAAAAAATGGAGTACAGCTTCACTTACCTCCCCACCTATTGTATCCCAATGGAGTTGATAAAAATCAGCCGTATATCCATCGGGTCCCGGGGCCTTTTGAGGTGGCATACCTTTAATGGCTTCATGTACTTCCTCCCTTGTGAATTCGGCCATCAAGGTCTCTCTCATACAGTCCGTCACCCTTTCTTGAATAGCATTGGTACAACTTTCAACATGGTGAACCCCTCCGGATTCGAACAGTCTGCTGAAATAGGACACAAAGGCTTCCTCGATTTCTGCTTGGGTTTCACATTCCATACCGCTGGCATCCTTTATTCCCTCTATAGTATTCCCATGCTTGCGTTGAGACGCACAAGCATGAAAAAACTTGGTGTTTCTATCTCCTTTTTGTAACCATGTCTCCTTTGCCCTCTGTCTCCATTTTATATCTTGTTGCTCCAAAAGTCCATTTATTTCGTCTTTTAGTTCCCTTTCAGCATTCAGATCCATCGGACCCTCACCAGCTTGCAGAGACTCAAGCTCTGGGTTCGCATAATAGTATGAGAGGCCTTTGTTGCTTGCTTTACTACCCATTGCTTAATAGGTCTTTGGCATGATTGGAGCTTCCTCTTACTTTACTTAGTGGGTCCCCAGTCACGCCTCTCTCCATATTTCCTTCAGCACCCTCCTACCACAGATATATTATTTCGCCAAAAGAGACAAAAGAGGATTATGATTAACTACGACGTGCTAGCACCGCAACCTTAACTTCCTTAAAATATTCACACCATTCGGGGTTTGCAACCACTCTATCCAACCGCTCCTGGGTGAATGCAGCACCTTCACGCCCATTGGTCCAAGTGAATTTTGGCCCCGAAAAGCCCAAATCACTCAAAGAACAATCCTCCAATACTCTCTGAAAATCTTCCATCTGTCCCCTAGTTTTTGAAATAGCCCCCTTTTGCTCGGAAAGGTTTAGAATCTCATTAAAATCACCTACGCAAAGCCATGGTAAAGGAGATAAATGAGAGAGATGCCTTAGTAAAGCCCATGACTCCCTTCTTTTTGCCACTTCCGGATTACCGTAAAAACAAGTTAATTTCCATGCTGTTTCCCCTACCTCCATCTTCACCTCAACATTAATATGACGCCTACTATAGTTTTGAATATTCACCGCCACTCCATTCTTCCACAACAAGCACAAACCTCCACCTTTCCATCCCATATTTGTATTCTCTTTTTTACTCCAAAGGGATTCTTCCAATTTGGAAATTAAAGGTGATGCTTTCATTCCCAAGCCCTGGTGGGGACAATACTCATTGCTTGGCTCGGACCTCGCCGATATATCATCTTGTAAAACAAACTTCGAGAAGCTTACATTTCTTTCTCCCCGAGTTTGCTGAATTCTCCATTACTTTGATTAGTTTTTCTCTTTCCCAGTTTGAGACTTTCGGAATCCCCTTGTCCCTCCTTGCCACTGCTTTGTTTGTTTTTTCTTTTTTTAATCAAAACACTAGAGCTTGACATTCTACCCGCATAAGCCATCATTTCTTCGCCAAAGTATATGGGGTCTTCTCAAATCGTCTTCGATCTCGATCCACACACTTTCCGCCCAGTTGTGTTAACTTGCGTGGGGTCACGTCTTTTTCTCCTTGACTGGATGGACACTTTCGCCCTCCTTGAGATTCACACATCCAGCCATGTGGATTTTTTTCCACCGCTTCCCACACCATTCTTGCTTTTATTGTGTCCCATTGACCAATGTATATATTCTTCCCCTTTTCAACCCCCGTAAATCTTTCCTCTTTTTTATTGTTGTCCTCATTTACTCCACCCTTTTTACTTTCTCCTTCCTTATCAGCAGCTGTTGCCCCTGATTTTCCGCCCAATCGCTCCTCATATTTTCCAGATGCTCTTTCCATTCCTGTCACTTCTTTAATTTCCCCATGCTTCCCGCTCTCGTCTCGTGTAATGGATCTGCTAAAATCACGGGCTTTGCTCCCCATCAACTCCGGTACGGCTGAGAACTCTGATGAGTCACCGTCGCTGCCATAGATCTTTCTTTGCTTCACCTGACCTTCCAGAGAGGCCGCCCTTCCACCGACACTCTTGACCTGCCACTTCAAACCTCCACCATCATCCGCAAACCGTCGTCTTACATCCGGTTGTATTTCTTCCCGGTCCTCCCTCTCATTTTTGTCCTTTTTACGTATAACCCTGCCTCTCGGTTTACTGCAGATTTGGAGATGGAAATCGTAGCCAAAGCCCGTATTCATCTTCTGACCATCCTCCATTGGTTCTCCTCCCACCACTCACTTCACACCCCCTACTACCATGTCTCACAACTCCACACTTAAAACAAAACTTGGGTATTTTCTCATACTTGAAAGTTACCCACACAGATTTGTCTCTTACTCTGGGAGATGCCACTCTTGTGGGAGAGGTTTGGGAAGGTCGGGATAACCCGCCAAAATGCCCCCCACCCAACACCATCATCATCAACATCAACCTCCTCCACCACTCCCATCGAAGAGCCTATATTAAGACCCACCTCCCTGCTCATGCATGCTAGTGGAAGATTTGACATCCGTACCCAAAACGCCGCCTTATCGAATTCCACCTGTGTCAGCGGCGTTACTCCATCATAGTCTACCATTGACAACAGGTGGCCATCAAAAGTCCAAGGCCTTCCCTCCATTATGCGAGTTTTGTCCCATTCATATTGGAAATCAATAAGAAAAGATTCTCCTATATTCTTGAAGCACCTTCCAGTGCCAGCCATTATCATAGTCTTGATGGTCTCCTTGACTACTGGTCGTTGTACAGCTTCCCCACTACAAGACCTGCGAGAGCAAGAGCCAGCTGTTCCCCAATTGCTAAGACATCACTTTCGTCCTCTTTCAACGTAAATCTTTCCCAGCAGTCAATAATGTCTCAGCCAAATCCTCATCTTCGTGGCGATAGCGTAAACTTCACTTCCATACCACGACCCTACAAGATCGACTGCATCATAGAGGTTCGCTTTTTACACGAACAACTTCACCTCTAGGTTTTTTTGAGAGAAAACCGAGAGAGAAGAAAATACCTTTGGGTGTTTTAAATAAAATGTAGTTAATTATAGTACTAATGTCCAAGTAATAGAAATAAAGTGGAGCAAAAAAAAAAACCAAATGAAGGAAAAATGAAGGAAAAAAAAAAAAAATGTCTTCCATTAGTAACGCGTGCAGATTTGAAGCGTTAAATGGAAAATTCCATTGGTAACGTTGTAAATTTGCAACGTTACTAATGGAAGACATTTTATATTTTTAATTATTTTGTTAGATTTTCGTTTTTTTTTGTTTTTTACCTATAATTAATATACACTTCATTACTACTATAATTAATAAATACTATACTTAATTACTACGATAATTAGTATATAATTAATTAGAACTATATTTAATATAATTATACTACTAAAATAGTATATAATTAATTAGTTGTATAATAATTATATAATTATATTAAATAGTACTTAATACTTAATATATATAGTTAATTAGTAGTATAAATAAAATGTAGTTAATTATAGTACTAATGTCCAAGTAATAGAAATAAAGTGGAGCAAAAAAAAAACCCAAATGAAGGAAAAAATGAAAAAAAAAAAAAAATCTCTTCCATTAGTAACGCGTTGCAGATTTGAACGTTACCAATGGAGGTTCCATTGGTAACGTTGTAAATTTGCAACGTTACTAATGAATTTTTTTTTTTAATTATTTTGTTAGATTTTCGTTTTTTTTTTTTTTTTTACCTATAATTAATATACACTTCATTACTACTATAATTAATAAATACTATACTTAATTACTACTATAATTAGTATATAATTAATTAGAACTATATTTAATATGTAATTAAGTACTACTAAAAATAGTATATAATTAATTAGTTGTATAATAATTATATAATTATATTAATTAGTACTTAATACTTAATATATAGTTAATTAGTAGTATAAATAAAATGTAGTTAATTATAGTACTAATGTCCAAGTAATAGAAATAAAGTGGAGCAAACAAAAAAAAACAAACCAAATGAAGGAAAAATGAAAGTTAAAAAAAATATATATGTTTATTAGTAACGCGTAGATTTGCAACGTTATTAATGGAGGTTCCATTGGTAACGCTTGCAAATTTGCAACGTTACTAATGGAAGACATTTTTTATTTTTAATTATTTTGTTAGATTTTCGTTTTTTTGTTTTTTACCTATAATTAATATACACTTCATTACTACTATAATTAATAAATACTATACTTAATTACTACTATAATTAGTATATAATTAATTAGAACTATATTTAATATGTAATTATAATTACTAAAAATAGTATATAATTAATTAGTTGTATAATAATTATATAATTATATTAATTAGTACTTAATACTTAATATATAGTTAATTAGTAGTATAAATAAAATGTAGTTAATTATAGTACTAATGTCCAAGGACAAAGAGTACATATAATTATCACTTTATTTCATTGAATTTATTGATATGACATTACAACAAGGAATTAAAAATGACAAATTCGATTAGAACCATGCATCTAATGATTCATTATTTGCTATTACATATATTTCTTTAATTATTGTCCCACTAGAATTTTTCAAGATAATTGACCACATTTACATCAAGTTGGAAGGCCTTTGCAAGAACATCGAGGATTGATGGGAGGATGATCCAAATACTGCATTAGCTATGGTGATGAGCCGGGATTCTGCTAAGACCGGCAAAGGCACAGCGTTGGTTTTCCTACATTAAAGCTGGAAGTGAATGAGACCAATTGGGAAGACAAAGGCGTCTCCAGCATATAGAACTTTTGAGAAAAGGCGGTTGTCTGGTTGGATGTGACAAAGCCAACTAATAGAGTACCCTCTAGGACCACAAGAATCTCGATTGCCACGAGGTGAATGTGTGGAGGATTTAGGCCGTATGGTGCAAAGTCAATGCGAGCCAAGGATATGCCTAAGGTGTTGAGGCCTAGTATTTTGTCGACATTGAGGAGAGTGACATTTGATCCAGTGAACCTGAGGTGTCTCTAGGAGTGTCTAGTCTGAGAAGAAGAAATCATTGGCAGTGCAAGCTTGGGGTCCTTGCAAAACTTTCCGTTAACGAATACTGCAATAAGAAAAAAAAAAAAAGCAATTGTTATATATGGCAGCAGACAAAGGGCTTCCAAATGACAAATGGTTGAAATATATATATTAGTATTAAAGTCCAAGCTAACATGAATGAGGGACAAAGAAGAAGATCAAATGAGTGATGATATATACCAGCATGATCAGAAGAAGTATCGTTAATTGCAACACAGAAGTCTTGAAGAGGACTGGGGTCAAAGGCAGAGGCAAGGGAGAATGCCCAAGCCAACAAGGCCACACTTACAAACAACATCTTAGGAACGCCTTTCATCATCTTTGAGGTTATCTCCAAGTACAACCTTAATTTGAGTATTCTTGCAGTGTATTCGATCTTGCTGTGTGAAATAATGTTGCATTGGACAGCGCCTATTTATAGATGGAGGCCTAGGGGAGCACTGATGATAGGAAGGGGTCTTATGTTTTAACTTCCACGGAGATTGAAGATTTCTAATTAAGACTTGGCACGTAAGTCTTCATGAATTAGTATTGGTTATTTAATTAATTAATGGGTGAGTCATTCTTTGACCACTATACATATTAATTAAGAGAAGATATTGCAGCCCAATTCGACGGCTTTGGTTATTATTGGAATGGTTCAGCTCTACTACTCAGCTCTTTTTATGCCTATATACGTAATTGTCCCTGCTGTCCCTTACTCATCAATATATTGATCCCAATATGCATGTACGTGGCGTACGTTTCAACAAAAATTAATGCATAGGTTAATTTGAACACGTCAGTGGAGTCCTAGCTAGGGACAACATATCCTACATTAAATCTGACGAATTAATCAACATTATCTAGTAATAGGAAGCGTATAATTTTATACAGAATCTAGCTACAACCTTAATTAACCTACCAAGAAGCGAAGGATTCCCCATCCGTGCATTTTAGGTAATCGGCCTATTTAGTTTCTTGGGTCTTCTTGTGGTTTCTATTACTACATATTTGAAACGATTTAGAAAATAATTAAAGCAAGTTTCTAGTGTTTTGGACTTGTTTTAATTTTTTTTGAAGTCCTTTTATTTTGAAAATATATTGATTAAATGCTTCAAAATTTTGTGTGATGCAAAGAAAAAGTCAAAAATAGTATGCTAGTATTTGAATGATTGGATCATGCATGATCCTCTTGAGTTCTTAGATGTCGAATCGTGGGCTATCATTCTCTTGAAATGGCTTTTTAATAGAAAAGGTCAATAGTGGCTGACAGAATGGTTCACCCATTACTTAATTAAATATCCATTGATGAAAACGTAATTACCAAGTCTTAATTAGAAATCTTCTTTCTCCGTGGAAGTTAAGAACATAAGACCCTTCATATCATCAGTGACTCCCTCCATCTATAAATGGGCGTCCTCCAATGCAACATTAATTCTTACAGCAAGATCAAATACACAGCAAACATACTCAAATTAGTTAAGGTGGCGGTCGAGATAACCTCAAAATGATGAAAGGTGTTCCTAAGACGTTACTAAGTGTGGCCTTGTTGGCTTGGGCATTCTCCTTGCCTCTGCCTCTGACCCCAGTCCTCTCCAAGACTTCTGTGTTGCCATTAACGATACTTCTTCTGATCATGCTGGTATATATATATCATCACTCATTTGATCTTCTTCTTTTCCCCTCAAGCATCTTAGGAATCTACATACTAATTATATATAGTTCAACCATTCATCATTTGGAAGCCCTTTGTCTGCGATATATAACAATTTTTTTTTATTGCAGTATTTGTTAACGGAAAGTTTTGCAAGGACCCGAAGCTTGCCACTGCAAATGATTTCTTCTTCTCAGGGCTAAACACTCCTAGAGACACCTCAAATCCACTCGGATCAACCGTCACTCTCCTAAATGTTGACAAAATACTAGGCCTCAACACCTTAGGCATATCCTTGGCTCGCATTGACTTTGCACCATACGGCCTAAATCCTCCCCACATTCACCCTCGTGGTACCGAGATTCTTGTAGTCTTAGAGGTACTCTATTAGTTGGCTTTGTCACATCCAACCCAGATAACCGCTTCTTCTCCAAAGTTCTAAATGCAGGAGATGTCTTTGTCTTCAGTTGGTCTCATTCACTTCCGTTTAATGTGGGGAAAACCAACGCCGTTGCCTTTGCGGTCTTAGCAGCCAGAATCTGGGCTCATCACCATAGCTAATGCAGTATTTGGATCAAATCCTCCCATCAATCTGATGTTCTCGCAAAGGCCTTCCAACTTGACAGAATGTGGTCAATTATCTTCAAAAAAGTTCTAGTGGGACAATAATTAAACAAATATATGTAATAGCCAATAATGAATCATTTAATGGTTCGGATCGAGTTTGTTATTATTTAATTCCATTGTTGTAACATCATAGCAATAAATTCATTGAAATAAAATGATAATTTCTTATATATACTCTTTCTCTCTTTGTCATTGTATAATAATGGAGGAAGAACAGATTGTGTCACGATTGGGTCTAGTGGTGACCTCGATGAGGATTTGCTACGCAGTCCAGCGGGGGCTAGTGGTGACCTCGATCGATCACTATGGGTCTACTAACCCCAGTTACAAGGTGGATCTTGTGACCCCCAAACCATTCTTTATTTATTTATTTATTTATTTTTTGAGGAAATAGACTTTATTCTCTAAATCAACCAAAATAATAAAATCATACCATCTCTTATACATCCATCATTTTTGCAAATCTATGATTGAATACGTGAGAACTATATGTGGTCCCACATATTTAATGATAGATTTATCAAGAAATAGGTGAAAGATGCAAAACAATATAGGACAGAACTTTCTTTTAAACTGGATTCAAAGAATTTCTTTCAACATATCATATAAAAATGAAATGTGTCACTTTTTAGGTGAGAAATACATGTTTTTTAAATAAATTTCTTCTAACTTTGTCAATGTAATTAAAAAAAGAAAAAAGAAAAAAGAAAAGCTTGTATTTCTCATATATAAATGTCACATATCATTTTTATAAACTAAGTTTAACTCACTTTAGAAGAAAACTATGTCCATATATATATATATATATAAATAAAGATTCCTAGTACTCCAATTTTACAGGTTGGAGTTGGAAATTTATTACTCACACGAGGAACAATAAAATATAGTACAACTTTTGGATGATTCTTAGGAAGATGCTAAATCATTAAGTTGTTCGTTCCTGAATGGGTCAATTGTATCTTGAGTTATCAAATCATTAAACTATGAACTTCTGAGTGTTTTGCGTGAAGAACAAGTTAACTCCAGCAGGCAGAAACAGTAACATATGTATAACAGAACACAATCACAATACAAACAACAACAGAAAGGGTACTTGAAAAAACGAATATAAACCAAAACTATAATTTTGATAAAATTATTTTTACATGTTTTACCAAACACTTTTGCAATTTTAAAAGTAACGATTTTAAAAATACAGTTTAAAAATAATAATTTTAAAATTGCATTTATTAAAATCGCAATTCCAAACAAACCATAAATCAATCCATGGTAGTAACTGACCTGAAGATCTTAGCAGTGGCACAAGCTTGAACTAGGACTAGGCTCTAAGGCATGATCCATGGACTAGCACAAAGTTCTTCTTAGGTGGCGCTGGCTCCAGAGCAGCTTCAATTATTGCAATGGATGAAAGAAGGATGACGAAAGAAATAATGGACATTGATGTTGGGAAAATATTCTTGCCCTTATGGCCCGGCGGGCTACAAAATCATAGTCCATTAACAGAGCTGTATGTTAAGTCCTGGCTAACCGAAGTTGATAAAGGCACAACTCACAGAAGTCATCAGTGAAAGGAAGAAAGATATCACCAAGACATGGTCACCCAGGATATACTTCCTGGGGCTGCCAATACCTCGATTCCACGAGGGAATACCAATTTTTTTGTTTTAAATGTCCACAAAGGGAAGGGGGAGGAGGGATTCGAATTAATGACCTTTGCTTTATTAGACGTAGTCTACAGCTGATTGATTTACCCCTTGGAGACCAAGGTGAATAGCTTATTAGTATAATCAAATACAATGGCCAAACCAACTTCTAATACTCGGTGATTAACTCTCATTGAGTTAAAGACTTTATTACGTGATTATATAGTATCATAAAGATCGTATTAGAGTTTACACACAGCTACTACTCTCAATCCAGACCAAATTACAAGGCTCGGATAAGATTGCCACAAGGCTCAAATAAGATCGATGGAAGAGTTCTAAACTGGGTGAACCTATCAACTATTTATAGGACTCCATGTATCAATGACACGTTGAATTATTCGCGAGATTACATGCACTTTGGCTCCGTTTACTTGACGTAAAATGATTTAGAAAATGATTTCTGCATTTCAGGTGTTTATCTGACGCAAAATAGTGGTCAACGAAAAATATTTTCTTGTTTAATTTTCAAAAAATGTTTTACGGTTTTCCAACTATGAGCATCTCATTCTCAAATCAATGGTGATGCAGCGCGACTTAGTGGGCTACAGCGAAAATAAACAAATATGAAGCAGATATGTAATTCTAGACCTAGAGTCTATCAATGATCTAGAATTCTTTTCAAAATCTAGAGTCTATCTACGATTTTAAGGAAAATATTAAGAAAACTCGTCTACGAGTAATTATTATTCAACAAAATAATAATAATCAACAACTGTCTTGTTTGGTAGCTATAAACATATATTTGACATAAATACCTCAAAAACCCTAAACCTAATAAAATAACAAAATAAAGATAATTAAATAAAACATATGCTACTATCGTCCTAACGGGACAACGGCCTTCGATTTGAGACTCAAGCAAAACATAAATAAAGCATAAAAATAACATAACGTCCGGACGGCTAGATCACCGTTCGGACGGTCTTCGGCTGTTGGACTGCCGATCTGCATCATCCTCCACAGGTTGGAGAGAATTTGTTCTCGAATTCCGTCAGTTCTTTCCATGGTCTTTTGGATGTCCAGTCAACCCATTTCACTCGCCCATCCTCAAGACCAAAACAAAACAACATCCCCTAATAAATGAAACGCTGGGAACTGGGAAGGGTCTGTTGTGGATTACTACTGTACAGTCTGTACTATATGATGGATTTGGCACATGATCATCATCTGTTGCATGCCACAATTGTCTTCAGACTAGCTGCTCAATCGAGGGGGAATCAAGCTTCTACCAAACACAACTTGGATAAGGTTCTTCAAAGCGTACACAAGGCCAGAAGTCTACACCAACCGGATAGCTTTGTTGAGGTAATTAATTAAGGGGACAATTTTCTCATTTTTTATAGCAACAAATTAATGTTCTCATCATCATGAATATTTTGTTTAAAAGAAATAAATGGTCTTATTGGGCAACATCATACGAACAAATCCATAGGAATTGACAATTCCTATTTAGTCTAATGGGTTGTTTGGGCCATCATCATGTGTGTAACGACTGTCTAGTAGA
The DNA here is from genome assembly GCA_013348765.1 of Carpinus viminea. NCBI lineage: Eukaryota > Viridiplantae > Streptophyta > Magnoliopsida > Fagales > Betulaceae > Carpinus > Carpinus viminea. The sequence goes on along the minus strand of CP054669.1, from coordinate 15,395,115 downwards.
GGACCTTGTCAGATAATGAGTGCAATGAAAGAAAAAAAAAAGTGTTAAAGTATTGATTAAATTATTAAATTAATTTATTTTTATCAATTTAAATTTTAGAAAAAATGATAATTTAACATACTACAAAAAAAATGGTCATTAGCGGGGACTAAAAGTCGCCGCTAATGACGACAAAGCCGCTATTGCCAAATAGCGGCGACAAAATTACCTCTATTTGGTGGTTGCTGATAATTGGATGCAAATGCCAAATAGCGGCAACTTTTTAGGTTGCCGCTAATGACTAATCATTAGCGGTGACTTTAGGCACCGCTAATATTATTTTTTGTTGTTGGAAAAAATGTTGAAAATAACGTTAAGGTCGCCGCTAATGACATAGCATTAGTGGCGACTTACTAGTTGCCGCTAATGACATATCATTAGCAGTGACTCCTTAGTTGCCGTTAATGCTATGTCAATAGCGGCAACAAAAAGTTGCCACTATTCCTCTATCATTAGCGGCAACATGCATGTTGCCACTAATGATATTAGAAAATTAAAAAAAGAAATTGAAACAATCAATAGCGACGACCCGGCGACCTAATGAAAAAAAAAAAAAACCATATATAAATATATATTTTACATATATATTATATAAATATTTATATTTATATATATATATATTTTTATTTTTATATATATATTTTTTATTTTTATATATATTTGAGGTTTAGTGACGGTTTTTTAGTGTTGGTTTAGAGCTAAAAACCAACACTAATTTACTAGTGTCGGTTTTAAATTAAAGATAAGCTAATCTAGGGTAGGGAAATGTGAATTAGTGACGGTTTAGGCAAAACCAACACTAAATTAGTGTCGGTTTTAAAACACCTTAAGAAAAGGTGTCGGTTTGAAAGTGGTATTGTTCAACTGACACTTTTCCTAAGGTGTTGGTTTTTTAAAACCCGTCACCTTTAAAAAGTGACAATTTTCTAAAAGAAATCACTAAATTTAATTTTTTTTTAAATATATATATATTTTTCTCAACATAGAAGATAATAGATCTAATTTAAGAAAGATTAACAGTTCACAACGTAGAAGATAATAGACCTTACATTAGATATTCAATAACAAGATCGATGCGACCAATAGAATCATGTAGGTGATATGCAAGTTCCCAAATAATTGATTCTAAAGAAAAGGCATTAAAATATTTACATACCAGCTCTTTTTGCTAAATGTTGAAGAACAATTAAATTCTCATGCTTCTTCACCCATTTCATCCTCGGATTCTATTCACGAAAACTCAATGTATGCTTCATCCAAGACACCAAGATAGGAAGATCAAGGATTTTCAAGAGAGCTTCATTCAAGCTAAAGTCTGCCTTCCTTGGAACTCCAGAATAACATAAAATTGTAGGAGGTTATTCACATCTGATGTGACAAAGAAACGAAAAGCCAAGCAGGCAAGAGAAATGACAGATGTTTAAGGACTCAATATTGTAGATAAACCCAAGAATTTACATCAAGGAAAGCAAGAATTAGAAACTCCAAAAACTTGCAGAAGAAACAATAAGAATGTATAAAGTTTATGTACCTTTTATTACAAGTGCCCCATTAACTGCAGCATCAAACTCATACATTGTAAAGGTCGGAGGGCAGTCCACAATTTTGTCACTAGGATCAAGCACACAACTGCAGCATATATTAAATAACAACAAAATCCGTAAAAGATTAGGGATTGTTGATTGCTGTAGGGAGATAGACACTAACAAGCATTTTAATTTGGAAATGTATAAAGATACAAAATTCAAATCCTAACCGCATAATCAAATCATGCAGAAATTATTGAGGCAAGGAACCAAGTCTACTACTTGTGATAAAACTTGTAAAAACAAAAGCAATTGCAACTTTCGGTGTCTGTAATAGATATATTATGTGAGAACACATGGTAATAATCAGAATTTATGTAGAATAATCTCATCAAAAGGTTGCTATCATAAAACATGTTGCTTTCCTTTATGTTCATTAGGATATTTTAACACCAAATTCATGTTTCTCCAGAACTATATACACTTATATTCTACACATGTTGTTAGTTTAAAGTATTGGCTAATGTTCGTGAGCAAAATGGAAAGAAAAGAGCCGCGCGTTCGGACGGGATTCATAGACGTCCGGACGTGATGCGCTTGAAGGCTCCATACTAATGACCGGTCCGGACCAGACGAGTGACCGTCCGGACGTCTGCTGACTCATACTAATTCGAGTACCCTATTCGCTGGCCGTTCGCTAGCCGTTCGAATCCCGTCCGGACGCCTCCGAACGCGCCGCACCAAAAGACTGGAAGAAAGCGATGTTGCCCTAGGACCGTTCGGACGGCCATTTATACCGTCCGAACGGCCAGTGTTAAAACTCAGTTTTTCACGTTTATTTTGAGTAACCGTCCGGACGTGCCAAGTGACCGTCCGAACGGCCTGTTGCGTCTAGGTTTAATTTACCTCGTATTTGAGTTTCAATAGGTCTAAGAGTCTGTGTGATTATAAATAGATCTTTACAGATCTGTAGACGCTACGAATTCTACATCTAGAATTCGCCTTTGTGAGCCAAGAGAGTATTTGATAGTGAGAGATTAAGTTCTCTTCCTTGGAGTGTTCAATTTAATGTTCATCATTGTTCGTAAATGCATTGAAGTGAAGTCAACGGAGTTCCGGTGAAAGGAAATCACGTAGAAGGATTGTGCCTTGTCTCGGAAAGGACTACTGCGGTAGAAGGCAGTGGGTCACTTGTCTTATACAAGATCGTGTCATAGCAAAGGTTTTGTGAGTATGAACATCTTGTAATCCTTTTTCTTTTTACTGATTTAGTTGATTTCCTGGGTTTGGCTGCCCCGGAGAGGTTTTACAATTAGAGAAGTGCTCTAATTGGTTTCCTCTTCGTAACCAAAATATTTGTGTCTGCTTCTTTATTGCCTTTGATATTTTGTTGATTAAATTGTTTATTGCTTCATAGTTTAATTCCGCATAAATTGTGATAAACAATTGTTTGGAGTCTGCTTAGCGTTTTCAATTGGTATCAGAGCGGGTTCACTCTGTAGGGATTAATTTCTTGAGTGTGATCCTAGACTCTCAAAATGTCTTATACTGTTGCACCTAATTCTCTTCCGTCTTTGACGGATCAAACTATACGCTTTGGAAAATTCGTATGAGGGCATATCTTAAATTTGTGGATGTTTGGCATATTGTTGAACTGGATGGTCTATTCGGATAAAACAATGGCTGAATGGACAACTCTTGAAAATCGTGCCTCCTCGCAAATGACAAAGCATTACATTCCATCTTCACACTGTCTCCATGGAAGAATTCTCAAGAATTTCTCGATGTGTAATAGCTAAAGAAGCATGGGAAACCTTAGAAATAACTCATGAAGGAACCGAGGTTGTTAGAGCTTCAAAACTTCAGATGTTAGTCTCAAAGTTTGAAGAGATTAGGATGCAAGAGGATGAGACTTTTGATGAATTCTATTCTAAGCTCAGTAGTATTAGAAACAATACTATAAATCTCGGAAAGAAAATGTCTGATGCAAAAATAATCAAGAAAATTTTGAGATCCTTACCCACTAGGTTTTTGCCCCAAATTGCTGCCATAAACCAGAGAAATGACTTGGATACTATGAGAGTAGAGGAACTTGTAGGGTCAATTGCACTTTTGAGCTCTTGTTGCCTCAACCAAAGAACTCAAAAAATATTGCTCTTAAGACCAAAACTGCTGGTAAGGAGAAATCTGGAGGTTCAACAGATGAGGATTCAGGAGATGAGGAGGAAATTGCCATGATAGTCAGGAAATTTCAAAAATTCTTCAAACCAAAAAATGGAAATTTTAAGGGTAGAAATTCAAGAAATCTGAAAATTCTAGGCATGATGGTAGAGATAACCTCCAAGATAGGAATACATTGATCAAGGATAAATTTCCTAGTGGTCCTAAGTGTCATGAATGTGGGGTATTGGACACATCCGCAAATTGTGGAAATTTGAGAAACTCAAACGGTAAGGCTTTTTAATGTGACTCAAAGTGATGAGTCGACAATGAAGAAAAAGCTGAAAATGTTGCTAATTATGTAGCTTTTGGGGTTTCTTATGAGAGTGAGCATGAGGCTAGTGAGTGTAACTCTCTAGATAGTGATTATGGTATTTGTGACAATGAATCAGAAGAGGAAGGTGATCTACAAAATGCTTATAATACTCTATTTTTGGAATACAATAATTTGAAGAAGTTGAATAAGCAAACCTTGCAGAAACTTAAAGAAGTTAATCTTGAAAAGGATAAACTGTCTAGTACCTTGAATGATTCACATGCTATTCATGATACCTTGAAATCTGAAAATGATAGTTTGATTGCCAAAGTGAAATCCTTAGAGAATGATCTTAATGATTCAAGAAATCATTTGAACACGTTCTCTAATGAGAAACTTAATCACATGTTGCATAATCAGAAACATTCATTTGATAGAACTGGATTGGGTTTTAATAAATCTGTTGTTTCTTCTACTAATGTTGTTTCTCCTTCAAAGTTGATTTTTGTGAAACCTATGTGTAAAGAAGAAAACTTGGCTAAGAAGAAGGAAATGCTTCCTCCAGTTTCAAGAGGTAAGAAAGGTAAGGAAATTCTAATCGATTCTATGTGTCTCGTTCTACACCGAGACGTGCTCATATGCCAAGGAACCAACCTACTCAAAGGTTCATTCCTACATGTCATCATTGTGGTAAGATTGGGCATATTCGCCCGAATTGTTTTCAGTTGAATAATCATGAGTCAAAAAGAGACTATCTTCGTTTTGGAAATAGTCATGATGAATTATTTAACATGGTGAAGGGTGTTATCACCCAGTTAAATGACTTGGCTAAGAGTCACACTTCTGTTCCCAAAACGAAGAAAATTTGGGTTAAGAAGGAAAATACCACTCACCCCTTGAGGGGGAGTGGTGGTGATCTCACCTTGGATTAGGTGAGTCACCCACATGCCTAGGATTGGTTGTCTTGTTTTATTTTGAATATCCTAGAGCATGTTTTGTTTTGTTTTGTTTTTTGTTTAGTTTGTCTTTTATTTTATTTTTTTTGTGTTTGCATTTTATTTTTGAAAAATTTCAAAAAGACAAAAATATTCTAATTTGGTTATTCTTATTTCTTCCTTCTCTTGTCTGATGCACCTTGAGTGTCCATTATGTGCTCATGCTTCTTCCATGGATTTAATTCCTTGTGTTTTAAAAAGTTTTCAATATGCATGAGTTGTCATATTATTTCAATGGACATTTTTTCTGTGGTTACCTAAAGCTTAAGCTTAAATTGTACGTTTTGTTCATGCTTTAAACTTTTGTGCACACTTAAGCTTAAATTTTTTTTAATATGAGTTGTGTGAGGTAACTATATGAGGGTTTTGACTAGTTGTATCTATCAAATTGACCATACGCTAGTTGAACCTAGGGCTTATAAATTCCTGCATTTCTCAAAGCATTAAATGTTTCAAGACACCTTCTCATGAAAAAAAAAATGTGAAATAAAATATTCAAAGAATACATTCCAAAGGAATTGAATTCACAGTGTCAAGCTTGCTTTGTTTCAAAAGAGGAATGCATTGGATGAGAGTGGCTAGGCCCTAGTATGATAAGGTTTGACTTTTGATTTGATTTGCTTGTTAAAACCTTTATCGTAGTGAAACCTCCTACTCAACTTATAAATTTGTTTTATTTCAATGGTTGGCTTAACACAACACAAGCATGGGTTGAATGGAATTCTTGGCATTGCTTGGGTTAAATGTAGAAAGTGTTTGTGCTTTATATAACTCTCATGTATATTTTAAATTTTTTTGATAAATTGGAATATTCATTGCTTGAAATCATGAGTTTGTGATGTATGCATCCTGTGTTTTCTTGACTTTTGAGGGGAGAAATTTTTTTAAATGGTTCTTGTTGATTGTTTGGTATTGTTTTAGGGGAGTTTCTTCTTCATGATCTTGTGTTATAACATGCAATTCTTCATCGGTTAATCATGAATTTTATTTTATTTTATTTTTTTTGTTTTTTTGTTTCCTTTCCACATATGCCTTGATGTTTTTTGTTAAGTGTTTCAGGAAATTTGAAATATTTTGTCAATTTGTGACAAAAAGGGGGAGTTTGTTGGGGGAGATGATTTTGTTCCCGAAATTGCCAAAGGGGGAGTTTGTTAGTTTAAAGTATTGGCTAATGTTCGTGAGCAAAATGGAAAGAAAAGAGCCAAGCGTTCGGACGGGATTCATAGACGCCCCGGACGTGATGCGAGAAGGCTCCATACTAAAACCCGAGGCACCGTCAAAGACCGTTTCGCCACCGTCGGACCGTCCGGACGAGAGTGACCGTCGACGTTGCTCCGATTAATTCCCGAGTACTCACGTTGCTCAATCTGGCCCCGGACGCCCGAACGCGCCGCACTAAAAGATCGAAGAAAGCGATGTTTTAGGACCGTTTCGACGGCCATTTATACCGTCCGAACGGCCGTGTTAAAACTCGCTTTTCACGTTTATTTTGTGAGTTCTATTGAGACTAGAAGTCTTTAGGTGTTATAAATAGATCTCTATGGATCTTTTAGGTTAATTCTACATCTAGAATTTGCCGTCGTGTGCCAAGAAAGCCTTTGATATTGAGTTTAAGTTCTCTTTCTTGGAGTGTTTAGTTTAATGTTCATCATTGTTCGTAAATGCTGAAGTGAAGTCAACGGAGTTCCGGTGAAAGGAAATCACGTGAAGGATTGTGCCTGTCTCTAGAAAGGGCTACTGCGGTAGAAGGCAGTGGGTCACTTGTCTTATACAAGATCGTGTCATAGCAAAGGTTTTGTGAGTATGAACATCTTGTAATCCTTTTCTTTTCTTGATTTAGTTGATTTCTGGGTTTGGCTGCCCGGAGAGGTTTTACAATTAGAGAAGTGCTCTAATTGGTTTCCTCTTCGTAACCAAAATATTTGTGTCTGCTTCTTTATTGCCTTTGATATTTTGTTGATTAAATTGTTTATTACTTCATAGTTTAATTCCTCATAAATTGTGATAAACAATTGTTTGGAGTCTGCTTAGCGTTTTTCACATGTAATTCTATTTTATATCAAATCAAATAAATATATCTATCAAAAAAACCAAAAAAAAGAAACAGATTATGTTCTTCTTTTTAGTACTTCCACACCTATAGATCACGACAAACAGCAAAATTAGCGACACCAATAAAGCATAAGTGCGAATTTTCTCTCTTTTCTTTTATAAGAGCAATGCCAACTAGATGCAAATCATACCCCACAGTCAGGCTGTCCAACTCTTTCTGGGAGTTCTCCACTGTATGGAGCACCTTGCACATAATAATATGATAGAAAGGCTAAGTCAGTTACATTATCACTAAGAGCACCCTGGACAAATAAAAAGTAGCAGAAAAACAAAGATGATCCTTGTGTGAAAGCGGCAAACATAATCATTTTATGTTCTACAAAATTCAAATAATACTAAGCTCACCGCATCTAAAATGCAATTCTAAATGCTTTATTACCTGTAAAACATAAGCCAGGTGGTTATAACGACAATTAATTCCATAACCACACAACCCAGTCCTCAAATAATATAGACAGTCAGCTTCATCAAATTTCACAAAAAAAAAAAACCCACATAGCACCAAACACATAAAAGACAGAGTAAGAATCACAAAATTCAAACAATTCCTCTTTGGTTTTTTAAGATTCATTTTAAAAAGTTAAGTCCGTATAAATAAAGGAGCATCCATGGTATGGAAAAAATTAACCCAACTTGTGTCCACTAAACATGATCAATCATTTGGGAGAATAAGACATATTGCCCATTTAATGAATATATAGACTAGACAAGAAGATATATGGATAAAAATTCATAAGGGAATAAGTTAACAATGTCCTCTTAAAAATGGCTGCAAATAAAAGTTTATTCAAATAATCACCAAAGTCTAGCAAAAAAGTTCAAAAAATAAAAACAAAAAATGTTGATACACAAAAACAAGCAAATATAGCCCCCAGTCATATCACAAGATACAAGTCAATCAACAAAACATGTGGTGTAATCACTTGCAGGCCCTTAAGACAGCAAATGAGATTTCCTCCCAAGACATGTATAAACAAAACTGCATAAAACCCTCGTTTAACACAGAAACCATTTTAGCGTGTGTCCCAGGTCAAGAAAATCATAACTTGATATACAGAGAACACAATGAAGAAGCTGTATAAAAATCATGACAATGGAGAATAAAAAGCTACCTCTGAGAACACTTTTGTATACAAAACTTGAAACCATAAGTTATGAACTATTCTAGTATTAAATGGAATTAACTTTCACAAACACGTGAATGACAATGGGATTGAAATAACTTATCCATTGTTATTTGAGTCCTTTAGCGCCACAACTCCCTGAACATCTTCCACTTGTACCATCCTGTACGCACTTAAAATGAAATATTGTTATATAATATTACTCTCTTGCAATGTTTACTCAACTTAATAAATATGTCAAGAGAGGTTCACTAAATCAAAGTTCTTAAACAAAAAACTAGTTGAAGTGGTTACCTTCTAGCATAAACCAAATTTGTTATAATTTTTATAATATGAAAACTTCTTCAACAAAGTACAATAAAAGCTCTCTCCAAGTTCTTAAACAAAAATCTATTTGAAGTCTCTACCCTCTAATACAAACCAAAATAAACAAAATATAACAAAAGCTCCATTAGACGTTGCTTTCGCTTGCTTGAGATCTATGAGAGCTCCGTCCAAGCCTAGGAATAATAGAATTCATATCATAATTAATGATCTTTCTAACAATTACTTGATATGTGTATATGAAAAAAAAAAAAAAAACTTAAAAAAGTGACAAGCGAAATTCTCTTACCCTACCATATGTTTTAGCAGCCTATCTATTTGTGCTTGTTGTGCCTATTGAGCAGCTTGGGATGCGTTCATTTGCGACTGTAGAACAACTTGAGATGCGTTCATTTCAGCCCTCAAAGTAGCTTGTGATTCCTCCAACTTTGCACATTTTTCTAGTGATTCAGCTAGTTTATGTTCAATTTCTAGCTGTTTAGACAAGCATTCATCATGATTGTGTGTTGAGGAATTTGACCGGATCGGTAAGGCACCACAACCTTGTCCTCTAACATGTCCTAAGCGGTGTCCACCTAACACCTTTAGGACAATGTCTTCTGGGCAGATATTAACATCGTCGAAGTTTGTTGCTATTGACTTCATTTTTCTTTCGGCACAAGCCATATAAACCTCAACTAAATAAGTCATGCAAGTTCATTAGACATATTCATCATGAGTACTTATTTCATTCACTTACGTATTTACTTTCAGCATATTCACTGACAAATTTCTTATTCTTTTCACTAAAGTGCGTTTCCTTGTAGATCTCTATCGGATTAGGCGTGACATTAGCAATCTTTGCCTGCACAAAATACACATAATTAATTGTTACACTGAAGAACATTACTATAAAACCTTAACACTATATATTTTTACTTTCTTGTAAACAATATTCATGAACGGCGAGGAGTCAACTGTATGATTTGTTTTCATCTCTGCTCTATTTTTCTTATTTCGTTTAGATTTTTGCTGCAAAAATTGAACCAAAAAACATATTCATTTCATTTTTTATAGCTGAATACAAATTTTAGAAATAATAATCGACTATTTATTTGAATAAGATACATTTACCTTCCACGAGTTAGATTCAAATGAATCACATATAATAGGCCATTGTCCCGGAGAAATACCTTTTGGAATATTGGCCCTTACCTCGAGTTTAGCGTTGGCCATCGCAGCCAAATCTTGGCTGTCCACATTTTTTAAAATTTTTTTGTATTGATATAAGTGCAAATTGGAGCGATATCTCCTATAAGAAAGATTTAATTGATTCTTTAAGGCAGTCCTATGCTGTTGTAACTCCATATTCAAAGCAAACTTGTCCTGAGACATAATAATTACAAAAATAATGGTCAAAAGTTTATTACATTATTTGTAGCAAGTGACATAATATACATACACAATGAAATTTATACCTTTACACGTTCTTCCAAGTTTTTCACCATTCCATTCGGGACCTTGCTCAAACTACTATAATGGAGGTCATAATGATTGTACACAATTGTATAAACTATTCTCAACCACGCCTCGGCATTTTCGCCCATAGGTACTCGACACTTATTATTAAATTCCAACATAATCGGACCATTCTTATTTATCATAGTATTGAACTTTAAATTCTTGTTTTTCCCCTTTGGCCGTTTAACGGATGTGCTAGCTATTAATCAAAACATGAAAACTTAGTTAGTTGTATCTAACAAAGTAGTTTACAAAATGTATAAAACAAAGTAATAAGAAAAAAGACCGTATATTCACTTACAACTGGCAGTGGATGCAACTCCAGATGAGTGCATGTGATCAGACGGCTCTTCGGGAGGATGGGCCTTCGCCAAGTCGAGGGCCTCCACTGGTAGCATGTCCATATCATCAACCACATCAACTGAAGTCAGATTGTCACAGTCCTCAACATGACAGAGGCCTCAAACTTGGGCTCGAACTCGGCCACGACCTTGACTTTGGCCTATCACCATTTCTAGTCAATATGATAAATCTGCAAACAACAAAAAACAAATGCGGAACAATCTGAAAGACCCTAAGCAGACTCCAACTAATTGTTTATCACAATTTATGCGGAATTGAAACAATGAAGCAATAAACAATTCAACAAAATATGTAAAGCAATAAGCAATAAAGAACACACAAAATTTGGTTATGAAGAGGAAACCATTTAGAGAAACACTCTAAAATGTAAAACCTCTCTGGGGCAGCCAAACCCAGGAAATCAACTAAATCAATAAAAAGATAAAGGATTACAAGATGTTCATACTTACAAAACCTTTGCTATGACACGATCTTGTATAAGACAAGCGACCCACTCGTCTTCTACCGCAGTAGCCCTTTCCAAAGACAGCTAGCACAATCCTTCTACGTGATTTCCTTTCACCGGAACTCCGGTTGACTTCACTTCAACAGACGATGAATAATGATGAACATGGAACTAAACACTCCAAGAGAGAGAGCTTAAACGCTCAATATCAAAGGCTCTCTTGGCACACGACGGCAAATTCTAGATGTATAATTCGTAACCTATACAGATCTGTAGAGATCTATATATAATCCCCAAAGACTCTTAGACCTACTTGAACTCAAATACAAAGGTAATTTAACCTAAATGCAACGGGACGTTCGGATGGTAACTTGGCTCGTCCGGACGGCTACTTAAAATACACGTGAAATACGAGATTTAACACGGGCCATCCGGACGGTATTATTGGCCGTCCGGATGGTCCTAGGGCAACATCGCTTACTTAGTCTTTTGGTGCGGCGCGTTCGAAGGTGTCCGGACGGGATGCGAACGGGAAGCGAACGGGCTGCAAACGGGGCACTCGGGATTTAGTATTGGAACTGCAGCACGTCCTGACGGTCCATCTGTCCGTTCGGACGGGCTGCAAAGCGAACGGAATGAGCGGGCACTCGGTTTTTTCGGAGCTCTTGAAGCATCACGTCCGCGGTCCATGTGTCCGGATTCTATACCCCTGCTGCAATCCTCCGAGAAGCGAGAACATAAATAAATTTACAATGTTTTGATCACCGAAAAATAGCCAACTACTTATAAAATAACTAACAAACTCCCCCTTTGGCATTTTGGTGATAAAACCATAAAACCATATGCAAACGGCATAATCATCCCAACAAAACATAATAGCCCTTAGTTAAGAGTCAATAGTAATAACAAACATAAAATGTAACATGTCTCCTTGAACATTTTAACTACTCCCCCTGAGCAAAATACAACTACTCCCCTTTTTATCACAAAGTCAAGGGTTGGCCTCCTAGCGACTCTAATCTCCTTGGGTAAGAAAATCTTTGATGATCTCTATCTCTCCCTGGAGTGAGGTGCGTAGCTTGTCCATCTCTCCCTAGAGTGTGGTGCTTAGCTTGTCCATGTTCTCTCCTAGAGCTTGTACTTGAGAGGATAACACTGAAATTTTTTCAAGTAACATGGGCACAGCATCTTGAGGAATGGGTGTAGTGCTACTTGAGGAAGCTCCTACAATGTCTGGATTTCTGGCTGCAGCTTGTCGCCTAATATGGCGATCAACTTGTCCTAATGATTTGGAAATGGTCCTCTTATCGAAGGATGCAATGGAGGTGATAACAAGTTCACCTTCTTCTGGTTCAATCCCTAGGTGTGCAAAAATGTGAGAAATAAGACCACCAAAGGGAAGAGAGAGGTTACCATCTTCGAAAGCTGCAATCATGAGCCGGATGGCATGAGATGCAAAGTCAATGGGCACTTCAGTGGCAAGTGCATATAAGAAGGCAGCCCTATCAATTCCAAAATCAGAATAATGTCCGATAGGCCATAAGTTGCAGGACACAATGCGACTGAGGATCCTCATGGGAGCGGAGAAGTCAGCAATGCGTGTGGAAGCATTACAGAACCCACAGGCACAACCTCCCACAAAACGTCCATCATAGTATCTTTAGATGGAAAGACATCAGGCATATATGGAAATTGTGATTCTTCCACCAAGGGAACACCAGTGACAGTTCGGATGAGATCACCATCCACTGTGAAAGCATGAGATCGCACATATGTAGTGAATGAGTGTTGATCAATTGGTTCTATGTTCGCATAGAACACACGAACCATGCTCACATAAGCCCGAGTGGTTTTATTTGGGATGAGAAACATCCACCCACGGTTGGCAAATATCTGTGGGATGAAACCAAAATCATTGACGAAGTCGGTGCACACCACACTTCGTTCCATCAATACTGTTTTGTCTTTGAACTGGGTATTGTACAGCTTCATCATTGCTTTAGTTTTGAATCGGTCACTGTATGGTAGTTGTGCCCTTGTACGCTTCCTTGAAGAATCAGCCATTGTACCTACACCACTTGTAACACCAAGTTAGTGCATGGTGTAGGAAATAAAATGATAGCATGGTAAGGCAAACTTGTGAAAATATAGCATGGTATAATCAAGTGAGAAACAGGCTATCATTTTCCACAACCATCACCTAAACATAAGTGACATTAAACAAGAGCAATCCAAGAGAAAAAGAAAAGCAAATGGCTCAAGAAAATTGGTTGAAGCATTTTATCAAACACATGGTGTGCATTGAATTTTTTACATGAAGGATAAAGCCAAACAAGTTGAAACCTCATGCCTAAATACATACAAACAATTCAAAAACAAACAACCACATGATCATCAAGCACAATAATCAAAGAAAAAGAAAAAAGAAAAAGAAAAAGAAAGAAAAAAAATGTGCAATCCAAATTTCAAAACCTAATATTTTATTTCCTCATAAACATGAAATGAGAGAGTATGAAGGTTTAGAGATCATACCTTAGGTTGAAGAGATTGAAGAAAACTTTGAAAATAGAGAGGCATAACCAAGTGAAGAAAAAAATTTTGAGAAGAAAAAAGGCACTTGCTGCCGAGAGAGAGAGAAAGAAAAACGATGAGAGAAAAAAAATGAGTTCTCGAAATTAATAGCATCTCGTCCCGACGAATTCACACCGTCGACGTAAAAATTTTTTTTTTTTGAAAAATAAAATTTTCTTCTCCTTGAAAATTTAAAACTTGATCAATTGTACATTTTGAGGACCAATTGCATGCTTAAGTGCATCAAAATAATAACAAGAACCATTTGAGCATGAGAAATCATTTGAGCTCCTATGCACAATACACATGAACCAAAATAACTAAAGAAAATTTAGTTAAACAATGGGACAAAGGATAGCCATTCTGGGAGGTGAAGTGTGTGAAAGTCAAATTCAAAGTCAAAACACAGTGTAAAAAGAATTTGGGCACACTACATATTATGACAAAAAAGACACACAGTTAAAGGCAAACCTTATGATACTAGGGCCTATGATCCCTCATCCAAAACATTTCCTGAAATATGCACAAATAGCCAAGAATCCTTTTGCAACCGTCTTTTTCCGCAATGATTTGGTTACTGACTGTTTCTATAGGGATTCATTAAGCAATCATGACATTTAACAGTTGATCAGATGTGCTCTTTTTGAGCTCAACATTTTTTTTTTATTGATTTGATCAAGGAAAGCAGGAGTTTTTAGGATCTAGGTTCAACTAGCGAATTGGTCAATTTTAACTAAGCCTTAAGCTATCCATCACATGCAGCGACCGTGAATCCTTTTCACAGGGCTCAACTAAAAAATGACTCATAATTGTGCATGACCAGCATATGAATAACCAAATCCCACATGAAGAACTAAACTCATCACACTTATTTCAGATATGCAATAGTAAGAGCTCAAAAATGAACTGTATGCAAAATGAGATCTGTTATCATCTTACATGACCCAATGTGAAATTGAACGTTCATAACATTTAGCACAAGAAACCAGAAGAGAATATGCAAGGGAAAAAATAACCAAAAATTTTAGCCAAATATAAAGAAAAGCAGAAATCGTTTTTTTTTTTTTATAAAAAAAAAAAAAAAGAAAAAGAAACACTAACAACACAAAACAAAACACAAAAAAAAACTTTTAAAATGACACAAGTAACTATGATGTCAGGATAGAAATCGAGAAAATCACCGTATACTATCCTAGACATGCGAGTTAGAGATTATGGCATAAGGCAAATACCAATTGCGTTTTCGAGATACTCAAACCTAGATCCATCAAGAGGTTTGGTAAATGATCGACTAATTGGTTTTCGATGAACACATAATCAAGAGATACCACAGTGTTCAACCAAATCACGGATAAAGTGATGGAATATCTATGTGTTTGGTTGAGAATGTTGAGCAGATTCTTTGATATGTTGATGGCGGTGTTGTCACGAGACAATCATCATCCCTTGAGGAAATCCATAGTCGACTAGAAGTTGCTTCATCCATATCAATTGAGTGCAACAACTCTCAGCAGCTATATATATTCCGCCTCGGGATAAAGAGATGGAATTTTGTTTCTTACTCATCCATGCCACTAGATTTGTACCTACATAGAAACATCCCCCATAAGAGCTTTTGCGATCATCCGCATTTCCAGCCCAATCGCATCAGTACCTGCAAGGAAGTGGTATCTCTAGAAAAATATACACCAAAGTTAGCGTTGCATTTACATACCGAGGATACGTTTGACTAGTGAGATGGGATTCCTTGGGTTGGCCGAAATCGAGCACACACCTACACGAATGCTATATCAGGGCGGTGAGGTATAGTAAGCTACCAATCATACTTGAACATGGTTTGATCAATGATTTCCAGCCATATCGAATGAAGCTTGACACTTGTACTCATGGGAGTACGAGCATGACTTTTGCCGTCCATTCCAAATCTTTTGACGAGCTTGAGCATACTTGAATTGGGAAACATAGATGCCTTTGCTGGTTTGTTGAACTTGAAATCCCGAAAATAAGTCAACTCACCAATCAAACTCATCTCAAATTCTTGTTTCATGTCCTCGGAAAAGGCATGTGCACGAGCATCAATGGTAGCTCAAAATGATGTCATCAACATAGATTTGAGCAATTAGCTTTTGCTCACCCTTGTTGCGGATGAATAGTGTCCATCGGCTGTCCACGGATGAAACCTTGATCCGAAGATATGTTGTGAGTCGTTCATACCATGCTCGTGGGGCTTGCTTGAGGCCATAAAGAGCCTTCTTGAGTTTGTAAACATGGTGAGGGAATTGGTGATCCTCAAACCCTTTAGGTTGCTCAACATAGACTTCTTCTTTGAGAATTCCATTCAAGAACGCACTCTTGACATCCATTTGATCTGATTTGATCTCGAGATAGCTGGATACACTTAGCAAAATTGAATGATTCTAGCCGTGCTACGGCAAATGTTTCATCAAAATCCACTCCTTCAACTGAGTGTATCCTTGAGCTACTAGTCCGCCTTATTACGTACTACGATTACCATGAGCATCAGATTTGTTTTGAAAATCCATTTAGTACCAATGACATTTTGCTCTTGTGGTCTTGGTACCAAGGTCCATACATCATTGCGAATAAACCTATGGAGCTCTTCATGCATAGCAGTTACCAGCTTTCATCCTTTAGAGCTTGATTAATCTTCTTGGTTCAGTTGAGAGAGATAGCATGAATGTGAGACTTGATTTACTACCTGTTTCTCAATCGTCGGCCTTCATTGATAGTCCCCAAAAGGTTATCTTGAGGATGATTAGCTTTACCGATGAAGGTTCTTTCACGACAAGATGTGAATCGGTGATTGAGGCGTGACACTTCTCTCATCAACATCCTCATCATTTTGATGTGTATCGGAGGAACTACTTGAACATGTAGTATATTTCTTAAGCAGTTCATTTCTCCCCTCAATTTTATCCGTGGTTTTTGAACTTCAACTGCTCCTCTTCAATTTGGTCAGTGATATATTCATCTCGATAATGACGTTCACGATTCCATGACTACTTTTGTCCTTGTATTGTATACTCGACTTGCTCGGCTTGAGGTTGAATACCAAGAAAGATACCCACATCTCTTAGCATCAAACTTCCCCAAATTTTCTCTATCACGGAGAATGTAGCATTTGCTTCCAAATACTTTGAAGTATTTGATTGGCTTCTTTCCTCTCCAGATTTCATATGGAGTTTTATTTGTTGTAGGCGGAGAAACACACGATTGATGATATGACATGCAGTGTGAACGCTTCTCCCCAAAAATGTTGAGCTAACTTTTAGCATGAAGCATAACTCTAGCCATTTCTTGAATCACCCTATTCTTCCGCTCAACTATCCATTTTGTTGTGGAGTAATTGGAGAGGAAAACTCCTGTTGATGCCAAATTAGTTCGAAATCTTCAAAGTTTGAGTTTTCAAACTCTCTTCCATGATCCTCCGAATTCTCATATGTCTGGTCTTGTTCCATTTGCATCTGCTTAAGCAGACGGTAGCTTGATCAAAGCGCTTTTGATTTTCTTTAAGTAATCTGATCCGGTATACTGGTAGTGTCATCTACCACCACAAGAATATATTTCTTCCCTCCCAAACTAGCAGTTCTTGTTGGCCCATAAGATCCATATGGAGAAGTTCCAAGGTTACGGTTGTATGTACGCAAGTCTTTTATGTGGATTTCTGGTTTGCTTACCCAAGCTGGCGGGTCCACATTTTCCTTTCTCCGGATAGTTGATTTTGGGTAAATCGGATACCACCTCCTTCTTAGCAATCTTGATCAGATCATGATAATTCAGATGTCCTAGCCGTTGATGCCATAGTTCTCCAATGTCCACTGATGTTTTGTGACATTTTGTCTGCATGGTTGGAGAGATACCATAACAGTTATCAGATGTCCGGTCTCCTCCCATTAGCCATTTTCCTTGGGCATCAAAATACTGCACTCTTCCTTGGCCCGAACCACAAGATCATTATCGCAGAATTGACTTATGCTTAGAAGATTTGCTTTGAGTCCTTCCACATACAGCACTTCTTGGGGAGTAGGAACACCAGGAATATCCACAGTACCTTGACCCATGACTTTAGACTTGCTTCCATCTCCATAAGTGATGTTTCCACTTCTACCTTCTTTTAGTTCTTTGAACAATGTCTTGTCACCTGTCATATGTCTAGAGCAAGCACTATCCAAATACCACAAACAAGAATTAAGCACACTTAAGGCAGTATGAACAACAAAACATAGGTTATCTTTCTTCTTTACCCAAACTTGTTGTGTGTTAGCATTTTCAGTCATTGGAACAGCTTTGGTTAAATCAGAACCAGTTGACAAGCTAGCTAATTTCTCACTGATAAGCTTAACTTGAGCAGTTAACACTTGTAATTGTTTTTCAATTCCTGGTTCATCTCTCCTTGGAACATTTTGAGTGGACCAGGGGAGCCTCGCTCTAATTTGAAAACAGTTTGGACGAGTATGCCCAATGATCCCACAGTGATGACAAGTGGGAATAAATTTTGAATCAGATACTCTTTTGTGAGAATTTTTGAAATTTGACTTAAGAGTTACATGTCTTACCAAGGCGCCTCTTTGAAAGCAATTTAGGCTCACTTTCTACTTCTTTCATCTTTGGTTTAACAAACATAATTTTTGAAGTAGAAGACCCATTTGATTTTTCGAAACATGCTTATCAAACCCTAATCGCTCTATCATGTGAGGGTTTCGATCACTTAACATCTTATCAAGTTTAACACTTGAAAATTTGTTAAGATGACTTCTTGACTCATTCAATTCTTTCTCTAGAGACTTAATTTTTCAACAAGTTTTTCATTCTCTCTCAACTTCTTTAAGTCTCTTCAAGTTTTCTTATTCTGTGACCCAATTTATTAAACTCTTGAAACATTTGATTGTAAGCGGTTTGTAAATCTTGCTCATCATCGATTCATTTTCAACCCCAATTTGCTCACTAGAATTGTCATACTCATTAGTATAAGAAGCGGTAAAAGCTAGATAATTCACATTTACTTCTTCATCATCCTCGAGTCATCATCCTCGACTCATCACTTTGAGTCACATTAAAGCTTTACCTTTTGAGTTTCTCAAATTTCCACAATTTGCGGATGTGACCAATTCCCCACACTCATGACATTTATGACCACTAGGAACTTTTCTTTTGATCATTCCTATCTTGGATGTTATCTCTACCATCATACCTATGATTCTGAGGATTTTTGAAACTCTACCCTTAAAATTTCCATTTTAGGTTTGAAGAATTTTCGAAATTTCCTAACTATCATGGCAATTTCCTCCTCATCTCCAATCCTCATCTGTTGAACCTCCAGATTTTTCCTTAACAGCGGTTTTGGTCTTAAGAGCTAAATTTTTGAGTTCTTAGGTTTAGGCAACAAGAGCTCAAGCGTCTGAATTGACCCTACAAGTTCCTCTACTCTCATAGTATCCAAGTCATTTCTCGGTTTATGGCAGCAATTTGGGGCAAGAACCTAGTAGGTAAGGATCTCAAAATTTTCTTGATTATTTTTGCATCGACATTTTCTTTCCAAGATTTATAGTATTGTTTCTAATACTCTTGAGCTTAGAGTAGAATTCATCAAAAGTCTCATCCTCTTGCATCCTAATCTCTTCAAACTTTGAGACTAACATCTGAAGTTTGAGGCTCTAACAACCTCGGTTCCTTCATGAGTTATTTCTAAGGTTTCCCATGCTTCTTTAGCTATCACACATCGAGAAATTCTTGAGAATTCTTCCATGGTGACAGCCGTGAAGATGGAGTGTAATGCTTTGTCATTTTGCGGAGGAGGCACGATTTTCAATGTTGTCCATTCAGCGATTGTTTTATCGAATAGACCATCCAGTTCAACAATATGCCAAACATCAATAAATTTAAGATATGCCCTCATACGAATTTTCCAAAGTGTATAGTTTGATCCGTCAAAAGCGGAAGAGAATTTGGTGCAACGATATGAGACATTTTGAAAGCAGTTAAGGATCACACTTAGAAATAAATCCAAAAAAAAAGTGAACCCGCTCGATACCAATTGAAAGACCCTAGCGGACTCCAACTAATTGTTTATCACAATTTATGCGGAATTGAAACAATGAAGCAATAAACAATTCAACAAAATATGTAAAGCAATAAGCAATAAAGAACACACAGAATTTGGTTACGAAGAGGAAACCATTTAGAGAAACACTCTAAAATGTAAAACCTCTCCGGGGCAGCCAAACCCAGGAAATCAACTAAATCAGTAAAAAGATAAAGGATTACAAGATGTTCATACTCACAAAACCTTTGCTATGACACGATCTTGTATAAGACAAGCGACCCACTCGTCTTCTACCGCAGTAGCCCTTTCCAGAGACAGCTGGCACAATCCTTCTACGTGATTTCCTTTCACCGGAACTCCGGTTGACTTCACTTCAACAGACGACGAATAATGATGAACATGGAACTAAACACTCCAAGAGAGAACTTAAACGCTCACTATCAAAGACTCTCTTGGCTCACAAAGGCAAATTCTAGATGCAGAATTCGTGACCTATCTGAATCTGTAGAGATCTATATATAATCCCCAAAGACTCTTAGACCTACTTGAACTCAAATACAAAGGTAATTTAACCTAGCATACAGGGACGTCGGACGGTAACTTGGCTCGTCGGCGGCTACTTAAAATACGTGAAATGAGAGATTTAACACGGGCCGTCCGACGGTATTATTGGCCGTCCGGATGGTCCTAGGGCAACGCCGCTTACTTCCTGTCTTTTTAGTGCGGCGTTTGAAGGCGTCACGGATGCGTAACGGGAAGAACGGCTGCGAACGGGCACTCGGGATTTAGTATCGAACCTGACGTCCGGACGGTCCATCTGCCGTTCGGACCGAGAGCGTGAACGGCCAAATAACGGGCACTCGGTTTTAGTACTGGAGTTTTGAACGCATCAAGTCCGAACGGTCCATGTGTCCGTCCGACGGTCTCTGTTCCTACTCCTCAAGGCTGCACAATCCTCCGAGAGAAGCGAGAACATAAATAAATGCGATTTATACAATGTTTTGATCACCGAAAAATAGCCAACTACTTATAAAATAACTAACACAATCATATAACCATAACGTTGCATGTTAAATAGTTTGGAAAAAATTTGTTCATATACTTAATTTAGTTTATTGTACATGTTTAACAATTTTAGAAAAATAGAAAATAAAATAAAATATTAGTAACAAAGCTTCATACAATATGTTCATCCAATTCATACTTGGTCATTCTGTCTCATAATCTGTATCATTATTGCTTGAGGATGACTATATGTATTCAGAGTTCTCTGTGTCTTCAAATTCTGTATCATAATTACCATTTAACTCTTCTTCATTATTAGAGTTAGTATTATGCTCCTCAACGGAGGGGTTATCGTCAATGAACATACTTGCATCAAGTTGAACATATAATTCATCAATAGGTATTGTTGAATCATCTCTACGCAACACATTAGAGTTTTCAACAATGACAATATTACCCCTAACACATTCATTTTCCTGGTATATCTCATTGTTGGTTTCTTGGTCATTATTCTCATTATCTTTCCCTACCACTGTTGGATTATAGTATGTGTTTTATTGAAGACTGCTGCCGCTTCCAACTACCACCCAATTTGGGATCATTCAAGTAAAATACTTGTGCAGCTTGGCATGCTAATATGAAAGGGTCAGACTCATACCATTTACGAGAAGTATTCACAATTGTAAAACCTTGTTCTTTTCTTATTCCCCGTGTATTACTCCCAGTATCCCACCAATCACAATCAAATAGATACACCCGATTTCGGCCTGGGTAACATAACTCAAAAATATTATTCAACTCATCATAGTACTCATCGTTGACGTGTTGTACCCACCTTTAACAACAATTCTACTGTTCTGGATAGTACGAGTTTCTGCACATTCTCTTGTGTGGAACCTAACTTCATTTACAATGCAATATGATCTAACTTGATAATCAAGTCTAAGTGAAAGATGATATTTGTTGTTCTGAGACATTTTCTGGACTACTCCCACCACTATATATATTATCTCGAAACCAATGTCCAAATGTGGCTTCATGCTTTTGGTTTAATCCTCAAAGTATATTTTAGTTTGTAACTTAATTTTGGTTTAATCCTCAAAGTATCATCCGATTAATCTCCCAACATGTTTATATGGGGATCTTGTAAATTCGCATGGGGATCTCTACCACATTTATATCATATGTGTCTCATATTTAGTAAATACAGCTACAAGTAAAGTTTAAAGGTGGTGCATAGAAAGCGTGGTAGGATGCTACTATTTAAATAGCTACATTATCCTCATTTTGGCATCTCGGCAACTTTATCCTCATTTTGCATATATAGAAGCTTTTACTTTATAATCAATCATATGTCTAATCATATGAAAGACATGGGTAACATAGTAGGGAAGAGACACATCAAGCAATGCCAATAATTTAGTGTAAAAAGAAATTTTTATCAATGAAGTTGCTAATCAAGCGCATACGAGATAATATACTACAGAACTTCAACTAATAAGTGCTCTCTCTCTCCAAAAGAACAAATTCTTAAAAAATGAAACAATGGAAATGGGGACTACCATTCTCGAAGCAAATATGAATCATAAGCATTCTTCTTTTGGTTTTACTTTAAGCTACTAGTGCAAGATATAGATCGCCAATATCTCCAAAATTGTAATAATATCTCAAAGAATTAGCATCAAGAATATGCAATTGTTCAAGACCTTAACCCTCGATATTGAATCTTTTGTTAAATTTGATTGTTCCAAGATGTATTTCTACAATATCTACAATGCTTGTCATCCTAAACTAGAATCTTGCCAATGCCAAAACAGAGCAGCAAAGAAGCTAAACAAATCCAAAAGCAGCTGCAAAAGATAAGTTCATAATGTCAAAGAAAGTTTCATAAATAGGATAGGATACATAATGTCCGCATAGAGATGATCAAACTAATGAGTCATAATAGAGCCTTGAAAAGTTTTAAAATAAAAGCAAAATGGTATCCATCTATGAGAGTACAAACATGCACTATAAGAGAAATAAATACTACTATATATTATCACACCATGTAAAATAGTCATAATTAATCGTTGCTTTTTCCTACCTTTTTCAATTAAAAGAAACAAATATGATGTTAGAATAATTTTTTAGTGACTAATATTTCTCTAATATTTGTCTTATTTATGAGGTTGCAAATATATATTTGATGTTGAAATAAAATCTACAATTAACCAACCAACTTGTTGTAACTAGGACAATAAAGAGTTTCAGATATTGCACCAAAAAGTCTCACCTCATACAATGACATAATATATATATACATTACTTTATATTGATTATTTGATCTTTTTTTTTCTAACAAACCTTTCAATAAAAGAGCAAGACCTTTCATGCAAGCTTAAAACAAGAGAGCATCTGCCAAATAAAACCAATAAAAACCAGCTCATCGAGTACAACAAAAGATCGCACAAATTCCAAAAACAAAACAAAAAGGCCTCAAATTATTTGTCTTCCTTTAGAGTTGGAGGTATTGATCACACGTCAATGAATTATTTGACTTTTCAATTACTTTACCCCTGTTTGTTAAGCTTCCTTTATCACTTTTTAGTAATTTGTTGTTTATCGATATTTAAATTGTCCTTAACATTCTTCAATGGTAATGAGCAGTATTCTTGGGATCTATCCTAGTTGTAATTGGCATGTATATTCTTCTATGGGGTAAACGCAATGAGAAGCAAGGCCAAACAGCAGAAGAAGATGCAGATTGTAATACAGTGTCAAGGGTCATACTACAAATCAACCAAAGTTGCCCTTGACCAGTTTTTGATTAGTTCCAATCAATTCACGCACCTACACTGCAATCACCAAAGCATGGGTTAAAACATCTTGAACTACTGAACCATTCTTCATGTTGATCTAATTGCATAATGAAACAAGGGCATGGTTTTGTTTTGATGAATGAAGTAAGACTACAATTTAGTATGGCTATGACAACTTTTTGTATTACAGCTGTTGAAAGTTATCCCAAATTTCTAATTTGAATAAAATACTTATTTAAATCTTTTAAAAGTGAATGGAAATTAATTTCCTTGTCACATAAGGAATTAATATTCTTTGTCCAACAAAGGAAAAAAAATAATAATAATCCTCATTGGTGGCTGCTATAACTTAACCTCTCCCTCTGAAAATGAAAAGCAGTAACATGCTAAAAAAATCCATTCTCTAATATATTGTTGAAAGTAAAAGAACTAGAGATGGGAGGACCATAGAAATCAATATAACTTTGGGAACAATTATTATCAAGGACAGAGCTGACAGCTAATGACTGTAGTATTTTCAAGAATATTCATGATGCTATCTTTCACCATGTGAGATGGTTAATAGGAAAATTATATCCTAACAGTAAATTCACACCTATTTAACAAAGGTACAACATTAGAACATTCTTTCCCCTTTCATTACCTACAGTAGCATTCATCAACTCCAACTCAAGGCTCTCAAAGTATTAAAATGAAAGCAAAGTTATGTACAAATTTAATTGTACTCATAAACTTAGAACATCGTGTCCCAATAATGTGGTCGTAACAAGTGCGAGTGTTTAACTACGAGAATCTGGTTTGTCAAAAACCAACTTTAAAATGCTTAA
The DNA here is from genome assembly GCA_013348765.1 of Carpinus viminea. Taxonomy (NCBI): domain Eukaryota; kingdom Viridiplantae; phylum Streptophyta; class Magnoliopsida; order Fagales; family Betulaceae; genus Carpinus; species Carpinus viminea. The sequence goes on along the minus strand of CP054669.1, from coordinate 15,370,943 downwards.
ATTAAACTTATCTTTTAACCTAGTCCCAATAACAAATGTAACGAAAAAATAAACTAAACTATAAAATGCGATAAAATAAAGAAATAAAATAACTAAGTCCCTAATCCACTTCACAATTAATTAATTCACATATAAACATGCTTAGCTATATTCATTTAACATTTATGCTACAAGGCATACTGACGCTTTAACGCATTGTTCATATTTCCTCTTCGATAAGGAGGATATGTATATTCTATTGTTCTACACAATCTTGTCGATCTATCCGAGGCAAACATCACATAAGAGGTCACAACGGATAATGGTCCAAGACGAATATCCGATGTATCTCCGTGCAACGATAGTCGACGCTCAACGATTAAACAACAATCAATACACTTTTGTCACTAAAATGCATTGAAACGAATAGACATAAATTAAATGATAGAATAATACTTAACTAAACATAAATATATATAAATAAATTAAAGTGAAGGGAATAAGAGACTAATTAAAAGTAAAATAAAACATAAATTAAATAAATGACAATTTGGGAGGGATTTACAAGGAAAACAGAGGGCTTGGGCCCTAGAGGCACCTCCCAAACGTGAAAACAAATGATACAACGAGGCCTATTTATAGGTCGGACGGCGTGCGTCGACGCATCAAACCGCTTATTCGCGTTTCGCTTCACCGTGAATAACCCGGGGCGCTAGGGCGCTGTGTCAATCGAGCCTTGCGCTCAACGCAGATAACCGCTAGGGCCGGCTGCTGCGTGCGACCGTGGTGCTGCGCGCGTCCGTGCTGCGTGATGCGTGAGTGCGTTCGAACGCACCCAAGTGCGTTCGAACGCACTTGGCCAGAATCAGCTTCTTCTCTTTAAGTACACTTTGCCCTTTGCTAGCCATGTTTTAATGCAATGTCCTGCACAACACAAAATACTAAAAACACTAAAAATGATTAAATATTAACAATGCTAAAGGCCTAACGAATATAAATTAAGGGGTCCAACTAAGCACTTTTAGGCACCGATCAAATACCCCCAAACTTACATTTTGCTAGTCCCTTAGCAAAACAAAATGAAAACAATATAAAAACATAAGTCCGCTGTGGGAGAACGATTGCATTGAGCGATGCAATAAGCCTTTTAAACCTCTAGGATTTCCTAGAGGACGAGTGAAGTCTCGTGAGGGTTTTTCAGAATGATACCCACAAACATCTGGCACACATTTTATTCTCAATCATGCAAAATATATCAATCATGGTTTAAATTCAAGAGCAAGCTTAATCACACAAACGCCATCTTCACAATTTTCAAGGAATTTTTAATTAGGCTACAAACATGGCAAACTGAGATATCACAATAATCAATTCTAGTGAAAATGAATTCAACATATAATCATGGGATTTCAACACTAAACTTTTTCATGCATGCTTTGACACTCAAATTCATCACCACTCATCGGGCACAATAACCAAGGTTTATTTCAATTTTTTTTTTTTATTGCATAGCTCCCTTGTCGCCTAGTTGACCCATGTATCAAGCGTTAGGTCAATGACTCCCAAACCAGAAGGTTTTAGGGCATTAGGTGTAAAGACACCCCTAAGGACCTACTAACTCGAGTCAAAAAGGCTACGAAGCTTTGCTAATCAAGTTTAACTTCACTTTTTACGAATGCTCAATGCTTATCGAGGCATGAGATTCTTACTCGTGGAAAGCTCAAAATGATCAAAGAATTTTTTTTTTTTTTGACATAAACCACGGTTATTTCCCAACAAGTTATCCAACTGTATTTAAGCTTACAAAACTAGCATGACCAAACCCAACATTTAATCCCAAAAACTACGTGTCAAATGTGCTCGTGAAAATCAAATCGAAAATGTAATATCTCAAATTTACAAAGAAAGTAACACAATCAAAATTCCCTTCAAAAAGTAATCATGTGTTCATAAAATTAAGTTCACAAAGGAAAATAAACTATAACTAACATTAAATGCATAAAAAAACAAATGTGCACAAAATGATAAAAATACCCCCAAACTCAAAATCAGACCGCCCACAAGCAGGCTGATATAGAAAATGAAAACATAGTGCAAGGGGTATAAAATAAACCAAGACGCTACAAAGACGCCAGTGGCTGGAGGTGGTGCATGAGGTCCTGCTGGAGGTAGTCTGTCCATGATGGCTCGAACATCTCCTCGACCTCGAGTCTGTCCCGACGTAACATCCTCTCGCAAATCTGAAATGAAATCAGACGTCCCTCGACCGGGATCGTATGTCCACGAGGGTGTCCTGAAGTGTAACAGATCCGAGCCTCGAGTGATACACTCTCATCCTCGCATTCCTCCTCGTACTCTCAGTGCTCCTCCGCTTCTCTCTCGTGGCTCAAACGCCATCTCATGCTCAGCTACCAACTCGGAATGTCCATGGGCTCGCCCAGGCGGCTCGCTCGCTCGGGCGTGCTGCGGCTGGGCATGTGAGATAGACTCGACGCCATCGGATCGAGCCAAAGTATGGGCTCTCAAGGATCGCCCGTCTTGGTGTACTCTAATCCCCACCTTTCTCAAAATGTGTGTGATGAGAAAGGGAAAGGCAATCCACGCCTTCGTGTGCTCCGCTTCCCCGATGGTGCACTCTCACGAATTTCTGGATCTGACGCCAAATAATCTGGAATAGAACACCGTAATCCTCTGTGGAATGAGTAGAGGGCATCGAGGAATAGGTCCCGCTTCGTGTCTTGTGTCCCAAAGGACACACATTGTAAAGACCATATCAATGAAAAGAAGATTCCGAGGAATCTTTGTCTTGCTGTCAGTGATTTGGCGGTCATCCGATATCGCCTCACACACATATCGAAACAATATCCTCGAGTGTGAGCATGGAGGGCACTCAATCCAAGGGATGTCCGACTCAAAGCGCTCATGGCTGCATTTCAACACACCGCTATATCTCCAATGGTCACCTCCACTTCTCTCCCGTCAATGGAAGAGAAAAGACTGTCCGGCTGGTCACCATCAATCCTCAGATGAGTGTAAAACTCTCTGACTAGCCGCTCGTATGCAGTGGAGGCGACGGGTTTGAAAAGCCTCTTCAAACCCCGACGCTTTAATTCCTCAACAGCCCAATTATTGGTTCATTGTTGGAGAACACCTCTTTGATGGCAAAGGTATTCTCCAACAAGAGCTTTCGGCTCTCCATGGATGGCCTGGCTAGACTAGCATGGGACCCTGATGACCGGGATGACGAACCTCGCCCTCTAGGCATGATGGAGGTTCGTTGAGGCAACTGCGAGCACTGGTGTGCACCCAATTCAAAGGGTTTGAGAACCCTTGAATTAATCCCAACCCCCGCAAATATGAAGAAAAACTAACACAGATCAAGGGGCACAATCCAAGAGTGGATTTGTGCCTTTGATTGAACAAAAATAAAAAATTTGGGGTTTTTGGAGAAATTGCTTCGTGGGTTGGGGACAAATGGGATGGAGAATGGCGGAGATGGTGTCGGGTGGTGGGGGAGGTGGATGCCGAGGTGGGTGGCGGTGGTGGCGAATTTTGGATGTTTAGGGAGGTGAGGGACGAGGAGAGGAAGGGGTTGTTTGACCGGAAAGTGGGGGAAGAGGGGGAAAAATGTGACCTAAAAGCAGGTCACGCTGCCTAAAACCGAGCACGCGAACGCATAAGAGCACGCTCAATCGCATGCATTGTGTGTGGTGTGTGTGGCGTGATACGCTCGAACTTACATAAGCAAGTTCGAACGCGCAAAGGCAAGGTGTGAATGGCGTGCTCGAACTTCACCAAGGCAAAGTCTAACGCAGCTTAGTGCACGCTCGAACGCATGAGCACGCTCAACGCCTAGTGTAATTTTTTTTTTTTTTAAACTATATACAAAAATAAAATAACAAAAACTAAAAACTTAAACAAATAACCAATAAAAACAACAAACCAATTAAACAATTAAAATAAACTAATTAACAAAACATTAAATAAATAAACATAGGCATAATAAATATAAATAAAATAAAATAAAATAAGAAAAACATAAAGCGTAACACATACCGCCGGGTTTGTCAAGAAGAATGAGGTGCGCCGAGCTAGAACGACGATCGATCGCAGCCACGCAATATGTAGTAAGAGGTTGCACGCTCAACGTAATGGATGTAAGTTCGAACGCATAATCGACCGCCTCGCTTGAAACATGGGCGCGGCCGCACGCAGAGGCGGTCGCGAGCGCAGTACGCCGATCAGGATGGAATGCCTGGCGCGCTCGACCGCAGAGATCTGTTCGACCGCACTGCCGAGCCAATTTCCAAGTGACTCAAAAGAAACCAAAACAGGGAACAAAAGAATGCTAATCTAATTTAATTTTTTTTTTGAATTTTATCTATACAAAAGCATCAAAACAAAATAAAATAATTGCTTAAAATAACTAGTAGAAAGATAAAATTAATCTAAGCAAGAAAATCAATTTCAACAAAACACCGATTCTGTACAAATTTAATGGTGTCGAACCCAGAATCATGTTTGTCAAAACCAACTTTAAAATGCTTAAATTAAACTTATCTTAACCTAGTCCCAATAACAAATGTGTAACGCATAAAATAAACTAAACTATAAATGCGATGAAATAAAGAAATAAAAATAACTAAAGTCCCTAATCCACTTCACAATTAATTAATTCACATATAAACATGCTTAGCTCATATTCATTTAACATTTATGCTACAAGGCATACTCTAAGCTTTAACGCATTGTTCTATTTCCGCTCATCGATAAGCGTATATGTATATTCTATTGTTGCTACACACAATCTTGTCGATCCATCGGCAAACATCGTTATAAGAGGTCACAACGGATAATGGTCCAAGACGCAATATCCGATGTATCTCTTGTATGTGCATGAACCTTTGCATGATGCACGTTAATTATATTAATGGTTCCATTAATTATATATTTTATATATATAATTTCTTGGTTATATATATATATATATAGGTGGCTATCAATCTAATGGTAAATCTATTGGGAGTTAGATAAAAAAGTGAATGAGATGGCTTAATTGTTCTCGACTTTGTGGATATCTGTCTATCTATTCCAATAAACTTGAAGGGTTTTGCTTATCACACGCCATAAAGGTAACTTGTGAAAATACCGAGCGAGCCTAACACGTACATGCAATCGCAAGCTAAGACAATGTTGGGAAATACACTATAAGCCTCCATGTTTCTCCTCGAAAACATTTTCAAATCGCCTCTTTTAGATCATGAGATCATCATAAGTGTCATTAATAGCAAAATCCCTCAAACGTGAGAGCTCCCAAAACGTCCTGCAAGTCTTCAACCTAAACCTCCCAAAACGTCCTAAACCTCACAGACCAACTAGTCCATGACCAGCGGTCCCAGCTGCTTCGAGCTCTTCAATGGATGGCCTTGGTGTCAGTGAGTAGGAGGAGTGACCCATGCAGACCTTTTTTCATGCAAAGCAAAGTGGCCCCATATTCTCCTCTATTTCACTTTGCAAAAGCAGAGTATAACAGAGCATTGATTCTTTTGGCTTTGAGCTGGTTATTTTGAGGAGGTGGCCAACTTGAGATCCCCATGCTATGCAGAAACTCTGAGATTTAGTTGCATCTATATATATTCATGTCGCCTAAACAATATGTTTTAATTTCAAAATCTCTTATTGCCAACCTCTAGAAAACTTATTTGAAAACTATGAAACAAAATAGGTTTCGCAGGATTATATATGTCCTACCTCGGATATTTGGCATTAAGAATGCCTTTCCGCTCATTATCTTCCTAGTTGGTTTCATCGCTATAGGTTGAGAAAGATAGTTTGTGGTTAGGAGGTGAACTGGAGGTTGGAGTTGGTGAACTAGTGAAGTTGGAGTTAGCAACGTTAGGCGCACGTGTGAAAACAACGACGTGTGGAGGGCAAAATTGGAAAAATCTTGGTTAAACACGCACGTGAGGCGCACGTGTGAGATTTTCCGTCCAAGTTGACGGGAAAGGTTAATAGAAGGTTTGTTTTGCAAGTTTTTGAAACTTCGGGAGGGTAAACTATCACTTTCTAAACTTTGGGGTTTAAATTGAAAAACCCCTGAAACTTCAGAGGGGTAAAGTGAATTTTGCCCAAAAAAAAAAAAAGAAGCTCTTTTCTTATTCCTATATTTTTGGTCTATCACACCTTTATTTCACTGGGCACCAATTTTTACACCTTGGTGACTATTTCACTCAATAGCAGCGACTACTGTCACCGCTAATTGAGCCACATTAGCGGAGACTACACAGAGTCGCCGCTGTTTAGGAATTTTTTTTTTTAATTTAAAAAAAGGAAGTAATTTTTTTCTTCTTTTTTAGGAAAAATCAATTTTATTTTATTAATAGTGGTCAAAAGCATAAAACTCATACAATTACATGTATACAACTCTTAAAATCAAACATCCGCTATCCCAACCCAATCTTCAGTTTATATATAATAGATATGCTAACACAAACTCCTTTCGATGGTACAGGAAGCCATTTTTCAGGCATGAGTAAAACACCCATACCCAAATCATTCCCCTCTCGACTGAAAGCCAAAAGCATTATTCACGTCCTCAGCACAATGGCCAAGACCATAAAATAGAAACAAAAATAAAATACCTACAAGCAGCAGCGGAGGAGTACGATATCGTAAACATCTCATTGGAAGGCACACATTGGCTAAAGAAGACGATCAGATCTAATGTTAAATAGATTAGATATGAATCTAGATCTACAAACTAGATCTAAAGCAACCCACCAAAGTCAATTGTGTCAAATTTGATAAATTATTTGATTGTGTCACGATCAATCAGACTAATGATCAATCGAACTAATTCACTAGGATCCATAGGATATTCGATTGTTTGATTAATCATTTGATCATATCACGATCAATCGAACTAATTCATTAGGATTGTTCGGATGTTTGATTAATCATTTCCATCAATCGAACTAATTCATTAAGATTGTTTAGATGTTTGATCAAACATTTGATCATATCACAACCAATTGATCTATTTCATTAGGATCGACGATCAATTAGATGTTCGATCGATTGAATGATCCTATCAATATCAACTAGACTAATACACTATGATCGAATATGTTTTTATTATGATTGATCGAACTAATTATATTATATTACAATCAATCATACTAATGCACTAGAATCGACCATATACAATCCTATTAAGATCAATCATACTATTGCACTAGGATCAAAATAATATTCTTATCATGATTAATCCTAATGCAATTATGAGTAATCAAATGTTCAATCAAAGTTATCTTCCAAAAATTCACATATGATAATATGTCATTATTTCTTTATAATATTTATTGGTGAATTTGAAATTTTATAACATTTATAAAGGTATAAAAGTCATTTTTAAGGAAAAATATAATTCAGAGATATTTTTTATAATTTACTAAGAGCATTCACAATAGATGAGCTAAATGTCACTTTATCTAAAATAGCTCATTAAATTGATAAAATACCTCTACGTTGGAGAAGCTAAAAAATGTAGAATAGATATTTTATTAAATGAGCTAAAAAAGAGCTACATGTAGCGGCATTATTCAAAGAGCTATTTTCCTAAATTTTTTCCACGCCTTTTTTCTCCTACTATCTCCCCCAAAATTTTCTGCCCACGTTTTTTATTGTTTCTCTCACCACACACACACACACACATATATATATATATATATATTTTCAAAATTTTTCCTACTATTTCTATTTCACATCTCACTTTTTTCCAAAATTTTCTCCTATTATTTCTCTCTCCACATCATTTTTTCTCAAAAGTTGAAAAATAAGATATTTAAGAAAATAGAATTTATATTAGATAGGCATGGGTCGGTAGCCCAAAATTATTAAATGCTAAGTTTTTTTTGACAAAAATAGGCATGGGTTAGTCGACTTGCAATAAAATCCATCCGTTATATTCGTTAACTTCCGTTACCTTTTAAAATGCACCGTTGTTGACAATTAAAATATTAATTTTTTAATTTAATTTAAAAATTAAATTTATAATTAAAAAGAAGAAGAAGAAGAAGAAGAAGATAATAGGGGTGGTCAACCACTATTGGGGTGGTCACCCTTAGGCTATGGGGGTGGCTTGGCCACCCCGAGACTGGGGGTGGCCGAGCCACCCCATGGCCTCCACCTTTTTTTTTAAAAAAAAAAAAAAGAAAAGAAGAAAAGAAAGGGGTGGCTGGCCACCCCTTAGGCCTTGGGGGTGGTTGGGCCACCCCATAGGGCCAAACGCCACCCCTGCTCCAAATCCTTTAAAAAAAAAAAAATTGTTTGGTAGATAGTTTTAACTCATTGAATTTTCTTGGCTCTTTGTTTTCAAGCACTTGATAGTGCAGCAAATGATATGTAGAGGAGAATCCAATCCCAAATCCTTATATACCATATCACTGTGTTTGTCAGTTATTTTCACAGAGAGAGAGAGTTATAGTAGTTTTTTTATTTGGAGTACAAAGCAAGGAGAGGAGAAGCTTCTAGTATGGTTCTGCTAAATGGTGCTTTGAGTAAAGTGAAGCAATAGAGAAAAAGAGAAAGGCTAAAAACATGGTAAAAAAACAGCCCGTCACTTTCGCCAGTAAGCCAACCAAATCTATACTTGAGGAAGTGGAGCAGTTTAAAATTTTGGGTTTGTTTACCGCTAAAAAGTTTGAAAAACAAGCTGCAAATAAGAATGTCACAAATTTGGAGTTAAAAAGGAAGGAAAGGAAACGAGAAGTGGGAAAAGTCAAAAATTGCAGGCTTAGCTTTTCTCTTTGTCTAAGCCATGGGTGTCTTTTATATATACTAGGAAATCGGCGATTATGCATAGCGAAGGCAGAGTGACAGTTGAGATTGATTCCATTGTTCCAAGTTATCATTAGAAAACAATAAAAAGATGAGTAAAGGGAATTAATGATCCCTCTGTTCACCTCTGTTTAAATGTTCTAAAACAGAGTATTGACAAAGACTAAAGAAAGAAAGAAGAAGAAGACTTTGATCTGATCTGATTTCTTTTCAGTCATGAAGAGACTCCAACTCAAATCCCTGGGTGCTTTCCCGGCTTCTCCATAGTTGTTCCCCTGTAGCCGCTTCGTATCATTTTGAGAATGAATATATATATATTCTCAAAATTGTTTGACGTAAAAACCAGAGCACTGCCAATAGCCATGCATGCGCGCGGAAACTCTTAACTCACAGAGGTTTTGTTTAATGCAAGAAAAGTTGCAACTTCCTTCAAGCTTTATGTAACGATCAACCAAATTAATTCACTAGGGTCGATCAAATGTTTGGTCGATCATTTGACTATATAACGATCAACCGAATTAATTCACTAGGATCGATTGGATGTTCAATCAATTAATTTATTATGATCAATCAGATGTTCAATGGAACATTTGATCCTATCACGATCAATCAAACATTTAAATAAGAAATAGAAAACTTCAATAATAATATATAAAAATTAATTTTTCTAAGCGCTTTAATTTAATAGGAAAATTTGTTTTATTTGAAAGAAATAAAAAATATTTAATTTTTTTATAATAGAAAAACTAAAAAAAAAATCACCAATAAATAATATAAAAGAAATAATGACATATTATCGAATGTGAATTTTTGGAAAATAATCTTTTTTCTATTATATATGTAGGGTCAATATATCGACCTAAAATGTATTTATTTTTTTAATTATGATTTTTTTCTTATTATGACTTACCCATCATCAACTAACAACAACATAGAGTCGCCACAGTTGACTTTATTAGCAGCAACAAAAAGTTGCTGCTAATGAGCCTTAATTTTTATTTTAATTTCTTCTTTTCTTATTAGCGACTCTATTGTCGCCGCTAATGACCCATCACCAGCAGTGACTAGATGGAGTCATCGTTGATCCTCATTAGCGCAACTATATAGTTGTTGCTAATGAGCCTTTAATTTTTATTGTAATTTCTTCATTTCTTATTGGCGATGCACCCAAATGTCGCCATTGTTTACCTTCATTAGCGCGACTACATAAAGTCGCTAGTTGACCCTCATTAGCGCAACTTGTCGCTAATGAGTCTTTAATTTTATTTTAATTTCTTCCTTTCTTATTAGCAAGAACCCAACTAGATGGAGTCGCCAATCGATTTTGACCCTCATTAGCGACAACTTCATAGTTGCCGCTTAATGTGCCTTGTATTTTTAGTTTAATTTATTCTTTTCTTATAAATTTAAATTAGTCGCCGATGACCTATCATCATTAGCAAGACATTTGGGTCGCCACTATTCTTGTTGTTGCTACATATTAATTATTTTGTATTGAGCCACAATTAGCGGCAACCTTTTTGTCGTTATGATTTGTGTCACCACTAATGACCCCTCATTAGTGGCACTTTTTATTAAGAGTGACATATGTCATTATTTTATTGGTGCCGACGTGTCATTTAACAAAATCCGTCAAATATTTTAACGGAATTTGACTCGAGGGACTAAATTGTTTTTTTGGTATTCCCTAGGGAGCTTTGATTTTATTTTGATACCACAAGGAGTGATTTGTAATTTAAACGAACCACATGGACTAATATTGCATTTATCCTAAAAGAAAGAAAGTGTGGGGTCTTGTGGGAGTACCTCTTGATTGAGGGTGGAAATGTTGAGGGCCATGAGCATTTTAGCATTATGTGTAGCACAAACGTCGTCTCCAATTGATTTTAGTTACCATTTTCACCGCTTGAGGCTTAAACAAGATGTTGGTAGGCATTCTTAAACGTCCACATATATCCATACGAGTTAGTGAAAGAGTTATCAAATGTTACACCTATTTAAAGTATCTCTAGCTGTAGTTAAAAGGAAATATTATCTACATTTAGCTATTTTTGTCTTCTTTTTTTTTTTAACATAATAACATCATATTAGCTATTGTGGCACAATATATTGAATATAATATTAATTAATTTAATATTATTTTAATATACTATAATATTATTTCTAATATCTTTTTCTTTGTTTTGGGTATTTGATTTTCTCATTTTCCTTCAACCCTTTTTTCTTCTTTCTCTGCATTTATTTCTTCTATGTAGAACACATATGGGAATTGCATGGTAATTCTTAAGAATTATTAATTATATTGCATATATTTATTTTTGTTATTAATTTTAAGAATTAGTACCGCATGTAAGATGAATGTTTCGGCTCCAAGAGGTAGCTCAATCAGTTGGGACTACGCCTAATTGCGGAGTCACTAGTTCAATCCTTCCTCCCCTTTTGTGTGGACATGTCAAAAATAGATGAATGTTTCTCATATGTGTTTATTTATTTTTATCAATGATTTTTTATATGTGATTGTGTTTTATTTTATATATGTAATTGTTTTTTCCTTTAATTATGTGTTGTCAATAATATAAAAGAATGAGAAACAATATTTTAAAACAACTAGCTAATGGAATAAAGAATCATTTGAGTTAACATTATAAAATAGAGGTGCCTAAAAGTGCTTATTTGGACCCTTAATTTATATTCGTTAGGCCTTTAGCATTGTTAATATCTAATCATTTTTAGTGTTTTTAGTATTTGTGTTGTGGTGACATTGCATTAAATCATGGCTAGCAAGGGCAAGAAAGGACTTAAAGAGAAGAAGCTCAACGCACTCGCCACACTCAAGACGCAGCACGCACGCACGCTGCACGCACGCCGCACCAAGGATCGCCGCAGGCACCACGGACGCCAGCAGAACCACGGCCGCATCGCAGCAGCCGGCCCTAGCAGTTATATGCGTCAACGCAAGTACCTCGCGGTCGAACGCACTCCATGTCACTTAGCCGCCAGAAGCGTTATTTGCGGTCGAACGGTGCCTTATGCTCGAATTATTAAATAATCTGTGCTCAACGCACTACCCTCAACGCACTTCGTTGTCCCGGCAGCCTATAAATAGGCCTCGTATTTTCAATTGTAAACACGCTTGGGAGACGCTTGGGACGCTTTGAGGTGCCCTTTGTGGCCCAAAACCTCCTGCTTCTTCATTGTAAACACTCCTAAACGCCGCTTTAATTTAATGCTTTTATTTATTTTGCTTTAGTCTCTATTTCCTTCACCATGTTTTTATCTACTTATTTTTATGCTTAGTTTAATACTCCGCTCGTCATTTACTGTTTTGCTTGTTCGTTTAATTCAATTTCGTGACAGGTTGCGCGTTGATTGTTGCTTGTAAATCGTTAAACGCCGATCATCAAGTAACCGGAGATACATCGGATATTCGCCTTCGACCATTATCCGCTGACCTCTTGTAACAGTTGTTTGCCTGTAGTTCGACAAGATCGTAGTAGCAACAATAGGACATGCATTAGTGCTTAATCGATAGACGGACGATGCATTAATTAATAGCAAATAGAATACGCCTAGTAGCGTAATCGTTGTTGAAGTATGAACTAGGCATGTTTTTATGTTGATTAAATTATGGTGAGGTAGATTAGGACCTTAGCATTTTTATTTCTTTATTTTTACTGCTTTTTAATTAAGTTTTATTTTCTCGCTTTATTTTATTGCATTTAGCTTAGTTTAATTTTCGATGTTAGAACTAGGTTAAGATTTTATTAGTTTAAGCTGCTTTTAAAGTTGGTTTTGACAAACACGATTCGGGTTCGACTCGCACTTGCAGCCACATTACTACAATCGACTTGCAGTAAATTGGCAAGTACAATTAAATTTGTACATCAATAGGTAAAATAAAGAATTGTCCTTTTTGACTAGGTAGAAAACCTCTTATTGCTAGAGATGCTCTTAGTGGTTAGGTTGGTTATTTAAGGTTGTTATTTGTCTGTTAAAGAAGCTAGAAACGGTAAGAATTCAAAACATGGGAATCTTAATTAAGAAGGTTAGTGAAAAACATTCCTAGAAATACTGCAAATACACTCGGATCAAATGCCACTCTTTTGAATGTGCACCAAATACCTGGCCTCAACACACTAGGCACAGCCTTAGCTCGCCTAGACTATGCACCGTACAGCATAAATCCACCCCACATTCACCCTTGTTCTACAGAGATTGTACTAGTTGTAGAGGGTACCTTGTATGTTGGCTTTGTCACATCCAACCTAAATAACAGCCTCTTCACCAAAATCCTAAACACTGGAGACATCTTTGGATTTCTAATTGGTCTCATTCACTTCCAGTTTAATGTAAGAAAGACAAATGTTGTTGCTTTTGCCAATTTTGGTAGCCAGAATCCTGGGCTCATCATCATAGCAAATGTAGTCTTTGGATCTAATCCTCCCATCAATCCGGACGATCTCGCCAAGGCCTTCCAAGTGGACAAGAAAGAAAGTGATTGAGGATCTTGAGAAACAATTAAAGAACTACCTAATAGACATGCACAATGAACTGTTTAGTGGATTAAATAAAGTTTGTCATGCTTTCCTTGTTGTAATGTCTCCTAGCAATATATAATTATAATGAAAGAAAATGTTTGGTTATCGTGTTATGTACTAGACCCTCCTTTCTTTTTCAAAGATGCATATGGTAACTAAGGTAGAGCGAAAAGCATGATTCAACTTAATAAAATTTTGAATCCACAAAGTGTTTAGGATGGCACTTCTAATTTTTCTTGACACATGCCCTTCGCTTCCTCTTTTTCTAAAAACGTAAATTAATAAACATTGAAATAAATTAATAATAGAAGGGAGAGAGCATATTGAAAAGGTTGCAAGTAGTAGGTCCAATCGCTACAAAATGAAGGGTCTTTCCATGTGTAAATTAAATGCAACCTTACATGTATTAAATACGAGGAAATATACTCCTGGCATTTAGTTCCTGCTAATTTGTCAGGAAGTGTTGACAAATAAGGTGTACTTGGTGAAACACCTATACAATTAGAATAGGTGTTTTTGGAGTATATTAGGGTTTTTCAATAATGGATAAGATTCTGGTTCTCTAACAACATTAATCCACCTTGGTTATTGTTGAGGATGCCATGAGAAAACTTAGTTAGAATTGAGAGAAAATAGTACCAATTAGGTGATGTAGATTAAGGGACCTAAAGGAAGGTCTCTGGAAATCGCATCCAGACACAAGTTCAGCTTGTTTGGACACACCATCGAATAAGGAGTTTCGGAAATCACATCGAACACAACGACTAGTCGTTGGACACCTCTATGTTAGTTTATGAACGTTTTAAGGTGTTGTCCAGACGGGACATGGGCCTCATAGAATTACAACTTCAACTCTATTTTGTATTATTATTACAAATAGGTTTAGGGTTTGGGAGCTTATAAATACATGTTTTATAAACCTTAAAAAGTAGCTATTGTTTATGATTGAGTTTTGTTCAATAAGATTACTCGTAGTTGTCTTTCTTCATAATTTTCCTTCAAACCCTAGAGAATATTTAGTGTTTAGAGAATCAAGATCTAGAAATACTTATTCATTCTTTATTGTTGTTATTCGTTGTAGCCCACTAAGTCGCCGCATAAAAGATTTATTGTTTGATTTAATGATTCAGAGTTTGGAGTTATATTTCAAACATTGTACTTAACTTTAATCATGTTGTTCTTCCTCCATTATTACTTCATGACAAAGAGAGAGAGAGAGTATATAATATATAAGAAATTATCATTTTATTTCAATGAATTTAGCTATGACGTTACATTAATAGAATTAAATGATGACAAACTCGATCGATCTGAACCATCTAATGATTCATTATTGGCTATTAAATATATTTCTATTTATTGTCCCACTATAATTTTTTAGAAGATAATTGAACACATTCCTATCAAGTTGGAAGACCTTTGTGAGAACATCGATTGATGGGAGCATTTGATACAAAGACTGCATTTGCTATGGTGATGAGCCAAAGATTCTGCTTAGACTGGCAAAGGCAACAATGTTGGTCTTCCTTATATTAAATTGGAAGTAAATGAGACCAATTGGGAAGACAAAGCCTTCAACATTTAGAACTTTGGAGAAAAGGTTGTGTTGGAACAAGTGGCTCATATTCTACTACTAGTCTATTGGGTGTAATTAGTTTATGTGGGCCTAGGGACAAATAAGTTGTGGGGGATATTTGGGGCTTTTCAAAATATTTATAATTATGGTTTGCCTATAAATATGTTATATTGTAACCAAAATCATTTAATAGAAAATATATAGCAGTCTTTTGTGGACTTAGACAAATTCTGAACCACATTAAATCTGTCTCAACTCTTTCTTAATCTCTCTCTTTTTGATTCCATATTATTAATCATTTTTGTTCACGGTAACAACAATTGGTATTAGAGCTTAATTATATGATGGCTGGGATTGGCACATCTTCTGCGAAATTCGACGTGATGAAGTTCGATGGATCCAATAATTTTGGGTTATGGCAGATGTGTCAAGGATTTGTTAGTGCAACAAGGATGGTGAAGGCATTATATGAGAGAAACTAGAAGGGATGGCGACATAGATTGCAAGGAACTAGAGGCGAAAAGCGGTGGCAACTATTCGGCTTTGTCTGGGAGATGACGTGATGTATCATGTCATGGACGAAGAATCTTTGGCGACAGTTTGGTTGAAACTAGAAAGTTGGTATATGTCAAAATCGTTGACGAACAAGTTCTATTTAAAGCAGTGGTTGTATGGCTTGGAGATGGCAGAGGGCTCGAATTTGAGCCAACATATCAACGTGTTCAATCAGATACTCAGCGATTTGAAGAGGGTTGATGTGAAGTTTGAAGACGAAGACAAGGCGTTGATGCTGTTGAATTCATTCCCAACTTCCTCTACGTATGAGAATTTGTTTACAATTTTGACATGGGAAAAGAGATCTTGGAGTTAAAGGACGTTACAGAAGCTCTGTTGGCTTTTCATTAGAGGGAGAAAAATATTGATGAAAATTCTCAAGCAGAAGGGCTAGTTGTAAAGGGTAACTATAAGCATGGAAGAAGTAACAATGGTGATTCGAAAGGCAAGAATTCTCCAAAGTCCAGGAGGAGGAAGGACATTAATTGCTATGTGGAAAGAAAGGGAGTCTTCTTAGATCCTTTGATCGTATCAAGATCTAGAAATATCTATTCGTTCTATATTGCGGTTCTTATTTGCAGTCCACTTTGTCACACTGCATTATGCACTGATTTGTGCTTGCTCAAATCCTTCTACAAGTTCCTTTTATAATGAACATAGTTTATTGTTATTCGTAGTACTAGAGAACATATTTAAACATATAGAGCCCTAATCAAGAAACAATTAGCTAAGAGGTCATAAAACCCTAATTTTACTCATTTTGGACACTGCCACATAGGTAGAATTTTCTATGATCGAACACTCGAACTCGAGGTCGATCGTTTAGTCACAAAGCATGTGGAATGTTCGGTTAGAATGCCAAGGTTCATGTAAGGCTCCTATTTTCAAGTTTAATTATGGTATTGAAAAAATTTACTAGAAGTATGAAAGTCATGTAAACAATATGAAAATCAACATGATGAGGATGGCTTACCTTAACGAGGATAAAAGCCTCCTCAAGACTTCTTCTTCACTCTCTAGGATCTCTCTCTTCTAGGTTTAGGGTTAGTGGGGTGTGGAGGTGAAGGATGGGGCTGAAGAGTGAAGATAGGGTGTATTTATAGGGGTGGAGTGGCTTGCATGCTAGACGAGGTAGATAATGAGTTAAAATTATTTTTCAGGTTGTCATCGAGTGTTCGGTACTATGCTCAAAAGTTTGGTGTACTATTACACATTGTTTCTAGAGTTTCAAATCAAATGTTTGGTCAACACCCAATGATTTAAATTTGGTTGTTGAACATTCGCACTAGTTAACATCGAATGTTGGTGGTCCCCATCAAACATTTGGCCAAAAGCAAAAATAGGATTTTTGGTTGTTTTTCTTAAAGGGTCTTAAAAACATATGCAAGTAATAGTTGTCTTATAAAAACATTTACCAAGAAATTTGCATTCCTTAATGGCCGTGATTGAGTTTTAAAGTTTTGGGGCATCACAAATGCTTTGTTAGAACACCCTCACTTTACATAGAGTCTGTAAGCACTTTCTTCAATTCCTTAATTTCTTTTAGTTTATAATTTTGTCGGGCGCTACAATACATGCCGGAGTATTGTAAAACAAATTCATAATATTATATACAATACATAATATAACTCATACATATAGAACATATGTGATTTAACCCTTAATCAATTATGGATTAAGCATATATTCAGCCTCGCTTAACATTTGCTCATGATGTAATTGTTTAACCTTCTCTCACATGATCATAGGTGATCAAGTGTCCAAAACCCTCTTAACATTGGGCCTTGGTGTTAAGAAAAAAAAAAATTAGAGTAAAATTCAAAATAACAATGGCCATGGTGTTCAAACTGGCTAGTAGATAAAAGGTTAGTTGAAACAGAAGGACAATAGAAAATATTTTCATATGAAATTTGGAGAAGTTATTGGCAAGATGAGAGGAAATAATATGAGAAATAAAATTAGATGCGTCATTTCATACTCTAGCTTGATCCTTTACTCCAGCCAACTTATTAAATAATCACGGAGAAGATTCTAGGTTTTCTCTAAGATCTATTCACCTCCTGGTTATTACTCAGTTAGAATTAAAAGAAAATATGATCGACCAAAGGTTTATTGCAGATTTAATGATTTATTTGATTGTTGTTGAATATTACTTTCTAAAAAAGAACATATGAAGGGCATGTATCAAGAGATGTTAGGAGTTTTATATCTCAAACATTGTAAATTCAAATTGTACTTAACTTTAATCATGCAATGGTTCTTCCTCTATTAATACTCAATGACAAAGAGAGTACATATAAGAAATTATCACTTTATTTCATTGAATTTATTGATATGACATTACAACAAGGGAATTAAAAATGACAAATTCGAGAACCATGCATCTAATGATTCATTATTTGCTATTACATATATTTCTTTAATTATTGTCCCACTAGAATTTTTTCACGAAGATAATTGACCACATTCGTCAAGTTGGAAGGCCTTTGCAAGAACATCGATTGATGGGAGGATCTGATCCAAATATTGCATTAGCTATGGTGATGAGCCCAGGATTTTGGCTGCTAAGACCGCAAAGGCAACAGCGTTGGTTTTCCTACATTAAACTGGAAGTGAATGAGACCAATTGGGAAGACAAAGACGTCTCCAGCATATAGAACTTTTGAGAAAAGGCGTTGTCGGGTTGGATGTGACAAAGCCAACTAATAGAGTACCTCTAGGACCACAAGAATCTCAAATACGAGGGTGAATGTGTGGAGGATTTAGGCCAGATTATGGTGCAAAGTCAATGCGAGCCAAGGATATGCCTAAGGTGTTGAGGCCTAGTATTTTGTCGACATTGAGGAGAGTGACATTTGATCAAGTGAACTGAAATTGTCTCTAGGAGTGTCTAGTCCACGAGGAAGAAGAAATCATTGGCAGTGGCAAGCTTGGGGTCCTTGCAAAACTTTCCGTTAACGAATACTGCAATAAGAAAAAAAAAAAAAGCAATTGTTATATATGGCAGCAGACAAAGGGCTTCCAAATGACAAATGGTTGAAATATATATTAGTATTAAAGTCCAAGCTAACATGAATGAGGGACAAAGAAGAAGATCAAATGAGTGATGATATATACCAGCATGATCAGAAGAAGTATCGTTAATTGCAACACAGAAGTCTTGAAGAGGACTGGGGTCAAAGGCAGAGGCAAGGAGAATGCCCAAGCCAACAAGGCCACACTTACAAACAACATCTTAGGAACGCCTTTCATCATCTTTGAGGTTATCTCCAAGTACAACCTTAATTTGAGTATTCTTGCAGTGTATTCGATCTTGCTGTGTGAAATAATGTTGCATTGGAGGCGCCTATTTATAGATGGAGGCCTAGGGGAGTCACTGATGATAGGAAGGGGTCTTATGTTTTAACTTCCATGGAGATTGAAGATTTCTAATTAAGACTTAGCACGTAAGTCTTCATCAATTAGTATTGGTTATTTAATTAATTAATGGGTGAGTCATTCTTTAACCACTATACCTATTAATTAAGAGAAGATATTGCAGCCCAATTCGACGGCTTTGGTTATTATTGGAATGGTTCAGCTCTACTACTTAGCTCTTTTTATGCCTCTATACGTAATTGTCCCTGCTGTCCCTTACTCATCAATATATTGATCCAATATGCATGTACGTGGCGTACGTTTCAACAAAAATTAATGCATAGGTTAATTTGAACACGTCAGTGGAGTCCTAGAGACAACATATCCTACATTAAATCTGACTAATTAATCAACATTAACTAGTAATAGGAAGCGTATAATTTTATACAGAATCTAGCTACAACCTTAATTAACCTACCAAGAAGCGAAGGATTCCACATCCGTGCATTTTAGGTAATGGGCCTATTTAGTTTCTTGGGTCTTCTTTTGGTTTCTATTACTACATATTTGAAACGATTTAGAAAATAATTAAAGCAAGTTTCTAGTGTTTTGGACTTGTTTTAATTTTTTTTGAAGTCCTTATATTTTGAAAATATATTGATTAAATGCTTCAAAATTTTGTGTGATGCAAAGAAAAAGTCAAAAATAGTATGCTAGTATTTGAATGATTGGATCATGCATGATCCTCTTGAGTTCTTAGATGTCGAATCGTCGGCTATCATTCTCTTGAAATGGCTTTTTAATAGAAAAGGTCAATAGTGGCTGACAGAATGGTTCACCCATTACTTAATTAAATATCCATTGATGAAAACGTAATTACCAAGTCTTAATTAGAAATCTTCTTTCTCCGTGCGTGGAAGTTAAGAACATAAGACCCTTCCTTCATATCATAAGTGACTCCTCCATCTATAAATAGGCGTCCTCCAATGCAACATTAATTCTTACAGCAAGATCAAATACACAGCAGACATACTCAAATTAGTTAAGGTGGCGGTCGAGATAACCTCAAAAATGATGAAAGGCGTTCCTAAGACGTTGCTACTAATTGTGGCCTTGTTGGCTTGGGCATTCTCCCTTGCCTCTGCCTCTGACCCCAGTCCTCTCCAAGACTTCTGTGTTGCCATTAACGATACTTCTTCTGATCATGCTGGTATATATATATCATCACTCATTTGATCTTCTTCTTTTCCCCTCATGCATCTTAGGAATCTACATACTAATTATATATAGTTCAACCATTCATCATTTGGAAGCCCTTTGTCTGCGATATATAACAATTGCTTTTTTTATTATTGCAGTATTTGTTAACGGAAAGTTTTGCAAGGACCCGAAGCTTGCCACTGCAAATGATTTCTTCTTCTCAGGGCTAAACACTCCTAGAGACACCTCAAATCCACTCGGATCAACCGTCACTCTCCTAAATGTCGACAAAATACTAGGCCTTAACACCTTAGGCATATCCTTGGCTCGCATTGACTTTGCAGCATACGGCCTAAATCCTCCCACATTCACCCTCAGTACTGAGATTCTTGTAGTCCTAGATGGTACTCTATTAGTTGGCTTTGTCACATCCAACCCAGATAACCGCTTCTTCTCCAAAGTTCTAAATGCAGGAGATGTCTTTGTCTTCCCAGTTGGTCTCATTCACTTCCAGTTTAATGTGGGGAAAACTAACGCTGTTGCCTTTGCCGGTCTTAGCAGCCAGAATCCTGGGCTCATCACCATAGCTAATGCAGTATTTGGATCAAATCCTCCCATCAATCCTGATGTTCTCACAAAGGCCTTCCAACTTGACAGGAATGTGGTCAATTATCTTCAAAAAAAGTTCTAGTGGGACAATAATTAAAGAAATATATGTAATAGCCAATAATTAATCATTTAATGGTTCGGATCGAGTTTGTTATTATTTAATTCCATTGTTGTAACATCATAGCAATAAGTTCATTGAAATAAAATGATAATTTCTTATAAAACGATTGTGTCACAATTGGGTCTAGTGGTGACCTCGATGTGGATCTGCTTCACGAGCAGTCCAACGGCAGGGCCTAGTGGTGACCTCACTATGGGTCTACTAACCCACAGATCACAAGGTGGATCTCGTGATCCCCAAACCATTCTTTATTTATTTATTTATTTTTTTGAGGAAATAGACTTTGTTCTCTAAATCAACCAAAATAATAAAATCATACCATCTCTTATGCATCCATCATTTTTGCAAATCTATGATTGAATACGTGAGAACTATATGTGGTCCCACATATTTAGTGATAGATTTGTCAAGAAATAGGTGAAAGATGCAAAACAATATAGGACAGAGCTTTCTTTTAAATTGGATTCGAAGAATTTCTTTCAATATATTATATAAAAATGACATGTGTCACTTTTTAGGTGAGAAATATATGTTTTTTAAATAGTAAGTGAAAAACACATATTTTTTAAATAAAATTTCTTTTAACTTTGTCAATGTAATTAAAAAAAGAAAAGAAAAGAAAAAAGCTTGTGTTTCTCATATATAAATGAATCGTAATTATAATTTAATCTATACAAAAAAAAAGCTTGTGTTTCTTTCCACAAATATATATATATATAAAAGATTCTTAGTACTCCAATTTTACAGGTTGGAGTTGGAAAGTATTTGTTACTCACACGAGGAACAATAAAATATAGTACGACTTTTGGATTATTCTTAGGAAGATGCTAAATCATTAAGTTGTTCGTTCCTGAATGGGTCAGTTGTATCTTGAGTTATCAAATCATTAAACTATGAACTTCTGAGTGTTTTGCGTGAAGAACAAGTTAACTCTAGCCGGCAGAAACAGTAACATATGTATAACAGAACACAATCACAATGGCTCCGTTTGTGTATGGATTGGATTGGATTTGAAAAATTCCCAAAATTTTTTTTCTCAAAGTCAACCCCAATATTCTTATTTTTTATATCACATCAATTACTTTTTATCACTTTTCAAATATAAAAATCACTACAAAACAAAAAATTTCACTTTTTTATACAAAATATTCTTACTTTTTTCCTCATATCAATCAAATTTGCTACAGTACCAATCCACTTCTTCCAATCCAATCCATTTCTAAACACAGCCAATACAAACAACAACAAAAAGGGGTACTTGAAAAAAAACATGAATATAAACCAAAACTATAATTTTGATAAAAATTATTTTTTACATGTTTTACCAAACACTTTTGGAATTTTAAAAAGTAACAATTTCAAAAATACAATTTAAAAATAATAATTTTTAAAATTGCATTTATTAAAATTTCAATTCCAAACAAACCATAAATCCATGGTAGTAACATTGTGACCTGAAGATCTTAGCAGTGGCACAAGCTTGAACCAGGACTAGGCTCCAAGGCAAGATCCGTGGACTAGCACAAAGTTCTTCTTTGGTGGCGCTGGCTCCAGAGCAGCCTCAATTATTGCAATGGATGAAAGAAGGATGAAGAAAGAAATAATGGACATTGATGTTGGGAAAATTCTCTTGCCCTTATGGCTCGGCGGGCTACAAAATCATAGTCCATTAATAAAGCTGTATGTTAAGTCCTGGCTAACCGAAGTTGATAAAGGCACAACTCACAGAAGTCATCGGTGAAAGGAAGAAAGGTATCACCAAGACATGGTCACCCGGGATATACTTCGCGGGGCTGCCAATACCTCGATTCCATGAGGGAATACTTCCTTTTTTTTTTTTAAATGTCCACAATGGGAAGGGAGGAGGAAGGATTCGAACTAATGACCTCCACTTTATTAGACGTAGTCTACAGCCGATTGATTTACCCCTTAAAGACCACGGTGAATATCTAATTAGTATAATCAAATACAATGGCCAAACCAAGAAAGCTCTGATTTTGGATGGATTTCGGCAAAGAAAACGAGCTAAAGAAAAGACTTATTTAACACAGACATTCACCGAACATCCGAAATGAATAAACCCATTTGATGATTCTTAGAAAATCAACACCCAAAACACTAAGAAACAGAGTGCCAACAACAGAACACCAACCCATTCGGTTGCCACTGAGAATCAAACAGAAAATCAACAACAGCCGTGAATCAACCCCTCAGAAACCCAAAACAGGGCAAATCCACCACAACCAAAATAGAACAATCGAACAATCGACAACAGCCATGAATCAACCGGCCAAAACACCACAAAAAAATTCGGAAACGGCCTTCAACTGCCGCCATAAACCCAAACTCTCTCTCAGCTTGCGTAGAATCAGATCACGTGGCCTTGCAGCCTCTGGAACAGCTAGGTCTCTGAGAAAATGGAAGCCATAGAAAAAAAAACAAAAAAACAAAAAACAAAAATTAAATCTCAAAAAACAAAACAACAAAGGTCAAAAACAACATCCGATTCAGCACATGGAGGAGCGGAGATGGGCTTTTAGTCTCCGATGCCCAACTGTGAATCACAAGTTATGAAGCAAACATTATTATGAATCCCCACTCCCCTTCCCTTACGTGACATGTCAAAAAAAAAAAAAAAAAATTCTACATCTTAGGATGTCCCTGTTACACAGATATGAAAATTTTCAGTGATACAATTTACAAATGAAGGTGCCCTCATTGTCACCCACGCGAGATGTGCAATCCAATTTTGTCTGAGATGGTGACTAGAACCAAACTTCTCCTTTTACCTTTGTCATATTTTTCTTCGGCTTTGCCTTTGAGCCCTTGCCAACTTTTCTTCTTCCTACCATTAGCTCATTGAAATATTAGCTGTGGTTCATTAGAAGTCGACAAGGGACAGAGCGAGCAAACATGGCGGAGGGTGGCAATTTTGAAGTGTATTCCGGTGATCGATGTGCAGGAAATGGAAGATGTAGAGCAGTATAAGAAACTGAGAGAAGCATCGGAAGAATGGGGTTGTCTCAGGATCGTCAACCACAGCATCCCCGCAAGTCTGATGTCAGAGATGAAGAAAGTAGTGAAAGATCTGCTAGCGCAACACCGATGTTGATCTTCACATAGGCGCAAGGGTTTAATGAGGAAGAAGAATGCCTCTTTTGTTGTGGTTACCAATTGGCTTCCAAGTTGTCGTCATCATCTTCATCATTCATGGCGTCTCAGAAAGTTGAACTGAGCCGGCTGAATTATATTTAGGAAAGGACCTATAAAAATAGATTTGTTGACCATCATAGATAACCTCAATGAAAATTTGAAAATAATGCTCATCTTGTACATGCTCTGTTCCAATAACAGCAGAGAAAGCAAAACCTGTCTTCTCCGAATCCAAATGTACAGGATTATTGATATCTATCTCGCACAAATTTGTATTTGAAATCTCTTTATGATGGCTGAAGCAATTTGGAATCTTATTTCCCAGAAATGCCTTAGCACAATACTTACACAAATAAAACAGGGAAACAGAGAAGTAGCCATCACCAATTGTAATTTGAGTCTAACTAAGATGGCTTACTACATGACAGATAGAAGCTATGACAATAGGATTTAGAATAATTTTAGTAACGTTTAGCTATAAGTCAGCAAAACAAAAGTTTCATTCAATAACTCATTAAGCAAAACCGCATGAATGACCAAATCTTTGAATATGGTTAATTTCAATCTTAAGAGCATGGCCATGACTAAGAAGCACAAGTCAATTCCTTGTCACACAATTCAATTATAATCGCCTAGAGAATTTAACCTTAAATGCTTTACAAAAAGAATTATAAAGAGAAGCTAAGGAGAGTAAAACCACTAACATGACATCTGAAGTGGAAGTTGCAGCATGTGAGTTGCCTGCCAAATTATGCAAGTCTTGCAAATACAAAAACCCAAAGCAAAAGGAAATCCTTCAATATGCCTGTAGGTCCTCTAGTATTATTTATCATTGCTGGTGAATTTATGCCACAAAAATTATAAATAAAAAAAAAACTATAAACGCACGAACAAGACCCTCAAATAAAGCAATATTAATTTCAAGGGGTAACAAAATCGGTAATAAAAAAGCTCCCAAGTGAATGAGCCAGGTTGTGAAGCTAACATGGCTCATGGATTATAAGCATGGTGTAGAAAAAAGGGCTAGAGGATTCCTCAGCCTTACCATTTGCTTGTACAAAAGAAGAAGAATAAGAAGAAACTTCCTTATGGCCTGAAGTCATGATGACTTAAAGAAAGGATATACAACAGTATAACACTTGGCTATTCCCAATATTATCATTGCCACCAATGAAACCTATGCAAACCCACACCACCACAATCAACATGAATGCCATTCAAGAACATACATACCAAAACACACAAGATTGATTGAATTCTTTTGACTCAAGATTGCCGACCAGCCCTTTGACTGTGCCCCCACCATCAATCATCATTTCTAAAAATAAATCTGATTCTGCCTTCTTTAGTATCTTCATGGACATTGCTCTTTCAACACTTTTTACTGCTATAAATTCTATCAATTCCTACAGAATGTAAATTCTTGCATTGATATACTATTTAAGCTCAAGATAAATATTAATTATTGATCACCCAATAAATACCCAGCAAAGTAGTCCATTTGGTAAATTGCAAATCCAAAGCTTTTAGGCCAACCCTACAAGATAAAAGGGGAAAATGTTGAGGTTTAAGATAACTATTGTACATGTCAAGAATCAATTGGATGCATTTATGTCATAAACGGGAGGCTTGTAAGTTGTAACACTGAAAAAAAGATTAAAATTAAAATTAAGAAAAACATGAGGGAATGAGTGAAAGAACATAAAAACCAAGGTTTACAAATGTAGAAAATGAAAGGGGATTACTTTCTGTTTGATCTTCACATGCTCAATCACTTCAAAATAATACTGGGGTTGGAAACCATCTAAAACAGCCTGATAACCCTAAGCACTTGGTTGGTATAAATGAATTTGGTTTGGAAGAGTGAATAAATCAACTTACTATTCTTAATCTTTTATTAATACGCGTAGAGATTTTTTCTTGACTCTCTTGCCCTTTTATACCAAAGACAATGGTATATTCTGCCATTTCAAGGACTATAAACCCAAATAGAAAATCATAGAGTATGAGTTGTCCAATTCCAACTCATGTTCCCAAACATGCATGGAGCCTTTCTTATTTTAGGTGAGGGTGCCCTTGTCCTGTAGGAATAGGGATTGAGGTCCATGAAATTTTCTCATGCATATTTGGCTTATTATCCTTCTACACACAGTTGATGATCACTATATAATTTGTTACAAGAATTGATGTTTGATATATATATATACATATATATATATATTTTTTTTCTTCTGAAAATCCACCGATACAAGACAAATAAACTAAGAGCACGATCATTTGTTTAACAAGTTAGTAAGAAAACTCTACTTCGACACTTTCACATGCTAGAGTTGACTCCATCTTCTTACCCTTGTTTCAAGTTACCCTCCGATGCTTCATTATTAAAACATCTCTCTCTCTCTCTCTTTCATATTATAAAATTTTATGCCATTATATCTGTGTGTGTGTAAGGAAAGAATAGGCTAAAAAATTTTATGTCATTATATCTGTGTGTGTGCAAGGAAAGAATAGGCTAAAAAAGACCCGGCATTCATATAGAGAAAAGACCCGTCATTCATTCACTCACCAAGAGAGAGAAGGAGAAAAATATTGCAAGTTGCGTTTATATTTATATATTTATATAGAGAAAAGAGAGATCAATGGATAGAGAAGACAAAAGAAGCATGCAAGTTGGATGTTTCTTTAACAGCTAGTTGAGCTTTCAAAAGTCCAAGTTGCAGCCGCGGGCAGCAGGGCAGCTGTTGTTGTTGATTCCCATCACGTTATTTTTCAGTGTTTTTTAATGCAACATCCTCCCATCCCATGCATACCTCACACCAGCCTCCTCGATACTTCCAGGCTCCACCAAATTAACCCACCCCCATATTCTCTAATTAACCGCACTAACCTTTTCCTTCCTTCCTACTTAAACCTAATTAATAATTACTAATTATATACCAATTTGTCTTTTTGTCTTTTAACGTTTGGGGGAACAAATTTGCCACAGCATGTGCGTGCATGAATGTATAAACCTTAGGCAGATTCTTGTAGCGTAGAGATACAACTTTTATAAAAGTCTCTTACAATAGAGGTTGTTTTGAAGATAGTTTACGTAAGGTGACACAAAGAAAAAAGCAGCATTACAATCCAAATAATGTGTGAGAGACAGGGTGGGGCTGGGTTCTTTCAAGCCTACGCTTGTTGAAAACTCAGTATAATTACTATCAAACGATGATATATTAATTAATACAAGGCATGCAGTTCTGGCTGTCGTTTTAGCTTTCCTGAGTTTTCTCTAGTCGGCTCGAACTTTACCAGCAGTAGCATTAATCATCAAATATATGTAAATAAAAATAGTAATGAAAACATTGCTTCTACATATAAATATATGACATGGTTTTGAAACATGAACAACACCCACAAATTTAATCCTCATTGTTGAATATATTGTAGAATATATTATAGAGAGCGGAAGGAGAGAGAGAAGAGAGAGAGCGGAAACGTATAATAGACTACATTATATTGAGTAGCATACTTAGAATGGATACAAGAGCCTCCTTATATAGGAGGGAGATAGGAGCCTTAGCTTCCAATCTTACCAATGTGAGACAAGCCCCACATATACACTAACATCCCCCCTCAAACTCAATGTGTCTAAACATTGAGGTTGGAAAACAAAAGCATGAATAAAAAAAATAAAAGTAAGGGAAAGAAAATGAAAAATAACCTAACATAAAATAATATTCTTAATATCCCCTTCAAACTCAATGTAAACTTGAGTTTGGGTAAAAGAAAATGATAAATGAATTCGCCAAAATAGCTGCTTGTGCCGAAAGAGTTGCCGAAGTAACGCCATAAAAGGAGAGCTTGGTTCACTTGGTTGTAATTTGACTTGAAAACCATATACTAGTAATGAAGAAACTTGCATGCTCGAAACCCATGGACCGTCCTCGCCGGTGGGTCGAGCTAAAGTCGACCAAAAATTCTAACTAGTAGATTGACTCGGTCGGTTAAAAAGGCTAATCATGCTCGAAACCCATGGACCGTCTCGCCTGTGGTCGATGCTAAAGTCGACCCAAAAATTCTAACTAGTAGATTGACTCCGGTTGAAGAGGCTACATGGAGAAAAGGGCCGGTTAAAAAGGCTAAACATGCCTAAAACCCTTAGACCGTCTCGCCTTGTCGGCCGAGCTAAAGTCCGACCCAAAAAATTCTCACAAGTAATGGATCAATGGCCTAGGAGAGGTCGTGACGATGATGGCGCATTTGACAAGGCATAAGTGGGCGGATGAAAAGGGCTTCTTTGGCCCAAAAAAATCATCTGACCTAAGAGTGCCTACCGCAAGAAGAATTAACCGGATTGAATGCGCAAAGAAAAAAAAAAAAAAAGGCCGTGGAACCGAAATGACCAATGCATGAATCGACATGAACCGTAAAAATGCCTAAATTTGGAGAAGAATCTTGTTTTCTGCCATATAGAGATGCCAAAAGCAAAAATAGACCAAAATTTGAAATCAAAAATTAAGTCGGAAACACCGGTCAACTTTTGGAGTCCCTCAAAGTCAACGTCAACTCTAGCAAAGTCAAAAGTCAGCGAAAGTCAACGTCGCCGTAGGGCTGACGTGGTGTCGCTGGGACACGTGGGCAGATGAGGAGCTGCAGAAGAAACAGCGTGTATACACGCGCAGAAGATGTGCACCGGAGCGGGAAGCCCACGCGCAGAGCATCTACCGCGGAGGCGTGGGCGTGATTACATGAGGACGTTCTGGCGGAGATCTCACCGCGCCATCGGATCTATAAGGTGGACAGGCAACCTTCCTGATCGGGCTGACGTGGCGGCGCATGGAGGAGCTACAGCATGGCGTGGAGGCGTGGAAGATGTGCGTAACCTTCCGGGGCGGCGCGTGAAATCTCTGAATTGGCTGAGACTAGACAGATCCACCAATCCGAGACACCACTTTTGGTGGTTATGTTGGCCGAGAGGGGTCACGGTGGTGGCGCAATTGGCTCGGGCAGCAACTGCCGGAGGAGCTCGGAGGGCCGATGACGGCGAACCTTCCACAGATCTGTAGATCTGAAGGAGTGGAAGAGATTTGGAGCAGAAAACCAGCTTGGAGGCGTGTAGACGACTGGAAACTACCGGAAAGAGGAGGTCGCTAGAGGGAGCGCCGAAAAACGTCAAAGACGTTTATTGAAGGCCACAGAAAAGTGGCTCTGATACCATGTTGAATATATTGTAGAATATATTATAGAGAGCGGAAGGAGAGAGAGAAGAGAGAGAGCGGAAACATATAATAGACTACATTGTATTGAGTAGCATACTTAGAATGGATACAAGAGCCTCCTTATATAGGAGGAAGATAAGAGCCTTAGCTTCCAATCTTACCAATGTGGGACAAGCCCCACATATACACTAACACTCATGAAGAAAAATATGAAGCTAAAGTTGCACGCACGGACGCATGCATGAGAACAATTAAGTATATATATTTGTGTGTGAAAGAAATTAATGGAGGAAGTAAATGGACTTACCAAAGAGAGGATTGGCCTTGGGAAGGCAATCTGAAGGGCTTGAATGACGATATCACGTTGTTGAATCGGATTAAATTTCTGCGATGCTATTTTAATGGGACGCCAGCCTGAACTCATAGGCGCAGGGGGTTAATGCAGAAGAAGAATGCCTCTTTTGTTGTGGTTACCAATTCGATTCCAAGTTGTCGTCATCATCTTCATCACGGCGCGCGTCCCAGAAACTTGAACTGAGCTTGCTCTATTCCAATAACAGCAGAGAAAGCAAATTCTGTCTTCTCCAAATCCATTTGTACAGGATTATTGATATCTATTTTGCACAAATTTGTATTTGAAACCTCTTTATGATGGCTGAAGCAATTTGTAATCTTATTTCCCGGAAATGCCTTAGCATAATACTTAGCACAAATAAAACAGGAAAACAGAGAAATATTCATTACCAATTGTAATTTGGGTCTAACTAAGATGGCTTACTGCATGACAGATAGAAACTATGACGATAGGATTTAGAGTTACTAGACATTTATCTAAAACTACTTTGTTTTTATTATTGGAATGTCCTAAAGTGACTCATCATCACATTCTCAAAACTAATTTATCTTATATATATATATATATATATATATATATATATATATATATATATATATTACCATTATTTGTTCATAAAAGCAGAGCACATTTTTAAAATAATAAAAGTTGTTACCATTGATGATTTATTTATTCTTCTTAATTAAAAGCATTCCATTTATTCAGCTCTTTTGTAGTACTATTCCTCAAATTTCTTTTATTAGTTATTGCAAAATGAATAACAAATTATTCAAAGTGGCTGCGTATTTGGTAAGAGAAGTGTTTTGGATTTTGAAAAGCCACAACTTAAACCCAACTTTGGCTCAACTTCTACACCAAATTTCTCTCTCTTTAGTTTAAGGCTCTCTCTCTCCTCCAGAGGCAGTTTTTTTTTTTTTAACTTAAAAGAGAAGTTGGGCCAAAATTGCGTTTAAGTTGTGCATTTATCATTTTCCTTTTGAAAATAAGTTTGAAAATGGGTAAAATTGAGAATTGATTTGGTAGGTGCCACATTGCATCATGGCTCCACAAATAAAAATTAGTTTGGTAAAATTTGGGAAATGCTTTTAAGAAAACCAAAAATTGAGAAATATTTATACAAGATAAAATAAATATTAAAAAAGTTGAAAATTATAGTATTTCTCCATAATAGTTTCATTATGGTCATTATTTTAGTCACATATATATAAAACTTTATTGAGATATAACAGAGTAAAAAAGTTTATGATCTCTCAAGTGATAAATATTAAGACCACAAAATCTCAAGTGGTAAATATTAAAGAAATGCTAGGAGTCAATAACTCCCTCATATTAAGATAACAAAATCTAAACTATTTATTTGTTCAAATTTTAAGGATTTTGCCGTGGAATTATCTTAAAAAATCTAAAGAAATTCATTATCATTAATGTGATTTGACTTTTGAGCACTAACCACTAAAAGCAAGAGACACTACAAGATTTAATTTTATTAGCCCCTAGAGTCGACGCTAATAGTAGATTATCGTCACTTTTAGGGTCGACGCTAATAGTGGTACCAAAATATGACTATTAGCATCCACTCTAGAGTGGACGCTAATAAGTTGACGCTAATACTCAAAAAATTATTAGCCTCGATTAATTGATATTAGCGCGACAATGGTCACGCTAATATTCATATATAAAATAAAATTAGACTATTAACGCCCACATCTTGTGGACGCTAATAGTCCTTTATAAAAATAAAAAATTAAGATAGTCCTATATAAAAATAAATTAAAATTAAAAAATAATAAGACTATTAGCATCCACCATGTGGACGCTAATGGTCATATATAAAAAATAAAAATTAAGAAAATAACTATTAGCGCCCACAAGAGGTGGACGCTAATAGTCCTTTATAAAATTTTAAAAAATAATAAGATTATTAGCGCCCACTATAGTGACGCTAATAGTCATATATAAAATTAAAAAATTAAAAAATAAGATTATTAGCGCCACTATGTGACGCTAATGGTCATATAAAAAATAAAAATTAAGAAAATAAAACTATTAGCGCCCACAAGAGGTGGACGCTAATAGTCCTTTATAAAAAATTTTAAAATAATAAGACTATTAGCGCCACATAGTAGTGACGCTAATGGTCCATTAAAAAAATTAAAAAATAATTATAGGACTAAAAAAAATAGTCTTATATAAAATAAAAAAAAAAATTAAGATTTAAGCATCTAGTCATATATAAATTTTTTAAAAAAATAGATAATTAGCGTCCACAAGAAGTGGACGCTAATACTCTTAAAAAAAAAATAAAAAAAATTTAGAGGCTAACAACAAAATTGATAGGCTTATATGATTTTTAACGGGCAAGAATAATAATAATAAAAAAATCCATCGAGTTCAATTGAAAATAAATAATGTATATCTAAAAAAAAATAGTATACATATGTATATATTAAAAATTAAAATATAAAAAATTATAATTATAATTATAACCCAGCAAATTTTTTTTTTTTTTCTATAGGACTTAATTTTAATAGACTAATATAAATTGTTAACAATTTTTAAAAATGTAATACTTAAACTATCGTATATCTAAGTCGACGCAAATAATCTTAACTATGAACGCACTAAACCGAGTCATGTTAGCCCCGATAATATGCAATTATTTCTTTTCTATAAATTTGGATATTCGATCGAATATCCAATCGATCCTAATAAATTAGTTTGATTGATTGTGATATAATCAAATGTTCAATCTAACATCCAATCGATCATAATGAATTAGTTCGATTGACTACAATATATTCAAGTGATCGATTGATCATTCGATCGATCATAGTAAATTAGTTTGATTGACTGTGATATGGTCAAATGATCGATCGATTATCTAATCGATCATAGTGAATTAGTTCAATTGATCGTGATAAAATCAAATAATCGATTGATCATTTGATCGATCTTAGTGAATTAGTTCGATTGATCGTAATAGGATCAAATGTTCAATCGATCATCCGATCGATCCTAGCGAATTAGTTCGATTGATCGTGATATTTATCAAATGACAAATCAATCCTAGGGAATTAGTTAGATTGATCATAATATGATCAAAGGATCGATCGATCTTCTGATCAATCCTAGCGAATAGGTTCGATTGATCGTGATATGATCAAGTGATCGATCGATCATACGATTGATCCTAGTGAATTAGTTAGATTGATCGTGATATGACCAAATGATCGATCGATCATCCAATCGATCATAGCGAATTAGTTTGATTGATCGTGATAGGATCAAATAATCGATCGATCCTTGATAATATGTCATTATTTCTTTTATATAAATTATTGGATATTCGATCAATTGTGATAAGATCAAGCGTTTAATCAAGCATCCGATTGATCCTCATGAATTAGTGAAATTGTTCAATTGATCATGATATGATCAAATAAAATGATAAATTAAAAAATAAATAAATAAATTTGTTTAAATAAAATAAAATTAGAAAAAAATTAAGAAATTGTTAAAAAATTTAATATAGGACTTAATTTTAATAGACTAATATATGATCGATCCTAATGAATCGGGTTGGTTGATCGTGGTAAGATCAAATGTTCAATCAAACATCCGATCGATCATATTGAATTAGTTCAATTAATCGTGATATGATCAAATGATTAATTGATCATCCGATTGATCCTAGTGAATTAGTTCAATTGATCGTAATATGATCAAATGATCAATCGATCATCCAATCGATCATAGTGAATTAGTTCGATTGATTGTGATAGGATCAAATGTTCAATCAAACATCCGATCGATCATAATGAATTAGTTCAATTGATCATGATAAGATCAAATATTCAATCAAACATCCGATCAATCCTAATTAATTAGTCAATTGACTATGAATTGATTAAATTATTGATCGATCATCCGATCGATCCTAGCAAATTAGTTCGATTGATCGTGATAGGATCAAATGATGGATCGATCATCCGATCGATCTTAGCAAATTAGTTCGATTGATCATGATATGACCAAAGAATCAATCGATCATCCGATCGATTATAACGAATTAGTTCAATTGATCGTGATAGGATCAAATGATCGATCGATCATAGCAAATTAGTTCGATTGATCGTGATAGAACCAAATGTTCAATTGAACATCCAATCATTCCTAATGAATTAATTCGATTGACTATGATAGAATCAATTGTTCAATCTAACGTCCGATTGATCATAATGAATTAGTTTGATTGATTGTGATTAAACTTGACACAATATCTTACAAGTTTTAATTTATTGACTGTGGTATGATCTTACAAGTTTTAGTATTTGGTGAACCTCCATCAATCCTAATTAATTAGTTTAATTGATTGTGGTATGATCAATTGATCCTAAGGAATTAGTTCGATTGATCGTGATATGATCAAATCGATCGATCCTAGGGAATTAGTTCGAATGATCGTGATAGGATCAATTCTAATGAATTAGTTTGATTGACTGTGATATGATCAAATGATCGATCGATCCTAGTGAATTAGTTCGATTGATCGTGATAGTATTAAATGATCAATCAAACTTGACACAATGTCTTACAAGTTTTAATTTTTTAAAAAAATTTAATTGGCTAGCTTATATGATTAAGTAAAATAAAATAAAATAACGTAGAGTTGGATTGAATATATATATCAAATAAAAATATATAATTGTAACCAATTGAAGTATTTTTTCCCCCTTATAGGTCTTAATTTTAATAAAATAATATATGCCACGTTACTATAGTTTTTTTAAATAATTATATATATAACCCATTAGTATATTAATTGCTATTCTCTCATTAAAAAAAGTATAGATCATCAACGCAACCTCGAGTTGACGCCGATAGTAGTTATTACCCACCTTAGTGGACGCTAATACCCTTTATGAAAAAAATATATAATATTACTTAGATTATTAGCGCCAACTTTTGTCGACGCTAATACTCTTATGAAAAAAAAAAAAAAATATATATATATATATATAGAATGAGGGAGGATGAAAAAAAAAAAAATATATATATATATATATATAGGATTATCAGCGTCCACAAAAGTGGACGCTAATAGTCCTATCAGAAATTCAATCTCGATCAACGCGGAATCATTTGGCGCTTTTTTTTCAGTCTTCCCCCTCTTTTTTTCACTTCCCCCTATTTTTTTTCACTTCATCCCGCCCAGGCCCCTCTTTTTTTCTCATCCCCAACGTTTTTTTCTCTCATCACACGCAGACCCTCTTCCTCTCCCTAGCTCTCTCTTTTTTTCCTTCTCCTCTTCCTCTCCGTTGTTTTCTCTCTCACTCACTCTCTCTCCTCAGGCCCTCTGTAACAGCGAGAACCCCTCCCCTCACCCTCGCATCCCTCAATTCCACTCCACCGTGTCGGTGCAGAAGCTCCGCCGATTCTATCATGTCAAGCTTACAATAGTTTCTCCACAAATAGATTTTATAATTTAGATTAGATTAGATTTTATAAAATTTACAAATAGATTGAGATAGCGCTCTCTTTTCTGTGTGTCTTTCTCTTCGGCTCGGATCCAGAAGCACAACCAAATGGCGTTGACGAATTTCATACTGGCCGGTGTTAGCGCCGTGATTCTGCTGCTAAGGAGCGACGTCAAGCAAATCCGCCACTGGCTTGAGAAGAATCTGCCTCTGCCTCCAAGTAAAAAACCTCCTCTATGTATTTTTTTCTCTAAATATTTTGAGGAATTTGTTTTTTTTTTTTTTTAATGTCAATAATTTTCAGCTTACTATGTTAATATATTTGTATGTATTCAATATGGAGAATGATAAAGAAGAGGAAAACTAAAACGGGTTTTATGTGTCCTTGCGTTGTTGTTCAGAACAAATGACCATTTCAGGTCTTGCATTGGGTTATGTTGCTAATTATGTATTTTCTATAGATCCTAGACTTGATTCAACTTGCTGTGCTGCTTGGATTTGGGTTGTTGATGTATTTTGATGGGATATAAAAGTTTTCGTTTGTAGTGGTAAGGGCGATATTATACTAGAGCGAGTAGAGTGAACCCCAAGTGTTTGCTTGAGGTTCTGTTAGGATTGGGGGTGGGGTGTCATGGCGGTTGTTATTAGCAAGGGGCCAAAGGCGGATGCCTGGTTGATGTTCAGCTGGAGGCTAATAGTAAGACAGCAGCAGTGTACTCCTATTCTACTATCTGCATGTTATGTTGTATGAATGCATCCATTCATATATAAACTGCTGAGAACTCTATATAGTTTTATTCTCCAGCATTGAGTGAGCGTGTTGATTTGAAAATGGAATAGATTGATGGCTGTAGGAATCCATCAATTACAATCACTGGAATATGAAATGTGAGGTAACTGCTAAACTTTTCTCAATCGTGGCTATACTCTCTTGCATAAAATAGCATTAAGAAGCTATACTCTTTTTTTTTGGTCAATTCAATCATGGTCTTCCTCTTTCTTTGCTAGCACTAGTTTTTATATGTTACAATGTTCACTTATTCATTTTTGGTGCAGGTAAATCTGCTGAGATCTATTATGGAACAGGGGCAATATCAGGTTTCTTTAGCCAAGACCATGCAACACTTCGTGATCTGGTTGTTAAGAATCAGGTAAATTCTGATAAAATGTGCATTTTGGTTCTTTTTAGTTCAGCATTGTAGTTGGAGTTTACCTATACTAAATGCTGCTGGTCATTAGGATTTTATTGAGGCAACCAGAGAGCCTAGCATCACATTCTTGGCAGCCAAGTTTGATGGTATACTTGGACTTGGATTTCAAGAGATCTCTGTTGGGAAGGTTGTTCTTGTCTGGTAAGTCAGGGCATCTCAGCTACTAATATACCAAGAATAACTTGATTAATGGTTGAAGTCTACATGATCAAATGTGCTTAGTTTACCAGATTGATTGCCTTGGTGCTTTTGTATGATATATTGTCTTCAGTGTTGAGTTTGCTTATTGTTTTTGGTATTGCCTTCAAACTAACTAATATTTTTAAATTGTGTATATGCAATTCTGACAGGTATAATTAAATCGTTGTCTGCAAATGAACTAATTGTGACTGGAAACTTATAATTTATATGCAAGAACGCTAGTGTTTTAGTTATAAGAATTAGAGATTTATGGACAATGTGTAGGAGGAAAATAGGCTCTGTTGAATAGTATTAAAATTGCTTCAAGAAGACTGCTGAGTGCAAGTCAGCTCCCCAAAGTGCATTTAGTAGCAATTTTTAACTAAATGTTTACTGTTGTATTTGTTAATGAAAGTTATTACTAAAAACTCTCTTTGGATTCTCACAATTTAAGTTTATGTTTGAGCTAGTCTCATGCCAGTATGCTAAATATCTCCAGCTAGTTACCATGCTCTCTCTTGATGTCTTTTTGATAATGTGGATTCTGAGCTCTAGGGGACAAGGTTGCCAACTTAGTGATGCAGATATTATGATACTTCACAGAGGAGGATTAATAGCTTTTGTTTTCAAGCATTCCATGTATAATTTTTCTGCTTTCTTGTGTTTGTTGATGGTGAATGATCAATACTACTCTTCATTACCCAATGACTAGATACATTTTGTTATTAATTTAGCATAAATAATTTTATTATTTCCTTGTAGTATAGTATTTATGTTGGAGTTAATTAGTGGTTTATATTAATACCAGTGGAAGGCCAAGTAGACGGGAGCGTAGTGAACGTCGTGATAGCGACGTGGTACGGGGTATTTTAGGGATTTCCCTAATGCATCCGTACAAGCGTATTGTCTAGGTGTATCTATATTGAGGTTTTAAAATTAATTTTTTTTAAAAAAAAAAATTATAATTTTTTAAATTATTAGGATTGTTTTATTTTTTTAAAAAAATTTGAGACTATCAGCGTCGACTCAAAAGTCGACGCTGATAGTATTTTTATTTATTTTTTAATTTTTTTAATACTATCAACGTCGACTTTTAGTCGACGCTGATAGTAATTTTTAAATTTTTTAAATAGTATTAGCGTCGACTTTAGGTCGACGCTGATAGTTGCACCATCAGCGTCGACCAAAAGGATTCCGTCCACTCATGTTTTAGTGTCAAAATAAAGGACTTTTAGCGTCCACATTGTCGACGCTAAAAGTGGAGTATTAGCGTCCACATAGTGTCGATGCTGATGATACCTTTAGAGTCGGACTTTTAGCATCGACTCTATTAGCGTCCAAAAGTCGACGCTAATACTATTAGCGCCGACTTTTGGAGTATTAGCGTCGACTTTTTGTTGACGCTAATGAGCTTGTTTCTTGTAGTGAGATAATGGCTTCATGATCTTTAGGAAGAAAATGTTTGGAAATTTATCCTATTTTTCAAGACCAGATGCGGGAAATAAGAAAAAGAAAAAATCATTCACATGACATCAAAATTTAAGTGGTTCGGCTTACCAAGTCTACATCCATTGGCTGAGACAACCCAAAGAAAATTCACTATCAACAAATAGAGTAAAACAGAAAACTCCTACATATAAAAGGATTCCCAAAGCTTCTAGGTGAACCCTACAAGAAATAGAGGAAAATGATGAAGTTTAACCACTGTACATGCCAATCAACAAGAGCCAAAACCTTAAAAACAGTATAATTAAAAGAATTTTTCAACAATGGTTTATTTTGAACCATCTTTTGGATGCCATACCTGACTTGGATAGGTAGACTCATTTCCCATTGATGTCTAAGAAGCCACTTTGCTGGGAAGAAACCATTCCACATGTCAAGTTGCCAAGAGTGCATGGCTTTTTCAAAGTCCACCAGCCCATCATCTCAGCACACGTATCTGTCCACCACAACCAGTGTCTGCAAAACTATTACATATATGTGAATAGATAAATAAACACACACATAAACAAAAATCCCCAACCAATGGCTATTAACATCTGCTATTTCTATTCAAA
Source organism: Carpinus viminea (assembly GCA_013348765.1). NCBI lineage: Eukaryota > Viridiplantae > Streptophyta > Magnoliopsida > Fagales > Betulaceae > Carpinus > Carpinus viminea. Next base: position 15,332,530 of record CP054669.1, on the reverse strand, counting down.
AAATGATTTACCCTTCTTAGCTTTGTCTTCTAACTACTCCAAGCATCGACAACAGCATGATCATACTATCATACTCATCTATCCAGCTCTTTAGCAAATAAGTCTCCAATGAAATTAAAATTAAGCAAAAGCATCAAGCTAAAACCCAATTTAATTGTAATTTCTACCATGCTTTTACCATATGAAAACGAGTAAACATGTGATTTAGCTAAATTTTATGTACACCCAAAATTCACTTGTAATGCAATACACAATATGTGTACTCCCAAAGTATGTCCTCTCTACAAACAAAAAAGAATCTTTGATGACTAACAGCAGACGTATGGCAAGTCGAAACACAATAGAATTCTCTAACTACAACTAATAAGGGAGTAAACGATTTAAAGAAATGGGGCCCCAATGAATTAGATAGGCAAAGCAATAATGCAATACATGTTAACCAAATCTTTGAATTGTGTCAATTCCAATCTTACAAAAGAGCATGACCATGATTACAAAATTGCATAATACTAAAACAAATAAAACAAGAATATAGAGAAGTAGGCATTACTAATTGTAATTTGAATCTCATTAAGGTGGCATACTCCATGACAGAAAGAAAGTATGACAGGATTTAGAGTTGCTAAACATTTAACTAAGAATTGCAAGTTAGTTTCTTGCCACAAAATTCAATTACAATCGCTTGGAAAATCTAACCTTAAACATACTTAACAAAAAAGAGTTATTAGGAGAGGATATGGAGAGTAACACCACTAACATGAAATTTGGAGCATGTGAAGAGCTTGCCACATTACGCAAACCCTGCATAACGCACAAACCCAAAGCAAAATGAAATTCTCAAATATGCCACAAAAATAATAAAGCAAAAAACCTTAAAAGCAGGAACTAGTCATAAACCAATATTAATTTCTACACCAAGCTTTGAATTTCAAGGTGTAAGAAGCGATATTATGTGTAATATGTGAAGCACTTACCTTATTAATTATAACCCAAGTTCTGGGGGTGATTTGATTGATGTAATTGCGATTCACCAAGAGGCATATCCTCCAGATCTCAAACTCCTTAGCAAAAGCGAGTACACAATGAAGGACGAGTTTGCCATGTTGGTTGAGTCCTCCATAAGGGTGTTGAGAAGCATTTCACGCCTTACCTTTTAGACTTTGCTTGAGATTATTTACATTCTATCATTTCATTCTCGATCTCGAGCTACAAAGTTTTTGGAGTGAAGAATGCCTCTTTGTTGTGGGTTAAAATTGGATTCTAAGTTGCCATCATCATCACGTCTCTTAGAAAGTTGAACACCATCCATTAAACATTTTGATTTCTCTTCATATCTTTGTTCTATATGGAATCCACAACTTTAAAGAACGCTAAAGGATTCGTGAATTCAAATTTAACTCAAAATTATCCGCCTTTAGTGAGAATGGTATGGACTTGTGTTAAACCAAACACAATTTGACTCGGAAACGAGAATACAATAGTTGACCATTAATATTGAAGACCGTTAGTTTTAATTATTGGCTAAATGTTCGAAAACAAAATGGATTCAAAGCCCACTTATCAGTCTGGGTCCGTAGCTTCTAGGTCTAATTTACAATGTATTTGAGTTCTAATTAGACTATGAGTCTTTTAGGTGTTATATTCTAGGTCTTATTTTCAATGTAAATTGAGTTTTAAATAGACTAGGAGTCTTTTATCGCTTATATATAGATCTCTGAGATCAGTATTAGGAACAATTCGGTATCTAGAATTAGCCTTTGTGAGCCAAGAGAGTCTTTGATATTGAGCGTTTAAGTTCTCTCTTGGAGTGTTTAGTTCCATGTTCATAATTATTCGTCATCTGTTGAAGTGAAGTCAACCGAGTTCCGGTGAAAGAAATCACGTAGAAGGATTGTGCCTGTCTCTGGAAAGGGCTACTGCGGTAGAAGACGCAGTGGTCATTTGTCTTATACAAGATCGCGTCATAGCAAAGGTTTTGTGAGTATGAACATCTTGTAATCCTTTTTCTTTTTTGATTTAGTTGATTTCCTGGGTTTTGCCTTAGAGGTTTTACATTTTAGAGTGTTTCTCTAAATGGTTTCCTCTTCGTAACCAAATTCTGTGTGTTCTTTATTGCTTATTGCTTTACATATTTTGTTGAATTGTTTATTGCTTCATTGTTTCAATTCCGCATAAATTGTGATAAACAATTAGTTGGAGTCTGCTTAGGGTTTTTCAATTGGTATCAGAGCGGGTTCACTCTGTAAGGATTAAATTCCTGAGTGAGATATTTTGACTCCTATTTGCTATGAATACTTCTCAAGGGGAATATGATCTTATAAACTCCTACAACAATTTGTTGGAAAAATTTCATATTGTGAGACGTCAATACGCAGATTGTTGGAAGGATTCTCAAGATTTAGAACATGTGAACAAATCTTTAGTTACTAAATTGTCTGAATCACATGCCTTAATTGTTTCTTTAAAATCTGAAAATCTTGTTTTAGGTTCTAAAGTTGATTTGTTAGAGAATAAATTAAAAGAGTCAGAAACTCGATTGGAAAAAATCTCTAACAATTCCCTTGAAAATATGATGCATACTAAGAACTTTAATTGTGATGAATCTGAGTTAAGTTGTGATTATAATGCTACATCTCAGGCTAGTTTCATTAATTCTAATGATGAGATTGATGTTCAACAGATGTGTAATGATGTTGAAGTAGTGTTAAAAGGCTACAACAAAGTTTCCAATAAGCTTAAAGCTGTTGTGCATGATAAAGAGTCATTAGCTAATGAATTATCGAATCACGTGTCTTAATTGACTCTTTGAAATCGAGAAAGAATCTTTGGCTAATGATTTGTCTAAATCACATATCTTGATTGATTCTTTAAAATCTGAGATTTATGTGCTTGTTCATAATACTAGTGCATCTACTTCACATACTTCTAATCAATCTTTGAATGTTGAGTTTGTGAATGTTAAAGAAGCCAAGGCTAATTTCTCCAAGACTCCTTCAGTTAAACAAACTCAAGGTAAGTTTGTTCCTACATGCCACCATTGTGGGATTATTGGTCACATTAGACCAAATTGTAGGAAATTCAAAGCTACTCCTAAGAAAGAAAATCAAGTAGCTACTTTGACTCTCCAAGGTAAGAAAGGTAAGAAAATTCATCTTGAGCATCATGCATTTTACCCTAAGCCTAGAGTCATGCATCCTTCTAGAAAATTACCTTCTCAAAGGTTCATTCCTCGTGTCATCATTGTGGTAAGATTGGGCATATTCACGAAATGTTTTCAGTTGAATAATCATGAGTCAAAAGAGACTATTTTCATTCTAGAAATAGTCATGATGAATTATTCAACATGGTGAAGGTGTTATCACCCAGTTAAATGATTTGGCTAAGAGTCACACTTCATTCCCAAAATGAAGAAAGTTTGGGTTAAGAAGGAAAATACCACTCACCCCTTGAGGGGAGTGGTGGTGATCTCACCTTGGATTAGGCGAGTCACCCGCATGCCTAGGATTGATTGTCTTGATTTATTTTGAATATCCTAGAGCATGTTTGTTTTCTATTTTTTTTGTTTTGTTTGTTATTTTATTTTCTTTATTTTTATTTTGTCTGCATTTTATTTTGAAAATTTTCAAAAGACAAAAATATTCTAATTTGTTTATTTCTTCCTTCTTTTGATGCACCTTGAGTGTCCATTATGTGCTCATGCTTCTTTGATGGATTTAATTCCTTATGTCTTAAAATGTTTTCAATATGCATGAGTTGTCATATTATTTCAATGGACAATTTTTTTGTGGTTACCTAAAGCCTAAGCTTAATTTGTACGTTTTGCTCATGCTTTAAACTATTGTGCACACTTAAGCATAAATTGAGTATATTCTTAAAATTTGAGTTGTGTGAGGTAACTATATGAGGGTTTTGACTAGTTGTATTTATCAATTTGACCATACGCTAGTTGAACCTAGGGCTTATAAATTCCTGCATTTCTCAAAGCACAAAATGTTTAAAGACACCTTCTCATGAAGAAAAATTGTGAAACAAGAAATTAAAATATTATATTCCAAAGGAATTAAATTCGTGTCAAGCTTGCTTTGTTTCAAAAGAGGAATGCATTGGATGAGAGTGGCTAGGCCCTAGTATGATAAGGTTTGACTTTTGATTTGATTTGCTTGTCAAAACCTTTATTGCAGTGATACCTTCTCCTCAACTTATAAATTGTTTTTACTATTCAATGATTGGCTAACACACGACACAAGCATGGGTTGAATTGAATTTTTGGCATTGCTTGGGTTAAACAAAAGTGTTCTTGTTTTCTATATGTCTCATATATATTTTAAATTTTCTTTGAGATAATTTGGAATATTCATTGCTTGAAAACATGAGTTTTGATGCATGCATCTTGTGTGTTTCTTGACTTTTGAGGGTAGAAATTTTTTTTTGAAAAAAAAAGGTTCTTGTTGATTGTTGAGTCTTATTTGAGAGGAGTTTCTGTTCTTCATGATCTTGTGTTATATCATGCAATTCTTTATCTATGATCATGTATTTTATTTATATTTTTTTCTGCTCCACATATGCCGTGATGTTTTGTTGAGTGTTTCAGAAATTTGAAACCCTTTGTCAATTTGTGACAAAAGGGGAGTTTGTTGGGGAGATGAGTTGTCGATCGGCTATGGACTTTGTTGGATTTGTTCTCGAAATTGCCAAAGGGGAGTTTGTTAGTTTTAATTATTGGCTAAATGTTCGAAAACAAAATGGATTCAAAGCCACTTACCATCTGCAGACGGTCCGTAGCTTCTAGGTCTAATTTACAATGTATTTGAGTTCTAATTAGACTATGAGTCTTTTAGGTGTTATATTCTAGGTCTTATTTTCAATGTAAATTGAGTTTTAAATAGACTAGGAGTCTTTTATCGCTTATATATAGATCTCAACAGATTCAGTATTAGGAACTAATTCGTATCTAGAATTCGCTTTGTGAGCCAAGAGAGTCTTTGATTGTGAGCGTTAAGTTCTCTCTTGGAGTGTTTAGTTCTATGTTCATAATTATTCGTCGATTGTTGAAGTGAAGTCAACCGGAGTTCGGTGAAAGGAAATCACGAAGGATTGTGCCAGCTGTCTCGGAAAGGGCTACTGTGTAGAAGACGAGTGGGTCACTTGTCTTATACAAGATCGTCATAGCAAAGGTTTTGTGAGTATGAACATCTTGTAATCCTTTTTATTCTTTACCGATTAGTTGATTTCGGTTTCGCCTGGAGAGGTTTTACATTTTAGAGTGTTTCTCTAAATGGTTTCCTCTTCGTAACCAAATTCTGTGCGTTATTTATTGCTTTACATATTCTGTTAAATTGTTTATTGCTTAATTGTTTCAATTCCGCATAAATTGTGATAAACAATTAGTTGGAGTCTGTTTAGGGTCTTTCATTTGGTATCAGAGCGGGTTCACTCTGTAAGGATTAAATTCTTGAGTGAGATCTTTTGACTCCTATTTGCTATGAATACTTCTCAAGGGGAATATGATCTTATAAACTCCTACAACAATTTGTTGGAAAAATTTCATATTGTGAGACGTCAATACGCAGATTGTTGGAAGGATTCTCAAGATTTAGAACATGTGAACAAATCTTTAGTTACTAAATTGTCTGAATCACATGCCTTAATTGATTTTGTACATATATGAGAGAAAGAAAGAGAGAGAGGGAGAGAGATACCTCACTAAATAATTGATTTTGTACAGCATTCCCTATATGTTTAGGGCAATCGGAGAAGTCAATCCACCAAAGCTTTGGTAAATCATATATTATTAAATGGAAGTCTTTTTCCAATGACGTGCATCCACCCAAATCTACATATTCTATATTTCGTGGAAGCTCTGAAACTTCTCGTTGCTTGCAACCGATACAACCTAAGATATTTCAATCGAACAAATCTGTTAAACAATGTAGGAAGGCTAACAATAGCGATACCATCTTAGATCTAAATATTCAAATTGTTGAAAGGGCATTCGAGTTGAAACTTTTGTTCCAATGGTTGCATGTTGAAGATATCGTCTCAACCCGCAAAGGATCTGTGGGACACATGTATTAAACAATTGACATCTTGTAGCTTCCTAAAATACTTCCATTGACAAGCAATTCAAAGTAGACAGTTTTCTCAAATTTGGTGGGAGTTCTAGAATTTCTCGAAGTTGCTTGCAATTTTTCAAGTCAAGCTTCTCCAATTTGACAAATCTGTTGAACCATGTAGGAAGGCTAACAATAGCGCTACCTGATAAATCTAGCTCTCTCAATGATTGTTGTGCTCGAATTTCTGTTCCAACCCCCACAAGCTCTGGTGGATCCTCCATATAAAACAATTTAGATCTTCTACTTCCTTCTAAAAATATTTCCAATGACACGCACTCACTGGCATTCACTATTTCTACATTTGGTGGAAGTCCTAGAATTTCTCGAAGTTGCATGCATTTATCCAAATAAAGGAACTTCAATTCAACAAAACTTTCAATACATCGAGGAAGGGTAACAATGCCACTCCCTGTTAGATTTAAAGAGTACAACGTGAAGCCACAACCAAGTGCCCTTAAGAAATTTGATTCTGAAAAATTCCTAAGATTTGTGCAATAGTATAGATTTAATTCCTTTATACTACTCAAGTACCCAATGGATGAAGGGAGTTCTTTTAACCTATAACAATCATCTAGAGAAAGTTCCTCTAAATGTTGCATTTGACCTAGAAGATCCCTAAGGTTTTGGGAATTGCCAAGATGTAATTTTTAAGTCCAACAAGGTAGCTAATGGATGAAGGCGTTCTTCTATACCAGTATCATAAAAGTAGATATCCTAAACATTCCATTCGACACTCAATTTCGGAAACTTCTTAAGCATTGAACAACAAACAAATTTGAGATATTTTAGAGATCTCAACTTGAATCTTTTCGAAAACTTTGAAGATTAGAGCAAATATAATTATTAGCAACTCAACGAGTTGATCAAGGAATCAACAGAACAATGAACCTTAACTAGATTTTTGCAACCAACAAGTTTCAACGACTCTAAATTTGGGATCCTTGAAACATCAGGAATTTTTTCAAGGAATTTACAATTATAGAAATCCATAGTTGTCAAGTTTTGGAAACGCTGTCAAGAAAAAAAATGAAATAAATTAGTTTGAATTTTGAATGAAGTTTACAACAAAATTTAAAAATACAAATATTATAATAAAAATTTTACCTGAACTCCCTCCAATATCTTGATGCGACTATGAGCCATTCTTAAAATAACAAGGTTCTTTCCACGAAAATTGGATGGAAAATATTCTTCTGCATATTCAGCCCAATCTATCACTCTTAATTCATTAGAGTGAATATTAGGCTCTTCAGAAAAGCTTGCATTACTACTTATAAAACAACTAAGCCTTTCATCTTCTTGAAGGTTTCAGGACTCAAGTGTATCATAAGGTCTGGATCAGGCAAATTTATCAATATGCCCTCAACTTGTTTTGTTCCCTAACAAGACAATGTATAGTTAATGTACCAACAAAATCATAACATAAAGTCCTCCATATTTTAACACTTGCTAGAACTATAATTCTTGTCTTGATAAAATTTATATCTATTTTATATTTTATATAGATGTATGCATTTATTACTTTGTAAAAAGGAAGAAGCGTATAATCCATCTGCTTTGTCTTTGTAAATTGCTTCTTTTTTTTTTTTTTTTTTTAAGATTTTCAAAATCAGTGACTGATCATCAGACTGATTAAAAGCATTTGGTAATTTATTTCGTCTTAATTAAAAGCATTCCATTTGTTAAGCTCTTTTGTAATATTATTAGTCAAGTTTCATTTACTTGTTATTGTATAATGAATAACAAATCATAGAGAGAGGCAGCCCATTTGGTAAAGTTTTTAAAATGATTTTTGGTTTTAAAAAAGAAAAAAAAAATTTGAGAATTAATTTGGTGGCCGGGGGTCACGTTTTTTGAAAATGTTGTATTTGAGGTTCAGAAATGAAAATCGGTTTGATAATTAATTGAGATATATTTTTACAAAATAAAACAAAAAAATTATTATTGTACTTTTTTTTTAAAAAAAAATGTTGCTCCACGGTTGCAGGCTACCACCGCAGTGTTTATCTGGCAGCATCATGACCACAGCGCAACTGCCAGCGTTTTAGAATTGAAATTTTTTGGAAAACAATATTACCAAACAAGAGTTTTTAGTAAAGTTTTTACCAAAGAGTACTGCGAAGGGGCATGTTTAGTAAAGTTTTCGAAAGTTGTGTTTTGATTTTAGATTTTTTAGAAGTTGTTCATTCATAATGAAAAATATTATAAAAACCAAAAATGAAAAGAGTTTTCAAAACAAGAAAAAATTAAATAAAAAAAAATGAAAAAGTGAAAAGCCCAAAAAAATTTATACTTTTTTTTTGGGGTCATAAATAATAAGACCAGCCTCCACACTTGAAGATGCATGTGAGCATATGTTTTGTATTTTACAAAGGTGTGGAACGTTTTCCAAAAAAATGTATATATTTTTTGCAGAATATTTTATGGTTTGTTATGAAAAAGTGTTTTTTATTAAAAGAAATTATATATAAACTATTAAAAAGTTCATTATAATCTTTACAATTTCTTACTGAATTTTTTGAAGAAAATATTTCTCAAGGAGGATTAACCTCACATGTTCTCCTTCTATTACGAGTATTACTATTTTTACATGAATATCCAACCCTTGAAGTCCTATAAACATCTAACTTCAAGAAAATTTGTTATTTTGCAAAATCTCAAGAGAGGTTGTGATAAATTAACTATCCAGGAAACAATTTTACAGATGGTTTTACAAAAACTCAACCAATTAAACAGTCGGAGTCCAATGTAATTATGGTATAATTTTAATTTAGTTTTGAAATTAAATTCACTCTACTTATTGGATTCTTTTCTGGAACATATATGTATCCACGTACATATATTTGCATGTAACTTTTTAGCTTTTTTATGCAAAAAATAATAATAATAATAATAATAATAATAATAATCTAGTAGCTTAACTAATGGAATAGAGACAAATGTAAAATTTAAAGGTATTTTTAACAAAATTCTTACCGTATTTTCTTCTAGGACAGAATCTAACATCTTCATGAAACCATAACCTACTTACGCTTCCTGTGTTCTTGGATTCTTGTCTAACAATTTCTCTACCCATTTCTTGCAACAAGTCATGCATCGTGAACGATCCCCAAATCCTCGCTTATGAGACACTTATCCTTTAGCTCATCGATACCAGATTTGAGCGAAACCACAACCGCTAGCATTTTTCAACATATTTTACATCCTTTCCTTTGAAGAAACACGCTATGTCAAGGAAAATATTCTTTGCATTTTCATCTAATCCATCAAAACTTATTCTAAGTATTTTTGGATATCATTGTGTGGAATTCTTTTGTACTATTCACCAATTTACTTTTCCAATAGAGTATGTCTCTACCTTTAGATTAGAACCCAAAGCTAGTGGCAATCCTCCACAATAACGTATTGCATCTTTGTGACTTCAACATAACGCCATTAGGTTTGTCACTTTTGAAGGCATTCCAACTAAAAAGTCAAGAGATTCATAGTGACCCAACCCATTCATAGGGTAAATTGATTCAACTTGATCATGTGCACGAAGTAAATGTTTGTCTCTGTTGTTAATGATTTTACTTCCCTAAGCCCCAAACCAATCTTTTTTCCAGCTAACTTTTCTAATTGGACTGACTTATCTACATCATCAAGAACTAAAAGTATTTTTAGGTGAAGCCTCTTCTCTATCAAAGTAACTCCTTGATCATCATTATCAACCATTTGACTTGAACCTCCTAAGATCTTTGATAAAAGTTTATTTTGTAAATGGATCAGACCGCCCTTTTGCCCGCAAGTTTCTCTAACGTTTTCAAGAAAACAACTACCTTCAAACCGAGAAGCAATCGAGTTGTAGATGGCTTTAGCTAGAGTTGTCTTACCAATTCCACCAGTTCAAGATTCCTACCATGCATGTACTGCCTTTCTTCTTTATATCTAAAAGTGACTTCACAACTTCTACACGAGACTCTATACCAACTGGATACTTGGAAACTTGAAGGTATGTCTCTTTCAGTAATATCGAATTCACCCCTTCAATGATTTCTTGAATAAAGTCATGCTCATTCCTACCAATACAAAATATGTAAAATTACATTTTGTGTTAAAATGATTAATTTTCAAAATATGATAATGTAAATGAAGTTTTAATGAATTTAAAATTATTTATGATAAAATAATAAATAAATAAAAACGGTTAGAAGTACCTGAAATTCTTTAAATCCCACCCGGACAAATTGGCCACTTCTTTTAGGGTTGTCTTCCACCTCTGCACCTTCATTTGATCATCTTTAAATCTTTCTTCATGTTTGACAAATGCTTCTCCAAAACTATTTCTTTGATGTACTTGATGGATCTACCTTGTAAAACACCGGTAAAACAATTTGTCCCTTTCTTTCCTTGCACTCAAGGATCGTCGCAAGTTCATCCAAGCACCATGTAGAAGATGCATAGTTTTGAGAGAGTACTATGACTGAAATTCTTGACTCTTCAATAGTTTTGAGAAGTGCTGGAGAAATGTTCTCTCCCCTTTTGAGGGCATTATCTATGTAGGTGTTGATTCCCTTTTGATTGAAAGCAGCGTATAGGTGAGCGGTAAAATTTTTTCTAGTATCTTCACCTCTAAAGCTCAAGAACACATCATAAGCCCATTGATAAGTGAAGGAAGAGGAGGAAGGGGAAGACGATGAAGCTTCGATGAAGACCATGGACGAAGTTGCAAGAGTACTAGTTTAATGGAGAAAATTGAGATGGGAATTGCAGAAGGGAGAGCCAAAGCAAGTTAAATAAGTATATAGAAAAGTGGATGCCGCGTTGCATAATATGAAAAAGAATCCAAATTGGTCCCGCGTACACGTGACGCGTCAAAAGAAAAATGAGCGAAACTTCTCGGCAACTTCTTTTCTAGCTTTCTTCATGTCAACGCACCCCGTATGTAGCTCTGCAATTAATTTTCCACGTGGTTGTGTCTTATTGCCTGTCAATTCTAAGAGTCATTGGAGTTTTTATGAGGTTGTTGTGATAATGAAAGCACTGACGACTTGTCATGAACATATCTCCTAAGAACAAATCCGTGATGCTTTCGTAGTTTTTCATCGGGTTAGTCTTAGAGAAAAGGTCATATCTCGTTATTATATGACATCGGACGGAAGAAAGTTTGGTATGTTGAAAAGCTGAGTCAACATAGATTCTACATTTTGGAACGACGCCTTCAAAGGCCTACAAAGTCATATTTCATTAAGTTTTGTCAATTTTGAAAAATTCTATATATGATTCCAAATGACACATATTCTTAATGTATAGGTGTTTCACACAATATTATGCAAAAATAGATCTGATCTAACAAAATATAATTAACCAAAAACAAATATGCAATAAACAATAAATAACACAAAGATTTTGGTTACGAAAAGGAAACCAATTAGAAAACTCTCTAATTGTAAAACCTCTCTAGGGCAACCAAACATAGGAAATCAACTAACTCGATAAAAGAATAAAGGATTACAAGATGTTCATACTCACAGAACCGTTGTTATTGACACACTCTTATATAAGACAAGTGACCCATTTGCCTTTTACCGCAGTAACCCTTTCTAGAGACAGCTAGCACAATCCTTCTACGTGATTTTCCTTTACCGGAACTCCGGTTGACTTCACTTCAACAATCGACAAATAATAATGAACAATCACTTTAAGAGAGAGAACAAAAGCTCTATATCACAGACTCTCTTAGCACACGACTGCAAATACTAGATTCAGAATTCGTACCTAATACAAATCTATAAAGATCTATATATAATCCCTAAAGACTCCTAGTCTAATTAGAACTCAAATACATTGTAAAAAGGACCTAGAAGCTATGGGTCGTCCAGACGGGCTATTAAAAAACACGGGAGATTTAGCTTCTTGAGTGGCGCGTTCGGACAGGCTTGCAGATGCAACTTCAGACGAGGCTTTCAGGACAGAAAACATTTAAATCTCGTTCGGACGGCTATGAATCCTGCCCGGACACTCATAGTAATTTTGCTCCGAATATTTAGCCAATAATTAAAACTAACAAACTCCCACTTTGGCAATTTCGAGAACAAAATCCTTAGTCGAGACGACAAACTCATCTCCCCCAACAAACTCTCCCTTTTTGTCACAAATTGACAAAATGTTTCATGTTTCCTGAAACACTTAACAAAATACATATGTGGAACAGAAAAAATAAAAAATAAAATTCATGATCACAGATAAAAAAATGAATAATATTCATGAATAGCAGTAACTCCCCCTCGACATAAGACTCAATAATCAACAAGAAACTTTTTATGAAAAAAAATTTTCTCTCCCTCAAAAGTCAAGAAAACACACAAGATGCATACATCAAAACTCAAGTTTTAAAGCAATGGTTGCCAAGAGATAGCTCAATCGGTTGGGACCACACTTAATGAAGCGGAGGTCACTAGTTCGAATCCTCCTTCCCCCTTTTGTGTGGACATGTCAAAAAAAAAAAAAAGTTTTCAAGCAATGAATATTCCAAATTATCTTAAAAAATTTAAAATATACATGAGACATATAGAAACCAAGAACACTTTTTGTTTAACCCAAGCAATGCCAAAGAATCCATTCAATCCATGCTTGTGTCATGTGTGTAAGCCAACCATTGAATAGTAAAAACAATTTATAAGTTGAGGAGAAGGTTTCACCACAATAAAGGTTTTGACAAGCAAATCAAATCAAAAGTCAAACCTTATCATACTATGGCCTAGCCACTCTCATCCAATGCATCGCTCTTTTGAAACAAAGCATAAGATGAATACTGTGAAATAAATTCCTTTGAAATGTAATCTTTTAATTTCTTGTTTCACAGCTTTTCTTCATGAGAAGGTGTCTTTAAACATTTTGTGCTTTGAGAAATGCTGGAATTTATAAGCCCTAGGTTCAACTAGCATATGGTCAAATTGATAGATACAACTAGGCAAAAACCCTCATATAGTTACCTTACACAACTCATATTTTAAGAATAAAAACAATTTAAGCTTAAATGTGCACAATTGTTTAAAGCATGAGCAAAACGTACAAATTAAGCTTAGGCCTTAGGAACCACAAAACATTAGTCCATTGAAACAATATGACAACTCATGCATATTAAAAACATTTTAAGACAAAAGGAATTAAATCCATGGAAGAAGCATTAGCACATAATGGACACTCAAGGTGCATCAGACAAAAGAAGGAAGAAATAAAAATAACCAAATTAAAATATTTTTGTCTTTTTGAAAATTTTCAAAATAAAATGCACACAAAAAATCAATGCAAAAAGAAAAGCAAAAAAATAACAAAAACAAAGCAATAGAAAACAACATGCTCTAGGATATTTAAAATAATATATGACAACCAATCCTAGGCATGTGTGTGACTCACCTAACATAAGGTGAGATCACTACCACTCCCCCTCAAGGAGTGAATGGTATCATCCTTCTTAACCCAAACTTTCTTCATTTTGGGAACAAAAGTGCAACTCTTATCCTAGTCATTTAACTAGGTGATAACACCCCTCAACATGTTGAATAATTCATCATGACTATCCATAGAACAAAAATAGTCTCTTTTTGACTCATGATTATTCAACTGAAAACAATTTGGGCGAATATGCCCAATCTTACCACTGTGATGACATGTGGGAATGAACCTTTGAAAAGGTTGGTTCCTTGGCATATGAGCACGTCTCGGTGTAGAGCGACACACATAGGAATCAGTTAAAATTCCCTTACCTTTCTCACCTCTTGAAACTGAAGGATACACTACCTTTTTCTTAGCCGAGTTCTCTTCTTTACACACTGGTTTCACAAAATTCAACTTTGAATGAGAAGCAACATTAGTAAAAGAAACAACAGATTTATCAAAGCCTAATTTAGTTCTATCAAAACAAAGTTTTTGATTATGCAACATGTGACTAAGCTTTTTACTAGATAACTTTTTCAGATGATTCCTTGATTCATTAAGATCATTCTCTAAGGATTTCACTTTGGCAATTAACATGTGATTTTTAGACATCAAAGTATCATGAATAACATGTGAATCAGTTAAGGTACTAGACAATATATCATTTTCAAAATTAACTTCTTTAAGTTTTTGCAAGTGTTGCTTATTCAACTTCTTCAATTTACTATATTCCAAAAATAGATAATTATAAGTATTTTGCAAATCACCGTCAGCTTCTGATTCATTATCACGAATACCTAATTCACAAACTAGAGAGTTAGACTCACTAGCCTCATGCTCACTCTCATAAGAAATCCCAAAAGCTACATAGTTAGCAACATTTTTAGCTTTTTCTTCTTTGTCTGACTCATCACTTTGAGTCACATTAAAGGCCATGCCTTTTGAATTTATCAAATTTCCACAATCAGCACGTATATGACCAACACCACCACATTCATAACATTTACGACTACATGAAAATTTATCTCTCTGATTTTCATCATCTCTACTTCCATGATTATTTCTAACCTCATTACTAGGTTCCCATAAATTTTTGATTCCCTACTTCTAAAATTTCTATTTTTTCTCAAAAATTTCTTCAACTTCCTAGCAATCATAGCCATTTCTTCATCATCTTCAACTCATCATCAAATAGATCTATGGATTTACCTTTGGTAGTCTTGATCTTAAGAGCAAGATTTTTTTGAATTTGGGGGCCTAGGTAGCAAGAGCTCAAAAGTCTGAAGTGAACCTACAAGTTCCTTTACTCTCATGGTTTCTAAATCTTGACTCTAGGTTATTGCAGCAATCTGAGGAATAAATCTCGCAAGTAGTGATCTTAAGATTTTCTTAATTATCTTAGCATCAGTCATTTTCTTTCCAAGATTAATGGTAGAGTTTCTAATGGTGCTAAGCTTAGAATAAAATTCATCAAAAGTCTCTTCCTCTTTCATCCTAATCTCTTCAAATTGAGACACTAACATCTGAATTTTAGAGGCTTTTACAATTTGAGATCCTTCATGGGCAATTTCCAACGTTTCCCATACTTCTTTAGCTATCACACATCAAGAAATTCTTGCGAATTCTTCGGCGCACATAGATGTAAAGATAGCATTTAAAGCTTTGTCATTCGATGAAGAATTAATTTGATCACTCCTTGACAATTCAGCAATTATCTTATCAAGATCATTCCGCCCCGATTCAACAATATATCAAACATCCACATATTTTAGATAAGCTTTCATACGAATTTTCCAAAACGTATAATTGGATCCGTCAAAGACGGGAAGTGAGTTAGGTGCAATTGTGTGAGACATATTAGGCAGAGTCTAGCATCACACTCAAGAAATTAATCCCTATAGAGTGAACCCGCTTTGATATCAATTGAAAAATTCTATATACGACTCCAAATGACACCTATTCTAAATGTATAGGTGTTTTACACAATATTATGCGAAAATAGATCTGACCTAACAAAATATAATTAACTAAAAACAGATATGCAATAAACAATAAATAACACAAAGATTTTGGTTACGAAGAGGAAACCAATTAGAAAACTCTCTAATTGTAAAACCTCTCCGGGGCAGCCAAACCCAGGAAATCAACTAATTCAGTAAAAGAATAAAGGATTACAAAATATTCATACTCACAAAACTATTGTTATTGACACACTCTTGTATAAGACAAGCAACCCACTTGCCTTCTACCACAGTAGCCCTTTCCAGAGAAAGCTGACACAATCCTTCTTTGTGATTTCCCTTTATTGGAACTCCGGTTAACTTCACTTCAACAATCGACGAATAATAATGAACAATCACTCTGAGAACAAAATCTCTATATCACAGACTCTCTTAGCACATGATGGCAAATTCTAGATTTAGAATTAATACTTAATACAGATCTATATATAATCCCTAAAGACTCATAGTCTAATTAGAACTCAAATATACTGTAAAAAAGACCTAGAAGCTACGGGCCGTCCAAACGGCCCACTTACCATCCGAACGGGCTATTAAAAAACATGGGAGATTTGGCTTCTTGTGTGGTGCATTCGAATGGGCTTGCAAACGCAACTTCAGACGAGGCTTTCGGGATAGAAAACATTTAAATCCCGTTCGGACAGTTATGAATCCCGTCCGGATGCTCATAGTAATTTTGCTCCAAACATTTAGCCAATAATTAAAACTAACAAATTTCAATGTAGACCGTGTCAAAATGGGATGCAAATAGAATTTTGAAGAGCTGGATAGACAGGGGCATTCCAATCCTAGTTCAAACTGAATTTGGAACGAGGTGGTTCAAGAGAGTTGTATTAGTGCGCGTCCTAAATCTTAGTTCAATCTGTAAATAAAATTTTGCATTTTAAAACATTCATCTTACATATCTATAAAACTACAAGATATTTATACCTATGTGAACCAAATATTATTTACAAAATTTTCTGTTGCAATCATTTTGTTGTGATCAAGTGGAACACACTTATTATTTTTCTAAGTGAATGCATTTATTTTTTTTGTTAAATCAGGTCATACACATTTTGGTACTATACATAAATTACAAACAGTTGATAACCATAAGAATTAGAAAGAAAAAAAAAAATCACAAATTAGTCCTTGTTTTTATTTATATCTTTGTAACGATTATGCTTATATCGAACAAACTTGGCACAATTGAATGTTCGATCATTATTCTGATCGATTGAACTCTATAAATTTTGTATTATCTATCCTTGTACATTAGTTCAATCAATTATGATAGTATTAATCAATCGATTGTAGTACATTAGTTCAATTGAATATGGTGTATTAGTCCAATTGATCATGATACATGTTTTTAATATTAATAATATATATATATAAATACATATATTTTAATATTAATAAAAAAAAATATTAGCATTAATACTGTAATACCCCCAAAATTGACCTTAGTCAGCATGTTAGGGTTACTGGCAATTACCCTAAGTTGACCAGTTGGTGGCTAAATGGAGAAACATAATCCTTGAAATTAAAGACATGGAGTAACTAATAACATAAGATAAATCTAATAACAACATGAAGATCTTAAAGCAAAGTCTGTAGTGACAAACATATCACTCTTGGGTTCTAGAAACAAGCTCCCTATAAGAGTAATAACTGCTCAAGTCTAATGACTTAATAAGTAAACCTCATATTAGGGTATGGCATGAGCTCATTATTAATAAGCATAAATAAACATGCAGTTTTGGTAAACATTTAAAACAGGTGTTATTGTTGTGCTAAATACTCACCTAAATTAATAGGCAAATACTTGGTACGTTTTAGTCGCAAATGCACAAGATCAAAGCAATAGTATAGCAGGCAAATACGATATCATTCCTGCAATGGTTTTGATTTTGCTTAGAATTGATTTTCCAAATTAAATATTTTTGAATTGTCACGAATTGAAAGATTAAAAAGAAATAAGAATAATGAAACTATTAGGGTTTTGATATTCACCACTAATCAAACTAATTAAGATAATAATATGCCAATGCCCCAATCATACCGGTATAATTAATGCTTGTCAACCTAAAGGCATGTGTGTATACTATTTAAGCTATTGATTTCTCTAAGCAACGAAATAGGCATATATATATATATATATATATATATGTATCTCCTTTAACTATTTTCTTTCTCAAAGGATTTAGCATGAGTATTTACTAAGTTATTCTTTAAGAAAGTATAAAATCTATGGAAATCGACAAACACATGGAGCCTAGGGCATGGATGTCTACTCCCGGTTTTTCATATTGATTAATTCAAGAACCCATGGTGAGATTCTTTTGTCACTTTATTAAGCCCAGGACTCGATCATCCAAATTGACATAAATAACACATCTAAACACATACATATGTTGATAAGGCATATTCATATGAGGAATTCAATTAACCATAAAATAATCAATTTAAATATACCAAAATATGATTGTAATAAAGGCGCCAATATTGAAATCCTAAAAGGACATTATTAGGGCCTCAATCTAGCCCTTAACTAGAGAGTTAGTTAGTCATAACTAAAATAAAGGAAAAGAAAGAATCGAAAACGACTTCTGTAAATAGCATCCAAATTCTCCTCTCTGGAATTATATATCTTTCTATGAGGCTTAGAGGTCTTTTTATAGACTTTATGGGAACCCTACATGCCTCTAGAAACCCTAGAAATTGTAAGTTTAACCTAAAGGTCTTTCCAAAATAAGGCCAGCCGCCATATTGTTCTTCAATGAACAAGTGTGCTTGATCGCAATGTTGGTGTGCTCAATTGCAGTTATGTGATCAATCTTTTGGTGATGGGCGCTTGAGCACTCACTCCTCTACATGTGAGATCGAGCACAGGTGCACTCGATCATGCTGTCTTGCGCTTGAGGCTGGCTTGTTGTGCTCAATCCCAAAGCTTCTAGAATTTTTCCAAATTGCCCTTTAAGCTTGAATTTTTCAGAATTGCTTCATTTTCTTCAAAACCCTAGAAAACATAAAAAGGAAAAAAAATAACACAAAATAACAAAACTAAAAAATTAACAAGTGTAAATTAAGGGACTAAAATATTTATTACACCCCCAAACTTACAAATTGCTAATCCTTTAGCAATACCAAACTAAAACTAAATGAAAACAAAAAAGAAAAAGATAAATCCATCTTTCATGGGACATACAATTGCACTTAGTGTATCCAACAAGCCTTTTAAACCTCTAGGCATTCCTTAGAGGACGAGTAAAGTCTCTTGAGGGTTTAACAGAAATGTTACCCACAAACATTATGAAAAAGTTTATGTTATCAAAAAATTAAAGTATCACTCAAAATTTACGAGAGAATATAGCGGAAGACTTTAAACTGTAGGAATAGAAAGCAATAACTAAACATTACAAGCATAATCACTAGAGTAGAGATAAAACATCATGTCATAAATAGATCACCAAATGTATTGGTCAAAGATTGATCATCAAAATATAGGATTACAACCCAAATCATTTTCTAAAAATAAGACAATAAGATCAACACCTAATCTTAAGTAGCATCCACCTCTACGCTAGCTAAACCATGCAATTTACACATAATGGAGGGAAAAATAAATATAGGTAAGTCCAAGGACTTAGTGAGAGATATTGCACACAATACTCATGTCATTTTAGTGATCGTCAAAATATAGGACTGCAACCCAAATCATTGTCTAAAAATAAGATAATGAGATCAACACCTAATCTTAAGTAGCATGATCACTATTTATATCATCTCCGCCTATATGGTTCTTTCATTGTCCCACATAGACTTCATCCATACCGGGTCCATATCTTAAAAAATGACTTGAATTAGGTTCTAAGCAACCACCATGATCTGGTCTGAAAGCATCCACCTCTATGTTAGCTAAACCACACAATTTACACATATTGGAAGGTTAAATAAAAAGGGGTAAATCCAAGGACTTAGTGAGAGATAATGCACATAATACCCATACTATTTTAGTGATAAATTCCATTTGGTAAATATACAACATTTTAGGTATGACAATTATCCATGAATGCAATATAGATATAGTACATGCTTATAATTAGGAGTAATAGTGATAGTGCAACTGTATGGTCTACTCGAGATATTACTAATTCCTAACAGGTTGGACGTTGTCGAGAGACCTGTAATATAATGCTAATGCCCGACCATTGTATGCTACCACTAGCAACCGGACCGATTCCAACCTCGGGTAACCCACACTTTTAATGATGTACGTCATGTAGTGATCGACCACATACAACAACCATTAGATCCAATTCCCATATAACAACACACACATTTGACCATAAAGTTAACATGTATAATAAGCTTATGACTGTTATCCCGCACGTACCGGTGTACCATGCCATACAATGCAATTAGTCATTTTTATATTTTATATGCATGCTTTTACAAATCTCAATGTCA
This sequence comes from Carpinus viminea, assembly GCA_013348765.1. NCBI lineage: Eukaryota > Viridiplantae > Streptophyta > Magnoliopsida > Fagales > Betulaceae > Carpinus > Carpinus viminea. Next base: position 15,312,522 of record CP054669.1, on the reverse strand, counting down.
TCATCTTGTTAAGTAGCACATTTTCATAAATATAGTGTTCATAGTGCAGCAAAGTGTATATCGTGAGAGTTGTAAATATGTATGTTTTGGTACACAAAATAATCATGCAATGCGGGAAAATAAATGGCGAGCGTTATGTTAATTAAAACTCACCTAGGTCAAACAAACTCTTAGAGTATTTCTTCAAATGATCCGTGTTCTCCAAATTTGTGGAAAACCTACTATTAGTCCTAAATTCAACTGAAATGAACCTAAGACTCAAAAACAGGGGTCGCCAGTGAAGTTTAGGTAGAACTTCATTTGGTCCAAATGCGTCCTGAGCCTCCTTGACTAGTTCTAAGGCTAAAAAAATGGTTTCTAACACCTTCTAACCTAAACAAAGTCTTCAAATAATAAGATTAAGTCAAAACTTATAACGAGATTAAATCTTAAAACTCCTAGATATTAACAACTAAGCTATTATAAGACAAGAAGCTAACATAACAACCTAACAAAATACAAAGGAAGGGCAGTGGTTATCTCAACAAAGCAAGTTCTTCAGGAACACCTCATTCTTCTCAAAAACCACTCATAACCTCACACACACTCAAAAACAAAACCAATAGAGTTTCTCTAAGGCTTTAGAGGCTAAAGTGAGGGTTTAGAGGTGTAAGGGTGGATTTAAATAAGGAGAAAAGGCTGAGGGCACTATAGGTGAGCTCTGAAAAGGTGCGAGCGCTCATGTACTATTTATTCAGAGGTTTTTGAGTTGCAAGTGGCACATGTGGGCAAAAACCAGTGGTCAACAAAAGGTCAATGAGCACTCGACCTTGTACCCATACGAGCACTCGTGTAATGTTGCTAGGCGAGCATTCATGTGGTCCCCTATGAGTGTTCGCTATACTATAGCTAAACTAAAAATTTAAAAATGACCCTCTAGGTGTCCCTAGTGACTTAAAGTCCAATTAACCCCTTAACTAAGCTGTCTTAAGCCTAATTAATTATTTGGGTGACTACAAATTCACTTCGAGTACTATTATTTTCTATGACAACCACCTCAATATTCTTGTTCTTTTTCCCATCTCAAATGTTCTTGCATTTCTCTATCAATTCTCTGATTTTTCATTTCACATTCTCGCAATTCTTGGCTCTCTTACTCTTCTTAGTCTACTGAGTATTCCATCCCCAAAGCATGCTCACATTTGTTAATGACTTCTTGGTAGCCTTTCTTCTCATGTGCTGCCAACAACTTGAAGAGCACATGGGCAAAGAAAAGCGTGTAGGAGATTGAGGGCATATTTGGAATTGCGTTTAAGGGGTCTAAAAGTGCTTTTAATACTAAAAAAGTCCGCTTTGAGAAAAAAGTACTCGTTTGATAAATAAAGTAAAAGCGCATTTAAGCGTCCAAGAAGCCTAAAAATGACTAAAAAACACTTTTGACTCAAAAGTTTTATTTCTCAAACGCAATCCTAAATATGCTCTGAGTCTAGGGAGGTTAGCTAGAGCTTGCCTAGTTGACTCTTCAGCGCTCTTGAGGTGCTTGTACTTTTTGTTAGAGCCGTAGGCAAGAGAATTAGCGGTCTTGAAGTGAATGGTTGCTCGTATGTGGTGGAGAATGGCACAATTTTGATTATTGCTGTGGAGGGAAAGGGAATCTTTGATCAACGTCAGGGCTCTCATGTGGTTTCCGCGTTTGTGAGTAGCGAGAGCGAGCTCGTGTTAAGCAATGATGGAAGACGCATCAGTCAACGCCATTTTTTGGCTGGGTTTTGAGGAAATCTTGTTAACGATGGTGGGGTTTTGTAGTATTGCTTCTTAGTACAAGTTCGTAAGGGATTCAGTTACGCATCAAATATGGGCAATCAGTGTGATCTTAAATAGAAATTTGACACTATGATTTAAAAATACAAAATATAATGGAAATGAAAACACTTTATCTTTGATTCAGATCAATTTCATGGATTTTTTCATTTGTTTCTAACCAATGCCTACCACCCACCGCTGAGGACGAAGAATATCGGGTGCAGAAGAACAGAGAAGATTGACATAGAATTGATCAAATATTTTCTTAAGAATGCAGAAGAATTGGAAGAGATAGTGATCATTCTAAATAATCACCAGCGTCATCAAATCTCATCATTAATCAGTTGAGAGAGTACATGAAACCTTCAACAAAATCTGTGTCAGAAACCATTGCTCAACGAGATGCATAAGACATGGATGAGCGTTGACGTCCTTGCTGATATTTTCCATTTGATCTGAATTTTGACATATCTATTGAATAGAGTAGCTAGTAGGTTAAGAGGCAAAATTTCCTTCGATTTTTATTTTTATTTTTTTTATGTAATAGTTGACTTTCGTGTGTTTTGATTTCACCTAACGGTAAACTAAATCTGGGATTTTCTTGAATTAATTTTTCACTTGCATGTTTTCTTTTTCAAAGGAATTCGTCAACAAAGTCTTTCTCCAAGCTTTAGGTTTTCCATTTCTAGGATTAGTGAGCTTTTGCAGTACATATTATTGTTGAGTGTACGTGTATATATATATATATATAGGCGATTAGCAGTTATTAACTGCCTATTTCTGTCAAGCAACTGCAGTGCACTTGAATGTTAACTAAAAGATGTATATATATCACATTTAAAGTACATATGACCCCCCGAAATGCAAAGCTGTCTCTACATTTGATCAGACTACATATGGCCTTAACCAGATATTTGTTTCAAGAACCATTGTTACCTTGCTTAATTGGCAACAATCCAACACCTCAAGGGTGGCGACAATGTGGCCAAGGAATTTGATAAAGGGAAGTCCATAAAGGTCACATCCCCAAAACGACAACAGTTCAGAAATGGCACATCATCTCATACTGGAAACCTGCCTAGCTTCAATATCCTGAAGCCTAAGAGTTACAGCTCTTTTGTGGGCTTCCAATCCCTCAACTTCAGCCATTGCTGCCACATATGGGCCAAGCTTCGTCAGACCTTCCTCTGTCAAAGATTGTACTGTCATATACTTGAGGAAGGAGTCCAAAGACACCCCGCTGTACATCCTTGCATACCCATATGTCGGAAGGACATGGTTCGTCCCACTTGCATAATCTCCCACGCTCTCTGGTGTCCACTGCCCTAAAAATACAGAGCCTGCAAAAGTAGTAGACCACATATTAATTCTATGAGTTACATTCTCTACTATAATTTGGATCTTCTAGAAACCATTAACTTGTTTCTGAAGGATCTATTGATGGTCTTTTACTATAATTAGGATACCCTATGAGAAATCTATGCTCAACTACTGTGATAAAAATGAACAAGCACGAGCAACTATTTAAAATCTACGTATGCAATTTACTCTTTACGGATGGGAAAACCGTGCTTAGAAGAGAAGAACACTAGCAACAAATTTCATAAATCTCTTTTCCTTTCCTAAATGTAGGGATAGCTCTCAAAAAGCTCTATACAATATATTCCCTTGGTGTTCCTAAACCAAAAAAAAAAAAACCTAAAGGAACCAAAAGTGCTACTCTTTGCTTCTCTTACAATTATTTACTCAAAAAAAAAAAAAACTCTCTTTCCTTTCTTTCTTTTCTCCTAGCATTTATTTGAAATAATATTTAAATGGCTTTCTCTTTCCTCTCTTTTTCTCCTAGCATTTATTTGAAAGACAAGTTTATTAAAGAATATTTAAATGGTATAAGGAAAGGATAAGACAAGTTATTGTGGAGTTTATTTGAATAGAAAAGCAAAAAGTAGTTTGGTTTCTTAAATATAAGGAAAATCTAAGGAAAACTACTACTAGTGCTCTAATATTAAAGGAAGTCAAAAGGGCTGTGCTAGGAATTGGGAGTGATAGTGGCATCAAATGCAGGGGTCATTGCCTGGTGCAATGCCAAAATTTCAGGCTACCAAGCATAAGCACAATGGCATGAGTCTTCAAAGCAGCCACTTCATGAAAAAATGTAGAAGGATAGCGCTGTATCCAAGCATCCCTTCCAAAACTTCACTAAAATGAATCAACCTTGGCTAACGACCATTAGTGCACCAAAGTGGTTGAACATCTGTAAAGATGAAAAACTATTGTGAAAACAATTATGATGTCAAAATCACAAAAGTTCACCTGCGTTCTCAATGAAACTCTCCCACTTTTCTGCATCCTTCACATTAATGATCAGATGCTCAGGTGCATACAAGTTTGAAAAAGAAATTGCCTGAAAAGGTCAATTTGATGTCATTCCAAATAATCAAATCTACAAGTTACAAAAATACAGACAAGCAATTTTAAGTGCACACGCATGTAAGATTGTGTGCACTTAAATCAATAATGATGAAAGAGTAAAGAATTTCTCATCTTTTGCATGTTTAAGTTTCAAAGTATAGCTGAAGTATACATATGATCTGAAGGACTAACCTCAACCATATCACGTGCAAACACGGTGTAACTGTGGCTCAATGCTTTTAAAGCAATCTCTCCCCTTGGAAGGCTTTGGCACTGCTTGCTGATTTCCTCCTCTATTGCTTTTAAATCGACCATCCCCAGAGACAACAAGAACAACCTGACTGTCAGGACCATGCTCGGCCTGAAAATTGACTCAAGGCATCATGGTAAGGTATGAGCATTAAACAAACAAAAGCAGGATCAAATTTTTATGCATGTGTTCTAAAAGGACTACTGCACAATTCAACATGTCAGGCAATAAATTCAAATGAAGAGAAGAGGGAGTGTCTATCTCATGACAAAAACAAAAAAAGGTTTTGTGAGAGATCCAACGTTAATTATAGGTGCACATGACAACAAAACGTCACATAAGTACATGAAATCTAGGAAAAATTGGTACCTGTTGATAATCAAATCAATCTCAACTGTACTTAATTACTGCAGTTACATTACAGACACATACAAGGCAAATGAACTACAGTTGTAATAGTCCTATTTCATATCACGTACTTAAAATAGTATCATTAAAAAAAAAAAAATCAAGTAATTTCTCTAAAATTCATGAAAAAGAAAAAAAAGAAAAAGAAAAAGAAAGTGGTCCAGAATGGTCTTTGGTTATAAACTCACCAAAAACCATTATACCTGAACCTTGACCCATTAAAGAAAAACTTCCTCTCGCCAATGATTCCAACAATTTGCATTGAAGGTGATCCATCTACACAAACTATTCCTCCTCCATCGAACCAATAGAACCCATCAACACTTACTACAATTGAGTGCAGCAATGATATTATGATACGAGCAATTCCCAATGACTTTAAGACCACAGTATTACCAACTGACCTATCTCCAATACCCGAATCAAAAATCAGCTTGGAATCCCCAATAGACTTCAAGGTATCTATGAATTTATTTTTTTAATAAGTAATGCATTTCATTAATAAGCGCCGAGGCGACCCCACTACGCCTGGAATATTATACAGCAAAGTGAAACAAGTAAGCCAAGTTGCAACCTCTGAGGTTCCAAATCAAAAAAGCACTTCTTCCAACTATTCCAAAATGCCAAAAGACTCAAACGGTAGAACTCCATTATCTAATATTGTTGGCCCATGTCTAGCTACTACCCTAATAATTATGTAATAAGAACTTTGTAAATCTCTGGCGTATTGTACTGGCAATGTATTTTTGAGTTACAATTTTTTAGTTAGAACAAGAAATGATGAAAATCTTGAATGGTAACATCTAAAATCTACTTGAAAATGCAATATGATTTACCACTCCTTTCATTACCATAGCCCTAGACAGAAAAGACCGACTATCCAGAGCAGGTGTAACAGTGTATTTACCTGATAAAAGAAGGGAGAGAAAAAGACTGAGAATTCCTTTTTCTCTATAAAGTCAAATATCTGTTATCATGAATGAATTGAAGTTCCTCTCTATTAGTTTCAAACATATTATATATAAGTGTTCTCTTTGTGCATTTTCCTGATTGGTCATTGTTTTCATGTATGTTTAGTGAAACTTCCATTCTAGGAGCAGAAATCCAAGTCCACTTAACCGTTTCTGACTTCAAAATACATTTTCTTTATAAGTAAAGCACATAGGGTTGTAACCCTAGTACACAAGCAGTATATGAAAAAAACCCCTAATAAGGAGAAAAGACCACGAAACCAAAAATTTAGAAAAACTAGAAAAATGCGGACTATTGTATGTCATTGTCAATGTATATAAGAATATGAACATAGTGTTCTTTAGCTCTACCACCTAACATTCTATAAGGATATCCTAACACTCTATAAGGATATGAACATAATGTTCTCCTTGTGTTTCGTTCTTTCTAAATGCACCAAATTAAGCACAAAAATGTTATCCTCCAAACTTTTAAGATGTCACAGCTTCCATTCTGAATTTTCCAACTTGCTAACAACTCTAGTACCCTTCTAGGCATAAGCCCATTCTACACAAAAAACAACAAATCTAAAACCATAATTCTCTTGCCACTTCACAATGAAGAAGATGAACTATAGACTCCCCAATCCTCTTACACATCTGCACGCTAATCCAACACTAGAACATTCCTCTTCCTCAAATTATCCAAAATTAAGATCTTCCCTAGTGTCTTCATCCCCAAAGAATGCCACTCTCGAAAGGACCTTAACTCTCTAAATACTCTTCCAAAGAAATGGGGAACCAGTAGGAATGGACAACGGATGATAAAAGGACCTTGCTTCAAACTTCCCACTTATTGGAGGAATCCAACATATTTTATCCACCACCATGCCTCAATCTAAAGAAGTGACCAAGTCCACCTCCCAATCATGCACTAGTTTGGTAAAAGATATATTTCACTGAAAATTTCCATTAAAGAACTGCATATGATCTGCAACTCACACCTCCGTACAACCATGCATTCTATATCTCATAGTTGTTGTGGCATGTTCAAACTATATTCCACCCATAACTGGTAGATTACTCATCTAATGACGATTTGAGCTTTTTCCACCCATCAAGTCTTACAGTGGGGAAGATTGGGCAATAATTAATGGCACCAATGGAACTTCAATAAAGGAACAAAGCAGAAATTTTAGGACTCAGTAAATTTCAAGAGCTTTTTCCACCCATCAAGTCTTACAGTGGGGAAGATTGGGCAATAATAAATGGCATCAATGGAACTTCAATAAAGGAACAAAGCAGAAATTTTAGGACTCAGTAAATTTGAAGAACTGTTTAGGAAAAGAAGAAAACATGAAGTTCAACGAGAATCCACCAGCCACACATATAAGGAGCAGAAAAGGAAACATTACAGTGTGAAGAAATCATGAAGTTCAAAGAGAATCCACCAGCCACACATATAAGGAGCAGAAAAGGAAACATTACAGTGTGTTTGGCAATTGAAGTTAATTGGGAAGAGAAGTGTAGTGATAGGTAAGAAGTGATTTCATAGGACTTTGATATTGTGCTGCTTGTTTGGATGCCCAGGTAAGAAGTGAGAAGAAGTGAAACTTAATTTTCTTGATTAGGAAAACTGAAACAGAGTGAACTTGCTTGCCATAACGTAGAACTTCAAAATGCATGAAGACTGTAGGTCTTCATGCAATTGAAGCCTATAGATCCAAAGTTTAAATAATTTGAGAAAAAAAACAAAAAGCAACTGCATCAACCTTTCACTATGAAAGTGCTCCATCAGAAAAGAACAAAAGCATTTCAAAGCAACTAAGCACCTGGGAAGTTCAAAGACCGAAAAATAAATAAATTAATTAAAAAAAAGAAGATGAAAGAAAAGAAAAGAAAAGGTAAGCACCTGAGAAAGCAAATCCGAAGCTACATGAACAGGATTGGAATTTCCGTCAGCAATGACTAACACTTCAGAAGGGCCTGCAGGCATGTCAATTGAAATCATGGCTTCACTGTTCTGCAAGGGAAGAGGGAGAGAGGGAGTTAAATTGAGATGAGAAATATATTCATATAGAGTGGGGGAGTTCACTTATATTTAATTATCAAAATTTATACAAGTTGCAGCCATGATAAGTATGCATACTTGGAGAATCATTTTTGCAGCTGTGACATATTGATTTCCAGGGCCAAAAATCTTCTCAACCTGCAAATTATAAGAACGAACGGAAAAGGAACTGTAAAAAACATTAAAAATTATATTTAAAGAAATTAAAGAAATCTTACAAATATAAAATGCTTTTGGAGTTTTTGTTAACAATTTTCACTAGAATGGACCAATTGTCTTGTGCAAATAACAGAATTATCAATCCAAAAGAACTCATTAGATATAGTACTCTCACTTTGCAAAGCAATATTAGAACTATATTTTACAACCTGGTAGGATATAACCAGTTGGAGGTGACGGCCGTGGCAAAATAAAGAAATGAAGACAGACAGTAAGGTAGAACGAAAAACTTGTCTTGCTTGCAGAACTACCTCACTACATCTTATCCCACCTAGTCTCAAACAGGGAGTTAAGCACATGAACCTCCCTCAGTCAGTTTCATGATTTATTTTCCCAGCTAGTCTCATTTTTCTCCCCTAGAACTAAAATTCTCTCACTTGAAACTCTTATGCACAGGACCCTCATAGTATTTCCTAAGCATCAGCTTGATAAGCTTAAACCCCAAACAGCTTACATGACAAGTTCAACCACGCCCAGGAAAAGAAAAAATAAAAATAAAAAGAAGACAGGCTCAATGCACAAAGGTCTTACCACTGCCATTTACACTTGTATGTGTTAACGAAAAAGCATGAATGCTAGTTCAATTATCTATATATGATTAATAAAAGGACAACCATACATATTATCAGTACAGGATAATAGCAGCATACATATTATCAGCACAGGATGATAGCAGTGGCAGGATGAGTTCCAAAACAAAACAATAGAGTACCTTAGGGCAAGATTCTCCCCCAAGCCATGGCAGAAATTGCCTATAAAGAGCAAATTGTAAGGCTTTAGAATTCAAAGTATGCAGAACATAAGCCTGTGTGACAGAAGAAAAAACAAACAAACTCTCACACACATGGGCCAATTTTAGATCTTTCAAACCTGAGCTCCTCCAGCTTTAAGGATGTGAGTCACTCCAGCCTTCTTGGCACAATAGAGCACCTCCTACAGAAAAACATTCATCAGCACTCGGTATGTAATCTCATTGTAAGGTATTTTCATCAAAAGTAAACAAATACCTTGCATATGTTACCATCATGACTAGGAGGAGTTGCAAGAACAACAGTTTTACACCCAGCAATCTGTGCTGGCTGGAATACAAAATAAAGTATGTGTCAAACAAGTCTAATGACCTATATAGGCTGAAAATCATTAAAAAAAGAGTAATTGAAACAATCCATCCAATCAACTTACAACTGAAAGCATCAGAGCTGTTGAAGGTAAAACTGCAGTTCCCCCGGGAACATAAAGACCTACAGATGAGATGCTTCTTGCAACTCGTTTGCATTTGACGCCCTGGGAAATTCAGAATACTTTAGAATTACATAAATAGAGAGTAAGGTAACTGCAATAACCAATAAGCAATATTGACATACTTTCATGTTCTCAACACTTTTCTCAACAGATTTCTGAGCAACATGAAATGCATATATATTGTCATATGCCACATCAAATGCTTCTTTAATAGCTGGATCAAGCTGCAATTGCACAAAGACAACAAAACCACTATTTTAACAAGAAACTTAAATCATATGTAAAGTGACTTGATATTAGATCATAAAGATTAAAAAGTCCTTGCATGAAGAATGTCTATTTCATATACCATTGGATCTGGGAGCTCGGAGACATTTTCAACTATCTTTTCCAGTTCAACTTTGTCAAACTTTGCAGTATAGCTGCAGAACAAATACAAACATCAAATTGCCTCATGACTGAAGGCTACACAGTGAAGTCTTGGTAGATAATACAGAAACATGGCATAAAGCAAAACCATAAAAAGTAAAAAAAGGAATGAAGAGCACCAACTCCTTAACTGCAGCATCGCCTCTTTTCTGAACATCATTAACAATGGGCTGGACCTGATAGTAGATATAATCAAATCTATCAAGTACATCATAATGAAGACAACCAAAAACAAATTCTTCAGTTATTAATGAACTTTCATTCAGAATTTAGAAAAAAGCCAATAGCTTACTGTGCTGAAAATGGAAGAGAAATCTATACGAGGACGAGCCTTTAGGCGTTCAACCTCAGTTTGAGTAAGTTCTGATAACTTGTAAGACTTCATTGAGCACTTTATCCTGTTACAAATGAATCCTGTCACCAGTAATAACCTGTAAGAAATTGAGAAAAAGAAGAAAAATACAAAAGACACATTATCCATCATTGATAAAGAGATGGGGTACTTTTTTATTTAGGGGGTCTTAAAACAGAGTAAGAATTTCAAAGCAGACTAACTTCACATAAAACAAAACTATATAAACCTCAAAAGCCTATTTTTTTGAATTTTGTCTACCGCAGGTGCTCCCACACACAATAATGCATAGAGAAAAGAAGAAGTCACATCAAATGTTTACAATCTAAGGATAATTCTTCCCACATGCATCAATTTTTTAGTATTGGTAAGTTATGCATGCACTACATGATTTTTGCACCCAAGACCTTGCCCCCTACCCGGGAATGCCCCCTGGCATTAAAAAAAAAAAAAAATTCTAAGTATTGCTATTGGATATTTACCACTTCTTGTCACTTACTAGCTTGCCGATTGCATGTCATTAGCATAAAGGAGCACACAAATATAAAAAAGAGTTAATTTCATAATTTATCACTACCTGCTCATGCCTTTTAACTTCACTTACCTCTCATGAACTTATGCACCTTTTGTAAACACCACTCCTCCAATATTCAAAATTTCACTTTGGTGTATTGAACTTTTGTTTCATTCCAAATACCCCCTACCGTTAAATATTGCAATTAAATTAAACGGACAAATGAGAAAAATGACTAAGGATATTTTAGTAATTTCACACATCTCTGTTAGGTTTTAACAAAAAATCCTAATGGAAGGGAGAAAGTGGAAGGAAATCAAAGTTTGATACAATAAAGTAAGAGATTTTGAATATAGGGAGGATGTCTGCAAAAGACACATAAGTTCATGGAGAGTAAATGAAGTTTCCCCTAATGCTGAATAACATCTACACTAAATAGACATTTCACTCTTTTTTTTCTTTTTTCTTTTTTTCCAGGCATAACCCACTCTATTCCAAACATCTAAAAAGCCATATTCTACAACTCCCTCGAAATGTCACACCGAAGGATCAGGAGTTTTCCCACTCTCTTTACACATACTAAACCAAAGTGAGGATTTTTCCTAAAGATGCTATGCTATCCAAGTGAAGAAAGTCACCCTCAAATGAGCCTTAGACCTCCAAATGGAAAATTGGAAACCCTATATGTCCAAAAAGAAATCAAAATAAAAGTCTCCTAGAATTGAAAAATCATCCACTACCAAAATATCTTGACCCCCACATCCACAACGCCCACCAAAAAAAAAAAAAATTAATAAAGTAAAATCAATCATAATAAAACCTTACAATGACATACCCTAAGCAATCAGATCGCATCCAAAACCCATTCAAACAAAGAAATTCCAAGAGGTCATTACACATATCATCCAAAAGCAATAAACACACAACACCACTGAGAACTCAAAGAAGGAAAAGCAGCGTTTTCAACAGCCCATTGATCATAAAAAATTTCACTTTAAAATATTTTACCATCACCCAATTCCCATATTCACAAAGTGAAATCCAAAACCATCTTAGGTACTCTTTAGAAATGTATAAAATCCTATCAAACGAAAATCACTAAGAAAATGAGCAATCCTTTCCAGGATTCCAAGCATTTTTCAAGTCAGCATTAGAACCAAAAATCAGATGTTTTAGAAATAGAAAACAGAATCAAAATGAAAAAACTATTATACCTGCAGGGAAGATAAGACCGGCTTGAAATTGTTTTCGGAGTACTGATTTGGTGAAAATTCTGATTGGGTTGGGTTTAAGCGAAGAGATGGTCCGGTTCAAGCAGAGAAGCTGGCTGTCCATAACGACCTTCAACCAATCAATCAATTAGTAATAGCATTCACAATGTTTTATGCAAAATGAATACTCAAAACTAGTTTAGCTAATGAGTTTTTAAAGGCCTTCTACATCCATTATTATTATTATTATTATTATTATTATTATTATTATTATTTTTTTTTTTTTTATGAATGAATAACTTTCATTGACCAACAACTAAAACACTTTACAAAGAAAAGCTAAAGCACTTAGCTAAAGCTGAAAACACCTACACAAGCAAAAACTCCACAATATTAAACCCTCCTACATCCAATTAGCTATATTTTTATCTATATCATTTAAATATTATTTATTTTACTCTTTATTGATTCTATCTTTTTTAATGGGAAATTAGCTTTTCCTCCCACAAACTATCACTCTCTGTTGCCTCATAAACTATCAATTTTACATTACACCTATGAACTACCATTTCGTTGCAAAAACACTACCGTCAGTCAAGATGTCAAATCGAGGCAGTTAATTTACTTTCAGATCTATTTCACACCGACAATCATATTTTACATCTTTGACTAACGGTAAGAGTCATTGGTAAGGAAATGGTAGTTTATAGGGGGTGTAATGTAAAATTGATAGTTCATAGGGGCAAATGGAGAGAGAGTGGTAGTTCATGGGGGGAAAAGCTAATTTCCCCTTCTTTAATTAAAAATCTGATTTTATCACCCACACAAGCTGAGCACAGGTGCAGAAAATCTCGACGGAAATAATGCATCAACTCTATTTAATCTAGCAAATTACTTTAGTTAAAAATCTGATGTTATCACCCGTACAAGCTGAGCACAAGTGCAGAAAATCTCAATCAAATAAATCCCAACGGAAATAATGCATCAACTCTATTTAATCTTGACACAGAACAACCCTGGAGTGTCAATTTCAGCATCCACTAGTGTACAAACTCATACCCAATCTACAAACAATCAAACCAAAATCTATCACAATCAAACCAAAATCTTCACTCCCAGCCTCACCTATATCCATCTCGCCTACAAGAAGGGGAAACAGGGGAAGGGATGTCAACAAAACGGCAGACGGGAGAGCGAGAGAGAAAGAGAAAGAGAAATCAGCTCACCTTGTGCACAACGGAGGCAAGCGGTCTGCAGAGAGAGACGCCGAGTGGAACCGTGGTCTGCCGAGAGAGAGAGGGAGTGGGAGAATTAAAAACAAAAAAACCAACCTTCACTTTGCTCCAAACTTTCCCCCGATTCTACAAACCCCATCAACTTTCAAATTTCTCATCTTGAATCTTTTGATTTTTCAAATTTCTCATTTTGAATCCCTAAACTTTTAATTACTCTTAATTACCCTTCCGTTAATTTTAGCCATTAAAAATATAAAAAAAATACCAAAATATCCTTAATTTTCATTATTTTTAAATAAAAACATTTTAAAAATTGAAATTTTATACAAAAGTCAAGGATATAAACGTCATATAATGTTTAAAATCTGATGGTCGGTCCATATTGAGATAGTGTTTGATAAACCAATTTGTGTTTTGGGTTTGCACTGTTCACGGGTTTTTACTGTTCATTCTTGTAGTTTAGTTTAAATGGTTCCACAATCAGTCAAACACCGCAGATTTTGAAATTACCAAAATGCCCATGGATATGTTGTCTTCTCCCCCGTGATAGTCACATGCCGTCAGCTTCGCCGGGGCCTGGCCAAAACCATCCTTACTTGTCAACCTCCATTTCCCTTCATTCTCCAAATTTCCATCCAAACCCTCCCTCTTTTTATTCTTCACACTCACTCCATTCCCACTCTCGGTCTCCACTTCCCTCTCCGGCGTCCCTAGCGAGTTCGGCTCCGAATTCTCCCCATACTTTCATCAAATTCTTGTCACCACCACTCAACTCCTAGCTAAAATATAGCAATCCTGCGTGACCGTATAAGCCCTACAAACTATATCCATCATCTTGTCCACTCAAACACACCCACATCAGTATCCCTATGGCCCGTAAACAAACGGCTTCATTTTGACAATGCTGGTTTTGTTCACTGGCTTTCAGGCGATTCAAGTCGGTAATTAAATTGTGAGTATGTACTTGGAGTCCGTCACCACTTGAGCATCGTGACCTTGTCGTTGAAGTCGGCAAACGTCCGGATGAGCTCGAAGGGGAAGAACTCCTTCTTGAAGCGCGCCATATCTAGAGGAGTTTGTCGGTGGCGACAGTGATGCAGGACTTGCAGGGGCTGAAGGCTACGGCTTTCATGGCGTTCTTGAAGGAGATCCGAAGGAGATTTAGGAGGAGGCACCACCTGTTTCCATCGACGATCAGGAGGAACACGCCAAAGATTCTCTGATTCAACATCGAGGAAGAAGAACAGGGGAAGAAGAAAGGGGCTCGTCTGGAAGATCAACGAAGGTATCTACTCTTGGGTGTAGATCAACGAAGAGATGAGCCTTGTTTTGAATCCTTACCACATAGTCTGATCGGCACCCAATCTCATTCCCCACCCACACCCAGACTGAACCCCTTCCCCTTTTCCATCACTTTTCGCCATTGAGGAAGAAGAACAGGGGGCATAGCATGTTGAGTTTCAAGTCTAGAACAAGCTTGAGGAAAGAAACAAAAGTGAGGGTAAATTTGTATTTTTCGCCTGGACAGAAGTTTGAAAAATTGTGTTTTAAAACGTTCCTACTGTCAAAGTGCACAGTGCAAACCCCCAAACCCAAACCCCTTTGTCAAACAGGGCCTAAGAGTAATTTAAAGTTTAGGGTCCAAAATAAGAGATTTGGAAATTCAGGGGATTTGTAAAATCGGGTGGAAGTTCAAGGGATCAAAATAAAGTTTCCCCAACAAAAAAAAAAAGGGAGGGGGGAAACTTCAGGAAACCCCCCTGAACTTTCACCCGTTTTGAAATATCTCCTTCAAACTTTAAAAACTCTCAATTTACACCTTTAAACTTCCAATTGCTCTCAATTTGGACCCATCCATACAAATTAGGGCACAAATTTTTTTAAAAAGACCAAAATACCCATGATTTTTATTTTTCAAATAAAAAATATATATATTTGGAAGTTGGAATTTTATACAAAAGTTACCATTTAAAATTCACTATTTAAAATTTCAACTTCCAAAATGTTTTTTTATTTTTTTAAAAAATGAAAATCAGGGGTATTTTGGTCTTTTTTAAAAATTTTGTGCCTTAATTTGTACAGATGGGTCCAAATTGAGAGCAATTGAAAGTTCAAGGGTGTAAATTGAGAGTTTTTTAAGTTTGAGGGGAGTATTTTGATCGATGTCAAATATTGTATATTTAACCCCCCCCTTAACTTATGTTTGTTAAGCTCTTAGCTTTGTTAATTTCTAATGTTTTGGTTAGTTTTGGTGTTTTAGTGTTTTGCAGGTTGTTAAGTTGCATTTGGGGCTAATGCCATCAACTCTGGGCTTAAAACAGTTCGAGGAGCTTTGACGGCAAAATTGAGTCGAGCGATGATTCACACCTAATGACTTCCACCAAAATGGCCATATCTTGAGTTGTATAACCCGATTGGGGTGATCTTGGTGTCTTTGGAAAGCTTATCTAAAGATCTATAAAATCACATTTCACAAGTTTTGGCCAATTTTGAAGTATGTGCTTAAACGCACATTTTGCGTTCGAACGCACTATGCCCATCTGATGCCGAAATTTGCACGAGTGTTTCGAACGCACCTAGTGCGCTCGAACGCACTTAACTGACTTTGCAGCGCTGAAACCCTAAAATTAGCCTATAAATACCCCCATTTCTTTTGTAAACGAACCAAGACGCTTGGGAGACGATTTGAGGCCCTTTAGTGGCCCAAAACCTCATTGTTCTTCATTGTAAACACTCCTAACGTCATTTCTTTAATTTAATATTTTATTTTGCTTTTATTTAGTCTCTTATTCCCTTCACTATGGATTTGTTTATATATATTCATGTTTAGTTCATTTTCCGTCATTTAATTTATTTATTTTCGCTTTCAATACATTTTAGTGACAAAAGTGTGTTGATTGTTGTTTACAAATCATTAAACGTCAACATTCGTGTAACCGGAGATACATCGGATGATTCGCCTTTGGACCAATATCCATTGTAACCTCTTAAAACAGTGTTTGCATCGATTAGTTCGACAAGATTTTGTAATAACAATAGGATATACATATGTGCTTTATCAACAGACGAAAATATGAACATTGTGTTAGCGCTCAGAATATGCCTTGTAGCATAGTTGTTATTGAGTATGAGCTAAGCATGTTTATATGTTAATTAATTTGTGGTGAGGTGGATTAGGACCTTAGCGTTTTATTTATTTATTTTATTGCATTTTAATCTAGTTTATTTTTATGCACACCATGTGTTTGATGTTGGGACTAGGTTAAGATATTATTAGTTTAGGCACTTTAAAATTAGTTTTTAACAAAATCGATTCTCTGTGGGATTCGACCTGACTTGCACAATACATCGCTTAACGACTCGTAATTGGCGAGTACAATTAAATTTGTGCAACAAATTTTGGTGCTGTCGGGGAATCGTGTTTTGTTGGAATTGATTTTATGCTTAGATTAATTTTATCTTTCTACTAGTTATTTTAAATTCAGCATTTATTTTATTTATTTTGTGCTTTTGTATAGAAAAAAATCCAAAAAAAAAATTTTAGATTAGTATTTATTTAAGCATTTTTGCATTTTAGATTCTAGAAATTCAGCTGTGATAGTGCGATCGATCGCAATTTGTGCGATTGAGCACTTGAGTCTATTCCTTGCATACTGCGCCGCCTAGTACGCTGCTGCGTGCGAGTGCGCGCCTCTAACAGAACCGCATTACACTAGTGCGATCGATTGCACACCCTGCGATCAACGACGCACGCACATGATTCGCTACATTTTTTGTATACCTCACGTGTTCGATCGATCAGAGACCTACGCCGAGCGCACCTCGTACTTGCTACACCAACAAATGAGGTGTATGTATGTGCTGCTTTTATTTTTTATTTTTTGTTTGTTTAATTATTAGTTTTATTTAATTATTTATTTATTTTGCCTATGTTTATTTATTTACTTGTTATTTTTAGTTTTGTTAGTTATTTTTATTTTTAGTTGTTTAATTAGTTTATTGTTTTGTTAGTTTATTTGTTTATTAGTTTTTTGTGTTTAGTCTCTTTTATTAGTTATTTGTTCATTTTATTTTTGTTAGTTTTGTTTATTTTATTTTTATTGTTAATTGTTTCATGTGGGATATATTGAACTATTTGGGTGAAGCATGAGTCTTCCGCTCAATTATTTCAATGTTTCCCCTAGTTGTAGGATGCCAAATCCTACCAATTTTACCCACATGAACCATGTTCACACGCTCCAAAGCCCTTACCATAGTTTAGGTGATTGTCCACATTGGGGACAATTTTCTAATTTTCACATGAGGATGAACACCAGTTTCTAGTCCTCGGGTTTGAATCAAATTCAAATTTTTATAACCCAGACTGGAATAACCATCCTGATTTTTCGTGGCAAGCTCATACTACGGAAAATTATGCTCCCCAAGTTGACGAACTGCACCATCCTGATTATCCGCAGTTCGACAACCAATTTTCTTCCCATCCATCATATGACTATCCTCCTAAGCAATCTTCTTTGGAAGAAACGCTTAAGGAATTCATGGAACTAGTCGGCCAACCCACCATTCCTGCTTCCCATGAACTATCTTTGGAAGAAACACTCGAGGAGTTTAGGAAAACAATCAACCAACCTTGTCAAGAAATCATAGATGCCACTGTGGCAAACACTAAAGCAGTTGCAAGGTTGGAAGGACAATTTGGTCATCTAGTTGCTGAATTCAATAGAATTGAGGAAGAGGAACTTCAAAGTCAGGAGATGGCGATAGGGCAGTACATGATTGATGAGGATTGCCCCAGCGATCCTCATCATGAGCATGTCCAAGCCACCACCACACTTGTTAGTGAGGAAAGAGCTGATAATCATAAGGAGGAAGAGAAAGAGGAGCAAGTTGAGCAATTTGAGCCTCGCAAAATTCAAATTGGTCCTAATGACAAGGAAGTGAGTATTGAAGCTCACTCCTTTGTCACAATCCCTCTCGAGACATATCATTCATCACAAGTTTCATCTTTTCAATGTCTCGAAGAACCGTCTTATGTAGCAATCTTTGAGGATTCACGCACACACGATCACAAATCTAGAAATCGTGGTCCTAAGAGAAATTTTAGAAGCAAGTTTTAGGTGCATAAGATGGCGGAACATCCTTCCAGAGGGGTATCATATTTTAAAGAAAAAGGATGGAAGGGATTGGTTGGACACCCATATGAGCGGGGTAGGCGCGGTTTTGTTACTTTTATTTTCCGTGACTTTATTTATTTTTTTTAGTCATTTTCTTTTGTTTATTTCTTGTCTTTTTGTTTTATTTTGTTTCTAACAACAATTAACCTTTAATGTTTGATCTTTGAGAAAAAGATTGTTGTTAGTCTTTGATGTGTGTTTGATGTTCAAGTTCGGGGACGCCTTTGGCCTTGCATGTTTCGCTTTCTCATCCCATCAGTAATGTATTTCTTGCCACATTGGGGACAATGTGTCATTTAAGTTTGGGGTGTGGACAAACATTCTGTCTTTTTTTGTTTGTTTTGTCATATACTTGTTTTTGCCTCAGATATAAAATTTTTCTTTTTGTTTGTTGCTATGTTTTTGATTGGGCACAACTTACATCAGAATCGTGGAATGCATGTCATTGTGTGTTTAACGTTGAACATTGCCTCTATCATTAGAAATCCCAGTTTTTGATTCATGTGTTGGATTAGAGACCCACTTGTTTGATCGATATTTCACATGCACACTAGCATAGGGTCATGGGGTATGAAATTAGATTTGAGGAGTGTTTTCTTGAGATTCGTTGGTTGATGTGATGTGTGATGATAAACCTTGGCTGTAAATAAATATATAAAAATAAAATCATAAGTTGAGTTTCTCTTTGAGTAAGGACCTCTTGCTTGGCCAAGCAATGAGTGTTAGCGTCAAAAGATGAGAAGTTCCAACTAAAATATTGTATGGCTAGTTAGGCTTCGTAGCTCTTTTTGACTTGAGTAATTAAGCCCTTTGGGATGTTTCTACATCTAGTGCCCTAAAACCGCCTGGTTTGGGAGTCAACTGCCCAACGCTCGTTACATAAGTCATTTAGAAGCTTAAGAGTCAAATTGCATTGCCTACACAAAAATTGCATTTTCAATTCAAGCCTCGGTTATTTTAATCACATTGCATTTCCTATGATTTTGGGATACCGTCTTGAGAATAATTGAAACCCCATGATCTTGTTGTTAGTACACTTTGCACTTTATGGAGCATGTGTTGTCTCAATTTTCAACCTTGAGTGAAATGATGTTTGGATGCACGGATGATGTGGTTTGTATGTTCAACATGTTAAATTTGCTAATGATATATGTGAACCATGTGTTTGTGTGAAGGCTTTGTCCATTAATAACATAGTACCAAATAATTATTTGTGGGTGTCATTCTTGGAAAACCTTCACAAGACTTCACTCATCATCACTAGAAAATTTCCTGGGTTTAAAGGCTTATTGTATCACTAAATGCATCGTTTCTCTCTCAGAAAGTGGATTTATGTTTCTTGTTTTTCTTTTATGTTTTATTTTTGTTTTGTTAAAGGGACTAACTTTAAATCCAACTGAGAATTTCTAGGGGTTTAAAGGCTTGTTGCATCGTTAAATGCAATCGTTTCTCTCCACGAAAGTGGATTTATGCTTCTTGTTTTCTTTGTGTTTTCATTTTTTGTTTGTTAAGGGACTAGCAAATGTAAGTTTGAAGTATTTGATCGATTGTCAAATATTGTATATTTAACCCCTTTAACTTATGTTTGTTAAGCTCTTACATTTGTTAATTTCTAATGTTTTGGTTAGTTTTTGGTGTTTTAGTGCAGGTTGTTAAGTTGCATTTGGGGCTAATGCCATCAAATCTAAAACAAGTTCGGGAGCTTTGGCGGCAAAATTGAGTCGGCGATGATTAGCATCGACGACTTCCACCAAAATGGCCATATCTTAAGTTGTATAACTCCGATTGGGGTGATCTTGGTGTCTTTGGAAAGCTATCTCGAAGATCTACAAAATCACATTTCTTTTGGCCAATTCTGTTGCGTTCGAACGCAGCCTATAAATACCCCCTTTCTTTTGTAAATGAACCAAGGCGGCTTGGGAGCGATTTGGCGCCCTTAGTGGCCCAAAACCTCATTGTTCTTCATTGTAAACACTCCTAACGTCATTTCTTTAATTTAATGTTTTATTTTGCTTTTATTTAGTCTCTTATTCCCTTCACTATGGATTTGTTTATATATATTCATGTTTAGTTCGTATTATTCTGTCATTTAATTTATGTATTTTCGTTTCAATACATTTTAGTGACAAAAGTGTGTTGATTGTTGTTTACAAATCATTAAACGTCAACATTCGTTGCAACCGGAGATACATCGGATGATTTGTCTTTGGACCAATATCCGTTGTGACCTCTTAAAACAGTGTTTGCATCGATTAGTTCGACAAGATTTTGTAATAACAATAGGATATACATATGTGCTTTATCGACAGACGAAAATATGAACATTGTGTTAGCGCTCAGAATATGCCTTGTAGCATAGTTGTTATTGAGTATGAGCTAAGCATGTTTATATGTTAATTAATTTGTGGTGAGGTGGATTAGGGACCTTAGCGTTTTTATTTATTTATTTTATTGCATTTTAATCTAGTTTATTTTTATGCACACCATGTGTTTGATGTTGGGACTAGGTTAAGATATTATTAGTTTATGCACTTTAAAATTAGTTTTTAACAAAACCGATTCTCTGTGGGATTCGACCTCACACTTGCACACCCGCTACACTGCTTAACGACTCGTGCAATTGGCGAGTACAATTAAATTTGTGCAACGAGTATTTCAAAATGGGTGGAAGTTCAGGGAGGTTTTGTGAAGTTTCTCCAAAAAAAAAAGGAAACAAATTTATGCATCTTCTACAAACACCCCTTCAATATTCAAAATCTTTCACTTTAATGTATTGAACTTTTATTTCGTTATAAATACTCTCTACCGTTAAATATTATAGCTAAATTAAACAGAAAAATGACTGAGGGTATTTTAGTAATTTCATAAAACTTCGTTAGGATTTAACAAAAAATCCTAACAGAAGGAAGAAAGTGAAAGGAAATTAAAGTTCGATACACTAAAGTAATATATTTTGAATATTAGAAAGGCGTTTGCAAAAGATACATAAGTTCATGGGGTAAGTGAAGTTTTCCAAAAAAAACAAAAAAAAGCTTTATGAACAATCCGTTACATGTAGCGGGATATGCTTACAAATGCTGAAAATATCCATTTCGTTTTTTTTTGTTGGCTAATCCAATGTGAGGGGGGTTGTACCAATTTAATTAACTATTTTAGATGAAAAGGCCATTTAACTGTTGTAAGTACTCCTACTAATTACACAATAATAATAATAAATATAACCCTAGATATATATTAAGTTACTATATATATAATCCTAGATATATATTAAGTTACTATATAGGAGAAACTTTAGAAAGCCCCTCCAACTTCCAGTGATTTACACAAGACACCCATGAACGAAAAAAAAACTCTCACTTACCCCATGATCTTTCGTTTCCTCTCACTTAGAATCCTTAAAACCTAAACTCACCATTTTGAGCACAAAAAATGACATCATTTTTTGGCATTAATACAACACCATTTTGGGCCTTTAAGGGTCCAAAGTGAGAGGAAATGAAAGATAGAGGGTAAATGAGATTTTTTTTTTTTTTTTTCACTCATGGATGTCTTGTGTAAAAGCCTGGAAGTTGGGGGGAAACTTATATATATACATACATGCCAGGCTTATACTATATATATATATATACCCTATATATATATTATTAATTAAGTTACTATATATATATATATATAATTCTAGATATATATTCAATAAGTTAATTACTATATACATATATATATATATATATATATATACATGCCAAGGTGTTATTGGCATGTATATAATATCCTAGCTAGATCTATATATATCTACGATTATTATTATTATTGAAATAAAATGATTTATCCGAACTCGAACTCAACACTGTATAAGCTCAATTGCTATTGTTGAAACCGGCTCGATATCACTACAAAAACTCTTTGTAGTATTCATAACCAACTTTACTTTCCATTTGAAGTAAACTAATTAATATATATATGTGCATATAGAATTAATCTTGCATTCTATCCAATTCTTAATTAGAAACCCATCACTTTGTAAGTTTATGCGATTGGTGATTCACATACTAAACCCTATTAATATTTTCATTCAATTAATATATATAAATTAATTAACTTAATTAGGAATAATACAACTTATGAATGGGCTGCATGCATGCATTAAATATTGCATAAGTTGTAGGGTACGTTATATATGAAAGGGGGATCATAGCTTGTAATCTAATTAATTAGCCCTCTTAACCATTCTTAATGAATAATATTGCCTATCAGAAAATACATGCTATATATCGGTTAATTCCCATTTGCCCAATATATATCGGAGAAGTAGGACTGGATTGACCATAAGTTTAAATATTTTTAAAATTGATATTACAAAAATTGAAATTGAAAATTTTAAATTATAGTAATGTGGCATTATGCCACGTTACCATAACCTTATGGTGACGTGGCATTATTCCACACGTTACTAATCACTTTGGTAACATGGCACACTTTGCCATGTCACCATTTGGTGACATGGCAAATTTTAATAAACAGTAGCCACATCACCAAATGGTGCATTTTTTGTAGTGATTACCCAACAAAGAAGTGGTCAATTGTCAATTTGAGGATGTAGAGGATGAAACCAATAATAAGACAGCAAAAGCAGAATTGAGATTCCCTAAAATTTTCTTTAAATTTGAGATTTTCAAATTCATAAAACTAAGCCGTACGTCGTTCATCTCATCTAAGCATCTAAAATAAGCAATGTTTTAGCATTTAATGAGAAAATATGACTTATTAAACCCTAAACCCTAAAGTTCTTGAGGGTAGCTTGCTCATTAAATTTCCTTATTAAATGCTGAAACATTGTTTATTTTAGACACTTAGATGAGATAAACGGCAGAGATTTATGAATTTGAGAATCTCAAATTTAAAGAAAACTTTAGGAGATGTCAATCAGCAAAAGCAACAGTAAAAATAAATCATTTCCCTCTTGGATGAGGACAAATTAATGTTGGCCCATTACGTGCCATAATTTCAAGACACAACTCAACTTGACGATTTATTGAAATGGATTCCATCATATTAAAAGAATAACACAAAGGATTCTCAAGTTTTTGGAGATAAAGATAAGAGGTTTTTGAGGTTTGAGGTTGGAAATGGGAAAGATATTCATCTTTGGTTGGATTCATGGCATCCATCTAGTGTTTTGTTGGAGAATTATGGTTATAGGGTTGTGTATGATGCACAAAGTAGAGTGGATGCTAAACTTTTCTCTATTATTTTTAATGGAGAATGGTATTGGAGGCCTGCAAGATCTGATGATTTGGTTGAAATTCAATCAAGGCTTCATGAGGTAAGATGAGGTCTTCATGATAAACCCCTTCGGACTGCTTCTAGGAAAGGTGTTCATGTTAGTGTGGAAACTTGGGAATTCCTCAGAGAAAAGAGGAGGAGGTTGCTTGGTAGAAATTGTATGGTTTCCTCTTGCTATTCCAAAGCAAGCTTTTTATTCTCTAGTTAATACACAAGATATATAGACTTCATTGACTGTGATTAGTTGCTCAAGTGGGGCTATGCAGGATGTTAAATGCTTATTTTGCCATAACCAAATTGAAAGTAAATATCATTTGTTTTTTTAATACAGTTTCAGTTATCGTATATGGAAGTTTTTTATGCATCGTTGTAGAGTGGAGGATCCTTCTCTGATTTGGGAGGAGGTCATGCAACTAGGAATCAAAAATTGGGGGAATAAGGCTTTAAGGGGTCTTGTTTGCAGATTGGTTTTTGGTTTAGTGGTTTATAATATATGGAGAAATAGAAAATTGAAGTTAAGGATACTGGTCAACCAAATACTAAAGAACAAATTGTCAAGAAGCTCCTTTGAGAAGTGAGGGCTAGAATTGTTGGGAGGAGTAATTTTCCTAAGACTAGAGAGAATCTCTCTTTAGTTTCATTATGGAATTTGCCTATATGCATGCTAAAGTGATCTGTTCTTGCAAATGGTTTTGGTTTCTTTTTTTTTTTTGATTATGCAGATATTAGTTTTCCTGCAAATTAAGTTGTTGCACTCGATCGTATTTAGGTATGCAATTGATCTCAAAATTTTATTCCGGTTCTAGTATAGTGATTGATCTTACCAATGATTGCAAAATCCTAGTTCGGTTATGTTAGAGCGACCAATGGGTGCACTTGTGTTTGCGCTTGATTGCAGATTTCCATTCGGTTCTGTTAGAGCGATCGATGATGTGCTTGTCTTGCGATCGATCGCAAGTGCGCTCGAGCCCGATTGTGTGATCGAGCACACTGAGTTATTAATCAAATTTTGCAGTATTGATGATGTAGTTGTTTGTTTCTTGGTTTTTTAGTGATGTAGTTGTTTGTTTCCTGGTTGTTTTAGTTTTGTTTGGCTTCTATGAAACTTGTTTTGACCCAGTAATAGGGTTTGTAATTGTTAATGGTTGTTTTTGGATTGGTTTGATTTTAATGAAATGATTTATTCATAAAAAAATAATAATAATAAATAACACAAAGGATTTTATGAGACAGGCCTTTGGAGCGTATTCTATTATTCTTATTTACAGCATTGCTTATCTACGCAATGAATTAACAACATCATGCTACAGCTTGTATAACATAGTACTACAAGAAGCTGAATATTATTGCTTGGCATTTAATTATATCCTGAAATGAGAGATTTGGATGTTTTCAACATTGAGCTTCTGAAAATTACTACGCTTTCTGGTAGTTATAAACTTTCCCAAGTTGTATGCTCTATATTTAGCAGGGTTTTGATCATTTGTCAGCTCCTCCAATGGCTTAACCAAGGTGTAGTGTGCCGGGTTGAAGAGAAATGGAATGGAGAACCTTTCCTTCTTTGAGTTCACCACCACCCTGTGATCCACGCTCTCATACTTGTCATTGCTCCAAACCTGAGTAATATTATAAATTTGCCATGGAGTTTGCTTGTAAATTGTTCATTGAGTTTGTACTTGACAGAAAAATCTTGGCTACTATAACAAAATCTCAATGATTTGTACTTCATTTGGAGACATTGAAAATGGTACCTGAATGATGTCACCAACATTGATGATATAAGCATCCGCGGTGGGGTTGACCCGAATCCACTCTCCATCGGTTTTCCGCTTGACTTCTAATCCTCCAACATCATCTTCAGCAAGGATGGTTAAGGCACCAGCATCCTTGTGTCGACCAACGCCGAGCGCCAAGTGAGGGGCCGGGCAAGGAGGATAGTGATTGAGGCGGATATAGCTTGTTTGGTCTTTGAAGAAGCCATGGAACTTATCTCCTGGCAAGCCCAGGCCCAGAGCCACAAGTTCCATTAACTTGTATGCTAGTTTTACCATCTCTTGAGCATAATCTTGGCATGCCTCCCTGGTAAATTAAGTGGCATGGTTAAGGGAGTCAACCAAATCACATATTTTAATTTTATTACTTAGAATAGGCCCAAAATCAGACATTTCATTGTTCTTTTAATTTAAAGGAAAAAAGAATTTTGAATTTTTGTTGTCGATAGTATTAATAATTGTACGGCTGGCCAGTCATTCAAAGGGTGAAATAATAGTAGGCTACTCTCAGGCCACAAATTTAATAATAAATTTGTAAAAGAAATAATTAAAAAGAATAATGTGTAACATGTAGACATTACCTTAACTCAGATGGGTATTCCGGCCACTGATTAGTCCACTCGGTCAATTCCTTGTCATCAGGCTCATGAGAGGCCGGGACTATTGTGGGTTCCTCTACAGTAAAATCAAACACCTCCTTCCAATCCCTCACATTCTTGGTGTGCTCGGTGTCAAAGTAACCCAACACCTCCTTGTCGTTCCTTCTGACCTTCCTCTTCTCCTCCAGGCTCTGCGCAAAGAACTTCCTCGACGCATCCTCGATCCTCTGGCGCTTCTCCAAAGGCACCCCATGGTTGATCACCTGGAAGAATCCCCACTCCTTACATGCATTTCCTATCTCTCTAACAACGCCCTCATCGACGGCAGAAACTTCGTCGGAGGAGTCTGTGGCGATAGGAGAAAGATCGATCAATGGGATGCCTTGAGCTTCAGTGAAGGAGATTTTGGGCCTGTGTTCAGGGTCTTGGAAGAAAGCTAGATCAACTTCTCCCATGGTTGCTGATTTTTTGAGATAATTACAAAGAGATGGTTTTCTTTTATAGCGTGAGATTGAGTTTGCTGTACAAGTACATTGATCCTAGACGGGTTTTTGGGATTGTACGTAGGAGGAGATGGTAGCTAGCTAGCTGGTTGTGTGACGTTTGCGCTTGCATGGCTAAATTGGATATTTGGTGGCAGAAAAGTCTAGCAGATTTCTAACACTATTTTCCTTTTGTAAATCAGATGTTTTAGAAATAGCCCCGCAGGGAAGCGATAAGACCGGCTTGAAATTGGTGAAAAATTCGGATTGGGTTGGGTTTAAGTGAAGAGATGGCCCAGTTCAGGTAGAAGCTGTCCAACACGGATTCCGCTTACATGCTGATATTTTAAGAGTGATGATAGGACCCAATTATTTTGTGAACTTTGGGTCAACTTTTGTCTTATTTTTTAATTTAAAAAAATTAAAAATAAAAAAAGTGTGTGAAGCAATAATATTTTTCTTTTATTTGGTATTTTAAAAAAAATAAAAAAAAATGTTTTTTTCTTCATAATAATGTCATCATTATGAAGAAAATTACCATTTTTTATTTTAAAAAATACCAAATAAAAAAATGACAAAAAAAAAAAATATTGCTTCACACATTTTTTCATTTTTCATTTTTTTTAAACCAAAGTTTGGTAAAATAGTTGGGCCTTTAACATTTTTCATATTTTAATAACATGTATGACGCAATCTAAATAACGATTAAGATTGAATCTCTCATAATTTCTCTTTTTTATTAAAAGCTTCTAAAAGTAAGATAACTTTTAAATTCAATTTTAACCGTTACTTAAATTACAGCATATATGCTGTTATTTTAATAATAGTATGTAAGCAGTCGCATTTGTCCAAGACTACGGATCCGAATCCCCTAGAATTCTTAGGGGCATTCTAGATTCTAGAATTCCAGATCTTGGCCCTTTAATTTCACCTAAAAGCTGGTGTTTCGCCACATGTCCCACTAATAATAAAATAATAAATAATTTTTAAATTTTAAATGATTTTCTTTTATATATTTTTTTTAAAATTTAAATATTATTTTATTATTAGTAAGACATGTGGCAAAACACTAGCCTTTAGATGAAATTAAAGAGCCAAAATCTAGAATTCCAGAATCTAAAATTTTCCTAAGAATTCAGGAGATCCAGATCCCAAGACTACCTTCAAATGACACAGAAGTCTTGCACAAAAACTTTCTCAAGACTACCTTCAAATGACACAGAAGTCTTACACAAAATCTCTCTCAAAGACGTGTTCAATTTGAAGATGTAGAGGGCAAGTCGTTTAATAATAAAGGCAGCAAAACAATTGATTGGCTGGGTGTGTATGAGTTGGTTTACCTGGCGGCTCTTACTCTGCGTTTGCTTGCTTACTGTCATGCCTATGCGGCCGACTCCAATCGAGGGTTATTCTTTTAAGTTATTTAGTTTGTTTAGTTACAATGTGTTTATCACTGCAATTTTTCACATAAAAATACACGATGTTAAACCAAATGGTAGCAAATGTATAGCTTGTAAATGTATTTTTTCTAAAAATTATGGTTTGAAAACATTAAAAAGAATTTGCATTTTCAAATATTTTAAAATCTAAATTGCGATTTTAAAGGCCAAATTGCGAGTTTAGTAATATTTAGTTGTAGGGTTAAACACTTTTTCAATACCTGTGTTTTGAGCTAAAATCAAATAGTCACCTTAGTTTTCAAAAATATCACAAATGGTACCTATGTTTATCAAATAAACCCACTTGATACTTATGTTAGGATTTCGTTAATTTTTTTAATGGAGTGCCACGTCACCCTTACACATGGCGTGGTATCTATGATTTCAAGGCGCCACATGGCGTGGTACTTAGGTTTTTGAGTGCCACATCAGATTAAATAATATTAAAATTATGTTAAAAAAAATGAAAATTAAAAAAAAAAAACTCAAAAATACTTGCGTACTTCCTAAAAAAAATCCATCGTATTCTCTCCATTCTCCTCTCCCCCAACCCTTTAGGTTTTTGCAGACCCAATTCCCATCTTTGCCATCCCTCTCTCAATGCCGTCGCCGTCCTTCTCAACACTGTCGTCGTCGCTGTAACGCCCCAGCTTTTTAAACAAGCCATAAGTGGGATTATCTAAATCCTTACTGCACAATGTTAGCTCTTTTTTTTTTTTTATCACAGTTTCCTCATAAATGTAAATGTACCAGAGCATCTAATTTAAACTTCATATAATATCTTCCTCCTCAACTAAGATTTCAGTTTCTTTAAACTCTGCCACAAACGGCATATCACTTACAGATAAATACATGCCAGAGCTTCTATCATTACTTCGTAACTTTTATCCCCAATACAATGAGTCACAGACGTCATATAAACAACTAGACTAACTATATTAATTTATGGTAGGATAACTCTTCAAGAGTACAAGCCATCTGCAAGCCTCAAATGTAGAAGTCTAATCAGGCGTGCGGGTCCTCAACAACCGTCTTTATCGCGACATCTGTAGAATCAATATGGTTTTATAGGTAGAAGTGTGAATTTACGATTCAATAAGTTCAAGCAAATTGACCATTTATAATGTGAGCCCATCTTTACTTGAAAATCAATCTTATCACCAATGTTTACTAAACAACCATGTATGCAGGGTTTTCATAAATGAATTTCAATAAACATATGGCTGAATGATAAACCAGCTGACAGATAATTTGATACATAGTAATAAATAATACTAATATTTGTCTTGCATTTTCTTATTACATAATTAACTTCACATTTCATAATATGAAGTAGTAAAACAATTCATAACATAATGAGTAAAACATCCGTTAAAATCTTCATAATTTAAGCATATAGCATTGCATAACATAACATATCATCATGACAATAAGTGAATTTATACTCTCACTTATCCACAGGAGTTCGCTAAGTGTTACCCTACTTAACCGCAAGGTGGCTAATAATTTATCTCTCTCATAGTTTTGAGGTGTTGAGCGTGTAACCCCACTCAACCGCTAGGCTGTTAGGCAACTTTGTTTCCCCCTTCCTAACATCGGTGTCAGGCGCATAATCCCTCCCTGACCGCTGGGCATTACATGCATTCATACATAGGATCATATTTTTCATATTATCATTGTTTTCACAAATCTTGTTTTCCTTCAAAAGCTCAGCTTCTTTTCATAAATCATTTCCTTTGGAAACACATTTTCATGTAAAACATTTCAAAATATATTCATATGTGTAACTAAAATAATAGGGCTCAACAAAATATACATAACATGCTTTTGTAAAATAATACAGGGTCAGTAAGTTTGAACTTACCTCTTTAAGCTTAAATATCCTTACTCGTAGTCTCTATCATTTATACATTTTTGCATCAATATCGTACTTTTCACATTAGCAAATATTTAACTTATTTTATTCCTAAGACTCATTTTAAATCTTAGGATCCTTAAATTACCTCGAGAAACATTATTTTCATGTTTTACCCTTATCTTAAAAATTTGAGCAGCATAACGACATCTTTCTAAAATATTATAATATCACTTGGGCATCATAACGACATATCTAAATATCTTAATACTATTTGGACATTATAACGACTATCTAGTATTTTTTTTGTATTTTCATGTGGGGCATTACTACGACATTAGTGTAATATTTAATTAAAACATCTAGCATTACTTGGGCATTACAACGGCGCTATTGTAAAATACCTAATAAAATTTAGGCAGCACAACACGCATTTGTAATATTTAAAAGGATGATTGAATATAATATCTATCCCGAAATATTCAATCACACTTTCTCGTATAATTTAGTCATTATAACGACGTAATTTAAATTCTAATGACTATACTTGACATAATTTAAAATATACTAACTAGAATTGACATAAACTAAGAATAAAAGAAATATACCTAACAATCCCACTTTAAATAGCTCTCCAAAATTTTTTTTACTAAAATATATCTCACTTTCTTTTTTTTTTTTTCTTTTCTTTCACTGTGCGAGAGGGAGAGGGAGCAGATCATGATTTTTAAAAGCAAGGCAAACTGGTCCTATTTATAGGCTATAGATTGGGAGACAACTGGAATTTTCACTAAAGATTGAAAGGTAGGCGCCGAACCACTTGCCACTTACAACACTGCAGCTGTTTTCACTTTTTCTCCTCCTTGCTGCTACTCCATCAGATATACTATACATGTACAACAAAAGAATTCCTGAAGATTCTACCATCCACGGCCAGCCCCTTCCTTAACAAGATAATATAAATATAATATATATATATATATATATATATCTATTGAGCATTAAATGCTCATCGTGCAACCCATTTCACATATATATATACATATATATTATAAACAAATATATTAATGCTCATCATGCAACCCATTTCATATATATATATACATATATATTATAAACAAATATATATATATTGATATGTATATATATATATATATAATCATATTAAATAAAACCATTATTTAATATACTAATATCTCCATTACCATTAACACTTAGGCACTTAATTAGGTAAATTTTAAATACCAAATAATTCACACTAGAAATTAGAACTAGTTCTAACTATCTATTTCTCAATTCTAACTAAGAATATTAACCTAAACATCAAATATATTTTCCTGATATATTTGATTTAACCTAAAAGCACAATTTAGACTAAAGCATTTTAAGTCATCCTAATAAATTTCTTGGGTATTACGGTCGCAATCCACTCCTCAACATGCCATCACCATATCGCAACTATTGGTCTTCCTCAACAAATTTTAAATTCAATAGGAAACGAACTTACCTTAGACGAAGGATAATGGTGGAAAATCTTTTCTCTGAGGAAGACCAATGGTGGCGAGATGGCGACGGAGTGTTAAGGAGTGGATGGCGATGGCGTGTTAAGGAGTGGATGACGATGGCGCTGAGGGGGATGGCAACGGCGATGGCGTTTAGGGACGGATGCCAAAGATGGTATTTGAGACTGCAAAAACCTAGGGATTGGGGAAAAGGAGAATGGAGAGAATGGATTTTCTTTTGTTTTTTTAGGGAGTTCGCAGGTTTTTTTGAAGTTTTTTAATTTTCA
Source organism: Carpinus viminea (assembly GCA_013348765.1). Classification (NCBI taxonomy): domain Eukaryota; kingdom Viridiplantae; phylum Streptophyta; class Magnoliopsida; order Fagales; family Betulaceae; genus Carpinus; species Carpinus viminea. The sequence continues at coordinate 15,281,054 of CP054669.1, read as the reverse complement.
TTTTTTTTTACATAATTTTAACATTATTTAATATGATGTGGCACCCAAAAACCCAGGTACTACACCACGTGGCGCCTTGAAACTGCAGGTACCACGCCACATGTAAAGGTGACATGGCGCTCTGTTAAAAAAACTAATGGAATCCTAACAGAAGTACTAAATGAGTTTATTTAATAACCATAGATACCATAAATGATATTTTTGAAAACTAAGGTAACTATTTGATTTTGGCTCAAAGCACAAGTACTAAAAAGACATTTAACCCTTAATTGTATTTTTAAATCTCACGTTTTAAAGTCACCATTTTTTACCACACGTTTTAAAATCCAAAACTCAAATAGACCCTAGTTAGAATTAGGGGTGGCTGGGTGGGTATCAGGGAAATCGTGATGGTTGGAGGTTTTCCACCTACCATACCGATGTTGTCGGTGAAGTCGGTAATTTCACCAACTTCATCTAGACTTTGAATATATTGACCGTTATTGTCACCAATGAGGGAGAGAGATCTTTATCTTGTTGTAGAGAGAGACAGGTGCTACGCATAAGACAAGAGAGATAGTCTTTCTGCAGAGAAAGTTTCTTCTTTGTACATGTTGAAATATATATATATATATATAATACTAAAATATGAAAGAGAAAGCAAAAGCGGAGAGAGACGTATGGGCTACATCTTGAATCTTTAATTAATATGTCTTAAACAATATTACATAACTCGCTTTTTATAGAAAAACAATGAGTAGTGAGCAAGAAATCTTAAAGTAATTAAACCCTAACTAAATAAGGCAACATAATAAAATAATATCAAATATTCTAACATCCTCCTCAAACTCAAGGTGTAAGCTTAAGTTTGGAAAATAGAATAAATTAAAGGCGTCTAAAGTCGATGGTTGGATCAAGGCAATGGCCCACGAGAAAGACTAAAAGTAACAGCTGGAGAACAGAGACAAGCCGCTAAAAGAATTTGGTTAAGGACCAGGCTGCAACTGACAATATTGACAGTCGGAGAACGAAAACTAGCCGCTAATCTTGAGAAGGGCCAAACTACGTTGTGTCAGGGTTCACCAACAAGAAAGACGAGAAAGGTTGAAAGTGATGGCTGGAAAAATACTGGAGAACAGAGACAAGCCGCTAAAAGAATCCAGTGAAGGTCCAAGCTGCAACTAACAATGAGGCTAGACAACGGAAACTAGCCATTAAAAAAAACCCTATGAAGGGTCAAATCACATTGTGCCAAGATTCACCAATAAATAAAACTGTTGATCACAAAAAAACTGGAACTTCGTCATAAGAGTGGTCGTACAAATTTAATTGTACTCGCCAATTGCACGAGTCGTTAAGCAATGTAGCGGGTGTGCAAGTGCGAGTGTCGAACCCACAGGGAATCGCGTCTGTTAAAAATTAATTCTAATGCCTAAACTAATCCTATCTTAACCTAGTCCCAACATTGAGCATATGGCGTGCAGAAAATAAACTAAGCTAAAAATGCAATAAAATAAAGAAATAAAAATGCTAAGGTCCCTAATCCACCTCACAATAAATTAATTAACATATAAACATGCTTAGCTCATATTTATTAAACATTTATGCTATTAGGCATATTCTAAGCGCTAACACATTGTCCATATTTTCGTCTATCGATGAAGCTCATATGCATATCCTATTGTTGTCACAAATCTTGTTGAACTACTCGAGGCAAACACTGTTACAAGAGGTCACAACGGATATTGGTCCGAAGACAAATCATCCGATGTATCTCTAGTTGAAACAAGTATTGACGTTTATCGATTTGTAAATAACAATCAACACATTTTTGTCACTAAAACGTATTGAAACGAACAAACATAAATCCAAACAACAGAAAAATATGAACTAAACATGAATATATATAAACAAATCCATAATGAAGGCAACAAGAGACTAAAATAAAATAAATGAAAGCATTAAATAAAATTGATGTTAGGAGTGTTTACAATGAAGAACGGGGAGGTTTTGGGCCACTAATGGCACCTAAAACGTATCCCAAGCGTGCAAACAAATGAAAACAACGAAATCCTATTTATAGACAAAATAAAACGTGCTGCCAGGTCAGGGGTGTGTTCGAACGCAGGTTGTGCGTTCGAATGCATTCCCGCATGTGTTCAATGTTCTGGTGCGTGTTCGACTGCAAAAGCTTCACCGCCATGTGTGTTCGAACGTAGGTGTTTGAGTTCGCACGTACTACGTTCGATTGCAGACTCTGCGTTCGACCGTAGATAACCGCTCACGGCGCAAGGTTGAAGCGATGAAGCATAGGGCCGGCTAATGCAATGCGGGCTTCAAGGGCTGACTAGACCTGCGTTCGAGCCTAGTCCTTACGTGCAACCGTAGGTGCGTTCAAAAGCACCAAGTGTGTTCAAACGCACTTGGCAGGGACTTCCATTTCTTCACTTTAAGTCCAATTTGCTCCTTTGTAGCCATGTTTTGATGCAAAGACCTGCAACACATTAAAACACTAAAACAATACAAAACATTAGATATTAACAACACTAAGGGCCTAACAAACATAAGTTAAGGGGGGTCCAATAAATAATATTTGACACCGATCAAATACCCTAAACTTACATTTTGCTAGTCCCTTAGCAAAACAAAATTGAAAACAAAACAAGAAACATAAATCAGTTTTCGTGGGAGAAACAATTACATTTAGCGTATGCAACAAGCCTTTTAAACCTCTAGGCATTCTGATGTAGATTAGAACCTAATTTAAATAAAAGACTAAAAGATAAGATAGGTCGTCCTAATCTACATCACATTTCCTAGAGGACGAGTGAAGTCTCGTGAGGATTTTTCAGGAATGACACCCACAAACAATTAGTGGCACTATGTTATTAATTTAGACAAAGCCTTTTACCCAAACACATGGTTCTCACATCATTAGCAAATTTAACATGTTAAACATATGAACCACATCATCCAGACATCCAACATCATTTCACTCAAGGTTGGAAAATTGAGACAACACATGCTTCATAAAGTGCAAAGTGTACTAATAACAAGATCATGGGGTTTCAATCATTCTCAAAAGACGTGTATCCCATAATTCAGAGGAAAACAAATGTGATAATTTAACCAAGGCTAGAATTGAAAGATGCAATTTTTTTGTGTAGGCTGTACAATGCTTGACTCCCTTAAGCTTCTAAATGACCTATGTAACGAGCGTTGGGCCAGTGACTCCCAAACCAGGCAGTTTTAGGGCACTAGATGTAAAGACATCCCTAGGACTTAATTACTCAAGTCAAAAGAGCTATGGAGCCTAAACTAGTCATACAATTTTTTAGTTGAAATTTCTCATCTTTTGACGTGAACATTCATTGCTTGGTCAAGCAAGAGGTCCGATTACTCAATGAAAACTCAACTTATTATGATTTTTTGATTTTTTTTTTGATTTTTTTATTAAAGCCAATGTTTTCATCATCACATCGTAAACCTAAAAATCTCAAGACACACACTTCAAAGTCAAATTTCATACCTCACAGACCCTAATGCTAGTGTGCATGTAAAAATATCGATCAAACAAGTGGAGTCTCTCTAATCCAACACATGAATCAAAAATTGGGATTTCTAATGATATGCAATGTTCAAACAAGTTAAATACACCAATGACATGCAATCCACAATTACGATGTAAGTTGTGCCCAATTAGAAACATAGCAACAATCAAAAAGAAAAAAAAAAATTTATATACATACAAAAACACATATATACAGACAAAAACAAAACAAATAAAATAGACAGACAAAGTGTTTGTCCACACTCCCAAACTTAAATGACACATTGTCCCCAATGTGGCAAGAGATACATTACAGTGGGATGAGGAGCCGAAGAGTGCAAAGTCCAAGGCTTCCCCCGAACTTAACATCAAAACACTTGTCAAAAACTAACAGCAATCTTTTTCTCAAGCACAAATATCAAATCGGTTAATTGCTGTTAGAACCTAAAACAAATAAAAACAAAATGACAGGAAATAAAATAACAAAAAGATAATAAATAAAAAATGCGGTGTAGAAAATAAAAAAGAAAATATACCGCACATTCTTTGCTCATATGGGTATCCAACCAATCCCTTCCATTCTTTCTTCTTTAAAATTTGATACCCCTCTGAAAGGATGTTCCGTCATCTTATGTAGCAAATTTGCTTTCTTTGAAAAATTTTCTTGGTATGTTTATTCCTATATTTGTACCTATCTCGTGATACCTTGAAAGTCTCCACATAAGATGGCTCTTTGAGACATTGAAAAAATGATGCTTGTGGTACATGTAGTGTCTCAAGAGGGATTGTGATTAAGGAGTGAACTTCAATACTCACTTCCTTGTCATTGGACCAATTTAAAATTGGCGGGGGCTCAATTTGCTCCTCCATTTCTTCTTTCCCATTCTCAGTCCGCATCTTAGGAGTGGGATCCAATAAGGACTTAGCTTGCTCATGTATCATGTCAATATCCAAATCAAACTCAAATTGAGCAAAGCTTTTTTCCAAAGGATCCTCAAGGCTTGACTCACAAAAAATCTCCTCTACAACTTCCTCACTTTCAAATGTGGTGGCGGCTTGGACATGCTCATGATGAGGATCGCAGGGGCAATCCTCATCAATGATGTACTGCCCTCTCGCCATCCCTAACTTTGAAATTCTTCTTCCTCAATTCTATTGAATTCAGAAACTAGATGACCAAACTGTCCTTCCAACCTTGCAACTGCTTCAGTGTTTGCCGAGTAATTCTAAGCGTCCATCCCGCGTCCATCTTTCGTCCATCCGGTGCTGACGTGGCGTGGTCCACGTCAATCAAAATTTTTTTTTTTTGAATTTTCAGGATATCAAAAACGCAAACGCCATTCCCCCCATCCCGCTCATTTCCTCCCGCTCCCGTTCACTTCTCTCTCAAAATCCGACGACGTCGTCCACCACAACGCTCACCAGATCCGGCCGCGAGCCACCCACAAGCAACATCGACTCGGCACCACAAGATCTCTGCGCTCAGGGCGACCACCAAACCCCACCGACAATCCGACCACCCGGACCCATCAAATCCGGCGGCGTCGTCTACCTGCGCCCACGGATCGACCGCGAGCCACCCACGGCCACCACCCACAAGCAACATCGACTCGGCGCCACAAGATCTGCGCTCAGGCGACCACCAAACCCCCACGACACGACCACGGACCCATCAAATCCGGCGGCGTCGTCACTAGCGCCCACGGATCCGGCCGTGCCACCCACGGCCACCACCCACAAGCAACATTGACTCGGCGCCACAAGATACTGCGCTCAGACGACCACCAAACCCCCACCGACAATCCGACCACCCAGACCCATCATCGTGGTTTTCCTCAAACAGTGAGGGCGATGAAGTCGTTTAGTGTTCGTTTGGTTTTCCAGGTTCGTTTCTAACATTCAATATTCCCCCCTTCTTCTCCTGTGTTTCCTATTGTTTCTCAATTTATTACTCTCTTTCTTGCAGGCGCAAACTTTCCGGTCGGCCCTATTTCCGATCAGGTACTCCATCGTCATTATTGTTTTTGTTTACTGTATTTGTCATATTATTATCGTCTTCATTTTATATTCTCGTGTACATGCAGCGATTTCGTGCATTTCTTATGCATGAATACATTCATTCAGTTGTGAAATCGAGTTGTTGCCTCAGAAAATGCTTTCATTTTTGAAGCTTGAGCGATTATAAGATTAAGCGTGGTTGTGGTAACCTTGTTGTTCTTTTTGTTATGCATTTTAGGGTTTGAAAAGTACTAAATCTGAGGCTCGTTTGGTTCTTAAGAGTCCAAAAAAAGGAAGCGTCTGAAAACAAAGCTTATGATGGAAAGGTTTATCAAAATTTAGTGAAGGTGTGAATTGTGGGTGGGCGATGAATTTTATTATTTGTTATATGAATATTAGTATCGGATAATATGTTTGGTGTGTTTGCAAAAGGAAGTAGAAGAAGGTGGGAATTGTTATTTTTGGAGTTGATAATTATGTAAACTTTGCATTTGAAAGTGCGAAGGCTGGTACAAATGGTTTTGGATCTCTTTTCTTCTTCAAATTGTTAATTTCTTGTGATTGGTTATGTAAGTCCTAAGATTTTCTGCTCTAACTCAAGTATCACATTTGAATTGAATTGGCAAGAATTCTCGTTAAGTCACACCCCAACCCGAAATGCATATAGGACTATTTATCAGAGAGAATCGTTTGGGTAAAAATTAACTCAAGGTAATGATTGGAAATTATTAGCATTGTTTTCTTGCTGCATTGATGGGACTATTTATCAGTCAAATGCATCATACTCATGCCCTATTATTGAACACTAATCTGGAGAAATGTTTTGCTAAGCGGTATGTTGTATATGATTTCCCTCCACGAGGCCCTAGTTATAAATGGTATTAATTTCATAAGCCATAACTTAATTTAAATATCCATTTTGGTGTTGAAAAGCTTGGCTTCTTGGCAAAGATTTTTTTTTTTTCTGAATTATTGTGCTAATTGGCATATTGTTCACATGCTTTGTAGATGGACGGTGAAGCGGTCATCAACATCAAAGCGAGAAGTTCAAGGACAAGGTGGACAGCACCCTTGATAAAATATTTGCGCCAACAATTGTGAGCTTGTGGTTGTCAACCAAGAATAGCACTTGGTTGTATGCATTGATGACTCGGAGGAGGTTTGTCTCTCACCGAGTCTATTGGAATTATTATGACGCATTGCAATTAATCAAGTCATTTTCTTTTGGTCATTTTGATTTGGAAGGAGCGAGCTTTGTTCGTTTGAAGATTTGGTAGGCTCTTTCTATCGAGTAGATTCTAGGGTTTCTTTGGAGTATTCATCTGGAGTCGTGGCCCATGTTGAGGATTTCATATGCAGCTTATGTTACTCATTGAGGCTTCTAGATTGGGGAAAAATTGTTGCTTGGTATCCTCCAAAGAGGAAAGAGGAATGATTGAGTTCGCCTATTTGAGTTTTAACATGTATTCTTTTTCCTTTGCTTATGGCTCGGCTGTTTGGCACGAGGAACTAACATTTTCAATGAAATTGACTGCAGAATGCTCAAGATTTTCTTCCACCTACTTAATATTGCCTCTGCTTGTAGTGAATGTGCATGCAAACCAAAGCAATTTTCATTTTCCATAATCATGCATAACCACAACCCTCACATGTCCCTTTAATATTCATTCATCCTTCAACATCACTCACCTATAAATGTAAATTCCGTTGAAAAATAGAACTCTTAAAGTAAAAAAAGAAAGCTTTTAAAAAAAAATTAAAAAATACCTTAATTTTATGTTCTTTCAAGAAGTATGTTTTGAATGACTTATTTACATTGTGTTTAAGAAATTGTTTTTAAATAAAAGTTCTTTTGGAAAAACCTTAAAGCTTTGTTTGAACCATCTTTTAACCCTTTTTGACCCATAAAAGAGTTTTAATTTTTTTTACCAAATGAGTATTTTTTTATCTTCAAACATACTTAAAACACACTTTTAGACTTCTCAAATGCCCACTCAAACAAGCACCAAGTATTAAAATCATTTTTTACCCTAACACAATCTCAAGATTGCTCTAAAAGTTTGGTTCTAATCATGATCGTCTTTCATGGCACAATCAATTTCCACTGCAAGGTAGAATTCTCATAAGAAGGCCAAATTTTGATTTCCACTCTGCATAAATTACAGTAGTACGAAATTGAACATGCGGATAATTCTCTCTCAGGTGTCAAAGAGATTGATATGCGAGAAGAAAGCATCAAACTTAATAGAAAGTGCACGAGAGGTCAAGAATCTCTCATGTAAACCTTAGAGATTGCCAAGTGCCAAACACTACTCAACCACAGCCAACAAGTCACTTGATCTACAAAAGCAGTGCTTGGCATCCGTTCCCAAATCCACCTGAAATAGCACCAAAGAATTTTTTTCAATTGATGATGATAACACTAATTTTTTGATTGGTAAATAACCACACATCCCATTATAATGCTAAAGGTGACGAAAACTTCAACAACAACAATAAAGGAAAACGGACTATTAGTATATGTAGGCAAGTTTGAATATACCTACACATGACACCATTAATAGATAAGCTGCAAATAACTAGACATTAATGTCAGTGAATTCATTGCTTACTACATAGTTATCTGACAAAAAAACACTATTGTGACTAAATGATCATGAGTAGTCAAAATTGGACAAGGCTATCCAAATATCAAAGCCAAAAGGATTAAGAGATGCTTTGTGATAGTTAAGACCCAAATTTACTCTAAATCATGGAGATAAAGGCAAAACAGATGATTAAAGGCAACAGATGATAAAAGCAAACAGAATCAAGACAATACGACTAGTCTCCACAACATCAATATCTCCACATTTTGCCATCCTCAAAATAAGTAGACAAGTAAACCTAAAATTATTTACAACCCTTTTTCCTTATCCTTAAAATCCATATAATTTGTAAACTAATAATTATAAGGACTCCAAGTTTTCAACTCATTGCAAAGCACCATCATACAACATCAATATCTCCACATTTCGCCATCCTCAAAATAAGTAGACAAGTAAACCTAAAATTATTTGAAAATCAATGACAATAAACTCAGGCATTTATGTTGAATTGTTTATATCTACAACAAAATAAGCATCAAAGCATCACCCCATTTAGATGATAAGGCAACTAACCAAACATTTCTTTGATATGGAAAAATTTTATTCATCGAGAAAGTTTAGGTTGCGAAGCATCAATGTTGTTTCACTACAATTCATTGCATAATCATTACCAAAAACTGAACATGTTTTGATTGCTTACCTTCTTTCCGACCTCCACTTCCCCAACCTCGGACCAACAGAGAGAATCAAACATATATTATATTGCTCGTCAAAACATCTAGAGAAACAACTTATTTTAAAAACAAAAGAACAAGTTTTCAATTTTGCTTACCTCTCCCATAAGATACCGCTCAAATTTAACGGTGATTTGGGCAATAAAACTCCACCAGATGATTTCAAGCATAAGACATTTCATCCATCAACATGACGACTAGGATCATACATGAGTAGCTTATTTATACAATGCAGTACTCTTGGCAACCATTACTTACAAAGTACCATGTGACAACCAATCAACTCACACTGTACAAGTATTATGGTCGAGTGAAATTTGTTTATTTTTTGTATACCTAGGCAAAATAAATATCATGGACTGAATGATCAATGCCCAAAAATCTGTTGTTTTCCATTCTTCCCTTTCTCTCTTGAAATAATACCAGCTCATACTAGGCTAATGGCCAAGAGGTCGGTCCAGTTAAATTTTGCAAGAGATGGAGAAATTACATATGAAATCAACCCATGCACCTCCAGCCAAAACAGGATGACATACAGAGCTTATAGCACACTACTTTTAAGTTAAATCAATCAGTTTCAAGTATAAACACTTAGGGGCCCATTTCAAGAAGCTTCTGTCAGCACCAAAAGCACAATTTCTGTGCATTTACAACACACAAGAAAGTTCTTCAGCGCCAAAACAGGCTGCCACAATTGTTACAACTATCTATTGAATCCCACATTGCCCTAAATCACTGATTTTGCCGTCATATATTTTTCAACACAAGTATGGGACTTCCAATAGTATATTGTAGACTTTAGGTGATAGACTTTTAGTAGTGTTGTCTCTTCAGCCTTCTCATATAGAGGTGTAATATTTGTGATGCTTTAGTTCTTTTCCATATTAGTATCAAACTCTCTCTTCTTGTGTGGAATCTGTACAATTATAATAAAACTTTTGCAGCGATAATCTCAACAGAAATCACATAACAAAACATAAGCAGTGAAAGAGAAGACAAACCTCGGGCAGCTGCTCAAGACGAATGAGAACTCTATCAGCCTGTGGAACCACCTGCAACACAAAGTTACCACCACTAAGTATCAAATTAAAAACCCATATAATTTTTAGCAACAATAAACAAAACCCAGATAATTTATGACACAAATATACTAACTTTGAACTCAGCAGAATATAGAAAACCTGTTTGTGTATGAAAATTATAACACAACAGAAAACCCCAAAATCGGATCGACCACTCCAAACATAAACCCAGAAACAAAAAAACCACGTGCACAAGAAAACAAGTAGAGAAAGAGAGAGTATTCTGAGAATCGAGCCAATGATGGGTCCGTGGTTGGGTTGTCGGTGGGGGTTTGGTGTTCGTCTGAGCGCAGTATCTTGTGGCGCCGGAGTCGATGTTGCTTGTGGGTGGTGGCCGGTGGGTGGCTCGCGGTCGGATCTGGTGGGCGTTGTGGTAGGTCGCGGTTGATGGGTGCAGGTGGTCGGATTGTCGGTGGGGGTTTGGTGGTCGTCGAGGCGATATCTTGTGGCGCGAGTCGATGTTGCTTGTGGGTGGCTCATGATCGGATCGTGGGCGTTGTGGTGGGCAGCGTCGCGGATTTTGAGAGAGAAAGTGGCGGAGCGGGGCGGAGGGAGAGTGAGAAATGGCGGGATGGGGGAATGGCGTTTGCGTTTTTGATATCCTGAAAATTCAAAAAAAAAAATTTTTGATTGACGTGGACCACGCCACGTTAGCACCGGATGGATGAAAGATGGACGCGGGATGGACGCTTAGAATTACTCGTGTTTGCCACAGTGGCATCTATGATTTCTTGACAAGGTTGGTTGATTGTTTTCCTAAATGCCTCGAGTGAGTCTTCTAATGATTGTTCTTGTGACGCAGGAATGGTGGGTTGGCCAATTAATTCCCTGAATTCCTTAAGAGTTTCCTCTAAAGAAGATTGCTTAGGAGGATAGTCATATGATGAATGGGAAGAAAATTGGTTGTTGAACTGCGGATATTTAGGATTTTGCAGTTCATCAACTTGGGGAGCAAAATTTTCCATAGCATGATCATGCCACGAAAAATCAGAATGGTTGCTTCAGTCTGGGCTATAAAAATTTGAATTTGATTCAAACCGAATTTGGGGCTCATGAGAAAAATTAGAAAATTGTCCCCAATGTGGACAATCACCTAAACTATAGTAAAATTTGGAAGCAATGTGAACATGGCTCATGTGGGTGAAAATTGGTAGGATTTGGCGTCCTACAACTAGGGGAAACATTGAAATAATTGAACGGAAGACTCATACTTCACCCAAACAGTTCAAAATATCCCATATGAAACAATAGCAATTTACAAAAATAAAATAAACAAAAACTTAATAAAAATAAACAAAACTATAAACTAACAAAACAATAAACTAATCAAACACAATAAAAATAAACTAACTAAAACTAAAAACAACAAGCAAATAAATTAAAATAGGCAGAATAAATAAATAATAATAAACTAATAATTAAACAAAAACAAAAAATAAAAAATAAAAGCGGCACATACAACACTTTTGCATTGGTGCAACTAGTTAAGGTGCGCTCGAGCGCAGGTCTCTGTGATCGATCGTAGACACGTAGGTATGCAAAAATGTAGTATGCGATGTGCGTCGTTCGATCGTAGGTGTCGATCGATCGCACTAAGCGTAATCTGATTACATCAGGCGCGTGCTCCTGCGTGTATACTAGGTGGAGTGTGAGCTGGAATAGACTCAAGTGCGTTTGATCGCACAGGGTGCAATCGATCGTACTATCACAAGCTGAAATTCCAGGGACTCAACATAAGCTAAAAGCAGGAAACCAAAACACTAATCTAATTTTTTTTTGGATTTTTTTATACAAAAGCACGAAACAAAATAAAATAATTGCACAATTAAAATAACTAGTAGAAAGATAAAATTAATCTTAGCAAAAAAAAAAAATCAATTCCAACAAAACATCGATTCCCCAGCAACAGCGCCAAAATTTGGTCGTACAAATTTAATTGTACTCGCCAATTGCACGAGTCGTTAAGCAGCGAAGGGTGTGCAAGTGCGTGTCAAAAATTAATTCTAATGCCTAAACTAATCCTATCTTAACCTAGTTCCAACATCGAGCATGTGGCGTGTAGAAAATAAATTAAGCTAAAAATGCAATAAAATAAAGAAATAAAAATGCTAAGGTCCCTAATCTACCTCACAATAAATTAATTAATATATAAACATGCTTAACTCATATTTATTAAACATTTATGCTACTAGGCATATTCTGAGTGCTAACACATTGTTCATATTTCCGTCTATCGATGAAGCTCATATGCATATCCTATTGTTGTCACAAATCTTGTCGAACTACTCGAGGCAAACACTATTACAAGAGGTCACAACGGATATTGGTCGGAAGACAAATCATCCGATGTATCTCCGGTTGCAACGAGTATTGACGTTTACCGATTTGTAAATAACAATCAACACATTTTTGTCACTAAAACATATTGAAACGAACAAGCATAAATCTAAACGACAGAAAAATATGAACTAAACATGAATATATATAAACAAATCCATAATGAAGGCAACAAGAGACTAAAATAAAATAAATGAAAGCATTAAATAAAATTGACGTTAGGAGTGTTTACAATGAAGAACGGGGAGGTTTTGGGCCACTAAGGGCGCCTAAAACGTATCCCAAGCGTGCAAACAAATGAAAACAACGAAATCCTATTTATAGACAAAATAAAAGCGTCTTTGCCGAGGTTAGGGGTGCGTTGAGCGCAGTTGTGCGTTGAGCGCACTCTATCGTTGGCGTTACGGTGTGCGTTCGACCGCAAAAGCATCATAGCGCCGTGTGTGTTCAAACGTAGGCGTTTGAGTTCGCACGCAGATAACTGCTCACAGCGCAAGGTTGAAGCGATGGAGCATAGGACCGGCTAGGGTAATGCGGGCTTCAAGGGCTGACTAGACCTGCGTTCGAGCCTAGTCCTGCGTCACGACCGTAGTGCGTTCGAACACAAGTGCGTTGAGCGCTCACTTTAAGTCCAATTTGCTCCTTTGTAGCCATGTTTTGATGCAAAGACCTGTAACATATTAAAACACTAAAACAATACAAAACATTAGATATTAACAACACTAAGGGCCTAACAATCATAAGTTAAGGGGGTCCAATAAACAATATTTGACACCGATCAAAGAGAATGCTAGAAAACACCAGAGTCATAAGACTTTTACTAAAAGCCATAGAAACAGGAGAGTAACTCTAATACCATGTTGAAATATATATAAAATATAAAATACTAAAATATGAAAGAGAAAGTTGAAGCGGAGAGAGACGTATGAGCTACATCTTGTATCTTCAATATGTCTTAAATAATATTACATAACTATCTTTTTATAGAGAGATAATGAGTAGTGACCAAAAAACCTTAAAGTAAATCCTAAACTACATAAGATAACGTAATAGAATAATATCAAATATTCTAACAATAAACAAGGAGAAGATATTGCGAAAATATGTCTTAAAAGAGATAGCCTCGTAATTCGCATTGTGAAGTAGGAAATGCAAATTAAGTTGTGTATAAACCAATCCAAAAAAAAAGTTTTATGGCTACATATTAACTAGAAAACTTGTATACAAACTAAAAAAAAAAGAAGAAGAGCTTTTTGTTGCAGAATACTATGTTGGCAATGTCCTTGCGCTTGGAAATAGCAAAGACACAATGTCAATCACTAATACACAAATTGATACATGCATCCTATGAAAGCTCAGACTTGTCCTCATAAGAGAAGAGAGAAAGAAAGATAAAGCGTTTACAGTGGTAAGCAGTTAATGCACTCCAACCAAAAATATAAAATTGGTTACTATTTTAAACTCACTCACATACACTTGGGCAAGAGGGACAGAGAGAGCGTTGAGTTTTGGAGCTTGAGAGAACGTCGACAACTGCGTGAGACTAAGAGAATATGGACTTTTCTTATTGCATTTTCTGAATGGAAACGACAATAGCAAATAGAAGTGAGTTTCAACCTTTCCAATTAAGTTAGTGTTTTATTTTACTTTTTCGGAGATGTAGAATCTAGAGTCCGTTTGTTTGACATAAAAGAGTGTCATTTGGATTATATATAGGGGTAATTATCCTTTCTCCCCACTAACTACCACACGATTACCATTTGTTTCTATGAACAATCAACTTTACATTATAACCCCATTAAACTACCATTTTGTTACCTAAATACTCCTTCTGTCAATCAACGCCCTTAAGTTGAACGGTTAACTATACCGTTCATGACACTGTTTCGTTAGTCAACAATACTGTTCACGGTAATGTTCATACACGTGACACGTTGACCATCATGTTTAACGTCTTGGACTGACGGTAGGGGATCTTTGGTAACGAAATGGTAGTTCATGAAGGGTATAATGTAAAATTGGTAATTCAGTGAGAGTAAATGATAATCAAGTAGTGAATTAAATGAAATTACCCTTATATATATTTTTACAAAATAATGCAAGTGGTTTGGTTTTGTTCAAAACCTGATTTCAAAGAATTCATTTTGCCTACTGATCGACTTGATGTCGGTAGGGAGATTTCATGCTATCTAGTGATTGTCAATTGTCGGTGGTGGCTTGGCATTGGAGCGATGACAAACAATATACCGAAATATAATTTGTTACACATATATTATTTAAATCTAATTGGGTATCTTATCTGTATATGATGCTTATAGGAATTTTTTGGTGAATTAGACGATGTGCGGTAGGCCAGACGTCAATCTGTGCAACCCTAGTTAGAATAGTTGGCAATTGGCACAAGATTTCTTCCAAACTTGCTGGATGAATTAAACACGAGATTCTTATTTGCATTTTTAATGGATAAAGAATTTTTTTAAAAAATTTTCAAATTAGGTTAGAGAAACTTCCTTCAACACAATCTATAAAAATGTCATGTGTTCCTTTGCATCTGAAAAGTACATGCTTTTTTTTTTTTAATTGCAATGAAAAAGTTATGATAAATTTTGTGAAAAAAGACATGTGCTTCTCACTCCATTATTCATATTCAAAAGGAAAAAGTACATACTCCCATAAAACTACTATTCCGTTGTCAATGCCCCAAACTACTAATTGGGTAAATCACTCCCTCACTTTGTGTAACGTCTCAGTGAAATTAATTAACTGGTAATTGATTTCATAGTTCGCCTATCACTCTTATTCTACAGGAAATAAAATTCAGGAATCTCATCATCTCCAAAGAGAGTATGTAGTGGAAGACTTTAAACTTATAACAAGAGAAAGCTACAATGTAAGCACACAATCAATAGATGACCAGAGTAAAACTTAAAGTATCATAACATAGATAAACTCTTAAATTTCGAAGTCATAGATCAATTGTCAAAATATGTTACACACCACATCTAATTGTACTAAAGCATAATTAAAGCCCACATTTAACAAGGTACATCATAAAATTTATCTCAATCATATCTTGGTGGGTGATGTCATCAGAATCCCACATAAACTTGAGCCACATGGGATCTAGATTCTAAAAAATGATCCAAATAAAGTCTTTCACAATAATCAGATGCCTCATTGAATTCATCTTCTACTAAACTATTTATAACAACATACGTACACATATAGGAGAAAAAGATACAATAGTAAGTTTGATGACTTAGAAAGTATAAATGTATACGACGTACAAGTCATTACATAGTGAACTTGATTGTTTATAAATTACATGCAGTATTATAAAGTCACAGTTTATCATGGATACAATATAGATATAGTAATACATGCAGTAATATGATAATCAAGTCATAGTTTAATTCCACATAGTCTATCGGAGATATTACTTATTTCTGACAAGGTTGATCGTGTCCCGAATGATCTATAATATAATACCAATGGCACATATATTGCACGCGACCATCCATAGTACTATCAACCTGATCAAGTGTGACCTCAAATAGCCCACATCACTACTAATTTATGTCATGTTGTGACCCGCTAATGTTCAAAAATAGCTGCAGTGGTCATGAACAATGAGAACTTCTTTGTCCTACTGTTGTACTTCATATATTATCATATCGTAAAGAATAAATAATGCAAAAGTTTTATGAGTCAAGTCATTGAAGCATATTCCATTATTCTTATTTACAACATTGCTTATCTCTCCAGTGAACCACATCATGCTTCCAAATTAAGTCTCGACTCCAATAACATAGTACTACAAGAAGCTGAATATTATTGCTTGGCTTTCTATACATTATACTGCCTCTAATCAGCTTACTCTTAATTATATCCTAAAATGATAGATTTGGATGTTTTCAACATTGAGCTTCTGGAAATTACTGCGCTTTTTGGTAACCATAAACTTTCCCCAACTGTATTCTCTATATTTAGCAGGGTTTTGCTCATTTGTCAGCTCCTCCAAGGGCTTAACCAAGGTGTAGTGTGCCGGGTTGAAGAAAAATGGAATGGAGAATCTTTCCTTCTTTGGGTTCACCATCGCTCTGTGTTCCACGCTCTCATACTTGTCATTGCTCCAAACCTGAGTAATTTCCATTCCATAAGTGAAACTGGCCAACAATAAAGGCCTCCAACGACATAACAATTTACATATATGTATAATAATTTTAGTTGGACCAGTAATTATATCAATAAATTTGGATACATATATGCATATGCGTGTATGGACTACATAGAGAAAAATGTGACATACTACCATTACACATATACTTGGATTGAGACAATGTACACAACTTTCTTCTGTGAACGTTTACTCTTTTCCTGTTATATATGATAATATTATAAAATTTCCATGCAATTTGCTTGTAAACGGTTTATTGGGTTTTTACTTGACAGAAAAATGTTGGCTTTTATGACAATCTGAATGATTTATACTTCATTTGTAGAGATTGAAAATGGTACCTGAATGATGTCACCAACATTGATGATATAAGCATCCGCGGTGGGGTTAACCCGAATCCACTCTCCATCAGTTTTCCGCTTGACTTCCAATCCTCCAACATCATCTTGAGCAAGGATGGTTAAGGCACCAGCATCCTTGTGTCGACCAACGCCGAGCGCCAAGTGAGGGACAGGGCAAGGTGGATAGTGATTGAGGCGGATAAAGCTTGTTTGGTCTTTAAAAAAGCCATAGAACTCATCTCCTGGTAAGCCCAGGCTGAGAGCCACCAGTTCCATCAACTTGTAAGCTAGTTTTACCATCTCTTGAGCATATTCTTGGCATGCCTCCCTGGTAAAGGGAATCCATCAAATCACATACATTTAAGTTTATTACCTGGATTTGGCGTCAAAATCAAACATTTCATTGTTCTTTTAATCAAAAGAAAAAACCATTTTCTTTTTTTTTTTTTTTGGTAGTATTAATTGTATGACTGGCCACTCCTTCAAAGGGTGAAATAATAGGCGACTACTCTTCACTTACAGATCACCCCAATCAATCCCTTGAGGTGGGAGACCACTACATCAAAGAAAAACACTTCTGAAGAAGTGGTCCGAAGACCCCTGTACTTACTTTATTTTTTAAAAAACTTAAATGGCTACATCCAAGTAGTTTATTTTGAATAATTGACATAGGTCTTTAGAGTTGTAGGCCCATGCATTGGAAACCAACCCCTTAAGAGAGTTTCTCAACACGGACAAGACATCAAATGATCAGGAAGGTATGATGAGTGTCTGCAGAAGTAATGCAAAGTTATTCACCTAAAAGATTTGAGCACTATTATATTTTACTACTGTTAAATATATTATTGAATATATTATAGAGAGCAGAAGGAGAGGGAGAAGAGAGAGAGCGGAAACATAAAATAGACTACATTATATTGAGTAGCTTAATAATAATGAATACAGAAGCCTCTATTTATAGAGAGGCAAGTAATCCAGTAGACTAAGGAAATGTAAACCTTGTAGACATATAATAGAAGTAAATAACCTAACATAATATTCTTAACATCCCCCCTCAAACTCCATGTGTAAACTTGAGTTTGGATAAAAGAAAAGGAAAGAAAAATGAAAAATAACCTAACATAATATTTTTAACATCTCCCCTCAAACTCAATGCGTAAACTTGAGTTTTGGTAAAAGCAAAATGAATTCGCCAAAAAAGCTACTTGTATCGAAAGAGTTGTCAAAGTAATGCCATAAAAGTTATTAGTTCAATAGTAGATTTTGCACTGAATTGAGCCATGCATTTAAATAGAAGCTTGGTTTACTAGGTTGTAATTTGACTTGAAAACCATATACTAGTAATGAAGAAGTTTGCCTGGTCGGCTAAGAAAAGTAGGGCCGGTTAAAAGGGGCTTGTTATGCCTAAAACCCATGGACCGTCTCACCTGGTCAACTGAGCTAAAGTCTGACCCAAAAATGCTAACTAGTAGATTGATTAGACTGGTTGAAGAGGCTAATCATGCCTGAAACCCATGGATCGTCTCGATTGGTCGATTGAGCTAAAGTTTGACCCAAAAATGCTAACTAGTAGATTGACTCGGCCAGTTGAAGAGGCTAATCATGCCTGAAACCCTTGGACCGTCTCGCCTGGTCAGCTAAGCTAAAGTTTGACCCAAAAAAAAATTCTCACTAGTAATGGATCAGTGGCTTAGGAGAGGCTGTAGTGACTGGTGATGGTGGCATTTGACAAGGCATAAGTGGGCAGGTTGAAAGGGGCTACTTTGGCCCGTAAAAAACTATCTGACCTGAGAGTGCCTATCAAATTGAACAATGCATGAACCAACTTGAACCACATAAAACAAATGCCAAAAGCAAAAATAGATCACAAATTTGAAATCAGGACGAAAAATTGAGTAGAAAACACATGGTCAACTTTTTTAGTGGGCAAAGTCAACGGTTAGCATTGAAAAAGTCAAAAGTCAACCAAAAAGGTCAACTCTACAAGGCGTTGGGAGACCTAACATGTGGCAAAGGGCTAGGGCTGACGTGGTGGTCTCTTTGAAGGACACGTGGCAATTGAGGAGGAGGCAGAAGAACGAGGCACGTGTAATACATGCGCATAAGAGATAGTGGCACTAGGAGCGCGTGAAACCCACACGCAGGAGCTTTTACCGGCACGTGGGGGCCCGTGCAGTGTCCGATGGTGGCGTGCTTAGTAGGGATTTGATCGTCGTTGTTGGATCTGTAAGGTGGACCGGCAACCTTTCTGATCAGGCCAATGTGGCGCGTGGAGGAGCTGTAGTGGCACGTGGAAAGACGGACATAACCTTTTGGGGGCACGTGATGGCGCATGGAAGCTTAGAATTGGCTAAGATTGCACAGATCCATCGATTCGGGGGGAGGAGGTCATGGTAGTGGCGCGATTGGCTTGGGCAGCAACTGCCAGAGGAGCTCAAAGGGCCGATGACCACGGATTTTCCAAAGGAGGTCGCAGAGGTAGTGACGGAAAACGTCAAAGACGTTTATTGAAGGCCAGAGAAAAATGACTTTGATACTATATTAAATATATTGTTGAATATATTATAGAGAGCGGAAGAAGAGAGAGAAGAGAGAGAGCGAAAGTATATAATAGACTACATTGTATTAAGTACCTTAATAATAATGAATACAAAAGCCTCTATTTATGAAGAAGCAAGTAAACATATAATAGAAGTAAATAACCTAACATAATATTCTTAACAACTATTATCTCAATAAAGATGAGGGTAGCATGATGGGTGCTGTTGGAACAAGGGATGCAAATTTCTTCACCAAAATGAGAAATACTTTAACCACATCAATGAAAAAAATTACCTTTTTATTGTACTACTGCCTCAATAAATAAATCTTGCAAAGTGCTAACAAAGCCTAGAAGCACACTTCTATAACAATGAAGGCTCTTAGTACCAAATTTAATATTCATCACAATTCACAAATATATCGATATTTTTTGTCCAGCTATGTTAATTGAAAAGTTCAAAATCATTGAGCTGTTCGCCACATTTTTTTACAAACCATAACCAGCTTATTCTTTGATGAATGGTAATAAATTGACAAACAAGAAGAAAATAATTTAATTAAATTTACTATTTTATACGGTTTAAACTTTTGAGATAAGTCAGGATCTAATAGAAATATGAGACTAGAGATTTCGAACCTTGTCATCTCCCTTAATCACTTTCTAGTTCAAATAAAAATTTAAATTTACAATTTTCTATTACCTTTGATGAACAACCAATAAAACAAACAACTCACCAACAAATTCTATTATGTCTAAAGATTTGAGAAGAATCTACATGATCGTGTTAAATTACCTTAACTCAGGCGGGTAGTGAGGCCACTGATTAGTCCACTCTGTCACTTCCTTGTCATCAGGCTCATGAGAAGCCGGGATTAGGGTGGGTTCCTCTATAGTAAAATCAAACACCTCCTTCCAGTCCCTCACATTCTTGGTGTGCTCGGAGTCATAGTAACCCAACACCTCCTTGTCGTTCCTTTTGACCTTCCTCTTCTCCTCCAGGCTCTGCGCAAAGAACTTCCTCGACGCATCCTCGATCCTTCGACGCTTCTCCGAAGGCACCCCATGGTTGATCACCTGGAAGAATCCCCACTCCTTGCATGCATTTCCTATTTCTCTAACAACGCCCTCATCGACGGCAGAAACTTTGTCGGAGGAGTACGTAGGGATAAGAGAAAGATCGATCAATGGGATACCTTGAGCTTCGGTGAAGGAGATGTTGGGCCTGTGTTCAGGGTCTTGGATGAAAGCTTGGTCAACCTCTCCCATGGTTGGTGATTTTTGTTTGTGCAAGGAGATAACGAAGAGGAATGGTAGGTTTTATAGCATGAGATTGAGTTTGCTGTACATAAATCCTGGACGAGTGGAAGGGATTTTGGCATTTTACGTCTAGGTTGGGTGACGTTTGCGCTTGCATGGCTATGTTGGATATTTGGTGGAAAAGTCCGACTTGAAATTGTTTTAGGATTAGGAGATGGCTAGCAAATTTCTAATATACCTGCAGGGAAGCGATAAGACCGGCTTGAAATTGGTGAAAAATTGGGATTGGGTTGGGTTTAATTAAGTGAAGAGATGGTCCGGTTCAAGCAGAGAAGATGGCTGTCCAAACCCACCTTCAACCAGTCAATCAATCAAATGCCACACAAGTCTTACACAACAACAACAAAGACGTATTCAATTTGAGGATATGTAGAGGACGAGACTAATAATAAGAAAGCAAAAGCCAAAAGGAATTGATTGGCTGGTGTATGAGCTGGGTTACCTGGCGGCTCTTAGGGTAGAAAACTGGAAAGGGTAAAGTATATACACATACTACTCTCATAAAATTACCACTTTATTGTCAATGCCCTAAACTACTAATTGTGTAGATCATTTTCTCACTTTGTGTAACATTCAAGTGAAATTAAGTAATTGGTAATTGACTTCACAGTTTATTTCTTAGTCTTATTTTACAGGAAATAAAAATTCAAGTATCTTATATATCCTCTCCGAAGAGAGTCTTCAATGAAAGAATTTAAACTTATAACAAGAGATAACTATAATGTAAACCCACAATAAATGACTAGAGTGAAACTTAAAGTATCATAACATAGATAAACTCTCAAATTTCAAGGTTAAAGACCAATCATTAAAATATGTTACAGATCATATCTAATTTTTCTGAAACATAATTAAAGCATACATTTAACAAGGTGCATCATAAAATTATTATTATTATTGTTATTATTTTGTAACAAGATTGCATTAAAACACAAGAGCACAGTACAGCCCTTCAAGGAGGAAAAACACAGAAGGTGGTTCAAGACCACTACAATAAGATGGAGGAGAATAAAAGGGGTGGGGGAAGATGGGAATGCAGCCCAAGCCTTGGAGGACTCTTGCATGACCCGAATGCCACATGATGGGTGCAAAAGTTTGCACTTTTGTTAATCTTCTTTGCCTCCCACTTAAAAGAGTGAGGAGAAGAGCTAAGGTGTCAACTATAAGCTTTTCTAAAAGCCAATCATGGATGATAGCAAGAGAATTAAGAGCCAAAATCACATGGAGTCCCTTTAGAACAAAATGATCCAAATTCATTGAAGAGGCTAAGGAGGCAGCTAGAAGAGCTCCTTGAGCTTCACCATAATTCGGAGGCGGGGAGAGATCGAGAAAGCGACTTTGAGGATGGAGCCAGTGTGTTCTCTACAAACAGCTGCTTGGTGAGAAGTGATCTCTTTTAGCCGCGTCAAAATTGATTTTGTAGGAACCTTTTTGTGGAGGAATCCATACTTGAACTTCTGGAGTAAGGACAAAGTACCAGGCAGCTGCATGATCAAGAGCTGCTTTCTTGATGGAAGAGGCCAGCTTTACAGTATCTGGGATAATTCCATCATGAATGGCTTTGTTCCTGCTAAGCCATAACACATCACAAAGCACAGAGGAGTAAATTTGAAACAGGTGACTATCCTCTTGAGGTATACCAAAAATAGCATAAGGAGAAATGATGCCTTTGACCCAACTGGAAAGTGAAAGAGAAGACCATGCCATGGAGTCTAGGGGCCAGAATGATGATCTCCATGCAATCCTAGCAAAGCTACATCTAAAAAATAAGTGAAGAAGAGAGTCTTCTTCCATTCTGCATATGGGACACATGGAGTCAGCTGGGTGGATAGGGAAAACAGCTTGGAGTCTTGCCTTTGTAGGGAGGATATCCCAGGCAATTTTCCAAAGAAAAAGCTTAAGTCGGGCATTTAGCTTGAGTTTCCATAAAAGCTTCCACAGATTAGGGGGAAGATGAAAGGAGTATGAGGAGACTCTAGAAGAGCTTATGAATCTCTATGAGCTGAGCTTGAAGAAAAGTTGCTAGAAGGTGAAGGAGTCCAGAGAAAATCTGCTCTTGGAGAGGAGCTAATGGCTATTTTTTGGATCTCCCTAACATTATGCCTATCAAACAGACTCTAAATAAGGGGGTGTTCCAAGTGGCATTTGGATTGATCAAGTCAGAAATAACTAGATTGGTGGAGTTTGGAGGCCTTGGATAAGAAGGAGAAACAGAAAAAGAAGGTAAAGTTGGAATCCAAGGGGAGTTCCAAATTGGAATAGAGGAGTGGATGTGAACTCTATAGCAGGCTCCTTGGGAAACGATAGGAAAAGAAGAGTGGATACCTTTCCATAGCCATGAGGGAGTAGAATGGGGAGGGGGAGAGAAAGAACTAGAGAGAATATACTTACCTTGAGTTGAATCACCCCAGAGTCTGAATGAGAAGCGACTTCAACCGAGCTTTAAGATGAGTGCAAGGTTGACATCTTCCATTTTCTAAACCCTAGGCCTTCGGCTTTAGGAGAGCATAAAGAATGCCATGATTTGAGTGAGAGGTTTCTGTTTTCTTAGGATAAAAGCCCCACCGAGTTTTTAAACAATTGGTCCAGTTTTAGAATCTTTTAGGGAGAAGGAATGTGCTCATAGCATAAGAGGGCATAGCTGCTGCCACAACTTTGATGAGAATTGTTTTGCCTGCTTGAGAGTTGAGAGAGGGTTCTAACTCTCCAACCTTCCATTTTACATTTTAGACTGAATGGAATCAATGATGCTTTGGAAAGCATCTCCTTTTGAATGACCCAAGAGGATAGGAAGACCTAGGTAAATTGAGTTGGTGGGGTTTGGGTTGAAAGGAAGGATGTTTAGGATGGAGGAGGTGGTAGATGACTTGGTATTTTTATTGAATCTTATGGAAGACTTTTTGGAGTTTATGGACTGTCCTAACTAGGAACAGTATTTATCTAGGCACCCTTTGAAGCTAGCTTCTAGGAGAGAAGCCTTTCCAAACAAAAGGAGATCATCTGCAAACAGTAGATGATTGATAGCAGGGGAGGCTCTAGCAATCTTCATGCCCTTGATGTTGCCAATCCTTTCCTCTTTAAGCAGTAATCTTGAAAGCAATTCAGATCCCAAAATGAAGAGGAAAGGTGAAAGGGGGTCACCTTGTCTCAAACCTCTCTTAGGAGAAAATAAGCCAAAGGGGTTGCCATTCAAGAGGATAGAGAAGGAGGTGGATGAGATGCAAGACTCAATCCATTGCAGCCAGGTAGCATGGAATCCAAGGTGCTGCATAATGGCCAAAATCAGATTCCATTCCATCTTATCAAAGGCTTTCTCCATATCCATCTTGAGGAACATAAAACCACATTTCCCTCTCTTGAGCTTGAAGGAATGGAGAAGCTCATGAGCAATAATGGAGTTGTCTTGGATACTTCTATTTGGCACAAAAGCTATTAGAGGAAATGATCTTTGGAAGGAGAAGCTTGAGTCTATTTGCTAGGATCTTTGAAATAATCTTGTAGGAGATATTGCAAAGACTAATAGGAATTGATTCAGAATGAGCACCAATCTATTTTGGGATCGAGTAATAAATATATGGTTTTGTTCTGGCCATCTTCTTGTTTAGGAAAAATCCCAAACACATTCCAGAACTTCACTCTTGACAACACTCGATTTTTTTGTAAAAAGGGCAAAAAAGTCGTTTGGACTAGGAGCTTTGGAGGATTCAATACTTGAGAGGGCTTTAAACACCTCTTCTTCAGTGTGAATGGAAACAAGGGCCAAGTTTTCCTCTTCTGATATGATAGAAGGAAAAAGATTCAAGAGTTCATCATCAATTGGAAGGGAGGTCGAGGAGAACAAGTTTGTGAAGTAGTCAACAAAATTGCCCCCAATAGCAACCCTGTCAGAGAGCCAACCACCTGTACTGGTTTTCAGAAAATTCACTGCATTGGATCTTCTTCTTATGATGGTGGAAGTATGGAAAAACTTTGTGTTCAGGTCAGAGCAAGTGAGCCATGTTTCTCTGGATTTTGATTTCCAAAGAGTTTCTTCTTGCAGCAAGAGCTCATCAAGAGCTATCTTAAGGTTAGTTTCAGTGGAGTAAGAGCTAGGGTAGGAGGGAGCCTATTGCACTTGATCAATCCAAGCCTTTGTGGACTTTATCTTCTTCTGAATTCTCCCAAAATGAATGGAGTTCCATCGAGTCAGAGACTTTTGTATGGAAATGTTTTCTTATCAAGCATTGACCAGGAGGGCCTTGAATAGACTGATTCCATGCAGCTTCACAGGTGGGGACACGGGTCCAAAAAGCTTCAAATCTAAATGGCCTAGGCGAAATGGTAGATTGATTTGAGTTGAGTAAAATAGGGTGATGGTCAAAATTTGTGGCAGGGAGATGCAAAAGGGAATATTCTGTGTGTAAATGGATCCAGCTAAGAGTAGCTAGGCCACAGTCCTAGTCTTTCTTTGATTGTTGCAAGGCCTTGTCTTTGGTTGCACCAGGTATAAGTTGCCTGCAAAGCCAAGATCCACTAGGCCAAAGTGATCTATGAATTGCTTGAAAGGGCAAGATGAAGAGCTGGTCACCAACCTTCCTCCTTGCTTCTCTAACTGGTGAAGCACAAAATTGAGGTCACCTATGCACAACCATGGACTAAAAAAATTTTCACTAGTAGCAGTGAAGGAGTCCCAAAAAGCAGGCTTTTCTCTACGGTCATGGGGGCCATATATACAAGAGAGGATCCAAGGGAAGTGAGTAGGATCAGAAGAGCACCATGTTGAAATGTTATTCTTGTTGGTGATGAAACATTCAAGGTCCACACCAGGTCTCCAAGTGAGGGCAAGGCCACCTTTGGAGCCAATAGGAGCAACTTGGCAGATGAGAAAGAAACCAAGGGAATTGAGGATAGAAGAGACTAGAGGATGGGGGAATTTGGTTTCAGAAAGAAAGAGGATCTCAGGGCTATTCTCTCTAATGAGCATCAGTAGTGCAGGCGGCCTTCTGATTCTAGGACAGAATCTTCATGGAAGGTTTGGGGGCAAAACAATGTCCCTTATCTTTTGGTATAAAGGAGCCTGAGCTGCAGCTTTCTTGCCTTTTCTATGCTTTGAAAAATGAGGGGGAGTATGAGATAGATCAGGAGTGGTTTGAGGGGTGTAGAGTTTATTTGGTCAATGAAATCCATATCCTTAGTAAGCCTAAGGTCAAAAGAAGGAGTTCTTGGTCTTTTTTGTGGGAGTTGTAGGATTGATGTGTCTTTTCTTTTGAGGTGGGTTTTGGGGTTTTTGGGGGTAGCTTGGGGTCTCATGGTCTATGGAGGAAGTGCTGGTGGGCATGGTTGTAGTGTTTAAGGCTAGGTGAGGGTATATAGGTGTGGAAGGGTTTTTGGCGGGTGATAGAGTATGTTTGAATTGTTTGTTATTTACATTGGTGAAGGGAAATCTTTGATGGGCTTTTGGTGAGGGCTTTTTTGTTAGAAACTAGACTAGGCCCATGATTAAATTGTTGCGATTCAATTGAGATTGAACCGGAAAAAAGGAGGAGGTCAATGGGGTTTGGTGGACAACTGCAAGTTGATTTTCTGAAGAGGTTGCTTGCTTAGCAAGGGGTTCATTTAATGAAAAGTGGAGTTGATTTGAGGTTTGAGTTGGTTCGAGGGGGGATGGAGATAGGTATGGTGGTTGCTGTGTTGGTGAAGAGTGAGGTGACTGCAGTGACAGATTTTTGGTAGGGTTTATGGTAGTGGAGTTTAGGATGTCATGATTAAGAAGAGCTTTGGTTTTTGACCACTCTCCAATGATCAAGGTGGTGTTTTGGGGTGTTGAGGGCTGAGACTAGGAGGAGGAGGGCTGAGAGATTTGTGGGGATGACAGGTTTGAGAAAATAGTAACTTTGAGGGATATTTGATATTTTCTAGGGATGATTTCTGCTGGGGGAGCAAGGCAACTCTGGTTTTTGTGGCCTATTCTTCCACACAGGGTGCAATAGATATCTAACCTCTCATACTTGAAAGTAATCTGGAATTGTTCCCCATCATCCCGACAGTAGAGGAAACCTGGCTTCAGAGGATCATGGACATTTAGCTTGACTAGAATTCTAAGATAGCTTCTGAATGTCTTAAGTTCTCCACTGCAGTCTTCCACTTGAAAGAGAGACCCCATTCCTTTGCCTATAGCAACAACATTCCTCAGAGTTAAGTTGGCCAAAGGAAACCCATGAATTTGTATCCAAAAAGGAGACAAAATGAGAGGCACATCCCCCATGGTGACTTGAGGGGACCAAATATTGAGAACTTAGGGGAAGCCATTGACATTCCAAGTGTTTTGTTTGAGAATTCTATTGAGATGATCTTGTTTTGAGAATTTGAGTAGGAACTTCTTGGGGCCAATGGGAGCAAAAGAGAAAGACACAGCAAATTCCCATGCTTTATTCAGAGCAGCCTAAATAGTTTGGTTGTTGTTGGTTTTTTGTGATATAAGAAGGCCTATTAATGGTAGGCATGTTTGAGGAGGTGTGTTGGTTGGGGTATTTTCTATTTGAGTAGAAGGGTCCTCCCAAGAGAGGCTTCCATGAGAGATGAGAGATTCCAAGTCCATACCCAAAGAAGATAAGAGCTTTGGAAAGAAAAAGGAAAAGCGAGGGGTGAAGAACGAAGAGAAGATGAAAAGCAGAGGAGAAATAGGCGGGAAGAAACTGGTTGGAGCAGGGAGGCAGGAGAGACAAAGAGGAGGCGGGGAGAAAGGCGGGGAGTAGCAGGGTGTCAAGGTGACAAAGGAGAAGGAAGAAGGTTTAGAGAAACTTCAGACTAGGGGAGCTTTCTGAGGGAGAGAGCGAGTTTTCTTGTCATTGACAAAATACGTTTGATTCATAAAAATTATTTCAATCGTATCCTAGCCGGTAGCGCAATCGGAATTCCACATAAACTTGAGCCACACAGGATCTAGGTTCTAAAAAATAATCAGGATCAAGTCTTTCACATTCCTGGATGCAATTCAGAATTCTTCCGTTAAACTATCTATATATAGATAAAAAAATAATAATAATAATAATAATAATAATAAAACACTAGAATTGGTGACGTGCAACATAGGGTCGTGAAAACAAAATGACCCTATGTTGCGACTATGATAAAACGATGGCCCACATGAGGGCACTTCCAGGAACAAATTGCTCTCTTAGTCTTCTTGATCTCACAACGTCAATGATGCTCTCTTTTTTTGCAATATATAATTCTATATTGAAACAAGTGAAAACCCATGCATGTGCCATATATGTGTTGATCATAGGAATTCTCTCGTTAATTATGACCTATAGCAGACTAATGTAGAATGAGTGGAAATATTACAAAATCCTCCAATTAATTATGTAATTGTAGTTCTTATCCCGTTCTTATACCTTCTTATTGAGCAAATAAAGCATTAGATTAAGTTAGTTTTATGAGGAAAGGAAGTGTTCAAATGCTATATTGCATTTGAATAAGTCAAAATAAATAAATAAAGAAAAGCAATAAGGATAAGGGCTAGTTACACTTTTCCCTTATGAACTACAACTCATTTTTATTTTGCCCCCATGAATTACCATCCCTACTACCCTACCACTATGAACTACCATTTTGTGCTAAAACCCTTATTTCATCAATCAAAGGCGTTAACTCACACGGTCTATCCGTCACTTTGCCCTATGAACTATAATTCATTGTCACTTTGCCCCATGAATTACAGTGCATTGTCACTTTGCCACCATGAATTACAATTCATTGTCACTTTGTCCTCATAAACTATAACACATTGTCACTTTGACCATTTATGTTAATTCCTTTGACTAACGGAAAGGGCCTTTGACTGATGGAAGGGGGTTTTGGGCACAAAATAGTAGTTTAAGAGGGCAAAGTGAAAATGCATTATAGTTCATGGGGAAAAATGCAATTACCCCTAAGAATAACAAGAGCAAGAAGTAATGGAAGGCTCATTTGTGTTTGCACATGTGGCATATAGTCTAATGATTAAACCATTGTATTGTGTTTGGTTTCATTTGTGTTTCCCCTTCTAATGTTTATAATTATCATTTTTGTTGATTTCTTCACTTAATTGTTTTCAGGTTTGTTGGGAAATTGATAATGAATTGACAATCAATTTCCCACCAACCCTTTATACGAAAGACAAGTTTGGAAAGAAAACATATGAGAACACACACCAATCTCATACACGTACAAAAAGAGTTTACGTGGTTCGGCAATATGCCTGTCTACGGGGCGTGATCCAATATCCTTCTTTACTATTGAGAAATATTTAGTACAATGATACAAGCCTAAACCGCTCAAGTTTAATATCCCAAACTCAAGCCCTTAACCCCTTGTACACCCCACTCAATTGTCCCTCTCAAATAACCAGTAAAGAAAACGTCTACACTTTGTAAATGCCACAAAGTGTTTTTAGATTTTCCTGGATGATCTCAACAAGGACTGTATGTCCTTTTATAAAGTCAGTTGCTTCTTCACAAAGTAATCAAGCATTGACCAAGAAGTAAACAAGCCTTGACCAATAAGTAAATAATCCTTGGCCAACAAGTAAACAAACTTTGACTACTAAGTAAACACTTGTTGACAATTTGAGTCATTATCAACAATCTCCACCTTGGCAAAAATTGGCAACCTCCACCTGAGACCTCAGGTCTGCATCTTAACCGATGTCCATCCCCATGCCCCAGGATATCATACAAAACACTGTCTACACAAATAGTCATAATTCTTCAAGAATTATCATGCTCCACCATAAAGAACACATGCACTTAGAATTAAATCCATTCTAAGAATTTCAATTTTCGGCACATGTCGAAAAAAAAAAAATCATGCTGAAAAATATGGTGCAACTTCCATGTTTGGTTCCCCCGGAAGTTCATCAACCATCGACACTCTTTTCCACCGCATACCCGACATAAAAAACCAAACAATGTCCCGTATGCAAATACGGACTTGCTAATACAACACATCCATTATCTTGACATTTTAGCAGTCATGCCAGAGGATCTACATGCCCTATCAAAAAACATCATATTCTCTCTTTGTAATGATAGAAACAATATTAGCATTTTTAGAGCAATCTGCCAAACCTGCTCCTCTTTTTGGGCAATTTCTTTTAAGGTGTCCAGATTGCCCGCACCCCCAACATACAATATTTCCCTTCATAGGGTTCTTTTTCTTCTAGTTTGTAACTACCAATGCCGAGTTCTTAGGTGTAGAATTTTGTCCACCACTCAGCCTTTTTTCCTCTGACAGAAGTTTGTTGGTAACTTTTGAGAAGAAAATCTTCTCCTTCCCATGAATCAAAATTGGCTTCATATGTTTATAGGAAGACGGAAGAGACAAGATAAGCCTTAAGGCCTTATCTTCACCATCCATTTTAACTCCCGAGTTTTGAGTTCGAAAGCATTCCATTGAGAACACTCAAATGGTCTGAAATAGTCGTAATTCTCACCATTTGTAGTGTATGAAACTACTCCCTCAGTACACCGTTAGAGATTCCTCTTCTCTCCTCGAGCTTCTCCCAAAGCTCCTTTCTTGACATCCCTTACACATTAGCAAGACCATTCTTAGCCAAACACAAATGAATGGAACTTGCACGCCTTGATCCAAATCCTCCCAATCTCGTCGCTAATCTGGATTTTGTGGCACCATCAATAGAACTAGAGGTGGGTATACCTCTCAACATTTTGTGTAGCCAGATTGAATTAAGATGTCTTTGACTTGTATTTGCCACAAGCCAAAGTTCATTCTCTGTCAAACCTTTCAATTCCAAACTTCAAGGACTACATTTCTTCTTAGCAAGTAAAGATCTAGCCAAGCTCGATACCAATTGTTGGAAATTGATAATAAATTAACAACCAATTTCCCACCCTTTATCGAAAGACAAGTTTGGAAAGAAAACACACGAGAGCAGACATCAATCTCACACATACACAAGAGTTTACGTGGTTCATCAATATGCCCTAAATCCGCAGGCGTGATCCGGTCTCCTTCTTTACTATTGAGAAATATTGAGTACAATGGTACAAACCTAAACCGCTCAAGTTTAATATCTCAAACCCAAGCCCTTAATCCCTTGTACACTCCACTCAACTGTCTCTCTCAAATACCTAGTAAAGAAAAACTGTCTACACTTTGTAAATGCCACAATGTGCTCTCAGATTTTCCTTGATGATCTCAACAAGGACTGCATGTCCTTTTATAAAGTCAGTTGCTTCTTCACAAAGTAATCAAGCCTTGACCAAGAAGTAAACAATCCTTGGCCAACAAGTAAACAAGCCTTGACCAATAAGTAAACAATCCTTAGCCAACAAGTAAATAAACCTTGACTACTAAGTAAACACTTGTTGACAATTTGAGCCATTATCAACATGGTTAATAATTAAGTGAAGTTATTGAGAATATGTGAAAATAAATATATGTCACATATCGTAGGGATTTATCCTATTTTATTTAAGATATTGTTGTTGGTTTATCATTTGGAGTTAACAATTGAGTGAAGTAATAGAGAAGTCAGGCAAACTACATATTGGAAGGAATGCATATGCTGCTTTTGTGTATTGGAAGGAATGCACATGCTACTTTTGTGTATGGTTGGACCTATGATGAGGAGGGTTTGCTTTTTTATATATGAATCTCATGTTATATATTGTTCATATATATTATGTCTACATGTAAATGTTTGGGGTAATTATCATTTCCTCATGAACTACCACTCGGTTACCATATATCCCCCATCAACTACTATTTTGTTACCAAAACCTCCATCCACCAGTCAAGGTCGTTAAGTTGGACAATCAATCCATCATGTGTGTGTAAAATTGGTAGTTGATGAGGTATACGGTAATTGAGTGTTAGTTCATGGGGAAAAATGATAATTACCCAAAAAAAAAAAAAAATGCATACACATTCAAGACATGTGATGCGCATGTGATGGGTTTATCATCTGACTTTATGACCTTGACTAGCGGAATGAGAGTTTTCATAACGAAATGGTAGATTGATGGGGTCGTAATGTAAAGCTGATAGTTGATGGGGGTATATGATAATCGAGTAGTAGTTTATGGGTGAAAAATATAATGACCCCTAAATGTTTTGAATCGAATTGCACTTAATCAACTGTGATGCATGTATATGGAGATTAATGTTAATTATTCGGTATGGCACTTGAATTTTTTGTTAAGGTCATTTGATTGTAATATACCCTTGTGATTATGGCATTTAAATTGTTTTTTTGTTTGTTTCAGGTATGTCATTTGAATTTGGAGTTGTAATATATAGGGGTAATTACATTTTCTCTTTATAAACTACAATGTATTTTCACTTTGCCCCATGAACTATCAATTGTGACATCCGACTCCCATGAACTACCATTTTGTGTCCAAAACCCCCATTTTATCAGTCAAAGGCCTATTCGGCCAGTTAAAGATGTTGACTCAGATAGTCAAAGTGACAATGCATTATAGTTCATAGGAGCAAAGTGACAAGTAGACTGTCTGACTTAACGCTTTTGACTAACGCAAGGAAGATTTTGGATACAAAATAGTAGTTCATGAGGTTGGGTATCACAGTTTGTAGTTAATGGAAAAAAATTAAAGCATTGTAGTTGATGGGAGAAAAAGTAATTACCTCTAATATATATTGCGATTGTATGAACATTATCAATTTGGAGTTGTGATATATGGTATATTGTGATGGGAATTGTGATGGATTAATCCATATTGCAATTGTTATCAGGTTATGGCATTTGGAAAAAATACAATTGTTTTAGATATTGTTATTATGGCATTTGGGAAAATTTTCAAAAATGGAATATGGGGAATAAAAAAAAAAAAAATCGGAATTACGTCCTTTTGGGGCCTTCTTTTTGCCCACACGTCACCTTCTAGAAGGTGACGCCCACTGTCCACAAGTCACCTTTTAGTGACATTTTCAGTATTAAAATATCATTAACTTGAATTTCCAGTCTTTATATTAATTAGATTTTTTTTAAAAAAGTCCCTATTTGAACGCCACTAGTTGAATAATGACATTTTTTGGGACAAAAAAGTCATTATTTAAATATCATTAAACCTAGAACTTTTTGCAGTGATAATAACATAGGTACACATATAGGGGAAAAAGATACAATAATAGGTTCGACGACTTAGTGAATATAAATGTATATGACATACACGTTATTATATGGTGAATTCAACTGTTATAAATCACATGAAACATTAAAAAGTGGGGCGCTTAATGAAACGAAGGTCATTAGTTCGAATCGACATCTCCCTCTTATGCAGACATGTCAATAAAAAAAATAAACATTATGAGGTCATAGTTTATCATGAATGAAATATGTATATAATACATGCTATAATATGAAAATTATGTCATAATTCAATTTCATATAGTTTACTTGAGATTAGGGGTGAAATGTGGTTACGTTAGTGATTATTGACTAAAATTGCTAACTGTAACTAGCTAAGTGGTTAGTAAAATTCACTAACTGCTAGGTGGTTAACCGATAGTTAGTGGTTAGTAACTTTAATAACCGTTAAGTGCTTTTTCAAAGAAAAAATTTTATAAATCTATTTTTACAAAAAAAAAAAAAAAAGAAACGATGTCATTTCTATGGTTAGAGTATCCACATCAAGCTCTTGAAAATTTAGTTAAATTTAACTTTCAAAATATACTTTTTAAAAATATAGCTAATCACTTTTTAATACTACCAAATATCAAACTTTCTAAATATTTTTCTACTTTAACCAAATATTAATTTTTTATTGTGAAACCAAATTACTTTAACTACCATGAAACTCACTTTCATGCTTACATAGAAGGAATTATTTATTGTGAAACCCAATTATTTTTTGTGCCCAACATCATAATAGCACTCATATTAATATAGAACAAATTAATATTAATTTTTCAAAAGTTTAGTTTTCAATGACCAGTAGCTAGTCAAATAAAATAATATGATAAAATAAATGACATTTGCTTTTTGTTGTCTTTAGATTTGAAGAGAAGGTTTGACAAATGTTATATTTAACATTTGATAGAGAGTTTGATGTGGGAGACTTTTGTAGATTTTGTTAATATTTTAAAGAAATGTTAAAAATAGAGAGTTTGATGTGGATGCTCTTTACAATAATATAATACATACGACACCGTTTCTAGATTTTACATATTTTTATATATATTTAAAATTTTAAAGACAAAATGACATCGTTTCATATATTATATATATTTATATATAATATATATAGGCAGATAGCAATTAGTGTAGTTAGTGGACAGTTAACTCTACTTAAGATATTGTCTTCTCGGCAAGGTTGGTAGTGTCTCGAAGGATCTATAATACAATATCAATGTCCAAGATATTAAATGCTACCGTCCATAACATTAGTAGCGTGATCGAGTGTGATCTCGAGTGGCCTATGCTATAAATGATGTACATTCTGTAGTGACCCGCCAATCAAACATGACTACACCAGTTATGAATAATCTTTGGATCCAAGACCTATATAAACATAAACTTCTTTTGACTGTAGGGTTAATTTTTATAGTAAGCTCATGGTTGTTACCTTGTACGTACAAGTGTACCATACCATATAATATAATTAGTCTGTTTGTCTTTTACAAGCATACTTATAAGTCTCATAATTTTTTTTACTCCCCTTTGTAACATTATTTCACTCCTTTGAATAAAAAAAATAAATAAAAATCTCATAATTTTCATTATCTTTACCTAATCAACGCACATTTTTACCAAATAGAGTTCATAATAGTCCAAAATATATTTTATGAGAATTGTAAAGATGCATGTTTAGTACGCATAAAATAATTATGGGGTAATTACCATTTAACACCATGAACTATAATGCGTTTTCACTTTGTCCCCATTAACTACCATTTGTATTGCCCATACCCCATGAACTAGCATTTTGTACCTAAAACCCTCATTCCATCAATCAAAGGCGTTAACTTAGACGGTCTACCGATCACTTTGCCTCCATTAACTACAATTCATTGTCACTTTTCCCTATGAATTATAACGCATTGTCACTTTGACTGTTTAAGTTAATGCCTTTGGTGACGGAAAAGCCTTTGGATGGAAGGGGTTTTGAACACAAAATGGTAGTTTATGGGGAATCAACAATAGTGTTAGTAGTTCATAGGGCAAAGTGAAAATGCGATGTAGTTCATAAGAGAAAAAGTAATTACCCCAATAATTATTCTATGCTGAAAAAATAACAACAAATATCCATCTAAGTTTTGAACTCACTTAGGTCATATAGCTCATCCACAAACTCCTCCAAAGGTTTCATACCCTCAAAATATGGGAAAATACCTATTATTAGTTTTAAACTTGAGCTAAAACAAGCTCTAGAACTAAAGATTTTCAAAATGGACTTTCTACTTGACCATCAAATGTTCAAACAGAGAGTTATGAATATTCGGCCACGACATCGAACATTCAGACAGAGAAATTCGAACATTTGGTTCTGGGTAGAAAACCCATTTTGAACTAAAAAGCCACTACACAACTTCTAAGCAAGTCTCAAGGTCTTAACATGATTCTTAACAGAGTGCTACCACAAAGTAACATCTCAATGCAAAAGAAACTAAGTCTAACATTATCAAAATGTTAACCCATGCTTAAACCAATATTAAAGTCAATAACATGACTACAAGCATAAAACTTGCAAACTAAACTATGAAAAGTATCTACGCAACATAACAATAAGGTAAGAAATAAAGCTACAGCAACAAGGTTACCTTTTTTAGACCAAAACCACCAAGAACTTCGCATTTTCTTTAAAACTCATATACACACACAAACAGGGGTTTTAGTGAGCAAGATGGGCGAAATTAAGGCTTAAGGGTCGAAGGAAGGCATATTTATAGGGTTGAAAAAGCTAAGGATGTTGTTTTCTTGAATTTGTAGATAGTCGAACGTTTGGTTTACTATTACCTAACGGTTATAGAGTTGCAAGTTGAATGTTCAGTGTTCCAGGGTCGAATGTTCGGTGTTTTAGGGTTGAACATTTGATGGTCCCTATAAAAATGTTTTTCACTAGGGTTTTGGATTGAACGTTCGATGGTCCATGGACAAACTTTCAATCTAAATCCAAAAGTTAAAATCCTTATTCCTAATGAACCCTAATGAATCCATTAACCCTTCCACTTAAGCCAACACAACCTAGTAAAATCTTCGGATACTATGCTTTTTAATTTTGGATTTTTAATGCATGATGTTGCACAAATTTAATTGTACTCGCCAATCGAACGAGTCATTAAGTAGTGTAGCTGGTGTACAAGTGCGAGGTCAATCCCACAGAGAATCGGCTTTGCTAGAAACTAATTCTAATGCCTAAACTAATAATATCTTAACCTAGTCCCAATATCAAACAGATGGCGTGCATAAAATAAAGACTAAATTAAATGCAATAAAACAAAGAAATAAAAACCTAAGGTCTAGAATCCACCTCACCACATTAATAAAAATATAGTCATGCTTAGTTCATACTCAATAACGATTA
This sequence comes from Carpinus viminea, assembly GCA_013348765.1. NCBI lineage: Eukaryota > Viridiplantae > Streptophyta > Magnoliopsida > Fagales > Betulaceae > Carpinus > Carpinus viminea. The sequence goes on along the minus strand of CP054669.1, from coordinate 15,244,879 downwards.
TGCTACTAGGCATATTCTGAATGCTAACACAATGTTCATATTTTTGTCTGTCGATAAAACACATATGTATATCTTATTGTTATTACAAAATCTTGTCGAACTAATCGATGCAAACACTATTTTAAGAGGTCACAACAGATATTGATCCGAAGACTAATTATCTGATGTATCTTCGGTTGCAACGAATGTTGACGTTTAACGATTTGTAAACAACAATCAACACACTTTTGTCACTAAAATGTATGGAAACGAATATAGATAAAATTAAACGATAGAAAGAGCATTAAATTAAGCATAACAACATAAACATAAATAAATGGTGAGGCTTCATCTTCAACCTTAGTTGAAGATTAGCCTATAATTATAACAAGAAACAAAAGAAAAAAAGAAAAGAAAGCATTAAATATTAATTAAACTATACAAAGAGTGACGTTTAGAGGAGCTCAAAATTGCCAAACAGAGGAGTCCTAGCTCCCAAAGGCGTCTCCAAGTGGCCTCCAAGCATCCCTACTCATTTACAAAAGAAATGGGGGTATTTATAGGCTAAATTTTAGGGTTTCAGTGCTGTCAGGTCAGTTAAGTGCGATCGATCGCACACGGTGCGATCGATCGCACTCGTGCATAATTTTGCATTTAATGGGCACAAGTGCGCTCGATCGCAAAACGTGCATTCGAGCGCATATACTTTAGAATTGGCCAAATCTTGTGAAATATAATTTTGTAGATCTTCGAGTTAGCTTTCCAAAGACACCAAGACTACCCCAATTGAAGTTCTACAACTTTAGATATGACCGTTTTGGTGGGAGTCGTCGGGTGTGAATTATCGCTTGACTCAATTTTGTTGCCAAAGCTCCCCGGATTATTTTAAGCTCTAGATTTAATAGCATTAGCTCCGAATGCAACTTAGCAACTTGCAAAACACCAAAACTAACCAAAACATTAGAAATTAACAAGGTAAGAGCTTAACAAACATAAGTTAAGGGGATCAAATATACAATATTTGACACCGATCACATGAAGGTTTACGAATTCAAAATAGGTCTCTTCATGATTTTTTTGTCAAATTTCTTGATGTCCAGTTAGTGTCATATTAGCATTTTGCCAAAATATGTCTTTAAAAGAAATGTTAAATGTATGTGTTGTTGTAAGTTCATGGTAGTAAATGAAACGTTGGGTCATTGTGAAAAGTGAGTGAATTATGTACTTATTGAAATTGTGGACTCATACATTCGCATGTGCAACTGTGGTGACCCCATAATCACATATATAATGTTGTTGATGTATACAACGATCTAGTAGCCATGTACTTGGGCTACTATAACTGAGGCCACAAAATGTCTGATATGTTTTTTGTTAGACTAAAGTATGTATCAGGCTGCTTTTTGTACATTTTTTGTTATGTCTATAAACTCCATAACATGTGCATGGTATTATGTCACATATGACAATTTTTGTATAACTATTATTTTGTTATGTAATGATACAATGTTAAAGTTTAAAATATAGATGTAATTGTCAACTTTGCGTGTGTTTTGTTCACTATGTAATGTTTAGATGTTTTCGTTACATGATATATAATGATCTCTGTTATGATATAACGTTCATATTCATGTTATGGGATGTAGTAATTTTAGAAGTTAGCCGGAATGCCACTGGACCACCATCTTCAATGGTTGCTGTTGAACAAACATTGAGAACTTCTATCTCCTGCTATTGTGCTCAATATATATATTTTCATCTTGTAAAGAATAACGTAAAGGATTTTATGAGTCAAGCCATTCAAGCATATTCCATTATTCTTATTTATAGCATTACTTATCTAAGCAATATTGAACAACATCATGCTTACAACATTGTATAACATAGTACTACAAGAAGCTGAATATTATTGCTTGGCATTTAATACATAATACTGCCTCCAGTGATCAGCTTACTCTTAATTAGATCCTGAAATGATAGATTTGGATATTTTCAACATTGAGCTTCTGAAAATTACTGTGCTTTCTGTTAGTTATAAACTTTCCCCAGCTGTATTCTCTGTATTTAGCAGGGTTTTGCTCATTTGTCAGCTCCTCCAAGGGCTTAACCAAGGTGTAGTGTGCCGGGTTGAAGAAAAATGGAATGGAGAACCTTTCCCTCTTTGAGTTCACCATCACCCTATGATCCACGCTCTCATACTTGTCATTGCTCCAAACCTGAGTAATAATATTATATATGACAATATTATAAATTTGCAATGGAATTTGCTTGTAAATGGTTCATTGGGTTTTTACTTAACAGAAAAATGTTGGCTATTATAGCTACATCTGAATGATGTGTACTTCATTTTGAGATTGAAAATGGTACCTGAATGATGTCACCAACATTGATGATATAAGCATCCGGGGTAGGGTTGACCCGAATCCACTCTCCATCAGCTTTCCGCTTGACTTCTAATCCTCCAACATCATCTTGAGCAAGGATGGTTAAGGCACCACCATCCTTGTGTCGACCTACGCCAAGCGCCAAGTGAGGGGCAGGGCAAGGCGGATAGTGATTGAGGCGGATAAAGCTTGTTTGGTCTTTGAAGAAGCCATGGAACTTATCTCCTGGCAAGCCCAAGCTTAGAGCCACCAGTTCCATTAACTTGTAAGCTAGTTTTACCATCTCTTGAGCATATTCCTGGCATGCCTCCCTGGTCACATACATTGTTAAACCAAATCACATACATTTAAGTTTAGTACTTGGAATGAGTCTCAAACCAAACATTTCATTGTTCTTTTAATTAAAAGAAAAAAAAAATTCTTCAAAAACATTAATATTTTTTTGGTAGTAGTATTAATTATGAGGATAAATACAAAATTAGACAGTGTGATTTGCCTAAATTACAAATCGCTCATTGCATTATAAAAGAAAATTTATAAGTCAATCCCCAAAATAGGCCAAAATAACAATTTATAACTCTATGCAGTTAAATTCCATTAATATATTTTACGAATTCTGTTAGTGTGCCATGTAAGCAACACCAATGAAATGATGGCATGTGTCCTCTTATGTGGCTCAATCTAAGAAGTTTATTTTGAATAATTGACATGGATCTTTAGAGTTGTAGGCCCATGAATTGGGAACCTCAACAGTGTTTCTCACCATGGACAAGATATCAAATGATAGGAAAGTATGATGAGTGTTGGCATGCGGAAGTGATGCAAATATTTCATCACTGTTGTATTTTACTATTATCTCAATAAACATGAGGGTATATTAGCATGATGGGTACTGTTGGAACAAGGAATGCGAATTTCTTCACCAGAAAGAGAAGTACTTTAACCACATCAATGAAAAACAAAATAACCTTTTTATTGTACTATTGCCTCAATAAATCTTGCAAAGTGCTAACAATGGCAAAATGTACACTTCTAAAACAAAGAAGCCAGGCTCTTAGTACTAAATTCACAAATATATCGATGCTTTTTGCCCGGCTATGTTAATTGAAAAGTTCAAAATCGTTGAGCTGTTCACCACATGTTTTTTTTACAAACCATAACCAGCACATTTTTTGATGAATGGAAATAAATTAACAAACAAGAAGAAAACAACACATTTGTCTTTCACAAGTCAATTAAATTTACTATTTTCTACCTTGTCATCTCCCTTAATCACATTCTATTTCAATTAAAAATTCAAATTTACAATTTTCTATTACCCTGATGAATGAGGAATACAACAAGCAGCTCATTAACAAATTCTATTGTGAATTATGTCGAAAGATTACCTTAACTCAGTTGGATAGTCAGGCCACTGATTAGTCCACTCTGTCACTTCCTTGTCATCAGGCTCATGAGAAGCCGGGATTAGGGTGGGTTCCTCTATGGTAAAATCAAACACCTCCTTCCAGTCCCTCACATTCTTGGTGTGCTCGGTGTCATAGTAACCCAACACCTCCTTGTCGCTCCTTCTGACCTTCCTCTTCTCCTCCAGGCTCTGCGCAAAGAACTTCCTCGACGCATCCTCGATCCTCTGCCGCTTCTCCAAAGGCACCCCATGGTTGATCACCTGGAAGAATCCCCTCCTTGCATGCATCTCCTATCTCTCTAACAACGCCCTCATCGACGGCAGAAACTTTGTCGGAGGTGTGTAGGGATAAGAGAAAGATCGATCAATGGGATGCCTTGAGCTTCGGTGAAGGAGATGTTGGGCCTGTGTTCAGGGTCTTGGATGAAAGCTGGATCAACTTCTCCCATGATTGATTTTTGTCTGTGCAAGAAGATAACAAAGAGATGGGTTTCTTTTTTCTTTTTTTCTTTTTTGGTCCCCCACGAAGACGAATGGTGGTTTTATAACGTCAGATTGAGTTTGCTGTACAATGAACCTAGACGGGTTTTTGGCTTTGTACGAGGAGATGGCACCTAGGCTACTTTGTGTTTTTTTTTTGAAGAAAGGCTACTTTGTTCATTGAATTAATAGTTGTGTTTTTTTTTAAGGTCGTGTGATGTTTGCGCTGGCATGGCTAATTTGTTTGATACTTAATTTTCTCCTAGATACTTGGTGGTAAAGTCTAGGAGAAAATTCTAATTAAAAGAAGATACCAATTTTGAATGGAGTTTTTTATTTGAAAATTGTTTATAATATGCTAAATTAACTCACACTAATTATCTTTTGTAAGTATTTGGTGGTAAAGTCTAGGAGAAAATTCTAATTAAAAGAAGATACCAATTTTGAATGGAGTTTCTTATTTGAAAATTGTAATATGCTAAATTAACTCACACTAATTATCTTTTGTAACGATGATCACCCGTTGGCTCAAATTCTAAGGGTCTTTGTCTCAGTGGAATTCCCGTTCCAATTGTTTTAATTGCAAATAATTACCTGCCGGTTGAAACTAGAGTTTTAATCGATATGTGTAAAGAAAGCGCCTTATACGGGTTTGAGATTGGTTCAACAAGAATAGGTACATAAAATAGGGAATAACTTCCCTTCGGTCTGTGCGTAAAGGGAGGGTTTTTTGTCCCCCAATTACAAGCTGCCACCTCACTCAAAGGAAAAAAAAATACCCACAAAATTATCCTACATCCTAAAATACCAAATTTTTTCTTATTTCTTCTTCTTCCATTTCTTCTTCTCTCCCATTTCTTCCTCCCTGTTGACCTCTCCCATTCTTTTCCCTTCTTCCTCCTTGTCATTTAAGAGAGAAAGAGAGATGGTTTGGGAGAAAGAAAGAAGATCCACGGTGCAAAGCAAACCCACGGCCGGCCATCGTGGGTCTGGTTTTTTTGGTTTTTCCGGATGGGTCTGGTTTTTTTTAAGGATGATAAAATTCCTAAAAGGGTTAACTTTCTCCTTTAGGTTTTAGTTTTGAGGGATTAGAAATGAATTTTGTGGCATTAAAATCTATTTTTGAGGCATTAAAACGATTTTTGAGGTTGGGTTTGAGTTTTTAGATGTTTTTCGGTTGGGTTTGGCCGGAAATGAAGAAAGTCAGAGATGATTTGGTCGGGTGGGTCACGGCTGGGTCAACCGTCGCCGGTGAGTGCCCTCACTGGAGAGGTGAGGGAGAACTGGAGAAGAAGAAGAAGGAAAAAAAAAAAAAGTGGTGTTTTGTTCTCACTTTATTTTTTTTGAAATGATGAGGTGTCAGCATGTGAATGGAGAGCAAATAACCCCCCTTTTTTTCCCATCCGTATAGCAGCTGCACTCCATAAAATAACCTGACGTTAAAAAAATAAAAATAAAAAGATGGTGGGATGAAATAATATACTTAACATTATTGACTTTGTAGTCCGATCCATTAGTTGGAAGTTCAAAATTACACAAGGAAACAAAGATATCCTGGAATGAATGAAGGAATGAGCACCTTGGAATGAATTTTATAGTCTTTTCACTTTCTCTTCTCGATAATTCATTCCTGATCCCCGAACGGTAGAAGACAAAAGCATAACGACAATGTACTTTAGCTAAATATTCATTTTTATTTATTTACTTTAAATAACCAGAATCTCATTCCTAATTGTTTGCCCCATCTTCTCCATCTACGTTCAATCTTCCGAAGCCCTCTTGGCAGCAGGGGTGGAACCACCTAAGGTGGTCTCTAAATAATAATAATAATAATATATATATATATTTTAAATAAACATTTAAAAATTAAAATTTGCGCCCCCAAAGAAAATTCAAAATTTTGTTTCCCAAACTAAAATTCTAGTTGCCTATTGAAACAAGGCCTTCCTTTCATCAGGCTTGTCTTTTCGATTTTTCGACTGGTTTTTGTTATGGACTTTAAAGCTGCATGGCTTCCACCCTCAGATCTGGTTGTGCTCTTATTAACACTTTCAACCATTTTCTCTTCATTTCCTTGACCACTTAAACGAATTCCAAAGAAACCATTATTTTGTTTTCTATTCTTATTTCTTTTTTTTGCTTTCATAATCTTTGATTTCTTCAAAAACTACCTGATTTTATCAGTCATTTTTCTTCTAATTGGAAGGACCTCGAGATTGAGAGAACTTGCTCTCAGGGTGTCAATGATGTAGAAGATGCTGAAACCAGGTTGAGTGGTGGGAGAGAGATAAAATAATATTTAAAAATAAACTCTTTGTATTTTAAAGAGGATGAAAGCATGAAGTTAAATTTAAAATTGAGCGGAGAGTTTGTTAAATAACATGTTTTGTGAATTTTGTTAAAATTTTAAAGAAAAGCTAAAAGTAAAGAGTTCAATGTAAATGCTCTTACTTATAAGCCCTTAGACATCATTTTAAGCAAGGATATGAAATAGCTTTTGGCGACGGCTGCATTTCCAGAGTAGGGATGGTTAAGGTCAGTTTCACGTAGAACTTTCACTTTTAGCATTATTCTTTTTAGAGAGTGCACTTGTAAAATCTATGTTTTACATTGAAGAAAATATAAAGAGAGTGAGTAATTAATACACTTAAGTAGATCATTAGCTTAGGCTTTTTTGGGCTAAAAATAATGTCTAATATGTATATTAACTTACTCTTGTTTGACTCTTGTTGCTAATACGAGTGTCTTGATTTGACTTTGGTAAAAGGGTGTGGTCTTCAATGTGGAGGAGACTAACAATTAAAGGATAAATTTATTGTGAGTATACCTATAAAGTTTGTGTCTCACATTAAAATATATATATAATTAAAATCAGGATAAGAAAAATTTAAAAAGAAGGAAAGAAAAAGAAGGCAAATTACACGATGAAAGAAAGTCTTGTGCAATATTTCAGAAGCCCATCTTTTATTAGCATGTTACAATTTCGAGAGGCTAAAAGAGCCCATTATTGCTACTAGATACATAAACATCACATCACTACCACAATGAAAAATACTATTTAGTAAATTGTTATACGACTGTCATACAACTAGGATGATGTAGTAATAAAATCAGCCTTTTGGTTTTTTCTTTTCTAGAACCCATGTTAATCTAAAGGCTCATTTTCATTGCTACGTCATTTGAGTTGTATTATAGTCATATAACAATCTACTGTACAACATTACATGTTACCATAATTAATCTTATACTCTAAAATGATAAATTTGAATGTTCTCCACATCACGCTTCTTGAAATCACTGCGGTTTCTAGTGACGAAAAACTTCCCCCAGTTGTATTCCCTGTACTTGGCAGGGCTCTGCTCATTCACCAGCTCCTCCAGAGGCTTGACAATGGTATTGTGGGATGGGAAGAAGAAGAATGGAATTGAAAACCTTTCCTTCGTAGAATTGACCACCACCCTGTGCTCCACACTCTCATACTTGTCATTGCTCCAAACCTATATAAACATGCCCATTATCTCACTATTTGTTGAACTCTAAATGAATTTTGGACCAAAAGAGAAGGGAGGGGGAAAGGGGGGGAGCCTAGGCCCCCTTTCTGCAGATATTTGGTATGTCAATGATGTCATCAATGTCAATCTCTTCAATAAGCACAATCATTTTGTACTGATGGCTCAATTTTTGCATAAGGATGGCATACATGCATGATGTTGGATGACTTATCTTCTTTCATTAGTAAACACAACTTCATACGGGATTGAAACTCAAGCTTACCCTTTATCCCTTATCTATGGGGAGGGGATGCATATGGTAATAAATTTACAAATTATATAACATATGATGCCATATAGTAAATTCAATTTTGAAAGTATTGATTAAATAATTAACTTTGCTATTTTCTATTAGTTTAAGTTTTTAAAATAAGCGATAATTTAACATATTATAAGAATCAGATGTCACAAGTTTGAACCTTAATTTCATAATTACTTTCTATTTCAGTTATGTATATATGACATGTTGGGCGTAGTGATTTAACAAGAATGTATAAACTTACCTGAAACAAATCACCAACATTAATGATATAGGCATCGGGGTAGGCGTCACCGGAATCCACTCTCTGTCCGATTTCCGCCTAACTTCCAACCCTCCAACATCATCCTGGGCAAGGACGGTTACGGCACCGGCATCCTTGTGGCGGCCAACACCAAGAGCCAGGTGGGGAAAGGGCACTGGGGATAGTGATTGAGCCGGAGAAGGCTGGTTTGGTCTTTGAAGTAGCCATTCAAACGATTAGCTGGTAAGCCTAAACTAAAATGAGTTCCAACAACTTGTAAGCCAGTTTTTCCACTTCTCAGGCATACTCCTCACATGCTTCCTATAAAATTTCATTTTCAAGAGATAATCTAATAAAATGAAGTCTTATATCAAATATCAACACTATCTATTGATTAGGTAAAATCAACTAGTAAATCTCCAATTTCAGAGTAAAGAAGCCTTTGTGTCTAAGGAATCATTGTTCTCGATTCAACCCCATCGCTTTAAAAACTAATAATTATAATAATAAAACAGAGACCTTGAAAAAAAGTGGACAAATTAGCTATAAATTACCTGAAATCGGCCGGGAACAGGGGCCACTGATTGGTCAAAATCCTCAACTCCTTGTCAAAAGAATGATTGGAGGCAAATTTAGCTTCCTTTTTTTTTTTTTGAAGAGAATTTCAAATTACGACATTAATTTTTTTTTAATCAAAATTATGACATTAATTGATACACAACATTGTGAATACAGATTTTCGGTTAGTTTTCTCCATTAAAAATTAAACTATTATGTTCATGAGCCTAAACCAATTCCAGTGAGCAAAAGCCTATTTGCAAACAACCATGTTTTTTAACCACCCCAAACGTATCCTTTCGTTAGTGAGAAAGTTGTAAAAGTTATGAGATAGGCTTCATTGAAGCAAGTTAAAACCACCTATTTTAAGCTATGGCTGGACTTGAGAGTGCGCTGGTGGTTTCCATCTTTTAGATCCTTCCCAATTAGTCTTTTTCAAGTTGGTGCTACTATGATGATCTAGCCCATAAAATAGTTACAATTGATTTCTCTATTTTTAACCCACCTATTTAAGCATGAACTCACCAATAAATAATATAAATCATAAATTAAAAAGACTTTTTTCTATTTCTATATTGATTGAGAATTATCTGAAAGAAAATAAAAAGCGGTAGCATCATAATTAAATGGATGTATAGGGGCATTCTATTAATGTTATTTGTCCTTTTTCTAGAAACATCTTCCTCCCACTTCCATGTCTATTAAATTTGGTGTAAGCCCATTATGTGAGGGTGTACGTGGAACTGTGGAAGAGATTGGCGGTAACATCGTAATTAAATGGATACATAGGGGCATTATATTAATGTTATTTGTCCTTTTTCTAGAAACATCTTTCTCCCACTTCCAAGTCTATTAAATTTGGTGCAAGGCCATTTTGTGAGGGTGTATGTGGAAATGTGGAAGAGCTTGGCAGTAGCGGCAATGGAGGAGCCCGATGCTCTTCCTCTTCTTCTTCCTTGTCTGCTTCTTCTTTTGACTCTCGGCTCTCTCTTTCTCTTCCACTCTGCTTCCTCCAAAATCATTTTCGAGGAGTGATTCGAAGGTAAGCTCCCCCATCTTTCATAACTTTTTTCAAGATTTCCCTGTTTGGTTCTCAAGAAAACGTGCTGGTTCTCGGTGTGTGTAGAGATATGAGAGAACTCAGTTCAACTTAACTTTCTTTTTGCGTTTTCATTTGGCGTGTGTGAAGATATGAAAGCACTCGCTTCGAGTAAACTTTTTTTTCTTTCTTTCTTTGGTTTTCCAGCCTTTTACCAGGTGCGATCGCCCCCGGGTCGCCCCTGCGTAAATCCGCCATTGGGTGCTACTATGATCACGTCCAGGTAAAATAGTTACAATTGATTTCTCTCTCGGACCTTTTAACCCACCTATTTAAGCATGAACTCACCTAAATTTGAACCAAAGGATAAAAGTTCGGAAGGTTGCTTGCCCCTTAATTGAGATGGATATTAATGTCAACGACATTTGATAACATGGTAATATGTTCTTGGCACTAGAAAATAAAACGTAATTGCAACTTCCCCACAACAAAAACTCATCGATACTGCCAAGGATGCAGAGAGAAGACCCATATAAGGGAATCATTCCTTGGCAAAATCAGCAACTTTCAAAATTTTATATATTTCTTGCTATGTATACAGGCACAAAATTTTGTCAATTTGTCTCAAACTGCACCAGTTTCTCAATCGTCAAGCAATGGATTCAAAAGTAGTTTGGTGGAGAGTTTAGGCTTCAAGTAAACCTCGAGTCAATTAGGATTCAGAACTCTGAACAAACGGTTCAGAGATGCCCTCTTGCTCTTTCTTCAACTCATCATTTTCATCAACACCATCATCGTTGTCACAATTGTCAAATATATAATCTTCAGGTTGAGGCTTTGAGAGTCCATCAGGGCTCTTGTCTGTGTCAAGAAGTTCAGAAAGCTGCGATCCCTCTGGAGAAGCCAAAGTTTCATTACCTGAGTCTTCCAAGTTGGTTTGAGAGCGACGGCTCTGAATGAGATAATGTGCCACAGACTTGAAGCCCAGTCTTAAAACCTAAAAGGCAAACAAAATTTAGCCATTCTTTTTGCTCTGGATGCTAATTAAATCTGCCTAATACTGTCCACCACATACCAAACCAGACTGCTCACATACCAGTACAAGCTGAGTGATAGAGACATATTACCAGCCAGAAATAGAAAATGAAATATACTGATAAACCGTTTTCAGTGATAGGATAAGAGCATCGAAAAGCATCAGCTGACTCAACTACTAAAGCCTCTAGTAATGCTATGGCAGACCACGCCACATAGGCATTGGAGGGATGGGGTTTGATGGATAGCATTACTCCAAAAGCCTCTTACCATTGTACATGGAAGCTAGAATTGATCCCACCAACACTAAGAAAGGGGGATTTCAGGGAAAAGAGAGGGTTGTTACATAGCCATAGGTTCAATGGGCCTGTTGGACCTCCAGTGGACCAAAAGACAAGAATTTATAGCACCCATCTGAGCAGGACTACGAGAAAAAATGATTACTAACTTAACAAACGCAAGAGGCCTGTGATGGAGGAGATTATTGTCTGTTTACGCAAAATAAAAGGGAAAGCATAAAGATTCTCACACTCATGCACATATACAGGCTTGATGGTGCTAACCTTCCTGTAAAGGGAGCCAGTGGGCATCCACCCTTTTCCCTGACGGCAAAGACTGCAGTTGCAAATTCCTCGACAAACAGGGCAAATCCAATTGGGATTTTGATTGGCTTCTATCACATTCTCTCCATATCTGAACAATATAATAAATTTCAAACATAAACAACCAACATAGTTTACCGGGACTGATATTCATGGGATGGACACTTGAGTCAAATATACATCAGGTTTAACAATTCATAACTTATGGGTAATACAGGTTCCACTTAATATATTTAGTAGTGCATGCTTAGTGACACAGTCAGGAATCAATAGCATAAAAATAATTTTGTTACAATTTTATTGTGATATGGTGCTCCAGGTTTACTGAATAGCACCATATTATTTTAATATTGTGATGGAAGAAAGAGAGAGAAAAGAGTTGGAGAGGAAGGTGGTCGTAGTTTACTAATCTATATACCATATTTGGATTGCTACAAATGGTTGGAACAAAATGTTTCAGCTTAAAGCACAAACAGGAATGTTAATAAACGCTATTATGTATATGTTTGTGCTTTAAATAAACGCTTTAAACGCTATACTATATAAACACTATTAGCTAATAAATGTAAACGTTAATAAAAGCACAAATAAACGCTTTATGGTATTACGTATACTAATTGTCATTCAGAACTTGCTATTTATGTTTGTCTCCCATATTATCTAAAAGAAATTTGATAACTAACTAATTATATACATTTGTCCGTTTGTGGATCAGGATTATAGCAAATATATCTACCAACTGTTGTTTGCCTTTGGCAGTCCCTATGTAAACCTTGGGTAAAACTCACAACTGAAAACCGGTTTGCAACAGCTTTTGTGCTTTAAATTCACATGAAAGTACCTTTTCTATAAGCAAAGTAAAACAGGAAGCAGAGCAAATTAAAATTAATTACCTCATGTATAAGCAATCCCCACAAAACTGCCCTTGGACCAAGTTGCATTTGATGCAATGGGTATGCTGACCAAGCGTTTTCTGTCTGCAAATAAACAGGCCATTTCATTGAGCTTGCTTTACCAAGTACCACCAAGTAATTAGTGAGAAGGAAGATCTTATAACACAAGATATCTGATACAATTTGGATAATCACCCACTATAGAAAAACAATATGGTTGAAAACTTTTGCTATTGATTTGATGGGTATTCTCCCATCGGTATAACAAATTTTTGAGTTAACTTACTGAATTATCACTAATCCTTCAAACCATTTCTCAATTTACATCCACAATCATTTGCAAACCAGCTGAGCATTTAGTTGGAGGCTTAAGGGTTAGTAACAACATGTTACTTATTGCTACTTAAGTCTTTAAACTTTAATCTTAAGATAAAAGGAATTTGCTACTTAATTCTAAGAAAGCATTATAATAGATTAGAATGAAGGAGAAATAAAATGTACCTGCATTGATGGCATGTCTTTCCCTTCACCGGATCATATATGCGCTTCCCATCCTCGCCATATCCATCCACAAACAGTGTCCAATTTTCCTTACAATCTCCCAGAAGCTTATCATGTTCTTCTGAGTAAATTTCTGGCTGTGAACCTTCCCGTATGCGAATCTCATTATTCTCCGAGGAGTTCCTCTTCTTTTTATCACGGATTTCCGAATAGCTAACGGGAGTCAAACTCTTCAACCTAAAACCCATTATCATTTTCAAACAAATTTAAAACATATGCCCAGAGACTTTCACCAATTTAGGATCAGAACAACATCAATCAAGAGCAACAAAAATCACGCATATCAGTTTTATTGAAGAGAAAAACGTCATCTCGTGTATGGAGGCCAAAAAAGTCCACAATGCTCTAGTAAATTGCTGATAAAAAGCAACAGGATACAACAAATCAGCATTTGAATCTGCGGTCTTGAACATTTCTTTTTCAGAGATTAAATAAATGAAACCCAGTATAGCATAAAAAAGGATGATAAAGAGATGAGAAATTTATATTCAATTTTAGAGGCCAAAGCAATGGAGAAAATAAGCACGGGCCTCCTCTTTTCTTTTCCTTCATTTTCTCAGTAACCAATGAAAGGGTAAACCACAAAATATGAAGAAACCCACAAGAGCATTAGAAAGCTCTGTACTTCTCTCTCTCTCTCTCTTCAAATTTTTACTCATTTCAAGAAACCCAACCAAAAGGACAAAAGCTTTCTTTCACTTTCTGCTCCTTTCCTCATTTTCCCACCAACCAAACATATTCTTTTAAAAAAAAAAAAAAAAAAAAAAAAAAAAGAAAAAAGAAAATACCTTGAAGAGCGCCTTGGGGAGCCGGGAAGGGGCAATGGATTCTGGGTTTTTCTCTCAGTAGGGTTTTTTTGAGTAGGCTTGGGAGGGGCAGTTTTGGATTTGAGCTTCCGAGAGAGGTCGGGAATCCCCAGTTTCTGCATTCTCTCCATGTTCTCTTTGATCCTCTGGTTCCTGAAATTCTCGTACCCTGATGTCTCTCCGGCTCCATTTCCCGTAGATTCTCCATTGTTGTCCTGTTCATTGGTGTTCCGAGCTCTCTTTCTCCAAGGCATTGTGGTTAATCCCTGTGTCACTCCCTGAGTTCTGAGCGAGAGTTGAGTGGAGAGACTTTTAAACGGTCGACTCTAGAAATGAAAAGACATGCATAGTCCACGGCCTCTAGGGTCCAACGCCCCAGGCCCCACCATTATTGTCTAGAAGAGGATTTTCTGACATTAACCCGAAAAATGCCTACGCCTTGTTTGCCATGCCCATGCCAATTTTTTTTTTTTTTTTGTTCTTTAACATTTTTAATTTTTCTTTTAGGGAAAATTCTATATAACTTCTTAAATTATTATTCAATTGGTAATATTTTTTAAATATTAATCGTGATAATTTCTTCTTAAATTATAAAAATATTATCAATGTTTCTTAATGACAAAATTATCTTTAGTAAAACAATAAAAAAACTTCTAGAAAAAACTTAAAAATAAAAAAAAATCATTTTATTAGAAAAAATAAAAAAGAATTTTTTCTAAAAATTTGAAAATTTTCGTTTATTTTTATTTTTGTTTAATAACTTTTTTTCAAATAAAAATTTCTCTTTTTAAAAAATTGTTTTTTAATTAAAAATTTCCAATCAAAAAAGGTAAAAACGTTTAGTACTTGCAAGCAAAAAAAAAAAAATTGTTTTGTAATAATTTTTTATTTAAATAATTATAAAAAGTTATTGATATAATATAAAAATTAAAAATGTTAAAAGTTAAATTTTAAATGAATAGTATGGGCTTTTTTTTTTTTTGCCATTATTTGTCAAAATAGCCACAAATATTCTAAATTCCTATCAAATTTTTATTACATTACTCACTATCAAGCCAAAAACAAATTACAATATCTATTACCAAATGGGGATCAAGATCCCCAGAAATTTTGAAAAATTGCTAGTAAGTTTTTTTGAAAATCTCAATCATTAAAAAAATCTAATGGCTTAAAATTAAACACACATTTAATATAGGAGATATAAACTTAAAATCACAACCCACACCTTTCTCCTCCCACCACCGCAAACGACGAGACAACCACCCACCACGACACCCGGCTTGCCCATTTCACCTCCTCCATTTTCCCTAAATTTTCCCACCACGCGATTCTCTAGGCGACACCACCATCGGCCAGTTCCGCCCTCCACATGAGATTCCCAAGTTGAAGAAGGTATGTATACATGATTATATATGAAGATTAGATTTTTTCTTTATTTAATTTAATTGCCTAAATGGGTTGGCTTTGGTTTTGTTTTGATTTGAGTTTGGATTTGTTTGTTTATCTACAATTGGTGGTTATTTTGTTTGATTTTGCAAATGGGTAAGAATTTTAGGGCTTTTAAGTTATGATTTTGAAATGAAATTTGAGTTAGCATCTGGAAAGTTGATTTTTTTTCCTTCATAGATTGGTATTTTGTTTGGCTTGAAACTTGGAAATTCTGTTGTTATTTTGCTTTGATTTTAATGTTGGCAGTTGTGCCTAATTGATTATCCTTTTTGCTTATTCTGTTTATATATATATGCACACACACCTTGATTAAATGCCTAGAATTGTTGATTTTAATGTGTATGTGTTCATATACTATTAGATTTAGGCGTTTTTATTTACAATAGCGAACTTAAAAAGCATTTGTATTTGATCTCAGCACTGGAAAATTTCAAGTGCATTTTGTATTTGATCATAACACCGTGTTTCACTAGTGTTATGTAAACATGGTGTTCAAAGTTCCTTTTATTTTTCAGCTTTTGAGAATGTGTTGCACCGGCAATAGATTGGCTGAGCTTATGTTCTCTTATGCTATAGGCACTATCACTCTATCAGTTTACTTGTATGAACTCCATGTTGTGTTTGCTATGAATTAATTTCTTGTTCTGAAGGTTCCTTATGATTGAGGGTAGTGCTTCACTTGCATTCCTTCTTGTTCATTTCATGTTGTGTTTCACTTGCATGAGATGGTATGTATGTCAAACCCCATACACACAAATTACATAAATCATTATTCCAATATTATAACGTGGAAATATGTTTATAAAAATGGGATTTTTTCATGTCATGAAAATCGGGCAAAGCCCCAACACGATAGGACCCACATCGAAGAAAGGTGGCTATCCAAATACACCGTTGAGGAGAGTGGTATGTTGAAACACATTTGTGTAAATTTTATATTTATGATTAATACTTAGACTAAAAGATGACCGTAGTAGTATGTAACGTGCAAAATGAGATGATCCGACTTGTGGATTTTGACCTCGCCACGAACAAGTAGAGGGCAATGGGGATGATTTGGTGGGCACCGGATGCATATGTGAGCTCACGACAATAAGCGAATTCGGGTCATGTCGTGGCGTGAGCAAGAATATTCTACCGGTTACCTGGGGACACATCCATCCTATTACACACCGTCCAATCAAGGTCCCGAATGGAATCCCCCGGCGTGTTGCAAAATGATTGATGCGCAATTCAATTGAAAGAAGCGGGATCATAAGCAAGAGATTGAGGAGCTCTGGCCAAGCGGAAGGAGGAGCACAAGCGTAGATAGATGCATTTTGCTTGTGATTACCGGGTTTACTCGGTGGATGGCTGCGCGGCTAGTTGATCGGTGGTGCTTTACGAGAAGCGGTTCGCTTGCTTGAGGGTACCAGTAGTGATCTCGAGCGGTGACCACCGAGAGGGCTTTGCAAGACATAGGGTCACCGGCACGTATCATCCCCGATCATCTGCGGATAGCACATAAGGTAACAACATATTACATTTCATTATTAATTAATAAGATCATATAGCATACATTAAAAATGTGATATATAATTTTAAATTCCGCACAATAATAATAGGTTGTGCAAATATTTCATAGCCCAGATGAACGTATATAACACACTAAAACTATAATATGCGTAGATGACGATCTGAATGGTACTCGAAAGTTGGTCTCGATCACAAAAAGTCATCGCGTCTTTCAAATGTGAAAAATGACAACCACTTTACATCTATTGCAGTACGTATATGTGATATTTTGAAAAATTGTAATTAGTTGAAAATTTGTGTTGATTGTCAGTGCAAATTGCTTGTTTATATAAGTTTGGCTTGGTTCTAACTACTGGTTAGATATTTGGCGTAATCAACTATGTTAACGTGTAAAAGTCTAACGATTGATAGAAAGTTTTAGTTATCTTTGTTTAGAAACTTGTTCTTATGCATGGAACTAGATAGTAAAAGACAGATAGACATATATGTTTAACACTGAAATTGCGAAGAGAAACATATGTAGCCATGCCCCCATTGAGAGTTGTCATTTGCTAAGGTTAGATTGTGTATGGGCAAGAACAATACTTGTTTCCATGTATAGAAATAAAGTTGTTGGCACCTTGTTAGAATTACGGCTAGATATTTTGGATCATGTTGCCATTGTTGTCCTTGATTTGTTTTTGTTTCCATTATCTCAGATTATATTGCCTTTTCCACCTACAATTTGCGGATCTTTCTTCTCCTATTTACATTGCATGTGGTAGTGCTTGCAAGTATCAAATATATGATGTTGCAACATTTTGAATGTTCCTCATTCTTTTGTTATTATGAGAACAAAATATTATATATCGTTAATTGGTATATTTACTAGTTCGAATCTCGGCATATTTATGGTGACATGTATTTGAGTGGACATCAAATGTTTGAGCCAAGGCACTTGAGAAATTGTCATGGTTGAGTTTTGACAAATATTTTAGTTATTTAACTTCTAGATATCAAAATATGCCTTAGTGATCTTAAATCGGTTTGATCAAAACATGGTTGGCTTAAAGCATGCTACATTGTACTTATATATATTGACTTTATAATTTGTATCATTGTTTTTTAAAACTTGCAAGTATTGTCACGAATGACTTCACCCCCCAACAAATAAAAAAGGGAAAAATATAAAAGAGCCCCCTCAATTACCAGCCATTTACGATTTAGTCCCTTGAACTTTCAAAAGTGATAAAATGCCCCCAAACTACGATTGTATTTTGGCCCTTAGTTAGTTAAAACCATCAAATTGGATGAAAAATACAAAACGACGTCGTTTTTGTATTAAGTTACTAAAATGCCCTTTTGAAAAAAATCAAAATATAAAAAGCCCTCAACTATACTGCGTTTATGATTTAGCCCTAAACTTTAAAAGTGATAAAATGGCCCCTTCAATTAGTCAAGACCGTCAAATTGGATGAAAAATACAAAATAGCGTCATTTTTTTGTTAAGTTACTAAAATGCCCTTTTGAAAAAAAAAAAAAGCAATTTAAAAACACCCCCAAAACGACATCGTTTGAAAAGAAGAAGAAGAAGAAGAAGAAGTATGCTTGTCGCCACCCTAAACCATCGTTCTTCTTTGGTAAACTCACCCTTGTCATTTGAATCACAACCTCGTTCGTGTAGACCCGCATGACCTCGCAAACGGCCAAATTGCGGCTTGATGGTCACTAGCAAGCCTCACCCCGCGCAGCAATTTTTGTTGCAAAACACGAAGAAAGACAATGCATCGTGACTGCATAGGGCAAGAAGGAGAGCTGGTAGGCGTCGGGCCTTGTCCTACAAAGCTGCAACATCGTGTCGGACCCTGCATTCTACCCGGTGAGATTCGAACGCAGGGCATATCTAGGTCGTCCATGGAAGGTGTTCTTGAGGACTATAATCATGGAAACCCACAACGACGACTTGATCCAACCGGAAGGGTGGTTGCCTTGGGTGGGGGATTTCGCACTGGACACTTGCTTCTACGCCGAGTTCCAAAACACAAGCCCCAGCGCTAACACGACGGGGCGTGTGAATTGGCCGGGAGTGAAAAGAACATCACATGCACACAAGTGTTGAGTTTATTGTAGGGAGATTCTTTTTGGGTGATGAGTGGATTAGGGAGGCCCAAGTGCCTTACACCGGTGGCATGATCACCAGTTAAATTAAGTCTGCATATAAATTTCTTGTGGATGAGAGAGATCAGTACTATACATCTAATATATAAAATGTGTCTCCCGTGCGTCTTCATCTTTGATTACTGTGGTTTTATGAAGCTTCCTAAAGGATATATATATCCTTTAATTATATACAAAAATTGACAACAAAAGTATAACATGATCAACAAAAGCGAGAACCCACTTGGTCAGCATCCTCCAGCCTCGCCCTGCGATAATCGACTTGGCCGGCAACCTTCGAACACCCCCAAACGGCAACCTCGATCCGCAGAAGCCAGTAGCTTCATCGCTAACTTATCCTTGCCATCGCCGGTGACTTCTGAACTCGCTTGCACCAACAGTTTGGCACCAACAGCTCTCCGCGAGCCCTAGTGCGCGAACCCAAACACCTCCCAGTGGTTGCCTACGACCCTCTTAGCTTTATTTGGCCTCACCTCGCCGATGTCCACAACTCGAGCCAACCCACCACGCTAGCAAGTCAGCACCCCCGCTTCGCCTGTGTCCTCGCAGCTATCCCGCTTCACCCAGTGAGTCCACCGTTCTTCTTTTTCTTCTTTCTTCTTTCTTTTTCCTTTTTTTTTTTTTTTTTTATTAAAAACGACGTCATTTTTGGGGGGCATTTTTTAAATTGATTTTTTTTTTCAAAAGGGCATTTTAGTTAACACCAAAAAACAACATCGTTTTGTATTTTCCATCCAATTTGATGGTCTTGACTAACGGAGGAGGCCAAAATACAACTGTTAGGTAGTTTGGGGGGCCATTTTATCATTTTTGAAAGTTCAGGGAGCTAAATTGTAAAACGGTAGTTGATGGGGCTTTTTATATTTTGATTTTTTCAAAGGGCATTTTAGTAATTTACACCAAAAACGATGTCGTTTTGTATTTTCCATCCAATTTGACGGTCTTAACTGCGGAGGGCCAAATACAATTGTCAGGTAGTTTTGGGGGCCATTTTATCACTTTTGAAAGTTCAGGGGGCTAAATCTTAAACGGCTGGTAGTTGAGGAGGCTTTTTTATATTTTTCCCAATAAAAAAAAAACTTAATTAACTGCATACCATTTATTTTCTACAACCATTCAATGTTTTCTTCTTGTGGGTTTGGGTAAGTGGGAGAATTTTAGACATAAACCCTGGACTTGCTTGGTCATACAAAGTGCATTGATTTCATGACAATTGTGATTTAATGTAAAAGCAATTGATTATGTTTCCTGGTGCTGTAACTTTCGGTGGACTATTTCTAATTTACCGGCCGCATTATATTGGATTAAAGGCAAATTAACTCTATGTTTGATATTCTATCAGGCTTCTCATTTATTTTTTGTTTCTTTTATTAGTTTCAGTTAGTGTGGAGAAGTCAAGGTGGTCTCTACGTTATTCGATCGCTTCACTTTCACAGAGGACGCTAGGTGGTGTTTTTACAAACGTACTATATGTTGTCACGTGACGTTCACATTGTATTTTTTTTTTGTTTTTATAGGTTCTTATTATATATATATATATATATTTGGATAACTTTGTTGATGTATAGAGACAAGTTTATTTGTTTGTTTAATTGTTTATATAGGATGAATGTGGTTAACTGTTACGTGTGTATAGTTGGATAACCGTAAATGTGTATAGTTGGTTAATTTTTGTAATATAAATGTGACTCATAATTAGTATCTTTAGATTATCCATCAAGTTCGTAAAGGATGGATATTTTTTTTTATATAAATGTGATTATTGATTATCAGGTTTTGATTATTGATTATGAATGTGGTTTTGATTATAGAGACATTGGTAATGATTTATCAGGTTGGACGTTCAAAATTAGCTGGTTAAAAATGAGGAAGGAAAAAAGGAAAAATTAAAAAAAAAACCTAACGTGGCAAAAATTACCAGGTTACCCCAGGGGTAACGTTGCACAAGTGTGCCATGTTACCTCGGGGTAACGTGTCATGGTATAGCACGTTAGCTTAAGGTTTTTTTTTTTTTTTTCCATTTACTAACATGTGAATAGTAACACATTAGCAAATAGTAACGTGGCACACTTCTAACACGTTAGTAAATCCCTAGTTCTAACGGGCACATTACTAATGTGTAAAAAACATTAGCAATGGCACGTTAGGCCCATTACTAACGTGCCAAAGGGCTTAAAATGTTAGTAATGGGCCATTACTAAAAAATGGGGTTTTTGTAGTGTATGTGTAATTAATGACATACTTTTTTGAAATAATACTGAGTCAGTAAGTTTATATTTAGGGGAAAATACACTTTACCCCCCTGAACTATTCACTTATTTGCACTTTTAACCCCAATGTTTAAAATGTGACACTTTACCCTACAAAGTATCTAACATTGACACTTGACCCCATGAAGTACATTTTATCCCTTTGAAGTATTTTGAGTTGATACTTTACCCTCTCAAAGTAACTAAGTTTTGGGGGGCAAAAGTGTTAACTCGTGGGGGGTAAAGTGTCAATTCAAAATGCTTCGAGGTAAAGTGTTAATTCAAAATACTTCAAGAGGGTAAAGTGTACTTCATGGAATTATGTGTCAGTGTTAGATACTTTGAGGGGGTAAAGTGTCACATTTTAAACATTGGGTTTAAAAGTACAAATGGATGGATAGTTTTGGGGGATAAAATGTATTTTTCCCTTATATTTACTTCGGCTTATTCTCTTTAAATGAATCTTAGACTGACGTCGTACTTTCTCTTTATAAATACCGTATCTAAACACTAGGTTCGAAACTTTTCTCTACTCTTAAAATACTCTTTGAACCCTCTATATCCATCTATTTCTATATGTATTTATTCCTAAAATATTGAAATTTGTTAGATGCGACACATAAATGTGTGTGTGTATATATATCTATATATATATAAGATTGGGCCTTTGACCATTTCATCTGAAAATCAATTGATGTCAAGGAAGCCAAATCCTTTTATGGCATTCAAAATTGCACCCCCAAAGTATGTGAGAGCCATCCAAGTGAAGAAGAGCGGCATTATTGAACCTAGTAAGGAGGAAGGGAGCTGCACTTCTATTCCTTCTCAGTTAAAATGGATCTGCTCCGTGGCTGTGGCTCCAACTTGAGTGGAAGAAGCTCAAGAAAGTAAGATGCAAAACTTGCGAGGAGTATGTTGCTTCATTTCCTCCTACCCAAAAAAGCAAATCATATTCCTTAACCCCCAGTCGCTATTTCCCTCCATGGCTTCATCAAGCAACCCATAACAACTTGGAATTTTATGCTCAATATTCCCATTTACATGTTTTCTTGCTACAGTTATTCTCCGGTTTAGGCGGTGAAAACCCTCGACTATTGAGGAGGACCCAAATATTCTTTTCCTCCACTCAACAAGTCTCCTCCCACTAGCCTTCACCTACGAAGAGCTCGAGCCCTCCACCAACCGATTTGACCCCATGTGCAAAACTGGCGATGGTGGGTTCGGGAAAGTGTACCTAGGTTTGCTCTATGATGGCTGAATTGTTGCCATCGAGTAGCTCAATAACGTGTACCTAGGTTTTCAGATCCATTTTAGCTAAAGGAAGAGAAGCCCTGTATTTTTTAATAGCATCTAACTATAGTGCATAGAAGCCAGATCCAATATTTGGAATAGTTCAACTCTACTACTATAGCATTGTCTTGTTTGCCAATTAAAAAATGTAGATATCAATTAACATTGAAACTGAAATGGCTAAAGAGCTCATATTTTTTATATATATTGATCCACTGATTATCAATATATTGATCCAATATATGCATCTATGTGGCGTACATTTCAACAAAAATTAATGCATGGGTTGAACACGTTAGTAAACAACATATATATTGAAAAACCCTAATTGACTTTAATTAACACCTATTCTAATTGTATAGGTGTTTCACAAAAATATTATGGAAATAGATCCTAATAACCAAATACAAATATGCAATGAACATTAATGAACACATATATTTCATTCTAAGAAAAACCATTTAGAGAACACTCTAAATGTAAAACCTCTCGAGTGGTAGCTCAGAACGCCCTCAAAATTAGCCTCGCTAATCCGTGGAGTCACTAGCAATTCCTCAGAGCCAACTTGTGACCAAATGGGTAATCACCCCTATAAAACGCGTGAGTAAATGCAAAGGAAGGTGAATAAATATGAGTCCCTATAATTCATCAATTAAGAACATGGAGCAACTAAGTAATAAAAATGAATAATTATAAGTAAAGCATAACCGGTCAAGTATTAGCAACTCTTGCCACTTCCATAGCCATGAATCAAGTAACCTAAAGAACAATAACCGCATAAGTCTAACAACTTAGTAAGTAAACCTCACACTTAGGTACATGAGCCCATTTAGTAAAGGTAAACGTGCACTTTGGTGTAGAACAAAAGAGGGCATTACCTCCGCTAATACACCATATAATAGGTTTTAGGGTTTTCAAAGCTCGTGGTGTAGAACTAGCGATAATTGCCTAATTGTTTTAATGCAGAAAAGTTCGCTTAAAGGTCATAACTCCTATACATGGTCTAACCTCAGTGGCCCACACCAACTAATGGTGTCCTGTAGTAACCAAAATTATTAACTAGGCATAAGTAGCTTAGTTGGGGAGTTAAATTGGGCTTTGGGTCACTAAAGACACTAGAGGGGTAATTTGCACTTTTGACCTGACGATGTTTGGGTTTGGCGAATGTATGGGGGGGGACCACCGGACGTACGCTACTTTTTGAATACCCTTTGGATAATACCTGGATGTACAAGGCAACCATTGAACCACTGGGCAAGAGCCACCAGACGTACGCCCCTTGGTCGGACGTTCGCTACTCTTTTAGGCCTATAAATAGACCCCTACCCTATTCGTGTTTTTCACACTTTCCATACGCCCCTAGGCTACCAGAGTGTTCCTAGAAAGTTTTCCAAGCATTTTGAGTGTGTTGTGAGTGTGTACATGAGGCGTTTGCAAGTTTTGAAACGTTCGTGAGGCAGAACTCTTGTGGTTTTCTTTCAAGGAGGTAACGTTCGATCCTTAGCTTTTAATTACGTCATTATGCTATTTGTTTAGTGTTTAGTTGTAGTTGCTAGCTTAGTTACACCTTAAACCTGTTGAGTTAATGTTTTCGATTAGCTTAGCGTTGTTACGATGCATGGAGGCTATTGACTAGACTAGAAGGCTTTAGGTTGTTTCTAGTAGCCCTAGGAGTCGGAGAATAGGCGGACAAAAAATGAGGTTCTCCCCGAGCACCCACATAGCGGACGTACGATGTTGTGTCGGAAATACGGCTTGTTGTAACATGGCGGATGCATGCACCCATGCCAGACGTATGGTCAGTGTGTGGCAGGGAAACCTTATTTTCACCAACGTCCGATAGCTCCTGCTTTCCTTACTTTATAGTTGTTTTAGTAGAATTATAACTAATAGAAGGTTTTCCATAGATTTGGAGAACTCGGATCTTTCGGAGTTTTCAGAGACACTTATTGATCTAGGTGAGTTTTAACTCACATAATGCGCATTTTTATTTTCCATGCACTACACGTCTATTTTGTGTATTGAGCAAACATGCATATTTTACAACTCTCACAGTTTATACTTATTACACATGAATTTTGTCATTTTGAGAAAAACGTTGTGCTAAGCCTGTTAATCAAGTGGGACTTATAAAATGACATGCATGTAAAATACAGACAAGATAATTGCATTGTATGACATGGTACACCAATACGTGCAGTAGTAATGGCCATGGGCTTACTATACATGTTAGCTTTATGGTCAAATGTGTACGTTATGTGAGGGTTTTGGATCCATTGGTTTCGTGACCTTGATGCAACCATTCCCAATGGTTCAATCATTATAGGATAGACGTCATTAGTTGGTGTGGATCACTCGGGGTTGGACTCGATCATGCCACTAATGCTACTTACGGTATGCTATGCAATGGCTGGGACACTGATATTGTATTATAGGTCCCTCGGGACAGCATCAACCCTGCTGAGAAGGGGTAATATCTTGAGTAGAACATACTATTAAACTATGACTATTGTTTCCAACATATGCATATATCATTACTATATATATATATCACGCATAATTAAACTATCATGATGGGATTGCTTTTGCTTATTAAACATTTGAGTTCATTTCTAAAATTGGCATGGGTATTATCTACCTTAAAATCACTAAGTCTTAGACTTACCCCTTTATTTATGTCTTTCCCCATCATTACATAATTGCGTGGTTTAATCGCCTAGATGGAGATGCCGTCAAAGACTACTTGGGTGATTGCTCAGAACCTGATATGGGTAATCTTTGAGGATATGGAACCCGTTTGGCTTAGGATGATGTGGGAGGATGGAGGATCCTGCAGACATGATGGAAATTTTGATTTTACTAGCTCTATTGAAGCTTAAGTCTAGGCTTTGATCTGTTGATCTCTTGTAAACAATGTTGATGCATACTTTTGGGTTGTATTTATTTTCTTGATGATGGTTTGTTGACCAGTACATTGATGTCTATCTATCATATTATGGATTTAGTACTTTATCTCTGGTATTGTTGTGCAATGTTTCTATTATTGTCTCTTAATCCATAGTCTTGGTAAAGTCTTCCTGCGCAGTTTTCTCATAACGAGGAAAGTGATTTCTCAGGTCATGTCTTGGAGGGACATGGCTGGGATGGATCGTCGTGGGGTCAATTACTAGTTAATTGATTTACCCATTGGGCAGGGCGTCAAACATCCGTCCTGTAGTGACTGAACCATTGGGAATAGTTGCATCAAGGTCACGAAACCAATGGATCAAAAGCCCCGTATAACGCACACATTTGACCACAATATGGTTTATATAGTAAGCCCATGGTCGTTTATATCTCACGTACCAGCGTACATGTCTTACAATGCATCTTAACAATTTATTTAATAACACAGTTATCGAGTAATTTCAAAAATAGACATGCTTGTATCATACGCGTGATCAATCAACTGACATATCCCATGTTTTAGGTAAAAGGATGTAAGTGTTTACTTATCTTGCACTCAGCAAATCCTCCGACCAACCTATTTCCTATTATAACGAATACAAGACACAATTATTCTAAGCCTTACGAAACCTAGAAATGTAGCCAACCCAAGCATACACGTGTGAAACTTAAGAACAGGTGCTCTACCCACTGACCATACGTCTGGCCTCGATGGTGTGCACGTCCGCCTTGATGGCATACACTGCGCTCAATGTTAAGCACACTATTTCAAGACCTCTAAACCTCTCCTAAGCTAGCAAAATATTACATACAACATAAGGAATCACAGAACCACGATTCTTTGAGAAAACCCTTTGAAAACATCATTATCTTTAGGAAAAGCGTCTAGTGAAACACTTGAAAACCATTATCAAGGAATAAGGTGTTAAATACAAAGGAATAGAGCTTACCCCAAAGCTAAGCGGACATGGTCTCATTTCCTTGAAACTCCTTTTGAAGCTCAACCTCACGAATTTCTTACTCAAAATGATAAGAAAGAGTTCTGGCAGCCTAGATGCACACCAGAAATGAGAGGAGGGGCAGGCTATTTGTAGGGAAAGTTCACCATCGACTCTCTGACAGAGCAGCGGACGTCTGGCAATCCTAGCATACGTCTGGTGGTCTTTGCACATTAGTCCAGAAGGTGTCTCATACGTCCAAGTATTACCTAAAGGGTATCCCAAAAAGTAGCGTACGTTCGGTGGTCCCACATACGTCCGTTGTACTATTTGCAGAGCATATATCTAGTGGGGCCCCCCCGTACATTTGCACTACAAACAGTAGTGTATGTTTGCCAGACCTAGCATACGTTTGCCTCTTGAGGGTTAGTGTTTGGCTTATATCCTCTAAAGGTCCAAAGGGTGTTTTATGCTAATGCTAAGGGTTCTTGGTCTTGCTAAACATATATATTAAAAACCTTTGTTGATTGCTCCTATGGAAAAGATTTTATCTAATAAAAAGGTTGGCTTTTCTGTCAACCTCCTCACCATGTCCACCTTGAAGCACTCCCGGGTGATTACCTCGTATTGCAATGCGAAGCCCTTTGTCCAAAAGTCGACATACATCATGGTGGAAGTGACCACGAGTCAGAGTCGATGGGAGCCTCGGTCAACAAGGCATATAGGCGCGTGCCCTCTCTATAGTGATCATCGTGTGGCGATGATCGGAGTACTCAACTAGCTACGATGTGGTAGATGCAATGGACATCGTTGTCAAGTCGCCATCCGAAGCTACCCTATCCCTTGAGCTCCATCTAATAAGGCGCCCTCGTGAAACATGCCACCGTGTCACATGAGTGGGAGATGATCGACCGAATATGGGTAAGGTCACTGGGTCACGCGAGGTGCTCGGTGATCTCCGATGAGCATAGGGGTACCTCTATCGCTCTCCCCTAAGCCATCTGAATGAGTCGCATGTGTCTGGTGGAGGTTCGCGTAAAACTCACACAATGGCCTCCACCGTAGGGCGGTGATCCTTTGCCATGTCGGTCCACCCTAGGCATCCAGACTCTACTGCACCCTCGATGTGCGCTCATCGAACTCCTCTATGATGGTTCCTCTCGATAATGATCCGCACCCATGGTAGTAACGAAGTATCAACACTTGACCTTATCTCTCTGGAAACGGGTGTAGTCATATACTAGCTCAGATTCCTCCTCATTCGTGGCGGTACTGGCCTCTCTAATCGGCTCACCAGGAACTGGCCTATCTTTGGCGGCATCATCACTCTCAACATAGGTTGAACTCCAGGTATGAGTCTTGAGTTTTAGGTGGTCCAAATGACCCCAAAATTCCAATATCGACTCTCAAAATTCCCATGCAAAACCCTATCCATGCAAAGGTCCTAATTCTTTAAGCCCTAAAATGAAGGTATAGGAAAAAGGAAAATAGAGTTGTATTGGTGGGTTCGAACTTAGGTGGCTTTTCAATGATGCCGAAAGGTTAAAGTAGTTTGGGGGTATCAAAGTATCTGAGACTTGGTTGGCTAGTTATAAAATACCTAGCAATGATTTTAGGCGTATTAAAATTTGGTAAGGTTTAAAGGTCAAAATTGCCCCTTTAGGAGAGGAAGGGTTATTTAGGTAATTTGAGGTAAATCAAAAATAACAAGGGTCACAGTTAACTAGGTGGTATTAGATCCCATGGCGATCATTTGGGACTGAGTTGAATAGGTTAGGTGGTAAAGACTTCTAAGAGAGGAAGGGCATTTAGTAATTCAGTCCCAATTACAATCATTGTTTGAGTTAGTCAAATTGGTCAATGGGTTTTGGTTCAATCTCAAAAATGATAAACAACACATCAATGTTGGGTTTCAAGGGGATTGTAGGAGGTTTCCTCGGATTTAGGGCGAAAAACCCTATCCTTTGTATGTGAAGGGCATTTTGGTAATTTTTGGACTTGACGAAAAATTCAAATCCGAACGGTCCAAATCATAGGTTGAACTCCAAGGTATGAGTCTTGAGTTCTAGGTGGTCCAAATGACCCCAAAATCCACAAGTTTGATCAAAAATCCAAAACCCCCAAATCTCAAAACTAGGTTTTTGACCCAAAATTTTTTTGAGAAATTTTGGGCAAAGGATGAATGGGTTTTGTTCCTAGATCATAATGGAAGGTTTAGGCCTTATTTCATGCACCAATTGCATGAAGAGATCAACAAATTTCAAGAAACTCGGATTTAGGGCAAAAATCCCCCAAATTCGAATGGCATGATTTCAACGAAGATGATGCAACAAAATGGTTTTATACTCTCAAATGCATGATCCTAGTTCACAACCAAGCCAGCTAAATGCAAAATATGCAAGAAAATATCAAGATTTAAATCAAAACCCTAAAGTTGCGAAAACTTGAAATTTGGGAAAATCTTCATACCTCGATTTAATCTTGAGAATGAGATGGGAATCCTTAAAAACCTTCAGAGACTTGGCCGAAAATCACTGTGGAAGTGTTTGGGCAGAGAGAAAATAGGAGAAAATTCAAATTAATAGGGTTTGGGAACGTTTAGCCGTTTTATAAAATGCTGGGTCAATGCAGACGTCCATCGAGGCGAATTCGCTTAACCCTAATTTTTTTTTTAAAGCTTTTAGAGAATTTCCAAGGTACATAAAAGTTGGAAATAACAAGGTAGGTCAAAATGATTTTATTTCTGAAATTCGGGGTACAATGAAAATTCTTTTTGTGCTCTACAATCAACCCTAGATGTCCAAACACTAAAACTCACCACTGCTAAGGGTGAGGAAAACCTAAGCTATCTAACATCTAAAGATTACTACCCCAAGACCTATCACTCTTGAGACGGGTCTTCCTCATCCTTGACCAATGCCTCGTAGTCCTTGCTGATATTGGATAGAAATGCAATCCTCTGACGATCGATCCTTCCGGTAATGCACTCTTCGAGTAGAATTTCTTCTTGCTCCATTTGGGCATATTCATCCAAAATCTGAGTTAGTTGAGTGTGCATCACTCGCTTCTGTTCATCACTGAGATAAGGGTTAAACCTTCCAGGATAGGTGGAAAGTCTCATATCGCCAAGATATTGCGATTACTTAGGCACGCAGACTTCTTCTTAGTCAAGCCACCCTCCTTTCCTGCATTTGGCTTAGGACGGTGAAGGCTTTGCTCTGGTTCACCTAGGTGGAAACCTTAGTTTACTAGAGCGAGGTTAGTATTGAGTGTATAGTCGAACTCACCGACCACTTATGAATACCTTGCATCTACAACCATCAGCGAATTTGAGTATGAAGCGGGAGGTGCCTATAACACAAAAGTGCAATCCTTCATCCTAAGTCAAAAATCAAATAGGCCATTACGTTATGGCTGCATGTAAACAAGGGAACTAAACCTATCCTATGCTCCAGTTCACGCAACATCAAACCTAGATACTACGTCTATTCTCGATTTACTACTACCAACAAGACCATTTGCTTTGATACCATTATGTAATGCCTCGAAAATTGGCCTCAGCTAATCTAGTGGAGTCACTGCCAATTTTGTAGTACCCCGACAAAGGTAACCGTATTATTTAGGAAGATTCCCTTTTTAATTAAATAATTAGCCTGAACCTTTAGTAGAGTCGCTTAGGCAAAAGCCTAAGACCCTTAGCTTTAACCTAATCACATTTGGATCCTCTAGGAATAGAAGCTTAACACTGACCCACAGGGGACGAACGTACGCTTTTGTATGTAGTGCGAACATACAATTGGGGACCACAGGACGTACACTCTGTAAATAGTACATCGGATGTACGTGGGACCACCAGACGTACACTACTTTTTGTATACCCTTTGAGTAATACCTGGATGTACGAGACACCCTTTAGACCAACGTGCACAGACCATCAAACGTACGCTAGGGTTATCGGACGTCCACTGCTCTGTCAGGGAGTTGGTGGCGGATTTTTTCTATAAATAGCCCACCCCTCCCGTTCATTCCTCATGCCTTCTTCTTCTTCTGGAATGCCCCTAGGCTGCCAGAACCTCTTCTTGGTGTTTGGAGTGAGAAATCCGTGAAGTAGAGTTTCAACGAAGAGTTTCCAAGGAAAGGAGACCATGTCCGTGCTTAGCTTCGGGGTAAGCTCTATTCCCTTGTTGTTATCACCTTGTTATCTCATGTTTCTACCCTGATAATGGTTTCAAGTGTTCATTAAATGTTTTCCTAAAATGGTGATGTTTTCAAAAGGGTTTTCCAAAGAATCGAGGTTCGTGATTCCTTACGTTGCATGTTGTATTTTGATAGCTTAGAAAGAGTTTAGGTGTGAAGACCATTGAAGTGTGCATCTGAACCTTAAAACAAGTATGCTTAACACACCGAAGCGGACGATGCTCTCGAGGGCGTCTGATTGCCTGGCAGGGCACCTATTCTTAAGCTTCATGATGTACGCTCAACTTAGCCTTAACTCTAGGTTTCATAAGACTTAGAATGACGGTGTTTTGTATCCATTATAACAGAAACAGTTTGTTTGAGGATTCACTCGAATGTGCGAGGTAAGTGAACACTTACACCTTTTTCGTAAACCGTGGGATATGTGACCATGTCTATGATATGAGCATGTTTACTTTCCGTAATTACTAATTGTATGATTAAATGAACCACCAAGATGCATCATAAGGCATGGTACGCCGGCATGTGCGGGTTGAAACGGCCATGGGCTTATTATATGGACTACGACATGGTCAAATGTGTGTTATGTGAGGGTGTGGATCCATTGGTTTTGTGACCTTGATACAACCATTCCCAATGGTTCGGTCATTATAGGAAGGACGTCATTAGTTGGTGTGGGCCACTCAGGGTTAGACTCGATCGTGCCACTAATGTTACGTATGGTATGTTTGGTCGTATCAAAATAGTACGCCAATTGAGTCGCTTGTAATAAAGTGAATGTGAGAATCAATTCTAAAATGCCTAAACTAATCTTACCTTAACCTAGTCCCAACATCAAACATTGGTGTGCATAAAAATAAACTAAATTAAAATGCAATAAAATAAATAAATAAAAAACGCTAAAATCCTAATCTACCTCACAACAATTAATCCAACATATAAACATGCTAATTCACATCATCCATCATTCAATTAGGCTAAAATGCATGTCCTATTCTCACAATAGTGCACACACCATCGTTCCTAGCGCTCGCATGTTCTTTTGCCTTTCGAAATCTAGTGAATCATTGATGTATTAACCCATAAGCGGTCACGATGGATGTTGGACCAAGATCGAATCATCCGATGTGTCATTGGCGACAACGGATATTGGACTCGGTTGAACCATCCGATGTAACCCGGATTAATCACAACAAATATTGGATGAAAAGATCCATAAACAACAACCAATCACAATCTTGTCAGATTGTGATTGAATTGAACAAACGTTAAATTAAAAGACAGAAAATATAAACTAAACATGACAATATATAAATAAATCTATAGTGAGGGAAATAAGAGACTAAAGTGAAACAAATGAAAATATTTAAATAAAATTGACGTTTAGGAGTGTTTACAATGAAGAATGATGAGGTTTTGAGCCAGAGTGCCTCAACCCGTCTCCCAAGCGTCTTGGTTCATTTACAAAAAGAAAATGGGTTGTTATAGGCTAATTTTTAGGGTTTCAGCGCTGCCAGGTCAGTTAAGTGCGTTTGAATGCACTCTAAAAATTCTGCATCGATGCGTTCGAACGCAAAAATGTGCGTTCAGTGCACATACTTGAATTGGCCAAAACATGTGAAATATGATTTTGTAGATCTTCAAGATAGCTTTCCAAAGACACTAAGATCACCCCAATCGAGTCATACAACTCAAGATATGGCTGTTTTGGTGGAAGTCGTCAGTGCAAATCATCGCTCGACTCAATTTTACCGCCAAAGCTCCCGAACTGTTTTAAGCCCTAGATTTGATGGAATTAGCCCCAAATGTAACTTAACAACCTGAAAAACACTAAAACACAAAAACTAACCAAAATATTAGAAATTAACAAAGCTAAGAGCTTAACAAACATAAGTTAAGGGGGGTTAAATATACAATATTTGACACTGATCAATGTTATGCAATGGCTGGGGCACTGGCACTGTATTATAGGTCCCTCAAGAGAGCATCAACCCTGCTGAGAAGGGGTAATATCTCAAGTAGACCATGTATATGAGTTATGACCTATAAGGCATTATCATTTTCTGCATCAAAACAATTAGGCAGTTATCGCCGATTCTACATCATAGAGCTTTAAAAACCTTAAAACCTATGAGATGGTGTATTAGCGAGATAATGTCCTCTTGGTTTATACTCAAATTGCACGCCATCGTTATTAATTGGGCTCATGTCATAACTACGTGTGGGGTCTACTTACTAAGTCATTAGACTTACACAGCTATTATCATTCTTAGGTAACTGATTCACTGAAGGTGGCTAGAGTTGCTATTCTGATCGACCTGCACTATCTATAGCTACAAGTTTGTTTTAATTGTTCTAGTTCATGTTCTTACTTGATGAATTGTAGTACTCTTAGATTATTATTTTCCTTGCATTACTCATTACAAGCACTGCTTTCACCACTCGCTGGTCCCGAGCCAACTTGTGACCAAATGGGTAATCACCCTTATAAAAGTAAATGCAAAGGAAGGTGAATTAATGAGTCCCTATAATTCATCAATTAAGAACATGGAACAACAATAAAGATGAACCTCAGAATTATAAGTAAAGCATAACCGCTAGGTAGTAACAACTCTTGCCACTTCCATAGCCGTGAATCAGGTCACCTAAAGGACAATAACAGCGTAAGTCTAATGACTTAGTAAAACCTCACACTTAGGTATGACATGAGCCCAATTAGTAAAGGTTAATAAGAAGGCATTACCTTACACCATATAATAGGTTTTAGGTTTTCAAAGCTCCAATTGTTTTAATGTAGAAAAAATTAATTAACTTGTAATTAATTCAACGGTTCGTCTCCCAGCCTTGTTCCACTCCGAACAAGACCTCCGGGACCTCTACTCCTCAAAAATAGAGGATACTAAGCAGCGGAAGTAATAAAGTACTATAAACATTAATCAGTATAACCAGAGCATCTAATCAAAGATCATCAAAAGCGAAATCATACTATATACATCAGTACAAGGGATCCATGCTAAACCTTAATATGCAAGCATGCATCAAGCCCTAATGTCTACAACATAACTCAAAAGTACTAATTACCATGAGTACCGCTTAAGCAATAAGTCCTCAAGCATCTCTGGATCAAATCCTCCACAAGAACGGATGCTTTATGGTATCCACTATCTAGAACAACATAATCGTACATATGGAGAAAAAGGAAATAATACAAGGGTAAGTCCGACGACTTAGTGAGTAGAAATCCACATGACGTACGTCATTAATTTGTGGATTCTTTTATTTATAAAACACATGCAACATTATGATGATAGCGGTTATCATGCAGTGATATATATATATATAGATAATATATGCTTATAATCATGAGTACGATAATAGTTCAACAATATGGTCTACCGAGATATTACCCCTTCTTAGCGGGGTTGATGCTGTCGAGGACACAGTAGTACAATGCAGTGCCCGCAATTGCATAAAACATACCACATAACACTAGCGACCGACCGAGTTCAACCCGGGTGGCCCACACCGCTAATGAGCGTCCGTCCTATAGTGACCATCCATTGGGAATGGCTGCATCATTGGTCACAGTCATTGGATCCAAAGCCCCACACGCACACATTGACCATAAAGCTAACCCATTATAATAAGCCCATGGCCATTATTACCGCGCATACCGGTGTACCATGTCTTACGATGCAATTAGTCTTATCGGTCTTTTACATGACAGTTTACAAGTCTCATTATTATCTTGTTATGAGACACGTTTTCACAAAGAGAGTTCTCCGTGGTTCCAAAATGTATTTCATGAGAGTTGCAAAACATGCATGTTTGATATATACAAAATCGTGCAATGCAGGAAAAGTAACAACAAAGCATCCATGTGAGTTTGTACTCACCGAGCCATAAAGCTCCTCCATGTAATTCCTTGAGGCTCCATAACCTCGAATCTGAGAAAAGACCTATCATCAGTTCTATTTCTACTAAAGCACAACTCTATAACAAGTAAACATGAGCTATGGGATGGCTGGTGAAAATATGGTTTCCATAACACTCTAGGCGTCGTCCGCTCGAGGCGTCGTCCCGTGTCACGACAGTACGTCCGGTCCATGAGACCGTATGTCCACTCCGACGTCTTTCGGGGAGAACCTCATTTTTCTCCACTGTCCGCCTATTCTCCAACTCCTAAGGCCAACAAAGCTCCCTAAGGCCTCCTAACGCAGATCGAAACCTCCATGCAAAGACAACAATGCTAAGCAACAAAACGCTAGGCTAAGCAAGATTAAAGCACAACTAAGCTAACAACTACAACTAGCAACATAGAACTATAATCGAGCAGCAAAACGACATATTAAAAAGCTAAGAAAACCGAGCGTTACCTCCTTGAAGTGAAATCTCGAGAGTTCCTCCTCTGGCAACTCCAAAACACTCACAAACAGCTTACTAGCAGCCTAGGGGCGAAGAGGGGGGTTTAGGGGCAAGAATGGTGTGAAATGGGCGAGGGGTGAAGGGGTATTTATAGGGCCAGAAAGCAGCAGACGTCCGGCCAAAGTGGCGTACGTCTGGTACCTTTCCACATCGGTCTAAAGGTTGTCTCGTACGTTTAGGTATTAACCGGAGGGTATTCCAAAAAGTAGCGTACGTCCGATACTTTTTGGCATACGTTTGTTGTACTATTCACAGACTACAGTTGTACTTTCTGTCAGTGGACGTCTGGTGGGGGACCACCGTACGTTCGCACTAAAAGACAGGGGCGTATGTCCGCCAACCCTAGCGTACGTCCGGTCCAAAAGTCCAATTTCCCAAAATGCCCTTCTGGCTGATCCTAGTGACCCAAAGTCCAAATTAACCCTTTAATTAAGTCACTTATGCTTAGTTAAATATTTGGGTCACTACAAAAATCTAATGCTTATAGGTCATAACTCTCATACATGGTCTACCCGAGATATTACCCTTCTTGTTGGGTTGATGTTGTCACGAGGGACCTATAATACAATGCCAGGTCCATTGCATAACATACCGTATGTAACATTAGTAGCCACCAACTTATGACGTCCGCCTTGTAGTGACCGAACCACTGAGAATGATTGCATCAAGGTCACAAAACCAATGGATCTAAAGCCCTGTATAACACACACATTTGATCATAATATGAAGTTTATATAGTAAGCCCCTGGCTGTTTATATTGCATGTACCGGCGTAACAGTTTGTTTAATAACATAGTTACCGAGTAATTACAGAAATAGACATGCTTGTATCATATACGTGGTCAGTCAACTGACATATCCCATGTTTTACGTAAAAAGGGTGTAAGTGTTTACTTACCTTGCGCACTCGAGCGAATCCTCCGACCAACCTACTTACTGTTATAACGGATATAAGACACCGTTATTCTAAGCCTGACGAACCTAGAAATGTAGCCAAGCCTGAGCATACATGTGTGAAACTTAAGAGCAGGTGCTCTACCCACTGATTGTACGTCCGGCCTCGATGGCGTACGTCTTCTCAGTGTGTTAAGCACACCGTTTCAAGATTTAGACAATGAATGTTCCTAATGGCATTCATAGACCTCTAAACCTCTCCTAAGCTAGCAAAATATTACATGCACCGTAAGGAATCAAAAAACCATGATTCTTTGAGAAAAACCCTTTGAAAACATCATTATCTTTAGGAAAAAATTTAGTGAACACTTGAAAACCATTATCAAGGTAGGAACACAAGATAAGACAGTGTTAAATATAAAGGAATAGAGCTTACCCCAAAGCTAAGCGCGGACATGGTCTCCTTTCCTTGGAAACTCCTCTTTGAAGATCAACTTCATGGATTTCTCACTCAAAATGCTAAGAAAGGGTTCAGGGATCCTAGAGGCACACTAGGGGAAGGAAGAAGGTGTGAGAAATGAGAGGAAGGGCATGCTATTTATAGGAAAGTTCACCACCGACTCTCTAATAGAGCAGACGTCCGGCAACCCTAACGTACGTCCGGTGGTTTTTGCACATTGGTGCAGAAGGTGTCTCGTACGTCCAGGTAGTACCCAAAGGGTATCCCAAAAAGTAGTGTACATTCAGTGGTCCCACGTATGTCTGTTGTACTATTTGTAGAGCATACGTCCGGTGGTACCCATACGTCCACACTATAGACAGCAATGTACGTCCGTCAGACCTAGCTTACGTCCGCCTCCTGAAGGTTAGTGTTTGGCTTCTATCCTCTAAAGGTCCAAAGGGTGTTTTATGCTAATGCTAAGGGTTCCTGGTCTTGCTAAACACTTTTGTTGAAAACCTTTGTTGATTGCTCCTATGGAAAAGATTTTATCTAATAAAAAGGTTGGCTTTTATCGAGATATTACACAGCCAAATCCAAGAAATCACTCTACTACAAAAGACTAAGGATTAGAAGAAGTTCACACTTACACAACCTTTGTAATTGACACTCCCTTGCATAAGACAAGCGACCCACTTGCCTTCTACCATAGTAGCCATTTTCAAAACATTTAGCACAGTTCTTATATATGATCTCCTTCATCACAACTCCGATTGGCTTCAAGTGTTTAATAATAAAAATGAGAATGAGATTTCTCACCTTTTCTCTAAGAGAGATCCAAATGCTCCAGTTTGATATCTCTATCTCTCTCTTAGTTCACACAGATTCGCTCTCCAAATACATACATAATAATGTGCATAACAATTGTTTAAAAAAAATTCCAACAATTAAGCGGCCGTGTTGGACATAGCTAGGTAACATATGCATAAACCCTTGGTGTCCGAACAGCCAAGCTCTAGACACAGGCCATGTAAATTGAACTTTCTATAAGTGTTGTCTGGACACTGCTTTTGGTTGTCCTGATAGGTCAAGCAAAATGAATTTTCTATAAGTGTTGTCTAGACATTGCTTCTGAATGTTCGGACAGGTCTTCGAGGAAAACAATTTTGAACACTTTGTAAATGCTGTCTGAACATGGCTTCTGGTTGTTCGGACATGTCTTTGAAGAAACCAAGTTTGAACTCTCTATAAGTATAGTCCAGATATAGCTTCTGGCTATCCAGACAAGAAGCTCAATTTCATCAATTACATGCAAACCGAATGTGCCAAAACGTAAACTAACACTCTTTAAATGGCATTAAAAGAAAACCAAAAGAAACGCTTTTCTTTATGAAGAAAATGACTGACGGGCTTGATTGAATATGAGCCCTCTATTTTTAAGATCTATGTTGTAGTTTTAACAACAACACAAAAGTTAGATCCTCCTATATTAACCAAATTAAGCCGTCAAATTGGGCTGCATCTTTCTTATTTAGTATGTATGTGTGTGTGCACTAGTGATTAAAGAATGGTTCACCCATTAATTAATTAAACAACCAATATTAACAACCAAGTCTTAATTAGAATCTTCTCCGTACGTGGAATTTAAAAACATAAGAGCAGCCCCTTCATATCATCAGTGACTCCTCTCCATTTATAAATAGGTGTCCTCCAATGCAACATTAATTCTCACACCAAGATCGAACACTCAAATTAAGGTTGTACTTGGAGACAACCTCAAAGATGACGAAAGAAGTTCCTAAGATTTTGCTACTAAGTGTGGCCTTGTTGGCTTGGGCATGCTCCCTTGCCTCTGCCTTTGACCCTAGTCCTCGTTAAGACTTCTTTTTTTCTAATTGTCATGTCCAAGACTTCTGTGTTCCCATTAACGATACTTCTTCTAATCATGCTGGTATATACGACCACTCAATTGATCTTCTTCTTCTTCTCCCCTCATGCATCTTAGGACTTCGCATACTAATATATATATTTCAACCATTTATCATTTGAAAAACGAGCTGGCCCTAAAGAGAGAACCTCTGACCTCTATCAAGTTTTTCCTCTCCAGTGAGTTCCTTTAGGGAGGAGGGATGGTACCCCCATCCCCCTTCCCTCTCCCCTTTCCCATTCTTTTGCTTTATATGCACTTATTTTTCCCTAATTTGTCTATTGTTTTTGGTCCCCATCACCGGTTTCAGCAACAGCCATGCCAGCTTCTCCACCTTGTCGACTCATTGCCTCATCTGATCGTCGCATTTTCCTTTGTTCAAGTCACCTTGGGGTTTTAGATCCGGTTTGATCTAAGCTAGATATGTTCCTTTTGGGCTTGCTAGGCCAATGACACGTCTCTCCCCCACCTTCTTTAGCCTTTCGGTCATTTGTCGCTGCCCTCCTCGTCACAACACTACCATCACATGTTGACGTAGGAGCTTTACTCTCCTAGGCATGCATGCTCCACCACGATTGTTGTCCTCCACCGATGCTATTGTCTACTAGTTCTGTGTTTTTTTAAT
This sequence comes from Carpinus viminea, assembly GCA_013348765.1. Taxonomy (NCBI): domain Eukaryota; kingdom Viridiplantae; phylum Streptophyta; class Magnoliopsida; order Fagales; family Betulaceae; genus Carpinus; species Carpinus viminea. The sequence goes on along the minus strand of CP054669.1, from coordinate 15,206,029 downwards.
GTATTTTATTATATTATTATTATTTTTTGTAGTTTCTTTGTAACTTATTGGAATAAGGATTGTCTAGACCAATGGGTTGTGGATGTCAACAAAGGTCCTAGATTTCGTGTTAAGGATGATGAGTTTCGGTATTGGGTCTTTTGATTCCACGACCGAGGAATGTGAGCTACCTATGCATTGAGTTGAGTTTGTCTAGAATTGATCTGTTTACAATTGAAGATTAGTCATGTGTTAACGGATATTGATGTCATAGATAGGTCATGAATGTCGATTGTTATGTATGTATCTATGACTTGTAATCTCATTATTTTAACTATGATTTTCTAAGAGCTTTTGCTTTGTGATGTAAGAGCTTTATTGATGCAGTGCAACTTAGTGGGCTGCATGAAGAACAACAAATATGCGGATAGATAATTCTACATCTTAAGACTATCAATGATCTAAGAACTTTTCTTGAAAATCTAGATACTCTCTTTTGAAGGAAAAGAGGAATAAACTTAACTCGAGTATTCTCATTAATAAAAATCAATAATCAATAACAACTCCCTTTCTAGAGGCTATAAACATGTATATATAGCCCCAAAACACTAATCTCGATAAAATAATACTTATAGACTCCTTAAACCTAATAAACACTTAATAAAGATAAAATACAAATTATAAACTCCTAAACTTAATAAACACTTAATAAAGATAAAATACTAAATTCAAATACAATAATGAAAGATAAGATAGATAGATTGACGATAAGTCCAATCTACATCATCCTCCTCAGTTGAGAGAATTGCTTGAATTGAATGTCTTTCCACGATCCTTGGTGTCCAATTAACTTATTCCAATCTCCTTCTCAAAATCAAGGCAAGGCAACACCCCAAAATACATTGGTTGCCCTTAATCATTGGGAGACGGTGATGGTAATCTTGATTGCCCCTCGGTTTAAAAGTCAAGCTTGTCGACATTGTCATGCTCTTCTCGTCTCTCTCCACCATACAGATCTCATCACCAATTTGGTTAGATGAATTTGACAAAATAACATCCACCCTGATGAAATCGACATAGTTAATTGGTGCTACACTCAAATCAAACGCTTTATGTTCGGGGCTCTTGTAAAATACATGGTGTGTATCCAAGAGATTTACCTTTTCTAAAGACTCCTCTTTATCGGGATAGATGTCATAGATTGGGGGAGAGGTCCAATCTACCGAGCAATATTCCACAATAAAGCCATCTTCCTCCTCCACGATCGATTAACTCATAATCTTTGCCGCCTCTCTGGGCACCTTCTCTGCCATCTTCCTAGGTACTTCTTTTTGTGAAAATTTTCTATTTTTCTCTGTTACCTTGAACTCTTTGGGTTGCAAGCAACCTTGAAATTCTGGTGTATCGAGTTTGAACCTACTCACCCGCCGATTGGCATGAGCTTATGCAAGGTGATGATGTCCCTGCGTTTGGCACTCTATAAATGGGTTTCTAGATCCTATCCCATTGTGACCATACAAGTTGGATATTTGGGTAGCGAGGGCTTTGATTTGATCCCCAAAATAGTGAATTGCTCCTAAATGTGTCATCAATATTCAGCGATAAATTTGTCTCCGCCCCGTGTACCATGGTCTTGGTTGATGACGAATGTTTGGACCATCCATGTCGGCTAAGTGATCGGTAGGGACCCGTGTTGGGTCTTGTGCCGCCTCTTCTTAGGCACTGTTAGACCACCAAACCTCTCCTCCATGTGCCGCAAATAAATCGTTGGTTGCTCTTTACGTGCTGTCTTCGTATGCAGATATACTTCGTTCATATCTGCCAGATGATTGCTCCTCCCCATTCATGGAAAGTAACCTGGCTCTGATACCAACTGATGTAGCGCAACTTAGTGGGCTGCAGTGAAGAACAACAAATACGCAACGGATAGATAATTCTAGATCTTGAGACTATCAATGATCTAAGAACTCTTCTTGAAAATCTAGATACTCTCTAACATTTGAAGGAAAAAGAGGAATAAACTCAACTCTGAGTATTTTCATTAATAAAAATCAATAATCAATAATAACTCCATTTTCTAGAGGCTATAAACATGTATATATAGCCCCAAAACACTAAACTTGACAAAATATGACTTATAGACTCCTTAAACCTAATAAACACTTAATAAAGATAAAATACAAATTATAGACTCCTTAAACCTAATAAACACTTAGTAAAGATAAAATACGAAATTCAAATACAATAATGAAAGATAAGATAGATAGATTGACGAAAAGACCAATCCACATCATTTATGCTCATGACCCTTCCTCAATTAATGAGATTGTAATGATTTCCCTTTTAAAAAACCATTCATCATTTGGAAGATAATTGCTTTTTTTCCTATTATAGTACTTATTAACGAAAAGCTTAGCAAGGACCCAAAGCTTGCCACTTGATGTACAAATTTTATTGTACTCGCCAATTGCATGAGTCGATCGTAATAGAGTGGATGTGCAAGTGCGAGTGTCGAACCCACAAAGAATCGTGTTTGTTAAAAACCAATTTAAATGCCTAAATTAAATAATATCTTAACCTAGTCCCAAAAGCAACAGTAACGTGCAGAAAATTAAACCTAAGTAAAATGCAATAAAATAAATAAATAAAAATAACTAAAGTCCCTAATTCACCTCACAATAAATTAATTCACATATAAACATGCTTAGCTCATATGTATTAAACATTTATGCTACAAGGGATACTCTGAGCGCTAACACATTGTTCATATTTCCATCTATCGATAAAGTACATATGTATATCCTATTGTTGCTACACAATCTTGTCAAACTACTCGAGGCAAACACTGTTACAAAAGGTTACAACGAATAATGGTCCGAAGACGAATATCCGATGTATCGCCAGTTGCAACGAGTGTTGACGTTTGGCGATTTGTAAACAACAATCAACACACTTTTGTCACTAAAATGCATTGAAACGAATAAACATAAATCTAAAAAGACAGAATAATACGAACTAAACATAAATATATACAAACAAATTAAAGTGAAGGGAATAAGAGACTAAATAAAAGTAAAATAAAACATAAATGAAATAAACGACAATTTAGGAGGGATTTACAGTGGAAAACAGAGGATTTTGGGCCCTAGAGGCACCTCCCGAACGTGAAAAATAAATGATACATCGAGGTCTATTTATAGGCTGGTGGGTCACTAGACTGAGTTTGAACGCACTACCTGCGTTCGAACGCACCAGTTATTTGTGGTCGAACGCAAGGTGTGCGGTCGACCGCAAATAACTGCTATGGCGGCTAGGGCTGACTAGGCCTATGTGTGTTTGAACGTAGTTTCCTTGCATTCGAACGTCGATAACCGCTAGGGCCGGCTGGGCATGCGTACGACCGTAGCTCTTGCGTTCAACCGTGAGTGTGTTCGAACGCACCAAGTGCGATTGAATGCACTTGGCAAGAATCAGCTTCTTCTCTTTAAGTACACTTTGCCCTTTACTAGCCATGTTTTAATACAATAACTTGCACAGCACAAAACACTAAAAACTATACAAAACATTAGTTATTAACACAGCTAAGAGCCTAACAAACATAAGTCAAGGGGGGTCCAATATACAATATTTGACACCGATCACCACTGTCAATGATTTCTTCTTCTCAGGGCTAGACACTCCAAGAGACACCTCAAATTTAGTTGGATCGAATGTCACTCTACTCAGTGTCGACAAGATACTAGGCCTCGACCTTAGGTATATCCTTGGTTCGCATTGACTTTTGCACCATACGGCCTCAATCCTCTCACATTCACCCTTGTTGCAATCGAGATTCTTATGGTCCTAGAGGTTGCACTATTAGTTGGCTTTGTCACATCCAACCCATACAACCGCCTTTTCTCCAAAGTTCTAAATGCTGGAGGTGTCTTTGTCTTTCCAATTGGTCTCATTCACTTCCAGCTTTAATGTAGGAAAATCAACGTTGTTGCTTTTGCGGTCTTAATACTGTAATCCTAGGCTCATCACCATAGCAAATGCAGTTTTTGGATCAAATGCTCCCATCAACCTCGATGTTCCAAAGGCCTTCCAACTTGATAGGAATGTGGAATATTATCTTCAAAAAATTCTAGTGGGACAATAAATAAAGAAATATATGTAATAGCCAATAATGAATCATTAGACGATTCAGATCGATCGAGTTTGTCATTACTTAATTCTCTTGATGTAATGTCATTGCAATAAATTCATTGAAATAAAATGATAGTTTCTTATATATTATATACTCTCTCTCTCTTTGTCACTGAGTAATAATGGAGGAAGAACAATTGCATAATTAAAGTTAAGTACAATGTTTGAAATATAACTTCAAACTCTTAAATCATTAAATCAAACAATAAACCTCTTGATGCAGCGTGACTTAGCAGACTGCAAGGAATAACAACAATAAAGAACGGATATGTATTTCTAGATCTTGATTCTCTAAACACTAAATATTCTCTAGGGTTTGAAGGAAAATTATGAAGAAAGACAACTCGAGTAATCTTATTAAACAAAACTCAATCTTAAACGCTACTACTTTAAGGTATATAAAACATGTATTTATAGGCTCCCAAACCCTAAGCCTAATAGTAATAACAATACAAAATAGAGTTGAAGTTGTAATTCCACGAGGCTCGATGTGTGCAAAATGTTGTACATTTGAGCCCTTAATTTATGTTTGTTAAGCTCTTAGTTTAGTTGTTTTCTAACGCTTTTGTGTTGTTTTAGTATTTTAGTGCGCTATAGGTCCTTGGTGTAAAATGTGGTTTAAAGGGATGGAATTGAGCAAAGAAGGAATCATAGTCCTGCAATGCACTCTCGATCACACAAGAGTCACGATCAAACGACACCGATGCATTCAAGCGCAAGCCTTGTGATCAAGCGCACATTCTCTTTCCGGACAGCTTACATTTTCTATAAATAAGACCACTTGTATAAATTTTAATACCTAGGTTTTATGGGCGCCTTTTGAGAGCACCAGCCATCGCTTGGCATGCTTAGCCTTTGAGAATTGTCAAACTTTACTTGCTTTATTTAAATTAATGCTTTGTTTTAGCTTTCTTATGTCCCTTTAGCATGGGAGACTAAATCTTCAACTAAGGTTGAAGATAAAGCCTCACCTTTAATTTTATGCTTGTTTTTTACATTAAGTTCATTTAATTCGTCATTTAATATCGTTTACTCGTTTCAATTCAGTTTAGTGACAAGATCGAGATTGATTGCGCCTTAGTTGTTTATTCATTGTGTTTTGTCCGATGGATACATTTCATCTTTTTATTTAAGTTTATTTATCCATTGTCGTTTGTATTAATCACATTCACATTGGATCCTTTGAACTAAATTAGATATGTTTTGTCTTTTGTCAAAATGATGGATTCTTTGAATCCTTCAATAGGCACAATAGAGTGTGCTTTGATTATAATCGATAGACGGATTAGTGCACTTAGTGTATTTAACTTGTGTTTTTTGATTTGGTGAGGCAAAGTCTTAGACCTTAGTATTTCCTTTGCGATAGTATTTGGCTATTTTTCTTAGTTTGTATAGTTTCTAAAAAATCAGTCTGTGATAGTGCGATCGATCACATCTTTGTTGCGATCGAGAGAAACTTGAGCCTATTCCAACATCCGTCCTTCACCGATTAGTATTAGGCTAGCATTTAGCGCCCTTTTCTCGATGCATCCAAATATACATAAATTAGTAGATAATATTTAGTACGTTTTAACTCGCAAGTGCACAAGATCAAAACAGTAATATAGTGCAACAAGTACGAGATCGATCACACGGAGATTGTTAATTTTATTTAGAATTAATTAAAATATCAACTTTGTCACTAAATTGATATTATGAAAAAGAAATAGAATAAAGATAAATGAAAGTGTAGGGGTTTGATATCCACCACTAATCATATTGAAATAATATAACAATATGTCAATGCTCTAATCATATAATGATTACCTAATGTTTGCCAACCTAAGGGTATTGGTGTCTACTCCTTAAGTTATTGGTTTCCCTAAGCAATGAATTAGGCATGGGTGTTTACTCTAATTCTTTTCTTTCTTAAAAATTTAGCATGGGTGTCTACTAAGTTGTTCTTTAAGAAAGCATAAAATTATGAAACCACAAACACATGAGGCCTAGGGTATGGGTGTCTACTCCCATCATGTTGATTAACCCTAGAACCCAACGTGGATTGCTTTTATTACTTTTATTAAACCCAGGACTCAATCATTTAAATTGATCTAACTAACTAGTTCATACCATATGCATATGTTGATTAGGTAAACACATATGAGGAATTCAAGAAAGCGGGTATTAATCAAGTTAAGCATCACAATATGATTATCACAAAGGCGCCAATATTGAAATATTAAATAAACATAATTAGGCCTTCAATCTAGCACCACTAAATTATTTAGTTATACATAATTAAAATAAAACTAAAAAGAAAAGGAAAAGAAAGAACCAAAAACCGCTCCTAGAAGTAGCCTCCAATTCCTCTCCCCAAAGCTTATCTAAAATTGTCCCCTTTAATTGTGAGGCTTAGAGGTCTATTCATAAGCTCTAGGAGAGTCCTAGAAACCCTAGTAAACCTAGGAAATTTGGAATTCTATCTCCTATTCAAATTAGGAGATAATCCTAGTACAAATTGGATTAGGATTCGTCCAAAATTGTGTTCCTATCTTCGGGTGATTTTGGCCTTGTGGCAGTCCGAATTGGGAAAATGATATTTCACAATAATTTGTATAATCTTGAGTTAGCTTTCCAATGCCACTGGAATCACCTCAATCCAATATTTGAATTGAAAGTTATGGCCAAAATACCAAGACATATGCACAATCCAAATTTGAATCCAATCCGATTTTGACTCTAATCTGAGAAATTTCGATTTAATCCTTTTCACATCTTCTAGGTCTTCACAATTTGCCCTTTAAGCTTGGAACTTTTCCAGAAACGCTTCCTTTTCTTCCATGACCTACAAAAACACAGAAAACACAAAAAATAAATAAAATGGAACCAAATAACAAAACTAAAAGATTAACAAATATAAATTAAGGGCTAAAATATGAATATTTAGGCACTTATCACAGACAGCAGTGCAGTGATACGCTTGATCGTACCTCTTTTGTGATCGAGCGCACTTGCAGAGACTGCTACATTTGTGTTGCTTGCGATCGATCATATCAGCCTGCACTCGAGCACACCTCTACTGGCTGCACCAACAGACCCAAGACAATATGTTCAGTTTTCATTTTTTTTGCTTTGATTAATTATTAGTTTAGTTTTAATTGTTTAATGTGCCTGTTTTTAGTTTGTTCTCTGCTGTTGTTAATTTTGGTTAGTTAATTGTTATTTTAATTTGTTTAATTAGTTTATTTTTAGTTAATTAAATAATTATTTGTTTAGTTGTTTTATTTCTTTAAAGTTATAATTGTTTAAGCTAGTTTGTTTTTGTTTTATTTCTTTAATCTGTTTGTTTGTTATCCGCATTTGTTAATATTTGTTTATATTGCTTAGCTTTTAATTCATTCATTTTTTAATTAGTTTGTTCTTTAGTAGTTTATTTTAATTCAGTTTTTAATTTGTTTTAGTTTGTTCTTATTGTTCTTTTATTGTTATTTTGTTGTGCTTATGTATTCTGTTTTGTGTATACTTGCTTAGTTAGTTTATTGCTTTTCAAGTTCTTTAGTTAATTTCTTGATTGGTGTATGCATGATCGGAGATCCCTAAGCTTAGAGTTAACACCTTTAAATCCCGACTTAGAGAAAAATCTTAGAAGATCGAGAACATCTGATGTACAAATTTAATTGTACTCGCCAATTGCACTAATTGATCGTAATAGAGTGGATGTGCAAGTGTGAGTGTCGAACCCACAAAGAATCTTGTTTGTCAAAACCAATTTAAATGCCTAAATTAAATAATATCTTAACCTAGTTCCAAAAGCAAACATGTAACATAAATAAACTAATTAAAATGCAATAAAATAAAGAAATAAAAAATAACTAAAGTCCCTAATCCACCTCACAATAAATTAATTCACATATAAACATGCTTAGCTCATATGTATTAAACATTTATGCTACAAGGTATACTCTGAGCGCTAACACATTATTCATATTTCCGTCTATCGATAAAGTACATATGTATATCCTATTGTTGTTACACAATCTTGTCAAACTACTCGAGGCAAACACTGTTACAAGAGGTTACAACGGATAATGGTCCGCAGACGAATATCTGATATATCTCGGTTGCAACGAGTGTTGACGTTTGGTGATTTGTAAACAACAATCAACACACTTTTGTCACTAAAATGCATTGAAACGAATAAACATAAATATTAAGAGACAGAATAATACGAACTAAACATAAATATATATAAACAAATTAAAGTGAAGGGAATAAGAGACTAAATAAAAGTAAAATAAAACATAAATTAAATAAACGCACAATTTAGGAGGGATTTATGTGGAAAGAGGGTTTTGGGCCCTAGAGGCACCTCCCAAACGTGAAAAACAAATGATACATCGAGGTCTATTTATAGGTGGGTCATCGATCGAGTTTGAACGCACTACTGCGTTTCAACGCACCGATTTATTTGTGGTCAACGGGTAAAAGCGGTCGATCGCAAATAATCGCCGGTGGCTAGGGCTAACTAGGCTCATGTATTCGAACGTAGTTCTTTGCGTCAACGCCGATAACCGCTAGGCCACCGGGGCATGCGTACATCGATGTCAATCGTGAGTGCGTCAACGCACCAAGTGCGAACGCACTTGGTGAATCAGCTTCTTCTTTAAGTACACTTTGCCTTTGCTAGCCATGTTTTAATACAATAACCTGCACAAAGACAAAAACACTAAAACTATACAAAACATTAGTTATTAACACAACTAAGAGCCTAACAAACATAAGTCAAGGGGTCCAATATACAATATTTGACACGATCAAATACCTCAAACTTACATTTTGCTAGTCCCTTAACAAAACAAAACTAAAAACACAAATAAAAACAAAGAACATAAATCCACTTTGTGGGAGAAACGATTGCATTTAGGATGCAACAAGCCTTTTAAACCCTTAAGAATTCCTAGTGGACGAGTGAAGTCTCGTGAGGTTTTTAGAAAACATACACACAAACAATTATTGGCACTATGTTATTAATGGACAAAGCCTAACACAAACACATGGTTCATACATCATTAGCAAATTTAACATGTTAAACATATGAACCACATCATCAAGGCATCCAAACATCATTTCATTCAAGGTTGAAAATTGAGACAACACGTGCTCCATAATGTGCAAAGTGAACTAACAATAAGATCATGGAGTTTCAATCACTCTCCAAAGACGTGTATCCCAAAATTCAAAGGAAAAACAATGTGATAACTACAACCAAGGCTTAAATTGAAAGATGCAATTTTTTTGTAGTGTGCAAATGTTGACTTCCTTAAACTTCTAAATTAACGAAGCGTTGGGCGGTGACTCCCAAACTGGCAGTTTTAGGGCACTAGATGTAAAGACATCCCTAAGGGCTTAATTACTCAAGTCAAAAAGAGTTACGAAGCCTAACTAGCCATACAATTTTTAGCTGAAATTTCTCATCTTTTGACGCGAATACTCATTGCTTGGCCAGGCAAGAGGTCCGGTTACTCAATGAAAAACTCACTTTATTATGATTTTGATTTTGATTTTTTTTAATATTTTTATATTAAAGCCAAGGTTTTCATCATCACATCGCAAAAACCTAAAAATCTCTAGATACACACTTCAAAGTCAAATCTCATACCCCACGGACCCTAATGCTAGTGTGCATGTGAAATTTCAATCAAACAAGTGGAGTCTCTAATCCAACACATGAATCAAAACTGGATTTCTAATGATAGGCAATGTTCAAACAAGTTAAACAAACCAATGACATGTAATCCTATATGTAAGTCATGACCAATCAACAACATAGTAACAAACAAAAAGAAAAATTTATATACTGGGCAAAACAAATATATACATGCAAAACAAAACAAAACAAGCAAATAAAACAAACAAAAGAAGACAGAATGTTTGTCCACACCCCAAACTTAAATGACACATTGTCCCCAATGTGGCAAGAAATACATTACAAGGATGAGGAACCGATGAGCAAAGTTCACGGCGTCCCCCAAACTTAAACATCAAAACACCACAAAACTAACCAATCTTTTTTCTCAAAGATCAAACATCAAAATGTTAATTGTGTTAGAAATCAAAATAAAAAAATAAAATGATAGAAAATAAAATAACAAAAAGAAAACAAAATAAAAAAATGCAATGCGGAAAATAAAAATAAGAATGGTTGCTCCTATAAAATTTGAATTTGATTCCAAACTCAGGATCGGAGAAACTGGTATTCAATTGCTCATTTGAAAATTTAGAAAATTGTCCCCAATGTGACAATCACCTAAACTATGATAAGGGCTGGAGCAGTGTGAACATGGTTCATGTGGGTGTAAAGTGGTAGGAAACATTAAAATAATCGAACGGAAGACTCATGCTTCACCCAATATGATTTAATATGCAAATTCGCATGAAACAATAACAACAAAAATAAACAAAAACTAATAAAATAAACTAAACAAATAACTAACAAAATATTAAACTAATTAAACAATTAAAATAAACTAACAAACATAGAATAAATAAATAAAACACAAAAAAAAAAACAGAAAACAGAACACATACTGGGTCCGCAGTGTCTGCGATCGATCGAGAACATAAATCGCAAAAAAAATGTAGCAATCTATGCATGTGTTTCGATCGCAGGGTGTGATCGATCGCACTAGCTGCGCTTGATTACAGCAGAGGCGGCGCTCACGCAGCAGTGTACTAAAGTGAGTGCGGTATCGGCCGAGTTGGAATAGACTTAGAATGCGTCGATCGCAGTTGCGATCGATCGCACTATCACTGCTAAATTTCGAATCTAAAAACAAATAAAAATGCTTAAATAAATACTAATCTAATTTTTTTTTGGATTTTTTTTCTATACAAAAGCACAAAATAAATAAAATAAATGCTGAATTTAAAATAACTAGTAGAAAGATAAAATTAATCTAAGCAAAAAAAATCAATTCCAACAAAACACTGATTCCCCGGCAACGGCGCCAAAATTTGATCGTACCAAAAATAGTTGTACTCGCCAATTGCACGAGTCGATCGTAATAGAGTGGATGTGCAAGTGCGAGTGTCGAATCTACAGAGAATCGTGTTTGTCAAAAACCAATTTAAATGCCTAAATTAAATAATATCTTAACCTAGTTCCAACATCGAGCATGTGGCATGCAGAAAATAAACTAATTAAAATGCAATAAAATAAAGAAATAAAAAAAAATAACTAAAGTCTCTAATCTACCTCACAATAAATTAATTCACATATAAACATGCTTAGCTCATATGTATTAAACATTTATGCTACAAGGCATACTCTGAGCGCTAACACATTGTTCATATTTTCATCTATTGATAAAGTACATATGTATATCCTATTGTTGTTACACAATCTTGTCAAACTACTCGAGGCAAACACTGTTACAAGAGGTCACAACGGATAATGGTCCGCAGACGAATATCTGATGTATCTCCGGTTGCAACGAGTGTTGACGTTTGGTGATTTGTAAACAACAATCAACACACTTTTGTCACTAAAATGCATTGAAACGAATAAACATAAATCTTAAGAGACAGAATAATACGAACTAAACATAAATATATATAAACAAATTAAAGTGAAGGGAATAAGAGACTAAATAAAAGTAAAATAAAACATAAATTAAATAAACGACAATTTAGGAGGGATTTACAGTGGAAAACAGAGGGTTTTGGGCCCTAGAGGCACCTCTCAAACGTGAAAAACAAATGATACATCGAGGCCTATTTATAGGCTGGCGGTCACTGGACTGCGTTCGAACACACTACCTGCATTCGAATGCACAGGTTATTTGTGGTTGAGCAGGTGTGCGGTCGACCGCAAATAACCTGTATGGCTAGGGTTGACTAGGCGTGTGTTCAACGCAGTTCCCTATGCTCAACGTCGATAAAAGGGGCCGGTGGGCATGCGTCGACCAGCTCTGCGTGTGAGACCGTGAGTGCGTTGAACGCACTGCGCGTCGAACGACTTGGCGTAAATCGCTTCTTCTCTTTAAGTACACTTTGCCCTTTGTTAGCCATGTTTTAATATAATAACCTGCATAGCGCAAAACACTAAAAACTATACAAAACATTAGTTATTAACATAGCTAAGAGCCTAACAAACATAAGTCAAGGGGGGTCCAATATACAATATTTGACACCGATCAACATCATTTGAGATGGAGGACAATTCGAGGAATGCAAATCCAGAGGAGCATGAAGAGTACCAAGATGCAAGAGCTGGGGATGTGGAGCTAATCCGAGCTTATGACGTGTTTGCAAAATGGCTAATCAAATTTGTTAAAAAACCCTATATTGATTATCAAAAAAAAAAGTTAAATGTAGCAACACTTTTCAAGGGATCGAGCCATTTTATTTTTATTGTTTATCTCACTTTTTTTTTTTTTTTTTCAAAACTTTTCCCACTTTTTCCCAATAACTTTCCCAAAAATTTTCCAATAAAGACTAAAAATAATATTTTAATAGAATAGATAGAAATATAGCTAATTGGATGTAGAGGCATTTAAAAATTTATTAACTAAACTAAATAAAAGTGAGTTTTGAGGAGCGATTTTGCATAAAAATTTAGCTAGACTCCTTCATTGCGAATGCTCTAATTTGGTTTAATTTAAAGGAAGTTGGGTGTGTGTAACATGACAAATTTTTATTTCCCAAATAAAGAATTTTTTTTTTTGAAGAATTTAAGTTCATAGCACGCATGTGGGTTGGTTTTTGTTAGAAGACGGATTTAAGTAATGTATGAGCAACATTGACAATTTTAAAATCCTAACCGACAAAAATGAAAAAATTAGTAAACTTTAAAAGGGTAAAATGTATTTTTTCCTTTTGTTTGTTTGTTTATTTAATTATATATATATATATATATGTTCGCATAAAAGGGGGAGAAATTTAAATTAGTGACCTCTACTTCATTAAGTATTGTCTTAGTCGATTGAGCTACCTCTTAGACTTAGTGACATTTTGTTATTTTTTTGGCCATGAGTCATGTTCATGAGGTGGTACACCGTCATATATACAGGCACCTTATTGAATTTGACGTGGTTTTCTTAGTGCATGGCACATCTCCTATAAATAATAATAATAATAAATGAAATGACATGATACATTTTTATACATCACAATAGGGGTGATGTGTAGAAATTAGGAGTGACATACAAAAATCACACGTGACCTTATTATGGGTGAAATTCAAAATTTTCGCACATCACCCAATTTCGCACGTCACCCTTATTTGCACGTCACTTAGGGTGAAGTGCAAAATTTGTATGGCACTATTATTTTTTTTTTCTAGTCATCCACTTTGTTGTCATTTATATGTCACAAAAAATAAAAAAAATGTCACTATCCCAATAGTGACATTTTTTCTTTTTCTGCACGTCACTTTGGGGATGACACTAATTGACTTTTTGTTTTTTTAATTTTTTTAGTGAATTATATGGTTATCAAAAGTATTCATGAAAAGTACCACAAAGTCAAGGTGCCAACCTAGCAAATCGTGACTTATCAACTTTCTACTTCTTACATTTTCTCAAATTTTAACAAAACTTATAAAATACACAATTAACAAAACTTATAAAATACACAATCGAACAGACTCTTTACTCAATGTTAATTAAGGGTAATTACTTTTCTCCTTTGCATTTTTACTTAATTTGCTCTCATAAATTATCAATTGTGACACCGATCCCATGAACTACCATTTTGTACCTAAAACCTCTATTTGTTAGTCAAAGGCCAATTTTGTAAGTCAAAGGCTTTAATTCAAATGATCAAAGTAACAATGCGTTGTAGTTCATGGGGGCAAAGTGATGGATACACCATCTGAGTTAACTCCTTTGACTAAAATGGGCCTTTGGGTGAATAAAGATTTTAGGCACAAATTGTATTTTTATGGGATCGAGTGTCATAGTTGATAATTGATTGTGAAAATAAGATGTTGGTATGCAATCTTAAATGTCAACATATATCCATACGAATTTATGAAAGAACTACCAACTGTTACGCCTACTTAGAGGTTAGGTTGGTTATGTAAGGTTGTTATTACTCTGTACGTTGGAGAAGAAAAACATGTTTCTTTCAATCCCGGCTATAAATAGACATGTTTCCATGCAGCATCTCTCACTCCTCACAAGACCAAGAATTCACAGAATACAGAAGCTGAGAATCGTAGCCACAAGAAGGATGAAAGGGGTTCCTAATTGCCTTGTAGCTTTGGCACTCATGGCTTTGGCTTGCTCTGTTGCCTCTGCCTATGACCCTTCTCCTCTGCAAGACTTTTGTGTTGCACTTAACACTTCCACTGATGCAGGTACATATGTACACCTTCTTTATCTTATTTGAAGCATCTAGGTTATTTTTCTCATCCTGGGGATCTACATATCAATGTAATTATGCTAGGAGGTATTACTCAAACAGGCCTTTTTAATTTCTGCATCACATGCTATAAACCATTATTATCTAAGTGTCCTGTGATATTAACAAAATTTCCTTTGTGCAGTGTTTGTGAATGGAAAGTTCTGTAAGGATCCAAAGCTTGTCAATGCCAATGATTTCTTTTTTCAGGGGCTAAACATTCCTCTCAGCACTGCAAATCCACTTGGGTTTAATGCCACTCTTGTGAATGTGGACCTATTGCCTGGCCTTAACACACTTGGCCTATCCATAGCTCGCATCGACTTTGCACCATACGGCGTAAACCCACCCCACACTCACCCTCGTGCTACAGCTTCTACTAGTTCTAGAGGGTGTTGTGGGGGCTGGCTTTGTCACATCCCAGATTACCGCTTCTTCACCAAAATCCTAAATGCAGGAGACATCTTCATATTCCCAATTGGTCACATTCACTTCAATTTTAATGTAGGAGAGACCAAAGCTGTTGCTTTTTCCAGTTTTGGAAGCCAGAATCCTGGGGTCATCGACATACCAGAAGGAGTATTTGGATCCAATCCTCCCATCAATCCGGACTTTCTTGCCAAGTCCTTCCAAGTGGACAAGAAAGTGATTGAGCTACTTGAGAAACAGTTCAACTAAAGAACTACCTAGTAGCCACGTACAATGAACTGTTTGATGGCTTAAATAAAGATTGTCATGTTTTCCTCGTTGTAATGTCCTAGCAACATACAATTATAATGAAATAAAATGTTTGCTTATGTACTCGATCTCCTTGTTTTTCTTTCGACGTAGCATGCATATGGTAACTAAGGAAGAGAGAGTCCACGATTAAACTGAATAAAATTTTGAATCCATGAAGCGTTTGGGACGGTATTTCTAACTTCCCGGCGCTTCCTCTTTTCTTAAAAAGTAAATTAATAAGCATTCGAATAAATAAATAGTAAAAAAGGAGAGAACATATTGAAAAGATTACAAGTAGCAGAAGGTCCAATATCCGTGCATAGTATTTATTAACGTTAAAAACTACAGTTCTATTCAAAAACTATCTAATAATATTGATGTGATTGTTTCAACCAGCTCTTTAATCTATCATTGTTAAAATAAATAAATAAATAATCTAAGGGTCACTTGGTAGAACCATGCCAACAATATTGTAGAATAGTTATTGAATAAAAATGTAATTTTTAGCATTTGTCAATCTTTATTTCCTTCCAAAAGTGCCATCTTGTTGTGTTAATCCTTTCTTGTTGTGTTAATTCATCTTGTCTGTTTTAGGGTGGTCAATAGGGAATAGAGTATTGTTATATATAGGAAAATGCTAGGGGTTCTCTTCCTAGTGTTCTCCTAGCATTATAACATGATTTAAAAAAAAATAAAATTGTAGTGGCCTCCACTGCCGGTTTTTTTAGGCATTAGCACCAAAATTGAGGCATTAGCACTAAATTTAGGATGATCAAATCTATTTGAGGTGATACTATCTGTAAAGGGTTAACCTTTCACCTTTAGGTTTTAGTTTTGAATCCAAAAACAAGTTTTAAAACATTAGGACCTAAATATTAACTTATAAAAATTAATCTGTTAGCAAAAAAATTATACTACAATTTTATTTTTTCTTAAATCATGTTCTACGTTGAAGATTATTTATTAATTTGTCTACAAGTATTTTACTGGGAGAATACTAAAACCTTAGCCTATATAGATGCATGTTTGTGTTATTGTAAATCAAGTTTTAAAGTATGAATTAAATTTATGATTAAATACCTAATACCCCCTAGGGTTTCAAGACTTTAATTTTTTTTTCCATAATGTTTGATTTTTATCACATGAGGTACTTATGATTTTCATAAATAACTGTTTTAGTACTTCCATCCACTTGCCGTTAGGTATACTAAAATTTTGACGTGTGGCATAAGTGCTACGTCATAAATTATGTACTCTGCCACCTAATATCCAGGTAAGTAAATTAAAAACACTAACTTTTATTTTTTTTAAATGAATTAATATTAATTAAAAATTAAAACAAGTACAGATTTAAAATACCAACACTCATCGAATTAAAACAAGTGTTTTCACTTTTCACGTTTTCAATTCCTTAAAGAACAGAACGCCCAAACCTTAGGTGTCCTCCAGTGATCTCCCAACCCAACCCCAATGTTCTCCAGCCGCAACCATGAACCCAAGTTTTCTCCAACTTAGCCATGTCAAGGCTTGAAGGAAACGTAGTTGCGAGGTAGTATTCAAATCACGGATTTTTGTGTTAGACACAAAACTTAAGGAGGTAATAGAAACGAACCAAGTTCACCTATACGAGAGTGAGGGAACCCAAATCTTCTCTGACAGACAAACCCTAAGCCCAATCTTCTCCAACAAATCCAATTCATTCTAATCAATCAAGTTCCTTCACCGTTCAAAACGGACCAAACCACCAAACCAACCTCCGGCCACAATGATTCCCCAACCTCTATTTAGACCCTAAGCTCGTTCTTCCACAATCCAAGAAACCACGATCTTGTCAAGTCTTCCAGAAGCTGGGTTTCCGGTTAGTTTGAAAATAGTGAAGAACTACACATGTATTTAAATTATTGGTAGGGCCTTCACGTACGTGTTATTGGATTGTTGTTTTGGGGTTGCCTGACAATGAATACTTTTTTGGATTGTTGTTTGGTTGGTGGACACATTGATTGATATTCAACTTTGATGACTACTTTATTCAATTTGTGTTCTTTTAAGAAATACTTTATTCAATGGTCCTATGGATGTGTTAAGAACTTTTGTTGTTGTCTGCATGTAAAGTTTTTTATTGTTTGTATTATTTTGAATCTTGGAATTCTGTTAAGAACATTTCGTTTTCACCGTTATATATTGTCTATCTAGGGGATATGCTATAATATAAATTAAATAATTAAATTCATTTTTTCTATTAGTTTAACATTTAAGATAAATAATAATTTAACATGGTATTAATCTATTAGAGTAGAGGTCGTGTGAATTCAGTTTTGTCATTTACCTCTCATTTCTATAAAATATTTTAGATAATAAGCCTAATTTATTAAGAGAGATTGTAATCTTCCTATATAAGTGGCGATTTAAATTTTTGTTTTTTGAATAACAAAAGTATATGCATGTGTAACCTTTGTGCATTGTGTCTCACCCTCTACCATATGCTCTGTTGTGTGCTTATATGTGCTTTTCGTGTTCACCATATCGATCTGTGCTTATATATATAGATAATTCTTACATATATATAGTATTATATTTTATAACGACCGTCAAGATTAGTATATTTCACAGAATATAGAGGTTCTGCCCTTACAATCCATCCATATATATATAGGAACAAATATGCAGTATTATCAAATATGGACACCCCACCCTATATATGAAAGCTCATAGGGACACTTGTCACCTTTCCTTCTATAATTTATCAATGTTATTGGCTAGTTTTGGGGATTTTCATTGTGTCAGTCGACTCTAAGAAACAGAGGGAATTCTCCTATTTCAAGATTTGTCCTTGATTTCAACCATTTGAAATAGCGAGTTGAAAATGCCGGTTTAGTAGGACCTTATATATATATATATATATATATATATATATATATATATCTTTGTTAGAAATAGAAGGAAAGGTGACAAGTGTATGAGCTTTCATATGGTGTGTCCATGCCAATTCTAGGGTTTAACTTGCACGTAAGAGTCCAATTATATAAAATGGATGATAAAATCCAACTTTTTGTTCTAAAAAACAAAGTAAAAAATAAAAAAAAAAAAGCATTTGAAGCAATAATTTTTTTTGGTCCTTCTTTTAATTGGTGTTTTTTAAAAAATAAAAATTGCATTTTGCTTCATAAAAATGGTCATTTTTCATAAAAATTTACCATTTTTATGAAGGAAAATGCTTTTTTTTTTAAAAAAAAAATACCAACAAAAAGAATGACCAAAAAAAAAAAAAATTATTACTTCAAACACTTTTTTTATTTTTTACTTTGTTTTTTTCTTAAAAAAAAAAAAGACATTGGGCAAAAGTTGGGCAAAAAAGTTGAGCCTTTAGCATTTTCCTTACATAAATGGCTAAAATACCTGTTTATTGTCAATGTACAGAAATGGCTACAACCCTAGTTGATCTTTTCATTCACCATCATGGATCCTTTAGTGAACCGGATTTGGAATATGTGGGAGGTGATGTGATGCCGGTAGAAAACAAGGGTTACCGCCATTTGTAAGAAAACTTGTGGATGGAGAATACATGCATCATGGTGGAATGACAATGGCTGCTTCCAAATAAAAACTTACACTAAAGAGTACAATTGTGGGACTCACTACTACAACAAGAGGGCATCAATCAAGTGGGTTGCACACCGATATTTGGACAACTTTCGAGACAAACCAAATTTAAAACCAAGTGCATTGAAGGAAATGATCATAAGGGATTACAGTGTCAAGATAACTTTGTTGGGTTGTAATTGGGTAAAGAGGATGGCATTGAATATTTTGACAGGGAAAATAGGTGAGCAATATAAACATGTGCGGGAGTATGCAAATGCATTAATGAAGTGGAATCCTGGCACATCAGTTTATATACAATGAGATGGACAGAGCTCAATTTCTTTCCATGAATGGGGAGGAGCAACTTTTGTGCAGACATGAACGAAGTGTACATGCACACAGAGACAGCATGTAAGGAGCAACCGGCAATTCGCTTGCGGCACATGAGTGGTGGGCTGAATAGTTGTTGTCGCCAACCAAGACCACGATTTGTGGAGGTGGAAAGCAAATTTATCGTTGAACATTGGCAATATAAGGAGGATCAATTCCGAACTATGAGGGATCGAATTGAAGACCTCACTGCCCAATTATCCAACTTGTGTCGTCACAATGAGTATGGATCTAGAATCCCATTTGAAAGCAGAAAATAGGGACATCGACACCTTGTGAAGCTCATGCCAATCGGCAGTGTGAGTAGATTCAAACTCAAGATTCCAAAATTTTGAAGGGATCAACAACCCGAAGAATTTTTGGATTGGGTGTTGGCTATTGAAGAGGTTTTTGAGTTCAACGGTGTGCCTGATGAATGACAAGTCTCTTTGGTGGTACACACATTTTGAGGAAGAATTACTACGTGGTGGCAACAATTGAAACAAAATTAGGTGCAGCAAGGCAAATTGAAGATCAAAAGTTGGGAAAAACTATTGAAAAAAATGCGAGTCGCTTTCTTGCCCTATAAGTATACCATGGGATGACAGTCACAAAATTGGAGACAAGAGTCTGTGGCTGTAACAAAGAAAATCGAAAAGTCGCACAAAAAAAGGTGTTTAAGGAAACATGGATTGAGGCGAAGAGCCCACGACGGGCCAATTTGACCC
Organism: Carpinus viminea; assembly: GCA_013348765.1. Taxonomy (NCBI): domain Eukaryota; kingdom Viridiplantae; phylum Streptophyta; class Magnoliopsida; order Fagales; family Betulaceae; genus Carpinus; species Carpinus viminea. The sequence goes on along the minus strand of CP054669.1, from coordinate 15,186,080 downwards.
TTACTCGCCAACCTCAATTCCATCTACCTAATCTATATATGGAGGAGCAAGGTGAACATGTTGATGCGGAGTTCCAAGAATCTGAGATCCTTAATGATGAGTTTGAGCATGAAGATGTTGAAGATCCTTCAGAAGGGTTTATGGATTGGGATTCCCCACCAACCTCTGATGACGATGTCAATGATGAAGGTCCAATTGAAGAACCTTTGGCAACCGACTGAGAGGAAGAGTACGAAGAATATGAGTTGCATCCCATATTTGGCAGCCTCTACCCTAACAAAGTGACCAATTTGAAGATGAAGAGCCCACGATGACGCCGATTATGAAGAGGGTATTGCAATTTTCATGAAGTAGAGGCACCTTGGAAGAGGTAAATTTGTTGGATAGTTTTGCAATTTTGATGACAATTCCACATATCATGTACTTGATAAGAGCCACGAGGATAAAGCCTTTGATTTGAGTGTTACGCCAATTAATTATGTTGATTTCATCAGGGTAGATGCTATTTTGTCAAATTCTTCTAACCAAATTTGTGATGAGATCTATATGGCGGAGGGAATTGTGACGCCCGTCCGATGGGAATATCAATTAACTAGCAATTGACCACGCACCATCCCAGCCATGTCCTCCGAGACACGACCTGAGGGAAATTACTTTCCTCGTCGTAACGAGAAAACTGCAGCGGAAAATTTTACCAAGACTATGGGATTTAAGAGATAGTAAATGAATAGTACTATTCATAACGTAATAAATGGTTACCAATGTACCGATCATCGACCGTCCAACAAGGAAATAGATA